>OV281088.1:12858500-14264000 GCA_923060345.2 Erebia aethiops | reverse complement strand
AAAAAGCCAACAGTAGGTATCCTTTACTTTCACAAGTACGTGCTGACTGCAAGATTTTGTTGGAAATAGTTGTAACTTGAAACAGCTTTGTCTCCGAATCAATAAAGGATAAAGTTTATCTTGAGGAAGCGCACACAACCAGCTGTTTGGTTGGGAATTTTCTTGTCAGTGAATCAGCTTTTAAATCTATCCTGATAATATAAATGTTAATGGCTGAACGGATCTGGATGAAATTTGGCACCGACATAGATTATAGTCTGGAATAACGCATAGGCTACTTTTTATCCCGGAAAATTAAAGAGTTCTCGCGGGTACTAAAAACGTCAATCCAATCGAACGAAGTTGCGGGTGTCATCTAGTATGAAAGCATAGTTCGTCTTATTCGCTCTATCCGGTTCCCTTGCTGACTTGTAGTAAAAATAAAAACTTCTTCTTTAACTTAGTCAATTTAACAGCTTATTTAAGTCGGACAGAGTTAATTTAACTGTGAGTAATAATAAATAATTACACTTTAGCTTTCATAGACTTGGCTTTTGTTATCATGTCAGATTTAAGAGAATCTCTTCTCTTAAGAGAACTCTTAATGCACTATTGATGGTCATGGTTAAACAAAAGCCACTAAGGGTTGCAGAAGTCAGGGTTCTTCTACTTTCCCAAAATTTTGTTTTATTAAATCCTTGCAGGGATGCTAATATTGACTTTGCTAGCTTTCGGTTGCAAAATATTTAATTTTTGGTTTTTCTTGTCAGTATAGTTAGCCTAGTTAAGTAATCCGAACGTAGCGTTGGGTAATCTGTGGTTCTAGTATGGACGAGGTTTGACATCTCCATTCTCTGACGATATTCACCGACTCTGCTTTGGCTGGTTGTGTGTAGTCACTCTCACAACATTTTCTCAGTGGACAGTCTGGAAGCTGTAGATTGTACTTTACTGGCGAGTGGACTCGAGTATCTGTTAGTATCAGTTTATATTGCGGGCCCTCAGAATCTCTTTCAAGATTTAGGTTCGATGCGAGTTTATCATGAGAACTAAAGTTTAGGCTTGGATAGACACTTGGTAGTCGATGTAAGGTTTTTGATGGCATTGCGGTTTTCTTTAAATGTATCCTCGTCCCCTTTAAGTAACAATATTGCCCTGCCAACAATATTATCGAAGTAGTTACGCTGATTTTCAATGTATTATGTTCTTAGCATAAAATGTTGAAAAAAAAAATAACTACTTTCTTTTTCTCACACGCTGACAATTGGATATTTGACAAATAGTCAAATCAGCAACTTTTTCAAACGACAAAACGCGCAATTCTGAAATGTGACGTCATTAAAGTCCGACGTTCTGTTTACATTAATCGATTGTTTAAAATGGTAATTCAACATAAATCTATTAGGGGACGTGGATATTACGTCTTTAGGGAGATCCTCTATTTAATATACTATATATCCTAGTTTGGGGGTCCAGGGTAATTTAAGGAAATTGTACCTTTTTTTCTTTGAATTAATAAAGATTATTATTATTATTTTTTTATTATTATTTTATTTTATGTATTTGAATAGTAATCAAATGCCCAATGATATTCCCTGCAGACGTTTTACAGTTGCTAGTTATAATTATCTGATTCTGAACATAAGAAGTAGTACCTATTTATATAGATTAATTTGTAAGGGCATTACAACATTTGTGATGGTAGGCCCTTGGTAGGCCAATATTATGTTAAGAGAGTTTGTCCTAAATATGAACGCGCATCATAATATGTGTAAACGTGTGCATACATACAAAGTAGGTACATATCAATACACACAAATTGGATGTCTTCATTGGTTGTTAAGTTACTGGCTATATCCACAGGAATTAATTTTTGGTCTAGATAGGTAGGCCAACTAGTACATAAATGAAGGGAACGTTTACATTTTTAGATAAGACGACCTCTAATAATACTAATTTGACATGAAAAATGAATCTAATAATAGAGGTACTAAATTATTACTATCGAATATTCCTTTAACTATCGATTTCATTAGGAGAGATTGTGGTTCAGCAAAAAATTCAGGTCAACGATTCAGCGTGCATCAGTCAAGTTACGAAATTAGGTCATCATTGCTTAACGTATGCTGAGTATACGTATACTCAGACACTGTGATTGACTTGCAAATGTGAGCAAATTTGGTTATTCCCATAGAACATTTAAGAGATTACCGGAGTCAATATTCTTTCTATGAGTTTGTGTGGAGCTGGCCCCACGCACGTGTCCATGAACTTACCAAAGCAAAAGCCAGCAGGTCAAAAATAAAAGACGACCTCCGTTGCGCTGTGTGTAGCGCTGTTGCCTTAACGTGCGGAGGTGCTGGGTTCGATTCCCGGCAGGGTCAATTTGGGAATTTATAATTTCTGAATTTTCCCTGGTCTGGCCTGGTGGGAGGCTTCGGCCGTGGCTAGTTACCACCCTACCGGCAAAGACGTGCCGCCAAGCGATTTGGTGTTCCGGTACGATGCCGTGCCTCTAACAGGTTAGCCCGCTACCATCTTATACTGCATCATCACTTACCATCAGGTGAGATCGCAGTCAAGGGCTAGCTTGTAGTGGATTAAAAAAAAAGAGAGTTCTGTTCGCATGCAGATGAGTTCTATAGTTCGTGATAGATTTTAGAGATAGTTCTGGCGAGTTTGCCTAAAAACGCCATTTGAAAAAATTATCTGCTAACTTCCGGTAGCAGAATATTTTCTAGGAAATCAAAAATTATGATTAAATTATTAGGAACTCATCTGCATACGAACAGAACTCTCTTTCATTTTTGATCTGCTAGCACTTGCTCTGCTAAGTTCACCGACATAATTATGCGGCACGAAGATGGACTGCAACTTAACTGTAAAGAGTACCTGCCGCTATGTCGCGTCATGCCTTGCCTCTGTAGTGGGGCTAGACCTTTAAACGAGCAAAACTCTCGGTCCATCACCGTGACTTATTGCGCATTGTAAGAAAATGTCTTATGTCTTATAAGTAATATCTTATATTTTGTATGCGCGTGTCTGATCCGACACAAGAAAACAACAATAATAGCGACTGAATTTCTCATAAGACATTTCTTATAAGACACAAGAAATTTTCTTATAATGCGCAATATTCCTAAAACTGACCCCTTTAGCGCTCACTCCTGCGCCAGAGAGTGAGATTGAGATTCTATTTTGACTTCAATTTTGTTGCACAGAAAATGGATCGGTTTAATTAAATATATTCAAGTCGAAACAAAATTAACTTTTACTAAATTAACGCTTTTAGCGTGCGAATACTTGTGTAAACAATTACTTAGATAAAATATGTATCGCTACATTTGCGAGCATGCGGTGTTTGAAACCACCCTGTGGGCTGAAATTGTTCTTTGAATAATTAAAACACGCAAGAATATGCGTCGCAGGCAACTTTGCCGCTGGATAACGACAACATCAAGGAATGTGTAACATTCAAAATAGCTTTTAGGAAATTAAAAGGAACTTTGCGGTTCATTAATTATTATATATACTGATTGTTTCCTGCGTGTTGCCACGTTTCGTTTCCGCATTGTCAATCCACTGCTCTGTAGGTCAAGCATTTGCAACTAAGCTGAAAAGAAGGTGTACACAGGTTCGAGTGGGAGAATTTTTACTTATGCGACAACGTTAACTACTATTTTTGTGGAATCGATCGAACGCCAGCTGTCAAGCGCTTTACTCGTTTTTATGAGATTATCATATTCGATTGAAGCGATCGAATGAGAAGAAATTAACCGACCGCAGTTTAAAATAATAATTTTATGTGGTGGTATTTATGTATCGAGAAATGAAAGGTAAAGTAACAGATAAATACCATATTTAATCTCAGAATGAACGTGCCACACTGCACGTTCACGTCATTTTGTCTAGTAGGACACCAGAGGTGCAATCATATAAGGATCGCCGATCCAATCGTTAAAGCTCGACTTCAAAGTAAAATAAACCATAACAGCATTGAATTAGAGCTCAATTTCGTGTATCCATTCTTATACGTTTAGGGTATCGTACATACCTAAACGTATAAGAATGGATACACGAAATTGAGCTCCAGATCCGGACGTTATTACTATTACTATTAGAATTTATGTCTAATAGTCGATGACCTAACAACCAGTGTCAACGTCCAATTTGTGTATTTTGCTATAGGCACACCTACTTTTCATACTTATTATCACACATACCCATTGAAAGCTCGTTCATTTTCAAAATAAACGGCCTCTGCGAAGTCGTTATGAAGTTACCACGTTCGTATTATATGGAGATATTTTTTCTTAGTTTATAAATTTCTGTTAAAAATGTATTAACAAAGAAAAAATCAATGAATGAATTTGACTAAAAAAGTCTTATACCTTCAAGCTTTATTGTCTAGTAATAGTACTCTTCCATTGTACTGATAGAAACTTGCATTAAATTTTTACAATACCTAGTTTTTACAAATTGTTACAATATCATGTTGACTCTTGCAGCTTAAGTGACCTATTTTCTTGATAATGAATGATATAAATGTAGAAAGCAGACTGGAAACTTCTTTTGAGAGCAATATGGTAAAAATGAATACAACGTTAACCTTAAACGCTACACTACTGGAATGAATAAAATGCTAAAACCCTGTAATATTTGAAGAGAAATCTAGGATAAAAGTTTGAGAATGAATAAAATAAAAACATAATATAAATTTCAGAAGCTTTCGAGATTAGCGTATTCATTCTTACTGAAAGCGAGCAAGGAACTTTTCGAGATGTAAAGATATAATGGGGAATGAGCGCAAAAGATTTTTTGGATGGAAACATTTTTGGCAGCTATGTCAAAAATGTTTTAAAGGAAGTTGTTTCCGTTTCATCTTAGCTACGTGCTGTCAAAAATAATGAAATGTATTATTATACATTCTGAAGACACAATATCGTACCAGGACTGACGCGGACGTCTTACGCAATAGTTTTGTCTGGTCATTAGAACAGATGTCCAATTGTCTAAGGCTAAAAACAGAGTCTCAAAAAGACAGTCAAACTGGACACTTAAATAATTTTATGAGCAGTTATGCTGTGATTTAGAGACAAACAGTGAATTCAGACATGTTAAAGTGATAAATGTTGTGAGCTTACTGATCTCTCTTGAAAGAGGTCATTTTTAGAATTCCTTCGTGTATTCACATTCGTCAGTGTGATTCGGCATGCGAGCTACCTGTTCAAAGCTTATCTAGGTAGGTACGTAGCTATTAATATAAAAAAAAATGTATCGAAATTTATACTAAGGAGTTCCGTAAGTAAAGATTAAACGATTCTGAGCGCGGCAGTTAGTTGTGAAATTATTGTTATGGAAATATAAATGTTTTGCATATAGCTGCTTTGCATATTTGCAATGACAGTAGAGGCTTTGTTTTTATTGGAATAATAGCATATAGTACCTACGTACTAATTTGGAATCAAAATTTGCCACTTGAGAGTAATGCAGTTCCAAAATTAGGTAAGTATATTACCTATAATCTTTTCTTCTTGGCCATGAAAAGACAAAAGTACAATGTTACAATGACGACACGTAAGGTTCATGTCAAAGTGCAAAGAGCTACTCAGACCGTAGTGCCCTCCGAAACCTCTTTGAGCTCTAAGAGGTCGGTCACAAGAGTTTGACTGATGTTTGGGAATTCCAATTTAAATTTACCGGATGCTCGAAATTAAGACGTTTTGAGCTACTGTAATCATTTCAGTGACCTTTCAATTTCGCTGTTTCATGGCCAGTGTCCGATCAAGTTCTCCGAATGGAACACTATTAAAGATTATATTAGTCAGGAGTTGATTCATATAGAGTTGTACTTAACAATTATAATATAACTAGCCC
Organism: Erebia aethiops; assembly: GCA_923060345.2. Taxonomy (NCBI): domain Eukaryota; kingdom Metazoa; phylum Arthropoda; class Insecta; order Lepidoptera; family Nymphalidae; genus Erebia; species Erebia aethiops. The sequence continues at coordinate 14,258,144 of OV281088.1, read as the reverse complement.
GCGACTTCGTCCGCGTGGTTTAAGTTTTTTATTTCCACGGAAACTCCTTAATTTTTCGGGATTATTAATTTTCTTACCTTGGCTCCTAACACTGCACGCCACTGCCTCAACTATACCCAATACCCATGCCAAAAATCACGTCTATCGGTTGCTCCGTTGCGGCGTAATTGAAGGACAAACAAACACACTTTCACATTTATAATATTAATATGATTGACTGCTTATAGCTATCAAATTGATATTATCGTTGTTATTGCTAAAGTGCGTGATAGTTGATTGTGATCAAGTAAAAAAAAGTACAAAAGTACTGCACTGTGGTGCAGTAAGTTACGCTATAAAAAAAGTATGTACGTATGTACGAAAATGCGCACAGATAAACCAATAAGACCAAAATAAAACCTCAGATTTTCTTAAGCAAAGCAAGAGGGCAAGTAAAGGTTTTGCCAGAGCACAAACCTTGTAAGAAAGGATTTCCGGAAATGCCACCCGAGACCCAGTGAAGCCAGGCCGGATCAGTAGGCAACTAAGCCGGTCCTAATAACTTGTCTGGTTTCCTTTCTTTACTTAGAAACTAAATCAAATAATATGTCAAATATGATATTATATACTTGAAAATTTTAAATACTATTAGGTAATTAAAACGTATTTATGAGTTACTTTAGGTAATGACTTTAAAACAATCTTTGATAGCCTTTGAAAAGGTATTTTGCGATTTTGTTAATTTAGAGGTAGTAAGTGGATTTCCAGTGGAGAAAAAATATGTGGCAAAACGCTTTGAAATTTTAGTACTACTATCGTGGCAATTACATGCATACTAATATTATAAATGCGAAAGTGTGTCTGTCTGTCTGCTCCGCTTTCACCGCTCATCTTTTCAACCGATTTGGATGAAATTTGGTATAGGAATATGTTGTATCCCGTGAAAGGACATAGGCTACGTTTTATCCCGGAAAATTAAAGAGTTCCCGCGGGAAGCAAAAGAACTTAAATAAACCCAGGTATGTTTTGCAAAAAAAAAAGTTTTAACTTAAAACGCTAGGCCTAACGCTAACGGAGCTTCATTTACTAAAACTTTATTCTTTTTTTGCAAAACATACCTGGGGAGACATTACAGTTGCCCAATTCGTCTCCCCGGGCTACAAATACCTTAAAATTAAAATTCAACTAGACACAAAATAATATAAAACAAACTAAAGTAATAAACTAGACATAATTAGATTTAAAAACTCGAATAAAAAAAACATTAGAAACACTAAAATAAACCTATCACTTACTTTCTAACATGGGTTTTATTTTATTTACGAGTTAAAAATGTCCAGTTCCCAATTCTGTTGCGCTAAATCATTGAGCAAGCGTACATGCAGGTTTACGGAACTCAATGTGACTGAATTACTACTTTTGCCCCGTATTAGGTTAACCACGTATAGAAGGACAATTAACTTAGATACTCAGCTGCTAAAAATACACTTTCTCCATAGTAGAAGCCAATGTTAGTCTAGCCTTAAAGCCGAATAAAGTGTCGAATGAAGTAGTCATAAAAATTCTTTCCAAAAAACCGATTTCGCGATTTGAAGTAAAAAGCCTGATGCCTCAACTTTGGTTATCCTTGTTATACCCGCCCGACTTCAATATAGTGTGTAGAAATCAAACTTATTTTTTGATTTACAGTGGCTTTAGAAGTCAGTTTTTTGGAAAGAATATTTTAATTTTTTATCTTTTTAGTGTCGGGGTTGAGCATTGGAGTCAGAAAGTTTTTATGATGCCACCTCGAGAGCTTCCTTTAAGGACTGAAAAAAAAATATTATTTTCAAATCGGTTCAGAAATCATCATCGGAGATATGCACCGACATACCTACATAAAAAAAAATTACGCGCCCAATTGAGAACCTCCTCCCTCTTTGAAAGTCGGTTAAAAATATAATATCATAACTTTATACTCGAACATTGCAGACATCTGAAACTAAAAGCACTCAAAAATTCTTCAATTGTCATGCTCCAGCTTTAGTCTACTAACAAAGAAATTAATTTGTACCGTGAAATGGATGCGCGCTCGATTTGATGACGTCACGAATTCATCAAAATAGCAATGCATCAATTAAAAAAAGAAATCAATGCATCACGAATAGCATGTTCATTTATTGCTTTGTTGTTTTATGGAAAATGGACGGTATTGAATGCCGAATTTGCATGCGTATTTTTTTAGCGGCAGCTAAATAATAATATTGAAAGAGCTAAATTACCCGACCCGGCTTTGCACGGGTGGGCTTAACTTATGTTTTACCAAAAACGTTAAAAATAACCTGATCACGATAGATTGGCTGTTATACTTTGGGTAGTTTACCTTCCATCCCCAAACTATTCATCATAAATTTTTGGGACTTAACTGATGGTATAATCTTTTTATACAATAATTAAAATTAAATAGGTGATAATTGTCACCTGAAACATCGTGATTTATAAAAAAATGAGAATTGGTTTTGTTTAATTGTTTGTTTGGTGTTAAAACACCAAACAAACAATTAAATTCATTTCTTTCCGGCAAAGAGTACTTAGTTACATAAACCAGTACCTGAAAATATAACAAAGATAAAATTGTATCTTTATTTCTTTAGAAGCGACAGATTATACAAGCATAAATACGCTAATCTCGGAAGCCTCTAAAATCCGAATTCGTTTTTCATTTTTATTCTTAAACTTTATGCCATCTTGTAGCTTTTTCCTTTGAGCATTGAGTATTTCTGAATTTTTAATTCATTCCACAGTAGAATTAACGGTACTCACAATAAATGTGTTCATTTTAGTAAGTTGCTTTCAAAAGAGATCTGCAGTCTGGTTTTTATACATTTTTTCATACCATTTCCCAGTAAACGGGTTACTTTACCGTGAAAGTATAATGGGAAAGGCTGCAATTTGGATTTTTTCTTTCATATTTTTGACAATGGAAGTTGTAGAAGTGAGGTAAGTAAGTTTTAACATGTTTAATAATATTTCTGAAATGTAAACGGGAATAAAATGAAAGCTGTGCTTCGTCTCGCCTGTGACCAGTCATAATAATGCACAACACTATAATGGTCTCCCAATTCATTGTAAACTATAATATTTCTGAAATATCCAGCACCGCGTTGGTAAGGCTGCCTAAATGAACAAATAAACGTATCAAATTCACCTTTGCTCAATTTATATAGTAGTAGAGGGGACGGGGCGGGGCTATAGTTTGAGTCATGTCAAAAAAGGTATAAAAGCCAGATTTTGCGACAAAGTGCAAAATCGTCACTTTACAAAGAGTTAACATCATTGCATTGTAGAGTTAACATCTCCTGAAAATGCTCCGGTATCGGAGTGAAACGTACGTTGAGGGTTTATGTGGTGTCATGAATATCGCGGGCAGCAAGTTCAAGATACGCACTGTACCACATAGATTTACCTTCTGAGGCGGATTATAGCGTACAAAACTTCTAGTTTTTTCATTAATAATGCATTTATTTTGTAATATGCATTTAAAAGCATGTAACCTGGATTTTAACGTGAATACACTGTATCCCTTTCTAACAAACAGGGCACTTTTCTGTGCATGTTTCCAAAGCGATTAATATGTATTCGCTGCAATTTCATTTCAAAGATATTTGGGTCATTTTCAATGCGAAGTGTACTGTAGTAAGCAATAATAATGGATGCAAAAAAATATATAAAACTTCATTATCGTCACTCAGTCTGCGTGAATTAAGGATTTTTAGAAAACCCGAGGATTTGAAATCTGAAAATCTTTGCATTTGAATTAGTAGATATTTTTACCACAAATTCAGTTATACCCTGGCACTGACTGGCTGATATGTCCTGATCTGAACAGCTAAGTTGAGAAGTGAAAGTTTCTGCCACAAGAGAAAAGTTGTTGCAACGAAATCTTTAAAGACCGAGGTAAATTAACTAGACAAAGTACGTCCATAACATGCCTAAATAAAATGTCCAAATACAAGATATATCGTATACATGAGAAACTGAATGGGCTTGAAGTTGACTCTAGCGACAAACTTACTCTATTTCAGTTACAAAGTTGAATTTAGTGATATCACGTACGCCTTTGATCTATGTATGTTTAGGATCAAAGCAAACTGGAAGATATATGGAATGGAACTATTGCTCATTTTATTCAATTTTCTGGGTCCTTAACTATATTACAATACCATGAAATGTTGTAACAATAAATACAGGTGTACCTGTACACATTACAATGTGTATGTATGACTACGATCTAAGATAATTTTAACACTACTTAAATTACAAATGCGCCAACTTAGAAACGCAGCCAGATTTTTAGAATGGATATTTTTATTCCTTATTTTATGTTCATCATAAACATCTAAACTGAGCACCAGGTCCAATTGTCTAAGCAATTCGTAATCATTTGACAGCTTAAAACGTATTACTCGAACTGTTTATGGAGTTCATTACGCTTACTCTGAGTTTTTACATTGCAAATTCGGTTGATCAACGTGAGAACTCACCTCGCCAAGTGTAAGCGAACGGTCAAAGTAAAACGGACCCAAAAGCTCTTGCTTTAAAGTCACAAATTCAGCGTTTGGAGCGCTGGCTGTGAATAAATACACGAAATGATGAAATGAGCTCTAAATGCAGTTAAGGTTCATTTTACTTTAACGTTCGCATGCACTTGGCGTGGTGAGCTCTCACGTCGATCAATCGTATTTGCAATGTAAAAACTCAGGGTAAGCTTCCATATGTACAGACATGTTTTTAGACGACATCCATGAGCTCCTTGAACAATCTGAAACTCCTTGCGGATAGCTGGCCAATAATTAATTGCAGATAAAACTTCGCACATCTTTTAACATCATTATGAAAAACTCAGACATGCAGGTTTTCTCGCTATGTGTTCGTTCACCGTTAAAGAAGTAGTATTTGGCCAGGGATAAAACCGGCGTGGAATTTTTTGTACGTATTCAACACTAGTTGATGCTCGCGATTTCATCCGCGTGGATTGATTTTATTGTGTGGTGCAAATAAAGAGTTGAATAATAATAATAATAATTGAAGGTTTTGGGTTGCCGCGGGAACTCTTCAATTTTCCGGGATAAAAAGTAGTATGTGTTATTCCAGACTATAATCTATCTCTGTGCCAAATTTCATCCAGATACGTTCAGCCGTTCTGCCGTGATTGAGCAATCCATCCATCCATCTAGCCATCCATCAAAACTTTCGCATTTATAATAATAGTATAAATACTTACGGAGCTAACGGATGCTAACATTCCGAGGACAAGGCTTCTTGGGAATTTAACAAGTTTAAAAAGTTAAAGTTGTTTCTTAAATTGTGTCAAGTTCCTATATCTGATCAGAAAAATAACCCAGACTAAACTTTTGCCTAGCAAAATAAATCTCCTAAAGTAGAAAAGTAAATGTCCTACTTTAGACGCCAACATACTTTCAGGGCACAGAGTCAGGGCAAGATCTGATAGTAATAGACAAATTTTACAGCTCTCTATAAAAACTTTATGATGTATGGTTATTTATTTTTATTTACTTTGACGTTTCTTTTAAACGTTTTGCAAGAGAGACAAGCGCAAAAATGATTTTACTTCAGAAAATATCTAGTGCTCTCTTTACGTTGGGAGTTTATGAAAATGATAGCAAGAAAAGATTACAATTATTTTGCTAAATCATCTTTTAATAAATAAATAATCTTTTCTTGCTAAATCATAAACTTCCGCAAAGTAACGCCTGATTCTATCCAAAATGATAGCAGTAAAATTAGTGCTGTCATTTTAGCTTAGATCATGGAACTAATAAGTACTACGTAGTACTTATTAGTTCCATGGCTTAGATATATTTTACACATCAGAATAAGCTACAATATATTTATTACAAAAAGACGAAGATACACCAGATCTCAACCTTCATATTGATATGAAGGTTGAGATCTGGTGTATCTACCAAGATTTCTAGTTTTATTTATGTTAGCTTTTCATGATGATAGTACCTACTGTACTGGTTAAACTTTCCATTTTGCTACTTGCTGATGTCACACATGCTTTTAGGAACACCTGATTAAGGTATCTCAGATCCTTTGAGCAGTACAAGTTAAAAGCGACTAGTATGATTGTATTATTGAAGGTTTGTTACTTGCTGTTAAAGAACATGCGTAATTTTGAGGTTTTGCCATTTTAAATCTGTCAAAATTAAACGTTTGTTAGGCGGCTGAAATATTAGCCCTCAGTGAAAGTAATGTGAATTTTATGTAGTTTAATTTCATGTAATTTTTCATATGAAAAAAATATTTTAACTTGGAAAGGACCATTTGAAGGCGATATTATCGAAATTTTGCGGTTAAAGTCGGCTTTAAATAAATAAAAAAACATTACAAGCAGGTAAAACTGATAAAATGGCTTCAAACGAATCGAACGAAATTTTAAATTACACCAAATCGGCTTATGGCGTCACATGTTAACTGCTTGCTTTAATATTTATAGTACCAATCGAAGCTTACAATGTAAGCTCCCCTTTTATACACCGCATTTGTCAGTTTATTCGTGTTTATTCAGTGAATTTATTTATAGCTAGATGATGCCCATGACTTCGTCTGCGTGGATTTAGTTTTTGATTCCCGGAGTACCTCCTTAATTTTCCAGGATGAAAAGGAGCCTATAAGTCCTTTCTCAGGATGTAACCTACCTCTATACCAAATTTCATCAAAATTGTTTGAAAAGATGTGCGGTTAAAGTGTAGCAGACAGACAGATACTTCACATTTATAATATTAGTATGGATTTAAATAAGGATATTTTTACGGATAAGCTTGTATTTTAAACCACAAAATAAACACTTCACGTGCTCATGGGAACGTCTTAAAGCAAACGTGAGCTTTCAACAGCGCATAATGTCACTTGATATATCTCAAGAATACTGTAGCTATCACTTTGAAGCACTGGCATAGTTGTCAGTATCATAATAATATCTACAAGACCTCAAATTGTACCAGCTGCCGCCCCGCCATGAATAAAGTCCTGCGCCCTGATGTATCTACATAGGACTTCACGTGGGATGTTTGCAAGTGCGTGTGGGCCGATGCCGCGTTCCACAATGAAACGAGTGCAGGGCGCTTAAGCGACTGGATACCTATTCAATATTGCTGCTAATAACAGTTGCTATTAATTTAATTGCGTACACCATATATATTTGTGTGTATTCTGACGACCTCCGTGGCGCAGTGTGTAGCGCTGTTGCCTTAACGTGCGGAGGTCCTGGGTTCGATCCCCGGCAGGGTCAATTTTGGGAATTTATAGTTTCTGCATTTTCCCCGGTCTGGCCTAGTGGGAGGCTTCGACTGTGGCTAGTTACCACCCTACTGGCAAAGACTTGCCGCCAAGCGATTTAGCGTTCCGGTACGATGCCGTGTAGAAACCGAAGGGGTATGGGTTTAATATAACTGCCATGCCCCTGACAGGTTAGCCTGTTGCCATCTTAGATTGCATCATCACTTACCATCAGGTGAGATCGCAGTCAAGAGCTAGCTTGTAGTGGATTTAAAAAAAAAGAAGTGTACTGCCTAAATGCTTCTGGTTTAAGATGTTTATTGTTTCAAAAAGAATTTTACAATTCACTTTTATGAAGAGGCTAACATAAATTTAACATTTTGAGCGTACAGGATTAAGTTAAATTAGTTTGTAATGTAAATCCAAACAAAATATCTCTTTCATTAATAATGAGGGTAGTTTTAAGTATAGGTAGTCCGATCTGAACAAGAACATACTGCACGGCTACTTTGCCACAGAGCTGTGTCAACATACGAGTATCATTATGTTAATAGATAGCGCCGCGAGGTCTCAGTCCGGGGCGAACCACTAGTATAATAAACACCATATAAATTCTACCATAACCATATATCTCTCTGAGTCGTATTCTTCATGGTTGAGGGTCATGATTCCTTTTCATGAATACAATAATATAAGGAATTCCTCAGGTCAATTATGTTACAAATACCTCATAAAGATACTACAATAGAATACCTATTTTTTACCCAAAGAAAAATAATCACACCCAAAGTAAAGTCGCGGAAAAAAGTGGATTACAGCCACAATGTTCAGAGAGCGTGCGACCAACTGCCCAATAATTCTTACAAAAAGCGCAGATATCATCGCCGTGTTATCTCCTTGTTTACAGAGTTTTCTCGTCAATAGCCTATTTTTTGTAGGATTTTCCGGATCTATATTTCTCCTTTATCTCTTTGGAGGTCCTTCGTTACGGCTAACTGGATAAATAATAAAATTTTATTACGTCTGAGGATGAAGCACAACAGTAACGAATTTGTATTGTGAATTGTATATAGTTCACAAATAGTTTTTAAGTGTAACGTTTACTAAAGGGTTTAAACTTTACACTCCCCAGGGATTCAATAACCGGGCTGGGAGGGTTTGGATGCAGATAGCAATTATCAAGTAATTCCACAGAATAGGTAATCGTATAATGTAATCATACGTTGTATACTTTCTGTACGTACTAACAGTTAGTATTCCGTGCTTTCGGTAGACATTGCTTTAACATAATCCAGTGCAAAATATTCTATTCCTAGTATATGCTGGGGGTGATAAACTGAAACTCAATTTTAAAACTTCATTGCTTTTTTCATAGGTAATAAAAATCATAAAAAATAATTTCATTTTTGACCGAGCGAAGCGAAGGTCTCTGAGTCTACTTGGGTGAATTGGCACTTGTCCGTCCGTCCGTCCGTCCGTCCGTCTGTCAGAGCATTATAACTTCTGAATTACTGAACGCAATTACTTCAGCTTTAAATATAAAATGTACCTAAACCAATGGCCTCCCGCCGAATATGGCTTAAAAAATAATAAAAATCTTTATTTCAGGGGGGCTCTCATAGAAGCGAATGCGAAGTAAAATATTTTTTATAAAGTTACATAGGGTTGCGGTATATCATTTTAAAGATAATTAGAAATAGAGTCCAAAAATATTTTTTTTTTAATTTTTCCCCCAAAATTCACGAAATGAGGGGCTTTCAAAGTGGTGATTTTCTAACGTCCAAAGATGACCTCAGAACTCTAAATTTTCTGAAAGGATGAGCCTGAAACTTGATCAATTATTTCAATTATATCCTGTACTTGAACAATAAATACTAAAATTAGATTAATATTGTAAGGAAACGGAATTATTTAATTTTTAATGAGCTTCAGTATTTTTAACAGAACTTCACATTTATGTCAATAGATGGCGCCGCGAGGTCTTAGTTCGGGGCGAACCACTAGTTATACATGCATGACGCGTAATGCCTCTTGATCACCGAGTTGTCTGTGCGAAACTATTGAAAATTCTGCCCTTGTCCATGGCGACGATAATGTCAATGCCCTATAGTCGTTAACAATGGACATCATAAGAAAGCTTAGTCACTCAGCGGGCGATGGATAGAGCTTGGGATTTTAGGTACGTGATAGAATGTAAAATGAGGAGATCCGTATAGAAGAACGAAAATAACCCACATAGCTCGATGGGTAGCGAAGCTGAAGTGACAAAGGCAGGGGCATATAATGTAAGTTGGGGTCCCAAAGTGCTGGAACGACGATACCGTACTGGGAAGTGCAGCGTTGGCAGGCAGATGCCATATATTTAAGTAGGTGGCGTGGCGGGTGATAGACGCTAAAGACCTGTGTCCAGATTTTTAAAAAAATAGGCTAGCGCTTGGCTGCAATCAGACCTGCTTGCAAGTAGTGATGCAGCCTAAGGTGGTCCACTTACCTAGGAATGCCTATTCACTCTTGATTTGAAGGTACATACTTAGGTAGCTGTGGAGGTATCGGTTGCCAATGGGTAGATTTGATGCGTTGTTATTATTGATATCAAACAGTAAATTGAATGTTAAGGCGCTGTGTGTGGTCAGGGGGGGGGTCTCCAAAGCAGTATATCCATTAAATGGTGGCATATGGAAGATTGAAAAAAATATATGATGTTTTCAAGACCTTAACTCAGATATTGTTTTATCCCAAAACACGATTTAAACAACTTCGCTGCATAAAAAATAAATTCAAACATACCTCTTATTTCAGTTTTCAAATCAACACATCTCCAAATTGAAAACCTCAATTTACTTGAAAAATATATCATTAAATTCCAAATTCTAAATGACATCCATTGATTTATTAATATTTATTAAAATGTACACATATTTTCTGTTTTCCATTGTATTCCGGTTTTTCGAGAAGCGCTAGCTCATTTTCACCTCCGCCAGTGTTCGAAAGAACTTCACAGACGATGGATCTGTGCTCCTTTGCTCCAGCGTTTAAATCGATATTTTAAAATGGTTTTCAAACATAACATGAATAAGACTAATGTTTATTCAACATGAATTGACAGAAGACGTGGATATTACAACTTTCGTGAGCTATCTTCTTTTATATAACTAAAAATACATAATCAAATAAAGTATGAATATGTGTTCTCTGACCAAACTTTTGACAGCTCGAAATAATGATGCCGTAATGCGCTATCCATTCGATTTTTGACAACAATCGACTTCATTTACGAAGAAGTTTTAATCGATTTGACACATTGATATTACAACTTTTTGTATTGTTTTATAAACATACCCAGGCGTCTAAATGTCTTTTTTATGTATTAAAATAAATATTTTTGGTGAAGCAATGCTGTAAATGTATATTTTATTATTTGGCAACATCAATAAGGCAGGTCATAGAAACCATCCAACGCCAAAGATGACGCTACTTAAATGACAATCAAGTGAGCTTGTGTTGCAGCTTCGTAATTATTTTGAAAACTATTTTCAAAATTAAAATCGTACTAGTAATTACTAGATTGACATACGAGTTGCGAAATATCGCATAAAAAGGCACGTCGCTTCACTATTTAAAAAAAAAACTCCTGCTGGTTGTAACAATGACGTCTTTTAATATTTCCAAGAAGTAGGTAAGTTGTCAAACATCCAATTACTGTCAGAGGGTTCACTGCCATCGCTTAAAGCAGTATTACTTAAAAATGTCAGTTTTATGTCACGTACCTTGAAGGTCCTAAAATAAGGATTATAATTCTAAAAACACGAACGTCAACAATATTAAAACAATACGGATTTAAGCGATAGTAGTATGCCTCCAGTGCAATTTTTGATATGAATGGAAAATAACAAAACAGTGGTAAGACAGAAAGGAAAACTGAAAATCAAGCATTGCCACTTCAGCTTGCTACTGCCTACTCGTCCGCTCTCATTGGACCAGACCGACCAGATAATATTATTATATCGAAAGCTTGCTGAGTAAGGACCTAGTAGTGTCTCAAATACTTCAAATAAGTGCCTATTGCAAGTTTTATTACTAATTGATTGGATATTAGATACCCTTAGGGTTTCGTTTCTGGGACCCGGGAGTTAGAAATTTCCGGGAAATACGTCGTTGGTTTTTTTTGTGATTTCCCGTTTTTGTGTACAGAGTATTTTTTTAACTTATCTCTTGAGAAATATTTGAGAACAAGTTGATCTCTTAACTTCTTTATTATAATTCTCCCTGACTACTAGGGCATGCATTCGGTGCTGTGTTTGAGTACCGGGAAATTTTGGACCGATATTGGCACGGAACCGGGAATTCCCGGGACTTTCGATACTTTCGATACTACCTTAAATTATCACAAAAACACGGCTAAGACATTACAGAAAGTATGAAATAGACCAAATATTACTGTTCATTAGGCGTTATACAAAAATTTATCGCATAATATTTCACACAGGAATATACTGAATATTACTATTCATTAGGCATTATACAAAAATTTATCGCATAATATTTCACACAGGACTGTAAATTCATGATTTTTTCATGTACTTGTACCATAACTCGCTTCGTTACAAATTTCAAAGTTTTATTGTAGTTCATAGGTTTTACAGAGATTGCGTCTTGTATGAAAATACACTTTGAAAAGTTGAAATTTTTTTTATCGTGAGACGCTCATATGTAACTACTTTTATAGCAATTAGAAGCCAGTGCAAATATAAATTTACTACATCAAGCAGTTTATGAGAAACAAGCCTTGAGGCTTGGATACACGGACAACAAAGTGATCCTTTACGGGTCTTTTTTTATAGACAGGCGTACGTAGTAACCTCACCTCAAAGAATTACAAATGTTAATCTAAATCAACAATATTTTCCAACCCATACTCAGTATTCCCAAGAGAATCTCGTGAAGATGTTACTCTCTCCTATTCTGTGCCGTTTTTTGGTTTTGCCGCACGCTGATTTGGTCTCTACAATTATATTGGATATGGTACCTCTTAGTATTTTTGGTATCCATTCACCGTCCTCCCCGTAAGTATGGAGGATCCTAGGATCGAGGACCCTAGGATTTTCTAAAGACGTTTCCTATCAGCCATAAAGAGCCTCGTTACTGCTGCGTTACTGTCCAGGATTCACATCCATACATAAAGATTGGACTGTTCACAGTCTTGGTTTTTACATAACATTGTATGGAGAACTCCTGAGCATCTTAGGGAATTATGGATACGGATATCCATATTTTATTTCCCTCTGCTATTGGTATAATTGACAGTGGAGTCAAAAATCAAAATTTAGTAGCCTCGGGCTTATGAGGTATATTTTATATTACAGTCTATCAATATTTTCCTGTCAATCTTCATGTGAAATTTATGAAAGTAACGATACAATTAACAGAATATAGCATAACCTACTGTAATTTATTATGGCTGAACAAATTTTATTCCAGTGACAGATCCATCAATTCATTGATCTTCAAAAAAGCTCTTCTCTGCTGGTAAATAATACTTACCAGAAAGACTAACATACGAAACTGTACGAAGTGGCAGTAAAATAATCGTTATAGCCAAAGTAAAAATAGGGGTTTTTAAACTAATACCTCGAATTTGTGAGCATAAAATACAGTATAGTGAATTAAATTATTGTTACATGCAGAAATATCCACACTTAATTAGAGAAGAATCGACAGAATGTATGTACTTCGAGTCTCAAAAGTATCAAAAGTACCGGTTTTATGGTGTGGAGAACCGGGACTGAAAATTATTCAAAAGTACCGGGAATTTTTGGTACCAGGAATTAACGGGAGCATGCCCTATTGACTAGGTACCTCACTCGCGCAGTGCTGAGCACTATTGTCTTAACGTGGGATGTACCGGGTTTAATCCCCAGCAGAGTGAATTTGGGAATTGGGCGTATTTTTGTAAAATTGTACATGAAATAAAATCGATGTTTTTTTTTCATCATGTTTTGTTATTTTATTGATAAATTTGTGTTTCTTAGTTATTTATCTTTATGAGCAGTAGCACTGTTTACAAATATTATGTTAAATAGGGGGATGCCCCGTCGCTCACGTCCGCAGGAGCTACCTTCTACCTCCCTGCACGTGTCCCCTGGGTGGTGCTAAACGAGCGACGAACTTGCAGGCGAAATAAGCGTTTTTTTATAAAACGCTTATTATGTACCAAACGCCATACGATTAAATAAATAAATTGATAAATTTGTGTTTCTTAGTTATTTATCTTTATGAGCAGTAGCACTGTTTACAAATATTATGTTAAATTATAGTAAAAAAAAACAATCATTGTAAAATTAAGTGACGGAGAATTATTCCATTGAGTAACTAAACTTTATCTCACAAAAGGCACTTAAAAAACAACTTTAGATAAGATTCACAGAAGTGTTTTAAAACTAGTCTTACCAATCATGCCAATCACAAAAATAGGACAGCAAACATAAAATAACAGAAACACTATCAAAATTTGATAATTTTAGTTCTTTTGACTAACGTAAAGGCAAATTTATGTCATAATTTATTATATAACTTCTGAAATAGACAATGCTTTTTATTTTTGTTTTTGCAAGTAAGTTAGTTTACGATAAAAAATATACATTTAAATATAACATAACAATAACTTATATTAATGATAAATTGTCAATATTATAAGTATTTATGCAATACTAGCCGATGCCCGCGACTTCTTACGCGTGGATCGAAGTTTTGTGGTTCCCGCGAGAACTCTTTAATTTTTCGGGATAAAAAGTAGCCTATGTGCTATTCCAGACTACAATCTATATCTGTGCCAAATTTTGGCCAGATCCGTTCAGCCGTTGGGGCGTGATTGAGTAACAAACATCCATACATCCATTCATACATCCATACATCCATCTGTCCAAACTTTTTGGAGGATTTTTTGAGAGGACAATTTGTCAGTGGAACCTTGACAATTATTCAAAGGAAAAGTAAGGGCACTGATCACAATGTTAAGAATTATTGTACTTTCTTACCATAAAACTATAATAGTCGTAGTAGGTACTTTTGAGTATTTTAAACTCTTTATTCTTTATTTTGTACTTAAATTATGTAAAATGTCGTCTATAAAATATAAGTAGAACTTCCAACCAATGTATAGTATGTTAAATCACATTGTAAGAATGATTATAAGTAACAATTTTTTTTTGCGTTTTGTCTTCTTCGATTCTCCCTTTCTGATATTTTATCTCACCTCGAATATTTTTCTTGTTCTAGATTTTACGAGCTCCAAGTGTTATTTTCTTATATATTATTGTTTGAACTTTTAAGAGTCCCTCTTTAATTTCTCTATATGCCGCCTTGTTATTTCACCAGATGTCAGCGCCATTGTTACACCTGAATAATTTAATATATACAATACTCGTTTCCAATGCAAAACTCGGGGCCGTAAAAGCTTAACCGTGTACAAACCTTTAGAAATCCATTGAGTACCAATTTGTTCAATTGACTGACAATTTCGAAAGAGTTACTTAAAGGACCGTAATGAATTCACGGCAACAATATTTTCTTGCATTGTATTTCAAGAATTTAAATATTCTGAATTTTCTCTGGTCTGGCCTGGTAAGAGGCTTCAGCCGTGGCTAGTTACCAATTACCACCCTACCGCCAAAGACGTGCAGCCAAGCTATTTAGCGTTCCGGTAGGATGTCGTGTAGAAACCGATTAGGGATATGGACTAGGGTTTAATATAACTGCCATACCCCAAACAGGTTAGCCCGCTACCATCTTAGACTGCAGCATCACTTACCATCAGGTGAGATCGCAGTCGAGGGCTAACTTGTATTTAATTAAAAAAAAACTGGATATAAGGTACATAAAAGTAGCAATAACTATTTTTTTAAAAATCCCGATTCTCGGGAATTCCCGGGAATCGGCCAATTTTATTCCCGTTTCCTTGAGTTGAAAATTTGCCGTTCCCGAGATTTATTTTTAATTTTAATTGAGTGGGATTTTTAAAAAGTTAATTTGTTTAGTTTCACCCAACCTAAGTCCAGTTAATTAATATAATAGGTTTTGCTTCGGACATAATATTGTCAATCAAACTTATAATTTTAGAGTACGGAAACAACGTATAAATTTGAAATTTTACATAAATTGGCTAATTTGCGGTTTTGGCTCTTACGAAGTTCTACCATATAGATAATTCTGTACCTATGTAAAAATAAAAAATCATGACACCAAAATTGTATGATTTTCTTCGTTTTTTATTTTTGAGTATTTTTCAAACACTGTAAATAATACTATATGTCTGCAAAAGACTAGAAATTGATTTCAATGATCAATTTCCAACATCTTTTTGCTATTTAAATTTTTGAAATAACATCTGTATTTCTTGTTTCTGACAAAAAATGAATATCAGACTCTTAGTCGGTAAGTACATTGTATATACGTATGATATTGATTTATGCCACAATTATACTTGTAATTAACTCACGTAAGTAGTTTATGTAAATAAGATACTTATGTAACTCTAGATGATGCCCTCGACTTCGTCCACATGGATTAAGATTTTTTGACTCCCGCGGTAACTGTTTAATTTTCCAGGATAATGGTTCCGGGTAGCCTATGTCCTTCTCCGGGATGTAATCTATCTTTGTACCAAATTTCATCAAAATCGTTTGAGTAGTTGGGCCGTGCAAGCGTAGCAGACAGACAGACACACTTTCGCATTTATTATATTTTGTATGGATATTAGTATGCTGGGCTAACTAATGCCCGCGACTTCGTCCGCGTGGTTGAAGTTTTTTTTATTCCCGCGGGAACTCCTTAATTTTTCGGGATAAAAAGTCACTCTCCCTCAACTATACCCACGCCAAAAATAACGTCGAACCATTGCTCCGTTGCGGCGTGATTGACGGGCAATTCAATTAACAATCACACTTTCGCATTTATAATATTAAGTAGGTATTAAAATGGATTTGCACACGATATGCGATTTACAATAGGTATTTTGTCAATTACCTACTCATGTAAGAGACTTTGGTACGTGATTTACTCACTTACGTTATTCTATCAATTTCACAAATTTTGAGTTACCGTGTTTTGTCATCCGAGGGCATCCGTGACATGCTATGACAAGCGCGCGAAAATAAAGAAAACCGCGACGGGAGCGCCACCCGGCCGAAGTGGGCATAACTGGCGTGAGGGGTGACGACTGAGGAGAGCCAACCTCTCGATTTGTGTTTTGATTTTAATAGCTGACAGCGCCTTAAATTAAGTATAGGTACTTTCTAATACCCATAAAAAGCTGTTTTCCATCCATCTCAGGAAGGGCCAAGAGTTAGGTACTATTTACTGGTCCAGGCCGATCGAATAACGTAAGGGTGATCGTAAACGAGACGAATGACCCAATATATGAGACATATCGCTCCTTAATGTTGACCTACTAGTTGTGACATTGGTTTCAGTCTAGATTACGGTGGGTAACTTTACTTATCAGAAGGTAGGTATAGAATATTGTGAAGCAAAATTACGCTAAGATTTTCTGAAACTGCGAGCTACGCTGCGTGTGTCGTACGGCCGAAATTAATAATCAATCCATCTGTAGTTTGTCGATAAGTTGCTTAGCAACATTGTTTTATGACGAAAAGTACAATACAAATAACAATGTTGCTTGGCAACAAACCGACAGACCACAGATAGATTGATTATTAATTTCGGCCGTAAGCTTATTCGCTTCCTGTCAAGCTAACTTGTACTGCATAGCAGCCAATATAAACGCAAGCCATTTCAAAGTGTTTAAAGACTACTCAGAGTCTATACTATAATAGAATATTAAAATTTAACACTATTTGACACCTCTGCTCATTAATAAGCACTAGTCTTAATTCGGAATGAGAAGGGTTTGGCCATAATCCACCACGCTGGTCAAAAACTACTGAGCCGTCAAAGATGCAGTTTTGTGTTTTAGATATTATGTTAAATATACTTTTGCTATACGTTCTAAATTGTTGTTTCAAAGTTATAAAGGACATAATGGAGCTCTGCAGTTCGTGGTGGTTTTTAAATTTTTTAAATTTTATTACTTGTTTTACAAAAAATAACCATTAACTTTCAATATCCTTACGCAAAAGCCTCGCCGTAGAAATGACAAGTTTTATTGAGGTTTTATGCATTAAAGATGTTGTTTCCGAAACTACATAACCAGTTTTTTTTAAATATTTTATCAAAGTACCTACTTAAATCGTAGGTGAGGCAAATTTCGATGTGCTTGGTAGGTATAAGAAATTATAACCAACTATTTAATCACCAGCCCTGCAAACACGTCCACTTAACATAGTTAAACTTCGTGATAAACTACTCAAACTATCAATCCCTATTAAGGAACTTTGAGCATATAATACGTATTTCTAAACACAGCCTCCTAAATTGATTAAGTTTATACCTTATACCTATTAGGTTAAGATCCAAAATAGGAAACTTTAGTAACCACAAACGTTCCGTTTAAAGCTTATGAAACTATTAGACCCATATCACACGAACTATGATCGTGGTGTATTTTTAAGTCCGATGTAGTACTCGTAAGTAATTATTTAAAAAAAACACGACAAAATTATGTGACGTGATTTTGTCAGAAAAACCTGTTCTTCCTTTTCTTTTTTATCTAATTCCTATTAGATTGCGATTCCTTGAATAAAAAAGTAATTTTTCTTTCGAAGACCGATCAGGATTCGTGCTATTTTACATAATATATTTACTTAGTAATCCAGAAACGTGCTACTTTAGTATTCAAATTAGGACTAAAGCTCAAAATCTTCTACGCTCTTTTATATTCTATTACAAAGAAATTGTTCGATTGTTCTCCGAAATAATTATATTCACTACGCTTTGTTGGTAAACGAAAAACATGAGATAACACAATTATAAAATATTTAGTCAGTTTTTTCGTTACTTATTTTTTTTAGGAGTAGAAGAAAATTAATACGGCTGAACTTAGCAAAACAATAGGTGCAATCATGTAAGGATTGCCGAACCAATCGTTAAAGTTCGGCCTCAAAGTAAAATAAACCATAACAGCATTGAATTAGAGCTCAATTTCGTGTATCCATTCTCATTCGTTTAGGGTATCGTACATACCTAAACGTATAAGAATGGATACACGAAATTGAGCTCTAATTCAATGCTGTTATGGTTTATTTTGCTTTGAAGCCGAGCTTTAACGATTTGATCGACGAACCTTACATGATTGCACTCAATATTTTGTAGGTACTAAAACATTTTTAGTAAAAATGGAATACAACTGCGCTTCAAGCGCAATTAATATGACATTGCGCTTGAAGACAATCATGCTGTATGAAAAGCAATGATGTTTTCTAGGTTGGAACGCGCTTATCTAGACAATTCAGTCTTGCCTTGAAGGTATCTAATTTATTAAGGTACGTGGCAGGAAAGGTATTCCACACCTTGGCGGAATTACAAGTATTCTCATGTAGCGCAAGGACTCGTCTGCCTAATCTGCTCAGTAGCCGATCAAACAGTTAAAGCGCCTTCAGAACCTACTAAAGGTAAATACAAAAATAATATAAAATAAATAATATAAAATAAGTAATAATAAGTAAGGTAAATGTTTCTAAATAAGTGCCCGCGCTTATGTTTCCGATAGTCCCTGAGTGCTTAAACAATAGCTCAACTCAGACGGAAGTTCTTTCCTTATTATTGAAAGATTAATATAGTGGTCCTACAATTTATATAGACTAATATTATCTTTCTATCTATCTATATAATATATAAAAATCAATAGCTGTTCGTTTGTCTCGCTAAAACTCAGAAACGGCTTGACCGATTTAGATAGAATTTGTTGTGTGTGTTTCAGTGGGTCCAGAGATGGTTTGTATTCATAATTGGACCCGGTAGGGGGCGCTGCAATCGGGTTGTTGTTTCAAGGCAGAACAAAGTCTGCCGGGCACACTAGTTACAAATACAAAAGTGTGTCTGTTTTTTGTACAAGTACGAAGTTTGGTACTGACAGGCTGCTCCTCGAGTACGGATATAGGCTACCTTTTATACCGGAAAATCAAAGAGTTCCCACGGGATTTTATTTTCATTTTAATAGATATGATTCACATATTTTTTCAAAAATGTAATGAAATAATCAATGGTTACGGTAAAAAAATAAAACCTTGGTACTTAACTATACCAACCTTTCATATTAAACATACTATTTGATGCCCCAGATAGATAATATTATGTGTGGCATATGTGGTATATAATTATATGGTATAGAAACTTACTTTCAGTCCCCACCTCCGCATTGTAATTGCAAAGGAGCTGCTCAGTCAATCAGCTCACAAAAAGAATGTGACCCATATCCACTGCGTTCTTACACGGCTCCCGCGGGGACAACGTAGATAGGCGTAATCTAGAATTGAATTTAATATTTTGAATGAAAGATAACATCTCATTTAGGTACGCATGAACCTGTCTATATATAAATGTTATTATTTTGTGTCGTATACACACAAAATATTAAAATACAAATTTAAATGTTTTTTATTCAAATAAATAATTACAATAAAATAAATAATTACAAGTGCTTTTGAAATTTAGGAATGCTGATGAAGTCATTCAATTTCAGTATTAAGAAACTTAATTGGATCAACCACGATGCATTCCATGTATTAAATGGTAATGAAAGACTCACAGGCAGACACACATTCAAATTTTTTTTATTAGTATGGATTAAAATAATATATATGTTGTTGTTTTGTTGTTGATAGGTATGATATTTTATCATTAATGTCGAATCTAGTGAAACGATATCAAGTGAAGTGGCAGCAGTGGTGCGGACAGGTGAAATAGTGCGACAAATTGTCCCGAGGTCCAATGGATGGGCTATGTGTTATCGATCTTGTCACTTTTTAACATGCTTTAAAATCTTATATCTATACAAACGATAGTTAGGGTCGACACCCTATGAGTTTGTCAGGCGCCAGTTTAGCCAGTTATTTCACAGCTGATAACATATGTGTGGTAAAATTTAACGCCATAATATGACCATCGATAGTGCATTTGAACCTTAATTTTTTGTAAGTAAAAAATATAATCTCTCAAACCTTACATAACGAAAGTAGATTGGTCTCTGAAAGCGATAGGCAGAAAAAAAATATAGACAACTAGATGATGTCCGTCCCTTCGTAACCAGCAAACTAAGTATAGGGAAAGATCCGAAAATCGTTAATTAGGGTTCCGTAGGGTGGCCAATTGTTTGTTAGGCGCTACCGGTTTAGCGCCATTATGTAAAACCAATTATTTCACAATTGATAACGTCTTGTTATGACATCTTTCTTGTTATTTACTGAAATAATTTAAATTGTGTGGTGGTACGGAACCCTTTGTGTCCGCGTCTGACTCGCTTTTAACCGGTTTTTTCCATCTATAGACTGTCCACTAGATAATTCTCCAGTATATGTCAAAATGTCCTCCTCTAACATTCAATGATCATAAGCCGTCCGCTGCAAAATGTCCATGAATAAAACAGTGTCAATTTATCATTCTAGGAGCGTTACCGCCTTATTATGTAGATTGAGTGCAAGTGGCCATTTCCATACTTTCCTCTTTTCCCCAGTGAAATACAACTTATGCTAACACCTTGCTCCGTTTCCTGGCGCAATTTGCAAAGCGATGAAATATCTCGGTAAAGTAGCTCTTATTCTAAGGGCACTAGCTAGTTAATAGGATCATCGGTTGGAACTATTAATTACATAATGATTACTGACGAGTTGAGTATATTGTATGTATTTTGCATCCCAACTAATCTATAAATATCTAATCAATGTAAAATAGGCATACTTGAATGCTAAACTGTGGTAGGTACAATATTTTGTTGAAAATCTTTTATACGAGCTAGCCAGTTGCTAAAATTGATTGCTCGTGCACATCTATACTTTATACTAGCTGATGACCGCGACTTCGTGCGCGTGGATTGAGGTTTTTGGTTCCCGCGGAAACTCTTTAATTTTCCGGAATAAAAAGTACCTATCATATGTGTTATTCCAGACTATAATCTATCTCTGTACCAAATTTCATCCAGAGCCGTTGAGTCGTTCAGGCGTGATTGAGTAACAAACATCCATCCATCCATCCAAGCTTTCGCATTTATAATATTAAGTACCTACTACTAATTTTAGAATTGTGAAATAGATAAATCGATACAATACGAAACGTCTAATACAAACTACAAAAATAACAATGTAGGTACAAAAACATTCCCTAATTTTCAAATTATATATATGACCTACCACTAAAGTACCTATTACTTATTTATAAAACACGAAAGAAATTTAGATTTGACTGAGTTACGGGGTAAAATCAACAAAAACCCCAGGTCCTGGAGGAACCTTATTTTCTATCAGGATAAAGCTATCCTATATATTGACCCGGAGTATCAGCTACCGCTATACCAAATTTCATTTAAATCCGTTCATTAGTTTTCGCGTGATGCGCGGCCATACAGACAGACAGACCGATAGACAGACAAAAATTAAATAAAAATCAGTTTTGGGCTCAGTACCTATCGATAGTAAAGCATACCCCGATTAAAATTTTCAGAATATATTAAATGTACAGAAATCTTCCAGTTACAGTTTTATTATAATAGTTTGGATGGATGGATGTTTATTACTCAATCACGTCAGAATGACTGAACGGATCTGGATGAAATTTGGCACAGAGATAGATTATAGTTTGGAATAACACACAGGCTACTTTTTATCTCAGAAAAATAAAGAGTTCCCGTGGACATCATACACATCATTGGCACAGAGATGGATTAACACAATAATTAATACTGGAATAACACACAGGCTACTTTTTATCCCGCAAAACCTCAATTCGAAAAATTAAGATAATATTCTTGCTACTATAGAACACCTTTGTGTGCAGCTGTTCTTAGCATGAATTAAGGTTAAAAAATCCCGGGAGAACTTTTTGATATTCCGTAATAGAAAGTAGCCATAATCCGGAATATTCAACTATACTTAAGCAAAAAATCACGTTGCTCATAGTTTTGTATCTATAATAATACTAAGTAAGTACGGAAGTTCAAACTATTTGCGAGTTGCTATTCAGTAGATAGGTATACTTTCCGGGACAAAGTTTTTCGCTAAGACCAAAATCGCACAACATTGTAACAGTGTAATCTTCGAAAAAAACGGAACAACTACCAAACTGAAACTCACTAACCACTTGGAAGTTATAAAGGTACATTTCAAATTCTATACTAATTTTAGGTCTGTATAGGATTGGATGGAAATAGTTGGAGCGAATGCACTATAAAAATAAAATCCGTTGGTAAATAACACTGAACAAATTGTTGAAAGATAAGAAAGGATTTTATTTTTCCCACACTTCCAGATTATTTAAGTTTTTCCGATTAACCATAAGTGCACGATTTGAAATTCAAGATGTTAGTCCAGAGAGGGTTCTTTCAAATAAAAGAAAATACCCACTTTATGGCAATCGGGATAAAAATAAGGGATAATGTATTCCGGGCTATACGTGTCCCGTTAACGGACAAACGAACCTTTTATAGGCAACCGTCAATAATATGTGGGATGTATAACGATCCGAATTTTCCCCCAAAGTGATTTTGTGTGTGTTTGACTTACTCTGGTCTGGCCTGGTGGAATGCTTCGGCCGTGGCTAGTTACCACCCTACCACAAAGACGTACCGCCAAGTGATTTAACATTCCGATTTGTTAGTAACCGATGGGGATATGGGTTTAATATAACTGCCGTACCCCGAACAGGTTAGCCCGCTACCATCATCACTTACCACCAGGTGAAATTGCAGTCAAGGGCTTAATAGTAGTAGCGTACAAAAAAATATTGTATGGCCTAAAAGTTTAAACATGCAAGATAATCAGAACCTAATACTTTTTTATTCTATCCAAAACATCAATTAACTAATATTCACAAGATTGAAGAAAGTTAACAAAATCGAAGTTCAATAACAAAAGTCAATAAGTCAAAAAATATTTTTAATACCAAACTTTTATAGTCTGCAAACCCTTTTGGTACCCATATCATGGGGGTGCATAAAATACAACTAGTCTGCCATCTTTGGGAGTCTGCCATATTGGATTTAGATTAACGTCACTCAGCTTACCATGCATTGAGGCCATTGAGGCCATTTATGTTGTATCCCTTTCCTATTACTCATTGCGGAAAGTGGCAGCACTAGCTTAATTGGAGCTGTCATTATAGTTTAGTATAAAGATTGTGTTAAACAGAATTAGCCACTTTGTCTTTTAAACTAAACGTGTATGTAGAATTTCCGCTCAATCAGTTTGGGATAACTGTAAGTAAGTAAGTAAAACACTTTATTACACACAAACAATTGACAAAACAGAGATAAAACTAATCATGATATAATTTACAACTTGTTACGGTGTAAAGGCGGCCTTATCACTAAGAGTGACTGTTGTAATTAAGTTGCAAGATTTGACCTAAACAAACACACAAACATTGCAAGTTAAATAAAAGCTTGTTAAAAAGGATTCACTACTTCATTAGAGGTGTATGAAGTCTTCAAATCTGCACTTGGCCAATGTGTTGGACTATGGCTTAAACTTTTTTCATTCTGAGTAGACGTCTTGTGCTCAGATAGTGGGCCGGTGGAGGGCCGGGGATGGGTTGATGGTGATGATGTTGATAATGTATCAATAGACAAATGTATAAACATGTGTTAGTTATTCAGCGTCATTTATCACGTCCATTAGCGTTTGGTTAACCATCTCATTAGTGCTGTTAGATTTGGAGCTGTGTTGCGATCAATGAATAATTATACTCTAGATGGTATTAAGCTCGATTAAAATATATCTACAGCTATTGATGACAGCTCTATTAACATGAGATAATACAGCTACAACGATAAAAGCCCTATTCACATGAATAATAGGCATGGTGACTGATTTTGAAAAATGGTCAGATTATGTTCAGAAATAGGTATCTACTATTTCGAAAAAATATGTTATTTCACCAGAAAAATAAGGTTTGGTAGATAAACGCACACATCAAAACGCTAGCCGGTGTCATGGCGTCGTTCGTGACGTCACTATTGTTTTTACCAATGTACTCTGTGCAGTGTACAGTAAACAATAGTGTGATTGTTAAAAGCTCGAAAACAAACAATTGTGACGTCATTCGCTTCTTGGTGTTTAATCTATTATCGCGGATTGCTGTATTTTATAGTATTATTTTATCAAAGTAAATAGCAATCGCACTCGAAATAGGTAAATACGTTTTTTATAATCCATGAATCCTATTTCATTAGATAAATTCATAATTTCATTGATTCTTGGTCACTGTCATCATGCCTATTCTATGAATACTGTGATACCAAAAACCTTAATACTACAAACAAAGTCTTAAGTAGTTTATGTTTTCTGCGAATAGGGATGGTGCCAACTAATCAAATCAGTAACTTCAAACGTCGAAGTAGGTATAAATACTGACATAGACTTGATTCTATTACACACTAATCGATAATTTTAAAACGGTTATCGA
Source organism: Erebia aethiops (assembly GCA_923060345.2). Lineage (NCBI taxonomy): Eukaryota > Metazoa > Arthropoda > Insecta > Lepidoptera > Nymphalidae > Erebia > Erebia aethiops. Next base: position 14,233,316 of record OV281088.1, on the reverse strand, counting down.
ACTTAAAACTAACAGAGGTCGTGGATTTTACGTCTATTGAAAGCCCTTCTTTTTAATAGTCACTCAAAGAAGTTCAGCTGTTCCATCCTTGCGAAACTTAGTTTCTTAACGAAGATAATAAATTCAACTACCACAGGTCAGAAAGTATTGATAAAAATAACTAAAGAGATACTAAGCATACCTCTCCATAAAAGTAATATAAGCTCTCTTCAGAGCACTATCGAGCTAGAAACTTAACAGTATAGGTTTAATATAACCGCCATACACCTAACAGGTTAGTCCTCTTCAATTTCAGATTGTAACCTGTATCACTTACCACAGGTGAGATAGAGTCAAGGGCTAACTCAGAGAGGAAAAAAGGTAGTGCATTTCGTTTTATTACTTGACGCTTCTAGATATACTGCACACCAACTCATTGTAGACAACAATATTAGCAGTTGGCACCCAACATAGGATATATTATAATTACACTGTAGTCAAGGGAATATGCACGATACATTCACATTATTATTAATCCTATTCAATAGCGAACGGAAACCTGACACTGACGCTGACTTAGGTGTAACACCTTGTGATTAATTTGATATTAAATGATGGGAATTTGATGGAATTAACCCAAATCGACGATGCTATAACCAGACCGCGAAATAGAAGAATCGATGAAGCTTGGATACCACGTCATTATCATCGTCATAATTTCAACCCATCGCTGACCCACTGGTTGGTCTAGTGGTTGGCATGTTCCACTGCGACCGACGAGGTCCCGGGTTCGAGTCCCGGGCCAGGCCATAAGTGTTGGGTTTTTCGGACTGGAAATTCTCAGTACTAACCCGGAGTTAGGAAGTTGGCGGTGTTTCACCCCCGTGCCTCGGAGAACACGTTAAGCCGTCGGTCCCGGTTATTATCACTAACATAATAATAGTCGTTAAAGTCCGCCAACCCGCATTGGAGCAGCGTGGTGGGTCTAAGCTCAATTCCCTCTCTCCTATGAGAGTGGAGGCCTGTGTCCAGCAGTGGGACGTTAATGGTGGTGGTTGGCCCACTAATGAGCACGAGTAAGGGACTCGTGAGAATCTTGATTGAGAAAAGAATGAGAAATCTACCTATTATTTATAATCTATCTCTGTGCCAAATTTCATCCAGATCCGTTCAGACGTTCTGGCATGATTGAGTAACAAACATCCATCCATACAAACTTTCGTATTTATTATAATACTAGATGCGCGTCCGCATGGGTTATTTTTTTAAAATTCCCGCGGGAACTTCTTAATTTTTTGGAAAAAAAGTTATGGCCTATGTCCTTCCCCGGGATACAAACTATCCCTGTACAAAATGTCATCAAAATCGGATTAACAGGTAGGCCGTGAAAGCGTAACAGACAGACAGACAGACAGACGAACAGACAGACACAGTGTCGCATTAATAATATTAAGTATTGATTAGTATAGATACACGAAAATTACATACGTATGACTATTATTTGATTCGATACATTATACCATAGATGGTATTTTGATCGCCAAAACAGATTACATCCGTGACAGGTATCCGTTGACTGGTGAAACGGCAATTAATCACCTTCTCAGTAATTATATCGTTTACTAAGTAGTTGCTATAATAATCACATTCCAATTGGGTTTCACAATCAATTACACATCACGTACTGGTGGTTCTGTGATAAATTAGTTGTGGTGGTTCTATATCAATCATATTATTATTTCGACTATTTTTAGAAAACACGTTATTCTAAAAAATCTATTTATTCGAGGCAATTTTTGCAAAAAAGAAATCATATTATAGTACATTTACTACTAAAAATAAGTACCCATCAATATTACAATAATATTACTTAAAAAGTGTGTGTGTGCAATTCACACGGCAGAAGTGAAACTTCAGAAAGGTAGCCTACGAGATACTCATAATGAGATAAATATAACTTGTTTTCTATCTCATTCTCTCGCAGGCTTTCCTATATATGTTTATCTCTTTTTGGTGTCACTTTTTCGATTCATTGAATTTTGAAATCACAACGATTCTGATGCAATTTCACTTAAAACAATAAAAAGCAGGCTTTCATCAACCGCCATAATTAATATTAATGAAATTTAGTACAGAGGGAGTACTCTCTGTACTAAATTTTGCTAAAACAAGTATTGCGCTGCCAGTGTGCGTTGCACGTATCGTCCTGCCCAGTCTTTAAATGAAATTCACTGTAGTTATTTATTTTCCTTACATGAATAAGTAATAATTATAGAATATTAAACAATAATGATTCTAAGTGGAATCCTAGGATATTGTAAATGTGATGACTAAGAGGTTATTCCTCTAAACTAAATTAGAAACATTTTTATTTCTTACAATAAAATGTTAAAAATACACTTTTTTCGAAACCGTATTAATAGTTGCCGTTTCTTGGGGATATCTCCTGTATGTACATAAATAGTTTTTCACGTAGAGCTTTTGTGAAAAAATCTTTAAGTTACAAGCATTGTAAGTAAACTGAAAATGAGTGAAAGGAAACTGCATGTGAAATATATCTGTAACATCTTTAAAGTTTAGGAAAGAGATTGTAATGCAAATTTGCAGCGTAGCCAGGCATGAATTCTAATGCGCAAATTTCTTACTTCCAAGCCAGCCAAAATTATTACACTGGAGACGCGACGAATCGCACCAATTACTGCTGTATTCTGTGTCGTCTAAATGTGCAACAAGGATACTTAGATAATTGCCTAATTATTAACGTTATTTTTTTAAACCGTGTAAATAATAGACAGTATTATGAAATATGTATAGTCCACCACAATATATTACGAGTCAGCAGTCAACGGACACCTGTCATGGAATCGAATCTGATTGCGTTTACGTAATGTACTCGTAATTTATTTGAATTCCTACCGTGGATGGCATCAGATTATGAAATTGTAGCCATAAATACAGTTACTTCCTTAGAATTAATAGCTATAACATCGAGGATTTTTTTTTCTTTTTTTTTAATGTTTCATACTCAGTTATCCTCTGTCATGATGTTAGAGCTTTTTAATGCGAGTTTTGCTCGCACATCAACATCGATGATTTAAATATTATTTTAGATATTATATTACGAGTTCATTTTGGTATGGAAAACATATTTTCATTATCATGGGTAAGATTTTGATAAAAAGGTCAAGAAAAAATTCATAAGTCAATACTATATTGTAAGTACCTAATAGTAAAAGCAGGTAGGTATTTGCCTAATGTAAGGTAACATAAAACTAATGCTTCACGCTAATAGAAAATCTAAGTTAGAATATTTTCTAAATTCATCTTATTTTCCATCACCATTGCCAAAATTTCATAAGAGCCATTGTCCGAATTATTAAAATATAGATGAAGAAAATGCGATTTTGAAGTGGAACTTTTTGCGAGCAGCCCTGAAGGATTATTTTATTACACTTTTTAATGCAAAAATATGTGCTGCGGGGTGAAAAGTTTATCCACCCCGGAAGGAATAAGTAATTTTTTTAGTTGGTCATCTGACAGATTTAAAACTTGTAGAAAAGTCTTAATGAAAACTCAATTTTCAAGGTTGGAGAGTGAAGAACTAGTTTATGCGTAGTTGATTTTATAATATGCCTAAACGAGTAGATAAAATAAGACACCAAGAAAGAGACAAGAAAACGTAAATACAATGAATATTTCAATAATTGACACTCAGAACATTGAACGGTTCACAATCTTTCGACAGTTTACAATATCGCTAGTTAGATTATAATCTAACGGTTTTTACAATTTTACAGTGACATATACCACCTAGCAGCTAGCTGATGCTCGCGACTTCGTCCGCGTGTATTGAGGTTTTTGGTTCCCGTGGGAACTCTTTAATTTTCCGGGATAAAAGTAGCCTATGTGTTATTCCAGACTGTAATCTATCTCTGTGCCATATTTCATCCAGATCCGTTTAGCCATTCTGGCGTGATTGAGTAAAAAACATCCATCCATCCATCCATCCAAACTTTTGCATTCATAATATTAGTATAATTTTAACCAATTGAAGAATAATGGAAAACCAGTATATTATGGTATCAGTGGTATCAATGCAATGTAATAGATTTCTAAATTACTCATTCAATGTGTGTCAAAGTTTGTAAAGTTAAACGAGTCGAAGAATAAATAACCAAAAAAAAAAACAAAGCTACATAAGTATACAATATTTTAATTCCGCGGGACTGGGAGATGATTGCCGACGGAAAAATTTTAATATTGGCAAAACATCTTTTGTATGTTTTCAATTTGTGGGAGTAATTCCACCTTTTAAAAGGCTCTATTGTATTGCAATGTGAGATAGGATCCCTTCATTGTTTTGGTCAAAATAATACTGACGCCACATGGAATATGTTACGTGGGTTAATTAGCAACATGGTCTTTATTTATTTAGGACAGTCAAAGTCAAAGTCATAGTATGTCCATTCAATATTGGTACCTACAAAGTACACTTTGTGAAGGTATACTATACTAATATTATAAATGCAAAAGTTTGGATGGATGGATGGATGGGTGGATGTTTGTTACTCAATCACGCCAGAATGACAAAACGGATCTGGATGAAATTTGGCACAGAGATAGATTATAGTTCAGACTAACAGATATGTTACTTTTTCCCCAGAAAGTTCCCGCGGGAACCAAAAAACCACACTAGCTAAGAACCCTCTTAAGCTAAGGTACCTTGACGTTTCATCCAAACGAGAAATGGTCTGAGGCCACAACAGATACAAGGAGCCCAAAACAAACTCGGACGGGGTTTTTTTATTATCAGGATCTCACAAAACATCATAAAATTAGATCAATCAAGACCCGCTAGAACCATTCAATTCCGTGCTTTTTTATTATTTAAATAAGCTTTTGGAACTTAGTTAAAATTAGCTTTTGTATTTAATTTGTGAGGTAAAAAAAACTTTCGGAATAATTCAAAACATAAGCAAGTTTAATTTACTCAAAGGAAAGCCAAATTTGATCAAAAATCATACTAATATTATAAATGCGAAAGTCAGTTTGTTTGTTGGTTTGTTGGTTTGTTGGTTTGTTGGTTTGTTGGTTTGTTGGTTTGTCCTTCAATCACGCTGCAACGGAGCAACGGATCGACGTGATTTTTGGCATGGATATAGTTGAGGACCTGGAGAGTGACATAGGCTACTTTTTATCCCGGAAAATTGAGGAGTTCCCCCGGGAATCCAAAAAACTTATTCCACGCGGACGAAGTCGCGGGCATCAGCTAGTTCCATATAAATTAGCATCGTACTATACAAAAGGTATCTAACAATGAGTAGAATTTCCACTAACGAATATTTGACTTCCACTCCAAAGTCAACGGTCGTTCAATACCGTGGAAATTATTTGGGAGTCCAATCTCACAATGGGACAGGTACAATGGGCCTTTTTAAAAAGGTAAAATTGCTCCTGCAAATTGAGGAGTTATGACAGATGTTTTTATATTAAATTTTCCCCCATTGAAAGCGTATTTCCCCAAATGAAATGAGTGTCGCCCACTTATTTTTGGGATATTATTGCTTGAAATTATTGTATTAAATCCCTTAAACGCTACCACACAAATGAGACGATTTGTTAAAAAGTCCTGATTCTTATTACACTCATGTTAAATAAAAAATAGCTCACTAAATAATTCGTTGAGAGGTCTCACAGATTTCTGTGCGTTGATTTATAAATGTCGCAATTGTTTCTTTTTCATTTTTACTCATTTTAAGGTTTACTGACGAACTTTAAAAGTAAAAAAGTAACTGGTATCGACTTCATAACGCTGTTTTATATACGAAAAGTGAATTAACGAGCAAGTGGGTCACATGTTGTAATTACCGACGGTCACTTTCGTTTGCAGTTCCAAACGAATCGCCCAATTTTTTTTTTAAATTCCATTGCTTGCTGTTGCTTTTTAACAATTTTTTATCGTTGAGTAACACAACATCAGCTGGTTTTTAGAAACTTCACTGAAGGAAGTTCATTCCATACGCACCGACATAGGAACAACGACCTGGCACAATATTTATGACACCAATATAACGGGTAGTAGAGCCAGTCCAGTGAAAGCTAGACAGGCTCTAGTACCCGTACAAGATTGTGGCAGTCCGAGGGAAAATTAAAAAAAAAAAAGGCTAGGTATCCCCGAATCAGAATACTTTTATTTGGTTTACCTTGAGTTTTGTATGGCTCCAATGTATCCAATGACCTGTATCTAAAAGCCTTATACTTGACTGTTAGGTAATACCACAATACAATACACGAGTAATTATATAATACGAAGGTTCTCCATATCACATTGAAAATATTATTCTTTATTCAAATCATACCCATACGTGGAAAACGGATTTATCATTAGGTACCTAATACCAGGTATAGGACCCTGAATATGTTAAACATTTAAGCAAAACTAAGTCGGATTCTAAATTGTAATGTGCTTTATTATACATTTGGTATTGAATTATATTGTTCATTGGAGCACAATAATATTATCATGCTAATAAGCCATTTAAATGAATTTCGTTCAATAATTACAATCTAGCGAGCGATTGGCCATGTTAGGGTTACTCTCTTACGGAAAAGATACCATAGAAATTCGTAGAAAAGCAATAGTGACAGACAACTTTAAGTGGGTAGTGTAGTGGAAGTAAAGTATAATATCTGTCGCAGATTCGACAGCCGGTGGGGCAGACGTGTTCTGGAGTTGAGGCCAGCAAGCCGAGTAAAAGAAAACCCACATGACCTGAATGACCTGAAGAAGATGACGCTCTTTAAAAAGTTTCAGAGACATACAGACATAATTTTTATATCCAAATTTATTTAATTAATAATACATAATATATAATATTCAGTTCCAATTGAAGCTTCGCTTGTCAGCGTTAAACGGATGCATAATCAATGCAAAGGGATCTGATATGTACATTTGCATGTAAGCCGTATGTATGATAATATTCGGATTGCATGTCATTGTCTAATAATATCTGTGATTTGGTTTAACGTTCAAATACATGTGATGTAGTGATTTATGTATTGTGTTTTCATACTGAAATTTCGAGAAAAATTGAACATGTTTATGTGAAATGATTTTTGAGTTATGAGGGGGTCAAAAGTGGCTCCAAATGGTTTGTGGAATATTACACACGGTGCTGCTCGCCAGTTCTTTGAAGTTCTTCCTTCTTTTTTGAACTTGGCTTTGACACGCTACCGCGTGTCTTGAAAAAATACTAATAAAAGAAATGTTCGCAACTTCGTCTGCGTGGATTTTATTTTCTACTAGATTTAGGTTTTTTGATTCCCGCGAGAACTCTTTAGATTTCCAGGATAAAAGTAGCCCATGTCCTTCCTTGGGATTAAAACATATCCCTGTACTAAATTTCGTCAAAATCGGTTGAACAGATTGGCCGTGAAAGCGAAGCAGACAGAGAGACACATTTTCGCATTTATAATATTGTATGGATATATCCCGTGAGAACTTTTAAAGTTTTCGGCATAAAATGGGACCAATGGCATTCTCCTGGGATTGAGTGTTATGGTATTTTGGTCCGGTTTGTATTCATGCAAATCACGTTGACTCGTTGTACCGTTGCAACGCGATTGAAGTTAGTTTCAGCAGCTTTCAAGAATAATGCCTCTCGAGACGACATTGATGTTTCAACAGAATATTCACAATCTCGACTCATTTGACGAAATTCTTTAAGTGGGCGATCTGATTTTATATTCAACACATTATATTTTCAAAGGCATATGTTTTATCGGATCTATATCTACTTATTGTATTGAAGGTTTTATGATGCTACTTTATTGCGCGATTCAGCCGTCCTTTGAATATAAATCTGTATACATTTGCCTATATTTTGCAAATAGCCGCATAATATTATACGTGTACCAACTGTTTTCAGAACACGGAATATTATTTTAGTAGGGTTATAAAAATAAAACGCAAAAAGATATTTACTATATTTATTTGTCAAAGTTTACCTTAAAACTATTTGTTACATAATAATCCGTCTCTGGTATTCGCTAACATAATTCATTTTTATTTTAAAACTTCATACAATTTTACCAGTTTTCCTTCGATGAGTGCAAAAACAATGTTTATTTTAAATTAGTTTAATTTTAAAAATTTACTATTTACATTGTATTTACAGATTATCTTACAATTTATTAATTAAATTATCCGAGTAATAAATAATTCTAATAAACTTTAGCAAATTAACTACAATAAAAAATTTGGTGCTATCTCGAACAGTGCCCTGTAGTAAATTTATTTTTAACATAGAAAATATTTACAGAAAATTTACCTTTTCATATTATTAATTTAATGTAAAATATTGCTTTAAAATCATGTTTTATTGTTTGTGACTAAGTACATAATTTAAATAGTTTTTTTATATTTTAACTTTATTCTTTAACGCGTGCAAGTTCCTTTAAATAAATTCAGTTCATTTCAGTAAATTTTAGTTCTATTTGCTTAATAAATTAATGACTTTAAAACTATTAAATTAAAATAATGTTTTTAAGCTCGTTCAAATCGTTATGATTCAAACATCATTACTGTTATTTTTTAATTCAATTATATATATTTTGATCGGTAATTGATATAAATTATTGCTTTCCGTAACCATAAATAATGTAGGCTGTATGCTTTAAATTCTGAAAATACTCAGGTAGGTATTTCGATTGCGTCATATTTTTCAAAACAACGGAAGAAGGAAATGGCGATTATTTTTGCCATCCCTTTGCGTATCTCATTATTTTGTGTTCTCCTCTTACAACAATCAATTTATTTTTTTATATAAAAAAGGATAAACAACCTTCAAATTCATTCATTTTTATTTTTATCTTTGTATACTTTGTATCTTGGTATTCCTTCTGCCTCGTGTATCGTAAAAGTATTTTGCTGTAGATATAATTAGTATCATATGGTTTATATACGGAATTCTCACATTTAACATTTTTGAGCAGTGTAACACAGACAATATTAATTATTTGAAACAATGAAGTATGTCATAACAAATGGACTTGACATCATAAAAATAGGAATGGAGATTGAAATATTTTAACTACAATGCAAGAAGTCTAGACTTTTCGTAAAACGTAGACATGATTATGTAGATTGCTACAGATTGTTGTTCATGCCAGATATAATTCGTTTACGACGTTTCTATACAAAAATTTTGAAGTCTTAACATCGACGAACTCAAAATACTTGTAATGTATTTGAAAATAATCAGATTTTTTTGAAATAACAATAAGCAGGCATTGAACTCAAGGAGTAAGGAGCTGCTTAGGTACTATTGCTGTTCGTACTTTTATAATTTGAAAAAAAAAAAAATATTGAAATATTTAAAAAATTAATATTCAAAATAATATGTTACTTAGTCTTGCAAATATACCGAGCCGAATTTGATAAGATCTTCATCAAAGTTCTTCTGTAAAATCCAACTAATCATAATCTTCTTTTGCTTTGCTTTTTTAGGTCAATGTCCAAATATCAAGTTAAATACTAAAAATATAATAGTCAGTAATTAGTTATCCTACTTTCAATTCTAACTTATTATAATACTCAGTCTGAAAAGATTCGACCATGAAAGTAAATAAAAATCTAAATACAATTAACCATCTTAGACTGCATCATCACTTACCATCAGGTGTGATCGCAGTCAAGGGCTAGCTTGTAGTAGATAAAAAAAAAAAAAAAAAAACTAAAATGATTATTAAGTTCATGACATCGCCGACTATTTTAACTTTATTGACAGTATTCCTTTAAATCTCTTGCAATGAATGTAACATCAGAGCCGCACTCAGAAAAAAACTTAAAAGTAACAAATATATCTAGATAAATATAAAGAAAAATGAGTAAAGACCGTAAATCTGAACAGTATGTCCGTTTTTCATTGTCTTTAATACGCTACTACATAATATTTTGTTTGTTAATTAATGCTAATTCAATCGCAGCCTACGCTACGAAAATCTAGTACAAAAATATTTTCCTACAAAGATAACCAATTTGACAAACCCAGCATCAAAGTGTCACAAATATAGCTTTTGCTTTTATTTCTAGTACGGCTCTGAAATTCTTGCATAAAGTAGATATTTTTACAATTTAACGTCGATCTAGTGCAAAACGTTCAGTGTTAAAGAGGAGATTTTTTTATTTCAATGCATTCAAATGTGTTTCGTGGCCACTGCACCGTTATCACAATATTTTTAACACGCTTTATAATTTAGATTGTAAACTAATAATATACGAATATAATGGAACTCACCCACTTTCAGACGTAGGTACATATTACTTGAAAATTTTCAAACATACAAAGAACCGATGACGATATAATGTTTTTACACATACTTTGTTCATAGACAAGCGTTTATATAGTGAGACATAATAACATGCAATGCAAGTAACGAACTGTTTGTCACGCTGTATTATTGTAGTAAATAAAGGGTATGTTCCGATATACACTGCGAGCACTGTTCAGTGCTCTTACTGGGGAGAAATTCGTTCCGTTATGGACTGACAGTATACTGCCGCAGTATCCTAGTGAAATATATGACGTCATAAATCGTCGCTATTTTTTTACTGTAAGCACTGGCGTTTTCGAGGTTAGGTGCTCTCAGAGCTTTGATGACGTAATCAACAGCTGGACTGCGTTCCGTTTTAAATAGTAACTACTAAATTGACGTCACACATATCGGAACATACCCAATAACAGTTGCGAAAAGACATCTCCTTATTTTGTTAACATAAAACGTTTTGCGTTATCAGTGACGGTAACATCTACAATAATTTACAATTTTTCATCTCTAAGATAATCTTTTAAGATATTATATATTATGTAACTTTCATCTAAGGCCGTCAACTGTGTTCTTATATAGAGTTGCAAGTGTGCAGTATAGAGAAATCAGTAGATTAACCGACAGGGCACATGGTGACGCTGTGTTCGCGTTGCCGTGCTGCATAGCGGCTGGATGTTCACCTGAGAAAAAAAAAATCGGATATTATATTATATTTTTTTATTTGGAAAAAGTTAATCCAGTTTAGCCAAATCATTTATTTAAGGTTTGAAGGCAATAACGAAACTCCACAAAATACTACTTTACCAGGGATAAGTATTTCTTTTTACTAGGTGACGCCCGTGACATCATCTGCGTGGATTTAGGTTTTAGGTAGAAACTATACTTTTAGAGACATTTTTTTTAATCCACTACAAGCTAGCCCTTGACTGCGATCTCACCTGGTAAGTGATGATGCAGTCTAAGATGATAGCGGGCTAACCTGTTAGGGGCATGGCAGTTATTATTAAACCCATATCCCTTCGGTTTCTACACGGCATCGTACCGGAACGCTAAATTGCGTGGCGGCACGTCTTTGCCAGTAGGGTGGTAACTAGCCACGGCCGAAGCCTCCCACCAGGCCAGACCAGGGAAAATTCAGAAATTATAAATTCCCAAATTCCCTGCCGGGGATCACGCGCTACACACTGCGCCGCGTAGGTCGTTAAAATAATATTATAATAGAGTTTTTAATCATGGATATAATATTTTGTTTTGTGTTGTGTGTATTTTCATGTGATACGAGGGTTTGACCTTAGTGCTTAGTAAAACTGCCCCACACCTTCTAGATTAGTCTGCTTTTCTTTAAGAATGCATTGTCACTGTATTGATCGGATTAGATAATAGTTAAGGGATAACTTATCAGCCCACTTATTGGTGTACTAAAAGTAAAATTATTGAATTAGAACGATTACCTCCGTGAAACATGTAACGAGGAAAACATTACAAAATATACAATGTTACTAACATAACGAACATTCTTTTATCCCAGAAAAGACAAGAAAAACTATGTTATCACATAACCCATAATATTCCATAGCGATATCCTTTTCCCCACAGTGTATTTTCTATAAAACTTTTCCGGGATCTCTCAAGTCTATTTCGTAAGTCCTGACGCCAAACAGAGTTTCTGAGAATGTTACATATTTTCCATACTTATATATATAAAAGGTACTTATATTGGTTGGTATCTTTAAAGATCCGTCGAAATAGTTTTATATAAACAATAAGCCTATTTTACCACAAAGAAAATTAATAAACTCCTAAGCTCTAATTCCCTCTCGTCTGGGTTGGGCTCATCATGGGCTGCAGTGGTGATGATGATGGTGGTGGTGGTGGTGTAATCAATAATTTAAAAAAGCTTTGTCCCGAGTAACTGACAGCCTACAGCCCAAACAGCTGAACGTAGAAATTTGAAATTTTGAAAGAATATTTTTCATTTTTGAATATATGTAGGTATAAGGAAGAATTTTCCGCCCTCGATGGGGGATGAAAATTTGTAGGGAAGTCCTTTATTTTTAAAGTTTTATCTATGAATCTTTGCATTTTGGAAAATGTAATGGAAAGTGAAAATATAGGGAAAAGTATTGTCAGCTTTGTTTGCTTTTATTGTTTAATTTAACGGTTATGTTACTTTTTTATTTTATTATAATTATATACAACTTTCAATAACTTTATAACACAGTTTTAAAGGAAATACGATCTTTTATATCAGTCATTCGACGGAGACGTCTAGACAGAACAAAGCTGCGGGGTGACAGAGACAATATGGGGGAGCGTATCTTTAAGGTGGTAGAATTTCAGTTTTGCTATAACAAAATTAGTAATGCAGCTTGGAGGTGTGTATAAATGTGTAGGTAGGCGTAGTAGGTGAGCCAAAAAATTTTGATCCCAAAAGTTATGTAAGTGTGCTTATTATGTCTTTACAATCGTACATTATCAAGTCAACATCTCCTGAGGTTGCTCCGGTGCGTTGAGAGTAAGTTATTTGGCAGATTTCTGTGGTTGTAGCGGATTATTGGACTTGATTTCTGGCATATCGCAAGCTATACGTGCAAGATACCACAGAAACAGATTAGTCTGTTTTGGCGGAGTATATCGAATTAAGCTTCATGTTCCTTGATTATTATAGATTTCTATCATAGAAAAAATAAATCTCCCTTTATCTATTCCGTGACTTCTATCCAATAATTTAATGTACTTCATCACTACAGCCTATTAACGTCCCACTGCTGGGCACAGGCCTCCACTCTCACAGGAGAGAGGGAATTAAAGCTTAGACCCACCACGCTGTTCCAATGCGGGTTGGCGGGCTTTGACGACTATTATCATGTTAGCGATAATAACCGGGACCGACGGCTTAACGTGCTGTCCGAGGCACGGGGGTGGAACACCGCCAAATTCCAACTCCGGGCTGGCACTGAGAATTTCTTAATTGAAAACCCAATACCTAACAATTTTTATAATGTACTTATATTTAATGTACTTGCGCTATGCTAAATATGTATAGCCTACTAGTTACTACTAATAGTTTACCGTTTATAACGTGAACGTTGACGGAAGCAGCTTCAGCCATTGTGGGCACGCAGCTATAATTCCCGCTGTCAGTAGGCAGGAGCTTGTCAATTATTAATCGTGACGTTAACCGCTCTGTCCACTCTGTTTTCAAGCGAATCCTCGGCTCTTCGACCACTTCGTTCACCTCCACCTCCTTATATTCTATTAATTTGGATCCTGTGAAAAATTTAATGCATTAATTTCATTTTATAACTAGCGAATGCCCGCAACTTCGTCTGCGTGGTTTGAGTTTTTTTGGTTTCCGCGGGAACTCTTTAATTTTCCGGGATAAAAAGTAGCCTATGTGCTCTTCCAGACTAGAATCTAACTCTGTGCCAAATTTCAGCCAGATCCGTTCTGCCGTTGGGGCGTTATTGAGTAACAAACATCCATACATCCATACATCCATAAAAACTTTCGCATTTATAATATTAGTAAGATTTTCATCTGAATTAAATTGGGAAAGGTGCGGGATTGAATTTGACTTTTGAAGAAAGGGAACGTTTGTAATGAATAGTGATACTAATAACTGATATCATATTATTTTGTTTTTCCTTGCTATTAAAATATAGCTTGAGAGCAGGGCTGCAATTCAAAAACTAAGAAGATTCGTATCTCATAAGATAATATTAGTGAAAACAGACAACGGATCAGACAGGGCAATCCGTCTGCGCGAAACGTCCACTCCTGAGCATAATGACGTTATGTACGGATGCAATAACGGATTTTTCGTCTTGTTAGGTTTTTGTTGTGCTTTTTCCCAATACTAGTATAAACACAAATTTTATTAAAAGCCCTTGCCCTAAACACAAGAGGTGAGATACTCGTATGCTTCAATATGTGAACATAAATACATAATGAGCATAGCGCCTTCAAGTGGAATGATTATTTCATTAGACTGAACACGATTTCACCACAGAGTCGTCGTTTCACACGCGTCACCGCTCGAAGTCTTCAAGTATTAAGCGAATAGCAAAGAATACGTTTCCTTCGCAATTTAGGGTGAAAACAATGTCTGGCAAACAAAAGATCAAGGAGTTGCAAAAATTATCGCATTTTGTTGCAAAAGTCAAACATGTTTAGTTTTGTCCTGTCCTGTCTATAGTGTTTCACCCTTACGCCTCGTCATGGTAGCTATACCACATTTTGTGTGACGTAGTCATCGAGGTATTGGTAAGTCAATGGACGTAGCCTTAAACAAGCGTGGAGACTTAATTTAATTTGTACATAATATAATAGTTTTTGATCTATGTAGTAATAACTACATAGGAAGTAAACTTAATTACTACTGGCTGACAAGATTTTAGAGTCGTCTCAAAATAATTCAATACCGACTTTGTTAAATAAATTGATTAAACAGTAACTAATGGGCCAGCAAACTTTTAAATTTTTCTAGATATTCTTAATTAAAAGAATTCTGTAATTTCCCGGAATAAAAAGTAGCCTATGTGTTATGCCAGACTATAATCTATCTCTGTGCCAAATTTCATCCAGATCCGTTCAGCCGTTCTGGCGTGATTGAGTAACAAACATCCATCCATACATTCATTCATCCATACATCCATACAAACTTTCGCATCTGATATATATTAAAGATATTACCAGTAAGTTTTGAAATTGGAAATAGATTGGATTCGAGACTGACCGCAAGCTCATTCATAAACCGAACAGTTTAAATGCACTTAATACGCTACAATTGCAATGGGAAAGTCATTGTATCGGAAATATGGCAGACAATTGAAAAATTGTTCAGTCTGGTTCGAAGTTAATAGAGAACGGATAAAGGGACATTTACTATCAGAAACGGTGCGGTATAAACGTAGAGAGTAACAAATAGGCAATATAGCAGCTGATACGTGTTCTGGGGCAATTAATGCTTTTAAACCAACTTCCTGTAAAAGTGTAATATCGATGGAATAGGTGGAATGGAGAAGTTTACCAGTTTTTTTAAATATTATGAAAATTAAGATAAAATAAAACAAAAATATGAAAGAATCATTCAAATATCTCAACAAATTAAAAAGTTATGGAACTTTAAAGTTGCGCTTATAAGTGGGGTGGTGTGACGACACACCACGCCACCGACCGACTTTATAAAGCCGAATAAAAGAAATTAATGGACTTAACGTGACTTAATTGAATTAAAAGCACTTAATTTGTGTGTGAAGATAGTTTTCAAGTATTAAATCTCGGTTAGGTATTAAAACTCACTCACTAAATTTCTCAATCATTTATTGATGGATTTAAAAAAGAAAAACCACTGATTTGTTAATATTAATCTATATTTACTTCCGTTGTGTTAAATATGATATTCACAACATCATGAAACTTCTCCATTGAATTCCGGACGATAAAAAGAATTTAGGACTCTCGTTATTGGAAACAAATTTATGAAATAGAATTAAAGTTAAAATGGCTGCAATAGAAAACGTTTAAATATGATACTTGATGTTTATTGAATGATAATTTCAATCACGATAATATGTGTTGTATTTAACTTATAAAAGATAAAATAAAATTAAACACGTCTTTAAAAACTTAAGTAACAGCAGGCACTGTGCCAGAAGATACATGTTCGTATAAAATGAATGGCCAAAAAGAATCGGTTATAAAAGGAATAAAATAGATTATACCTACTAGTTCGAAATTGGATTGCCGCAATCAAATAAATTTAAAGGGTTACGTGCCAGTGAAAAAGATTTTCTGAAATAGGAAGCGGGTCGAAGCAATTAGAGCACATTATTTTTTTCAATAAAAAGATATTCGGTTCAGACAATGGGAACTGATTGTTACGAGAAATTATAATGGAATTGAAATTTTATTGCGTTTACTAATGACTAAGAAATATGTTATGAAATTATTATAAGTCAAGGATTTATTTTAATTTTATCAGAGACGAGAATTATACATTGATGCCTGCGACACATAATAGTCCGCTTAGATCCAGATTTATTTTTAAAGTCCGTAGCAACTTCTTAGTTTTCCGATATAAAAAGTAACGTCACTTTCGAGGCCTTTAATTGCTATATCCATACAAAAATGACGTCGATCCAATGCAGCGTGATTGAAGGCAAACCCACAAAAATAGGAATCTGCTTATCAAACCAACCACACAAACACACTTTCGCATTTATAATATTGAGTAGCGTTCCCGTTGGGTTTCCATAGGGCACCGTTAGGATACTCAAAAAATAATTAGATGCAAATTTTTAATGCCTAGATCCCTTATTGTACGTTGTCTCAGTCTGTCAGTCATGGTCTAACAAGTGTAGAGTCAGGACTGATGATATTAAGAAAGTGACGGGAAGTGGATGGAAGGACGAGGCGGAAAACGGTAATGAACGCAAACATATTGATTAATTGATTTGACTTACCCTTATACCAAAATATCGTCCCCAAGTCGTGCGGACCCTGACTCAGGATACACGTAAGTGACAGAAGACTGCCGGTCTTCACGTACAGGTCCACTGGTCCGAGGACTTTTGCTTTTGCTTCTGTTCAAAAGAAAAGATCAAGTTAAACTAATCGAATGAACTATATCTGTTCGTCGGTTGAACATATGGACTTTTACTTATGATGAAATACAAACAACACACATCGACTACATAACATTTCCCTTATTATTCACGAAAATAAAATGATGAATCACATAATACGGGAAAAATATAACGCGAAATAGGTAATGTACTATTTCCGTATTGATTAATTGATTCGTCCAATCCAGGGAACAGCCGAAAAGATTTATAGCGTTCGATAAATATTTCTAATTAATCTTTCGCCGCCTACACCGAAGATTAATAACCTCGCCAAAAGTACGCCTCTTTATTACAGAATTGCCTATGTATATATTGGCGCCTCGGTTTGAAGCAATTTTGGAACTATTCAATTATTCAGACTATTTGAACTTCGGTGTTTTAAAAGAACAATGGCAAACTTCCAAAGAAATTTAGAAATGCAATAGTCGATGTTTACGAAGAATAATTAAACTGTATAGTTTTAGAATATTTGTATCGAGGCACACTTTCACTTTAAAAAAAGTTTGTTTGTGCAATTCACACACGGCGGAAGTGAAACTTCAGAAAATTAGCCTAGGAGAGAATGAGATAAATATAACTTGTATTCTATCTCATTCTGTCGCAGGCTAAATCCTATATACGCTTGTCTCTTGTGGTGTCGCTTTTTTGTTTAATTTTTTCGTTTCATTGAATTTTCAAATCACAACGATTCCAAAGAAGTTTCACTTCAATAATCTTGTTTTAGAATATTTGTATCGAGGCACACTTTCACTTTAAAAAAAGTTTGTTTGTGCAATTCACACACGGCGGAAGTGAAACTTCAGAAAATTAGCCTAGGAGAGAATGAGATAAATATAACTTGTATTCTATCTCATTCTGTCGCAGGCTAAATCCTATATACGCTTGTCTCTAATTGTGGTGTCGCTTTTTTGTTTAATTTTTTCGTTTCATTGAATTTTCAAATCACAACGATTCCAAAGAAGTTTCACTTCAATATTAATCTTGCATCAATACCAATGGCACAGCCAATAGTGTTGCCTAACGGTTAATTTTCCTATTGGGTTTGAAGATGTTTTTCTTGTGACTCCGTGTAAGTCGATAACGCTTAAGAATGGTACTGCAATTTTAGTTGGGATGAGACGAAATTGGTTTTCTCTTCTATTACTTATTTTACCGCCCGACACATTTTTCCGTTGATTTCACTAATTGAGTTCGTTACATACTTAGTATTTACCTACTGCGTTTTATTATTCCGCCTATTGATTAAATGTGATAATATTAAAACGTCTTGCTATAATTACTTATTACTAGGTTATTTCCCTGACTAGGATTTGTGTTTTATGATTAACATTGAAATAATGTTCATTTTTTTGAAGTGGTATGGTAGTATGGTAGCATGGATGATAGGTTCTTTCTGTCAACATTACTGAACAAACGTACTTGCATACAAAATGTCAAATTTATTTTCTCAAACTGTACGTCATGTTTGACCTGATCAGCTATTTTCTTCTATTTTAATAAGTTTTTAATTAACTTGTTCAACAGTAACAGGTACAATTTTGCAACTGAATTTTAAAACAGTTATTACGAACTGATTGAGCTGTAATTTTACATACACGTTAAATTGGATAACAATGTATGGTTATATATGACGTGACATCATGCTAAATAATAAGTGATGTTATTCTAAATTTAATATAACGGACTCCCGAAGATGGAGAAATAGTTAGCTTTTATGCAGCCCATGATCCTATGTGTATCAATAATTGAAAGGGTTTGCTAAGAAGAATACGAAAAATATGATGACGTCACACTAAATTCAATATGGCGGACGATAAAAGCTTGTGTTTAATGATTTATGACTTACGTAAAGATGACTTTTATATACAATTTTTTTGTACAGACATAATATTATTATGTTTAAAAATTTAATTTAAAAACACCACTTACACGACCGTGACACTTCATACAATCAAATTGATAACTTAAGTTCTAGCCCTACTACAGAGGCACAGCGTGGCGCGGCATGTAGCTTCAAGTATTTTTTGTATGAGGTCATATGGAGCTATGGGCCCATTTAAGCGGCCCAGTACAAACTCATACAAATAATAATTATTTGCCGCTACGTGCCGTGCATCTCACGTGGGGCTAGATCTTTATAATAGCGTACTTAAAAGGAAATCTCCATACATTATACTACTAGTCAGCTCTAGCCTACACTACTAGAGTAGTACACCCTTTGTGGGCAGCAGCAGATGCTGATAAATTGGATGGGTAGATTGATTGTCGCGTTTTATGGAATAATAGTAGTATTGTTTAGCTCTACACTGTTTGTGTTAAATTAAGATTAACGTAGATAGAATCGTTTATAAGAATACACTACACTGTTGAAAGCACGTACAACATTAATGACGGGCTAAACTGGGCACCGACGAATACTAAAGAAAACGTATCTGAATAATTAAAAACAGCAAATGAATAATAAAGAAAGAAAAATACTCGTAAAACCTGTACTTTAATCTCGTAAAACACGCACAGCCAAGATAGAAGGTAAATAATACGGTGAAACAAAATGGAGATTAAATCCGTGGTTATTCACGCGGCCTTCTCAACTGATCTGATAAAAGTAATCAAAGATGTAGGCACGCGATTACTTAGGAGTATTTGAAAAGTGTCCTAACTTTTTTTTCCTTATTAATCTAAGAAACTTATTATATTGCTTACAAACTGTCGCGCTCACCAAAAAATAAATAAGAAATACCTGTACTAATAATTATTTTAATTTTTTATTGCTTTTGATGTGAATTTTTGACCATATCGATTATAGTATCTTTCTAGTATTCGTATGGTCGCTGCTTAATCAAGAGCTCTTAAATTTAATGGCAATAAACTTCTCTCATATAAGTAAATTGCCTCTTCGTTCAGTTTTTATCACTTCTTTAAAAAGTCATTACATAGTGTGTCTAGTTTTTTATATGTAAATAGCCTAGACCTAGACGAATAGTTCACTTGCAAATGCTTGCTTTAGTTGATAGGCAGTGCCACTGCAGCTATTGCAGTGGAGTGGAGTGAGATGGAGCACAAAGTTGGAAAGAGACTAAATTATTTCTTTTTTGTATTGCTAAAAGTTTGAAAACTTTATATATTATAAATACTAATTACCGACAATTATTAGTTCAACAGTTTATCTGTCTAAGAGCGAAGCGAGTGGGTATTTTGCCAGTCCAGGATTTAACTTTTTTAGGGTTCCGTACCAAAATGGTAAAATGGAACCCTTATGGTGCGACTTTCTCCGTCTGTCTGTCCGTCTGTCCGTCTGTCCGTCTGTCCGTCTGTCCGTCTGTCCGTCTGTCCGTCTGTCCGTCTGTCCGTCTGTCCGTCTGTCCGTCTGTCCGTCTGTCCGTCTGTCCGTCCGTCACACTCGATTATTTCAGTAACTACCGAAGCTATCGACATGAAATTTGGAATAGTTGTGTATATTAGTGGCCCAAAGAAACTGGAATTAAAAAAAATTGGAAATTATTTTTGTTCTTATTTAAAAAGGGGGGAAAATGAGAGGGTTGAAATTTAAAAGTGAGATAAATGTACTGTGTGGGGTATCATATGAAAGTGTTTACTTTGTACATTCTAAAACAGATTTTTAATTATTTTTAGTCATGATAGTTTTTGACTTATCGGGGAAAATGTCTAAAAAAATACCGTTCCCCCCCCTAAACTCCAGAGTTTACCAATCGAAAAATTTGAAATAATTATGGTCAATAGGAATTTACGTATATT
This sequence comes from Erebia aethiops, assembly GCA_923060345.2. NCBI lineage: Eukaryota > Metazoa > Arthropoda > Insecta > Lepidoptera > Nymphalidae > Erebia > Erebia aethiops. Next base: position 14,212,623 of record OV281088.1, on the reverse strand, counting down.
TTACAGGAAAACTATAGCCAATGCTCTAACTAGCATAGTTTTTTTGATATTAACAATAAACCTCTACAAACAAAGTTAGTCTTGCGGTTCATTAACAAAGGTAATTATTTATTAATTATGGTACGGAACCCTTCGTGCGCGAGTCCGACTCGCACTTGCCCGGTTTTTTTAAGATCCATTCGCTAATAACAGTACTTACCTACCTAACTACAGTATATCGCCGTTTCAAATTTTGTTGAATCTTGCGTGCATCTGGAAGACAGACATAGACTAATTCTTATTACGGAAATCAAGTTCCCATGGCAATTTTTTTTTTAATTAAAAAATAATATAACAAGTTTACGAGATCTCGACATTCGTCTTGGCATCTTCTCAGGGAAAGTCTGCTAAGAATCTAATATTTTTAGACTGATGAATCCATTGGTGAACAGTTTTCAAAATCCAATTATTGTATGATATTGTTCAACGAATATGGAATTAGACGGGAATAGATTAATAAAAATATTTAAAATACTTAAAATATAAACCTTAAAACTAAGGCATTAAAGTTTAATTACAAATGTACTATACCTACTTATTTATATTTAAGTTTTTGTTTTCGTAACAATGCGAGGTGTCTGACGGTCACGCGTTTCCACATTTTTACCCCCTGTGGTAATTAAAAGTGGTCAACGCGCCTAACGAAGTTTTCACTTCAAAAACATAATGTTATGGAAGCACTCGCTCGCATTATCAAGTCCAAAATAGAACAGTGTGGTGCGATAACGTTTTCTAAAAGAGAGAACGCCAGACGACCTTTAAATACTTACCAAAGAGGGAAGAAAATTGCAACGTAGTGCTAGTGCCTGCAATTAGCGCAAGTTTGCAACCGCTTTCCTAACAATGAAGTTCAAAATTAATACCGGAAGTTTTAATTATTATAGCCAACAATAGTATTAACATAATGTTAAGCGCACTAAGATTTTAATTAAATTTGAGAAAATCTTAAATTTTTTTTATTTTTGACAACCTCCGTGGCGCATAGTTGAGCGATGTTGTCGGAGGTCCCGGGTTCGATCCCCGGCAGGGTCAATTTGGGAATTTGTAATTTCTGAATTTACCCTGGGTCTGGCCTGGTGGGAGGCTTCAGCCGTGGCTAGTTACCACCCTACCGACAAAGACGTGCTGCCAAGCGATTTAGCGTTCCGGTACAATGCCGTGTAGAAATCGAATAGGGGTATGGGATTAATATAACTGCCAAGTGCCATGCCCCTAACAGATTAGCCCGCTACCATCTTAAACTGCATCATCACTTAGCATCAGGTGAGATCGCAGTCAAGGGCACACTTGTAGTGGATAAAAAAAGTACTTTACCAAGGCATAATTTTACTATGAATCATTGTTCTAACGAATTTTGAGTATTGGTAGCAGTGAAAATGATGATCATCCATACTAATAAAATAAATGCCTGTCTGTTCTTCTGCTACGTTTTCGCGGCCTATCTGTTAAAAATATTATTTTGACTAAACTATAGAGATATTTTTTACACCGGAAAATAAAAGGGCTCTCACAGGGTATTCAAAAAACTAAATACATTTGTGAACGAAGTCTCGGATATAGTCTACCTACTGTTAATCGTCAATGGTCATTCATCGCCATCTCTGAAATTCGTATTAAACAGGAAAAAAATTACCCAATATATTCGCTTAGTATTTAACCTATTCTCCGAATATTCGCAAACTCTGAAAGCCGAGACCAAGTTTAAAGCTTAAATTTTCCATGTCGTTTAAGAGGCAAGATGCCAGGCAAGCATAAACTACTAAGGGAACAACCAAATCGCAACGTAATGTCGCCGTACAGTCTGCAATTGTCGCGAGTTCGCGATAACTTTTCAAACAATGGGAGCTCAGGATTAAGATTGGAAGTTTTAATGATTAGGAAATTTCATGGCAATTTTATGTTTGCAGCACTTTTATAACAAAGAACAGTGACTCTTTGTAAATTTTGATGAAAACTTTCGCCTATTTTGAACAGCAATATACAAATAGGTACTATTAAATTGATTTGGCTTAAGATTTAGTTTGAACCTTTTTGCGGATAAAATTGTCAGTATAATTATTTATGTTAGCAATTTCGTTAATAATCCATACTAATATTATAAATACAAAAAGTGTGTCCATCTGTCTCTCTGTCTGCTACGCTTTCAGAGCCCAACTGTTCAACCGATTTTGTTGAAATTTGGTACAGAGATAGGTTGCAACCTAGGGAAGGACATAGGCTTCGACTTTTTATCCCGGAAAATTAAAGAGTTCCCGCGGGAATCAAAATATCTTAATCCACGCGGACGAAGTCGCGGGCATCATCTAGTATGAGAATAATTATTATTTATATGCTTATATTATAGTCTGAGGACCTTTTGCAATCTACTGCCACCATGCAATTGTGTGAATCGGTGTTGAATACTTTTTTTTACATTCTAGGGTGAATTTTCCATATAATAATAAGTATACTAAATTCTTATACTTAACTGTCTTACTCTTAACAATATACATGTCAAATATATATAAACCAAGCATCACTAGTTCATGGTTCCATAAAAAAAATAAGGTTCCAAAAAATATCTTTATGTTGTTGTTGAAAGAAAGCTAATAACTAGGTGATATTAATCTAAGACCCAGCCATGAGTGTCGGCAAGACGCCAGACAGAATTAATTACGTAGAACGCGACCAAATTGTAAAGTCTAGAGTCGCCAAATTGCTTGCATTGTCACGACGTAGGCCAAGGTTGTTCTACATTACCTACAAGTTTTTCTTTGAGTTGTCATCAGTAGGCCTCAATTTCACGTTGTTAGTTGGCCTCCTTTTATTATTTACTAGCTGATACCCACGACTTCGCCCGCGTGGATTGAGGGTTTTAGTTCTCGCGGGAACTCTTTAACTTTTCAGGATAAAAAGAAGCATAATGTGTGTTATTCCAGTTATATTCTGTACTAAATCAAGTGGAGGAAGTCAAAAAATAATTAAAATTTCGCTGAAAGTTTAATTTCAATGCAAACGTCTATCATGTTGCACAATCCTTACTTAATACTATAAATAAGAAAGTGTGTCTGTCTGTCAGTCTGCTAGACTTTCACGGCCCATCTGTTCAACCGATTTGAGTAAACTTTGTAAAGATAAGTTGCATCTCAATGAAGAACACAGACTAAATTACTTTCGTATTACAATTTTGAATCAGAATTAGAATTTTTTCATGTTTTATGTCAGCTATTCTACTTATCATTAAATTATTTTCCAAACAGGGAAATTCTGTTTTTTCTCCAGTACGTAATTAGGTTATCGTAGAACGTAAGGGACTTCAGTGACGTTTTCTTTCATTTGATGCTATTATTATTTATTATTCAAGTTGCATTGTTCCACATCTTATCTGTTCTGATTTTTATATTTCACTAACTAACGCCCGCGACTTCGTACGCGTGGATCGTAGTTTTGTGGTTCCCGCGGGAACTCTTTAATTTTCCGGGATAAAAAGTAGCCAATGTGTTATTCCAGACTATAATGTATCTCTGTGCCAAATTTCATCCAGATCCATTCAGCCGTTGGGGCGTGATTGAGTAACAAACATCCATCCATACATCCAAATTTTCGCATTTATAATATAAAAAAATAATATATATAATATAAAAATATAAATATAATATAATATAATAATAATAAAAAAAAATTAATAAAGTATAAGTAAATAAAGTAAGTAAGAAATAAGAAGTAAGATATTAAGAAGTAAGATTTTAACAAAACATACATCCAAACGCTGAGATTTAAAAGGATTTGTCAGAACGGAATATAGGGCGTGTTGGGAAATACTCTAAATGAGATTTTGTATTGACGTGAGACGCGTATCCTTTTATCGTATTACCCTATTACTGAGGGTTGATTTATGTTACGCGTAGGTCGTATCAGAAAATTTTAGAATGTTATATTAAACTAAATTGAATTCTAGACGTTCTTTTACCGGACACAATTCTATTGACATTGAACAAGCAGTAGGTATAAATTATAAAATCAACCAACTACGGAAAAAAATTAACAGGCGCCCACTCTTTTGGATTCAAAATTCGTCAAATCGATTTTGTTAGTATTAAAATGTAGCCTAAGTCACCCAGACCATAATAACGAATCGATTGTCACCTCATTCATCAAAATCGACTCAGTAGCTTAGGCTCTACGGTGGAGCATTCATAAATACAAACATACATACATACTAGACTGCTAAAATCAGAAGCCTTCCGAAGCTTTGCCGAAGTCGGGTAAAAAAAATCATGCCATTAGTGCATTATATTTTTTTACTCGTACTTTTTGTCTTTCGGGGGATTTTATTTCTCATAAAGAACAGAAAAAGTTCACTTACAATGAAAAAATACATAATTTTTAAATACATGTTATTACATTTTACGAGATTGTGGTCTGCAAACTGACAAAAAAACTTATCTTTGTTTTTTATCTGAGGGTAGTTTTAAAATAAGTATGATAAAAATTAACAAAAAGCTAATGTGACATCTTCACTACATAATACTAATTAGCTTTTAACATACTAATAGATACACTGAATACTTAGGTTTTTTACAGCAGCTTTTAATTGCAAAATTTAAATAAAAGGTAAAGGTATACCTACGTCATTACGGTCATATTAAGTTTTTTACCTAACTTAGTCAGAGATCAGAGCTTTAAAAACATACAAGAGACCGAAATATCCACATCAAGGGGTCCCCCCTCCGATTGTGTAAGGAAATTGTAATCGCTATCGTATCGGTTAATGCATAATGGAGTTTATATTATAGATGCCTGCACGTCGAACAACATGTATGAACTCCTTCGAGTATTACCAAATTGTGTGGTATTACGTTTTAAGCTGTCAAATGATTACAATTTGCTTAGACAATTGGGCCTCGCATTTGTACTGTTGCGCTGGTGTTGGCGCATCACATAAAATGCATTTTTACGGTAGAAAATCTATCTATATATAAAAATCAATTGCTGTTCGTTTGTCTCGCTAAAACTCGAGAACGGCTGGGCCGATTTAACTGATTTTGGTTTTGAAATCTTTGTCGTAGTCCAGGGAAGGTTTAAACGGTGAGAAAATATGGAAAAATCAGTTAGTTAGGACGCGCGGACGAAGTCGCAGGCATCAGCTAGTAAATAATAAATCTATGGTTCGAATTAAATGAAAATCGAACCCTCAAAACATAAATCAACGTGACAGTAGGTATGGCAAAAATTAAACCAACTTTCTACTTACCAACAACATTTAGATGAAATGCTAAAGACATCTTCGGTTCAGTGTTTACTTGGCATTCGTAGATTCCAGCATCCCTCTCTTGTGGAAACTTTATCTGCAAAGTCCAGTTCTCCGATTTGTCAGGCCGAATGACCTAGATAACAACAAAAGTATTAGCTGCTAGGTTCTCTAAGTAGGAATACTAAAATATGAGCGTAGATAAAAAAAAATTGTGTGTGTCAGCTCCGACGCTTGACTAGAGATTCTTTTCGAACGATTATAAAATAATATAGATTAGCCATTGACTTATATAGTATACATATAAGTCAATGAGATTAGCAAATGAGGGTAAGTGAAAGCATTTTAAAGTACTGAAAGCATTTATTTATATTAATTATATAAATTGTAGTCATCAAAATACATTATATAGTCATTAAAACATAAACAAGTGTTACCATGGAAACATAAAGTCAATACGTAATGGAGAAAGTTTGATTTTACTCCTCATAAATGTTCATACCCCAGGCTTATATATGAAAATCAATATTAAAGGAGGCAAACTCCAAAAAATAGTTTCATGAGAGCGAATGCTGTCTGTTTGTCTGCTATGCTTTCACGATCCATCTGTTCAAACATATTTGATGAAATTTGGTACAGATATAAATTTTATCCCGGGAAAGGACATAAGCTAGGCTATAGGCTTGGAAAATCAAAGACTTCTTACGGAACTTACTTACAACAAAGTTTTAAGTAACTCTATTAATGTTTTCTTAATCACCTCTTGACGGTTTTGTGCGTGTATAAGGACTGTGTGTAATTTACGGACTTGAATACAACTTACCTGAAACCTTTGGTCAGACGTATAGGTTAAAATTCCGGCAGTTAGTATGTGAAGATCTCTTTTTCTAATCCACGATACCTACAAAAAAGAAACATACTTATGGGTTCGTCGTACGATGTACAGTAACCAGCTTTTCTTAATACACTAAATTATTAAAAATCAGAATATTTTTATGGTTTTATTTTTATTCCTCTTTTGGTGTACCTGGTGGGAGGCTTCGGCCGTGGCTAGTTACCACCCTACCGGCAAAGACTACATCTGTCATAACCTTAACAGGCTAGCCCTGTACCATCTTAAACTGCAACATCACTTACCATCAGGTAAGATCGCAGTCAAGGGCTATCTTGTTTTTTTTTATTTTATTCTAAATTATTAAGGGATCTTTGAATCGCTGTGCGATTATGCCAGACCCATAACATCAGTGGATAAAAAAAACTTCTGTCGAAGGTTGTCGTTCATATTAGCAGCTTGAACTTTTGAAAATACTGCTCTTAATAATGATCGGATGCTTTTATTGAACCACTAGCGTAAGTTTTTCAACCAGGATGTTTTTCTCCGTTCCATGCCCCTTCTGCCTCGTATCTTGTCCCGGAAAATTAATTAGAGGGACATACTAAGAACCACGAAGTAAGCTTAAATAATTTTAATAGATAAGCAATTATTTTCCTTCGAAACCTAGATGACTACTGTTTAGGGTATATATAAGAATACAGTTATCACCATTATTTAATATACTCGTATGATAGCCATGCACGTCATACAGGCGATCTCCAATAAAATACACATGCAATATTCCAACGTTTGTTATAAATTGTTACAATATTCTTCTGCTCTATAGCCTCAAGACATTAACCCCTCTTTTGACGTTGGCAACTAGAGCGCGAACTTCCTACACACTGATATACTTCAAGTTTATAGAGAGCACAGTGAGCGTATGTTTTTTTGAGCCTTAACATTTCAACGAAACATCAGTAGGGAAGACAGTACTTGACTTGTGGGTGAAACGTCCTCGTCAGAGGGCACCCACGGTATTTCCCGTCGCAAAAAATATCTTTGCAGTTCCATAATATAAAAGTGAGTTCCACAGACAAGGTTTGCTTGACGAAATTTTGTCCGTAGTGATACCAAACAAGGAGGTTACTAAACAATATAGGAGGTTAGGAAGACCTTCAAATTAGGTTTGGAATATTAAAATAATATTGAACACGTTTCTGGCTTCAAAGGATCCAATTGTCATTGTTTGTAAGCGTATTGAATTTGATTTCCGCCTTCAAAGCTTTTCTCCTTTATTTTCTTCGATACACCCTTGAAGCATTTTACTGAGCCGCTTCGATATAAATAGTATAAATGTTCAGTGAGTGACAGAAATAATAATTAAATTTCGTGCATGCATACTTATCATTAAATAAAATAAAATGAATATACTTAGATCAACAGAAATATTATCTGAGCATGACTTTATTTTAAATCCATTGAGAAAAAGGAAACAAACAATTGAAAAGCAGACACACTTTCACACGGGCGACATCAAACGAGTCGCAAGGAGTCGCTGGATCTAGGCGGCGCAAGACCCCGGCATGTGGTAGTCTTAGCAAAAGACCTGCGTCCAACGGTGGACATCTATCGGTTGATGACTTCGACGTAGAACCCTGCCCTAGACGGGTATGGAGAAGCCGCTACTACTAAATTTGTGTTTTTTTTTTACATAAATAATCTTACCGCTTTATCGCCAAGTTGTTCAACCCTACAGTGCAGGAAGGCGGTCTGCCCGACCACGGTAGTCACATTCCTCGGCACATTGTACTCGAAGTACGGGAATGACCCCACGCTGTCCTCGCCGTAATGCGCCGAGCCTGCAATGTGAACAACGCTGTTATTATGTTAATAGACTCATTAGTTTGCATAGCGTAATTTTGCTTTGAAAATTTGCCTTTAAATTTTAACTATTTGAGCTCCTGAACATTTTTGAGAATACCTTGAAAGTCATTTCTCTTAGGCATATCTATGACTGAAAGGAAAATTTAACATTATAACAACCTTCTCTTTTTTAATGGGTATTTTTTTAATGGGTAATGGACAAAATTTCCACTCCGTGTGCAATCCGCACTTCGCTAGCTTGGTGGACTATTATCAAAACACTTCTTACAATATAATTTATATGACGAAGTTATATGATACGTTAATGAGAATGGTGATTTAGCTTTTGTGTTGGATTAATTAATAAAAAGTCGACAAGCATTTTTATTCAAATTAGCAAAGATAGGATAATGAAACTTGAAATTTACAAAACAATAAAAATGTCACAAAATCAGATGTAAATTGTACTTTATGTCAACAAATGTCAACCCTGACAAAATGAAAAAGGTGTTCCGCCCTTGGTTCAGCCTACGACATTTTGGATAAATGGGAAAAGAACATTGCCCGGACTGTAATGCGACACACTCGTAAAGTGGGCTGTAATTATATTAATAGACTCATTAGTTAGTATGACGCAACTCACCTTTGAATTCTGCAGTATATTACGCAAAAACACAGCTACGCTGTTTGGTAGAGTCTAGTGAATAACTAGAAAGATGAAAGGGATACATTCTACTGATTATTCTAAAGAAATTCTGCTATGTAGGTTTTTGCTTTTTAAAATAATGCGGTTATCAAGTTTTCGTATCGTATAGGCAAGATAATCTATTCTAAACAAAAAAAACACTGTGTTGCATTTGGCAGTTTAAACATATTTTGATATCCGTTATTGGTACTGTAAAATTCAACAGGTAATTCAGATACTCCAATTATAAATTAACAATAACAATGCTGCGGTGTGAAAGGTAAATCTGGAAATAAATTTCCATACACGTTTGTAAAACATTTACGGGATAATGTTTTTTGGAATTCCATTTGTATTTCAGCCCAAATGGAATGGCAAATGATACAATTAGCGGAAACAAAGGTGACTTGATTAAGAAATTATTCGGGTCTCCGACAGCATCATTCTGAGTTCTAATGTGGGCATCCGGAAGGTTTATATTCATAAATGGGTCTTTGAGACCCCTTTTAACGTTAACGTGTTTGTAAAAAGTTTGAGCAGGAATGGTATTAAAACAGTTTTGACGTTAAAATTGTGTAGTAGAAAAATAATGAATTAGCATGAGTTGGTTTGCTAAGCTTGACAGGAAACCGACATCTCTTTGAGTTAAGATACGTAGCATTGAATGAAAGACCCCTACGAATGTATCCACATTCGTAGGGGTCTTTCATACCATAAAAATAGAATTACGGTAACAGTATAATATGTCTATATTTTATTTTTGCAGCATTTCTTTTGAATCTTTGTTATTATCATTTCTTCATATATAAATCATTGGGTGGAATTTATGAAACCCCATATTGTAAAATGTCAATTTTACTATTTACTTACTTTTTATACCTATATTCCTTAATATATCTATATATATAAATATACCTTCTCTACTCGTAAGTATATTTTTTAATTTTTTTAATAGATAGGACATACCCGATAAGACTACAGTTTCCCAATGCGTCTTATTAGGCTACAATATTACAATGTATATGACTAAACTTATAAAAAACAAAATCACTAACAATAAAAAAACAATAAAAGCACACTATTAATTAAATTTAAATTAAATAAACAAACAATAACAAAAATAAACAAAATAAATGAAATTAAAACTACCTATTCTGTAATAACAACTTTATCATTTTCGTGAGCTGGATCAGTATATTTCGTGAGTAGTATATAGATAATTGTAAACTAGCTATTCTATTTACTATACTAATACTGTAAGGATAAAATAATAACGCTTGTAAGTACTTCAGAGACGAAGGATAAGAAAGCCGACAGCACTAAGCTCGAGATAAAGGTCTGGTATTAAACAATCACCTGTTTAATATCTCTAATTTTACTAAAAGCTTGGGATCAGAAACGGGCATCGAACCGAGTGTTTTATAAAATTGAATGAAAAAATAAGGTTTTCAAAATGACACTTAGATGTTACCCGTCTCTGTATTTTATAATTCCTCCTGCATTTTAGATTAGAAGTGGGGTCCGTTATTTGTTATAGTATATCTGTGTAACTCTATGAAATCATTGTGGGATTATAAAATTCAAGCCAACCATTTCAATATCATACTAATATTATTATTAATGCGTAATATTTCAATGTGAAGGAGTTGGTTTGTCCTTTAATCACACCGCAACAGAGCAACGGATCGACGTGATTTTTGTCATGGATATATTTGAGGACCTGGAAAGTGACATAGGGCAGTCTGATACGCTTTACCGGCCCATCTTTTAAACAGATTTTGATGAAATTTGGTACGGAGATCGTTGGTATCTCGGGGAAGGACATAGATATTTTTATAGATTAAGGTACTTTTTATTCCGGAATATTGAGGAGTTCCCGTGGGAATCAAAAAAACCTAATCCACGCGGACGAAGTCGCGGAATCATCTAGTACTAAATACGTGATTTAAGCTCAGGAACAGGATCATCAGTTTACTGATGACCTCCGTGGCATAATGTTGAGAGCTGTTGTCATAACGTGCGGAGGTACCGGGTTCGATCCCCGGCAGGACAAATTTGGAACTTATAATTTCTGAATTTTCCCTGGTCTGGCCTGGTGGGAGGCTTTGCCGAGACTCGCGAGCATCAATCAGGTTTTGCATATTACAAAAATTTAGGGGTGCGAGGTATTAGGGTGATCACTGATCCGAATACAATTCTTGCCAACATTCGACCTAATTCTGTCAGATACTTTAAAATACAATCTGAACGTAATTGGTCTGATAAAGCGCGTTAATACTAATATTTGGCCGAACCCAGTATTTGAGCTGCTATCTAGGTATTTGATTATTCTCGGTAATAGCACAGAATAGTACGTAATAGTCCGGGAACCGCTTTTTGCTTCGCAAAATATGAAACTTCGCCTACATGAACGAATGGGTTTTGTCAGTAACAATATTTTAGTGTAAATAATTCACTGAATTCTAACCATGCGGGCGTTCTTGTATCTTCGTTCAATATTATTTTCCACTTAATCCCAGGACACAGCTTCGAAGCCGTTCCCAAAACGCATTAGATAAAGTGTAACGGGATAGAACGCGTCTTGGAACATTTCCCAGGAAATAAATTCCAGGAAGACAATGCTGAATTATTAAAGCTGGCCTTTTAAAACACCTCTGGAATCGTAAAAACCAGCCTAATGAGATGTGAACCGCGCGATTTAAGTCGCGCAATTTAGCTAAATGAGGGTAGCGAAAGTGTAAAAGGGTCTCCGAGTGTCAGAAAGTTGGATGCGGTATTGTTTGTACAAAGTTAGTTTTATACATTCAATAATAAGAGCTGGGAAGAGATTAACAACACAATGGGGTAACTTTTGCTGTCAAAAAGTTACGCCATTGTTTTTTGTATGGAAATAAAGTTTTATTTTATTTATATTATTGTAAATGATACAGTTTGTATTTGTTGTTGTTTCAGTTGGAGTGCCAAATTTACTGAAGTTTGACACTGTTTCCTTTATTGTTCGTTAGTAGTTGTGAATGTTGTACCTAACTGTTTACGATTGCAATATTTTGCTCAAGTCAGTAAAGTTTTATGGATGACCGAATTTTACTAGTGTCTGACCCACTGCCGATTTTAAGACATCGTTTCTTTCGTATACATATTAACATTTACTATTTGAATGAATGATTATTATGTATTTCTTATTGTAAACCTACTAATTATTTGTTAGAGTATTTTTGACCGAGCGAAGCGAAGGTCTCTGAGTCTACTTGGGTGAATTGGCACTTGTCCGCGAAGTAAAATATTTTTTATAAAGTTACATAGGGTTGCGGTATATCATTTTAAAGATAATTAGGAATAGAGTCCAAAAATATATATTTTTTTAATTTTTCCCCCAAAATTGACGAAATGGGGGGCTTTCAAAGTGGAGATTTTCTAACGTCCAAAGATGACCTCAGAACTCTAAATTTTCTGAAAGGATGAGCCTGAAACTTGATCAATTATTTCAATTATATCCTGTACTTGAACAACAAATACTAAAATTAGATAAATATTGTAAGGAAACGGAATTATTTAATTTTTAATGAGCTTCAGTATTTTTAACAGAACTTCACATTCATGTCAATAGATGGCGCCGCGAGGTCTTAGTTCGGGGCGAACCACTAGTAGTAGTAGTATAGTACTAGCGAATGTCCGCGACTTCGTCTGCGTTGTTTGAGGTTCTATGGTTCCCGCGGGAACACTTTAATTTTGCGGGATAAAAAGTTTAGTTTAGTTTAGTTTAGATTATAATCTATCTCTGTGCCAAATTTCAGCCAGATCCGTTCTGCCGTTGGGGCGTGATTGAGTAACAAACATCCATACATACATCTATAAATCCATACATCCATGTAAACTTTCGTATTTATAATATTAGTGAGATTTAATGTTAGAACAAGAATTGTTCGTATTTTGCTAAAGATAACATTTAACTTATCAAACAAGTATTAAGTACTTGGATTTTATTAAAACAAGCAATATTAATAAAGCACGTTAGCTATTATATAAGACTCGGCTTTTAATTGAATTTGTAACCGATATTGTTTGTATTGAAAAGAGCTTCAGGTTAATTTACGCCCTGTTTTATTCTGTGGCACGCAATTTTGTTACTCTACTGGTAATATTTTTTAATAAGTATTATATCTTTTCGGAATAATACAACAAGATACTTTTCAATTTATAAAGACTAGAATATTATGATAACCTTTCCACTTTAATTTAGGCTTTTTAAAATTCTGAGGCATAAAAACTACTCTGCGTCTACAGACCCGGGATAGCCTATATCCAAGCCAAATTTCGCCTAATATCGGTTTCTGATAATTTTTTGAAGTGAAAACTTCTTTAGGCGCATTGAGCACTTTTTGCTAGGGGGTAAAAATGTGGAACACGCGAGACCGACACCATTCTTCTTAAGACAAAAGGTCTTAAGTAAAATATAGTACATTCGTAATTAAACTTTAATTCCTTATTTTTAAGGTTTATATTAATAAGTGCTGTGGAATCGTGACAGACACCTTACGTTGTTATGAAGACAAAAGGTCTTAAAATAGTACATTCGTCATTAAACTTTAATACCTTAGTTTTGAGGTGTATATTAATTGATTTTTTTTGTAATTAAAAAAAATTTAATATTCGTTTTCACTTCTATCGGCAGTCCCTATGACTGCCAATTTTTTTTGTCTAACTGATATTGTTTTTATGATGACGTCAAATAGGGAGCCCCAGATACATCTAATGTATCGGTATTATTTCACTATCACAGCTACGAGGTCGTACGGAGAGTAGGATGTGAGTAGTCGAGTACAATAAGGCACAAAAGGCGCCACAATGGTAGAGATTTTGGCAACTTGCCGCATCTTGAGTATGTCAATGAACGGCTTGCTAGTCATTTCCAAGTTTCCAGACCATTTTTTTACTGGATACTATACAATTTTAATAATATGACTATACATACATAGGTCTAGGCGTACAGATTAATAAATTATCACGTAACTAATATTTAGAATATTTACTTATAAAAAATAGTAGTAGTATATGCCGTATATTATAGGTATGTGTATATTATGTTTTTTTTTGTAAATATTGTATTTTTTATAGCAGATAATAAGATATACTACAATCTATTGTTTATAAAATGACTAGATGATGCCCGCGACTTCGTCCGCGTGGATTGTTTTTTTAATTCCCGCGGGAACTGTTCAATTTCCTGGGGTAATAGAAAAGTAGCCTATGTCCATCCACGGGATGTAACCTGTCTCTGTACCAAATTTCATCAAAATCGGTTGAGTAGTTGGGCCGGGAAAGCGTAGCAGGCAGACACACTTTCGCATTTAAAATATTAGTATGAATATGGATTTCACGTTTTAATAAATTTTTTATATTTGATTTATTTATTTACTTCATGTAGGACAACTTGTGTCACTTATGATACGTCAAGAGTCTACCACCGGTTCGGAAAGCTGTTTCTACTGAGAAGAGCCGGCAAGAAACTCAGCAGTTGCTCTTTTCTTAAAAAAGAAAAAGGTTACAATAAGTAACAATACAACACATACATTACGTTACAAGTAGGTATTACACTGGCTTGTGGGTCACTGGATGCGAGCCCGGTTTCTCCCATGCAACTTTATCATTCAGAAAATCGTCGATAGTGTAATAACCTCGACTTAATAAATGCTGTTTAACAGAGTCTTTATAAATTTATGAAATGGCAAATCTAGGAACTCTTTGGGAACCATGTTATAAAAGCGTACACCGACCCCACAAAGGATTTCTGCACCTTGCGCACACGATATGACGTTGTTACAAGCTTATGGCGGTTTCTAGTACATAGATTGTAAGTATCACTTATTTGTTTATAAAGATTAATGTTCCGCCTGACAAAGACTATATTATTGCAAATGTATTGTGAAGTTACCGTAAGTATACCAATCTCTTTAAATTTTTCACTAAGTGATTCGCGTGATCCGAGTTTATAAATAGAACGGATGGCTCTTTTCTGCAATATAAAAATTGTTTGGATATCAGCTGCTCTGCCCTATGTAAAAAAATACAAAAGTTTAGTACAAAAGTTATACGCAATTAACTAAGGTTAACACAGTCCGGAAAAAGACATAAAGATATTTTAAAGGATCAGCATGAAGGTGGATTTGTAGTAAGTCAAAACTTTTAAGCACGGGGCTCACACAGGGAAGTTGGAATAATTGTTCGTCGAGGAACTATGACTGTTTCCATGTAGAATGTACTCGTACCTAAGGCCAGGTGCCGGATAACTCAGTTACGAACTTTATCATAATAATTAAGTACATTTTCATTGCATTTGCGTAAATTGCCTGTCCAAAAGTTTGCCTGCACGACCAAAATAATACCAAATAACAATCTTCTTCTTCTTAGTGTGCCTTCTCTTTATGAAGATTGGTAATCATTAGGGCAATTTCAACTTTTGAGACCGCTGCCTTAAACAAAGATCTTGAGCTCTTCACAAACCACTAGCGCAAGTTTTTAAGCCATGATATCCTTCTGCGGCCTGGCCTTCTTCAGCTGCCAGACACTTTTTCTTGCATAATTAGTTGCAAGTAAAAATAGACTCCATAAGATATTGGGTTTTTCTGACTAAAAATTCTCAGTATTAGCTCGGACCCCCATGCCTGGGAGAGCACGTTAAGCGGTCGGTCCCGGTTATTATCACTAACATGATTATAGTCGTTGTGATGGCACCAATCGTGATCGTCTATTTTGTCGATTAGTGAATAAAGCAGATTCTTATAATAATACTTTAGGATAAAGGACACTTCGGCATCTGGCAGTCTTTTTGGAAATTCGCGTATTCCCAAGGGGAGTGGATGCGCACACTCAGGCTTGGGCAGCACATTGCGTCAGGTGAACAGACAGGCTAACCAATTCACTCTATCTGTTTCGCGAGACTCGAGTTGAGCCTATATTGACAATGTTAGGGAGACTTTTATCCAACACTTTGAAATAACTAGGGAGACCATGAAATTTTAATTTTACGGACAAGTTAGAGTGGATGGTTAGCTGATGTATGTGTTTACCTCTTTTTGGGCCACCGTTCTGACCGATTTCCCTCTAGCACGGGGGACATCCCTACGCCATTTACTATGGCTCTGAACCGTATTATGGGGGCACAGCAGACTCCCTTGGAACGCTGCGAAGCGTGGTTGTTCCCATTCACCCATACGGGTTGGTACATTCTTTTATTTGAGCATAATAGCTCGCCCCGAAACCATGGTTTTATTTATTTGTATTTATTTGTTTCAGTTAGGTTTAGATTTGGCCAAATCTAGGTCGGGAGTCGATGCTGTAAAGACATGGCGTGTTTGGTTGTGCCGGAAAATCGCCGCCGAGAACGTCACCGGTAACCATGTGCTGTTTGGTTATAAAGCTTGACTGATATAGTCAAGTTGCAATAACATGATTTAATGTTCAATCGAGCCTCGGTGTCCCTTATTCGTCAGTACCAATATGGTCACCCTACGAATTTAAAATCAAGAAAGTACAAACAATAGACCCTTTTCCTACCTGCTTGACAAACCCGCCCGGCTGCCTCGTCTCGCCGACTGCGCTTGCACGTGGCCACACTCCAACTCGTTGTATAAAAGATTACACTAGTAGTTTTTGATAATAATTCTATTTATAGAATTCTAAACTCATTAATGAGTCTCGAGACTGATCTGAATATTTGTTACATAAGGCAACTAAGTCAAAATTATATAGACTGCGTTATATTTTGACTTCACTTGGTTTTATCTGCTCTGTTCGGAAAGAACTCTAGCTGTTCTGAGATAATTTTAGTTAATTATCTTTGGTATATATTTAGGACTATTTACCTAGGTAAAGATAAAATATATGATTCTTTCTAGCTCTACTTCCTATATAAGAATTATGATTCTTCATGAATAGGTTATGAGAGAGAATTCATTATTGGTTGATTCATTTTTGTTCATCTCACAAGTTAATTAAAATGAAGCTTTAGTTCGGTCTTCTAGCGATAATACAATAGACTTGAACTTTATGAATGTCCCAGTATTGAATAATCTAAAGGGATGTTTGAATTATATCAATAAAAGAAGGTAAGTTCGACTCAAGGTGGGTTTATTGTCATAATATATATTATTATTTCCTCAACACTTGAGTGTATCAAAAAGAAACTGTTTGATTATTTAAACTGAATTTCGAATGTGATAACATATCGAAATTCAATTGGATATCTCGTTACTAAACAGCCATGCTAATAAGGGAAAAACGACATATCCAAGCCAAAAAACCCTTGCGGCTATCTATTCTAGTTACACCTTAATAATTAATACACACATGCCACATAATTATTTACGTCTAACAGATATATGTATATATATATATACACACGTTCTCTCACCATCGTAAAGGAAGAAGGACACAACTAAATTTTACAGTAAAATTATAATTATATATTTACTTCACGTTTTAAATAGGTTCACAGATAGGTGGTCTTTGTTCATCTCCTTTTAAAAGGATTTGTTCCCGTTATACTTTTTGGACAGGCATGATAAAGACAATGGCTTGTATGGATCGTTATAGATTTTCACCCCTTCTGAATATCCAAATTAGACTACATAGTCTTATGAGCAGCCATATAATATACATCGCGAATATCGCAATAAACTCCCAATCCAGAACTACTTTTGTGTAGTCTCTGTCCCTTTGTTTTGTCGAGTACAATAACTCTAAGGCGGTTTCTGGGTCCATTATAGCTATTTCCAAATAATTATTTCTCAGGTGAAAAATAAAAAAAAGTTACACTATATCTGTGAAACTACTCAGACCGTTAGTTATAATTTGAATTAGAAAACATTACCCGGTACCGGTGTCTCGTGTCGCGTCGTCTTTCACTTATTTAATAGACTTCAAATTATTACCCCTTTTAATTCTTATAAAATGAACCTCCCGTCTATTTTATTACACTGGCGTTAACTGTATCGGGACTGACAATACAATTATACTTTCTAATATCGAGCTAAGTTGAGCAATGCCAAAATAGAAGTGCAATTGCTTATATTACAAATCAAGATTAACACCGAATCAAACTATTACTAGCTTAACTCTATATTTGACCCCCTTCTCGGAGTTCTAAAATCGAAGTGAAGTCTCTCGTCTCCTCTCTGGAGCTAGTAACTTCAGCCCTTCCACCAGCTTTGGGCTCCGCCCTCATTCGAGAAACTGAAAAAGGTAACTCCCACAGTAAAATGTTCAAACGTGATTTGTCAAGGCAAAATGTCTCCCCTTATGATTTTTTTCGTTAACAGCGAGCGCTGGCGCCACATATCTGAGTTTTTTTTATTAATATCGCATAGGCGTCGTTCACAATTCTACAAAAAAAATACCTCTAATTTATTGCTCTACTTTCTAAGTATTTGTTTTTAGCGTTAAGTCGCCTACGGCTCATGTTACTTTAGTTTATTAGTTTTAATTTTTTCCTGGGTTCAATTTATGGTATATTTCGAGTGATTTTGCGTTTTGTAACTCACTCAATTCTGTCTATGGCTAAGAAATTTATTGACGTCAAATGTTGGTTTTAAGAGCCCTCTGGCTTTGCATTATTATTCGAAAAATTTTAAATATCCGTGGCGCCGAGTGATTTATGGTAATGACTGTACACACTCCCCCGAATAGATTTTTAAATACACAAGGTCCTACTATATACTTTAGTTTCCATACCTAGTTGTTTTGGAAATCTATTCCTCGTATGTATTTGCGCGTTAATCCTAATTTTTACTCAACCAATATTTGTGCTTCCGGATTCTACAAAAAAAAACTCGGCCCTTTGTCTCTACCCTTCGCTACTATCTATTGTTCGCATTCATTGTTCCTTAGTGGAATCCTCATCCTTTGACGAGTTTTTATAATAGCGGAACAAGTGAATCGCATTGTAGTTCCCTTTTGTCTTGTCCGTATGAACGTCAATCAATGTATATACATTATTGTACGGGACTGCCCCTATCACGTAAGGTCCCTCATAAAGCCGCATGAATTTCTTTGTTAATTTTTTGTCGGCATCTGACTTGGCAAATGTCTTAAGTTTCACCCAGTCACCTATCTCGAACTGTATCAACTTATGGTTTTTATTATAATGGAACTCTCTACTTTCCGCCGCCTTAACTATGTTCCGTCGCGCCTGTTGCCTGATTTGTTCTAACGATTCTCTTTGTGAATCGTTTTCGCTCAGTACGCTCTTGTCGAAATCAGTCGATAGTATAGTCCGCTTTCCCCATACGATTTCGTTTGGTGCATAGCCCGTTGTAGCATGGACTACTTGATTGTAACAATTTTCTATATCGGTCAACAAATCTACCCAAGACCGGTGTGATTTATAACAATACGTCCTGAATAACCTCCCTAATTCCTTATTAACTCTCTCCGTTGAGTTTGGTCGTGGATTCCTAACGGAAGTGTGTGTTAACTCAATGTTTAATTGACGAACACCTGCCTCGAAAATCTTTGAAGTAAAGTTTGCGCCTCTGTCAGAACATAATGTCTTAACTTCTACCTGTTTGTGGAACTTTTTCACACATGTTAAAGTGGCTTTTCCACTCGCCTGACG
Source organism: Erebia aethiops (assembly GCA_923060345.2). Taxonomy (NCBI): domain Eukaryota; kingdom Metazoa; phylum Arthropoda; class Insecta; order Lepidoptera; family Nymphalidae; genus Erebia; species Erebia aethiops. Next base: position 14,193,377 of record OV281088.1, on the reverse strand, counting down.
TAATGGATATAACCTAATTAGCTTACTATAAGCGTCTTGCATTACAAATATATATTTGTAGCCAAACTGACCTGCCGGTAACGGTCCGTAAATGTCACAAAAGACACGTTCTCCTATTTCTTTCGCTATCACCGTTTTGATTGGTCCCGTATGTGTTACTAACGCGTGTTTTGACTTCTGACATGCCTCACAAGCTCTTACAATATGGTTTATCGCACGTGACATATTCGAGAAATAGTAACGACGTTTCATCATAGCGTATGCCTTGTAACGTCCGAAATGACCTATTTCTTCGTGGATACTAATAATCAAATCTCTTTGTAAGACTTCCGGGACATATAGTCTCAAACTATCCCTATTTATTCCTGACCTATAAAGGATTCCCTCCTTAAGTATATAATACTTTGACTCAGACGTGCCTAATACCTCCATTCGCCTAACTATCTCGCTAGCGACCTTGTCTTTCTTTTGATAGCTACCTATTTCTTTCCATTTCGCTTGTACTACTCGTCCTAATGATGTTTTGAATAGATTCATCTCAGGCCCCGCGGTCTTATTAGTCAATACATCTGTAGTCCCTTTTATATGTCGAGATAATACATCAGCTACTGTGTTTAATTTTCCTTTCACATGTTCAACTGTATAATTAAATCGTCCTATGTAGTATACCCAACGAACCATTCGTGCACTCAGTAGTTTACATGTCTGTAAAAATATCAAACTCTTATGATCGGTCCTAATCACTAAACGTGCTCCTCTTAAATAAGTTTCGAACTTTGACAAACTAAAGATGATTGCCCACAGTTCCTGTTCTGTAACAGTCCAGTTTCGTTCAGCATCCGTCAATGCCTTACTACAAAATCCTATTATCCGCTCTTCTCCTGTATCGCTCAGTTGATAAACGTACCCGGAAACTCCCAAATTACTGCTATCGGTTTGTAAATAATACGTTTCCTTCGGATCGGGGTGTATAAGGAGTACCGTGTCTAAAAATAATGTCTTGACCTTCTCAAAACAATCATTTATTGCTTGGGTCCATGACCATTTGGTATTTTGTTTTAATAAATCGCAGAGAGGTCGGACCTCTTCGCTATACTTTGAAATGAACCTTCTAAAATAGTTTATTAATCCCAAAAATCCTCGTAATTGTTTTATTGTTCGAGGTATGGGGAAGTTTAGTATGGCTTCCACTCGTTCAGGATCCATACGCACCCCAGTAGTATTTACTATATGTCCTAGTAATTTCACTTCAACACATAGAAACCGACATTTCTCTATTCTGCCCGTTAAACCTGCGGTTTCTAAACTGTCTAATACGCGGTCTAAATGTTCTAAATGTAGTTTTATATCTCCTGTAGTGAATATAACAATATCGTCTAAATAGTTTACGCAGAACCCACGTACTTCTTTTAATATTAAGTCCATTGTTCTGGAGAACCCTGCCACAGATGTCTTTAATCCTTGCGGTAATACTTGGTAGGTATAAGTTTTTCCCATAAAAGAGAAACCCGTATATTTTCTAGAATCTCGATGCAAAGGTATTTGAAAATATGCATTATTCAAGTCAATCAAACTGATATAATTTACTCCATGAAAGGATTGCAAAATCTCAGACGTGAGTGGTGGTGAACCCGCGTCTCCTACCATCTTCTTATTAAGTTCGCGTGCGTCTAATAAGAGCTTTATTGACCCATCCCGTTTCTTTGTAAACGTGAGAGGACCGCAATACGGAGTTGCCTCCTGTCGGATTACGCCTAATCTCTCTAGTTTTTCTAATTCCTCCTTAACTTGATCCCTATATGCTAACGGCACTGGATAACTATGTTTTACGAAAGGAATTTCGTCTAATAATTCAATAACATGCTCGTATCTACTAGTCAAACCTAACTCGTCTGTAAATACCTTACAATGTTTTTCTAAAACAGGCAATAACAATTCTCTTTGTTCCTTGCTTAGGTTTGAATCATTCAAATTAGCCCTTTTGTTTGTCGTCGTCCGATTGTCTACCCAATACGCCATGCCCTACCGGACTATCATTTTGATTTAATATCGAATTAATTGTGGCAGCATTCGCTTCTCCTCCCAACCTTTCGATCTTACAATCTGAATTTAACCTAACGCAGGACTTGACCCCCAAATGTTCAATCGTCAATGTCCGTTCGTTACCGCAATCCACTACGCCCTTCACCCGTTCCAACCAATCGTATCCGAGTATTAACGACCTAGGCAACCGTCGCATAACTAGTACAGGTGCTTCAACTAAAGTACTACCTAATTTGAACTCTATTAGTACCAACCGATTTGTGCTTTCACTCCGCGACCCAAATGCTCCCTGTATCCTAATTACTGGGATCGCGACTTCAGGTAAAATTATGTTTTCACCTAGAATAGATTCGTACAACTCTCTAGTCATACCGCTAATCTGACTTCCCGTATCGATAAGAGCGTCTAATCTCCTTCCGTACAACCATACACATACCTCAGGTAACTTAGGTAAAGAGTAATTAATTCCTACGTCAACCTCCTCGTCGAGTTCATGGAACATTGTGTATATGTTTAACTCTCTTTTCACACAAAACTCACACGAAACTCCCATCTCGTTACATTCTACTATATTGTTAAACTGGTTTTCTAATAATATACCTATACCTCTAACTTCCGACTGACAGTCACTTTCGTCGCTATGTCCGCTACTCTTTAACAATCGCTTAAGACCCTTTTCTCCAATGCCTAGACTCTGTCCTGGCTTCCATCCATTTTTAGTCAAAATATTATAAGCCACTCCTACCGTTTCGCGTTCCGAGATCCCGGTATTCCCCTCTCTACACAACACTAATGCTTTGGACCTCGTATGTGTGGGGAAACCTAGTTTTTTGAATTTCCCTCCCCCACATTTTCCGATAAAGTAGAGCCTTCACCCTCCTTTACAAAGGTAATGGCCGGTCTAACTCGTTCAACTCCTGGCAATGCAGGCCTATTTACATTTGCCCTATACCCTGACCTACTCTGGCGATAACCCCGCCCTCTATTCGTTTTTCTCCTAGCACTCCACCTATTTTTGAAAATTTTTGTGACAATAGGACGCGTCAACGGTGACCCGTTATGTCGTCTGCCTCTAAAATCACTACCTACTACCTCTCTCGCAACTTCTTTCGGTTTTTCAGCAATATTTTGTTCTACACTCCTTAGAAAATTTGCTCCGCTCATTATGCTAACTACATCGGTCCTAGTAAACCATAACCGCTGTATATCAATCGTGTAGTGCCGCGTAATCGCGTTCACTAAGTCACTCTCGTTAGACGCCATAGTTAAGGGTTGCATTGATTCAACCTGCGCAGCAAAATGCTCAGACATCGTCATGCCCGAATTGTTTGTATATACTGCATTAATCGGTCTATGTCTCACAGACTCTTGGATTTGCTCTGTACAATAGGTACGCCTAAAATCGTTTTCAAAATCCGCGAATGTAGCCCAATTCTTGGAATATAACTCCATAACCTGACGCGCGTGCCCCGTAACGCACCCTAACGCTATATCAATCTCTCGATCCGATCCATTTACCGCTCTAATATACTTTTTTAATCGCTTTAAAAATGCAATAGGATTCGTGAATGGCTTTCCATCGAAGCTAGGTTTGGTAACAGAAGGTTGTACTACATAAATGTTCCGGGTTTCCGATGACGACGCATTGGAACTTGCGGACTCGAACCCAGGACCCCGTCCTCCGAATCTGTCACTTTCATTACTCACTATCCCAACCGACTCGTGTGACGTCACACTCGCATTTTCGTTCGGCACTGGGTTCTCTTTCGAACTCAGCTGTTGTAGTTTTCCTTCGAATTCACTAATTTTTTGCAAAATCAACTCTAACGCCGAGCTATCTAAGGTTCCCGTTTGCTCACTCGTATCCACCGCACTAACGTCGGGTCGCTCCGCTACTACCTGCTTTGTTCTACGTCCCTTCCTAGCTGACATGTTTACCGTTAGGCTTCGCCGAATACTTATTTGTTTTGTAGCTTTGTGAACCGCCAAGCAATACTTTTAGTAATGATACAATATTAACATCAGATGTTAGCGATACTCGAACTGCGTTTCGCTTTATGTGGAATCTCTAGATTCAACAGAAATTATTCCCAAAATATAGCAAGGGTAAGTAAATAAGTCTAAGAAATAAGCAAGCGTAATATCTCGATCACTGCGCTCGTCTCCTTTGAAATCCTGTAAATTGTACATTTATAAGACATACTGCTTATTTCTGCTCCCCCTATACTTGAAATATCCGTGCAACATAATAATTAAATGTACAATATAACAATAACATGCACAGTGTGTCCCAATTCCTTTGTCCTCCATTTTTGTTTATATATTTCTTACAATAATTCGCTCATATAACCCATTCATGTTTTCTACGTTGTGTTTTTTTTTTTCGTTCTTAATATAGATCTAGTCATATCGTTATTTCGAATACGTACATTAGACCCCTGGTCTCGCGGCATCAAATTTCTGTGACCTACATGGTCACAGATCTGTGACACAGGACATAGATCCTGGTCACGGCACCAAATTTCTGTGATGGCACCAATCGTGATCGTCTATTTTGTCGATTAGTGAATAAAGCAGATTCTTATAATAATACTTTAGGATAAAGGACACTTCGGCATCTGGCAGTCTTTTTGGAAATTCGCGTATTCCCAAGGGGAGTGGATGCGCACACTCAGGCTTGGGCAGCACATTGCGTCAGGTGAACAGACAGGCTAACCAATTCACTCTATCTGTTTCGCGAGACTCGAGTTGAGCCTATATTGACAATGTTAGGGAGACTTTTATCCAACACTTTGAAATAACTAGGGAGACCATGAAATTTTAATTTTACGGACAAGTTAGAGTGGATGGTTAGCTGATGTATGTGTTTACCTCTTTTTGGGCCACCGTTCTGACCGATTTCCCTCTAGCACGGGGGACATCCCTACGCCATTTACTATGGCTCTGAACCGTATTATGGGGGCACAGCAGACTCCCTTGGAACGCTGCGAAGCGTGGTTGTTCCCATTCACCCATACGGGTTGGTACATTCTTTTATTTGAGCATAATAGCTCGCCCCGAAACCATGGTTTTATTTATTTGTATTTATTTGTTTCAGTTAGGTTTAGATTTGGCCAAATCTAGGTCGGGAGTCGATGCTGTAAAGACATGGCGTGTTTGGTTGTGCCGGAAAATCGCCGCCGAGAACGTCACCGGTAACCATGTGCTGTTTGGTTATAAAGCTTGACTGATATAGTCAAGTTGCAATAACATGATTTAATGTTCAATCGAGCCTCGGTGTCCCTTATTCGTCAGTACCAATATGGTCACCCTACGAATTTAAAATCAAGAAAGTACAAACAATAGACCCTTTTCCTACCTGCTTGACAAACCCGCCCGGCTGCCTCGTCTCGCCGACTGCGCTTGCACGTGGCCACACTCCAACTCGTTGTATAAAAGATTACACTAGTAGTTTTTGATAATAATTCTATTTATAGAATTCTAAACTCATTAATGAGTCTCGAGACTGATCTGAATATTTGTTACATAAGGCAACTAAGTCAAAATTATATAGACTGCGTTATATTTTGACTTCACTTGGTTTTATCTGCTCTGTTCGGAAAGAACTCTAGCTGTTCTGAGATAATTTTAGTTAATTATCTTTGGTATATATTTAGGACTATTTACCTAGGTAAAGATAAAATATATGATTCTTTCTAGCTCTACTTCCTATATAAGAATTATGATTCTTCATGAATAGGTTATGAGAGAGAATTCATTATTGGTTGATTCATTTTTGTTCATCTCACAAGTTAATTAAAATGAAGCTTTAGTTCGGTCTTCTAGCGATAATACAATAGACTTGAACTTTATGAATGTCCCAGTATTGAATAATCTAAAGGGATGTTTGAATTATATCAATAAAAGAAGGTAAGTTCGACTCAAGGTGGGTTTATTGTCATAATATATATTATTATTTCCTCAACACTTGAGTGTATCAAAAAGAAACTGTTTGATTATTTAAACTGAATTTCGAATGTGATAACATATCGAAATTCAATTGGATATCTCGTTACTAAACAGCCATGCTAATAAGGGAAAAACGACATATCCAAGCCAAAAAACCCTTGCGGCTATCTATTCTAGTTACACCTTAATAATTAATACACACATGCCACATAATTATTTACGTCTAACAGATATATGTATATATATATATACACACGTTCTCTCACCATCGTAAAGGAAGAAGGACACAACTAAATTTTACAGTAAAATTATAATTATATATTTACTTCACGTTTTAAATAGGTTCACAGATAGGTGGTCTTTGTTCATCTCCTTTTAAAAGGATTTGTTCCCGTTATACTTTTTGGACAGGCATGATAAAGACAATGGCTTGTATGGATCGTTATAGATTTTCACCCCTTCTGAATATCCAAATTAGACTACATAGTCTTATGAGCAGCCATATAATATACATCGCGAATATCGCAATAAACTCCCAATCCAGAACTACTTTTGTGTAGTCTCTGTCCCTTTGTTTTGTCGAGTACAATAACTCTAAGGCGGTTTCTGGGTCCATTATAGCTATTTCCAAATAATTATTTCTCAGGTGAAAAATAAAAAAAAGTTACACTATATCTGTGAAACTACTCAGACCGTTAGTTATAATTTGAATTAGAAAACATTACCCGGTACCGGTGTCTCGTGTCGCGTCGTCTTTCACTTATTTAATAGACTTCAAATTATTACCCCTTTTAATTCTTATAAAATGAACCTCCCGTCTATTTTATTACACTGGCGTTAACTGTATCGGGACTGACAATACAATTATACTTTCTAATATCGAGCTAAGTTGAGCAATGCCAAAATAGAAGTGCAATTGCTTATATTACAAATCAAGATTAACACCGAATCAAACTATTACTAGCTTAACTCTATATTTGACCCCCTTCTCGGAGTTCTAAAATCGAAGTGAAGTCTCTCGTCTCCTCTCTGGAGCTAGTAACTTCAGCCCTTCCACCAGCTTTGGGCTCCGCCCTCATTCGAGAAACTGAAAAAGGTAACTCCCACAGTAAAATGTTCAAACGTGATTTGTCAAGGCAAAATGTCTCCCCTTATGATTTTTTTCGTTAACAGCGAGCGCTGGCGCCACATATCTGAGTTTTTTTTATTAATATCGCATAGGCGTCGTTCACAATTCTACAAAAAAAATACCTCTAATTTATTGCTCTACTTTCTAAGTATTTGTTTTTAGCGTTAAGTCGCCTACGGCTCATGTTACTTTAGTTTATTAGTTTTAATTTTTTCCTGGGTTCAATTTATGGTATATTTCGAGTGATTTTGCGTTTTGTAACTCACTCAATTCTGTCTATGGCTAAGAAATTTATTGACGTCAAATGTTGGTTTTAAGAGCCCTCTGGCTTTGCATTATTATTCGAAAAATTTTAAATATCCGTGGCGCCGAGTGATTTATGGTAATGACTGTACATCGTTAAAGCTCGCCAACCCGCATTGGAGCTGCGTGGTGGGTCTACGCTCTAATTCCCGCTCTCCTACGAGAGTGGAGGCTTCTGCCCCGCAGTGGGACGTTAATGGGCTGTAGTGATGGTTGTGGATCAATAGGATAAGCTAAAATGAAATCACCAGACAGATAGTTCCTGTAGTCCATACAACAGATCCATATCCATGCTAATATTAAAAATGTGAAAGTGTGTCTGTCTGTCTGTCTGCTACGCTTTCACGGCCCAACTACTCAATCGATTTTGATGAAATTTGATACAGAGATATAATACATACTGGGGAAGGACATAGGCTACTTATCTCGGAAAATTGAAGGGTTCCCACGGGAATCAACAAAATCAATCCACGCGGACGAAGTCGCGGGCATCATCAAGTTAAAAATAAATTTAAAAAAAAAAGATAAATAATGAAGATTCTGTGTAGTTTTCCCTTCTAAAAGGATGTTTATCCCTCAGGGTAGATATTATTACACTCAAAGCGTTGTGTATTGTTAAAGTTTATTTCGCTGTCTGAGAGAATAGGTACAAGGTAAAGCGATGGTAATTTTAAGTGTTTTTCTTATTTTCTGACACGGTTCATTTGCCTCTGGCGTTTTATTCCTTTTGTTATAGATGCCTGGTATCCATTTTGTATTACCGCTTTGTAAAGATGGTGTCTGGAGTTTCTTAGCGATACGCTGAAACAACAAACATAGTTTGTTCGTCTTAGTATTTTTAGAAAATCAAATCTTCAGAATGCAAGCTTTTTCTGTGTTCTCAACAGCAGCCGTATAACCTGCATTGAAAATGCGAGTTTCAATGCCTGTTGAGCCACCTGAAACTAGTCAATTTCAGACGAATACGTCATACAGCGGGTAGAAAACCATCACTTTCTGCCCTAGGGTAGAAAGTGATGGTTTTCTACCCACTGAATGACGTAGCAGCCCTCCTTTCAATCCTGTCAGAGTATATTTTGTTTATTTCAAACCTAAAAAGGTTTGAAAATTGACATTTGTAAACAACAACCTAACAACTAAAATAAACAAGAAATACAATTTAACAAGAAACAATAAAACTAGCACTTTTAATACAGCTTATATGAAATATAGTGTATGCGCCACGGGATGAAACACGATTTCAGATTTGGGGTGATGTTAGCCCTCGCTTCGCTCAGGCAGATAATTTCACCCTCGGCTGAAATCGTCTTGTTTCACCCTTAAGCACACTATATGTATACTATAATATTAATGTTTCTAGTCTGGTAGCTCCATAGCTACCTAGTATAAAACTCCGTCGCCTGTAAAAGCATTATGAATGTACCAGGTAAGGTTATTAATTTAACTGGCTTAACTCTGTAACCGGACCCCACTTGACCCTTCACTAAGCTGCTTATTTTCTACTTAAGTGAGTAGAAATTCTATAAATAGTTTAAAGGTGAACGCTTTCCTGGCATGCTTTCCATAAACAGTCGCAAAAAAGTCGTCTGTTAAATAATTTTGACGACCTCCGTGGCGCAGTGTGTAGCGCTGTTGTCTTAACGTGCGGAGGTCCCGGGTTCGATCCCCGGCAGGCTCAATTTGGGAATTTATAATTTCTGAATTTTCCCTAGTCTCACCCTACTCGCAAAGACGTGCCACTAAGCGATTTAGCGTTCCGGTACGATGCCGTGTAGAAACCGAAGAAGTATGGGTTTAATATAACTGCCATGCCCCTAACAGGTTAGCCCGCTACCATCTTAGACTGCATCATCACTTACCATCAGGTTAGATCGCAGTCAAGGGCTAGCTTGTAGTGGATAAAAAAAAAAAATTTTATCCTCTACAGGGAAAATTCAGAAATTATTAATTCCCAAATTGAGCCTGCCGGGGTTCGAACCCGGGACCTCCACACATTACATTGATTTATAGAATCGTCAAACGTCCAGATAATTTAATTAAAAGTTGCATTAATTTCATTGTTATACATCCAGAAACCAAAATAATAGTTTAACGATTATATACCTACTCAGTCTAGCCAGTAAGATGATGCCCGCGACTTCGTTTGTGTGGCTTAAGAGGCCGGTTCGCGCCGCTCGCAACTTCTATTCGAACCGCAAATATAAATTTGCCGGTATATTGCTATCTCTATTTCACTGATGACACATGATCGCGTTCAAGCGAGATAGCAATATGAGCTTACAGAATTTGTTATACATTTAGTCTTGTTCCGTGAATACCAAAAATGATGAATGAAAACTTATCGTGCTTTTTACTTCGTTTTGTTATTCTGTAACTTGACAATATAGGCTATGCTGCTGACCAATTAATACGTAAGATATCGTTGGTTTTAATATGAAACAAATAAGAGGGAAACATGTCCATCTTGTCGTAAAAATATGCAAAACGCAATTCATTTACATTTCATTTTAGGAAAGTATTTTGAAAACATATAAATCCAGGGGACTAGATAAATACAATTTGAATCCAAATAAACTCTCATTTTGGTGGAAATGTTCTCGAATTATTAATTATTTTGGTATTACGTTTGTATGGGCAATTCATTCTCCGCTGGCACCTTAAGTTTCTTTGATTCCAGGGGGACCTCCTTAATTTTCCGCGATAAAAAGTATCCTATTATGTCCTTCCCCTTGATATAACCTATCCCTGTACCAAATTTCATCACATTCGATTGAACAGATGGGCCATGAAAGCGTAGCAGACAGACAGTCAGACAGACAGACAGACAGATATACGGACAGGACACTTTCGCAATTATGATATTAGTTTGGATATGGATTTAAGTAGGTACGTAATACTAGCTTCTCTCACGAATTCTTCCACATGATTTAAGAATTTCTGAATATCCTGGGTGGGGAATTCAGGAGCCTTCATCCAAGGTTAGAAATACAACAAATGTGCACAAAAAATTTTAGCTACAATTAATTAATCATGTCTGACAAACTCAATGTACCTATACCTATAGTAGAAAGAAGAAAGTAGGAAGTAGGAAAGGCTGAGACGATATATCAGAATATAAAAAAATAAACATCCCATAATATACCTAACTCACAGCCACACGAGCGTTGAGACAACGAGTCACATTATATAATGCATCAGCTTATACTGGAAACCACACAACACTTGACCCAGTGTCGACTCAGGACTAAGCTGCTTAGATTTCAACGAAAGTACGTACCCTGTGACGAAAGTGTTATTCTTTTGACTGAAGTACGTAATGTAAAGAGAGTCGTGGCTTTTATTTCCACTTATGTGAAATAAAGTTAGCCTTGGATTCTTAAAAGAGTCATCATCACCATAATCATTCATCATCTCAGTAGAGCCCACCTAATCCTTATGATTATTTATAGGAAAATGTAGGAAATGTGTTTACTTGAATTACACTTTGCCTGTAATCTACCCGTAATTCATAACAGCAGCATAATTCACAAAAAAAAATGATTTGTATACTCGCAAAATGACATTCAAGAGAATAAGATGATTGATAACTTATTCATGAAAATCCATCAAATCGTTTAAGCTATTGGGAGCGAACAAAGAATCATAAACATAATCCAAATATTATATAACATGTACATCATCTTTGAAGAAACGGTAAATACTTATGAGCTTCCGTATTTACAAAAAAAGTTGTGGATGGCGTTTTACAGGGTGGCTGAGGTTGGCGGGAAGGGGAAGGTAGGAGGCAATTTATCTCCTGATGGTTCCTGTTGGCACTCGCATTGTCGAGATCCAGGCATGCGGTAACGTGGGTTGCCACCCGCGCATCACGCAGTTTTCACAATATATCAAAACAATTGAATATCGACCCCGGATGAATTCGGAACTAGTCTGGCATCCAATGAGCACTCTCATTGGATGCCAGACAGACTAAGCAATTAATTTTTATGAAGATATGATGAATTTTCATGATGATATCAATGAGCCATAGGTTATCCCGCTCCTTAAAATCAAGTTTGCGGGGGGCCTGGATACGTTCAACGGTTAAGCATCGACCAAAAAAAAAACAAATGTCTTCGCACCTAGATTGACGTAGACGCACTGATCAGCCAAAAGCATGTACAAGCGGCTTGGATTAAAAAGCGGAAAAATGACAAAGGACTGGACCAGGGGGCCTTAGAATGATAATATTACCTACTTATATTAACGAAGTCAAGGTACGCGACATAAAACTTTAATATTGAAATAATACTGCTTTAAGCAATGGTAGAAAGCCCCAGGCCCAAACCCACACAGAGTGTAGCACCGATGATGATGATGATGAATTAGTACTCACGATAGTTTAAACGCAAATTTAGGTGATGAGTTAGTAAAAGTTTTCAGCAGTTAAGTCAGTATTACTTGCAAACATGATACTGGATTATTTACTACTCTAGTTTACATTTGCATGAAAGCTTGACATTAAGTCGAGAATATTCCACTGCATTGTTGGAAAACCATTAAAGAATGCACTTTACAGCGAATTACTTTGCTCTAGTTTACCGCATGATTTTACCCACGTACTTTTTATTCAAATAAATATCAGTTTTGCTGTCGGCATGCGCTAGATTCAGCGCTACACTTCTTTCGGTAAAATCTAGGTAATAGCACATAATACTTAATAGTACAGATAGCAGCACAGAATAGGTACTTAATAGTACAGGTACAACCACGTACCCTGTTTATGGGTAGGTACTCCTGGAAATTAAGGAGGTCCCTCGGTTTTGCCTGGTGGGAGGCTTCGGCTATGGCTAGTTACCACCCTACCGGCAAAAACGTGCCGCCAAGCGATTTAGCGTTCCGGTATGATGCCGTGTAGAAACCGAATGGAGGTATGGGTTTAATACAACTGCCATGCCCCTAACAGGTTAGTCCGCTACCATCTAGCTTGCAGTGGATAAAAAAAAAACTTAGACTGCATCATCACTTACCATCAGGTGAGATCGCAGTCAAGGGCTAACTTGTAGTGGATAAAAAAAGAATACAAAAAACCTAATCCCGTCGCTTTAGTTTAGATAAATCTTTAATATTTTTAGCTGTCATCAAAACCAAGATATTTCATTTGCAACAATAATTATACGTAACATTTTCAAATCTCTTATCAGACTTTACACCTCAATAAATAATTTTCCTTTCCTTATGAACAAGTTATTTCAAATCGTTTAAATTTCGAAATATATAGTGTGTAATATGATAAAGATTACCCGGCCATGCTGAAGAGTTTTGAAACACTTCGAGTATGGAGCAAGGCACCTTAAACTTTAGTTGCGAACTTGAGGTGGTATAAAGGTCCATAAAACCAACTTTTACGGGAAAGCTCTCTCACATCTTACCGCAATATTAAAGAAAGTTGGTAATGTTAGTATAATAAATTATTGACTAATAGCGATCCGCCCCGGCTTCGCACGGGTTACGATTATCTCAACTGGTAAGGTGGGCAGTTTATCAGAACTTCAAGTTAAGTTCAAGATAAAACTTACTGAAATCTTAAATTTATAAAAAGAAAAGGTGGCTGACTGATCTATCAACGCACAGCTCAAACCACTAGACAGATCGGACTGAAATTTTGCATATAGATAGCTTTTACAGTGAGAAAGATTTTGAAAATTCAACCCCTAATAAGGTAAAATAGGGGTTTGAAATTTGTATGAAAATCGAATTAACTTGAGCCTTAGTGCGGGCAAAAAGTCATTTTTTATAAACATGTAGTCCATTTTTTATGTATTAATCAAAGCACACGCCAAATAATAACTTGTATAGGCAAATTTTTGATACATTATTGCAATGTTCGTAGGGATAGCTATTTATTTTTAATTTAAGTAATACATTATATACATATATATTACATTAGAGTTAAGTGGAAATCTTTGGAGGAGGCTTTTACCCGAAGGGGGTCCATACAAAAAAGATAAACACTAATTATAAGTCATGTAATATAATTTTTTTTTATTGTCTTTTATAACTTAACAATCATAATTATTTTTAAAAATTCTAATTTTATTATTAATCATGTGTAATTAATTAATACTCAACTTTGTATGGAATTCAATAAAGCTTTATTAATTCATTCATATTTATTTATGTATTTACTGGTATGTCTATTTAGTTAATTATTATTATTTTGTATAATTGATAAACTAATATATTATATTAGTTTATCATAATATAATATGTAACTCAGGGTATTGGTTAGTTTATTTAGATATTAGTGTTTAAATTTATTATTATTTTGGCACCACCTCCCTTTATCCCCCTTTTCATTTTCTTCCTAGCGTTAAGGTTGCCTGGAAGAGATCGCTGCTTAACGATAAGACCGCCTTATTGTACCTACTTATTGTTGTTTTCTTGTTTGTTTGCTTTTTTATATTCGTGGTGTACAATAAAATACATACATACATACATACATACATACATACATACATACATACATACATACATACATACATACATACATACATGCCACTTGCTGATAATGCAGCTTTCGAAAGGTAAAAAGAGTTAAAAAAATCGGTTGAGTAGATTTTGAGTTTATCCATTGCAAGCAAATATATAAAAAATCTAATCTTTTCTCTTTATCGTTATAAATATTTATTTAGACAAAATAATATTTTACTGAAACCAAGGCTTCACAGATTAAAAAATAAGTTGATTCTTAAAGATTGAATGGAAGCATTATCAACATTCAATAATATTGCAGCGAGGAGTGCGTCAGGGAGATGTTATCTCTCCCAAGCTGTTTACTGCTACGTTGAAAGATGTCTTTAAGGTTCTGGAGTGGAATGGACTCGGCATCAACATCAACGGCAAGTAAATCACACACCTGCGGTTTGCCAACGATATAGTCGTTATGACAGAAACTCTGAAAGACCTTAACACAGTGCTCAATGATCTCAGCAGAGTTTCTCAACAGGTGGGCCTAAAAGTGAACATGAGCAAGACGAAGATCATGTCCAATGCACATGTTCAGCCTCACCCAAAATTCACACTCGAAATTGTTGATGAGTACATATACTCGTACCTGGGACATACAGTCCAGTTAGGTCCAATTTCGAGAACCAACCGATAGGTCAAAAGCCGAATCCAATTCGGATGGGCATCGTTCGGGAAACTCCGCGACATTTTCTAGTGCAAAATCCCTCAATGCCTGAAGACGAAAGTTTTCGAACAGTGCGTGTTGCCAGTGATGACTTACGGCTCTGAAATATGGTCGCTGACTATAGGCCTCATAAGAAGGCTCAGAGTCACTCAGCGGGCGATGGAGAGAGCTATGCTCAGAGTATCTCTGCGTGATCAAATCAGAAATGAGGAGATCCGAAGGCGAACCAGAGTAACCGACATAGCTCGAAGAGTCGCCAAGCTTAAGTTGCAACGGTAAGGTTACTAACTAGACTAATTTATCACAGAATATTGATTATTACTCTCCTACGCTCGATATTATTTATGTCCTGTTATTATAACCCCTAGAGGTTAAAAGGATCCGACACGTCTATATTTTGTCCGTGGTAGTCATTTTCATAACTGTGTAGGCGTTAACCAAAACATATTTCAGTGAGCAATTACATAATATTGTCACCTTCATTCATTGATGTGGGTGAAATACACAACGCCATTTTATATCATTTTCAACTCATTGCCTGCTGGCTTACTACTTGGACTTGGCCATAGTCTACCATACTGACCTAGTTTAATTTTTAAGCCTACCACCAGGCCAGACCAGGGAAAATTCAGAGATTATATAAAATTCTCAAATTGACCCTGCGGGGGATCGAACTCTGGACCTCCGCACGTCAAGACAACAACGCTCAAAACTGCGCCACAAAGGTCGTCGAGATTGGTAGACTTCACACACGTGCGAGAACATTATCAAGAACTCTCGGACATGCAGATTTCTTCACGATGTTTTCCTTAACCGTTAAAAGCAAGTGATATTAAATTTCTTAAAACGCAAATTATTCCAAAAACTTAGAGACCAGGGGATTGAACCCGCGACCATCCGAATAGGCGACCCGACGCCCAATTGTCTAAGCAAACCGTAATCATTTGACAGCTTCTGTTTCAGGAGTTCATATATGCTTTTTAACGTCTATAAACTCCTTAAACAGGTCTTATAACAATCCGTTTGACGAACGATTACGATTACGATTGCCTTTCACAATTGGGTGGGAGGTGTCTGAACTTAACAATTTTTTTATAAAGTTTAAATTATTACTAAAATAGCATTGTTTACTGTAGAAGTTGCAGCATGACTCTAAACTGTAAAATAAACGACACGTTAACTACTTACCGTTCTCGTGAATGAACTACAAAGAGCTTTGAATATAGAGCAAACCACCTTTAACTTTAGCTGTGAACTTAGATGGTATATGGGTCTATAAAACAAACGTTAATAGGATCCGTATCTCACACCGAACTGTAAGGCAGACAATAAGTTTCGTTTATCGAATTTGTTTTGGTTATTTTGTACTAGCTGATTCCCGCGACTTAGTCCGCGTGGATTGAGGTTGTTTAGTTTCCCCAGGAACTCTTTGATTTTCCTGGAATGGAAAAGTATCCTGTGTATTATTACAGACTATAATCTATCTGTGTGTCAAATTTCATCCAGATCCGTTCAGCCGTTTAGGCGTAATTGAGTAACAAACATCCATCCATCCAAACATTCGCATTTATAATATTAGTATAGATTCTATTCGCCGATACGTATAGTATTGTGAGTTAAAAACAAGGATCCAAACCAGTTAAAGAACTATTTATCTGAATCTTGATAAAAATTTTGGGGCCCAGATAGACAGGGATCTGAAATAAGTTGCATTTTGTATTACTTAGCATATTATATTTATTACGTAACGTGACTCTTGACGTGTTTTAAAATTTTCACGCAGAGAAAACCTAAAACAACAAGACACCCGAAAAACAAATAAAGACCTATGTAAACACAAATTTTTACCGCACCTTTATGACACGATTTAAAAATAAATCCTTGAACGGTGTGAACGTGGCCTGCAGATTGTTCGTAAAATTATTTCTCTTTCTCCAACTTACGGTAAAATGAGCTTTTGTGAGTAAGCCGACGTATAAAATATTATAACACGCGGAAAATGAAAAATTTTAATATTTCCTTAAGACCGTGCAAAATTTAATAAACAAAGAACATTTTGGCCTTGTATATTAAAACGTTAACGGAAAGATAACACATCTTGTATGTTAGCTAAATTGTTAATATCTTTACTATCAAAAATGTTATGATAGCTTTTAATTTTATGTTTTTTGTGTCAAAAATCTTGTGCCTTCGGTTAAGTGAAGTTTGGCGAAAAGCGTCGCTTTCAAATTCCGTTAAAATTAAGCCCTGTCCACGACCTGACAGGTACTTTATTATCACCCATACCACTATCATCTTTGGACAAATGCAAAAATACCTGAATATTTACTTAGATAATAATAAATCTAAAGGGTCTAAAGCTTTAAGGGGATCTTCAAGGCCAACATCCTCGACCTTTCTCATTGATTTTATGAATTTCAGGCTTTTATAATTTTTATGCACTGTTTATGAAACATAAAAGTTATTTCGACGTACCTATTTCTTCCGTATTCTGTATGCAAGGTGATCCATTTTAAAACAATTTAAAGATTGGATAGCTGCAAATAAGTAAAATATTATATGAAATTTTATTACCATTTATAATTAATCTCTTGCTTAAATTTTAGCTAGAACAAAAAAACAACAAGAAAAATAACGAAATTGTCATCCCAAGCAAGAAAAAGCACTGCTATACTATATCAAATGATTCAGGTAGCCTCTAGTTTCTATTAAATTCAGACAAGTGGCAGTGCACTTAAACGGAACTACTATTGTATTTAGTAGATTCAGCTTTGACGGAGAGTAAACTGGAATGGGGTCTGTAGTACCCAAGTCGTGGGTCGCATATCGTAAAACAGTTAATGCTTCTGGCCAAGTTTAAACGGCCTCAAAGTTTGAATGTGAAATCCATGACTTCTTGGAAAAGTTTTCAATCTAGTTCAAATCTCAAGCTTTTGAAGCTTATATACAATTATTTATGATGAGTGACCACAAACCTTGATGTAAGTTACAGGGATATTGTTACTTGGAGATTGTGTACAGAGCTAGGTACTTTGCGTAAACCACCGCTTGCAGCTTTAACATCTTGACTTGCGTCGAGTTTATTCGTGGTAATTTGGCATTGATGTAGAATTTTAGTAATTTGGCCGCAAATTAGCAAATAGATTTCTTACTGTATTTGCCTAATACTGGAAGGATTATTAGATTTAGGATAGGTCACTTTCGCTAAATGACGTGTACATTGACCTATCCTATACTGATCGCTGATGTTCCTATCTGGATTTATCAGAGACCATGCTCAACAAGCTTGATAGATTGCCAAATTTATGTATACGTTTCATATATGGTTTACGGAAATATGATCATGTGTCCGAATTTCGTGCTCAGTTGAAATGGCTGCCAATTCGTTCTCGTAGCTCTTTCTCTCTTGTACTCCATTTTATATTATCCTCAGACGCCACCTTATCTAAAAGAGCGATTTAACTTTCTTGACAGCTATGATGTACCTTTTTGTTTGCGGTCGAGAAATGACAATAAGTTAAAGATCATACTAGTCATACTGGGGCATATGGTAATTCATTCACAGTTAAGGCTGTACTGCTTTGGAATGAATTGCCAAGCGACATTAGGCAGTCAAAGTCTTTAAACATCTTTAAGAGTCGTGTAAAGGAATGTACCTTTCTAATATGCTATAGAATATTTAAGTATTTTCGTTTGTATGTAGGTTTATGTACTGCTACATGTTTATATTTATTTATATATTTAGTTATTTATGTATCATTAGTATGTATAGTTTAAGTAGTATAGTATTGTTGCATGTTTATTATATTATTGTTATTGTGCATTATTGTGTGTCATTAGTGTATTATTGTGCACTTTCCCGCTCCTTTTTAAAGTTCCTTAAGAAATGGGTTGTCTGAACTTTTAGAGAAAAGACCGCCCTTGCGCACGCGTTGTTTTCTGTTTTTTGTTTATAATTAAGTTTTCTCTTTGTTATGTGTGGCAATAAAGAATTTATCTATCTATCTTAAAATATCTAGTCATGACTCAACTAAAAATATGGATATGCGCTGTCACATTGTTATTCTGCGTTGGCCGGAAATTGCATTAATAGCCTACCCGGGTATTCTCCTAAGTGAATAAGTGCAAAAATAAATCAGAAAAAATATTTACTTATTCATATAAAATTAATCATACTTCATACTAATATTATAAATGCGAAAGTGTGTTTGTTTGTTGGTGTGTTGGTTTATTGGTTTGTTGGTTTGTCGTTCAACCACGCATCGACAACACAGACAGAGCAACGTATCGACGTGATTTTTTACATGGGTATAGTACCAGGAGAGTGACATATGTATCCCGGAAAATTAAGGAGTTCCCGTGGGAATCAAAAAACTTATTCCACGCAGATGAAGTCGCGGGCATCGGCTAGTTAATAATAAAGTACAAATCCTACAAAAAGCTGATATAGCTGATACGCTGATGATGTATATTATAATTTCCCGATAGAAATAATTACTCGATCTTCTACTCCGCTGCATCCCTACTAATATTATATAAGCGAAAGTGTGTCTGTCTGTCTGTCCGTCCGTCTATCTGTCTGTCTGCTACGTATCCCGTGGAAGGACATAAGCTACTTTTTATCCCGGTAAATTAAAGGGTTCGAGCGCGAATCAAAAACTTTAATCCACGCGGACGAAGTCGCGGGCATCATCTAGCCCAATTATAATTAATTAAAAACCTTTAACAAAGACTCGTTATTAACAAGTTGTCTTTCAACTTGATAAAAATTTACAAAGTAGTGGTTGGGTACCGCAAGTTTCCTTCGTGATGAAGAAAAACTTTTTTAATCGATACTACTCCTGAAATAATTAATCTTCTAGAGACGCTCTCGAAGTTTATGGAGTAGTTTGAGATGGGCTAGTCGTAGTACCTATTACTGCTTAATGACTAACCACGATTACGAAACACATATAATATACTAAATGATTATAATATAATTAATTAAGATTAAATAAATTACTAAGATGGGTATAATATATTCGTCCGCGTGGATTAATATTTTTTGATTCCCGCGAGAACACTTTAATTTTCCGGGATAAAAAGTAGCCTATGTCCTTTCCCTGGATACAAACTAGCTCTATACCAAATTTCATCAAAATCGGTCGAAGAAAAGTTTTTTTTTTATTCCCGCAGGAACTCTTTAATTTTCCGGATAAAAAGTAGCCTATGTCCTTCCCCGGGATACAACCTATCCCTGTACCAAATTTCATCAAAATTAGTTGAACAGATGGGCCGTGAAGCATAGCAGACAGACACACTTTCGCATTTTAATATTAGTATGGATTCATTTTTTTCTAAATACGTCTTTAACAAAAATTAAGTAGCAGAGTTGGTGGGTGACATTTAAATAGGTACTACTCTCTCTCTCTCTCTCAGTAGGTACATATTTACAAGTTTTTTTTTAGGTAAGAAAGAATACCCTAAAGTTCTGTCAACAGAAATGATTTACACTGAATATGATATTTATTTTCAGGTTATACATATTAATCTATAATTTTATTACAAGGAAGGTTTACATATTTATTTATTTACTAGCAGATGCCCGCGACTTCGTCCGCGTGAATTAAGTTTTTTAAATTCCCACGCGGACTATTATTTTTGGGTTAGTATAATATAGCCTACGACACTCACAAATAATGTGGCTTTCTATTGTTACCAGAATTTTCAAAATCGGTTCCGTAGATCCAGAGATTACCCTCTACAACGTCACAAACTCACAAACTTTAGCTCTTTATAATATTAGTATAGATATTTTGGTAGGTAGGTACAAAAAGATTTTAAAATATGTTAGTGAATTTGTCTGGAATCGAGCTAACCCAGTAGTGTAACATAAAATATAGATAGCATACAATATTTTTAGAAGTTTGCTAAATGTATGCAAGCGATCCTGATTGTAAAATATCTTCTGACCCCGTTAAAACCCACGTAATACACTCCTAGTTGAGATTCAGTCTTCGACAATAGCTTTTAGTATAAGGATAATAAATCAAAGAACTGCAACGTTACATAGAAGATGCATACAAAAGCATAAAAATCAACGTAAATAATGTAAAAGGTAAGATCGCAGTCAAGGGCTAATTTGTAGTGGATTAAAAAAAGTAAGTTATTAATAATAAATAATAGCAGTCTCGCTATGGTTCTGTGGTTTTTGGAACCCTACAAACATATATTTTATTAGCATCAGCGCAACTAATTCCCTGTTTTCCTTTATGAAGTTTTTCGATTGTGTGCTATGAGACGGCGCAAATTCGGTTAATGATACAACGTTGACCCAAATAACCGATATATCGAAGACAAATGAATGTGGTAAAGTAATCAACCAGTCAATATTGACCTATTTCCCGTTTGCTAAGATAAATTATCATTTACTTGTTGGGGAAGCGGCGATAGGCTCTTATTCGGACGTCGCGGGTTCGATCCTCGGGCACGCACATCCAACTTTTCGAAGATAAACGACGACGACGAATTTGACGGCCTCCGTGGGGCAGTGTGTAGCGCTGTTGCCTTAACGTGCGGAGGTCTCGGGTTCGATCCCCGGCAGGGTCAATTTAGGAATTTATAATTTCTGAATTGTCCCTGGTCTAGCCTGGTGGGAGGCTCCGGCCGTGGCCTTGTTACCACCCTACCGGCAAAGACGTGCCGCCAAGCGATTTAGCGTTCCGGTACGATGCCGTGTAGAAACCGAAGGGGTATAACTGACATGCCCATAAAAGGTTAGCCCGCTATCATCTTAGGCTGCATCATCACTTACCATCAGGTGTGATCGCAGTCAAGGGCTAGCTTGATGTGGATAAAAATCAAACGGTGAAGGAAAACATCGTGAGGAAATCCGCATGCCCGAAGAGTTCTTCATAATGTATCGAGAGTGTGTGAAGTCTGCCGATCTGCACTTGACCAGCGTGGTGGACTATCGCCAAGCCCTATTAATTTACTCCGGACCACAATCACTACACACCACAGATGACGGAGGTGCTACTTTGCTACTAGAATGGACACCATCACATCATGTAACGGACAAAGAAACATTAGACGTCAAAGATCTCATTGGTGTGATGGTATCATTTCTTTTGCGGGAAAAAATTGGAGAAGACGCTGAACACCGGGGATAGTGGGGTGATAATGGGGTGGAAATGGGGTTTGTGGAAGAAGATGAAGAAGAATTGTGTTCAAGGTCGGGGTTCAAGGTCGGCGGTAATCTCTAACATCAGGAACCGCCGATTTGCTACACCTATAACCTACAGATTCATGCATAAAAATAACAATGCGTAAACAAATACTAGCAAATAACCGTGGTATCTAAATAGGGACAGAACGTAAGAATGTAATAATATAGCACTTTTAAAATAAACATTCCTAACATGAAGTGTATTATTGTAAAGGTACAAGACTTATTTAATAAATTTATTCTATGAAATTGAATTCCTATGCTTAAATAATATAGTAAAGGTACAAAGACGGACTTAGGTACGAATACCTTTTACATTAAACTTGTAAGCAGGGGTGAGTGCAGTCCGTATTTGAAATGCATTTTGTTAGTCCCCAAACGACTCAATCCACTCGCTGTCTATGCAAATCTGAATTCGTTTAACAAAGTTTGAAGCAGCTGCTGCTGACAATTGACTGAGAAACTCGGAACTAAAAGTTTCTAACGTACTTGTAAAGTATTAAATTAATTTTGCTGAAATGATAATGGTCGCTTAGATATTGTCACTGTCATTTGAACCAATTAAAGACGTTCATTGTAAGTAGACATAGGATCGCTTCAGAACAGAACGCCTCGTGTCCGCTGCTTATAAGCCAGTGGTTACAAGATAACCAGAGGCTCCCAAAGATTTGTTGTACATATATCAGTACATTGTTACTTACTAACCTAGTCTAACGCTGCGCTTGGATGCAATACCTTCCATTACCTTTGAAGGGAATCGTGTTTCCCTTAGTATGACGTAATTGAATCCTCAACTTCACTCGATTCTTGCATCAGTAATGCATTTCAGGCAGTAGTGGTGTCGGAAAATAAGAGTTAATTATACACGTTACACTGAGTTTTTGTTATATTACGCTGTAAGTCCTACGTATTTCATTTATTAGGAACCTTATCCTAAAGAGCTTCCTAGTTCCTAAACTTAATCGAGCCATCAAAAACCTTACAAAAAGCAAGTATAAAAGCTTGTTAGTTAGCTATGCGTCAAAAGTAGTTACTAGCTCTACGTAGCTCTACATATTTTGGAATTCGGACTGCAGGAGTATTCTGACAATCGAGCATTTGCCATTTTTAGTGTGAGTTCAAGTTTTATCCAAATAATAAAAATAATCATGAAAAATGAAGCCTACAATCGTTTATTATTGAGCCTAACAAAAAAATGTCCTAAAAACTAATAACCCGTACCGCAAAGCTGAAATTACACGAAAACAATGCAACAAAATTAAACCTCGACACAAAGTTTTGGAATTAGCCACGTTATTGCCGACTCCTTTCGAGTACCATTGTTTTAAACAAAGAATTAGTATGCAAATGGAAAAGCCAAGCGCAGCCCTTCAAACATTTACGCGTATCAAATTACGCTTATCATTTATATGTTCCTATTCATTGGGGCAAGCAACAGAAATCACCGATGGGTTGTGATCATCATTGCGCGTTGTTGTGATAGTTGACTTTGACTACGACGCTGCGGACTTGCTAATGAAGCTAAACGGACGACTGGGTGGAATAAGTTTTTTAATTCCCAAGGGAACTTCTCAATTTTCCGGGATAAAAAGTAGCCTATGTCATTCTCCAGGTTCTCAACTATACCTATGCAAAAAATCACGTCGATTCGATGCTCTTTTGCTGCGCAATTGAAGGTTTGTCCTTCCAACAAAAAAACACATTTTCGCATTTATAATATTAGCAAGAATATTAATAGTCAGTATGAAGTATGATATGATTATTTAAGTTAAAAATCTTCTTCGATAATACCATTTACTTAGTTCTGCTCGAGTTTTCAAAGGAATCGCTATTATTATCGACCCTACTTAGCACTACTTTCGCGGTCCATTGTCATAATAAGGAATTTAGTATGCAAATGGAAATGGCAAGCAAAGCTTCTAGCTTTTAAGGTAAGTTTATGATTACGTGTAACGACGATGTGTTAAGTTAGAGTGCTTAATTTACACTGATATTTAAGCGGCACGTGTTATTCAGAATAATATATAATCCTCAACATGGTTGTCACTGTAAAATAGAAACTTGCAACTTTAGTGCAGTGCATTGAGGCAGGTCGTAGAGCTTGCTTCATTGGAGTTTTAAGTGTTTTGCGGTGACCGCGCATTTTGGACGTGCAGTAAAATTTTTAAACTTTGTTTTGCACGACATTGTACACTTTACCGTTTTTCAAATGACATGTCTTTCCTCGGTCTTTTAAAGATCTTAGTCCTTACGTAATAGATAATTATAAAATAAATAGGATTTTATGTACTTACAGATTTATACTTTGCAAGCATGACGTTCTGAAACCTATTTTGAATAAATATGTTTTGAATTGAAATAAAAATTTATGCACGATGGGGCTTAACTCAAACTATCACAAAAGGCAAACACTCAAGTTAAATAGGTACACATAGACTAAATGTACAGCTCAAGCTGTTTAGCTTTCGGGTTTGAATTGTAATTATTTAAATTAGTAGGTGTATCATCAATTGATATATCAAATTCATAATGGATGGATAACGCTTTTATTTACTCGAGTAAATAATAGCAACAATTTATAAATAGTTAATCTAAATTTATAATATATTTTTATTATACCTATTATTAGGGCGTTAGTATTGGAATTTGGAACTAAGTTAGAAATTATTTTTACCTGACTACGGCAAAGCCAAAAGAAAGGGTGATAATTTTATTGTTCACATGTCACATCTAGCATCTATATGCAGGTGCTTGCCCTAATGAAACTCATTATTACCATCCGTGCGCACTAAAACGTCCTTTGTTTCTTGTTATATTTTGAAAATGGTAGCTTGTTGTAAGGTTAATTCAATATTACTTGCATACCGGTGGCGGACATAGGCTATTTTTCCCGGACAATAAAGGTGCTTCCTATGCAATAAAGGGATCTTTGTAAAATGTCTAGTCGTAGTTGCGAACGTAATCTAGTTTATGATAATATCTGCAGCGATCTTTTATATAATTTAATAACCAGAAGATAATAATATACGGAAGTTTTCAATTGGGTATTTGACAAGTAGTCAAATCAGCATCTTTTTTTCAAACGTCCTAACGCGCGCTTTGTATGGGATTTTGTATGAAATATACTTACTTGTGCCGTCTACAAAAATCAACGCACTTTTTTACTTTAACCGATAATTTAAAATAATTACCAAATATAAAATTAACAGAGGACGTGGATATTACGTCTTTTGGCAGGCCTGACAATTTAATAATCGCTAAATAATAATTTATTTTTGACATAGGCAACATCCCAATTATGACAGAAAGGGTTAGGCGTCCCAAACGTAGCTAATTGCCTCCAAAATAATTGATATAATAATAGGCAGCCAATCACAACATTCCCTGGTTCCTGGTGCAGTGGTAAGCGCTGTGATCCTATAAGTGGGTTGTCCGGGGATCAATCCCCAGCCGAGTCAATTTGGGAATTTATTATTTCTGAATTTTCTCTGGTCTGGTCTGGTGGGAGGCTCCGGCCGTAGGTGTAGTAACCACCCAACCAACAGTGCCGTGTGATTTAGCGTGCCAGTACGATGTCATGTAGAAACTGATTGGGTTTAATTTAACTGCCATACCCCGCACAGGTAGCCTGCTACCATCTTAGACTGTATCATCACTTACCGCCTGGTGAGATCGCATTCAAGGGCTAAATTATCACTAAAATTTAGCCCTTGAATGCAAAAAAACAGCAAAACTATAATTTAAACGCATAGCAGAATTTAAACATCACAAAGTCTGCCTTCCAGTATCATTCATTTCTTTAACCCATTATTCAGAGCTTATGCGGAAAATAAATGTTTCTGTCTTTTCATTTCGGTGTGACGTTATCCAATTTTTTGGAAAACTATCCCGAATGTAATTTTTTGTATGCCGTACAATACAAATATGATACTGAAATCCAATTTAAAAAAAAAAATATTTTGCTGGTTAAACTTTATAGCTTCTTCCAACAAGTACTTTAGGTATTCAAAGTGTACTCAATACTCAATTTATTTATTCTATGTAAGGCATACAAGCGTCTCTTATGTTACGTTATGTTTTAACTCTACCACCGCGTTCGTTTCTACAAATAATACAAAAAAAATGCAATGTTCTATAGAATTGTTATGATTAAATTAGTTTTCCTATAACCTGCATTGAAAATGCGAGTTTCAATGCTTGTTGAGCCACCTGAAACTAGCCAATTTCAGACGAATACGACATGACATGACGAGGAATGACAGCCTGAGTGAATTGTTTCACCCCTATGCACACAATTACTTTTAAACTACACTGATTCTGATATCTTTTTCTGATTATTTTTCGGGAAACTCAATTATTAAATTAATAGTTATATTGTTTGCCTAGGGGAAGCGAGGGTTGGCATCACCTGAATTCTGAAATCGTGTTTCATCCCGCGTCACACACTATAATTTTCACATAACCTGCATTGAAAATGCGAGTTTTATTAAAATTGTATTTCTTATTTATTTTAGTTGCTAGGTTGTTGTTTACAAATATGATATTATCTGTCAGTTTAGTTGATGGTTAAATTAAAATGAAAAATTTAAAGGCTTGAAATGAACAAAAGATACTCTGACAGGATTGAAAGCAGGACTGCTACGTCATTCAGTGGGTAGAAAATTATATTCGTCTGAAATTGACTAGTTTCGGTTGGCTCAACGCAATGCTGGTTATACTCGTATATGAAAAAGCTAATACGGCTATGCTACGCCAGACGATTCGCTAGTCTCTTCATCGTCCTTTAATCAGCTACACCTACACGACTATGGAAGTTAGCGGCTTGCTTCGCTCGCCACCCCATTCGTCCCACTTGACCTCGTAGGTCTTCTATCAAGAATTCCTGTGTGTTTACTACCATAGCTACGAGAGCAGTATAATTATTTCAAAATGTCAGTTTTGTGTCTCGTATCTTGACATCCCTAAAATAAGGATTATAATTCTTAAACACGAACGTCAACAATATTAAAATGGTATGCCCCCTGGGAGAAGTACAAATAAGACTTCGTGGCGTCGCCGGGGCGCCACATATCGACCTAATCTTATGCATTATTTATGAACTAAATGATGGTTTATTCCAGCGAAGTACCTATTTTATACACAGTACTAACGATTGCTAGGTCATTCGATTGCAGCTAACGCAACATTAACTAGTTAATCTGTCAAACAATTTAGTGCACCTAAAGTGAACTGGCCAGGTATACTACAAATTAACAAGTTTAATTTGTAATGGTTTGAAGTTTTTAAGTTCTTGTTTTTTTTAACCATTTAAATATACCTAAGGAAGTTGATTACTTTAAAGGTAATTTTTTAAAACTGAAAGTGTTACGCAATCGTATTTTATATTAAGCCATCCAACAAACACAACTTCGCTTAATTAATTATTATTAACAGCTATTGATAGATTAACGGATTTGGTGTTGCAAACCAAATCGCAATCACTAATATTGGCGTGCTAATATTGATTATTAGCATAATAATATTAATATTCCGGTATGCGATAAATCTATTTGCCCTAAATAATCACATTAGTCATTCAAACAATTATTTAGGAACATACATTACGGCATTTGGAATCACTTAAATAACACAAAAAATTAATATACACCTTAGTTAAGAGCTCAGTCACATTAAAGCAAACACAAGATATATTTTTTATTATTATATTTTATTTATAGGCTAGCGCTTGGCTACAAATAATGATGCAGCCTAAGGTAGGTCACGCTACCTAGAGGGCTGTAAGGCTACTATTAATAGGAGGGGAAAACGGAAGCCATTTATCTCGTTCATCTCTCTCGTTTCTCGTTCTTCGATTTTGTTTCAATTTTGGCGTCCCAACATTGCAAAGTTCACGTATCCATCATCGTAATCACATCTTTCTTTTTTTAATCCACTACAAGCTGGCCCTTAACTGCGATCTCACCTGATGGTAAGTGATGATGCAGTCTAAGATGGTAGCGGGCTAACCTGTTAGGGGCATGGCAGTTATATTAAACCCATACCCCTTCGGTTTCTACTCGGCATCGTACCGGAACGTAACTAGCCACGGCCGAAGCCTCCCACCAGACCAGACCAGGGAAAATTCAGAAATTATAAATTCCCAAATTGACCCAGCCGGGGATCGAACCCTGGACCTCCGCACGTTAAGGCAACAGCGCTACACACTGCGCCACGGAGGTCGTCAATCTGTTGCCGGATTACTACTGGCGCGATTCTCCTCTCAGACTGAGAAGGGTTTAGCCACAGTCCGTCACGTGCAGAAGTGCGGATTGGTAGACTTCAGACATCTTTGAAAACATTATGAAGAACTCTCAGGCCTGCAGGTTTACACACAATGTTTTCCTTTAGTAAGCACATAAGTTAAGTGTAGGAAAATAATGCAACGAAAATATTCTATTTCAATCAATAGTTATGTACGTAATTGAATCAAGCTGGAATATACAAGCATCCTGTGTAGTTCAGTATGCTAAATCAAATTTTAGTCTATGTTAACATTACCTGCATATGTACTGCAAAGTGCTCCAATACTAGTACGGTAATACTCGTAGGCAAATTGTAAGTAAATCAATAAATGCGTCCGCCTGAGTTCGGAACAAACAAAGTTATCTTCCTGGGGTGAGTGATATGAAACAATGCGCATAAAGCTATATGCAGTGTGTTACTAACCGCATATTGCAAACGGGCTTTTAATATTTGCAGCCGGTATTAAGCTTTGCTTAGCTTTAGAAAAGAATTCGTGAGAGTTACAAAATAAATATTATTACAGCAAAGTTTGTCAAATACCTACAGTACTGAATGAAAAATAACGTCCAAATAAATTAACATTACAGAAAATATTTTTCGCTAATATTATCGCTATTAATATAAATCAAACTAAACTCAAGTTTTTATAACTTGAGTTTAGTGTGATTAAAAAAATAATTGAGAGTGCAAAGATAAATATTATTTTATTTTATATGAACGGAGTTTATTCAAACAGCGGGTGAGGATAACATTGACCTAAAAAAGTTGTTTTTCCATTATTTCTATTGAAAGGAATATATTGATTGTGAATTTTATTTAAGTATGACATTTGATGTTGATATTACCCTTCATAGCGTTATATTTTAGAACACTAAAATAAGCGCTTTGAGTGTTTCTACACCAATATGGCGACTGGAACTGTTTTGAGGATTCATCGTGTACTTGTGAAGTACTAATAAAAAGTGTGTGAGTGCAATTCACACACGGCAGAAGTGAAACTTCAGAAAAGTAGCCTACGAGATGATGAGATAAATGTAACTTGTATTCTATCTCATTCTCTCGCAGGCTAAATCCTTTTATAAAGACTGAAGATAGACTGACAGCCTTATTCGCCGCACCATAAGGGTTCCTTTTTACCCGACTGCGGAACGCACAGTGTTAGTTATATGTTCATGAGTATATAAAATAATTATGTTTTTTGTTCATTGCAGGAAAGCTACAACCTAATTAGAATGTTGATAAAGAACTCCAACAAGTAAAATGATTGAGTGTTAAAGTTTAAGGTTAACATTTATTTGAGCAACACAGGGTTGTAGTTTTTTTGGTGATTAAACCTCGAATGGCAACACTACTCCAGTAACTGGCACTTAAGAAAATATCTATTTTTCTCTTTTCTGCTTCCAAGGTTTGGTTAAAGCGCAAAACACACAGGGGGCTGGCGCGGCTCGGGCGCGGGTCGGGTCGGGTGCGCGGCGGGTTGAATTCCTTGTATTTATATGGACGACATCACACAGAACGCGGCTGCCGGTCGGGCGCGTGGCGGGTGACGCTGTGTGATGTCCTTATACCAAATTTCAGTTGTCTACTTTGCCTAACCAACCCTGCATGAGCAAATACTTTGAATACAATGTTTGTGCCCAATTGTTTGTACAACTAATGCGATTATTCGGGGCAAATAGATTTATCGCGCCACAGAATATGTTATTACCAATGTTGTCGACGCAAATATTGTTATTTAGAATTCCGATTTGTGTTCACAACAAATCAAGTTTATTTACTAACAATAATAGTTTCTATTATCATTACCCGCCCGATTTTTAGTTTTTACTTTTTAGTGTTCCGTACTCGAATCAAATCAAATAAATATTATAAATGCGAAAGTTTGGATGTATGGTTGAATGTTTGTTACTCAATCACGCCCCAACAGCTACAATACATAGACTACCTTTTATCCCGGAAAATCAAAGAGTTCCCGTGGGAACCAAAAAACCTCAATCCACGCGGGCGAAGTCGCGGGCATCAGCTAATAACTATAATCAGCTAA
This sequence comes from Erebia aethiops, assembly GCA_923060345.2. Classification (NCBI taxonomy): domain Eukaryota; kingdom Metazoa; phylum Arthropoda; class Insecta; order Lepidoptera; family Nymphalidae; genus Erebia; species Erebia aethiops. The sequence goes on along the minus strand of OV281088.1, from coordinate 14,163,247 downwards.
TAATCATATTATAAAATAGAAAACAGAACACTTGACTGAATCACTTAGACACCGAGGTGAATCGATCAAGTATTCCTGTTTAAGTTTTCAAAATTTTGTAAGGTTCCGTAGTCAACAAGGAACCGTTATAGTTTTGCCATATCCGTCCGTCTTTCAGTCCGCGGCTTAGCTCAAAGGCTGTTAGTACTAGAAAGTTGTAATTTGGCAAAAGTATACATACTAATCACGCCGACAAAGTGGTAAAGAGGTTGGTATAGTCGAACAACTTATAAAATATGCTTATTAATAGCGCTCTGATTTCACTCTAGAACTCCTTCCATTCATATAATCAACGCCCCTAAGATAGGCATGATAACTTCGGCTCGGTTTGGGGTTTCTTAGAGACTTTAGTTTTGAGCCGGATTTCCTCATTTACAAGAAACTCCTACAAGGAAATTCCTAACATATCAAAGTAAACAATATGAAATCAAATGGCAAAACTGGAATCCATTGAAATGCCACCATATTACATTCGATGATTTCACAGCCAGCTTTAGCAAAGTGAATGCGATCGTAAAGACAAAGTAATGGCCAATTACTATCCTATTGCCGGCGTCACTAATTAGGTTCATGCGGAATATGGTAATTCCAATAATGCTGGCCGTTTTGAGCGGCAAACGCTGTTTAGACGTTTCGGCGCTAAAATCAGATTTAAACTGGAGACTAAACTGAAATTGATTTCTACATCAATAAAGTTAGACGCCAAATAGAATGCATAATACTGATATACTCGTAAATATAATAGTATGCTCTATAGAGATCATATTTCAATACATAAAAAAATTACTCTTAGGCAAGTATATCCATACTTACTGCTGTTAAAAATACTGATATCATAAATTACTAGACGATGCCCGTGACTTCGTCCGCTTAAATACCTAAAACTTTTTGATTCCCGCGGTAACTCTTAAATTTCGACGAATAAACTAACTCTATCTATACAAAATTCCATCGAAATCGGTTGAACTAATGGGCCGTCAAAGCGTCGCAAACAAACAGGCACACTTTAGGTAGTAAACCTATAAATAGGGTTAAGATCTTCTTCTGGTTATAGGTTAATCTATCTCAGATATAGGTACTTGTTATTTTGTCGGGATTTATTGTAAGCAATAAAATATCACTTGCACAATTAATGATAAACAACGTAAAAGATGCGGAGCCCCGGTGCACAGATTGCGGAGCAGCACTAACAGCATCTAGTATAGGTTAGACTGTAGATATGTGAGTCACGCTGCGCTATTGCTAATGGAATGGCGCAGCGATGACTCGAATCTTAATGAGATAATGATGAGTTTTAGGTTAAGTACTAATATAGGTAATAAGTTTGTATTGCTAACAAATCAATGTTACTTGAAATATTTTTTATTTATTAGAATGAAATAGGCTTCATTTGCCTACGGTCTAAGTCTATTTTCTAAGGTGTATGAAGCCAGATTGGTCAGTGCGCTTAACTATAGCCTAAATCTTTCTCATTCTGAGTGGAGAACCGTGCTTAGTTATTAGTCGATGAGTGGAAACGCATCTGTAAGTTATTTCTTAACAATATATCATAACAATGAAGTACCTACCTGTTATTTAAATTGTGATGTGAGAGAAAAGTAATATAGAAAGATCTAAAGGGCAAAACACACAGGCAGAGGGCGCGGGTTAAGGGCGCGGGCCGGGTCGGGTGCGCGGCTGGTTGAATTCCTTGTATTTATATGGACGACATCACACAGCGTCGCCCGCCACGATGTCGTCCATTTAAGTACAAGGAATTTGGAATTTTTGACGACCTCCGTGGCGCAGTGTGTAGTGCTGTTGCCTTAAAGTGCGGAGGTCCTGGGTTCGATCCCCGGCAGGGTCAATTTGGGAATTTATAATTTCTGAATTTTCCCTGGTCTGGTCTGGTGGGAGGCTTCGGCCGTGGCTAGTTACCACCCTACCAGCAAAGACGTGCCGCCAAGCGATTTAGCGTTCCGGTACGATGCCGTGTAGAAACCGAAGGGGTATGGGTTTAATATAACTGCCATGTCCCTAACAGGTTAGCCCGCTACCATCTTAGACTGCATCATCACTTACCATCAGGTGAGATCGCAGTCAAGGGCTAGCTTGTAGTGGTTAAAAAAAAAAAAAAAAAAAAAAAAAGAATTCAACCCGCCGCGCAACCAACACGACCCGCGCCCGCTCCCTGTGTGTTTTGCGCTTAATGTATTTTACCTTGGCTTTCATTGAAGAATCCCAGCACCATGCTGACAATCACAACCAGTCCAATCTTGAGGCGGTAACCCACGTGCGCTCGCATACCTCCTAGCCCTGTCAGCGCCATGCTAGCCCTGTCGCATCCATTCGTTATATGCCAACCGACGGACTATGCGATGCATTGTCTGAAACAAATAAACACATAAATGTTTGTGGGAGACTGTGGAACTTGGGTGCTTCCACCACGCCACTACAGCCAATTAACGTCGCACTGCTGGGCACAGGCCAACACTCTCATAGGAGAGGGAATTAGAGCTTAGACCCACCACGATGCTCCAGCCTCCAATGCGGGTTGGCGGGCTTTAACGACTATTATCATGTTAGTGATAACTGATAATAACCGAGACCGACGGCGAGCGTGCTCTCCGAAGCACGGGGGTGAAACACCACCAACTTCCTAACACCGGGCTAATACTGAGAATTTCTAGTCAGAAAAACCCAATACTTAATAATTAAGGGACATTGAACCCGGGACCTCGTCACCCGCAGTCGAACATGCTAACCACTAGAGCAACGAGGCCGTTGGGCTTAGTGATTGGCACTTGGGTGCTTGCTGAGGTAGGTATAAGTAAGTAGGTACATGAAGTTATTTATTAAGTACTAGCTGACGCCCGCGACTTCGTACGCGTGGATCGAGGTTTTGTGGTTCCCGCGGGAACTCTTTAATTTTCCGGGAATAAAAGTAGCCTATGTGTTATTCCAGACTATAATCTATCTCTGTGCCAAATTTCATCCAGATCCATTCAGCCGTTGGGGCGTGATTGAGTAACAAACATCCATCCATACATCCATACCGACATCCATACATCCAAACTTTCGCATTTATAATATTAGTAAGAAGTAAGATAATATATTGTTAGAATTTAATAATTTCAATATAGTATAATATTTTTGTACCTATTCCACTTCACAATTTCAACTTACTCACTTTCAAGGAAGGCTGGAAGAGATTTCTTTTTAGAGATAAGCTTTACCTTTGTCCACTTTTTTCTATTAGTTTTAAGACGATATTTTGTACAAAAATAATAAAAATAAATAAAATAAAGTATATTGTACACATGTTTTGTCTATAATATAACTCAGCAAGCTGGCAGCAAGCAGGCAGCAAGCAACTTAAGTGGCACAATAATTATTATTTAACTTTAATTTTTGCTAGGAGCGAACACGTCAATACACTGTGGCAGTCCTGAGGTTAGAGAGAATATCGTTTTTGTGACAGGGTGAATGAACCGTGAACATAGATGATAATTGTTGATTGAATGTTGTGTTTCCAACAATTGATTTTATTCAATATGTTATCATTCTGATTATAATTTAATAATGGTTAAGTATAGTTTATTTTTTTGTAAATTTCTTTTTTGTGAATAAATTCTTTAACCACAAGTATATATGCTTCTTGGGCATCTTGGTAAGTGTCCTCAAAAAGGCGGCGAGGCGCGTTCGGATGTAAATAAAATAAAAGCTAAAAAGGTCCCCAAGGCCGTAATGTCTACACTAATGGTAGCATTTAATATGTGACCTTTACCACGCCTAGGCTAGCACGCTTCAATTTCCTACCGCACCTGTAGTACCGGATTTTGCGATTTTTGATTTATGACTTACGCGTACGCCTGGATTATTCGCAAATGATACTGTAGATGGAGACATGAAATAGATTGATCGTTATATAAAACTAGCGGATACCCGGCGACTGCTACTACGCTAAAAAAAGGAAAATTAAAAATAATTTTAGTGGTCTAAAACCATTTTCGCATTATCACCTTTCTAATGCAACCGGTTTTCGGCACATCGGTTGGATGGTTTTAAGTTACGGACGAAAATAGAAGATTACTAAAAAAGATGAAGCCTTAAGGTTAAATTGTTTTAAGTTTTATAATCTACAACTCAATTAGAATTGTAATATTTGCTATATGTTACCAATTAAAGGGCGTGATCACGACATAGTAAATTTACAGCTGTCTTAGCAGTTTTTTTTGGTTGTTCGATGGAAAACGCTACGCAAATGACCGCCATTGCTCGAAGGGTTAGCCAAGCTGAAGTGGCAGTGCAGGCTATGTCTGTTACAGGGTGTAAGTGGTGGAGATGTAAGATTTATGACATTAAATTCTAAATTTTATTATTTTTATTTCCAATTTCCAATTTATTTATTAACAAACAAATTTTTTAAATTACATTGTTTCTTAGCACCCCTTAAGCCTTGTCGACTTGTCTGGGGGCTGCAAATTCCTCTTAAATCTATTACATAAATACAGGTATAGTTAATGCGGATAAATAAAATAACATTAACAAAACAAATAGGTATTACTGGGATTTAACATTTTAATTGAATTTTTTGTAAAGAAACTTTATATATTTTGACTGTATAATATCACAATTATGTATTTTGAGCATGTACTGTCAATTTAGCATGCCAAACGTTCGGCAAAATGTGTTAGCACTATAATATAATATTCATTCTCCAGCTTGTAATACCTAGTCACATTTAGCAAAATAAAATTAATTTCATTTCAATTTCATTACAGAGCTCTAACGCCCGATGAGAGAGGAGTGGAGGCTTCAAAGCGGTAGGCACAGTATATAACGAGCCGAGCCTGCCGGACAGACGAGCCGAAGATCAAGGTGGGAAGGTGGTAAATTAAGAAGGCTGAAGACCGTGTTTTGGTGGCGTGCTCTCAAAAAGGCTTATTCCCTGTGGTGTATACATGCAAGCTGATGGATTGGATTGGATTGGGCACATACAAAGCGCAGCTTGCGGCAAATTGCTCACTGACCCGTTCACTCAGCGGTTGATTAAAGGTGCAACCACACTATGGTTTTTGTGAGTGTGAGATTTACAGACAGGGACTGAAAAACAGATTCATATCTAAAGGTTACAGAATTATAAGTGTTACAGGTTCAGGTTGATAACTGAATTGATAACAGAATCAAATCTGTAACCATTTTCAATGTGTTTTTAAATCTGTTTACCCAAAACACTTATATTTCTGGAGAAAAAATGAATCTGTAAAAGAAATGAAATGAAAGTGTAACCGGAATAGCATCGTTTCCAAATATACTGTTGACATGTATTTAAATTTGTACCTATTAGGGTTAAAGATAAATACACTTATTCTGACATTCTAATCTGACCAAAAGTCAGTACGCGTACGCGTTTATTAAATAATGTAAATAAAGTAAAAATACTATTCTTATTAATGTAGTAAATTTGGTTTCGAGAACAATTTCAGTAACTACCTATGCTTAATTAAACTTGCTTAAGTAAAATCACCAGACACGGTGTGAAAGTGTTTCGCTGACAGAGGCTTTCTTCAGACGTGGCCTATCAGTTTTAGAGCATATCTTGATAGATGCTTGACATTCTTGTGGCACATTCACACAGCGATCGTTTTACATTCGTAATTATGGTGTAAGTTTATTTTTCGGCCATGGCGCATGTAATTGTAGGAACGAGATTACATACATGACAGTATTCCAGATCCAGTTAAATACCGACCCGATAAAATATATAACGGTCCGTTATCTGCTCAGTTCCCGCGTTTAAGAGCACATTAAAAAAGAAACTTTTAAACGATCAAAAACAACAAACTTCAACTAGTTCCAGGTTATTTAGCTTGGTGGTTTGAAGCTGCTATATGTACTCACAGAATATGCTTATTATATTTTATTATACTTATTGATCTATTTTTTATTACTATCTTTAAATCACTATCTCTAATATTTAGTTTTACACACTAGGTACACTCACTGCGCAAATAACATATCTTATTTTATTCTATTTTATCACACTCATCCCGTTACTGCAGACGGCTGCGAAGACTGTTGAGCTCGTGCGTGTCACTCGTTTGGGTTCCGGCAGAATACCAGCGCTCAGGTTTTGTTTTCAAAACCTGCAGCATCAATGCTGAGTCGGGACCTTTTCTTCTTGTGCCATGTGGGTAGGAAAGCCATATCTTAATTTTAAAGTTTGATTTTATGTATGAGGCACAAGATGAATAAATGATTTTTCTTTCTTCTTTCTTTCTTCTTTCTTTCTTCTTTCTTTCTTCTTTCTTTCTTCTTTCTTTCTTCTTTCTTTCTTCTTTCTTTCTTCTTTCTTTTTTCTTTCTTTCTTCTTTATTATCGGATACGTTTTGCGATGGTGTAAGAAGTTGAAAAAGCGAGTTCACACAAATTACAGTATTCCGGATCCAGTATACACAAGTCTACAGTATCAACGGATCCGTTAGAAACGATCGTGTAAATGGACGTCCTGTATGAATGTAGCTTCTATCAACATTATGTCACAATGATCACGAACCAAGCTAATTTCATATTACTTATAGTTCCCTCAAAGTACAAAATTAAAGAGTCAAATTATTATTAATTCTCAATGAAAATTATTCTTGAGTCGGTTGGTAATAATTAATCTTAATTAAGTTAAAGTCAGAATTAAAAACCTTTGATGAAACTCTTTGATTTAAGTTGTTATATTTTTGTTTTCTTGGCGATTTTGCGATTACTTACTGTAAAGTATAACTTTCTTTGAATGAATTAATTTTCATTTAAATAATTAAAACTCATTTAATCTTAGGCTTTTTATGAAATAAAATTATGAAAACCTAAAGCTTATTAAAATAGAATTTCAATTATTTTGTGTTTACTAGTAAGTTAAAGAAATATCAGACTTTGAAAAATCATGTATCAGTTGGGCTCAATAAGTTCCAAGTGATAAAAATAATAGTAGGTATTAAATGATAATGTATCATTACCTTCCTAATCTCTCTGCTACTCAAGCAATAAACTAGTTGATGGCCGCGACTTCGTCCGCGCGTCATAACTAACAAAATTTTCCATATTTTCTCACCGTTTAAACCTTCCCTGGACTACGACAAACATTTCAAAACCAAAATTAGCTAAATCGGCCCAGCCGTTCTCGAGTTTTAACGAGACAAACGAACAGCAGTTGATTTTTATATACATAGAAGATAGATATGAAAAAGCTTTCAACTGTGACTTACTGATAGAGCTTGGAATGCTGGCACAGTAGAGCTTATTAAAGTATTCTATTGTTCTGCGACTGCTACTTACATAGTGATTTTGTTAACTATCGTAATATAATTTGTATTGTGTTACCGAAAATATTTCATTTATAAATTAAAAGAGGTGACTCTTTTAATTTATAAATCAAACAGCTTATGCATAGTGAATAACTATTTTATTTTGGTTCATAATATAACCTCTATGACGTAACGGCCAAGAAATACGAGTACAATATGTCGTTCATGAAGGAGATATATAAATATGTCGTTCATACATAGAATTTTTTCGCTAATGTTCAGATCTATTACATAGCGCAGAATTTATGTTTTCATAAACCGTTCACGTTACGGATTATACCAGTTACCTATAGAGGAAATCATGTTACAATTACATAATTTCCGCTTGTTTTAGTATTTAATTACTACGATATAATTATCTCTTTTGTGTAACTCGTTATTTTTTCAAACTGAGATGTCTGAGTAAAATCCCATTATTCATTATTTATCTGCAACTTCAGAATTAGCAACTTCGCCGCTGGCAAGGGGTCTCGGGACTTGACAAATTTCTCCAAACCATCAAAACGTCTTTTGAAACACAAAGTTGGTAACGAGCAAGTTTTAACGTCTTTAGGGAGAAAATCTCTTTTTATTAGTGCTTTGGTTAGTCGATTTGCAGAAACAGCATATAAATTCAATAAATTGTTTCAGGAAAATTTGTCATATTTGGTGTTCTGGTGCCTATTTTTTAACTCAGTGGCTAACAAAAATGAAAGCCAGTGACATATATTTTTTATCCATTGAAGGTTTGCTATGGAATAAAAATAACATTTGCATGGCCAACCTTCAATAGATAAAACATGTATGTCCGTGCCTTTCATTTCTTGATAGCCACTGAGTTAAAGAAAAAGGGCGCTGTAGACGTTAGACTTTATACCAGTCATTTCCGTGAATGGCTGCCGCACTCACCGTTAAGAAACTGTCTCGTAAACCTCAGTAAACCGTAGTTTTCCGTCAGTCACAGCCAGTGGTAATATTTATGCTTATTGTATGATCGCATTATATACATGATCAAATCAGAAATGAGAAGATATATAAATATAAATCAGAATAACTGACACAGCCCAACGAGTAGCGAGGAAGTGACAATGAGTGGGAGACGGGCTGTTCGAAGAACCGGTAACCTTAGTGCATAATATGATGGTGAATCTAATTTTTTTTTTGTTTTTAGTGAACCAGCCGAGGCCGCAACAAAGGGGAATTTTCTTCCAGAAGACATTAAAACTTGCCGGTTACCAACTTGTGTATTTCTAAAGGAGGCTTTAATGGTTTGAGGAAGTTTCACAACTTCTTTGTTCGCGGTGAACTTGCTGATTAGGAAGTTTTGAGTAGGTAATTAATACATGTTAAATAGATAATAAATTATCTCAGTATAATCTTCATTCGAAGATTTATTTCAAAACTTAGTGGCACTTACCTAAATAGAATAAATAAATTACCATTTTCTTACGTTTTTCTTGTGTGAACTGATTTAGACAAACTTTTCAATAAAATAGACAACAAATGCAATAAGTGATAGCTGTTTTTTATTCTGGTTCGTACGGGATATTAAATTCCTGCAGACGAATTAAGATAGCTATAACTCATTTATGAAACTTAATTACTGAGAAAATGTTAACTATCAGTAATATTATTTCAATAATAGTGTAAACTGGACCTATGTTCGTCTACTGTGCCTACCTTATCGCCCATATTGGAGCAATATTTACCTACGTCATTTAAATATTTATTTCTTACTGTATCAGTGTGAGATCTATAGATCATAATTAGACTTAGCTCTAACTTAAGACTGAGTTAAAATGAGACAGATTTATGATACGCACATAAATCTATCCTGTTTTAACTTTAAGTAAAGCCTGAGCAAAGTCATAGTATGCACCCATAGTCATAGTCATAGTAGACCCATGTCATAGTCATAGTCCGAAGCAGGATCTCAGCATCGGACTAGCAAAGGAAAAGTTCCTATACTAAAAGACAGTAAAACTTGTACGTTATTATCTTCAACGAACATTTTAATGGTTTGAGGAACTTTTAGTGGCAAACTTGATGCATTGGAATTTGCAGATGAGTTGAAGCTGCTACGAGCATAAACAAGTAAATTAATCATAAATAAGCTCCACAGTATCATGATTAAAAAGTTGAAACACTAATTTACTGTCTTGGGAGTCGGTTTGGTGTTAATAAAAGATCAGTCGCAAAATCGAATCGAATAGGTAATATGGACTGAATGAAAATGGTAAAAAATAAATTGTTCTAAAAATTAGAATAGTGATTTGAAGATTTTTGAGAGCAAATGCGCACTAGGGACCGGACAGGTTAAAATGTCTGCGAGAAACGTCCACGTCGTAAAGTCCGAAGATTACGGGTCCGGGTACAAAGTTTTTCATGTTTGGACGTCAAAAAGTTCACACTTCATAATTTATTACTACAAATATATTTAGTTAATGTTTGAATATTAGCCTCAAATAAATATCCATGACTAAACGACCTAAAATATACCTACGTTATAAATACGGAATCTCCAATAAATTTCAGTGCCAAAGTGATGCATTTCGCTTTCTCGTATTTCGCGCGTAATTCGCGGGATATGTATGGAATTTCTTCCCGGCATCCCTCTTTCCTGGCACGTACTATCTGGGTATTTCTGTACATGAATGAATAGGAATTTTGTGGGTAAGACCCTGTTAAGCAGCACTATCCTTTGCTACCAGATAAATTGTAAGTTTTTACCTGAAAACATCCAACGTATATTATAAACGTGAAAGTTTGAATGTTTGTTAGTTTGGATATTTGTTACTACGACTAAACCACTGAAACTTGGAATAGTTTCAAAGTCGCTGGCATCATCTAGAAAGTAGATAAAAATAATATATTATATTTTTTTAAATAATCACCCGAAACACAAAAGGAGTGGAGTGGTGTATGAAAGTTAGGGAAAGATATCATAACTGCGGTAAATCTAAACCGATTTTGACAATTCTACTTTTTAGAAAGTTTTTTTTTGGTACCTATAGATTTATCTTACGTGGAGATTCAATAAATAGTCCGGGGATGGAACGCGTAACTTCTCAATGGCTAACAGCAAATCAATCGCGATCGATGTTACAAACATAGATTTAGTATTGCTGAGCCCAATATCTATCTATGGTTACAAATTAAAAAGTATATTTTTATCGTTTTTGGTATTAAACGTACAGTTACCGAGCGAAGCGAAGGTCTCTGAGTCTACTTGAGTGAATTTGCACTTTTCCGTCCGTCCGTCCGTCCATCTGTCAGAGCCTTATAACTTCTGAATTACTGAACGTAATTACTTCAAATTTAAAACCGATGGCCTCCAGACGAATATGGCTTAAAAGATACAAAAATTTTTATTTCAGGGGGCTCTCATAGAAGTGAATGCGAAGTAAAATATTTTTATAGCGTTACTTATGTTTGCGGTTTAACATTTTAAAGATAATTATAAGGAATAGAGTCCGAAATTTTTTTTTTTTTTTCCCTAAAATTGACGAAGTGGGGGCTTTCAAAGTGGAGATTTTCTAACGACCAAAGTTGACCTCAGAACTCACATTTTTCTGAAAGGCTGAGCCTGAAACTTGATCAATTATTTGAATGATATCCTGTACTTAAACAACAAATACTAAAATTAGATAAATATTGTAAGGAAACGAAATTATTTAATTTTTAATGAGCTTCAGTATTTTTAACAGAACACAATGATATCAATAGATGGCGCTCAAGTTTATTCGTTTTATGGGCACCGCGAGGTCTCAGTTCGGGGCGAACCACTAGTATATTTGTATTTCAGATAAAGCCAAGTTGAGAGTAGTTTAGTAAAGCAATTAAATATACCGTCATTCACAGTGGAATAGTACAAATTAATCTTATTCACAACACAACTATTACATTATAACTACGAGTATATTATATTATACGAGTACTTTGTTTCAGGTTTGAGGCTTTGGGCAGAAATAGACACAAGTATAATTATTATCATTCTCAAACCTGTCATTCAAATCTCGGATTACCCTAGTACTGGATGTGATAAATAGCAAAACATATTTACACGTTCGCATTTCTTCGGTGTATTATATCGAACGTATAAATCAAACGGACTCGGAGTAGTAGGGAAACGCTCTAACAAGGATATATAGCCATACATATTTCATAGCAACGGGGAATCCTTGAACATCCTTAGTGGCAAATAGGGGTGTGTTAACGTTAGACAGAAACAAGCGTGAAAAAGCGGATGAAAGGGCATTTTTAGAAATTATTATTGAAAGCTTCGGTGGCCTTCTATTAATATAATGAATTTACTGAACATTTCGTATCTTTAATTAAAAAAGCGAAAGGTCACTGACTCACTAAGCATCACGATATCTCAGGAACTATAAAACATACAGACTTGAAATTTGGAAGGTAGGTTCCTTCTATGGTGTAAACGTCAGTTAAGAAACGGTTTTGGGAAAATTCCCCCCTAAGGGGTTGAAATGGGGGTTGGAAGTTTGTATGAAAGTCCTTTGTTTTTGAAGTTAGACACATGAAAATTAGCATTTAAGTTATAAGTTTAAAAGAATAAAAATCTGTATAATTTTTTTTCCGAAAATGTACCCCAAAGAGGATTAAATGGGGGTTGGAAGTTTGCATGATGGTTCTAAGTTTTTGAAGTTACAGACTAGAAAATCGGGATTTAGGTTATCAGTTTTAAATTATAATAACCTGTATAAGTACTTTTTCAAAAATCTACCCCAAAGAGGGTGAAATGGGGGTTGGAAGTTTGTATGAAAGTTGTTACATATTTTTGAAGTTAGATACTTGAAAATCGGGATTTAGGTTATTAGTTTTAAATGATAGTAACCTGTATAAACCATTTTACGAAAACCCACCTCACAAAATGTGAAATGGGCGTTGAAAATTTGTATGAAAGTCCTATGTTTTTGTAGAAAGAGACATGAAAATTCAACATTTCGGTTATAAGTTTGAAATAATAAAAACCTGCGTAAGCTATATAAAGCCTCTTTAGACAGACTTTTTGCAGCGGGAAAATTTCATAATCTCATAGGAAACCAGAAATTGTACGCGGGCATACGACCGCGGGCGTACGCGGGCGACCGCTAGTGTAATATAAAAATAATAATATTTCTTTAATTTTCCGGAAAAAAGTAGCTAATGTCACACTCCAGGTTATTAACTAAACCCATGTAAAAATAACGTCAATCATTGATTGAAGGACAAACCAACAAACAAACGCACTTTCGCATTATGTTTATTATAATGTTATGATAAAATATTCATCTGGAACATGTTCCGCAGAGAAAGACTTTGATTTTGTGATCTTATAAACACGGAGTACCTACCTATTATTTTAATAATACCTCACTCTAACTTTCAAGATTCTGAATTGTAACAAAAAAAGCAATAAATTAAATTTTTCCTGAAATATTCAAATACAAACTGAAATCCGCTATTAGTTCCGCTTACACAAATATTTTATCACTGTAAGTAAGGCTTAAGGGATTTGGCGCAAACTTTGTGTTTATTGCAAAGTCGATAGAGGTCAGTAGAAATAGGTCGAAAAACAGGATAATCCTTCATTTTCATCGACCTGCAATTATAAGGAAAAAGTTTGCAAAGTTGATACAGTTCTTTGCGAGAAACAGATTTAGAAAAACAAAACAAACCGACACGCGTCGGTGAGCGCAATAACGTGCTTTATACGAATTTGTGCGTAACACATTGTGGATAAAGTTTAGTTTACTTTGTATTTTTTTCTTCGGTTCAGTTTGTTTCAGAGACGGTCCAGTTTGTTATAATTTTCATGAATTTGGTGCCAAACACGAAATGAGTTTGAGAATTTCAGTAGGCCTAATATGTGAAGTTGAAATATGTTCGTAACCGATAACTTTTTTATTTGCATATTATCAGTATATTTTTATAACATCCGGCTACAATTCTGAATACGTAAATAAGTACGCAAAACGCGTCTAGATTTTCTTTACTGAGCGGAGTACTCCGTTTTTTATTTAAATTGTTTGCAATTATATTTTTGTGGTAAATTGGGTCAGCTACATTTTGTTTACATTGGCAACAAAACCACCATAGGTGCACGACAGGATAAAACATCTGCGTGAAACATTGTCTGCGTTGGATGAGTATGGCGCCTCGTCTCATTGCGCCATTTGTGCAGCTCTATGTAAACATAGAGCTGAGTAATGCAGACTTTTTGTCCACCAGACAACTTTATTTCAACGTTTTATTACACGCAAATAACGTTTTATTACACTCCATATAGCAAGTTCATATCAGCTCGTATCCTTTGATAAAAGCGCTAACTATTCAAATAAAGTCAGATCAAATATGATCCGGGAATATATCGGATGGAATGCAGCGAGATGGTTCCGCAGAGACTTGATAGCGACGCGGTTTCTATTGCCCGTATTGTTGACAATAATGGATTTTATTTGACTTCACCATGCAATATTCTATCAACGAGTTATATGAAAGCATATACTTTTTATATTAGCCAACAGTCTTATTCAACTTCGCATGCTTCACATTCGAATTTTTCAATTATTTCTATTGAACTCTTTGCTAGGAAACTTCGTATGTGAATTTTGTTCCCAGGAGAACACAAAAATAATAATATAAATGACCGAGCGAAGCGAAGATCGCTGAGTCTACTTGGATTGGCACTCAACGTTTGTCATATGTAGCAGATTCCTGTTTTCTTTGTTGGCTCTGTTAAAATAAACTTCAAGCTAAGTCATTAAATATGCAAAGTTCCAAAAAAAGTATATTATTTCGTCATGCACGCACCTCCAACAATCTCTGGCGTGAAATACGCAGTTTCAACTAACTACATATAAACTCCTTTTTGGGTTCCGCATTTTTCCTGAATAAGTAATTAAGGTCAGTGTGCCGACTTATTTCAGCAGCCGGCCGAGTACCTTCCTACTCGCCGCGACCCAGCGGCGCTACGGTTTAGCGTTGACTAAGTACATCTGCGCAGTCGACGAAGCTGTGCTGCGCTGCGACTTGCCAGTTGACACCAAAGCAAAGAGGACCGTGAATTTTTAATTACTTATTTTAGTAATTAGTAGTTGCTATATTAATATAGTTCAAGTAACAAATATACAAAATGCCTAACGAAACCAACAGCAAAGGCGAAGAGATTGCTTACAAAAATGACCGCTATCAAGGGTCGTATCACGAAGTTTAATAAAAATTCTTTCCAAAAAACCGACTTCCAAAGTCACTGTAAAGTAAAAAATAATTTTGATTTCTACACACTATGTTGAAGTCGGGCGAGATTGACGCGTCAACTTTGCCGATATCTTTGTTATACTCGCCCGACTTCAACATAGTGTGTAGAAATCAAAGAAGTGCAGTACCCTACAGCCTCAGAGTTGAGGAGTTGGGACTTAGGTTTAAGTATGAAGTCGTTGCTTGACACCTACAATATGAATTCATCATAAAAAAATCCTAAATTGCTATTTTTCTGTACACTCCAGCATCAGGTTTGAGGATTTGGAACTCAGAGTTGAATCTTATACACGTGACTTGATACCTACCTACTATATGAATTCACCATCAAAATTTCCTAACTCCCTAGTTTTGAGGATTTCATGACTTACAACATCAGGATTGAGGATTTGGAGTCGGAATTTTTTATGGGACCACCTCGGGAGCTTCCTCTAACCACCGAAAAAAAAAATCATATCGGCTTAGAAACCACGGAGATATGCGGTAAAAAAGAAATACGCGCCGAATTGAGAACCTCCTCCTTTTTTGGAAGTCCGTTAAAAAGTACCTATACATTATGCGTTTTGTGCAAAGTAGCGCACAACTGCGCCAAGTTACTTGTGGTCCTGTAATAAGTATAGTTCACGCGCGAGTTGAATGCAGAGCTAATGAGAATGTATGGCGTACTTACTTGTTGAGTGACATCATTGGGCAGGCTTTAAAGCCGAAATTAATTGTTTTTGGGTGACGGATGCCGATATGCATTATTAATGCCGGCAGTTCAGTTCGATTTATGAGGTGAAATTTTAAAATATAATTTTTATGAAATTTTTCATCACGGCAATTGACACAAATATTTGCTGGTGTAATATTTATGGTAAAATCAATATCAACAATGGAAACAACCATGTTGTTATTTATTAACTATTTATTCAAATATGCACAGTTTTTGCTACTAAAACATCACAATTTTTATAAATGTGAGTAAAGTAAAAGTAAAGTAAAAGTAAAATATACTTTATTGTACACAAAGAAATGAATAGATAAAAAACAATCATATTAATAGATAGGGCACAACAGGCGGCCTTATCGCTTAAACAGCGATCTCTTCCAGGCAACCTTAGGGCAGAGGAAACTTTTAAGAAAGCGGGAGGGGTGTACTGAGACATAATACTAATAAATAAATATTATAAGCATAAAAACAATGTAAAAATATATAGGATAAATACACAGTATAGAAGTAATAGATAATAGACGACAGATGAATAAATAAATTATAATGATAGATAATGTTGTTTCAATTTAGTTTTGAAGATAGGAAGAGATTGAGATAGCTTAATATCCAAAGGAAGAACGTTTCAAAGCCGTATAGCAGTTACCGTAAAAGAATTTTGATAGAAAGAAGTTGAGTGACTAGGAGTACTTATTAAAAGATTATTTTGAGAAAGGAGGGAAAAAGAGTGTAAATTACATATATTATACTTAAATCGATCTTTTAAGTAGTGAGGTGTGATGGGATTGAACAGAACGCAGTAAAGAAGGTAAAGAATGTGAGTATTTAGAAAATATTTCGAAAAACCTTGCATTTTTTCCTATTGACTAGACTTGTATAAAAATGACATCTACCATTGTGCCGCGGAGCCTAAAAATACTCCCATTCATTTAGATAGTGGAATAAAAAAAGTCTATTCATTTAAATATTCTAGACATTCTTTTATAAAGTCGAACATTCACGCGAGAGATAATGGATTTCATAGAACTATCGGATCCGATGTAAAAAGACTTGCAGGAAATAGTTTTCCGAAAGGAACTTCCAATTCGTATCCCGACTTAGTTTTAGTACGGCGAGCATCGAGAGTAATTCAGTTTAGATAGAACTCAAACAATCATACGATTAGTGAAAAGATACGCGCCGAATAAAGTAGGTTAGTACGTTACGTACGTACGTACGGTACGTTAGACGACCTCCGTGGCGCAGTGTGTAGCGCTGTTGCCTTAACGTGCGGAGGTCCCGGGTTCGATCCCCGGCAGGGTCAATTTGGAAATTTATAATTTCTGAATTTTCCCTGGTCTGGCCTGGTGGGAGGCTTCGGCTGTGGCTAGTTACCACCCTACTGGCAAAGACGTGCCGCCAAGCGATTTAGCGTTCCGGTACGATGCCGTGTAGAAACCGAAGGGGTATGGGTTTAATATAACTGCCATGCCCCTAACAGGTTAGCCCGCTACCATCTTAGACTGCATCATCACTTACCATCAGGTGAGATCGCAGTCAAGGGCTAGCTTGTAGTGGATAAAAAAAAAAAAAAAAAAAAAAAGGTACCTCCTCTTTTTTTGGAAGTCGGTTAAATAAAGGTTCTACAGATATAGCATCATCATCAACCAATCGTTGGACTACTGCTGTGACCGAGGACTCACTCAGAATGAGAATGGTTTAAGCCCTAGTTCACCACGCTGGCCAAGTGTGGAACTCTAACAGAGTTAGGATATTACCGTTCAGATTGTTATGACAAACTCTCAGATGTACAGTTTTTTTTCAAGATGTTTCCTTTTTAGCAAGCAAAAAAAAAAAATACTTTGGTTAAATTCATATCCAGCCCAGACTACAGACCAAAGCTTTTACAGTAAAAAAAGCAGTTTATGAGCAAAAAAAGTTCGCAGAAACATGAAACCCGTTTCATAGAAATGTCCCTCGTTTTAAATCCTTTGTAAAGTAACAGCCACGGACTAGACATTGGGTTTATTTTATATCTTTTTAACGTCGCTTAATACCTAAGTACTGTATTTTACTTGGCTTTTATTCTAATAACACAAGTAGGTACCTCGAGGATTCCCGCGGTGACGATATTTTAGTATCATACAGTTTATTCCTTTCTACATTAGGTTCTATCAAGTTCGAAGAGGCTTATGATTTAGTACGTAAGTTGGCTTAAGTTTTGGAAGCAATTTATTACTATTAAGCACGTCAAGTTAGTTACACTTAGAGAACGTTAAAGTAATAAGACGTCGACCTAGTTTATCTTAAGAGCTGCGAAATGATAAGATTTATTAATGAAATTAATTTTAACAGTAACTTTAAATATAAGTATGCTAGTGAATCCATACAAATTAGTTTAATGGGTATTATAAATGCGAATTTCTGTCTGCTAGGCTTTGACGGCCCGTCTTTTCAACCAATTTTGATGAAATTTGGTATGCGTTGAATCCCGGTATACTTTTTATTCCAGAAAATAAGGAGTTCCGGCAGGAATAAAAAAAACTTAATCAACGCCGACGAAGTCGTGAGCGTCATCTAGTTTATTTATGTATGTCATAGATGTATTACTTCCGACCGATTCCAAAACATTTATGGTCGCTAACTTTGTGCCTCATGAGAAAGTTCAGACTCAGGCAGCGGAATATGACCGCATCTCCTCAGAAATTAGAGTAACCGACATAGT
Source organism: Erebia aethiops (assembly GCA_923060345.2). Lineage (NCBI taxonomy): Eukaryota > Metazoa > Arthropoda > Insecta > Lepidoptera > Nymphalidae > Erebia > Erebia aethiops. The sequence goes on along the minus strand of OV281088.1, from coordinate 14,145,216 downwards.
TCAATGGGTTGCGAAGCTGAAAATATAAATAAATAAATAAATAAATAAAATAATGGGCGGGGTCACACAGACTAAAATTCGTTGGATGAATTTGTAATGACGATTTCGTACCAGAAAGCGCAGCGTTGGTAGGTGATGGACGTTCGACGGTGGCCGACGGCCGTCATCAAGCGAGTAACAAGGGTGCCGCTGGATCCAGTTAGCAAGTGGTCTCTGTCCAGCGGTGGACGTTTATCGATTGATGAATTGTGATCCATTTATCACGTTTTGTACATAATTTGGATTCTTTTCAAAGAGGCAATACTGCTATATAAAACACTTGTTTGTACGCTAAAGAGGCCCTTGCGTCATATTTCGTCAAAGTAAAATAATAACGCCTGTGGCACAAACCCCTGTGGACCCATGTTTGCACGTCGCGTTTCAGTATTTTTTTTTAAATATTTTATGAGCTGGCTCGACAACTGAAGGCTTTAAGGCACTAAGTGTGATGGCAGCGACAAACAGTGTACGCAAAAGGTCGCACTAACTACGAGAGTGAACCATTTTTAAAACGAGAAAATACTTACGATACTTAATGTTTCACTGCCACCGTCACTGTAAGTTTTCCTAGAGCAATGCTGTCTCACTCAATTTCTTAAAATATATGGTTACGGTTATACAGGGTGGAAAGTTTGAATGGGCCCTGGAGGGGAAGTACCTTAAATCCTTAAGTTAGATCATTTTACTTAAAGGAACCATTCTTTTATTTTTAAAAAGAAACAAAACTGCATTCAAAGATTTTTTAAAATTCGCATGTCTCACCCGGGAATCGAACCCGCTAAAATTCAAAAAATGGGCACTCGCTGTTTTGTTCCACTAATCGATACAGTCAATGTTAAAGATAAAATTTCTCCAAGAAACATTAGGTCTTACATTCGTTTTTCGTACAAGATAAACGAAAAGAAACATACTACAAAATTGCGTAGGTACATACATTTTAATAATAATAATTTAACTAATAAGTTGTTCGAAATGAGACCCCTCGTTCTGGATACACAAATTTATTCTTCGTTGAAATTCATTTCCTGTAGCCTTCTGCAAAGTGTTGTGGTGTATGCTCATAATAGCATTTTCTACCGCAACCTTTAGCTCTTGTGCAGTCTCATAAGACTTTTTGTAAATAACATTTTTTACATGGCCCCATAGAAAATAGTCCAGACACGTCAGGTCTGGACTTCTTGCAGGCCATCTAATCGTCCCGTTTGTACCTATCCAGACATTGAAATTCTCATTAAGGAAAGCCCTGGAAATTCTACTATTGTGAGCAGGTGCGCCATCTTGTTGAAAAATGATACTATGCCGTTCGTCTTCCGGTAAAAGGTTTAATTGATTTTGTAAAAGCTGTAATATTTCAATGTATTTTACCGTATTCAGATGTCCTTCGTAAATGTGCACTAAAACAACCATATTGCTTCTGATTCCGCACCAAACATTAAAGGAAAACCTGACCTGATTGTTTGTTTCTCGAACACGGAATGGATTTCGACGGGACCAATAATGATTGTTATGTCTGTTATACATTCCATTATTACTGAAATTTGTTTCATCTGACCATACTATGTAGTCTAAGAAATATGGATTTCGGGATATTTCTGTTTGAATTTTCTGACAGAACTCTAATCTTCTTTGAGTATCTCCAGGATATAGTTTCTGCACCAATCGCCCATCACGAAAACATTTGTATTTGTACTTTTTCAGAACACTCAGTATACGTGTATGGCTGGTGTCTATCTCTTGAGCAGCTTCCCTACTAGACGCTTTTGGGTAACACTCAAAGTATGTCAAAATGCTTAAATCACAATCGGAAAAATCTAAATTTTGTTGCCGAGGGCGTTCTAACCGTTTTTTGAATCTACCAATGTTTACTAAATTTGTGACCATTCGCAAAAACACTTTTCTGGACGGTATTTGTCTGTCTGGATACCTCTCACTATACCACTGTAAAGCTAAATTATAATTCTTGTTGTTTAAAAAATAAGCTTCTAATAAATCAAATTTTTCTTGATACGCCATTATTAAACAATTATTAAATGGAAGCAAGACAAAACAAAATCGATAAATATGTTCAAAATGTTCGTTCGAATTTCAAAATTGCAAACCCGCACTGCAAACAAAGTTTGAACGTTCCATTTTTAAACTTTTTGTCAGAACTCCTCGTGCAGGAAGAAAATGTGAATAAACTTATTACATATTACCATTTAACAATTTTTTTACATCTAAGTCTTCAACAATGTACTTAGAGATAATTAGCAAGCTTATACTTAATAGATAGAATTAGAAAGCTCTTTGGATGTTAGCGTTAAAAGAATATTATAACGTGTCTTTTACTTGTTGAAAGTGAACAAATCTAGGTAATGTAAGGTAAGGAATTTGTGTAGTAAATATTCGATTTTATGGATATCTTGTACGAAAGACGAATGTAAGACCTAATGTTTCTTGGAGAAATTTTATCTTTAACATTGACTGTATCGATTAGTGGAACAAAACAGCGAGTGCCCATTTTTTGAATTTTAGCGGGTTCGATTCCCGGGTGAGACATGCGAATTTTAAAAAATCTTTGAATGCAGTTTTGTTTCTTTTTAAAAATAAAAGAATGGTTCCTTTAAGTAAAATGATCTAACTTAAGGATTTAAGGTACTTCCCCTCCAGGGCCCATTCAAACTTTCCACCCTGTATATAAAAAATATAGGCCAAAACGTCATTGAGTAAAAAGAAAAGACAATTTGAAAAATGATTGAGTATTTGCAGGAATGGAGAGCTTAGAGTGAAAGCCGCTTGTGGTGAAATAAAATGTTTTCTCGCTGCAACGGCTTTTACGAGTTTAAAGCAATATTTGACACTGACATCCGGAAACAAGCTTGACATATCCTATCTTCCAATTTTTACCCAGCGCCGATGTGGGCACAATGGATTCAAAAGTATGCCCATGCATTATGGCTAAACTGGGATACAAAAAATCTTGTTTGTAAACCAATGGTTTCTACAAATTAATAAGAACAATGAGCCTATTACCCTAAACCAAACGTATTGTTAAGGCATGTTTCATCATCGGAGCATTTTCACAAACCGATATTAGCAGTACAACGGTTTTTTTTTTACATGCTGCATTGTAAAGAAAACTTTCCTAAAAAAAAACTAAGTATATTTAACCTGCATTTACAAGTGTGATGACTTTATAATATGACCCTATGATTTTATCCCATTTTAAGGAAATTAATTGTAATCCGTACGTTTATGTAAGTTACTTATTGTCATCAACTGAAAATATTTGGTTGCATTTTTTCAACGGCTAATTCGAACTATTTATTTTTATTTATTTATAGATGATTTTCGATTTGCAAGCATTCAAGCATTGCAAATTCATAGGAACTCTTAAACAATTCAGACAAACAGAACTGATTACGATATTTTGACGACCTCCGTGGCGCAGTATCTAGCGCTGTTGTCTTAACGTGCGGAGGTCTCGGGTTCGATCCCCGGTAGGGTCAATTTGGGAATTTATAATTTCTGAATTTTCCCTGGTCTAACCTGGTGGGAGGCTTCGGCAATGGCTAGTTACTACCTACCGGCAAAGACGTGCCGACAAGCGATTTAGCGTTCCGGTACGACGCCGTGTACAAACCATATAGGAGTATGGGTTTATTATAACTGCCATGCCCCTAACAGGTTAGACCGCTACCATCTTAGACTGCATCGTCACTTACCATTAGGTGAGATCGGAGTCAAAGGCTATCTTGTAGTGGATTTAAAAAAATATTTACACAATTGCACTTCAGATTTGAGTAGTGATATGGACACCCTACTCTACACTGCACATCTCGGAAACCTTAAAGAAAAGTATTTGAATTGGATTTTGTACTCGATTCTTTCCAGACGTCGCATAATTTATACCCTACCTTACCTATAAACGAGGTGGTGACTGGTGACTTTTATATTCAATTCCACCATTGCTTTTCATTGGTAGATATTACCTGTGTAATATTTTAAACGGTTAAACCCTGAAATAAATGCAGTATGGCAGTGCGTCGCTCTGCAGTCGACGTGCTCTGCGTCGTAGCTATTTCTTATCGCATGCCCTTTCATATCATAATATTTATATAATTATTTGGGTTAATTTGGTATAATATCAGATAAAAAAACGGTGTGCTTGCAACGTCCAAGTTTCAAACCCCTTTGCATACAAATCAACTAAAGTATGTATTTGATCCATCAAACATATTAGGTCACACAAAAATAGTGGGTAATATCACAAACGCAGCTCTAAAAGTATGCTGTGCAAAATTTAAACTTTAATTCCAAACGTAATCCTTCGAGACCGCTAGATTAAAGTCATCTCTGAAAAATAAGGTTCAAAGAATACAATTTGAAAATGCAGTGAAAATTCAAAAACTCGACACAGTAGATCTTAAATCGTGCGGTCTAGCGGCTTAGTGGATTACGTATGCTTTCAAATTACGTACTTTATCTTCAAAAGTGAGCTTTTATAGCCCGAACGTGTCCTTTGTACCTAGCTGTATCATCTTTCGCTTTAAGTCAGGCCTTGCTTTGCTTATTATTTCAGTAGCCAAAGATAAAATCCGTCCAACGACGCTTTTTCCAGGCTTTCTCGTGCTTATTTCGTCTTTTTGCATAAGATTGTTGCTTTGGTTTGATCTTAATTATTTTGAGGATGGTTTTTATTTACTAAATGGAACGCGTTATAAATTCTACCTGTAATTTCTGGTATGGAATCCCATGGCAGTGGATTGACTACATAGAACAGTTAATGAACGAATTAAGTAGCTAGTAGGTACCTGAAGGCGCATTAAGATAGATATATGTATTACTAGCGAATGCCCGCGACTTCGTCTGCGTGGTTTGACGTTTTTTGGTTCCCGTAGGGTTTCTTTAATTTTCTGGGATAAAAAGTAGCCTATGTGCTATTCCAGACTATAATCTATGTCTGTGCCAAATTTCAGCCAGATCTGTTCAGCCGTTGGGGCGTGATATCAAACATCCATACATCGATCCATACATCCATCCAAACTTTCGCATTTATAATATTATAGTAAGATTATTTGAAAGGTGTAAGCGATATTATAATTTGTAGCATATTTTAGGTTTGAGGGTAGCTTTAGTTGGGCGATACACGACTTTTGAAACTCTTAACTTGACTTACACTCGTGCGTTAACGGTCGTTCTTCGTTTTCACTTTCATAAAAGAAGGAGGCTCTTAGTAATTCAACGCGTATTTTTTATATTATGTACTCACACCGTTTTCACCTTTTTTTTGCGAATAATGCATGTTTTTTTTCGAATAAGACATTTTTACCAACAACTCATATAAATTTACTTCAAAAGATAACTTTGAACAAGATAATACTTACATTAAACAAACGAGTTCATTCGCATCGATGCCTCGAGATGGTCTCAATTTAAATAGACATTGAAAAATTACAGAGCATATGATTGATCGACCGTTTAAAAAACGATTCGGATGCTTAATTTCTATCGGTGGTTGTCGAGTGATAGATCGAGTTTGAAGAAAATAGATATTGAAAATAGATGTAACGCTGAAAAAAATATCGACTGAATGAGTGTCTTAGAGTATCATAGGAGATCCAATAAAAGCATTTCTTTCGACATGTTACGCATAAAAATTAACATTCCACTGGAATTCGTCAAAAGCTTTTCTTATAATGTAGGTCTACGTTATAAGGACCACCTAAAGGCTCTACTAAAAGTCTACTGGTATTATTTGGGTATTGATAGAAGGTGGTTTGAGCTACTGCCAACTAACACAGTAGATGTTATTCCAGACTATAATCTATCTCTTTGCCAAATTTCATCCAGATCCATTTAGCCGTTCTCGCGTGATTGAGTAACAATCATCCATCCATACATCCATCCATCCAAACTTTTGCATTTATAATATAACTATACATTTTATGCTCGCTAGACCAACCACATGAAACTAGTTCTAACCGCGTTCATAATTAATAAACACACGCCGCGATTCGCGCTTGGAAAATGAGGTGCCGCAACCGCGAAACAAGTCTCTTAAACTTTCAAAGCTTCGGTATGGATTATGATATTCAAAATTATAGTCATTTGGTTTAATGCTAAACCCCATGCATACATAAAGTCACCGAAGTTAAACTAGTTATAACTAAATTTTCCACCACGGATATCCGAGTTTGCGAAGGTAATACTCTATACTCCGAATTCAATACCTAGAACAAAGAATTGGCAATATGTATAGATTATTATAGTCTCTCTATATCACTCTTATAGTTTGATGGCACGGCAATCCGACATCACCAGAGAAGGATTAAGCGAAGGATTTACTATAAGTGCACTCCGAGGCACAGGGGGTGTAAAAGCACCAACTTTCCAATTATGGGCTTGTACAGAGAATTTCCTGATAAAAATCCCCAGGTCGCTAAAGCAGTATTACTTCAAAATGACAGCTTTATGACATGTACCTTGACGTCCCTAAAATAACGATTATAATTCTAAAACACGAATGTCAACAATATTAAATCACCAGATCAACTTTAGTTACAAGGCGAAAGTAAAAGAAGAGGCGTTGATCTCTTGCGAGATGAGCTAATCTAAGGTCTAAAGGGTTCAATGAGCACACTTGAAACCCAGTTGCACCAGAGTTGCTATACGGGTCAGTAACCGCTACTACGTGCTCTAGTAGTTGATGTCCCGTTTTCAATAGGCGTACCCGACCCGATATTGAATCAATAGTGTGTGATTGGCCTTTATAAAGGTTCATTATTATTAAAAAAATATATATTGTATAGAAAATACAAAATAATTAAAGTCTACTTTGGTACGTCTCTGATAAAAAAGATAACTTACTTAAAAAATCTTAAACCTTTCGAATTGGAACAGTTTATAACTTAAAATTTACTTTTACATACTTTTGAAAAACACTATCACAAGGAACTGTTGATATAAACTTTGGAACCTTAAAAGAAAGGTTGAATTTTCGTTGAAATGAGAAATTTTAAAAATTTCACCATTCGGCTCATTTTCTGCACACTTAATTTTACCAAAAGTAATCTTCAGGCCGCCTGAACCACGGTACAGGGAATCTGCTTAGTGGCCTGAACAAAAGTTAGGGACAGGCCCGTAGTCGCATCCATAATTAATAAGCTTGCACTCTATTTACGTGTAAAATTGGGCGCGAGTAAAAACCGCAGAATAACAGCTTATGAAGCCATGTTGTTTACCTGGCTTTGCCTTTTTCGTTTATTTCCCCGTAATGGAAAAGTTAGTAACTATGTAGTTTAATTCTCGGCTGTAAATATTAAGGAAACTGGAGTTGTTGAATTGACTCTGTTCTTATCTATCGTCAAAGATGAAAGTAGAGATTAATCAAAATCATTTTTTTATTATTAGCTGAATACAAAGTATTTTTAGCAAAGCTTAATTGAAATTTGTGAAAAGAAAAGGCATCTGAGAAATACCTACCTATTATTGAGTTAGTGAACAATAAATAAAGCAAGAAGTAAAACACTAGATTTCGACAAAAATACTGTTTTCTAATGTCTTGGATACGATCGATTTAACTCTCATCTGTGATACCGCCAAATTAAAAGATAATTACATACTATAAGGCAGTACAAACAATCTTGTATTATCTTATCTCTTGCATAATTAGATGCTGCTGCTAATTAAAATAAAACCAGAATAGTCATTTATGCTTCAAGTGCAGCATGATGAAAATCTACAAATGCGCGCGAGATTCCAATCTTGAAAATGTGTCAGCGAGAGGTTTTAGTCATGTCAGAACATCAAAGAAGTTCCCATGAGATTTTTTTAAACCTATATGTATACACACGTGGAAGAAGTTGCGGAAATCATCTAGTATCACGTCTCTCAAACACCACTCACATAAATGTACTGAGCATTAAATTTCTCGTGACATTTTCCTGAAATAATGGAATCGATTCAACCGAACCGAAATGGGAATTCATGCATAACTTCCGCACCTGCACTACGCTTCGTCACACCCGAAAAGGGCATTTCTAATATAATAATGCTTTTACGTACGTCTATACACTTTTTTATTTCTTTTTAAGATTCCAAGCTGTTTTTGACTATGGTGAAAAATGACACAATTTCCACCTTTCCCCCACCATTACCTCCGAATTTTGCAAAGCTAAAATCATACCAATATTTTAATTGCGAAATTGTGTTTGTTTGTTGGTTTGTCCTTCAATCACGCCGCAACGGAGCAACGGATCGACCGACTTTTGCATGGGTATAGTTGAGGACCTGGAGAGTGAGTGAGTGGCTACCTGGAGAGAGGGAGTGGCTACTTATTATCCCGGAAAATGAAGGAGTTCCCATGGGAATTTAAAAAAACTTATTCCACTTGGACGATGTCGCGGGCATCAGCTAGTCTGAAATAATTAGATTTTTAGAGAAAACATTTTTGATTTCTTTTTATAATTCTTACTTTTTGACTTATGGTGAAAAATATTCACCTTTTTACACACCATTGCCTCCGAAGTTTGCAAAGCTAAAAATCTGAAAATTGACCACCAGCGGTTTGGCTCCGAAAAGATTTCGAGAAATCCACCATCTGTGAGTAAGTCAACACTTTTCTTTCTATTTTATGAGTGTATGTTTTGGGAAGAAAATACAATATATTTAGGGAAGGATATACAAATGTATATAAAATGAATACTCACTAGCATAATATTACGTTCATGCTTACATCTAAGTCACTCTTGCCTTAAATGTAGTTTGTTAAAGTGCTCTGGGAATGGCAGTTCTCCGACGAAAATGCAAATCCAGCGCGATTACACAGACCAAAGTAATAATAGACTAGAAACCTGCTCTCGTTGTTAGCTATGGGACAGTCTTCCGGATAACTCGCATGGAAAAATAGTTAACGCCAGTTCTTGTGAGAAATGAATTATTGCACGATCCATTTATCACTAGAAACTTTTAAATTGTCATGCCATTTGCCAAAGTTTTATCCATTCTATATTTTCTATTTATATTCTTACGAAAAATTGCCAATATTTTGTAAGAAATGAAAACTTAGCTTCCAATTAAGAAAGAAAAGGGGTCAATTTTATAATATACTCGTACAGCAACACGACAGCTCCTTAATTACAAATCAACAAACCAACACACTTTCGCATTTAGAAAATTAGAACAGAAAGTACACATGCAATTATATAAAACTAGTTGATGCCCGCGAATTCATCCGCGTGGTTTAAAAAGTTTCTATTCCCGCGGAAACTCCTTAATTTTCCGGGATAAAAGGTAGAAGGTAGCCTATGTCCTTTCCCGGGATACAACCTACCTTTGTATCAAATTTCATCGAAATCGGTTGAACAGATGGACCGTGAGAGCGTAGCAGACAGACAGACAGACACACTTTCGCATTTTTATTATTAAGTATAGATAGTATATAATTTAATTTTTCGTTTCAATTTAGGTACATGTTACATGGGTTATAAATCTCTGCATTGCAACAAATTTAATTAGCAATCGTATAATAAATATCCTGCTAAACAAAACTATTTATTTTGTCAGCAATTTTGCCAGCATTTTTTACCTCAAGGAGAAGTCCAAACAATTTAACAGATAAAGTTTAACTTTAAAACCGTCTCAGAGCCCGTTGAGATGTTATTGCGGTTTTACTCACCATTACCTCCAAGTAAATCGCTTGAAGCATTTTAGGCGAAAACTAGATAGGTACCTATAGAAAGTTTTCCTCTCGTTTTCTTTCATAGAAGCTCGTTTTATTTTGAGAGAAGCAGAGATGTATAAATATTACTATCTAATCATTTTTTTCCTGCTACTTATTTTTAACCGACTTCAAAAAAAGGAGGAGGTTCTCAATTCGTCGGAATCTTTTTCATTTTAAATATTTGCCGTCACAAATACTATTGAAAATAGCTCCTATAGAGCTTTCACAGTAAATTTGGCTTAAGCAAATTTATTTATTTTAATGATTGTGATAAATGATACTACTCTTAAAATAGAAACCGGCTACTCATAAAAACGAAAAAAAAACTAGCCATTTTTCTCGATTTCATTCGCTCAGGAAACGATCCCGCCTAATTTCACAGTGTTTACAAAACTTGATCAGGGCAAAAATTAGCGCAAATACGTGAAAGTGGTACAAACAGGTCAACGAGCTTAGGAGTTATACCACCCAATTAAGTGCCTAAAATAGTCTTATAATTTTATTACAGTGCTTCACATACGAGGAAAGTTTCTAAACTTACTTAATTAAATACATATCAAAAATTCGCGGAACCGGCAGGATTTGAACCTGCGTCTCTCTGGGAATTGCGCCCTGAGCGCCTTGACTACTAGGTCAAGGCGCTTTTTAGTGGCAGTTCTAGTGGGCAAGGCGCTTAGGCGCAAGATTAGTTTAACGCAAAATATCTCATTCCTCGTTCAATGAGTTCCATCGAATATGGGCCTTGAAAGTAGTTTCGATACTGAAATATTATATATCGCTACTGGGTGGCATAAACAGTCGCGTTAGAAGACTGGAGTAAAAGATGCATATCTCAAATTTCGGCACTGGCAGGTAAGTGAACCGTGGCCGTGTGGTCAAGGCACTCAGAGCGCGATTTCCAGAGAGACGCAGGTTCAAATCCTGCCGGTTCCCCGAATTTTTGATATGTATTTAATTAAGTAAGTTTAGAAGCTTAAAATAACCTTCCAAATGAGTGAAATTATCTTCTTTTTTTACTCTGCTACAGGTTACCTTAACTGCAATCTCATCTGGGGCCTGGGGGTAAAATGATGCAGTCTAAGTTGGCAGCGGGTTAGTCTGATAGGGGCTACTGATCTACTTAAGTTCCACTTTATATATATACGGCTTGTTATAATGATTACCCGGCTGAGTTTGTTGTGGGCTCTTCTCAGACCAGGGCGCGTTTGGAACCCTCGTAGCTTAAGTTTTAAGATACCGTCACTGATTATTATCACCATTATCTATATATATAAAAATGAAACCCGTTTTCCTTGGTCACGGCATCACGCGTGAATGGCTGGACCGATTTCACTAATTCTTTTTTTGTTGTATTTGTTATTATTAGGAGAAGGTTCTTACGGAAAAAAATTATTAAGAAAATCTCTCAGAAATATTGAAAAATATACATTTAATTTTGCATACTAAGGCGGTACGAAGTTCGCCGGGTCAGCTAGTATTTTATAAATAACTAGACGTCAATAAGTGTACTATACCTACCTATATTGAATAAACATTATTTGATTTAATGTGAGAAGTTTGTACATTATTGTCTAATCGTAAGCACTTTAAGCCAGGTTTCAGTTATAGATTTAGGATTGGTCTAAATCAATCCTAAATCTATGGTTTCAGTAGACTGTATCATTATCACGTAAATGACATTTTGTTTCATTGATTCTTCTATAGTTATTCGGGAAGTTTACGCATCCATATTTTGATAACAAATCAGCTTAGAAATATTTATTGTTTGAACTTCAGTAACAATATTTTGGATTTTTCACGAACAGTTAAAAATTCATGTATAAAATATTCTGCGCGGGAAATAAATCGTACATGAACCCCGAAACCTATTTGGATAGTATCCAAATGCGAATAAATAAGGCTCAGTTCGCTGTTAACAAGAACAATACGTATTGTTAAGAGCTTATGGTTTAAGATTGTGTGGCAGATTTAACGCTGACAAGTAACACTACCTATTTCTGCTTACTTTAGAACACAACAAAATTATTATAGAACCTCCTGTAAATAATAGAAACTTACGATTATATTTATTACTATGCGAGATATCTACAATACCGTAGTAGGTACATACTTTTCGTAATTGAAACCGTGTATTTTCATTGCATCACTACCAGTATTATCTTTGTGGTTGGGTTATTTTTTGAGTCACTGTCATTGATGTAGAATTTTAGTAATGGTCACTGGTCACTTTAGTTTTGGAAATAATTTATTTTATCTATATTAATAATTTATTTCCTGAATGGCTGTTCATATTTTTTCAAAGTGTGGATTGACAGACGTCACATTAGTCTGCCAATCCGCATTATTTAATTGGCCAGTACAGCTTGGTAGCCTATGGACGAAATGTCCATTCTGAGACAGACGGTTTGGTATATTGACGATACTTTCTTTACCCGTATAAAATATAAACGTAATTTGCTCTTCTATAGTTGAACAGCAAGAAACCAACAAACGAAAATCGCATGCGCAAAACTAGCGGAGAACTTTCCAAACACGTTCTATCCGAAATCCACTCAACTTCTTTATTGTGATGGCCCTCAGTTCTCACGAACAAAAATAACGATTCTGTTTTCCGTTCCTAATGAGATAGAGTTGTATAAGGCAAATCTCTAAAGTTACTCGAATAAATTTCCTTATATAAAGCGAAAATTTCATGAATTCAAGGGCCCTCGAGATAAACGGGAGGGAGAATACATATTAAATGGAGTTTATTTATAAACATGCCTATTATTTCTAAGGCCCGAGCGAGATTAGGGTAAAGCGATGAAACTAGAATTGTATTACTTGGAACTTTTTATCTTGCTTTATGATAAAACTTTTTGGAATAATACAAATGCAAAAGACCTCTTCGCTAATTTCGCAAAGGTTTTAGAAACAAGATAACTGCAAAAACGCCTTGTGCACAGAAAGTACTCGTATTCTATAGTATTAGGAACCTATTCTTAGTAACTCACGAGTCACAACTAGCCCCGTACTGACGTGGCTTTAGTTTCCAATTCGGAGGCATCATTATATTTTATTCAAACCATTGAAATAGAATGAGTACTAGAAACAGGGTCACGAACAAAAAATATCGCAAAAATGTCCCAATTTGCACACACATAAACATTTGTATGCTGAGTGGGAAATGTAGAAAAAGGTATTATATTAGCAACAACTTCAGTTAATTATGCACCTTAAGTTTAACACATAAAGCTACATTACGATTAGAAAATATTAATTTTTAAGACGTTCTGTCATCAGAGAAAAGGTAGGAATAACCTTTCAATCCAAAACAAAAAGTAATTTTTAAAATAAGTACAACAATATTTATTATTAAAATAAAACTTAATATGTAAGCAATAAGGTACTTCATACGTTGCCAAATTGATACCTTTACACTATTTTGGAACAAGACGCAACTCTTGGCATCACATTGTCAATATCAACAACGTCAATTTATTATAAACCTTAAAACTTAGAATTTAAGTTGAATTACGAATGTAGTATGTTTATATTTAAGACCTTTTGTCTTTGTAAAAAGGCAAAAACAAAAAATTCAATGGAACGAAATTCAAATAGAACAATGGAGACATGGAGTTGCTGATTTTTTAAAGTTGTATATCGTGGTGGTATGTGGTCGTGTATATTTATTACTAGCTTACGCGCCCCAGCAACTCACTTATGTGTTATACTTGTACAGTATGTTTTATTTATCAAAATAAATATTGATACAGTTTTGGTGGGTAGCACTGCGAAAAACCACGTAGGTTTAACTCAAACTCAAACTCAAACTCAAAGAACGTTTATTCAATTTAGGTAGGTATACTACACTTATTGACGTTCGGTTATTTGTAACATATACGATTAACAATATAATGGTGATAACGACAGTACGAAATCTTAAATGGCGTAAATTTTAAATGGCGTACTCTCTCCTCTTCTATCAATATTTATAACTATACAATGTTATGATATGCATAAGTATCTGTGTAAAAACATGAGGAAACTAAAACTAAACTACCTAACATTTGTTTAAGAAGTAAGATTTTAACTTAAAATTAAATTTTCCTTACTTAGTTTCATTTTAAAATTAATATCAAGGTTAAAAATCTACGTTTTATTGACGTATTACACGTAAACTTAAAAAGTACCAAGTAAACTTTATTCAGATTTAGCCTTTGCGGCTTTTATTATTTTTTACTACATTTTTTTATAAAATATTTATGTAAAGTATATAATATCTTTATATACCCATGTATTTTATGTGTATTTATGTAACTATGTAGGTATGTGTGTTTCTAGTAATATCAATTTTATCAAAATGAATTTGAACATAATTAATGTTATATGTATATTTTAGATGGCTCAAACAACTCTACTGCATAACGAAATGGATTACCAGGGAATCACTAAGCAACAATACTTTTAAAACCAACACTACTCCATGCATCCCGTCTATCCAGAACAGTCAATGTTTGTTACAATATTTGACGCATTGTCACAAACATTGGCCAAAGGATATTAGTACTCTTTTTATATGAGCACTGCAGCATTTTGACGCGTCGTTATGTTGGCTAAGGTTGGCTCATACTAATTTCAAATAAGAGCACTTTCGTATTTGTGCTGTAATTTGTCGGGGACATTTTTGAAGCGCTAATCCTACATCTAGTATAGGTACTAAAAAAATTCTACATCAATGATTCAAACATAAAATTGGTAATTTTATAAAAACTAGCTCGACAAAGGTCTGTATTGTAATTTTTTATGACGTTAAAAAATCATAGTCTTTGTAGTATAAACTGAACGAATTGAACGCGTTACAACTAAAAAAGTTAAAGGTCTTTTGATGATTACTGGACGTCAATAAGTGTACACTGTACAGTGTACCTAAATTAAATAAATATAGTTTAACTTTGATAAAAAAAAAGTACAAAGCAGTAGGTACTACAAAAATTGAGTTCAACCACGGTCTATCTTAATATGTTCTATATGTTGTTTAAGCGAATTCTTACTATTTTTAATAAAAAGAAATGTATCACAAACGGAATGTATAATTACAACCAAAGTAACAAATAATTCAATAAATATCGAACAATTAACTCTACTCGGGGAGATGTTATCGACGTGATGGCGAAGTGCAAAAAGAGGCCCAACCATATAGCTCGCTTGGTTATAGGCTCGAGAGCAAGTAGGGAGGTGGCATGATAAAGACCGTCTTTCCTAACACTAGATTATAATATAATTTTGTGGAAGAATCCATATCCATACTTCCATACTATATACTTATACTATATACTATATATACTATATATACTATATATACTATATAATATTATAAATGCGAAAGTGTGTCTGTCTGTCTGTCTATCTGTCTGTCTGTCTGTCTGCTACGCTTTCACAGCCCATCCGTTCAACCGATTTTGATGAAATATGGTACAGGGATAGATTGTGTCCCGGGGATATACATAGGCTACTTTTAATCCCGGAAATTTCAAGAGTTCCCGCGGGAATCAAAAAAAACTATCTCTTCAACCGATTTTGATGAAATTTGGTATAGGGATAGTTTTTATCCAGGGGAAGGACATAGGCTACTTTTTATCCCGGAAAATTAAACAGTATCCGCGGGAAACAAAAAACCTTAATCCACGCGGACGAAGTCGCGGGCATCATCTAGTACAAAATAAACGTGTTCAATTAGAGGTATTTTTTCGAGTTTTCAGTTACTGCCCCACCTTAAGCCTAGTGTAGTACGTAGTAGCACGTAGTAGTCCAGTAGACGTTCGGTCTCCAGTTTGGGTTACCATCCTCGGGTACGCACTTCTAACTTTTTATATGCATTTTAGTATTAGTGTATACCTTTAATATTAAAGTACTTGAACAACTGTTAATATTTATAGTTCCTACTTTTCGTTCCTACAGATCGTAATTAGTTTTCGGAGTTCAAGGTAATTAAATAGTACGATGGATCAAATCAGTGGTTTGTTTGAAGCAAACCTTCATCTTCGAAGGTTTCTCTTCAAAGTTGTTAATTGGGTAAACAGACTTATCACTTGTAGGGGTTTAAAGGTAAACAAAGAGGAACAAGGTTTGGGGGTAATTGTCGTCAAATTGTTTAATCAACCAGACTAATGGCTCGATTTTATTAAAATTCGATACGATTCGTTACCATTTGTTTTACTATCAAAATAAAATAAGTATTACGTAAAATAATATTAACACGGTTTGCAATGTATCATGTCTGATGTTTATCAAATAGCAAGGAATAATAGATAGAGATCTTTTCTACAAAACTTTCGGGTGGTACAAACCTTTTACGGGGTTTATGACTGTCAAATGGCTAGCAAACATTATTTTGAAGCCATAGACCTATTTAGTGTAGTATTTCACTAAAGCTGGTACACAATTTTGTAATTTATTTTTAATAAAAACACAAGCTATCCTCTAACTTAGCATAGCTTAGAAAAATCGATAAGCATAGAATAAAATCGATGAAGTCATTGGAACGCGACGCGACTCTCACGAGATACGCGAGCTAAACACTGCTTATAGTAGCATATTTAGAGGTATATTACGTATTTGACGACCCCCCCTGGCGCAATGTTGAGCGCTTGTCCTAACGTGGGAGGCCCCGGGTTTGATTCCCGACAGAGACAGAGTCAATTTGGGAATTTATGATTTCTGAAATTTCTCTAATCTGGTTTAGTGGGAGGCTTCGAGGCTTCGGGTGGCCGACTGCGATCTCACCTGATGGTAAGTGATAATGCAGTCTAAGATGGTAGCGGGCTAACCTGTTAGGGGCATGGTAGTTATATTAAACCCATACCCCTATTTAGTTTCTATATAATAATAAAATTAAATCAAAAATTAGGTATTTTAGATGTGAGAAAAAATCGCACTGTTAATAGCCGCATAAAATCTCGAAATAAGAACGGGCGTGAGAAACCATTTTCTAGTGAGTACCTTGTACCTACCTACTCGAGTTTTATTTTCAAGTTTTCTCACAAATGTATTGAAAAATATCGTGTGATAGACGGGCGTTAAGGTTTTAACACACTCGTGACGATGGTCAGCCCTCGACTGGCGTCACATGAGTCAACTCGTATGTAAAAACCTATTTTCACACCACATGCTCGACAATGCCAAATTATATGTCATGTAAACCTTACCGAAAGCAAGACATTATATCTCTTGGCTTTAGCCGGGTTATAATGTTCTATTGAATTTCATTATAACCCGCTGGTCAATAATATGATTTTCACTCATAATTCTTATTGCAAGGCCATAAAGTCTAATTTCGCTAAACAGAATGTGTACTCAGCGGGCGCGGCCAACTCTATTTTCTAAAACCGAAGCCGTGGCCCACTAGATTCGCACTGAGACGAACTTCATTTGTTTGTCAAATCGAGTAGGCCACGCCAGCTGAAAGAAGTGGCTATATAGGCCGTGGCCCACTAGATTCGCACTGAGAAGAACTTCGTTTGTTTGTCAAATCGAGTACGCCACGCCAGCTGGAAGAAGTTGCTATAGCCGTAGCTAGTAGTACCTTCAGAAGATTCTATCACAACTTAAATAAACTCCAGCTCAACCTCGATAAAAGTACCAAATAAAAATATAACGTTATCTTTCCATAATTGGACTAATGTCTCTAATATCAATTTGCACTTTTAATTTGCTGTAATAAACACTATCTACTAAGCCTGGTTTTTTATTGTCTCGCATAAAGTGAGAAAAGTAGAGTATACACCACCGGGATAAAACTGTTTTTTTCTTGGGCACTTGAATCCCTCACTCCACTCAGGACTCAATCTTAATTTTCCCGAGCAAACTCGGGAGTTAAATTTGGAGTCCTTCGTTACGTTCAGGATTCAATGTAGCGCCCGTGACATAAAACAGTGCTTTATCCCCTTGGTGTATAATCTACTATTACCGCTCTTTTATCACAAACTACTATGAAAATCGGTTAGTAATTGTGACCTGTAGGTGGTGGTCCCTTTAGATATGGAATTGTAGAAAAACGAGTATTTTCCGTATATAAAAAGTGAAGTAGTTACTATGATTATTGACTGATCGTCATGGTAATGGTGTTAAAAGATGCGGATGCAGTGCTTTTTCGTAAATTTTTGTATTCATTTTAAATGCTCCGATTCTTCTGTGATTTTTTTTTACAACTTGCTCCAAATTTTAATACAACTTTCACTGCAAAACTGAACGAACTGCACGCAATAAATAATGCATATCGCTAGCCGTCCCTCGGAAGATTCATTACGCTGTTATACCTGTCCATCATGTGGAAAAACATTTTCCGTGAGTCTTTGTTGTGCGCTTTATTATTATCATGAATAAATTATTTGGCGTTCGGATCACTGCGTCCTTTTCAATAAAACGTTTCATTATATACAGGGCTATGATATTCTATAGCAATATATAAAACACAGTGTGTGTTTTTGGGAGAGATCAGTGAGGAAATTACAAATATATGAGACAAAAGTTATTAGTTCAACAAGATAGCAAACTTCGTTTTTGTTGCGAGTGCTTCTTTGAATCCAGAGCTAGCAAAGGATTCTTATAGACTATCTTATTAGGTTAAAGTCGTAAGTTAGAATCCTGAGTAATTTTTCAACCTGCCTTGTAGTTGACTTATTTATATTGATTAAACTTACTAAATTATTTTATGTTTATGAACCTTTTAACATCAAACTACATACTTATTAAATTATTCTACAAGATATTATACAAGATATTATATGTATTTCAGAGAGTGTGCCCAAGAACTTTTCGATCTTTTTCCCCCTTCAACTTTCTACTATCGTATCGCAAGGCACCATTAGAGTCCGTATCTAGTCGAAATTCCACGGACGCGTACGAAGCGATTTTCTACCTCGTTTCTAATTCGCTAGTATATGGAACCCTTCCGGCTTCCGTTTTTCCCTCCGCTTTTAATATTAGTATCTTCAGATCAAGAGTGAATAGGTGTCTTCTAGGCAAGCGCAAGTCTATAAATAAAATAAAATAAAATACCATGCCTACTACTTTCCAAATTTTGCTACTTCACTCTATTGCCAAATAATAATGAAATATTGCTTAGCATATTCGACCTTGAACTTGATAAATGATCCCTGATCATAAATTTCTCAGGGCAGTATGAACTCTGACCCCTATTATCCTAAGAGAGGTCAATGTACGTGTTATTACACATAATATCTGAATCAATCAAAGTGAATGGAAAATGATTTCTACCTCATTATAATTTGCGCAAATCATCCCGATTTGACAGAAATACTTTAGGCGTATTTCTGAATGTAACCGCTAACTAAAAGCTTGTACTAATCAAGAGTGAAACACTCCTTCCTAGTTGTCTAGGTTGTCTGGACTCCTCCAGGCATCTTTGCGCACTTGTTATTTCTTTTTGCTTGTTCACTACATTCTTTCTTTTTTAATGTTTTGTGTGGCAATGAAGTATTTATCTATCTATTTATCTATCAATAAAATGTAGTTGGCGAGAAAAACGGAAGCAAGTAGGACATTCCACATTATAGCAGTGCGTAAAGAAACAAAGAACCGAAAATATGTATGTTAGTGTTTCAATGATAGTAAAAAAAATACAGAATAATAAATAGATATAAAATTTAAAGCTAGTAAACTAGTATGCTGATATCTAGTGCCTTGCCACGCCTTACTTAGAAGGAAAAATACACATTAATAACATTTACAACGAAATACTAGAACACTGCTGCTGGCATTTGATTTGCATATGCGTTCAGTTTATGCATGTGCTGTAGCAAGTTACCATTAATGTGGATCCAGCCGACAGTAACAATAGCTTGCTTGTTCTATTGCTAATGAAGTTAGACTTCTAAGAGCTACTAACAAGACTAACATTATCGTCCTTTGAACCTTTGTATTTTGAAGTATGCATGTATTGTATTTAGTAATTGTTTTGTGGATGCTGTTCGCTGCGTCCACCCTTACTTATACGAGTATTATAAACTAGCTGATGCCCGCGACTTCATTCTCGTGGTTTAAGGTTTTTTATTCTCACGGGAACTCTTTAATTTTCCGGGATAAAAAATAGCCTATGTGACTCTCCAGGTCCTCAACTATACCCATGCCAAAAATCACGTCGATCCGTTGCTTCGTTGAGGTGTGATTGAAGGACAAACCAACAAACCAAGAAACCAACAAACAAACACACTTTCGCATTTATAATATTAGTATGATAATATGATATGAAAGTGTGTCTATCTATTAATTATCTTTTAAAGAAATAGGTTTCATCCCGGGGACGGACACAAGCTACGTACTTTTATCCCGTTTATTATAAAGTCAAAGATTTTAAACTGAAAAGTAGCCTGAATCACTTTCCACATCTTTCGAGTCGATCTGTTGCTCCGTTATACTATAAACTCCGTTGCGCCGTGATTAAAGATTTAAAACCAACAAACTCACTTTCGTAACTAAACGAGTAAAATACGAGGAGAAGATGAATAACATATAAAAATTTGATCTTTTATGTAAGTTTAGAAGCCGTGATTGCTTCATAGCCTGTATCTCTGTCATATTTTCAAAGGCTCAAAAACCCAATTCATGTTCTACTTAAGAAGACAAAAGGAGAAGAAAATTAAAAAATGTGAAACATTTAAGCTTTTATGCATAAAAATTGAACGGACACACAATGGTTCTACTGTGAAAACATAAAGATTAATGTCCCGCCCACGGCCCTGCCCACGCAACTTGAAACCGAACTGACCTCATAAAAGACCCGCATTTTATACAAATAAATCTAGCTCACCATAATGTTCGCAGAAATGTGAAAGTCCCGCAGTGCGCATAGTGTATTAAAGTCAAAATTATCGATGGACCTAAAGCTCATCGCATTGGCTATATATCGCCTTGGCGTCTAGCCTTACGCCTACATATTATAGTCTACAGAAGATCAAACTTATTTACAGCAACTGCGAAATACTTTCGTTAGCATGACCAAGACATTTCCAAGTGCCTTTATGGTCAAAGCCAGTCGCTAATAATAATAAAGCTGTAAAAAGTGTTGAAGGGTTTTTGTGACACATTATGTATTATAACTTAGTTTGTGTTCAATACTTAACAGATCTGTAAAGTTGATCCAATAAAATTGATCTATAAAGTGTTATATAACACTTTACAGATCAATTTTAAGACTTTTACAAAATATTATGAGTAAATTTTTTCACTAATTAATCACAGAAATAAATGTAACTCATATTGCAACATAATAAGTGCATTTTGTTGGTGTCGTAGTCTAAAAACTTATATTCAAAATTGAAGTGCATTTTGACACCGATGTGTAATATCTAGATAGAGTAGACTAGCTGATAACGAGACATTTTAGAAGTGATATTCTCTAAATTCGCAAATAGATATAACTAGATGATGCCCGCGACTTCGTCCGCGTGGATCAAGTCAATTCCCGCGGGAACGCCAATTCTCTGCTACGCTTTCACGGCCCATCCGTTCAAACGATTTTGATGAAATTTGGTAAAGGGATACTTTGTATCCCGTACAAACACATACTAGGCTACATACACATACACTGGGGACATAGGCTACTTTTTATATCGGAAAATTAAAAAAAAACCGCGGGAATCAAAAAATCTTAATCCACGCAGACGAAGTCGCTGGAATCATCTATTTTGTAATATTAGTATGGATATTACATTAAACTCTAACTTTAGATTAAGTATGTGTTATTTAGATTAAGTATGTGTTAATACACTGAGCAAACGATGTGTGAAGGATGCTAATTGGAGCGCCGTTTGAGTTATTTTCACTGTTACTTGAACAGGTTCAGTTAACGACCTCTCTGGCGCAGTGTGTAGCGACTAGCGGTGTTACCTTAACGTGCGGAGGTCCCGGGTTCGATCCCCGGCAGGGTCAATTTGGGAATTAATAATTTCTGCATTTTCCCTGGTCTGGCCTGGTGGGAGGTTTCGGCCGTGGCTAGTTACCACCCTACCGGCAAAGACGTGCCGCCAAGCGATTTAGCGTTCCGGTACGATGCCGTGTAGAAACCGAAGGGGTATGGGTTTAATATAACTGCCATGCCCCTAACAGGTTAGCCCGCTACCATCTTAGACTGCATCATCACTTACCATCAGGTGAGATCGCAGTCAAGGGCTAGCTTGTAGTGGATAAAAAAAAAAAGATTCATCGTTCTAAATGGTATCAGTACAAAGACATAAATATTCGCCATCGTGGCGCATCAATCAATCAACTACTCGTGTGACCTCTTTTGTGAACGTGTAAATGCACCTGCATTGGTTGATATTCTAGCTGGAAAATAATTGAGACACGTTCCGGAGAGGTGAGTTGCATGAATAAGATCAAATTACTTGCTTGAAAAATGATACCACAAAGATGGTATAAAGTTATGTAAGTGTAGACTTCTTAAACTTATGATAAAAACTTCAACAAAGCTCGCACTAAGAGCAGCGTTGCTCAAAGTTTATGAGGGGATAGCACGCTGCATTCTATCCGAATATTTTCTGATCATATTGAAACATGTTTCATCCAAGTATTTAAACTATATTTGAAAGTTGGCAGTTTTGATGAAGGTATGGGATGTACTGTAAAGTATCGCGAAGGATTGAAAATTAAAACTGGTACTAGACCACGTTCTGGGAGCACATACTATCATTGCTTAAAAACGTATTGTTTTAAATTTTAATATTGTTGACACTAGTGTTTTAGGGCCGCTTGCATAAGGACATAAACTGATTCAGTTAAATTTTGTAATGCTGTCCCTTTTTGGCAAATTCATGCTGTAGGACACCATTTAAATATTTAACTAAATCAATTTAAGAGTCCTTGTGCAAGTGGGCCTTAGAATTATAAACCTCATTTTAGTGAGGTCAAGGTGCGTGACATAAAACTGACATTTAGGAATAATACTGCTTTAAGCGATGATAGTTACTCCCCTGGAACCATTAAGTTTTTTATTATTTGCAAGTAAGTTTTAAAAACAGTATGTAAAACTAGGTAGGTATAGGTCTTTACTAACCGTTCACCGTATAGTAAGAAATCACATCACACTGGATTACCTGCAAAAAACAGTATAAAAAATTAGGGACGTGATTTTAATATGGAAATGCTATTCACAGATTGTAATAAAAGAAGACCATTTACGTTCCCAAGTTGCCATAATATATCACCACCTAGGGAAAGCCTAAAGGTACTAATGTTAAGAATGATAGCCCTAGAATAAAACATTGACTGTAGTAAGGGTAAAACACTAAAGGGTTGAGGGTAAAACATTGGGTGTAGAGATATAAATACCTACTTTTACCTGTATAGAGCTTAGATAGTAATCCAAACTAATTATATTAATGCAAAGTGTATCTGTCTCTTTCTCTCGATCTGTCTGTAATCTTTACACGTTTCAACCGCTACACATTTGCTTGTAGCATGATGACGAACATTGGGAACTACATTTTGTCTCCTAAAATTAAAGAGTCCCTACGCAATTAAAAAAAATATATACAAAGGACGTTGCAGGTATCAGCTAGTATTTTGTACATCTTGAAATAATCGTATTATTTTATAATTTTACTGATAATGTGCACCATTCTATTTCGGAAAAGGAGTTAAAACATAAAGAATGCTATTCAGCTTAACGAGCTTTGGAAATAGTTTACAGTTTCCCAAACGCTAATAAAAATAATTTATACCGACATAAAAATATGAGCTTACACCTAATTATGTTCATCAGTGTTATGTAAACTTTATGCAGCAAAAATACTTAATCCCTGTCAGAGCAAGTAATATCAAACATTTGGAAATTCAGAGCGCGGCTGGTGCTTTGTTTTTGCTGCTAAAGCTTCACTTTGTTATCTGTCAAAAGTTTTGGGTTGCCCAAACAATGGATTACCGACTGAGGTGTACGGCCAACTTCAGTACAAATTCATATCGAATGGTCACTGACGTGAGTTTACTACTCTGTACTTTTAGATAGGTGTATAGAATTTTGAAGGTTTGTCAGGCAAACTAGATCATTTTCAATTAAAATGTTATTGTTAAAAATTGTAATTGAGCAGTGGTAGATATTGAAAGTAGATAAGAGCAGCTGCCAAGCACCTATCTATGTAATATTAAAATAATAATTTGCCTGGTGGGAGGCTTCGGCCGTGGCTAGTTACGACCCTACCGGCAAAAACGTGCCGCCAAACGAGTTAGCGTTCCGGTACGATGCCGCGGAGAAACCGAATAGGGGTATGGGTTTAATATAACTGCCATGCCCCTAACAGGTTAGCCCGCTACCATGTTAGACTGCATCATCACTTACCATCCGGTGAGATCGCACTCAAGGGCTAACTTGTAGTCGATAAAAAATAAAAAATAAATAGATGAAAGAGTCTAATAAATCCATATTCTATTCAGGTTTATAATTAAATTTAACCAGCAACTAAACCAACAACCAGACATATTTGGACAAAAAACAAAAACTAAATTAGGATAGTATTACGAAACAATTTTAAAAACAGTTCCATTGTCAAAGTAAATTGGCTGAATTATTATCGAAAGTGTGTCATCAGAAATTGTATGCGAGAAGTATTTTTGTAAACATCGCCGATCGATCTCCGGTGACCCATTTAAAAGAGACTAATCAACACCTCTACAGAGTAAAAGTCTCACTGAATGTCACACTGTGGATCGAATGCCTCTTTTTTCATTTTAAAGCGATACAGCCCAGATTCGTTTTACCGAATCTCTTTTTAATTAACTGGACCATTTCGTATAATTACTTTCTTA
The DNA here is from genome assembly GCA_923060345.2 of Erebia aethiops. Classification (NCBI taxonomy): domain Eukaryota; kingdom Metazoa; phylum Arthropoda; class Insecta; order Lepidoptera; family Nymphalidae; genus Erebia; species Erebia aethiops. The sequence continues at coordinate 14,120,672 of OV281088.1, read as the reverse complement.
TTCAGTACAAATTAAGTAATTTTTATTGAGACTTTTGTACAATATTAACAATAACGTGGTCGAACATTTTATTCAAATACAAGAAATTTTAACGATATATAATCTTTGGACTAGGTTTGACTCGTGGTAGGTTCCTAAGTACTAATTCTCATTAGCTAGTAGGAATGGTATGTGAGTGTATTAATCAATCATTAATTGTCTAGTTACTGACTTGGTTCAACATTCTTTTATAACTTTTTGACTGCCTCGTTGGTCTAGTGGTTAGCACGTTCGATTGCGGCCGACGAGGTCCTGGGTTCGAGTCCCGGCTCGGGCCATAACAAGTATTGGGTTTGATATGTCTCTGATGTCCTGATATGTCTCTGGTCGTGTCGGATCTTCCGTGACATCGGGCTATGAGAGCAAAGAGCCTACACTTGTGTACTATAATATCTCCCGCGAAGATGGCTAATCTCTGTGGAGATTGGCTGCCGTGGTCGAAATTCGATCGGGAGGACATTCAACATTCTTTATCTTACTCATCTTGAAAGAATAGAAACAGATTAACTAAATAAACTGAAATCCTTAAACTAGTAGATATCAAAGGACTGACTGACACTTATACCCTTATATATAAAGTTATAGTCAAAACGAGTAATCTCTGTTACGAGTTTCGTTTAGTTTTGTATCGTACAAAGAAAAATTTAACCTTAAATAAGTTACTTGGCTTTCTTGCGACTTTGTGCACGATAAAAGGTTTTTGTTTGTAAGTAATTCTGTTTAGTAGCTTGATACTAACTAAGCAGCAAACTATGCAGCATTATTTCGGATTATTTTACTATGACTTGCCTAGTTAATGACTTTAGGCTTACTTTCCTTTCACCATTCTATTTTTCTTGTCACCATTTTAGTTTTCCTGCAACGATTCTTCGCCATTTATAACAGCAAATTCAAGACTCAGAGTAGCCCTCTTAGAGCGTACAATCATTAATTGTCTGTTTGTCATATTGAAAGAATGTTTGGGTGTTAGTCCAATTAGTTTGCCCTTCATTATCCTCTAACAATGCAATGGATTAAATTGATTCTTACATTACAGTTTTGAACCTGGATTACATAATATTATGTTTCTTTTCCCACTTTCTCCGAGATTTTAGTATGCTTCCGATTTTTTGTGTTAGATAACCGACATAGTAAATGATATGTATTTATAAGAGTTGCTTTATATAACGTTAGTTTTAGTTAAGCTCATTTTAAAATTGTGTACAATAGTTGGAACTAGAAAGCAGTTATGACTGTTTAAACGAGTTTTGCTAACATTTATATAAGCTTGTTAACATTTTCCCCGATCGCCGCTCGTGCTATACTCAGATTAACCTTAAACGAGGTTTGACCTGCTTGGTAGGTACGTATTTTGTTGAGGATAAAAATACTATATTTTTATTAGGTTCCGTTTCTTAGGATGTCGGGCTTTATTTGTACCTAACAACTGATTCACAACTAAACAGTCAAAACTAAACGTTCCATTAAGTAATCCTATCTTTTTTTTATTATTCATTAAAGGCTTACGCTTGACCACAATCACACCTGATGGCTAGTGATGATGCTTCCTAAGATGGGACGCGCTTGCCTGGAAGATTATCGCCTGCCTATTCACTCTTGATTTAAAGATACCCTGCAGATTGTAATTGGTGGGAAACACAGTTAAAACACAGTTTTCTTGAGCTTTTGCGTATAATTATAGCACAGTAAACAGATGCAACCAGTATGTAAACTACTTAGAAACGTTCGAAACAGGCTCACTCACACAAACGTGCGCATCGACAAGACTCCAAGCGCTCGTCGCAGTGCCGTCAGTAGTGAGTGCCACGTCATCGCATGTTCGATGCTGACGTTTGTGTGAGTGAGCTCTTTCGAACGTTTCTAGGTAGTTTCCATACTGATTGTATCTGTTTACTATGAATATAGTTTTCAGTGAAATTTTAATATACGTAGAGTATGTAGAGAAACATAATATAAAATCTTTGCTAACACGACTTGTTGCTTGTACTGTAATGACGTCTGCTTGCAAGCACGCACGAAGAAACACGCAAGAAGCACGTAGGATTCCTAAACTACTCCAACAAATTCCTGGAATAGAAAGCTCTAAACTATGTCTGTGTTCGAGATGCAAGCCATCTTTGTACCAAATATTGTCAAAATTACTTTAACAGCTGATGAACCATGAAAATTAGGTAACTTATAATTACTGACCGACATACTTTTTCATTTATAGGTAATATTTCGAATTATTGATGAAATATAGGCACTTCTGGATAACTTTCTCTTATTAGTAGATCATCTTTCAGTAAAAACGACGACCTCCGTGGCGCAGTGTGTAGTGCTGTTGACTTAACGTGCGGAGGTCCTGGGTTTGATCCCGTGTAGAAGAAACCGAAGGGGTATGGGTTTAATTTAACTGCCATGCCCCTAACAGGATTAGCCCGCTACCATCTTAGACTTCATCATCACTTACCATCAGGTGAGATCGCAGTCAAGGGCTAGCTTGTAGTGGATAAAAAGAAGAAAAAAAAACAAAAAAAAATGTAGAAAACAAGATAAATGACAATGCCATTTCTAATCAAAAGTCAATGAAGTATGTGATAATATTTGAAAATGGGTACATTTTCTTCTTTATAAGAAGTTATATGAATATAATCAAGATACGTCAATACGAATAACTTCAATATCGTAAAAAAGCCGATGCCTGTAATGGAAAATCGTCTCAGTAAACATCCAGGCATGATATAGGTCAGCAAATGATATATTATACAGGAATGGTTCTGACAATGTTCGCACGAGAGCGATTTGGTTATGATAATACGTGTAGGTATCGCGCAATTTCCTTTTCACTTTTTTTATTTATTTAAACTTTAGGCAAGTTTTAATACCTATCTGGGATTATGGGTGTCATTTCTGGGGTTGCACCAAAAAGAGCAATACATGCACATATTATTCAAAGGTTTCAAAATAAAGTATTGAGGAACATTGTTAACGCACTTTAGTACTTCTGAAATGATAATAATATTCACCGGGACCTTAAAGTTGAATATAATGTTAGGTAGAATAATTGCAAAATTTACAGGCTTCACCATCACGTTAGACTTAGGTAAATGGACAAACCACTATGAGTTAGAGCATAGTAGTGAGTAGGTAGTGATTAGTGACTAGTGATAGTGTAATTTAAGTGCTGCCTCCACGAGCACAAGAAAGTGTCTTCAAAAATAATAAAGAAAAATTAACATGCGTCAGTGGACTACAAAAAATGAAGTGTAGGTTTAGGATTAGGCATCGAAGAAAAATTAGATCACTTTAGATAAGATCACACAAGAAAAACAAGATCATTCTCAAAAATTAAAATTTATTTTTTATTTTTTATCCACTACAAGCTAGCCCTTGACTGCGATCTCACCTGATGGTAAGTGATGATGCAGTCTAAGATGGTAGCGGGGTAACCTGTTAGGGGCATGGTAGTTAGGTATATTAAACCCATACCCCTTCAGTTTCTACACGGCATCGTACCGGAACGCTAAATCGCTTGGCGGCACGTCTTTGCCGGTAGGGTTGTAACTAGCCACGGCCGAAGCCTCCCACCAGGATTCATAAATATTATAATGATATCCTACTGATGGAACGCAACATGACTGAGAGCAACATTCGAGACACGTTCATGGTATGGGTAGGTTCATGATAAATGTTTCTGACAATGTTAAAACGAAAACGATTTGCGTATGATAATGTAATTCAGAAATCTCTGTTTCCTTTCCCGTTCCTTAGGATGGACTTTTTGTAATTGAATTGGTATTTACTTATGATATACTTTGAAGCTCCTTTATATACTTATCTCTGCTCATTTTATATTTATGATATACTCTGATAAAAAGTTAAATTAAACAAGAAGGTATTCCACCTAGAATTTTTTATGTAAAGAGCATTCGAAGAACCTTCTTCAACTTTTATTCTTGCGCAGTTCCTATACTGTTGATTTGTATGAATTATAACTAATGCCCGCAACTTCATCCGCGTGGATTGAGGTTTTTCGGTTTTAATTTTCTGGGATGTAAAGTAGCACATGTGTTAATCCAGACAATAATCTATTTATGTGCCAAATTTCATCCAGATCCGTTTAGCCGTTGGGGAGTGATTGAGTAACAAACATCCATCCATTCATCCATCCATCCTATAACTTGCGCATTTATAATATGAATTAGCGTGATATACCTATTATTCATCGGCTAAATGCTAGATTGCAGAATTTTCGGCGATTAATAAATCGATGTGACCTAAGAAAACGCATATGACCGGTTTATTATTCTTACCGGATGATACTTGACTCTACTTAACTAACGGTAACCTCGAATTATAAATACGAACAGTTTATATTCCAGGCTTTGACCCGTGCGAGTAAATACATTAACAATGAAAATTACAAACCACCTCCGATTTCAAACAGTGTTAGTATTAATAATAATTATTGGGGACTGAAAAACAGATTCATAAAGGTTACAGAAATATAAGTGTTAAGAGAATGAAAGTGTAACAGAATCGAATCTGTGACCTTTTTGAATGTGTTTTTAATTCTGTTAACCCGAAACACTTATATTTCTGTAACAGAAACGAATCGTAACAGAAATGAAAGTGTTTAAATACCTTGCCAAATTTGCTGTTGACGCGTATTCAAATTTGAACCTAAGGTCTAGCACCGTTGGTTGCAATTGTTTTAAGAAAAACATGGCCATGTTGTGTCAGTATGTGTGAAGTCCGACGAAGTGAGAAGAATGCGTTGTCACACCGTGCAGTTTGTTAGGGCATGTACATGCCTTATCTGTAACCCTAATAGGTACCTATTAGGGTTACAGATAAAAACACTTATTATCAGAAATAAACGGTAAAATATTGATTGGGTTACAGTATCGTTTCTGTTTCCGTTATAAATGTTTCTGTTTTATAACAGTTTCAAAAAACAGTGTTTAAACCCCTTATGTCGGTTACTGTTTCAGTCCTTAATAATTAGGCTGTTTGGTCGATGTTAATAATTAGATACAGTGAAACTCGTTTAAGATTTCATTCGTAAAACATTTTCATTCAAGCAGCGTAATCATGGTGTTAGGCATGCACAAGTGATTTCATCCGCTTCCTTTGAGAGTATTCGAGAATTACGTTCCTGAAGGGTCATAATATTCTTGTTTCCCATATTTAATCAACAGGATATGCTTTGACGGATACGTGGTTCAAATGGCAGTGGTTAAATCCCTTTCTAACTTTCTTTTGCACGAGTACAGAAGTATAAACAGTTTTAGGTAGATTACTCGTAACTTAAGCTGAGTGGCTAATATACATAAAAATAGACGACAAATTGAATTAAAATTTAATCGTACTTCGTACTATAACATACATACATATTAACTAATATTATAAATGCGAAAGTTTGGATGAATGGATGTATGGACGTATGGATGTTGTTTGTTACTCAATCACGCCCCAACGGGTTAACGGATCTGGATGAAATTTGGCACAGAGATAGATTATAGTCTGGAATAGCGTATAGGCTACTTTTAATCCTGGAAAATTAAAGAGTTCCCGCGGGACTCAAAAAACCTCAGTTCACGCGGACGAAGTCGCGGGCATTTGCTAGTTTTATTATATACTAGATGATGCTTACTACTTAACCCGCGTGGATTAAAGTTTTCAGATTCTCGCGGGAACTCTTTAATTTTCCGGAATAAAAAGTAGCCTATGTCCTTTCCAGGGGTACATCATTTGTACCAAAATCATCACAATCGGTTGAACAGACAGATATACATATTTTTTCAGTTATAATATTAGTATGGATTGAATATTAAAACTTGAATAGTCCCGTGATGCAACCTATATCTATACCAAATTTCTCAAGTAGATTTTAATTGATAAATTTCCAATCTCTATTTTTAACCCTTTCGATGTTGAATTTACAAACATCTAATCTTAGCGGATGCCTGCATCATATCTGTAAACAACCAGATCCATCCAGAACATCCCCCAGAGTGGCTACAGCTGTACGTTGATAGGTAGATAAGTCAGTCAGTTATTTACCTTTTCTGTTTATATTATTACTAGCTGATGCCGCGACTTCGTCCGCGTGAACTGAGGTTTTTTGAGTCCCGCGGGAACTCTTTAATTTTCCAGGATTAAAAGTAGCCTATACGCTATTACATCCATCCATCCATCCAAACTTTCGCATTTATAATATTAGTAATAGATGTATAAGTAGAAGAAGATAGAATAGGTTTATTGGCGATAACAGACATTACTCAGAAAATTCACATTTTCAAAGTGGCTTTAGTAGAACCCTTATTCTAACAAAGCGATTGTTCTATAGAATTGAATTGTGCAAATCCCTTTGCATCGAACTTACTAAAATGCAATTTATAATGAGTCTCTTACAATGAATATTCCTGGAAATTTTCAATACAGAATGAGTGCAATATTGACTTAATTTTTTTTTTTTAGGGTTTCATAACCCTTTTTTTTCCATTTTGTCTGTCTGACGGACATGACATCTACCTGTGTATTACAGCCATTTTAGAAACCAATTTTTAGACCATTAGATACAATTGAAAAGTAGCTACTTCCAACTGCCCTTTTCAGCTTAATGTAGAGTCCTTAGAACGTCTCTGTTACCGCTGCACAAGGGCAAATTAAAACAATGAAAAAAAAACCTATCTGCCTCGAACATGAAAAGAAAGAGCCGAAAAGAAGATTTAGTTTGGAGTTAATGTATTAGATTTTATAATTTGTTAAAATTGACAATAAGCAAGTTGAATAAAATGTACCCATATTTCATCAAAATACTAATTTTACACAATATTTGAATCACCCTTCAAACTAATAATAAATTCTTATCCAGATTTTGGACAAGCTCGTTAATTTTAAACTAAAATATAATATTATAATAACGTTTAAATTATATACTTCTGATATGATATTTCTAATTAATGACACTGCACTGAGCTTCTTCGTCGAGTTTGTAGCAGCAAGGGTAATTAATCTATTTTATGTATAATTTGTCTGTGTTTCATAACATTCTGTATTTACACTGATTTCAGTTGATGTACTAGATGATGCCCGCGTTTTCGTCTGGTTTTAAGCCCCGTGGGTTATTATTATTATTACTCTTTGATTATCTCTTAATATATAAAACAAAGTCGGGTTTGTTCGAACAATTATAACTCTAGAACAGCTGAACGGATCTGGATGAAATTTGGCACAGGGATAGATAATAGTCTGGAATAACACAGGCTACTTTTTATCCCGAAAATTAAATGGTTCCCGTGGGAGCCAATAAAACCTCAATCCACGCGGACGAAGTCGCGGGCATCAGCTAGTTTGGAATAAAACCCTGTGTCGTTTCCTGCAATTCAAACTATTACTATCACACACATACACATACACACACCCACACACACACACACACACACACACACTCATACACACACACCATCAGTTGAACCGCAAAAACACTGCAGACAAACAGATAAATAAATACTTTCACACTAATGATAATGCTAAGGATGGAAGTACTGATTCAATAAATGATATAATGATAAATGATTTATTTATTTAATGTAGGACAACTTGTGACACTTATGATACGTCAAGACTCTACCATTGGAAAGCTGATTCTACTGAGAATGGCCGGCAAGAAACTCAGCAGTTGCTCTTTTCTCAAAAAAGAAAAAGGTTACAATAAGTAACAATACAACACCTACACTATGTAACAATTATTACACTGACTTGTGGGTTACTGGATGCGAGCCCGGTTGCTTCCTTGCAACTTTGTCATTCAGAAAATTATCGATGGTGTAATAACCTCGACATAACAAATGCTGTTTAACACAGTCTTTGAATTTATGTAATGGCAAATCTAGAATAATATAATATTTTAGATCGATTCATATTATCCAAACAGTAGATTTAAATTTCAAATTTCAAATTTCAAATAGATATGTTTCTGAAATAATAACGCAGTATGCGCTCTAATGAGATCTTTATAAATTGCTTCTGAATCAATTTGCGCCACTTCAAACAGCGACGGACGACCTTTGACTTTATTAAAGAAACATCTTTTATCATAACTGTACCACAACCCATATTTTGTTTTTATACTCGAACTTCAATTAATTAACTTTAAGTAAAAAGCCATTATTTCATGCATGTGGACAATAAACTGCTTAATGGCCAGATTCGCGAGAATGGGGAAAATTAAAAATTCGTTAGCAAGCGAACAAATTGGCTTTTTTGCCAAAAACAAAAATTTTCAACGGTGATAAACCGCTGAAAAATAGGGCAACTACCCGAATTCGGGGAGAGTTGCCAAGATGTGTAACAATACTAGGTTTATGTTCGAGTAGGCAATGCAATTTTAGGGATAAGAGCTGCGTTTTATTACATCAATTTTATCTAAATACCTACTAGATGATGCCCCGTGTCTTCTTCCGCGTGGATTAACGTTTAACTCTTTCATTTTTCGGGATTAAAGTATGTCACTTTGCTTGTCTTTAATTATATCCGTTAAAAAAATCACGTCAATGCGATGCTTCGTTGCAGCATGATTGACACACAAACCAACAAACAAACACACTTTTTTTTTTACATCCACGACAAGTTAGTCCTTGACTGCGATCTCACCTGTGTCGTCAAACTCTCGCTAGCTGACTCGGTCTTTAGCACAAAACTATCCTTCAAAACCACAAAAGTTAATCGTAGGAGTTTATTATATCTTGAGATAAAAATACGCGCAATGCAAATGTGAATATTTAAGGTTTAAATTTTGCTTTAACAAAAACCACCAAGCCCATTCCAAGAGATAACCAAAGCTAGAATACCTATATAAGTTATCTTGGTGAGGACAATCGGTAGATCTGGGTGACCCTTGAGATTAAAGAAAGGAAAATATTAAAGAATGTATGAAAAAAAGTATCAACTAAATAAAGGTTTAATTATCCCAGACCTTTTGAAGAAAAAAATATTTTTGGGTATTATTTCGAAATTTCTAGGGTACAGAAGGTATAATGCTAAGAAAGATAAGCTTTACTGTACTAAATAAATTCACCACCATTTCGGCACCCTTTCGTCTTAGCTCCAGTCGGATTGGTTTTTACCGATTAAGGATTTTTTTTTTAATTAAATATTTTTTCTTCGGTTTTAATAAAATTCAATTAAAACACCCTCTTACAATTCTATTCTCTCCTACATGTAGGTATACGCACGCAATACAAACAAACATCAATACGACCAATTGTAACAATAGAAGTTCGATGTACAGATAATTCAAATAGAGAAACGTTGCCAAATACAGAATACTCAATACACAACGATCCAATACATAGTTATGGCATACGGGTGTGACCTCGTTTGTTACAATGTAGTTCCTATGATATATGGATCTGACCTCGCTTTGAGTACTTGTTACAATGTAATTTCCACGGTCCTGATTGTGCGACTTAAACTTTAACACGTTTAGCAGATTAACGAAGTAAATTATTGGCAGCAATAATCATAAAATATGTTATGGCTAACTAAGAACAATGACAAGGCAGGATAAGGCTTCCAGAAACTGCCCCACTCCTTACACGACGCATGTAACAAAGAGAGTATAAAGCACCAGCCCAGAGCCATAGCCATCATTCTGTTACCTGCCTCCTCTCTCGATCATAAGTTCATTATGAACTAAGTTCTTGTAATTTTATAATAAGTTTATATTAAATTCAGTGATTAATATTCAGTACGATTTTCATTTTAAAATCTAAATAATTCCACATCAAATAAATACGCTCTCAACGTGACGAAGAAGCCGCACCAGCTCGCCGCAGTCAGCACCGCCGACACAGGGTCTTAGCCCAGGCTTCGAGGTTTCCAAAACACCACCGTCGCGTACACCATTACTGGCGCAGCCGGTAGGATTTCACAGTAACCCTGGAACCAGGTATCTAACCCAAACACTGAGTAAGTGAAAATCTTTTATTTCTGGACAGAGTTACTTTCTCCAAAGAATTAATGTGAATAGAGCCTTCAAATTCATGAGAGAGAAAGATTTAAGAAGCAGTAACAGAATCGGGAGGAACTATATGTCAATTCATCGCGACTTTCCTTCCTTAACAAACCATCCCATCCCATTTATAGACGTTAATATATAACTTGCGTAGTTTAAGTGAGGAATAGGGATAATTTTTATATATTCATTATTATATGTACATGTACAACCCTTATTTTTGTGTAATTGATTTATAATTTTATGTATATGATATATTAATACTTTTGTGTGTGTGATTTTATAGTGTGCGAATTGTTATTACCGCGAATTTTTTTATTATTGCGAATTTCTTAGTTATTCGGTAAATGGACATAAGAGCCGTCGAATAACAGCAAAAGAATTAACAAAATTTTTATTATCGCGAGGAAAAAGAGAAATATTAATTCTTCTGCAAAGACAGGGAATTTTGATATCCTGAAATAAGAGGATTTATTTGAGAGAGCTCTCAGACCAAAAGTGTCTTTAATTAAAGTGCCATAAGTTGCCTTTAAATTAAAATATTAAAAAGCCAAAAGTGCTTAAATTATATTATATATATCAGTATAAGCGTACAAAAAGTAGTCGTGCTACTATAAAAACAATTTGTATCGTATGCTTTGCTGAAAACATTTTTAAATTTTTTTTGTGTAATAGGACCTTCTCACTAGAGTCGAGTACCTGAATAATAGATTATATGGCGATAAATATCTACCTTATAGAATTGTAAGATTGATGAAAAAGGGTTCTCATTCTTATTGTATAATATCGCAAAACACTAATTGTATATTAATTCTATTTAGGCTTCATTCTGTTCTATTTTTGAAGTGTCAAATTTCTAGACGATATCCTAGAATATTTTTAATAAAAATATTTTACGTATCAGTTCTCAATATAGTCGGATATAGTTTTATAGAATACAGAATTGATAACTTTTGAAAAAAAATGCTTCCTCTAGCGGCACGCGCAGCGCAATCAGCATTTAATATTGCCCAACACCATGTACAAAACCACCCAACACATTCACAAACACCTTCTCAAGAACCACATATATCAGCGTCAAATGAACAAGAATCAAATATACAGGGACCAAATACGATTAACCTTCCTACGTTACATGAAGTTCATTATGAAGAAGATAGGGATTTAGCATATTCCCCCGTACCTAGTGGTCAATATGACTCATCACCTGAAAGGCCTCCGCCTTATTCTTATGATCCCAATAGGACAACGGAGCATGTACTAGTTAGTAATAGTCCGCGCAGTAAAGTTTCGGAAATGTCAGCATTAATTCCATCGTATGACGGAAATTCTAAACACCTTAATCTTTTTATTAGAAAAAGCGAATTTATTATTAATGAATATGGAGATGGCACAGAGAAACAATATAAATTGATTCTCGAAATAATCACCAGTAAATTAACAGGTCGAGCCGCTACAGTCATAAGCGAGAATGATTATGTCATGAACGACTGGGATTTAATTAAAAAGATTCTTATACAGTATTTTGGTGATCAAAGATCGGAAGAATGTTTAAAATTGGAATTAGAAAGTTTAGAAATCAGATCTACAGAAAAATACTTAGATTTTTGCAACCGCATACAAACTGTTCGATCAGGTTTGTTCTCAAAAATTAAAGATTTAGAAAACAAACAGACTAAAATGATAATATATAATCACATGGCATTAAATGTATTTTTATATAATTTGCCACAGTCACTTTTATTATTAGTAAGATTAAAGAAACCCCAAACTTTAGAAGAAGCCCTTCAAATAGTAATAGAAGAAACAAATCTCGATAAACAGTATCAAATGCGAAAGCGACTACATAATCCAAAACCATCATCTGTAAATAATTCCAGAATACCACCAACTTATAATAATAATAATTATCGCCCAATGCATAACAATAATTTTTCTAGACCCATGTCAAATAATAATTATAACCGACCTCCAAATAATAATAACTACAGACCTAATTTTCCTAGACCATCCATTTGTCCGCGGCCTAATCAACCATCGACAAGTCAAAACTCTAATCAACAGAGTGAACAACGACTCCTAAGTGTAAATGACTTTTTACAATTTAGACGGATGCATAATCCTCCAGACGCGTATCCTAACTGGAATACCCGTCCTAGAAATATACCACCACATAAGAGATGGTACCCTAATACCAATAATAATAATTCTGGTAATAATCGAATTAATTTTCATGAAACACGCTATGTCCAAAGGCAGGAACCTCAGAGTTTGCCAACCCCTAGAGATGAACCACGTAATATTACAGAATCTGCTGAACCAAATTTTCAAGTACAGGCCTCAACATCACGTCAGCCAGAAACATAACTAAAAACATATTTTTACCATGCTTATACATAACAGAAATAAAAGCTAATTTACTATTAGATACTGGCAGTACTAGGTCATTTTTATCAAATAAAAAGGCAAATAGATATTTTAAATCTTATAAGCAATTCGAACCATTTGATGTAGTTACATCACATTCAGTAAGTTATCATAACGAAACAATTTTTATCCCTTTATTTAAACAGTTTAACGATAAACGTATGCATAAATTCTACATTTACGACTTAGAAGAGCCGTACGACGGCGTAATAGGATTTGATCTTCTACAAAAGTTGAACGCTATTATAAATGTAGAGCAGAAAACATTGAAAACCAGTTCCGCAGTTATTCCTATAAGCTTATCTAACACTCATAAAATTTTAATACCCATGGTTACGCTTAAACTCGAACCGCGTACGGAACATAGAGTTGTCGTACCAACCAATCTAGAGAATGGACAAGGCATTTTAGATTTTGTAGAATTTCATAAAGATGTTAGAATGCCTTCAGCTGTAGTAACATGTTATAATGGATTTGCCCATACAATTATACAAAATTTAACAGATAAATGGATAACAATAAAGATTAGTACTCCATTTAATATAACTCCATGTCCATGTCCTGAAAATACAACAAATAATAAAAATATTTTAAATAATTTGTCTTCTACGACAAGCGATTATGATGCGATTCTATTAAATAACTTAGAAAAACTGCGTACTAGCCACATGAATCATGAGGAAAAGCAATTAATTTATAATTTATGTTACGAGTTTCGAGATATATTTTACAGTGAGGACATTCCTTTAAGTTTCACACATGAAATAAAACATCATATCCGAACTAAGAACGACGATCCAATTTTTATTAAACCTTATAGACAGCCACCAACTCAGGCTGCTGAAATTAAAACCCAAGTTGGAAAGTTATTAGAAAATAACATAATAAAACCCAGCTTTTCACCTTGGAGTGCCCCAGTTCACATCGTCCCAAAAAAAATTAGACGCTTCAAATGAACAGAAATATAGAATGGTTATTGATTATCGAAAATTAAATGAGATAACTATCGATGACAAATACCCTTTACCAAATATTACAGATATTTTCGATAAATTAGGTAAAAGTACATACTTTACAACATTAGACTTAGCCTCAGGTTATCATCAAATCGAAGTTGATAAAAAAGACCAGTGTAAAACAGCCTTTAGCACGCAATTTGGTCATTATGAGTTCTTACGAATGCCTTTCGGATTGAAGACAGCTCCTGCTACTTTTCAAAGAGCTATGGACAATATCTTAAGAGGTTTACAAGGCATCCATTGTTTGATATACTTGGATGACATAATTGTATTTTCTTCCAATCTTCAAGAACATATTACTAGATTGAAGAAAGTCTTCACAACGCTTCGTAACGCCAATTTAAAAGTTCAATTGGATAAATCCGAATTCTTGCGCAAGGAAGTTTTATACTTAGGACATAGTATAACACCTGAAGGATTAAAACCTAATGAAGATAAAATTAAAGCAATTTTAAATTTTCCTTTACCTCAAAAATCCAAAGATATAAAATCTTTCTTAGGACTACTAGGTTATTATAGAAAGTTTATAAAAGATTTTGCTAAAATAACCAAGCCAATGACTTCATTATTAAAGAAGGGACAAAAGTTCATTATTACTAAAGAATTTTTAGAATCATTTGAGACATGTAAGACATTGCTTACTAATGCACCGATTTTACAATATCCAGATTTTACTAAACCATTTATTTTAAGCACCGACGCTTCGAATTTTGCGTTAGGCGCTGTTCTTTCTCAAGGTTCGATAGGTCAAGATAAACCAATAGCATATGCCAGCCGAACTTTAAACTCCGCCGAACAAAAGTATAGTACAATAGAAAAGGAATTGTTAGCAGTTCTATGGGCTGTTAAACATTTTAGACCTTATCTCTACGGAAAGAAATTTACAATTTATACCGATCATAGACCATTAGCATGGTTATACTCTTTAAAAGAGCCCGGTAGTAAATTAACTCGTTGGAGATTAAGATTACAAGAGTACGATTTTGATATAATTTATAAAGGTGGAAAATACAATTTAGTAGCAGATGCATTGTCTAGAATCGAATTAAATACCTTAGATATCAATGATCTAGAACAACCATCAACATCAAAAGGTATAATCATAGATAATAGTGATAATATTTCAGAAGTCACTATGACAGCATCAGAAGTATCAGATGTTAGAGAACTTGAATTTCAGGATGATAATAACATCATCCCTACTTTATATGAAGCCATCGACATAAAGCCTAACCAATTGATCATAAATCAATGGTATAAAGATGAAATTAAAATAGAAGATAAATCAAGTAATAAGTCTAAAATATTAGAAGTATTCTTACCTTTGAATTCTAAATTAATAGAAAGGTTTTTAAAAGATAATATAGAAGTACATAAAAAGTACTTTATTTTCTTTGAGAATACTACATTACGTGATTTATTTAATAAAGTAGTTTCAAATTTATTCGATAAAAATTCCGTTCCTTTCTATGAATGTACAAAACGCATAACAATTATAGAAGATGAAAATGAGCAAAAAGAAATTATTCTTAAGTATCACGAAGGTAAAACTTGCCATAGAGGAATAACTGAAACATATAATAAATTAAAAAGAAATTATTATTGGCCTAATATGAAACAAATTATTACAGCAGTTATTAACGAATGCCAAACTTGTAAAAGAATGAAATATGACAGAAAACCTTTAAATCCCTTAATTCAATTAACCCAAACGCAAAATAAACCGTTTGAGGAAATCTTTATAGATTTATTTTCAATAGAAAAACTTTCATACCTAACTTTGGAAGACGCTATCAGTAAATTTGGACAAGCTGTTCCAATTATGAATAGGTCTACTCCAGAAGTAGTTAAAGCCCTAATTAAGTACTTTTCACTTTATGGGTTACCATTAAAAATCAGCTGTGACCCAGGATCAGAATTTAACAATACCTTAATTAAAGAATTATTAAGTTTACATAAAATAGATTTGCATATAGGAACTCCCAACAATCCAAATTCAATGGGAATAATTGAGAGATTCCATAGTACTTTAATTGAAATTTATAGACTTGCTAAATACGAAAGAAAAATCACAGATGCTGCAGATGTTATGACATACTCTATTATGGCTTATAATAACAGCATTCATTCTATGACTGGTTTCACACCTTTCGAAGTTCTTTTTGGTCATACTGACGCAAGAAGTGTATTCGACACTCAATTCCATCAGCAGTATATGCAAAAACTCATTAAAGATCATGAAAAGAGGACGAAATTCTTATATGAACATATAAATCAAAAATTGCTTCAATTTAAAGAAGACAATAGAAAACGATTAGAGCCTTCAGCTTCTACGAGTTACGAATTTAATAAAGGCGATCAAATCTATACCAAAATGGTTAATAAACGTCTTGCTAAAGATAAACCGAGATATGAAATAGCAACGGTTTCAGCAAGCCCTGAAAGGAATGTTTTACCAATAACTATTAGGAACCGTGAAACTTCAGTTCCAATAAGAAATATAAAGAAACCAAATAAATTACCAAGAACATTAAATTTCTTGAGAATATACGATTGAAATAAATAAATAAAAAAAAAAAAATGCGACCCTAGAACCCTATTTCCATCAATCAAATAAAATAAAACAAAATGTATTTTAAAATTAAGTATAATTAGGAAACACGTGTATTAAGTATTTAGTATTAAAAAAGGGGCCCTCATACTTATAAGAATAGTTCTAAATAAATAAGAAATAAGAATAAATATATTCTAGATATTATATAGAAATAGAAAGGGGAAAGTTAAACGTTTAGCATAAGTATCAATTTTGTACAATGTCTATAATTCCTTACCCTCACCCTTTATCCACTATACCTGCATCAAGAAGACATCCTGAACGAGAAAATAAGAAAGTCATAGAAAAAATTTTGAGATCAATATTCCATGATAATTGTCATAATATGATCATGAAGTATTGCTCTTCGATATTTTACTAAAGACAGCCACAAAGGAAAACAGCTACTACGAGATGAACTACAGAGCTACAAAGTCTACAAGGTCTACAAAAGGCTACGGGAGCTACGAAAGAACATACGCGTAGCCATCCCTCATTCAGTGCAGTGCTTTCAGTGTAGTGAAGACAAAGTCAATCAAAGTGAAAGGGTAGAATAGAATTATTAGCATTATATAAACAGTGTTAATTTAAGAATACTACTGTTAATTTAATTAAAAAAATTACTTGCAGTAATTTTTTTAGATTAAGAAGGGAGGAGTTATGGCATACGGGTGTGACCTCGTTTGTTACAATGTAGTTCCTATGATATATGGATCTGACCTCGCTTTGAGTACTTGTTACAATGTAATTTCCACGGTCCTGATTGTGCGACTTAAACTTTAACACGTTTAGCAGATTAACGAAGTAAATTATTGGCAGCAATAATCATAAAATATGTTATGGCTAACTAAGAACAATGACAAGGCAGGATAAGGCTTCCAGAAACTGCCCCACTCCTTACACGACGCATGTAACAAAGAGAGTATAAAGCACCAGCCCAGAGCCATAGCCATCATTCTGTTACCTGCCTCCTCTCTCGATCATAAGTTCATTATGAACTAAGTTCTTGTAATTTTATAATAAGTTTATATTAAATTCAGTGATTAATATTCAGTACGATTTTCATTTTAAAATCTAAATAATTCCACATCAAATAAATACGCTCTCAACGTGACGAAGAAGCCGCACCAGCTCGCCGCAGTCAGCACCGCCGACACAGGGTCTTAGCCCAGGCTTCGAGGTTTCCAAAACACCACCGTCGCGTACACCATTACTACATACCAATTCTCGGTGTAGAGTATTGTGATCAATAGTGCCACCACCACCACCACCACTACAGCCCATTAACGTCCCACTGCTAGGCACAGGCCTCCACTCTCATAGGAGAGAGGGAATTAGAGCTTAGACCCACCACGCTGCTCCAATGCGGGTTGGTGGGCTTTAACGACTATTATCATGTTAGTGATAATAACCGGGACCGACGTCTTAACGTGCTCTCTGAGGCACTGGGATAAATCACCGCCAACTTCCAACTCCGGGCTGGTACTGATTGAAAAACCCAATACCTAACAATTTTTATGCCCGACCGGGAATCGAACCCAGGACCTCGTGATCCGTATTCGACTATGCTATCAATAATGCGGAGTGCGAAAATGCTGAATATGACTGACTTTGGACTACACTAGTTCACTGACCTTTGTGTATTTAACTAACTAAATACTCGATGCTACTGACACAATTTGACGCAGGGGTACAGTAGCGGGAAGGATTGTAATGGTTTTCCTTACGAATAGGATGGATCAACACTCGTAGAGTTCGTTGAGTAACCACAACCTTAGAGCACTGAACGTCTTCAACTCAATGGCTCTGCACTGAGATTTTCTATTCGAACGCAAAACTTTAAATAAAAACAAACACGCACAAAGGGTTCACACAGTATAAATTATTTTGGTAAATAACAAGAAATATGACATAACAACATGTAAGTAATCAGCTGTGAAATAACTGGCTTTCATTAAACTGGTAGCGCCTGACAAACAATTTGACACCCCATGAGTACGGAACCCTAAATATCGTTTTTCGGATTTTTTCCTGTTCTTGCGTTGTGAGATTTTGCTTTTTGCCAAATTTCATGATTCTAGGTCAACGGGAAGTACCTTATAGATTTTGATTTATTTGCGAGTGTCAAAATATGCAAAATATGCGGCATAAATGAAAGTATAGTTTAACATAGAACCTTGATTTTTTTACAGCTGAAAGGGGCCGTGGACCTAAGTATTTGATATTAATTTCCACGAGTTCTCAAAAAAGGTGGTTGACAGACAGACAGACAGACGGAAAATGAAGTGATCCTAATAGGGTTCCTTTTTTCTTTTCTTGAACCCAAAAACACCTGTCTTGAAGATTATATCTTGTGTAATATTACTAACTAGCTGATGCCCGCGACTTGATCCGCGTGGTCTATGTTTTTTTTATTCCCGCAGGAATTCCTTCATTTTACGGGATAAAAAGTAGCCAATGTCACTCTCCGGGTCCTCAACTGGCAACCCATGCCAAAAATCACGCCGATCCGTTACTCCGTTACGGCGTGATTGAAGGACAAACCAACAAACAAACACACTTTCGCATTTATAATATTAGTATGATGTTACGAAAAAACTCAGCGCGACCAATCAAAGTCAAAGTACCTTTGCTCTATTAATCTCGGCGACATACTCTATTTATGTTAAGACTTATAAATTGAATCCCAAAGTTAGATTTTGCACGAAAAATATTCTGTAGCAAATATATATAAATACTCTGTTTAAATTATTGGATATAGTAAAATATTTCAGTGCCTATTTAATTCATCTACGGTTTCCCAATAAGTTTATTTGCCGCAGTCACCTTGAAGGTTTATGGATGTAGTACATATAAAAACACTCTTTAAGGCTCTTTGGGGAGATAAAGTCGGTATAGTAAATTCCGATTTTTACGGCCGAAATAAAGTGTGTGACTTTATCATAGAAATATTTATGATAGGTATTTGTAAGTATATTACATTTGAATAACTATTGCGAATCTTTGCTGAATTTGATCATATGAGTATTAGTAAATATGAGTCTTTTCGCATTAACAAAGTGTTTTAAAACATAGATTCCTCTGAATTGCAGTAAGTCTGTTTGTGTCATCCTAACAACTGTGTCATAGCACTTGCACATATACCATACTCACAGAATACTAACTATCTACAAAAGTCAGCAAATTTTCTCATACACTTCACCACGGTACGCAATCTTAACATAGACTAGCTATTTACGCAGAAAACAATAATTATTATAGTACACAAGTACTACATGCACAAAAATAGATACTCTATTTTTTGATGCTCATATCAGTAGGGCGATTGTGTAAAACCTGCATCAATCATTGTTACAGTCTTAATGGTTTTCAATGGCTGAATGTATGGATTTTTATTTAATCGTATGCATTTGGTACATTTCGCTTGCAAGTTCTTCGCTCGTTTAGCACCACCCAGGGGACACGTGCAGGGAGGTAGAAGGTAGCTCCTGCGGACGTGAGCGACGGGGCATCCCCCAATGCGAGGCCGGTTGCTTCCATGCAACTTTGTCATTCAGAAAATCATCGATAAAACTTCAAAAAAAAAAGTAGTGGAAGAATATCAACCAATCAGACGTGATTGCGATCGTGACACTGTAGCTGTCATTTTTAGACAACCGCCCTACAGATATCTCATATCTGATGGGACAGCGGTTTATCTGGATTGGAAAAAGATCAGACGCGGGGTCAGTGGTTTTAAGTACTGTGCGAACTTCCCAAACTCTAGACTGTTATAGTAACAGCGGTTTCCACTTCTACTTCTTAATGAGCTTGTGTCTGACTTCTAGTGTCCAAAGTCACAGAGCAATCTGACTTCGTTTGTTTTGTTCGATAGTGTATCAGGCATTTAGACTCTTTAGTTGAAGTTGTACCAGCAGTTTCAAAGTTCTTGAGCTTTTGTTGTAGTTTCGTGAATGAGGCTTGGGAATAGAAGGGTTCTTGATCCAAAACTATTACAGATAAAAACTTTATGTATGAGCCTTAATATTCCGTCAAATGAGTTGGAACGATTTATTATCCGCAATTTATTTAGTTTCGAAAATATGAAAGAAATAAGAATAAATTTGTATTCGGTTGTACGAGTTTATCACACAGTGTGATAAGCTTTTGTCATAATTACTATAATGAATTGAAAAATAAGATAAGCTTTAATATGCATAATTGACCGAGCGAAGCGAAGGTCTCTGAGTCTACTTGAGTGAATTGGCACTTGTCCGTCCGTCCGTCCGTCCGTCCGTCCGTCCGTCCGTCCGTCCGTCCGTCCGTCTGTCAGAGCATTATAACTTCTGAATTACTGAACGTAATTACTTCAGCTTTGAATATAATATGTAAACCATTGGCCTTCCGCCGAATATGGCTTAAAAAGTTATAAAAATCTTTATTTCAGGGGGGCTCTCATAGAAGCGAATGCGAAGTAAAATATTTTTTATAAAGTTACATAAGGTTGCGGTATAACATTTTAAAGATAATTAGGAATAGAGTCCAAAAATATATTCCAAAATTCCAAATCCAAAATTGACGAAATGGGGGGCTTTCAAAGTGGAGATTTTCTAACGTCCAAAGTTGACCTCAGAACTAAATTTACTGAAAGGCTGAGCCTGAAACTTGATCAATTATTTGAATTATATCCTGTACTTGAACAACATATACCAAAATTAGATAAAATATATTGTAAGGAAACGGAATTATTTAATTTTCAATGAGCTTCAGTATTTTTAACAGAACTTCACATTTATGTCAATAGATGGCGCCGCGAGATCTCAGTTCGGGGCGAACCACTAGTTACTAGAATGAATTGAAAATTAAGTTAAGCTATAAGCATAATTACTAGAATAAATTGAAAAACAATAATGGGAATTGAAGAGTTAATAACGTGTCTACTATACAGATCCGTAATATGCTATTAAAATTTCACATTGCATTGTTATATAACATTACGAACATAATTTACTATAGCGATATATTTATCGATATGGAATGAACTCTTCTTTTTTCAGAGTTGCAATTTGAAAAACTAAATATGAAATAAAAGCATATTTATGTATCTTACAAATGATTTAGCTGTTGTTAGACCACAAAATTTAAAGTTACCTAAAGCAATTTACAAATTTAAAAAACAGAATAAAGAAAATTGCTTATAGGTACAAGCCCGTAATCACAATAGTTTTCTGTTAATGGCTCCCATCTCCTGTGGCAACCCTTAATACATTACTAACAAAACTGCCTCTGGGAAAGTGTTCTTGTTTACAGATCCATTGTAACCAAATACTTCAATGCCCCGCCTAAGTGCCAACCATATTTCACCAGTTTGGTCATTAAATAGGCCGAGAGAAGATAAATAAGAGCCCGAAACAAACACGTCGGACAAATGACGCGGATCCTTGGGGATATTTCAAGAAAATGGCACTTGTTCTAACTAGCTTTATGTAGGTAGGCAAAAATAATTATTTAGAAGTAGGTCGTTTCTCTTATAAAAGTTTATTTTATTTTATTTATGCACGATCTGAGTCAGCTAACCTTTCATGCTTGCTCTCCCATGGAACTACAAAATATTTTTTATATCTCTAAGTGCTCTCCTTAGAATGCTCTACAAGCTACATATAAAAAATTAAAAAATCACAAAGCGCAGAGTAACATAGAAAACTTTAAAAAAAAAATCGTTCAGGATTAAACTAAAACCTAAATTCATGCGACCCATGTCGCTGGTCAAAGCCGGACAATTTTATGGCGGTTAAAAACAAACGACAAAGTGGATAACTCCATTCCCCTTTGTAGCTACTTAATTTATAATATTGTCTATAGGTAAGCTCAAAGGAATTAAAGGCCTCGGATTTCTTGGAAGGACTTATATTAAATATCAAAATAGGTATGCTTGGATTATATTGTCCTTATTCAAATTTCTCAGATTTACTTACAAGGGTAGAAAATGAATAAGGGTCATCCATAAAGTCCTAAGTTTCATGACGTCATATTTCAAAATCTTATACATCTAAGTGTTAAAAAAAACAGTAACCTTCGCCAATATCAAGCAACAACAATAAATACTAATACTCTAAATGCGACATCAACATTAATAAATACTAATACTCTAAATGAGAAAGTGTGTTTGTTTGTTGGTTAGTCATTCAATCACGCCGCAAAAAAGCAACGGATCGACGTGATTGTTTGCATGGATATATATAGTTGAAGTCCTGGAGAGTGACATAAGTTACTTTTTATACCCGAAAACGAAGGAGTTCTTGTGGGAATTAAAAAACTTATTCTACGCGGATGAAGTCACGGGCATCAGCTAGTTAGCCAATAATTATCTGGTATCGTATTACTAAACTAATTTATCAAAGCTATGCTATCATAAGCGTAAATCACGTCGCACTAATTATATTTATTAGGTAGGCTAGTACTATTTTTGTCAGTAAGTCAAAGTTCAAACTAGTCAAAGTTTACACTTTGACTGACTGGTAATGTTTTTATAATGACGACATACCATATTGCGAAGATCATATCGTTAGAGTTTTTGGCAACTCTCCCCGAAGTTTGCCCCTTGGCCTATTTTTCACGACTTTATCGCAACATTTTTTACAGAGGCAATTTGCACGCCTGCTAACGATTTTTTTATTTAATTTTATTTTAAAATAAAAATGTTTTGTTAAAGAGCCATTAAAAATGATACTAAGTTAATTTTTATTTCAGTTATTTCTTAGAAACATGAATACAATATGAAGTTTTTAGATAATAATTATATCTGGTAACCTATGCATCTACAAAATATTTAATTATATAAGATGGACCATAAGGTATTATTTTATTAAAATCACGAAAGGTAGGTAAGATTAGGATTTTGACAAAATAAAATGATATTTTGTGTGAATGTGGGATGATAGATATGAACTGTTTGGATGTAATAAATAGATGTATCATGTTTCTTTCCTCAATCTACCTATCCTACTCCGTATCAACAATCTGGATTATTTTCTTACCAAACTGACTGTTAATACAAATTCTATGTAGCCACGGTTATATAAGAGCAATTCTAACAAAACAATAGCTCGAGTTTTCTTACGATAATATTTGTGAATATCAGTTACATTCTAATTTAGATAGGGTAAACAAGAAGTACTATCTGAAGGCGTAACGTTGAGGTCTACGCGTATAGTCAGAAACACGGCCTCACTGACATCTGCTTTTGTACACTGCATAAATAAATTGAGCGCATACGCCTCATGTTCAGATCAGACTACTGCTTTGCGATCACTGTACCAAGCAACCCAAGAACCAAGAACAGTCGAACAAAGTTTCAACTTTATTGGATCAATAACCATAAAAGGCTTTGTCCTGAGCGACTGACAGACAACCTAGAGTCCAAACAGCTGAACGTTGTTTGAAATATTGAGAGTATATTTCAGAATTTCCGAAATTCCAATCAAAGGAGGTCAAATAGGCGGTTCAAGTTATATCCGTGAAACTTGGTATTTGTGCTTTCGGTGAAAAATAAAGAATTTCATGTTCTTCACAGTTTTTTAAATTACAAAAATTCCACGCGGCCGAAGTCGCGGGAAACCCCTAGTTTATGACACATAAGAAGTTTATATCCTATATGTCAAGAATGTTCTCGTGATTTAAATCACAACTACCGAGTAACGAATTGGAGTGCTGAAAGTTGTTCAATTATTCAAAGAGGAGACATTTTGTACGAAACTCGTTGTGTGTTTCCATTGTTTTCTGTCCTTTATTTCGGACGGAACATCTTGAATTTTCCGTTGAGTTTATAATGATTCCGTTAGAATGGTAAAAGGAAAACGCGCCCTAGTGGCAAAGAGGTTGAGAAATGTTGATGCAGTATTTGACCGAGCGAAGCGAAGGTCTCTGAGTCTATTTGACTGAATTTGCACTTGTCCGTCCGTCTATCAGAGCCTTATAACTTCTGAATTACTGAACGTAATTATTTAAAATTTAAATATAATATGTAATCAGACTTGCTGGGAGAACTGATGCCTAAGGTGGTGCGCGTTTGCCTAGAAGATGTCTAGTCGCTCTTGAGTTTTTTTTCAGTTTATCTGGTTCTGGTGTTGATGGACGTGGCCATTTATGTGCTACGACTATTACGCAATAGCAACATACCTAGTTGTTTTACCCAATACCTACCCTTGTGACGAGTGGACGTCACAGCTGCCATGGCACGTAAGATGGCAATCAAGAGCTAGCTTTTATATGATTAAGAAAAAAGCAAAGTAATTATGTTAAAGTCGTGTTTTAGTCTGGTATTTAGATAAAGCTTTCATAATAGGCATGACCCGTCCATCTTACTAAGCTTTAATAAGCACAGTTGCCTAAAATAGATCACTGTTTTTGATTATGCCCGCCCTTTGCACGCCTCTTTTGTTTCCGGGGAGTTTTGTTTTATTTTACATTGTATTTCATCTTTGTCATATCCAATTAGATAATACAAAAACGGTCGTTACGTTTCATAAACTAGGTTTATATTATACGCAATAGTCTAAAAAGAGGTATATTCATTCAATCAATGAATAATTTAAAATTGTTGACTAAATTATTTTCGATATATCTTTTTCACAATCAGAAACCTCCCTGGCGAAGTTTAAAGCGCTGTTGGCGTAACATGCGGAGGTCCTGGGTCCGATCCCTGGCGAGATGTATCAGGTAAGATTGCAGTCAAGGGCTAACTTGTAGTAGACAAAAAAAACAGAAACATATGGAAACAGGTAACGAGTCTTTGCCTGCTAAGATATGGAATTATATAACTTAAATACGAGTAATTGTAAAGCGGCGAGATACCGCCTGTAAACAAGGATTATTATTATTGTTTGAAATTTTCAGTTTGTGCGTAAAGTAGATTTGTGCGTTTGACTTCTCCATTTTGTTGTTGCTTGTTTGAATGCTCATTGTTCAGTCGAGTGAATGGTGCATTTTATTAATAGAGAAAGGAATAAATTCTTAGGGACCCCGTCAGGTTAGTTACAGTTTGAGCGAAACGTTTGTGTCGGACCGTAAGAAAGTTTTGTCCTGTTGAACTAGTGTGTATAGGTACAACGTTCCACAGACTTTTGATTCGCCAAACCGCAAACTCGCATTGGAGCAGCGTGGTGGGTCTAAGCTCTAATTCCCTTTCTCCTATGAGAGTGGAGGCCTGTGCCCAGCAGTGGGACGTTAATAGGCTGTAGTGGTTGTGGTGGATGCTTTACCTACTATCGATACTGAGCCCAAAACAGATTTTTATTTAATTTTTGTCTGTCTGTCTGTCTGTCTGTATGGCCGCAAATCACGCGAAAACTAATGAACGGATTTAAATGAAATTTTGTATAGTGGTAGCTGATACTCCGGGTCAATATATAGGATAGTTTTTATCCCGATAGAAAATAAGCCTCCTCCAGGATAGAGTTTTTTTTAATTTTACTCCACAACTCAGTCAAATCTGAACTGATTTGAATAAATCTTTCTTTATTAGAAGGTATATATCATCAGGTAAGTTTTTCCCAATTTTGGTAAAGATTTGATAAATATTATCAGAGATAGAGGACAAAACTCCTCAACAGATAACAGCAATTCACTTGATTAGGACTTAATAATATTATATTAAAAGAAAATTGCGACCAATTTTTTATAATTAATTTTGTTTCTTCAAACGCCACCAAAATGCTTTTTAGATAAACTATAGTATATGTACCAGGTATAAGTTGTATTTAGATATTGATTTAACTTAGCCATTTGAAAATAAGTGTAAGTTCAACGTGAGAAGCAAAAAATCTCAATCCACGCGGACGAAGTTGCGGGCATCAGCTAGTATTATATATATAACTATTTTATTACATTTAATCGTATTTTACACTCCGGTGCCAAAGCCTCCGTATAAAAGTTTGGTTTCGCAACCTGGTAATATGAACATAATTAAACCATTATCGTAATACAATAATTCAAGTAGATATGCAATCCGTTCTGGGCAATCCTGATTTATAGTAGTTACCCATTAAAACTGTCATGCGACAGGGACTTAATTAATGGTTAACTGATCACTAATCATCCTGTTAATGGTAGTTTAATGTTACTGTTGACATGACTTTATTGTATCGGTGTGATCGCAGTCAAGGGCTAGCTTGTAGTGGATATAAAAAAAAAAAAAAAAAAAAAAAAAAAAAAAAAAAAAAAAAAAAAAAAAAAAAAAAAAAAAAGGATCGATCATTCATATTGTTTCAACTTGTTAAACAATATCACAAAGTTCATAATATGTCCTAGCCTTAGAACAAGAGCAGTGGCTAATTCATTTGATTATTTAAAAGCACTTGTAAGTTAACCTTACAAGTGCTTTTAAATAATCAAGTGAAACAATATAACTGCCTATTCATAATATTATTTGGATTAAATAATTTGATTAATAATGCAGCTTAATTAAACCCTATTAATACATACAGGTAAATATAATAATTAAAAAACACATTTATAGTATATATATATATATATATATATATATACACGTTATTATAAAACTGCTTAAAAATAAAAACTTGTTTGATTATTTATTGTACAAACAAATATGTCAGTGTATAATATTTGTTCAATCAATATATTATTCTTACTAGCCAAATCTTACTAATATTATAAATGCGAAAGTTTGGATGTATGGATGTCGGTATGGATGTTTGTTACTCAATCACGCCCCAACAGCTGAACGGATCTGGATGAAATTTGGCACAGATATAGATTATAGTCTGGAATAAAACATAGGCTACTTTTTATCCCGGAAAATTAAAGAGTTCCCGCGGGAACCACAAAACCTCGATCCACGCGTACAAAGTCGCGGGCGTCAGCTAGTATCTTTATATATCGTTACCGGGTGGCCGCCTTTCATCATTTTAGTGACCCGGGCACGAAATGCACGGCGGCGGGGCGACGGCGGTAGCGGGGCGATGCGAGTAATCGGAGAGCTGGCGACTAATTTCGCCGCAATTTTGTTTTACTCATTTGAAAACTTTATTCACGTTTAAAATCGCAAAATTTGTCTGGCGATTTGCAGGTATTATTGAAATTACTCAATAAATACGTGATTAAAATTTCAGATTGCCAAAAGTATATTTTTTTGGGAATTTTAATAAAATATTTTTGAAGAGAAATAACCGCAAACTCTCTACCAGACTGGCAGGACTGGATTCGCCAGTTGACGAAATTCGTCGCTAGCTCTCGTACCACATCGCCGCCTGTCGCCGTCGCTCGGCTGTCGCTAGTTTCGTGTTTGACACCTAATTAAAAAGGACAAGGGAAATTGTCTAATCAAATAATTCAAATAAATATTATAAATGCGAAAGTTTTTATGGATGTATGGATGGATGTTAGTTACTGACTACTGTCAATTGTCAATCACGCCCGAACGGCTGAACGGATCGGAACGTAATACGAACGGATAGATTATAGTCTGGCATATTACACATAGGCATCTTTTTATCCCGGAAAGCTAAAAAGTTCCCGCGGGAACCAAAAAACCTCAATACACGCGGACGTAGTCGCGGGTGTTAGCTAGTATTAAATATTTTCAAGTAATTATAATATAGGTATAATGTATTGTTGAATTTCTTTATAAATCGTCGTAGTAAAAATATTTACAGAGTACAAACAAGTAGGTTCATTACCAACGAAATGAAATAGGACTGTTCTCATGTTCTCGTATGTCATCATTTTCAGCAGTCAGTTTAAGGGAAATCAGCGTCTCCTATACGAGTACGAGTACCATTCAGACAACAAATATTTCACGTACAAAATTTACTAAAGAGAAAGGCAAACATGTACAATATATGCTAAGAAATATTTCTTAGCAAGCTGGCGACGTTATCAAATTTAGCGATAGCGGCACCCCCACCCCGGTTGAACGGCGTAAAATATTTGCAACGTACGTTGTAGTATTGCACAACATATTTCCGAGTAACTTACTGCATGTTATCGCAAAATATGTTTGTAATGTACTACGTAAGTTTACTGCAGCCATTATATCGCTTTTATGCAACTTAGGAGATTTATAAGCCGATAAAAGTGAGGGAAATGAAAGCAGCTGGTCGATTACGGAAAAGTATTGTTACAATCTCAATAATTGTGGTTGGCTGGATTCGCTGTATTTTTGCTGCAACAATGCAAGCAATCGAGCAAATGGGAAGAGAGTATCAGCCAATCAGCGGTGATGCAACCATTACTCTGTACTGTACTCTACTCTGTACCTACTACTGTAATTTAGTACTCTGTAGCTGTTACTTTATAATCGAGCCCCAGATCGCCTTTTTATTTGTTTTATGATTATTATTTGTATGGACTGATTGGTTCATTAGTGAGTTACCTTAGCTAGATTTCCCATTCAAATAAAATGCTTGTTACTATTAAATCGTTATCGACAGACCCTTCCTTACAAAACAATACTGCAGCATCGGAATTGAAGACTAAACCACTACTAACTATTTTTTTTATTCCACTACAAGTTAGCCCTTGACTGCGATCTCACCTGATGGTAAGTGATGATGCAGTCTTAGATGGTAGCAGGCTAACCTGATAGGGGTACGGCAGTTATATTAAACCCATACCCCTAATCGGTTTCTACACGGCATCGTCCCGTTTACTTATCTTACAGCTAAATAATACAAAGTTTACAAACTATGCTTTTCCTCGCAATATCAATTAATTCCGGAGAATCTCGCGTGGCTAAAATTAGCCATTGGCTCATCAGGTTTAGGGAGTTTTAAAGCCTGTTCAAATGATGTGAACTACCGACAGATCGTTTTACTGCGGGAGAGCGGATAACCCCCGATTGGTATAGCATCTTGTGTGTGGCATCCTAATGTAGTCAACGTTTATTTACTCGCATGAAACGTTTTTGCTCAACGTTTTTGATACCTAAGGTGTTGAATGCCTTTCCGGCATCCTGTTTCCTGTCACGTTTGTATTACAGACATCTTCAAGGCAAGACAAAAAAGGAACCTTCTAGACAAGCACGTTCTAACCCAGCCCGCAACATTTATTTTCATTAAGCAGGATTGTCGTCTTGTGGAAGAGTATTTTGCAACAAAAACGTTGTGATTTAATTTAGCATGATGTACCTACATGCTGCATTACATTCAAAATTTTGTATTCGAGCAAATGAGTGAGCAATTGTGAAATCGAGCAAGCGCATGTCGCCAAAAATGCAAGAAATCATTTGTTGAGTTGAAAAAAAATTGTAAAAAAATAAATATTTACTGTTCAATACAAATGAATCCGACAATGTGTTTGATTTAGAAATGTAAATTTTATCTTATATTTCTAGAGCAAATTATTAGTTTCAATAAGGAGAAAAATTGCTTTAAAAGGTAAATTAAGAGGTATTTTCAAAATAAATTTCAATGCATAGATTTTTTTTATTTGTGTTTTGAGTTGTGAGATGAATGGCTGCCTAAAGGTCTTGAAAACAGCAAATTATTTTTACAAGCATATTTTTTATATATTAATGGATACACTGCTTTGAAATACCCCCTTCTTTGCTACACAGGGCCATAAGTGGTAGATTCATTCGACTATTCATAAGTACTTGTAAAAACTCTATTTGAATAAAAACTTTTGAATTTTGAATTTATATTTCATTAAATAAAAGTGTTTTAAAAATATAAAGAATCAAACAGATTAAGAAAAGTAATAAAAAAAGATCAAACAGTGTTATTTGATCCCTATGATCAAAAATATTTGGTCCTCATACGTAATTAAATTTTACTGAAATTAAAATTAGATTTTTGATTTAAAAACTTTACTCATAAAATATACTACAACACTGATAAACCAAAAATAAATATGTAAATGAACGCGTGAATACAGAAAGTTTGATTATAATTTTTTATTTATTAGACAAAGTTTCTGCCGCTACCGTATAAAAGGAAAGTCGGAAACTTCGGCGTTGGCTTTCATATTTCTTCCCTTAAATTTACGCGAGACGCTTTCTACATAGCGTGTAATATTACGTGAAGTGATAAAGACATATGAAGTTCGCTTTGTTGAATAAAAAAGCAATATAGCCGGAACACTGGTGACCATAAATTTTGTTGTACACACAGATTTTTATGTAAAAATAAAAGCACAAATCTAATGAAAATACAAATCACTTATCTGTAAAGAATACTGGGTATTTTTTCGTAAGCACGACATATTTATTTTATGAAAATCTAAACTTAGCATCTATAGTAGCCAGTAAGATCGAACATGCGAAATCTTAAAATATGTTAACCAATAAAATGTATTTTCTCAGCGTGTTCTAGATAATATAACACATACTCGTAATATATAAAAACAATTTTTATGTATCAATCTCTATCTAAATGATCTCTATACCGGCTGAGAAAAGAGCTGATATTCCTCAAAATGCCCCAGATTTTCATCCAACACGGCAAAAAACCATAGGAATAGCATGTAAATCGGTCCAGCCGCTATGTTTTTTTTTTATCCATTAGAAGCTAGCCCTTGACTGCGATCTCACCTGATGGTAAGTGATGATGCAGTACCGGAACGCTAAATCGCTTGGCGGCACGTCTTTGCCGGTAGGGTGGTTAAGCCTCCCACCAGGTCAGACCAGGGAAAATTCAGAAATTATAAATTCCCAAATTGACCCTGCCGGGGATCGAACCCAGGACCTCCGCACGTTAAGGCAACAGCGCTACACACTGCGCCACGGAGGTCGTCATGTGAATAACGACCCATGGTGCCACACTGTACAAGAGTTAAAAATAATAAACCAAAAATAAATTAGCAAAATTTTTAGTATAGGTACGGATTGGCAAAATACTACCTATAATTTTATTACTGACACAAAAAAGTTTTTAATATTAAGCCAGGAATCAGTTGAATTATTGCAAGAGCTAGGGTAGGAGACGGTAAAAAAATGTTGCTTTTGAGATTCGCTCAGTAATACCACAGAAATGGTAATAGTATGGTAGTACTTTAGTACACTAGCCTTTGTTCAACTGTAGGTACTAAATAATCGTATCTTAGTAGTGTATAAATTGTGGAATTTATTGTTAGGGTCTTTGTACTTCACGAGGGTTGAAGTGGCCATCTTTTGATGTAAACATAGTTAAATTGTGTACTACAAATGTTTGCTAAGGATTTGCCAGCGAATTGTTTATCTCAGAGCGCTTAGCTTTGGAATCTTACGCGAATAAACATAGCGAGTTAATAGTAGGTACCAAACTTCCCAGCCACAGATATTAGGTTCCCATTTTGTGGTTTCATTGGAGTAAAGTTCTGAACGCTTAGGAATCACAAAGTTAACGTTTGTTTTTCGGCTTATCGGCTCCGAAATAAAAAAGAAGGTCTTAATGCGTTGCGTATTTTTATATACATACACAGGCCAATTTTCTTCGAAATTTTGTATCGATGTGATGCTTTGATTTAATCGATTTGATAAAAAATTGCAGTAACCTCAAATCTTAGCTTACTAGATTTAGGCCGGCTTGCACAACACTTCCTAAACTGATTTAGTATTTCTTTTTATGCCGTCACTTTTGTGTGTTTATTCCGGTGTTGACATGAAAAGGACAGGTATAGAAAAATAAAGACATGCTAATTGCTCACTAATGAAGAATTCACAGTCATCATATTTTCAATTTATGTAAGTTATGCTTGTCTGTTCTAAAATTAACTTGATGCGAGTTTTTACTTATTTCTGCAAATCTCATTGCCAGGTGGCCAAGTACGAGTATGTGTAACGTATCTTAACAAAGATAATCATAGAAGGGGTTAATTAATTCAGGATTTAAATAAAACATCACGTCTTCGCTCTCACACTCTATAATGGAGACTGATCTCTTAACTTAACTTAGGGGCACATCATATGTTTTGGTTGACTAAAAGGACTTAAGTCTAGCTAACACATTTACTTAGCTCAATCACATCCTTATTACTATAGTCTTATGGTTAACTATGTCAAATCGAGCATCGGACGAAAGCAGTGGCTATCACGGGATCTATGGTATAACGAAGTTATTTTAAAAAAAGGAGTACTAACATCAGCTAAACTATAGGTACTTTATACTTAGTTATAGTATGATTTCAGAATATTATTATGATTTAAAAAATAAACTTGAAAGTTGCTGACGGAGACGAAAAAGTAGGTCGCATCGACTCGCATAACTTATATTAAATTCGGAATCAAATGACGAATTGTGACAAACTGGATGGCAACTCTGGTCCCAAATATTTCGTTTACTTATTTCATACTCATAGCTTGATATATTAGATGGATGCTGAAAAGATATATACGTACGTATAGATCTATGGTATAACGAAGTTATTTTTAAAAAAGGAGTACTAACATCAGCTAAACTATACTGTATACTTAGTTATATTATGATTTCAGAATATTATTATGATTTAAAAAATAAACTTGAAAGTTGCTGACGGAGACGAAAAAGTAGGTCGCATCGACT
The DNA here is from genome assembly GCA_923060345.2 of Erebia aethiops. Classification (NCBI taxonomy): domain Eukaryota; kingdom Metazoa; phylum Arthropoda; class Insecta; order Lepidoptera; family Nymphalidae; genus Erebia; species Erebia aethiops. The sequence goes on along the minus strand of OV281088.1, from coordinate 14,088,113 downwards.
CGCGTAACTTATATTAAATTCGGAATCAAATGACGAATTGTGACAAACTGGATGGCAACTCTCGTCCCAAATATTTCGTTTACTTATTTCATACTCATAGCTTGATATATTAGATGGATGCTGAAAAGATACTGGGTGGAGTAAAACTTGCCAAGTGGGGCATGGAGTATGCCAAGAACGAGGACAATGATATTTTGACGGTGCTTCAGTCTTGAGCGACAATAGAAAGTTTTCTATACGTGCTCGTGCAAACCTAAATTTTTGTCAATCTTTTTGTGTACGCACAAAGGGAAGTAAGCAGCCGTGAATTTGTCCTGTTGAAAAAAGCTTGGCGCATGGCTTGTATTCTCCTCTCTCCTCGGCTTAATGCACGTTACGCTTATAGGGCGACATAAACTAGAAGTAGCAGGAGAAAATGTACCACACCTAGAGGATTTCAGTACAAGTCCTTACTAAAACCTTCGACCCAGGATGCTCAAACTTTCCCCCTATGATGTAGGATGACCTAATGATGGGACGGATTTTCCGAAATTCCAATGAGAACGATGCAGTGAGCGGTCACAAGCACTTGAAAAGCTCATTTTAATAAATCTCTTGCGGATCTGGGTATTCTGAGCATTGCGCTTTGTTAGAAGTGACTTATATAAGTTCTAAACTAAACTGTAACGTTGGGTGATTTTTTAAAATATTGTGCTGATACTAATTTATTGTAGTACTTACTTAGTTTATTATTTCTATACTTTAATATTATAAATGCGGAAGTTTGGATGAATAGATGTATGGTTGGATGGATGGATGTTTGTTACTCGGACTTTGTGGACGAAGTCGCGGGCATCAGCTACTATTCACATAAATAAGTCTTTGAATAGAGATTGATATCATAAAATATATTCACGCCTACCAGTATAATAACTCTGTGATATTCAAGTCATACATTTTAAAACGTCGTAACTGCCCCTGACTTTAGCAAAGCGGGAGAAGGTCGTGTCAAACAAGACAAAGCTCACTTAGTTGACACACAGACAACACGTCTATTGTGGCAAACAAAACATACGCAAAACAAAAACGAGTCTCAGGAATAAGATTTTTTTTGTTGTAAGAAAATTACAAACTTCAACTATGTTGACATACTCTTAGCATTGTGTTAGGAATACTGTTTGTACTATTTTCCCTTGGATGAAATAAACACGGGATAGGAAACGTAAGAAAAATGAATGAAATCACGCTTGACTAACTTTTGCAGGGCGAAGGGAGAGTGCCTTATCATTTTTCTGCCCGATTATTGACACTAGTGCATGAAAAAGTCGATCACATCGATCGTCGACCACACAATATTATAATTAATGGCGAAACTGCCTAGTTCACGACTAGAGGCTAAGGGCAGGGTAAGGTGCATATGGCCAGTATTAAGCGTCCCGTGGTTAATTCGTCTCAGTATTTTCCTGTCTGTTTTAGTTTTTAACCGACTTCCAAAAAAGGATTAGGTTCATAGTCATAGTCATTTATTCATTAATGTTCTCAATTCGGCGCGTATTTTTTTTAAATGTATGTCGGTGCATATCTACGTGGTTTCTGAACCGATTTGAAATTTTAATCCCACTATTAGTGCAGTCACGACGAGCAACCCAACTTTCAGTGATTCATATTATTACTTCAGTTCAGTGTAAAATTGTGTCTTATTTTAATGAAATGAACAATAGAAATATGAGTATTCAGTATGGAAATGATTTTACGATTTAATTTTCCAAACCACGAATGTCTTTTTACTGCTAGATACAGCAGAATAAAAGATTCTCATTCTCATTAAATACCAAACGAAAACCATATTTTATATGGCTAAAATATTTGGAGTACATATATTAAAAATACAGTTGTATTGTTTCTAAAGTTTAAATAACGGTTTTTTTTAAGTAAGCTCTCATCTACATTGTTTCTTTTTAAAAATAAAAAACTACGTATCCGATACATGTTTCATAAAGCACCCTTATAATAAAGATTTGGAATAAAGAATTTGAAACAAAAGAAAATGTACACGATACTGAAGCTGCAGTATAATTATCAAAAAGAATACAAATATACAAATGCGTTAGAACCAGTTGGTAGGTAACTAAGCCGAAATAATTTCTCTTGTGGATATCTAGAAGGCCCCTGCGTAATCATTATGAGTCAAAATTGTCAATTTTTTTACTATTAAACTATATTTTACCCCCCGCTAAAGAAAAAATCAAATTATAGTATATTAGCTGAGATTTGATTCGTAAAACATAAAAAGTGACACTAACATTCCATGCTAGTTCATCAAAAGTCCCTGATTCGGTCAATTAGGTACGTGTGTCTTTTTTACTCTCGATGAAACAGAGATGGATATATAAACGTGTTTACCCTAAGAGGTTGTGTGTTTGTTTGTTTGTGCACTTTTTTGTTTCTATTTTCCTGGAAAACTACTGACCCAATTAATAATAAAACTTCATAGATATGTTTTAGAACCGTAGGCAACCAAGCTGAGCTGCAGTCTATGATTTTTATTTTTCAATATGTTATCATTTTTCTGAAAACCCGTTGTATTTGGACTCTTTTGATTTGTCTTAACAAGCACTTTGTACCTAGATGCTATCCAGGGTCTCATGATGGAGACAAAAGGTGATCATGGGATCTCCTTAAGTTCTCATCGTAAACCCGTCGTGTTTGGACTCTTTTGATTGGTCTTGACAAGCGCTTTAAAAAAATATATGCTGCCCATGGTCTCGTTATGGAGCCAGGAGGTGGTCACAGGAACTTCTTATGTGGCAATAATTTTTTTTTATCAAAAAAAAATTTTAACGTAAATATTTTGTGACATATTATTTATCATAAGAAAAAATAGGGTTCGCGCGCGAGATTTTTTTTTATCCACTACTAGCTAGCCCTGAGATATTTTGTTTTATTTGAATTTATAAAATAGATTTACATTCCACATCATCAAAATGTAGTTTAGTAGAGTGATAGTGAAGCTTCAAAGTAGTATCGCTTATTTTCCTCGCAGGTGTAGTATAAAGCACTATGTATCACTCAGGTGAAAGTACGATTCCTAACTCGCGTGTACCCTGTGGCTGTGCCTCGGGCCTTAAACTACACTCTCGATCACTTTCTTCCCTAAGTGAACAATGTACTATTATTTGTTAAGTTATGGTGCAATAATGGGATGCAGTAAGTATATAAGGCTGTAAAAGCCTCAACGAAAAGAAAATAAAGACAATCTAAAGCATGAATACTTATATTTATTGTGTATATTGCTGTCTCACGAGCGGCTACGCTATGGCTCGATCTGTTAGTATTTACCTAATCTGAGGAGATTAAGATCCAGTAAAATTCCTCAATCACGATCATCAGACAATAACAATCAGTCACGATCATCAAATATAAGTAGTAAATAGGGTAAGTAGGAACATCCGTGCGTAGTCAAAACTGATCAGTTAATAAAAATGAAATACATAACTTAGATGGTAATACAGTAACATGGAGATGCTGACACACGTTAAAACAACTAAAGTGTTCTCGTAAGCCCTCACACAATCATTCATGTCACTTAAGTCTCGCGACGCAGACGTGACCCACTTCAGGTTCCCAGACGCGTCTGCGTCTGCGAGATAACACTAACTCGTTTTATTATAAGGTCCGATGCGTTAACTCGATTGAATCACGTGCGCTAAGCAATCTACATGGTTGTGTATATTATGACCTATCTTATAACATTTAAATAAATTTTTAAAGAAGTAAGGCGCTTGGTAGCTAAATTATCAGACCTGCTTGCTACTGGTGTGTAAGAAGGGAAAATGGAAGACGGAAGGTTCGAATTAGAACCGAAAAAGCAAATCGTTACATAGATCGTAATCACTACATGTTATCATCTTAATCAACTGATAGACATCTGCTGCTGGACATAGGTCTCATCTACAAAAACTTCCAGAAAGAGGTACCATCGGCTCCCTGGGACTTTTTGTCAAACTCAAATTGAAATCTTTTTTATTCAAGTACACTTTGACAATTGCTTTTGAATCGTCGAATAAATCTACCACTGGTTCGGAATGCCGTTCCTACCGAGAAGAACCAACAAGAAACACGGTGTTTCCATCCCTGATCCCCGCGTTTTATCGTGCCAAAAGAACTAACTGAGTAAGGTTTTTTACGTCTAATCGAAAATTGTTGAAGTTCAATGCTCTTGTCGTAATTGACGTCTTGCTCAGATCAGACATGCCTCTCCTCGGGCCTTTACGCTACTGCGAGCTTATTTTATTACAAGCATATATGCGATAACACGATTGGATCACGTAAGAGAGAGAGAGAGCTGTATGTAACCCAATTCTATTCTATTATATTATAATTTTGACAGTAACCCTTAGCAAAATCTTGTGCAAATACAATTTAGTGTATCCACGTCGGGATTAGAGGGAATGTTTATCGATATAAGTACATTTTATCTTAGATTCTTATTCTAAGATACTCGTAGGCTGTAGGATAGAGAAATACGTATATATAAGTATACGAGAACAAGCAAGTATTGATAAAAAAACTGTAACCCGACTACGGAAAATATTCAGAGGCTTTTTTGGATTTAAAATCCGTCATATCGATTTTGATCATGAAAAATGTAGCCTATGTCACCAGAACACAATAACGAATTGATTGACACCGCATTCATCAAAATCGGTTCAATCAAGGCGCTACGGAGGAACATACCTACATAACATGCAAAAATATTACATACATAGGTAAATAGCAGTCTATGTATGTATAAAATCCTTGAATTGTCAAAATTCAAACAGTGCTGTTTGTACAGGAATCGAGTTTGATTTGAATTTATAGCTGAAAAAATTTAACAACAGCTATAAATTTAAAATAAACATATAAATCTGTTCATTCTGCCCCGTCAAAACAAGTAGGTTAGTACAAAATACATGAACAAATTATACATATAGCTAAAAGTACATTTTATTACTAATATGTTACAAATTCTAATTGGAGACTTTCCCGATAAGCTGAAATGCTCTATTGAATAGTTACGGGCTTTTACGTCGTAATGTTTTGACATAATAAATAATTTTGCCCCAGTGATTTTCTTCAATGTCTTCGATTAGTCGTTAGGATAATTTTGTTGATATAATTTCTTGAAATTTTGAGCTACTGTGGAATAAATTTACTATATATTTTATGGGTGTTTGTGGTATATATAGTTATATTTACATAGGCTCGAATTCAGTCGTACAAAAGCATAATAACAATTTAGCAATAGTTGTAAATGCTTTATTATAAGATTTTCATCATATAGTTATAATATTATGTACCTACATATAACTAAATTAAAATTTTAACCGAATTAAAAAAGAAAATGGTTCAATTTGCTAGTTATTTTCTTATAATATATACAGCTAACCCATAACCATCGTAGTGAAACTGTACTATGTTGGCAATAAAAAGATTAAAACTGTATCATCGCTACATGTTATTTACATTACAAGTAAAATAATAGGTAATTATAATTGCATGTTCTTCTATTTTAAAGTTTCACGTTGGTACCTATTGTATTCAAGTTTAATGGATGAAGCTTAGCTTTCAATTTCGGATGATCCTGGGTGGTATGCTATCAAAACAGACAATTTCAATTCGTGTGTCATACCCATCGCCTTGTGTTCGGTTTCTGAACGGGCTGATAACGCATATCGGATAACAAATTATGCCAGCGCATCTGCTAGCTTAAACTGTCACGCTATATTGGGTGATAGAAACAGAATATTTCAACTACCGTGAGTATTTTGACTAAATAAAAGAAAACGGTTTAAAGGTGAAATGTGGGTGTGACAAAATATGTTGATTAAATTAAGTCATAAAAATAGGCAGGGTTAATTTAAAAATACTAATAACGTCATAAGGGCACCATTTCTACATCATTCTGAAAAACTTTTTTTCCACAACTTTTTTTAAAACTCGGTACTTCAATTCATTTAAAAAAAAACTTAGATATTATCTTTATAACCCACAAAAAGTCTGTGATTTTTTTCGAATTCTATAAGTATTAATTACATTAAATTTAAAAATAAAAAAATCAAGTTGCCAAAGAAAAATTTGTTTTTTTTTGCAAATTTTATATGTTGCGCAGTAACGAAATAACCGCAAACGCTCTACCAGACTGGCAGGACTGGATTCGCCAATTGACGAAATTATATTTTATCACAATGTCAGCTTGCCTAAAGGATCTTCCCAAAATTCGTCGCCAGCTCTAGGACCACATCACCACGCTGTCGCCATCGCTCGGCCGTCACTAGTTTCGTGCCCCTTAGAGCTGTCAATTTAAATAATAGTTTTGTAAGCAGTATACAGTATACTATGATACAGAATACAATGGATAACAACAAACAAAAGATCAAAGGAGGAAAATCCGATGGACGTAGTAAGATGTAATACGAGTATAATGTGAAGGCTTAGCTAATTCCTTAATAATGACCGCACCATTATCGTGCAATAAGGAAAACATCCATCCATTATCTCATACAAGTAACAACTTACTGTTGAATAGAATAAATGTTATCCCAATTTGAGTTATGGATAAACGTCAGATGATATTATATAAGAAGGAAAGTAGGTCATGCCCAGAAAAACAAGCTGGGTTATGACGCTGGACATCCCTTAAGAACATACGAGTTCCTTTTGCTATTACGGTTCCTTCAATGCAAGTTCTCATAGTATGGGTACTGGAGTGCTCCTTTTGGCTTCAATTTTTATATTGTTCACCCTTGTCTTGCCTTTTCTTTTGGAGTATTATGATGTAACCAGTTATTGATACTTAAAGACATTATTTAGATTTAATATATTTAAAAAAAATGGATATCTAGGGGTATGAACCTGCGACATCATGCTTACTCTTTTCCAGCTAAGCTAAGCAGAGCTACTTAGAAGTGTTCAAAATATTTATCATTAAGTGAAAATAATTGCATATAGGTGCTTTGTCTCTCACTATCTATATGTAACTAAAGGGGAGTGACAGAGTTAGACGCTTAAGAAAAGACTTAAGACATATACGATTTTTCCAGGCTAGGTCCCCCTGTTCTATCGTTCCAAAATGGAGCCACGTTCTTAAATACAAGGAAAACGGCGAAGTATTTGGTACCTATTTGTAATCAACAGAGCAGCACGCAAACAAAACCGTTTATCCGATACCAGATCAAGGATTAGTGAAGTCGGTAATAAAAAGTTTGTTTGATTAATTCTTCGTCTTCGGCAAGCGTCTTCCTTCAGTAAAATATAAGTTATGGCCAAGTCAGTTCCGTTGATAATATATTATTATAATCCACGGAACTGAGTCGAGCCATTAGAGGGTAGAGGTTGTTTTTGTTAACGATTCGGGTCAAGGGAATGTCGAAAATAATTTATGCATGATATTAAATTCGGTACGTTACAAATGATATTCCAATAACGGTACCGGTAAAGGTAACGGTATCTTGACATAATGAGGATATACCTCATTATCCCTCATATTACCTCAGAATTAAATTGAATATATTAGTCAAGATATTCAATTTAATTCTGTTGTTTCGAATACAAAATAAAAGTTAAATTATAAATTTTAAAAACTCGGATAAGGAGGTAAAAGGGGCACTGACCAGCGCCCTGGTCCATCAGTACATCTATGTGCAACCCTGGGAACCGTCATATCTCCAAGGACGAGCCCAATAGGCGTCGCACAAGCAAAGTTCCGGCGTATGTTCTCGAGAGTTCCCGGAGCTTCTCATTAGTGCAGAGGGTGGCCACTGGGGGGGTTTTAGTGGGTAGAAATCCCACATAACCTGATCTCTTTCCCCGGAGATCGGGTATCTCAAGGAGATTTCCCCCCCGTCAACAAAAAAAAAACCGGCCAAGTGCGAGTCGGACTTGCGCACCGAGGGTTCCGTACTGAAAACTGTAACGACCAAAGATGTAAAACGGTAATAATTACCTTTGTTAATGAACCGCAAAACTAACTTTGTTTGTAGAGGTTTACTGTTAATATCAAAAAAACTATGCTAGTTAGAGCATTGGCTATAGTTTTCCTGTAAAATATACATAAATTCCTATTGACCATAATTATTTCAGATTTTTCGATTGGTAACCTCCGGAGATAAGGGGGGGAACGGTATTTTTTTAGAAATTTTCCCCGATAAATCAAAAACTATCATGACTAAAAATAATTAAAAATCTGTTTTAGAATGTACAAAGTAAACCCTTTTATATGATACCCCACACAGTACATTTATCTCACTTTTAAATTTCAACCCTCCGATTTTCCTCCCTTTTTAAATAATAACAAAAATAATTTCCAATTTTTTTTAATTCCAGTGTCTTTGGGCCACTAATATACACAACTATTCCAAATTTCATGTCGATAGCTTCGGTAGTTACTGAAATAATCGAGTGTGACGGACGGACAGACAGACAGACGGAGAAAGTCGCACCATAAGGGTTCCATTTTACCATTTTGGTACGGAACCCTAAAAAGGTATAGTATGTTTTTCATGGCCCATCCTGCAAATTATTTTCACGTAATTTGGTACAGAATATAGTTTGTATTCTGCTAAATTATGATCCCATAGGGTTTTAATAAAACATATTATTTTGTAAAATTAATTGTCAACATACAATAGGTTCCTTTTAGGTTCGCATTTTGTACGGCACAGACAAATATATGTTGATACGAACGCATCATATTTTAGTTCTCGAATGCGAATCGAAGCAGGCTAATGTGATCCACCCTTACGCTTTCGTAATGTTAACATCAATGAACTAAGCATTATTGACTTTAACACAGATGTTCCTCTTAAAAGCACTTTACAAGCACTTAAAAGTCTACACACCGGCCACTTCAAAGCAATTTGCGTTTACGATCGCAAGGCTGTCCACCCATCATACTTTTATTTGCTCTGCTAATAAAATAACTCGGGACCCGTCCAAATTTATGACCCAATAAAGCTGTTACTCGTCACATAACCAATTTAATCTGTGGACCTTTGATGACCACTCGATTCGCAGTAAAAGGGATTAAGGGCGAGAACCTCTTAGCTGTAGCCGTAAGGCGAAACATACCCGTAAATTAATACGAGAGTGTTTTCGTATTGTTTTGTTTGTGTCGTACAAAATATTCACTGAGAAAATATTATGTTAAATAAAGTTAATATAAAATGAAATTATAATTTTTAATATTAACTTCTGGATGATGCCCGCGACTTAATCCGCGTAGAATAAGAATTTTTTAATGCCCGGGGGAACTCGTTAATTTTCCGGGATAAAAAGTAGGTAGCCTGTATCCTTCCCCGGGATTTAACCTACATCTATGCCAAATTTCATCAAAATCGGTCGATGAGATGGGCTGTCAAAGGTAGCAGACAGGCAGACAGAGAGATAGACACTTTTGCATTTGTAATATTAAGTATGGATGTCATACATTTTTAGTAATAGAATGTTTAATATTATTTAAAGAAGATTAGACTATAAATAAGCAAGGATAGCAGTTAAGGAAAAGTTGTCCATTCTAGAGGCCAAGATGCACTCACAAACAGCAAGAACTTGTACCACAGCGCTTTGTTGGTGCTCGTAACTGGCCAAAACGTACGTGTACTCTTACTCCTAGAGTGGAGAAAACTTTAAAGTTATGACCCGATAGCACAGATCGCTTCGTACGAGCCCGCGGAATTTCGACTGCTGCCGCATGCATACCTTGTCGATGTCTTGCGGTTCGATAATAAAAAGGTGACAGAGGAACAAGATCGAATAGTTCTTGAGCACACTCTCCGAAATATATCCTGTAGAATACCGACAGACAGGTAACTCCAGGAAATTTGTCGGAGTTAAGCAAACCGCATGCCTACGAGTCCTCCATAATATTCTCAAAGGTGTGTGCTATCCGCCAATCCAGACTAAGGCAGCTCGGTGATCTAGGGAAATCGTTCTTATATGACAAACCTTAATAATTCGGAGGCAGCTCTACATACTAACATCTAGATACACTAATGGCATTTTAGTGTGGCATTTAAATGTGTTGATTAGTAGAAAAGTGACCGACGCTACGTTCCACTGGAGCCCATTATCGTACCGCTGCTGAGCACAGGCCTCCACTCTTATAGGAGAGAGCAAATTAGAGCTTAGACCCACCACGCTGCTCCAATGCGGGTTGGCGCGCTTAAACGCCTATTATCATGTTAGTGATAATAGCCGGGACCGACTGCTTAACGTGCTCTCCGAGCACGGGGGTGAAACACCGCCAACTTTCTAACTCCGGACTAGTACTGGGAATTTCTAATCAGAAAAACCCGATATTTATTATATCCCGACCCGGGACTCGAACCTGGGACCTCGTCGGCCGCAGTCAAAGTTTACAATTCTTACATTATGTGCTAGACGATAGTTTACGACAGTTAGATAAGTATAGTAAAAACGTACTCCGTCTAAATAAATACAGGACGAAGTTTGGCCTACCGCCAACATTTATTGTATGACATTTTATTATTTTCACCGAGGGATTTTTCTTGACGTCACGAGTGACGAGTAAAGTAGTTTTCTGAAGACTTAAGACGCAGAGTGTCCAAAGTTTTGTATTCAATTATTTTTTGATAGAATAACCATCCCTGCTTTTTTCTCTATTTGCAATCTATTTATCTAAACTTATATGTATATGTACTTCCCAGAGACATATTTTTACCCCCTACCAAAAAGTGCTCAACGCGCCTAAACAAGTTTTCACTTCAAAAAAACATTGGCAGTCATATGGACTGCTGATAGAAGTGAAAACTTAATCTAATCAATTTTACTTCACATAAACATTTGAGTTTTTGACTGGGACAATTAGCAACAACTTCAGTTAATTATGCACCTTAGAACTATCACATATATTAACGATTGGAAAATATTAATTTTTAAGACGTTCTGTCATCAGAGAAAACGTAGGAATAACCTTTCAATCCAAAATAAAAAGTCATTATTAAAATATGCACAAAAATATTCAATATAAAATAAACCATAAAACTAAGTAGTTAAAGTTTAATTTCGAATTTAGTATATTTACATTAAAGACCTTTTGTCTTCGTAACAACACATCGCTGTTTGCGAGCATGTCGTTGTTCGCGAGCATGTTGTCACGCGAATCCACAATTTTACCCCCTACAGTGCTCAACGCGGCTAAAGAAGTTTTCACTTTAAAAAATGTATTTTGCTTCATGAAAGATGTTTCAGATATATTTTCACCTGAGCGGAACTGGGGTTGATCGGCTAGTCATATTTATTCACAAGCTGATACCCGCGACTCTGTCCGCGTGGATTAAGGTTTTTTGGTTCCCGCGGGAACTCTTTAATTTTCCGGGATAAAAAGTAGCCTATGTGCTATTACAGACTATAATCTATCTCTGTGCCAAATTTCATCCAGATTCGTTCAACCGTTGGGGCGTGATTGAGTAACAAACATCCATCCATTCATACATCCATACATCCAAAGCTTTGCATTTATAATATTAGTATAGATATAGATAGATAATACATAATATTGAGAACCTGAATCGAATGTGTCGATATCGAGTACACAAAACTCAAGGATGTTCAATTTCGATTATCGTGCTGAGATAGCAGATACTCTATTTAGGCGCGTTCTGTTGAAAGAAAATGTAGCGTGTCGGTTTAAGTGCCTCACATTTAATATTTATGCTGTACAAAGCATTTGTAATAATGGAAAAAGATTCTTTACATAAGCACTTTACCAGTGTTTCTATCTATTGTTAGGCTATTGTTGAGTTTTCATTAATACTTAATATTTTAATTGCGATAGTGTGTCTGTCTATCTGTCGGTCCGCTTTCGCGGCTCATCTGCACAGTATACAGATACAACCAGTATGGAAACTACCTAGAAACGTTCGAAACAGCTCACTCAAACAAACTTGCGCATCTAACGGACGGCACTGCGACGAGCGCTTATGGGTCTCGTCGATGCGCATGTTTGTGTGAGTGAGGCTGTTTCGAACGTTTCTAAGTAGTTTCCATACTGGTTGTATCTGTTTACTGTGTCATCTGTTCAACCGATCACAGAAAATTATCATAGAGCTAGTATGTAGGTTGTATCTCTGGGAAGTACATATACATATAAGTTTAGATAAATAGATTGCAAATAGAGAAAAAAGCAGGGATGGTTATTCTATCAAAAAATAATTGAATACAAAACTTTGGACACTCTGCGTCTTAAGTCTTCAGAAAACTACTTTACTCGTCACTCGTGACGTCAAGAAAAATCCCTCGGTGAAAATAATAAAATGTCATACAATAAATGTTGGCGGTAGGCCAAACTTCGTCCTGTATTTATTTAGACGGAGTACGTTTTTACTATACTTATCTAACTGTCGTAAACTATCGTCTAGCACATAATGTAAGAATTGTAAAAGACTCAAGATCAAAAGAATTTTTATCAAGACCAAAAGAAGATCAAAAGCAAGTTTCCAATTTGTCTTTGCTCTTCAAAAGAGTTCACCTATTACTATAAATATATCTATTTCTATACTAATATTATAAATGCGAAAGTTTGGATGGATGAATAGATGGATGGATGTTTGTTACTCTATCACGCTAGAACGGCTGAGCGGAACTGGATAAAATTTTGGACAGAGATAGATTATTGTCAGAAATAACACATATGCTATTTTATATCCGTCCAAGTTCAAGCGAGTATTGAAAATCCCCAATACACGTGGACGAAGCCGCAGTTAGTTAATCAATAAATCTAATAGTTCAAGCCGCTTAGTCGACAAACATTTTATTTTTCCTGGAGGTTGGATTACAATTTAAGAACCCTACTAAGAAAGGATTAAAAATTTATGAAATAACTGGCCAGCTTTTATTAAATTTTATCGTCGCTTAACTATGAAAAATATTCTTTATTGGGCAGAAAAAGGTTCTGTAGTCTGTCCAGATCAATAAGCAATATTCTCGAACATGAACTCCTAAGTACATACTCGTAATACACTGAGTAAGATAGTAAGTTTTTCCATTATCAACCTAACTTAGAAAGCAGTAGAGACTATTTCTGTTTCAAAAATAATGCGAATTGTTATCACAAGGAGGGGTTGTACTAACAAATCATCTGGAGCAACGTTACACAAAAGGCCTCGCGGTATCTAACGCACAAGACAGTCCTGTAACTGTAAATTACTGCTATTAATAATTCAAGGTAAGTCTCATAAATCATAACTACTTATCGCTTACCATCATAAGTACCTACCTATTTATCTGTGGCTTCTTATTTATCATGAGTTACTAAGCATGATAAATTAATCCATACTTCCATACTAATATTATAAATGCGAAAGTGTGTCTGTCTGTCTGCTACGCTTTCACGGCCCATCTATATTCAACCGATTTTGATGAAATTTGGTACAGCGCTAGGTTACATCTAGGGGACTTGGATAAGGTACTTTATAAAAAGGAATATAAAAAAATCTTAAGGACAATCATATAATTCAATACAAAAAGTTTGGACTAACTGAAAAGGTCATTGATGACAATATTATGATATCGGGCGGGGTTGCCGATTCTTGTACCTTCGCATGCGTCACTACATCGGGTATTTAAACAACGCGCGACGTATCTAATCAAATCTAGTTCTCTTGATGAGGCATCAGAGAAACAAGCTATGTTAGATCCCCAATAAAAAAGATTATCTTTTATGAGAATATTTAACCGTTTCAGCTTCGCCGTGCTCGAATGAAACCCGAAATAGGTACCTATAATATGTACCTATTTCGAGTTTCATTTAGAATTCATGTCTGCTTAATCCAAAATTGAATAGCATAAGGATGATAAGCGCCTTATTCAACTAACTAGACAAACCTAGTCCCACGCACCTTAAGACCTATGTTATCTAAGGAAGGGTTGCGGTAAACAAATCATCTCCAAGCAACTGTACACAAAGGGCCTAGCGATATCTAACACCCCAAGTTGACGTCACTGCAAATTACGCCTATTAATTATTAGGGTAACTCAGGTAAGTCTAATAAATTGTAGGACTATTTATCGCTTTCGGATTTCTGTTTATCAGGTTGACCAGATTTTATCACGAGGCTTCGTGATAATATCGGATTGATTGGATAGTTTAGGACCAAAGACTTCAAGGCTAACTAGAGTAAGCGTTATACTTGCCAGGCCTTGGGTTTGACGAATGTTAGGAAGGAGGGACAGCCCTCAGCACAAGCTGTGGCCTCCGAAAGGATCAGCTATGAGTGATAGACAAGGAGCAGCCGCATGAGTTGGCAGGCTGACTTACGTAGTAGTAAGCTGTATTTTTGCATGCCTCTACCAGTGTTTTGGGGCTATGGTCCCATGGCTGGTTTGCCTCAGCAGACGACAGCTGGTGGATTTATAAAGAAGTGACACCTCTGCATGCGCTGCTTATGTAAGGTTTTTTAAATTTTCATTTGGTAAATCACCAAATCACCTAATCGGCTTTAAGAAAGACAGGATAGATAATCGTTTACTCATCCGTCCAAATAAGCCACCTTTCTAAAAACGATGTTTTACGAGTTCTTCAGGATTCTTTCGTAAACTTACCGTCTGTCTTCTATACTAATATTATACTCGTAAAAGCGAAAGTTTGGATGTATGGATGGATATTTGTGACTCAATCACGCCCCAACGGTTGAACGGATTTGGCTGAAATTTGGCACAGAGATAGATTATAGTCTGAAATAACATAGGCTACTTTTTATCCCGGAAAATTAAAGAGTTCTCGCGGGAACCGAAAAACCTCAATCTATGCGGACGAAGTCGCGGGCATCAGCTAGTCTATGAATAAAAACAATACCTATCGCTCGAAGAGATCCCATTAAACAAGAAACCTAGCACAATTCAAAGCTTAAGTTTTTGTAGAATTTCGTATGTTTTCTTAATTAATTAATTCTGAGTTACGTCGAATTCCAAAATACTGTGTATATCAATTACTTTTCAAAATGATACTTACTTAGAATTTTTGTGTTACATTACGAATGAATGAGTTTTCCTCGAACAAGATACTTACTTTGACGTGGTTCTATGAATCGTTTTATGATAATGATACGATGACGTGATTCTATGAATGTTTTATGATATGAAACGTGTTTCAATACCAACGGCATCTCTATACCTACTAACGAATCATCTTTCGTATTCTCAATCAATAGACGTCAACTGCTGGACAAAGGTCTCTTGCAGGATATACTAAAGACACGATCTTGTGCCGCTTGCTTTCAGCGGATCCTAGCTGCTCGCTTGAGATCATACTTCCACCAATTTTTTTTTAATACACTACAAGTTAGCCCTTGACTGCGATCTCTCCTGATGGTAAGTGATGATGCAGTCTAAGATGGTAGCGGGCTAACCTGTTAGGGTCATGGCAGTTATATTAGTTATGGGGGTCGACCAATGCTGCGCTTCCTGGCGCGATGCCCCCACTGAAGCAGGTTTTTCTACCGGTACTGCCCTTTGCCACTTAGGTTTAGCGACTCTTCAGGTCTAGCCCTAATTGAGATGCATGGAGCGGAGCGGCACGTAGCGGTAAATATTATTTTCAATACACTTGCTCGAAAAATACACTTACAGAGGCAGTAAACAGGGCTTGTAAGTTAAATTTACTGCCCGCGTGTAGTAAATATTTACCGCCCTCGTGCAGTAAATATTTACCGCCCTCGTGCAGAAAATATTTACTGCCCTCGTGCAGTAAATTTGCAGTTTTCTTGCAAGAAGGTTCATTATGATATTGACTTTGTATGTAGAAAAACAAAAAAATAATGTCATTTAAATGTGAATTGATGAAATTAATTCATAAAATAAAAATTGTATTTAATATAGGTTTTATAAATCAAAAAAGTAAAGGCTGAATAGTTCAGGCTAGGAGTTAAGAACTAGAACCTCGACTGGCGTCATCGGGCTGACATGAGTCAACTCGTATGTAAAAACCTATTTACCGCTCTTACCTATATCACAGACTACTATTGTATGAGTTTATACGGGGACGCGTTGCGCAGTGCCTCTCCGTGCCGTGTCGCTAAAGTGGACCCAGCTCCATACTACCTCATACAACCTCAACAAAGAATACTTGTCACTAACGCCGCGCTGCGCCTCTGTAGTGGGGCTACCCCACCTTACTATCTTTTTCGGTTCGTAATTTCTGATTTAATTACGTAGCAATAATCTAAGCATTCAGTCAGTTAATTTGTTCTTATTATACCTACTGTTTAAATATTTATTAGATTAATATAACAATGGAGATACGAACACTTTTATTTTGTAAAACCCTTTGATACACTTACTTAATTAATTATTTACCTTCGGGTAATTATCCTCGATGTTGAATTTTGTGCCCTAATTGCCATCTTTCGGATGACAGACATGATATTAAGGTCGTTCTAAATTTGTTTGAGAAATTTCGGTTAGGCCTTGTACTGTGTTAATTTTATACTCTGCTTTTAATATCAACTATGCCACACTGGCCATGTATAGGCCTAATATTATGATAAAACCCCTGCATGATTTTTAAAGTATCACAGTTTGGCATCGTTACCTTCGTTAATGACACATAATATTGTATTGAGCCCAAGCCTGTTTCAGTCACCATCCATACTTATGTTATAAATGCAAAAGTGTCTGTCCGTCTTCTACGCTTTCCCGGACCATCTTTTCAACCAATTTTGACGAAATTTGGCACAGAGGTAGGTTAGGTATATCCCGGGGAAGGACACAGGAAGAATAAATAGTATTTTATTTCGGAAAATTCAGCACATCACGCGGACAAAGTCGCGGGCATCATCTAGACTCAACATAAATCTCGGCCCTGTACAAAGGACATATTATGTCCTCCAGCTTTTAATCCCGTGGCTATTGTATCACTGTAAACTTCGTTTGTATAGAGCAATTTTGGCCTAGCAATATAATATCTTCGTCCATCAGTTTATCATGATTTTTTGACGAATATGAAGACTTTTTACATATTCATCAAGTTCACAGATCAGTCAGTAAGAAGGGTAGTCCTTATTAATTATTTCTCCGTTTAGCATAAACAACATACAGTTCGCGCGCGAGTTGAATGCAGAGTAAATGTATGTGTCACCATACATTTGTCCTGCATTCAACTCGCGCGTGAACTATACATGATGGTTGGCATGCACAAACGTGTTGATCAACAAAGTCGAGCGTATGTAAATAGCTTCATCAGTAAAATGTCCTACTTTATCTTTTCCCAAATTTTACGATATTACAAAGCAGCGATATGCGAAACCGAAAGCGATAGTTTTTTAAATATATAGGCTAGCGCTTGGCTGCAATCAGACTTGCATGCAAGAGGTGATGCAGCCTAAGGTGGAGCGCGCTTGCCTAGAAGATGCCTATTCACTCTTGATTTTTTTTTATGAGACTGTTAGCCGGCCAGACCTGTCCGTGCAATAGTCCTGAAGTAAGGGACCTCGAGGTCACGAGTGGCTGGGGTGGGGGCTTTAGTCGTTCCATCTTCCATGTTATAAGTGGCCTTGGGAAGATGGCAGCTTGCTGTCTCACAAGCTGCCACTGCTCATAACGAGATCACCGGGATGAGCCCAACGGGCACTGCGCTAGGGAGGCACCGATGCGTTCTTTATGAGATCTCGGAGCCTCCCAATATGCGGATGGTGGCCACCGAGGGGGTTTTAGTAGGTACAAATCCTACATAACCCGACTTCGCCCGCCAGAAGTTGGGTATCTTAGGAAGATTTTCCCCTCGAAAAAAAAAAAAGGATTATGAGACTGTAAAGTCCCACAAACTCAGCTGACCCGGTGACAGCGTGGCTACTAGCCACTATAAACTACTAAATTATCCAGGCCTAAAAATTAGTTCCAATTTTGGCCACGTCAGATAAATATCTTACTAATCTTACTTCTTTCTTATTTATAATATTATAAATGCGAAAATTTGGATGGATGGATGTATGGATGGATGGATGTTTGTTACTCAATCACGCCAGAACGGCTGAACGGCTGAAATCTAGTGAGTTCCCGCGGGAACCAAAAAACCTTAATCCACGCATCACGGGTATCAGCTATACCTACCTATTACATAATCTTAACTAAGACTATACAAATGTTTAGCCAATACAAGGAAAAGTTTGACAGCGGCTCAGTGGTCCAAAAACAGCCAGTCATTGCCATTATCGGTTTGATTTTCATCCAATCTCCTACTGCCAGTGTACTGCCTGTTTTGTTTATTTTAATGACTAAACACTTTCGAGAGCATTAAAGAAAACGTCGAAAAACTAATCAACGAACTTCCTTTTAGAAGAGAATTTGAAAAACGATTTGTTCAAAGCCTGTCCAAATTTTCTAAACTCTTCGAAGCGGGTGAATTTTTGTGCAAGACTTTGTCCACGTTATCAGAGTTACCTACTCGTATGTTCCAAACTCACTAATTTGAAGACGCTCACCAAAACGCCCAAAAAAATGTTCTACCTGCCTCGTTGAAGTATGGTAATGAAGTGTCGCCCAAGATCCTCGTACGCATCATTGCACGTGAAAACATCCCATTCCAATATCAAGTTGGTTTATATCTAGGTATACAAGACTCTTGACCTCGTAAGGAATTTATAAAAAACCTTTTTTATCCTGGCTTGGTAGGAGGTTTCGGACGTGGATAGTGATCAGCTTATCGCTTACCTAAAAGCGATTTAGCACTTCGGTACCTACAATGCCGTTCTGAAACTGATTAAGTGCTGAAACCAATGGATTACCTGACATACCTCTGGTAGGTATGTGAGTTAAATTAACCCATACCCTAACCCAGTTAGCCCGCTACTTATTAGACAACTTCATCACTATAACCACATTTAAGCACTAACTTGTAGTAGAATTAAAAAGGCGGACGAAGTTATCAAAAAAGTTTCTTTTTGAAATGACCGACCGAACAACTCGTCTATAAAAGAAGATTTAAGTGGGAATAAATGGTAAAGGGAATAAATTATTCGACTTACATTCATAAAGAGGGAGACAATCATGGAGATCCTGAAGCTTCGGGCAAAAAAGATTTTTATTGACGCTTACTTGGAAAAGCCAAGGAAATATAAATATTAAACGGGTATTTTGCGACTGAAAAGGAAAAAGGATCTAAATACAAACATCGGGAACACTCAACCATCGTATTTTCTTGTTATTTTATCAAACCGAGCTTAAATATGGGAGAGATTTTTTTTTTAATTTGCAGAACGCCATGGATTTAAACAAGATACTTTCGCTATAAATCTTGTGGTTCGAGTATGTAAGGGAGTTGTTAGTGCATTGTAGTGTCACACCACCAACGCTTCTATGAACAAAATTAATAAAATCTTTTTTTCTTTTTTCTTTTTTTATCCACTACAACCTAGCCCTTGACTACGATCTCACCTGATGGTAAATGATGATGCAGTCTAAGATGGTAGCGGGCTAACCTGTTGGGGCATGGCAGTTATATTAAACCCATACCCCTTCGGTTTCTACACGGCATCGTACTAGAACCCTAAATCGTTTGGCGGCACGTCTTTGCCGGTAGGGTGGTAGCTAGCCACGGCCGAAGCCTCCCACCAGGCCAGACCAGGCAAAATTCAGAAATTATACGCACGTTAAGGCAACAGCGCTACACACTGCGCCACGGAGGTTGTCAAAATCTTATGTTATAAAACCAGAAATCAAAACTGCTCAGTCGCTAAAGGTAATATTTTGCGACTAAGTACGTCCACCAGTTTTTCGCCGACATAGTGTTGCAAGAGTCACTCAATGTGATCGGGTTCATGTTAACGACACCTGACACCTGAAAAGGGAACATGAAATATCCTGAAAGAAGTATCTAACCTATGAGCCTTTGTCATGTGCCAGCCCAAAGCCCGTCGCTATCGGAGAAATGACAGCGCAGCGTTTTAGCTGGCTTAAACCACCTTCGATTGTGTAACAGCTGCGTTGATGTTACCGGCCCAAATCCCCGAGGGCATAGGGCCTTCTCACGGCACTTCACACTACCTAGCATCTGGCGGAGTCACTAGATTTTAGAACAAGAGTAAGGATTTAATATAGATCTGTGTTTTTTTTACTTTATTGAAAATAGTACAATAGAACTTAATGCCTAACCTAACCTACTATTAAATAAATCATGCGCGCGTGGAATGGTGGCAAGAATGCTGGCTGCATTTCCGCGCTGGACAGCCAGGCTGATCCTTTGCGCAAAAAATGAGCCAGCCCTTCTGTCACCAGATGAGGCAATCAACCGCGGTGAAATATCTCGTAAAAATTTTTTGCCACTAAGATGTTTGCTCCATGGCCCCAGGGTCTCCACGGCAAACGGAAACAATTTAATTTAAATCTGTTTTTAACATTGAGCGGAGGCTACTTGGTATATGGGTAGTAACAAAACGTTAACTTCTTGTAGAACGAGAAGGATTCTATCCACCACGCTGACCAAGTGCAGTTTGTCAGTTTTAAAGGAATGCTAATGTACTTCCTACATCATTAAACTAACAAAAACTTTGGTTTTTTCTATTTTAGAAAAACATGCATTACAGCATGTGATTAATGATACAGAAATGTTGTAAGAGAATCCATTATTCAAAAAAAGAGCTAAAGTAAAGCTCATTACATTTGTAAATACATAATATATTTAACGGAGAAGAAAAATGAGGCGTGATGGAAAATATAATTCAACTCACATGAGAGGTGGCCAATCGATATATTCCGGGAGATAATGTACCATTTATTTAATACCAAATATTATTTTATTAGAACTCTATATATGTAGTTCTGATTCCATGAAAATTCCTTATTATATTTTGTTATAATTATTAGTAATTATTATTTCGATTACAAAGAAAATAATAGAAGAAAAATAGAATAAGAACATGGAAAACTCTAAGCACTTCTAATAAGTGAGCTCTATTCGCCATATGGCCCTAGGTTTAGGGATTAATCTGAAATAAATAGAAACACTTTGCTTAGTAATATTAGAAAAGTCGAAAATCCCAAAAACGTCCTTTTTTATAAAAGGAAAAATAAAGTGTTAAAACCGTTAAACCTATAAAGAAAGAAATGTATCTTTTCCCTTTTGCTGAAAGAGAAAGTTTAAGTACGAAAATATCGAAAAAAGACTAAAAGGTTACTCTCACTGAAACCCAATTATCGAAGTCATTTTTGGACCGTCCGGAGGCTGACTACAGAGCAGATTGAAAGGTTCTTGGCAACAACAGGCGGAAAATTAGCTATCTTTTTTGATGTGTAGATGAAAGGTCTCGCAGAATCCTATAATATTATGAGATAAAGTTATGATAAACCAGTTTATTTGCTCTTAGTAAGTTAGTAAATACTCAAATCAAATCAAATTATTCTTTATTCAAATAAACTTTTACAAGTACTTATGAATCGTCAAGTGAATCTACCACTGGTTCGGAATGCCATTCCTACCGAGAAGAACCAGCAAGAAACTCGGTGGTTGCTTTTTTTAAATAATTCATTTACAATTATTATATCAATGTGTACATAAGTAACCGCTGTCCCCAGCATTGCTGGAGCGATCAAATCCATGCTCCTCTATCATTTACATAATCTTCAACAGTATAATAAGCTTTTTTCAGGAGCATACTTTTAAACCAACAAATACTGCAACAAATAACAATACTAACTAGAATAAGACAAACACTAACACAACTAACACTTATTTCATCTAAAAAGTAGTTATATACAATTGTAAATATCATGAGATTAGAAATAAAAAGGCTTATTATTATTATTATTATTATTACTTTTAATGGATTTCTTCAATTTGTTTATTCAATTCATGTCAAAGACGTGCAGACAGAAAGTAGCCCCATTCCCGCCGGTGGCACCCGTTCACGAGCATGACGCATGATCCAGCCATTGCTTCGCTCGACCATATTTGAGGGAACGTAACAACCTACTATCCCTATTTTATATGAGGAAATGTGTTTACCGGTATGTCTGTTACGTTTTCAGGACCCTTTGCTTTAACAGGTTGAACAATATTTAGTAGGCAAGTATAGCTTGTATCCCGGACATAAAAAAAAATTATGAAGTGACTTTTTATTTTGGAAAATGAATCAGTTCCCATGGGATAAACAAAAAACTTATAAATCAACGCGATAAAATGACACGGCCACGATATTCTTTTAAGAACATATATAATGAAATAAATTGTAGTATTTTTTTTTAATGTACGTCTCTAAATACTCTCTACTTAGCGCCAATTTTACCCCACGAGGCATTGCTTTATGTGACAACAAGGCCGGTATGGCTGGTATTGGCATTGTTGGAGATCTACACGTCACTAAGCAATATATCGCTCTAAGTGGGGATCCTCATGATTTATTATCCTCTTCGTCCGCTTTTATCCTCAACTAGAGGGCCCGGCAGACGTTTTCCTGCCTTGAAGCCTGAACCTACCACCCGATTCCAGTGCCACACGTTTCCCTATAATCATTTTATTGTCATCATTCTCTACCCATCGCTGCCTCTATACGGAGTACATGTCTCCTCTCAGAATGCGAAGGGTGTAGCATTAGCAGAGTTCACACAGCTTGAAAAACATATGAAGAAATCTCAGCTATGCAGGTTTCCTGACGATATTTTTCATCACCTTTAAAGGAAGTGAATTTCTAAAAACGCTATAACTCAGATAGTTTAAGGGCCCAAGATTTGAACTCTTGACCGCAAGAATAGGAGACCAAATCACGGATCAAATAATAGTTGTGACAAAGTGTTAACCTATACTGAGAAGGCTATCGCTGTTTTAATTCATTTTACCTTTTACCTGTTATTTGAACTTTAAACGAATAAAACTAAGTTATAAGGTAGCATCTAATTATATCATTTAAAATAACCACCACTATAACTACCACTCACAGTCACAAGTTAGTATCTAATTGTAGTATTCTTTGCGCAACTATTTCTTACTATAATGTGTAGTATTTAACTTATTAAAATAGAGTGACTTACGATCTTATTCCTTCAAAACCTAAAAGAGTTGTCGAAGAAAAAGCTTAATACTATACAGCTTAAATTAATAAGTGACAGCTTCAGCAGTTGTTTCAGCAAGCCCCTACTTTGCAAGAACCTAATTTTTTTACAAAAAAAAAATGTCACTGTTTAAGTACTTATTCATTTTTTTTGTTTCAAGTTCAAGATCTTTATCCATTTTGTTTTATCCCATAATTTTTATACCAAACAAAAATATACGATATTTAAATATTGGATTGGTATTAGCGGATTGGTGGTGGCTTCGTGTTCGAATACGATATTTATTTATGACTGACAAAAATTTAACAACCTGGACGCTGTTAAAAAAAGCTTTAGAAAACAAACACAAGTGGCATTTCAATAATTTAATTCACAAGATATTGAGTAAAGTACCTATTTTATACGAATAACTAAGCTAATTAATCTTACCTGATAAAAATCCCAATCAATATTGCAAGTCTCAATCAGTTACAGAACTATATTTAGAACAAGCACATCACTTCACTACGAACTTTGTAAAAGTTTTATTCTAATAATCTACGAGTTCACAAACTTCGGATATCCATAAAATGTGTTACATTATAATATTTGCAACGCCATAAAATTCTATTATCACCCAACTTTATTATTACGAACGATGTTTGAGAAGTTCACATTTCGATCCACTCGGCGAGTCTTGTAATCACGAGGGTAGCAAAAACCAGCTTTTACCACGCCGGTCTTTGGTAGACTAACGTATACAGCAAAATCGGGGTTGGATGTACATCTGTGTGCGTCTCGTGTACGTACATTGTGTTTACACGGAAAATGAGTCGTCGATGTGTGAGGTATTTCAGTTGGTTGTGCCAGTGATTTCAGACGATTCTGCGCTATTCTGATAGTCCAAGATTACGGATGTGTTTGTTGGCGATCACCTCCGGCTGTGTATGTAGTGGTGGCCAGTGCCGGGAAAAACGGTGCGTTTCGCGCATGCTCGTGAATGTATGAAAATAAAATCGTGTTTCGCGCTACTTAAATGTCGATTTCAAGCGACAGGTTATAAAACTCCGTACTATTATATCGATGTGTGAGACCTCTGAGATGGGTCTGCTTTCCCAATATTATTAGGCAATGTCAAACTTGATCGGTTTTATTTATTTGTTCTGTTTTTCTCGCTTTGTCTTACTTTAATTTTTCTTTTATGTGGCTATATCTATTTTATTTTGGAATGAACCGGTAATTGACCGAGCGAAGCGAAGGTCTCTGAGTCTACTTGGGTGAATTGGCACTTGTCCGTCCGTCCGTCCGTCCGTCCGTCCGTCTGTCAGAGCATTATAACTTCTGAATTACTGAACGCAATTACTTCAGCTTTAAATATAATATGTAAACCAATGGCCTCCCGCCGAATATGGCTTAAAAAATAATAAAAATCTTTATTTCAGGGGGGCTCTCATAGAAGCGAATGCGAAGTAAAATATTTTTTATAAAGTTACATAGGGTTGCGGTATATCATTTTAAAGATAATTAGGAATAGAGTCCAAAAATATATTTTTTTTAATTTTTCCCCCAAAATTGACGAAATGGGGGGCTTTCAAAGTGGTGATTTTCTAACGTCCAAAGATGACCTCAGAACTCTAAATTTTCTGAAAGGATGAGCCTGAAACTTGATCAATTATTTCAATTATATCCTGTACTTGAACAACAAATACTAAAATTAGATAAATATTGTAAGGAAACGGAACTATTTAATTTTAATGAGCTTCAGTATTTTTAACAGAACTTCACATTTATGTCAATAGATGGCGCCGCGAGGTCTTAGTTCGGGGCGAACCACTAGTAGTACTTTCAAAAGTAATACTGTAATCTACATAATAGTCTTATTTTGAATCATAAAATCAGACAAAATGGTTGAAAGCGGATTTATATATTCGTCAGGGTAAATTAAAATCATGTGTGAATATGAATTACTAGCTGATGCCCGCGCCTTCGTCGGCGAGGATTGAGGATTTTTGGTTCCCGCGGGAACTCTTTAAGTTTCCGGGATAATAAGTAACGTATGTGTTATTCATAATTATTTTCATATGTATTAATATTATTTTATTGTTTTATATTATGTATGTATATATATTTTCTTTGGGCCTAGTTGCCTGATGTAAACAAATTAAAAAAAAATAACCTATCTCTGTGCCAAATTTCATCCAGATCCGTTCCGGTCCCGGCGTGATTGAGTAACAAACATCCATCCATACATCCATCCAGCCGAACTTTTGCATTTATAATATTAGTATAGTATAGACTAGATGATGCCCGCGACTTCGTCCGCGTGGACTTAGTTTTTTCAATTCCCGCGGGAACTCTTTAATTTTCCGGGATAAAATGTAGCCTATGTCCTTCCCCGAGAAACAAACTATCCATGTACCAAATCGGTTGAACAGTTGGGCCGTCAAAGCGCAGCAGACAGATAGACAGAATAAAAAATATCGTCACCTGCAGGTTCAATTGGGGTAACCGACAAAATACGTAAAATGAGTTAAGTATACAGTTTTTTTAAGATTTTTCTGCTCTTTCGAATGTTATATTTAAAAGAACTCGATCTTTTAAAAAAATGCAGATACCTTACTTTTTTTGGATATGTACTTTTCACATTTCTATTAAAATTTTGAGGTAACAAACATTTGATTCATTTATGCCGGTTAAATTCGTGTATTTTTATAATGGTAGTAAATAAAGTTGGGGTATGCATGTAACCGAAAAAACATTGCTTTTACATTTTTATTTAAGATGAATAAAGAAATTCCCTACGGATACACCAAAATAATATTATCTGCACTATCCGATTAAATGTCACTAAACTTATTTTACCTTACTATCAATTCATTACTTCCCACGTTACACCAATTGGGCCCAAATTATAGTGACAGTTACACCAATTTGCAGGTAAGTAAGTTAATAAGTTTGCCCTTTACCCTGTTTTACTAAATATAATATCTGTTCAGAATACCTACCTACACCAATGATGGCTGGTTGGAAGTAAAGCGCCACACGAGCCAAGCTGCACCTCGGCATTTGCCTCCCTCACACGCAATGAGTGTGAAGGAGACAAATGACATTATTTACAACAGGCGCGCACGCTTTTTGATGTTAGTGGCACGATTAGTTGGCGCTGACTGGTTTTTCGGTGTAGTTGTTTGTTACCGGTGTGCAAAATGGAAAAATATAATAACTTAAAACAATTACTGCAGCGTAAACAGGAATTGATAAGAATAAAGGCAGAAATAGAAAGGTAAGTGCTTAATATTTCAAGATTGACACTATTAATATTGTAATTATTATCGTCGTGTGTTCTTGTAAGGGTTGGGTACAACAATTATCTAGGTATCTGTATTATGGACATAGATAATTAATGATAGTTAAATTGGTAAATCCCTATTAATATCCATCATACATAGGTACTTACCCCGGCCGGGATTCAAATCTGGAAGACTTTACACTTATGCAGACCATTTAAATTAAATTAATGGTAGATTATAAAAAACATCAGAGTACCGTTATTAAATATTTTCACACGATTTTATTTAGAATTAATATTTTACAATACAAACCTAATCAGTTGCTTCCAAAATCAGTCCCTGGAATCTGATTATTGACTCCGAAATCCTACCTATCTGGGTATTTTTAATACCTTAACATTACAGTATTTTTTATCCAGTACTGCTAGAAGTTGTAAGGACTGTTCTCTGAGAGTAATCGATATTGTTTGTTATGTCTAACTAATAAAAATAGGTACGAAGGGCGATCAACAAGTTTCCGGTAATCAATAATTATTTTTAAATAATATTTGAAGGTACTCGTATTTAGATTTTAGAACATGAAAAAAGAGCTCGCTATGCCAAAATAAATTACATTATTTATTTCCCTTATTTTCAGATCCGAATCTGTAAAAAACCATAAGGAATACTCGTACTCCCAAAACTCGTCAGCTGATATAATTGATCAAAGTGATACAGAATGTATAAAACTCGACGTGCAGTCATTTTTAGCAAAAAAGTAAGTATACTTGCTTCAAATTCAATAAGCTAATGGCTCCCAACACGTTAATATTAAAAAATACGTGGTCCTTATTTGATTAACTCAAATGTTTTTTCGGTTTCAGATCCCATAATTCTCGTGACTCAATTGAGAGCAATTTGAACTCGTCAGCTACAGATATTATTATAGATATCAATGAATCAGATATTTCAACATTTCAGTCATATGATACTGTAGAAATTAAGAAACAAAAGGAAGCGGTTGTGAACTACAGTAGTAGTGACAGCAGCAATATTCTTAATACGTCAACTCTATGTCTAGAAATGTCTCACTCATTTTTTAATGATTCTAATAATAGTGATCTCGTTAAGAGTAATAATATACCCGAGTCATCTGAAACAGGAAAGAAAATTAACATTGTTTCTGTTGAAAAAGTTGATAATATGTTGACTGCTAAACTCAATGAAAAGAAATACTGTGAACTTTATTCAAATGACAGTGTAGAACGTTGGAACAAAAACGATGTGTTGCCCTTAAAAGAAACAAAAAAATATTCACAAAATGTTAATCAAATAGTGACCTTTAATGAATCTTCGAACATACCTAACACATCATTCTGCAAACTTGGTTTGGATATCTCTGAATCTGCCTGCGCCCCCGTTATGGCTTTTGATTTACCTACATCTCAGTCCACAGATATTGCACCTTTAGCTACAGTATCTCCAACCTCTTACACTGATATTAAGGCTTTGGCTCTACCTGTGTCTTCTTGCATTGCCATTGAGATTGAGACTTTGTGCACAGACCATGCAACTCCTCGCGGTGATAACAAAGCTTTGGGCCTTCATTCATCTCCCTCATTGTTAGACTCCCCCATGTCAAATATTGTACCGACAACTTCTTGTGCAGACATTATGTACATGGACATACCTAAAGCTCACTCTGCAGATATTTCAGTGCTGGATATAGTACCTGCAACTTCCTGTACAGATGGTATGAATGTGGACTCACCTGTATCTCTTGCTGCAGATATCCCAGTACAGGATATAGTACCTGAAACTGCCTGTGATGACATATCGGACTCATCTTCCTTAAAAAAATTAGCAACATTGAACTTACCTACTCCTTCTAGTAGCAATACAAATAAAAATCGAACGCCTAATATTAAAAAATCTCGCAAAAGAAAATGTATACAGGAACTTCCTAAGTTAAAAAAAGAACACATTGATTTTATATCAGATGATGAATGTTATGACAAACTTAATGTTGCTGAAGTCGAAGATTTTTCTTCTGGAAGCTCAGATCTATGGTCCGGCAAAGAAAGCGATAATATGTCGTCATCTAACTCTGAAAATGACCCAAAACATACTAAACCTACAAATAAGAGAAAGAAATTACCAAAGAAAAGAAATATTGACAAACCATTGGAAGGAACTGTACAATTTAAGAAAAGAAAAGTGGAAAATAAAAGGAAGATTAGGAGAATGAAACGAGAAAAAGGTGACAGTTATGAGACTTCGTCTGGAAAGCTTGTAGAGAAAAAAACATTACAGGCAAATCCCTGCGAGCCTACAAAATGTCCCAGGAATTGCTTTGAAATCACCGAGGAAAGGAGACAAAGTATTTTTGATTATTTTTGGAATTTGAATTCTCAAAGAAAAAAAGATTGGCTGGTACAATGTGCCTTACGAGTTCCGGTTAATAGACCAAAAAAAGGCGTGATCGACAGCAAAAGAAAGTTTACTTACGAATACTACATAAATGAAGGCGAGGGCAGAAGACAGGTGTGTCAAAAATTTATACTAAAAACCTTAGATATTGGACAAAATTATTTACTTTATACTATAGGTAATGTCCAAGAAGGACTTTCTCAAGCAGAAAGTCGAAAGAAATCGAGCAATCCAAAGTATGATGAGTCTGTGATAGCTTCAGCAAGGCACTACATTGAATCTCTTCCATATCTTCCTTCACATTATTGTCGGAAAAAATCAAGCAAATTATATTTACCACAAGAGTATAAGAATACAACTAACCTTTATCGTTTATACAAAAAAAAATGCGAAGAAAATCAGGAAAACTATCTAGGTGAGCGAAAATTCAAAGATTTTTTCAAAACGGAATACAACAATGTTACTGTCCACGTTCCAAAGAAAGATAAATGCAAAATTTGTACCAAATACGAAAACGATCGTAATGAAAATAAAGTCAATATGGATTCCGAAATTATTAAGGCTCACATCGAAGAAAAAGAAGCAACATACGAACGATTCAAATGTCATCAAAGTTTGCATCTGATAGACAAGGAGACTATAGTATCAAGCTTTGATTTACAGAAGGTTTTAAATACACCCCATGGTGATAACATCTTACTTTACTACACGCGAAAATATACAGTTTTCAACTTTACGATTTATGAAAGCTCCACTCAAAATGGTTTTTGTTACACATGGGGTGAATGTGATGGGAAACGAGGCGCAAAAGAGATAGGTTCTTGTATTTATAAGTATCTGCAAAATGTTGACGAAAGAGGAATAAAAAAAGTTATCTTTTATTGCGATTGTTGTAGCGGACAAAATCGTAATAAAACCATACTTTCGATTTTTAAAGGTTTTTTGACGGTATCTAAAAATATTGAAGTCATTCAAATTAATTACCTGCTACCGGGACATAGCTATATGCCTGTAGATAGCATGCACTCTGTAATAGAACGTGAAGTAAGAAAAATAATTGTTTGGAGCCCTACACAATGGCCAAGTTATATAGAATCGGCCCGAAAAAATCCTCGTCCTTACAATGTAAACGTTCTTGAATTTACTGATTTTATCGACTGGGACCCAATGACGCAGGAATGCTTTTCTAATTGTACAAAGGAATTAAATACATCGAAAATTAGAATTGCTACAATGAAGAAAAAGGATGTAAACACGTTTACAACTAAACATTCTATGAAACCTGATGCGACCACTTATGAAATTAAATTATTTGATAATTATTTTAAGCCAAAAGGAAAGGGTGTAATAAAAGGAAAGGGTAAAGGAAAAGGGAAAGGAAAATTTAAGGAAAAGGATACTGCACCATCAGCTTCTAATGAGACGTTAGAAATAAAATTAAAAAAGGCATTCCAAGAATTGGAACCCCTTTATAAAAAAAGATTGGCCATATCAGAAATCAAATATAAAGATTTGACAAAGCTATGCAATGATGGTGTTATTCCTAGCAGATATCATGGGGATTTTACTAATCTACCCTATGCTAAGAAAATACAAGACACACTCAACCAAACGGACGAAGATGACTCCTCTGTTGACTCTGTCTAGCCAGTTGATTACTTTGGTTACTAATTTTTTTAGATTTTTGTTGATGTTTCGTAATAAATATAGTGTTGATTAAAAAAGGTTTTTATTTCATTATAAATCTTAATTCTTATTACAAAATTAACATTATTAGTATCTAAGAAAAATTAGAGTAAAAAGCAACAGGTTTTTATTTTGTTCTTCTCTACATTTTTATAAACATTAAAATAGACAATTTAACTAAAATAGACAGTAACCTGTTACACATGTAGGCTCTTACATTAAAACGATTAAATCATTTGATTTACAACTGTCTTTACATCACTTTGACCTGAATTGTTTTAAAAACATTTTATGCTGAATGTGGCGTAACTGTCAATAGTATAAAAAAAAATTGGTGTAACTGAAATTTATTTTCTATTATAGAGTTTATTTGGATATTATTTACATTTTAACCAGAAATTCACCGTATTCTAAGCATTTTTATAAAAGAAAATGAAAAAAAGGTAGTATAGAAAAAAAGTTATGATCGATTAAAGACGAAAAAAAACATTAAATGCTTCTCCTGCAACATTGTGTTTTGTCAGTTACCCCAATTGAACCTGCAGGTAGCGATATATATAGGGAATACTGAATACATGTAATAGTTATTGTACCTACATATTCAGTCTAATGCTGAGACCTATAGAGCGTACTTTGACTTGGCTCAGACTTTACTCAGAGTTAAAACGTGGACTTATGTGAGTAACATAAGTCTGTCTCATTTTAACCATGTCTTAAGTCTGAGCAAAGACAAAGTACGCTCTATAAATCTCAGCACAAGTGTTAGCGCCGCTCGATGTCTACAGATGGAGCTGAGGTGTGAGGCGGCAAAGCAGTCGTTACGCGAGGTTATATTATAACAACTTCAGTGTTCTCTAGCCATTCGATACTCAGATTTGCCTTGAGTAGCACCTGTCAAGAAAGTAGACCTATCTTTACCTTGGTTGCTAGTGGTTATGGATCTATATGGTTGTTATATTGTTACATTGCAATTAATTTAATAATGTGTTCTTATGTTGCTTCCTAAATAAATGTACCTAGTATTTGTGTTACATATTATTAGTTTGCATTTTAAAAGCCCTATCCATCACCATACGCAAATAGGTCGTTATCATAAGTGTGTAGGTAACAAAAACTAACTAAAAATATGCAATGTCAAATGTGACTAATAATAGCGAGCATAACCCGCTTTTTCGATACCGAATTTTAATTGATATACCTTCTACCCATTGTAATCGTAAATTCAGTTGTTTGATAATTATATTTGTAGAGAAGGCACTAATTAAGCTAGAAGCACGGTTTGATTTGTCTTGAAATACTTGGCATTATTCGTAGATATCCACATTTAGCATGAATACGTTCATGTTATGACTTGTATTCACCATTTTAAAATTATGTTTGTATAGCTACGATATAGCATCGCCCCTATCGAACCAATTTATTTGATACTAGCAGATGCCCGCGACTTCTAAAATCCAAAATCAAGAAACTATAGCAACAAGTAGTGATTTAAAAAACACGACTGTCCTGCAAAAAAACTAACTAAAAAGTTAATGTTTTTGTGAATCACTGGTTATTGAACTATAGAGTATATATTTTTGGAGTATATATGTTTGTATATATTTTTGGAATCTACTCATCATTTTCTAGATGATGATTATAATATAGTTAATCTTTTTTTCGAATTTCTTTAATGCGGGACAATGGTCACCACATCAATTTTTTTAAATTTTACTAGCCTATGTCACCCGGAATAAGCTAGGGATTCTAACGATACCTCATTTATCAAAATCGGTTCAGGCGTATAGAATTTATGGTGGAATATACAAACTCACATACATACATAATAATACATACAATATACATTAACCCTGAAAACAATATACTCCTTTTTTAAGGCAAAAAGGTTGTTATGTTGTATTTTGAAAAGCCTATAAAGATAAAAACAACTTCAGTGGATTTAACCATGAAATTTGATATATACTGTACAAAATTACGATAAAATATTAATATTGTTATTCAATCTAGAAACGTGAATAAGATTGAAAAGTGGCTTACAAAATAAGCATATCTTTGGCTTCTGAAGCTTAAACCGAGAATATGGAATTTGATATTTAGGTAAATGTGAGTTTTTGATGATTTCAACGAGTACTCAACTACTGGAGAGCTTACATTCAGAGGCTTTATTTTATTACAGTAATAGCTTTATATTCGAAGTGAGCATCGAATGTTTGGGTATTATTTTTGGAGGCAAATGGTAAACTGTTTAGATAAGTTTGTTTACTGATAAATGTCATAGTTATACAAAAGCTTAAATGTAGTTTAAAAAAATATTAAACACACTTCACCAAACTGTAACGTATATATGAACTCGTTAAAAACTCGAAAGGATTTCAAGAACAGCTCCACTTTACGCCTCCAGAATGCACCATCAAATCAGCTCAATGACATTATTGCATTGTCATCCATTCATACTAAGTGACTGCTACCATCTTTTGATCCGATTTTGATGAAATTTGGTAGGTTTTAAGAGGTAGGTTTATCCCGGAAAATTAAGGAGTTCCCACGGGATTAAAAACTGAATCCACGCAAATTACCGGGCATTATCTAGTATTACATATTGTAAAGTTTCAAATCGATCCAACAGTTAGAAGTTGGCTAAATTAGACTCAGGTGGACCTAATAAAAGCGTGTTAAAATAAATGATCAAAGAAAAATATGCCAAACTCAACATTTTATAATGCTCGACTAAAACAAGAGCAACAAGTATCG
Organism: Erebia aethiops; assembly: GCA_923060345.2. NCBI lineage: Eukaryota > Metazoa > Arthropoda > Insecta > Lepidoptera > Nymphalidae > Erebia > Erebia aethiops. The sequence goes on along the minus strand of OV281088.1, from coordinate 14,054,979 downwards.
ATAAATTAATCGAGATAAACCTACTGGCCAAGTACAATACAAAAATCGCTTTTCCTTTGAAAATTATTTTAGTAAGTTAAAAGGTACAAGCTTTACTTCACCTCAGCTGAATCTCGAGAGGCGAGAAACAAGGGCCTCTTGAAAGTTGCTATTACTAGCAAAGTGTTTTGATTTACCTCTGTGATATTTATTTTTAACTTAATTTTTATAGAATCACTTCAAAATATTCAGAACTTAATTTAATTAATTAGGGTAATGATTGCCCAACTCTGGCCTCTCTACAGACACGAATAGGACTTGCGACAGTCAATTTTTTTCTGAGTATTAGATTTCCATTATAAAATGATTTTGAACCTGAGTTGCTTCAGTGTAACGCATGTAGTCACCTCTGATAGAGCGACAAGACGGGCTAAGTTTAATTTTAGAGTGAGAACCTATGTAGAGTGGTTGGAAGCGCGCTCGAAGGCTACCCCTGTGAAAACTTCAATGCTATAACGACGTAATTGTTTAACGCATATTTTGATTTTACCTTTAAATTAAAAGGTTCTTAGCTTTTACAAAGTTTTGTAATAACCAAACTTTTAGGGCTTCCCAACTTTCTAATTTAACTTAAATTAAGCCACCGTTTCCACCAGAGCTGTGAGAGGTAGTCCGCGAGGAAAAATACCCTCCGCAATTGACCCATAGGATTACCTCGCCACACTCGAATTAGCTAGCCTTAGTTTGTCTAGCTACGCTTAGCAGATGGCTCTTTTTTGAACCGGGCTTTACAGGAGTGAAGTCATTCAAAACAAGGACGAGACATGTGAAGGATGCGATTGAGGCGTTAGCGAGCTTCTTAACAACTAGTCAACAATTAATAGTAAATGGTGCTAACCTTGCAGCTTTCAGATTCCTCATACATAATTGATTGATTTAAAGAGTCGCTATGTTTCATACCACCATCATTCATGTACCACTCACTTGTACAAGTTTTACTTTACTGTCTTGTACATCACTGGTAGAACGCTACCTTAGATACCAGGGCGTGTCCAATGTAAAATCATACATAACATTCTATTTACTAAAATACCTGGACCCAGCTATGATGGACCAACAGACGGGCATATCGTGCTATAAGGGTATTTTTAAACATTTTGGCATAAAGGCCTAAGAATGAACAAATCTCTCTATATCTTTAAAAATACCACTATTTTCTAGAACAAGTTGTTTGCTGAAAATAGAACAAGGGTAGATTAATCCCTACCAGTGAAATTGGAGCAACTGAACAATAAACATAGCCCGTAAAACTATGCCGTACGTTTGACAAAAGGGCAACTGTCAATTACCAAAATTCTCTCAAAGTTCAACAGGCCTAGCACAATCATTAGAAAGAAAGAAAGAAAGAAAGAAAATCTATTTATTCTCACCATTGTGCCACACATTACAAAATCTTAAGGTAAATGTTACCATGGTGCCTCCAGTACCCGAGCATTAAACTCATGGTCAAGTCCTAGAGGCACCCCGATAAACACTTGTTGTGTGTGGCACAACCCGAAAAATGGCATCAGCTCAGCATGGTGCAGAATGCCTTGCAATAAATATTTACAAGAGCATTCCGCGCTGATTTTCAGCTGGAGCCCTTCTCCAGGTGACGCCACGGCTTGGTAACTATATTATCTACTAATTATTACTACTTAATAAATTATTCTAGTTATACTAAAGGGCTGTACACGTAAATAAAATAATTATTATAATATATTCTAATTAAATAATGAGGCTAGTAGAATAGAGTAGTAGGTAGTTAGAAATAAAAATAAAACTAATCAAATATAAATAAATAAACAGTACATGCAAAATTAATCTATTTATAACCAGGTACTATTAAAATAAAATAAAATAAAATTTTTTTTTTTTTTTTTTTCCTTGCCATAAAGTTCCATTACAATTTAATAATGGCAACTTTATTATCTACTACCATCTAGCCTATGGGCTAATAAGTAATATTAATTTAACTTAAACTTCTACTTATAATTAATTTCTACGTCTAATTTACAGTTCATTAACTGTCCTTAGTTTGTTCTAATATACTTAGTGTTCACTATGTTTTTGTGACCTAGATAAGTAGCACAAGCACTGATTCACTGACACAGCACTTATACACTCTTTACACTAATTCGAACGGTTTCGTTCTTTTAAGTCTCCTTTTGATGTCCGTGTTATCTAAAAGCTTTACAGCCTCCAGATTGACATGTTGACGAAGCCGATGTTGGTGAGCTTCTGCGTATTTTTGGATGATTTTGGCTACGAACTCTATCTTTAGGTCCCTGTGGAGATCGTGATTTCTTACGTACCAGGGTGCATTGGTTATTTCCCTGAGTACTTTGTTCTGGAATCTCTGTATTACTTGGATATTGCTCGCTTTAGTACACCCCCAGAGTTGTATACCATACGTCCATACTGGCATCAGGACTTGCTTGTATAGCATGAGCTTGTTATGTAATGAAAGCGTTGAATGCCTTCCAAGCAGCCAGTACATTTTTTTGTAACGTAATTCCAACTCCTCGCGTTTTTTTTTAACATGAGCTTTCTGTAGGTACTTACTTGGGTATCGTAAGTTACCACTCCTTATATTATTACGTAGAAGGCACAGAAACGACAGCGTTTATTTATATAGTCTCCAATTTATTCACTATCACAAGTTAATACACTCACAAGTTAATATATACAACGAATGCACAGTGATTTTCGTTAGCAAAACAGATCGAATACAACGCTCCAAAGTCTAATGGCCGCAGCCCGGTAGACGAGTAGTCAAATCTCGATCGCCGCGCCACTTTTTCATACGCGGCCGGCGTGCGGCGGCATTGCGAAACTTGCTCGGAATTTACGCAAACAAGTCCGATAGGCATACTACGCGTTTCGCGCTACTATGCCTGCGGATTTATTTTGTGTATGTTTGTTAAAATATAATAATGCGTATTTGCGTGTGTATTGACATTTCTGCCTTATGTAATGATACGTATATATATATATATATTATAATAAGTATTTAAGTATATATAATTATAAGTATGGTAAATATTATGAATTAATGTGAATGTAGCCCACATCACTCCCCCCCAGAGACCTGGTTAAGGTCGATAAAAATCTGGAAATCGAACCTGACGACCGGAGCGGGTGGTTTTGGGAGCTACATTGGGCTTGTGTGACGGAGGGGTAGGCAAAGGTACCGGCGAAGGTAAGTTAGGGATACTGACTACTTTTTTACCTAATAGGTCTTCTTCGTCGGAGAGTATGTATGCCGGCTTGAGACGATCAATGGTGACGGTGACAGTTTTTCCTTTTATGAGAAGAGTAAATGACTTATCACCTCTTTCAATAACCTTATGTGGGCCGGTGTAGGTCGGCTGGAGAGGAGCACGCGAGGCGTCTTCTCGAAGAAAGACATACTCTGCGGTCGCGAGCTCTTTAAAAATAAAAACCTTTTGTTTGCTGTGGCGTGAAGCTGGGACTGGCTTGAGTTTCTCGGCGAATGATCTGAGGCGCGCTGTAAAATCTGACATGTCGGACGTACAGGGCGTGCTTGGATCAAAAAATTCGCCGGGAAGTCTGAGCGGTTCGCCGCTCTCGTAGTGCTGACCGAGGAAAAACACAGAGGTCACTGCCAGTGTCCACTAAAAACTGCGTTTTTGTTGTCCAGTCGGTAACGAAGAGGCGACCTGAAGAGGCGGGGCAATCGTCTGTCGCCATCACTGATTGCCCGCGGCATTTCCCGAACTCTCGTAGTCACATGGCTTCTGGCACTTGTGGGCCTGCGCTCGGAAGGTGGCGTGGTACCAACAAATAGGATACTGCCGGTAGCTAGATGCCGATCGAGTCCTGCTTCGTGACGAGGAGCGGCGACGACGTGGCTGGTCAAACTGGCGGGATCGTCGCGAACGTGGCTCACGGGTGCGTTCATCGAGTTTTGCTTCAAGACGTTCTATCATCCTTCTCAGCTCGGCGATTTCCCCGGAGGTGCTGCTGCTGGGCTCAGGAACGAATCTGGGTGCAGAAGCTGCTGCGACGCTACCTGGTGCGGCAATCTCCTGGATGCGGTCTGCCAGGTCTGCCAACTGCTCTAAATCCTGGGAGGACTGGGACGCCAACACTGTCTGTGTGCTCTTCGGGAGGCGGTTTAACCATATCGTCCTCAAGAATTCCTCTGGCACGTTGGGTCCTGCGAGGTCTTGTAGGTGTCGGAGGAATTGCGATGCCTTCCTGTCACCAAGTTCTTCATGGGTCAGAAGTTGCCTGACCTTCCTCTCATGTGACGCGGAAAGACGTTTAATAAGCTCCGCCTTGACCTTCTCGTATTTGCCCTCCGGTGGTGGGTTAAGGATTATATCCTTGACGGACTTTGCTTGTGCGACGTCTAAGTTTGAGGTAACTGCAACGAACCTGTCGTTGTCGTCCGTTATGCCGTATCTGGCGAATTGGCCCTCCAGTAAGGCGAACCAGATCTCCGGGTCTTCGGGAGAAAATGCGGGTACCTTAAGGCGCCGAAATCTGTCCGGCGTCCGGTTGCGCTCGTTGGACAGGCGAATCATTTTCCGACGACGAGTCACACCAGCATCGTCCTTATGCGAGCTTGAATGATTGGACTTAACGGTCTGCTCAGAATCGCTGCTCATTTTCGTGCTCTGTGCGGGGTCACCAATGTAGGTACTTACTTGGGTATCGTAAGTTACCACTCCTTATATTATTACGTAGAAGGCACAGAAACGACAGCGTTTATTTATATAGTCTCCAATTTATTCACTATCACAAGTTAATACACTCACAAGTTAATATATACAACGAATGCACAGTGATTTTCGTTAGCAAAACAGATCGAATACAACGCTCCAAAGTCTAATGGCCGCAGCCCGGTAGACGAGTAGTCAAATCTCGGTCGCCGCGCCACTTTTTCATACGCGGCCGGCGTGCGGCGGCATTGCGAAACTTGCTCGGAATTTACGCAAACAAGTCCGATAGGCATACTACGCGTTTCGCGCTACTATGCCTGCGGATTTATTTTGTGTATGTTTGTTAAAATATAATAATGCGTATTTGCGTGTGTATTGACATTTCTGCCTTATGTAATGATACGTATATATATATATATTATAATAAGTATTTAAGTATATATAATTATAAGTATGGTAAATATTATGAATTAATGTGAATGTAGCCCACATTTCCATCGAAGCTTTGTATCTAGCGTCATACCCAAGTACTTCGCTGTGTTTACGTACGGAATTAGTTGCCGATTGAGATATATCGGATGATATTGCGGTAGCTTGTTAGTAAAATCTATGTGGACCGATTTTGACTCGTTAAGCTTAATTCGCCATTTTATAGTCCAATCATTAACTTTGTTTATAGCAACTTGAACTTTTTCCACTGCTTCTTCATGACTCTCTCCAGTTCCTATTATGGCAGTATCGTCAGCGAATGTCGCAATGGTATTACTTTCTAGTGCTGGAATATCACAGGTGTATAATAAGTACAGGACCGGACCTAAAACACTTCCTTGTGGTACCCCAGCTTTGATTTCCTTAAGTTCAGAGTACGCATCTTCTTGACGCACTCTGAAATATCTATTCGAAATATATGATTCAAGAATGTCTGCAAATGACTTTGGTAGCATGATTCTCAGTTTATAGATAAGCCCTTCGTGCCAAACTTTATCGAAAGCTTGTGCTACGTCTAAAAATACAGTAGAACACACTTTCTTATCTTCTAGTGATTTCTCTATAATATCAGTAATTCTGTGAACTTGATCTATTGTTGAGTGTTTTTCTCGGAATCCGAATTGATGATCTGGTATTAATTTTCTATCTTCTAAAATGGGTTTTAGTCTCTTCAGTAATAATTTTTCAAATAATTTTGAGATAACTGGTAATAAGGAGATCGGTCTATACGATGTTGTTTCATGGGGTGGTTTGCCTGGTTTGGCAATCATGATGACTTCAGCAACTTTCCATAGCTCAGGTACATGTCTTAGTCTGAATGACGCATTTATGAGATTGGTAAGTTTTACTAAAGCTTTCCGAGGTAGGTTTTTTAGAATTTCTCCGGTGATAAGGTCGTATCCCGGGGACTTCTTCTTACTTAAGTTAAACTTTATTTCTTCAGATACTTCTTTTGGTGTTGCAAGTTTGATATTTTGCAGATCTTCTTGGTTTTCGCCATTCTCACTGAGATCAATTTGATAGCCCTCATTTGGTTGGAATATATCTTCCAAGTACTGGGCAAATCGATTAGCTTTTTGAATGTTATTAATGGCCCAGTTTCCATTAGGTTCTTTTATAGGCGGTATATGTGTGATGGGTCTTTTTAGATTTTTTGTTACTTTCCAAAGAGAATAGTCGGTTTCTCGACTATTGGTCAAGTGTTGTAGGTAATCATTTAATTTATTATCATTATAAGTTTTGATCGCTTTCTTGATCGATTTAGTAAGTTGGTTGAGTATTCTTTTGTCTTGTGGGGATCTAGATGAGTGCCACCTTTTTCTTTGCTTTCTCTTTATTCTAATAAGGTCGATAATTTCCTTGGGATAAGTGGAACCCTTATTCCTTTTTTTTATCTTTGGTGTATTATTCCAGGCCGCCCTTTGTATGTCTGTTATAAAATTGGCCAATTCCATATTAAGATCATCTGGATGTTTTAGAGGGACCTTTAGATTTATTATACTGTCCAACTCTATTTTAAAGCTCTCCCAGATCTCCCAGATCTCTCTCTCTAAAATAAAATAAAAATAAATAAATAAGAAATAATATTGTAATATCTAAAGAAAAGAAAACTCCACCACATGATCCTGGAATTCTAACTGTTTGCTGAGAAGAAATTTTTTAAGATGTAGTTTAAAGGAATACTTGTTTTTAAGATCACTTGCTGTTACTTGTCATTAAGATAACGCCTTTTCATCTTTTAATGATTTGTGAGGGAAAAACTGCGAACGCAATGATAGAAGTTGCAAATATAATATGTATAACAAAAAAAAGTATATTCTATCACGAACTAGCAGCATGTGTTCAATACGACTCGCAAATAATAATATTCCTAATATTGAATGTTGAAATTAGTAGGTTAAACTTTTTCTCGTCATCATGAATGATACCCGAACACATTGCTTAAGGACAAAAAGACTATCAGTATTATAAATTAATTGCAACTTTGTGTATTATTATTTAGTAACTTTCGTGGTTTTTGTCCGCCGCGTTTTGAAGATCATAGACGGTCAGCCGTCAGCCCCATGATATTTTTGTTAAAAGCTTTGTTTTTGTTTTGACTTTCGTTCCACAGCTTGTTTAATATTTTAATTTGATCAAATATTTATAGTTGAATTAATGAACAATTCTGAATTTCAAAAACAGAAGTTTTGCTTTACTTTAATTTTATAATAGACATATTATTTTTTAAACAATGTACTGATTGTTTAATATTTTGGGATACCTACACAATAACATTCGAATACCCTTCAGCAGCGCAAGCATAATCAATGCAAGACAAAAGTTTTTTTTTCGCGCGTTAAATCTAACATGATATTATAAAAGCATAAAACTCTGTCACTCTACATCTTGTATAGATGGAGAGAGACGGAGTACCTGTATCAGTAGCTCAGCCGGAAAATAGCCGCGTCGTAAGCAAGATATTCCAGGTTCAAATCACCACAACATACTGCTTATTTTTCCTCTTCTGTTGTTTTATGGTTTTTAGAACGCTTTGTCTATGTACAACCCGCAAGAGAGCACTGTCGCCATAGAGTATGATTAGTCTTATGTTGAGATCTATAGAGCATACTTTGACTTTGCTCAGGCTTTACTTAGAGTTAAAACGAGATGGACTTCTGTGAGTAACATAAATCTGTCACGTTTTAACCATGTCACAAGTCTGAGCAAAGTCAAAGTTCGCTTTATAGACACTTACTCTTACTCACTTACTCTACCGCTGTCGCAATGATTACGCTTGGGTGCAGTGCCCTACAGTGCGAAGTTAACAAATATCGTGCTTCTCTAAACAAGGCATTTCTATTCGGCACGGCACTCGCCCGAGGGATTAACGAGCTGCCAAGGCAAATTAGGCTAAATGTGGGATCAGGTACAAACGATTGGGAACATTATAATGGAATCACTTGGAACTGGCAATTGAAATCTGCTTGTAGTCTCCTTAAAGTTTCATTTAGCTTAATGTTTGTATATTTGACTCCATTAATAAGTATTGATATTTTATGGAAGTATCATGTACAGACTTCGTCATTGAACAGGGGAGTAGTCGATTTTGCTAAAAAAATAATATATGCTCATTGAAGTTCAAAGCAAATCAAGGTTTGAATATGAACCCCCGCAAAAATAAAGCTATGCGCTTGAAGAGGAAATACAACCACAATACCATAAAATGAAAAAGAATAATACAGGTGCTACAAATCGACGGATAGAAGATCTATTGATTCGGATCGAAGGGAAGAAGTTTTATATTCGAAGGGAGATAAAAATTAACGCCGATTTAAAAATCATAATAAAATTTTACTTATCGATTGATTTTCCGTTATGTTTTTCCATCGTTCATTTAAATTGGTATTGGTTTAATCAGTGTAACGTAATATTTATTTAAAACATAGTAAAATACTACTGTTGAATGCGCAAACATTGAAATTCAGCTTTGTGGTATACCAAAAAATAAGTAAGACCATAATGATTAAATGATATTAATTCATCCTGAATTACAATGCAAGCCTCGGGGACTAGGATATACGAGTATTATTGTTATTCAGTCAGGTCACACGGTCTGTATGTTTAAAAGCGCTAATCTCGTAAATTCATCATACACCGACGTAAATTTTTAACGTGATGACGTCTACAACTGGACATAATATTATGTAAGAGGAATTAACTATTTTTTGTAATTTTTATTATAGTGCTTCTCATACTCGGGACTTGTTTCTAAACTATTCTTATTATACATATTAAAATTGCTGAACCGGCAGGATCTGAACCTGCAATTCCCAGAGAGACGCAGGTTAAAATCCTGCTGGTTTCGCAATGTTTGATACGTATTTAAGAATAGTTTAGGGATTACCTAGTTTCCACGGATCACGCGGGTCTTTCGTCACTCTTATTCAGTGACCCAGATCAAATTGCGACCGTCCTACAACTAGAGGCAAGCTATTTTACAGCATTTATTTAGCTTTAAGACATATAATTCCAAGACGAGTCAGTTGCTAAAGCAGATCGAAAAATCATAGTAATAGTATTTTCAACACACTTGCTCATAAAGTGGCTCTAATTTCACAGCAATTAGGTACATAATGACACCTATTAATCAAACTGTGGCTTTTTCATTACTATTTCAATTTCACTTGTGAATTCACAAGTGAGTTATAGTTTTTTTTTAATTTTATCTACTAAACTAAATGAAATAATTTTTAAGTATTATTTTCTTCACAAGTGTGTTGAAAAACGTCGTATGATCGTCGTCGTATATCCTCTGCTATCTTAAGACCCTCACCTAACGGCTCGGGTTTCAATGGCGCCTCAGTGGTAATCACCAACATTACACACTAGTACCATAATGTACTATTATACTCGTAGATAACAAAGCGATGTGGAAAATCAATAACTGTAATGAAAGATGTTTCATTAGGTTTAAGTCAGCCAACTCAAATGCGGCAATCATAGGCGGCATCAACTACGTGAATAACCTTTAAGTTAAGAAAAATGGTTGTAATAAAGAAAAATCACAGCCTGTTTCCGTGTAACCACGTAATAATCTAATATATTTTGAGCGTGCGTGAAACTATTAAAGATGAATTTTACAAAAATATGTAACTGTAACTTCAATACCAACCGTCACGTTAGGTACTTTGCACTCACTAATAATTGTACGCGCCGAAACCAACTCATAATCAAAATGCCATGCTATATGATGCGCATACCGGAAAACTTCGTCAAAGAATATTAAACTAGAAGTGGCACTATTACCACAGAATACAACTACGACTTATGTACTTATGAATACAAGTAATAGTACATATAACTAACATTCTATATCAATTCCAAAAAAAATTGCATAACCATCACTATAGGCCGACCGTTTAACTCGCGTATCGCCTGCGCAGTAAGAAGGGAGCGGGGGGAGATGTTAGCTATGTTAAAAAAAGATACTTATTATTTTATTCTTTACCAATAATGTCTATCTCGAGATAAATCTTTGGATTATTGACTCCGTGTGTAGCGTTACCCGCCCCCGCTCCCTTTTTACCGCTCAGGCGACACGCGAGTTAAACGGTCGGCCTATAGTTCTTGTCACTGTTTCCGTCTCATACGACTTATACGAGTACACTGGACGTGGCTGAAGTGTTGATCTTTATATACCGTGAATAATATGCATGGACGTGGTAATCCTCAAACCATTTACAACAAATGCCATAATCATTTCGTGGATGATATTCGTCACGAAACCACGCTAAATCTCCGCGATTCACCATTTCTATACCTATATTCTTCTATTAACTGTTTTTTTTAATGTAAGAAATAGTAGTTTAGCACGAATTACAAAATGTCTGAAAGAATAAATATATTATGATTATATTTGTACTAGATGATGCCCACGACTTCGTCCGCGTGGGTTAAGATTTTTCGGATAAAAAGAATAAATTTAATTTAGATACAAACTATCCCTATACCAAATTTCATCAAAATCGGTTGAAAAGATGGGACGTGAAAGCGTAGCAGACAGACAGACCGACACACTTTCGCATTTATAATATTATAAGTATGGATGCTATAGCATATCAAGAATCAATAACAATAGCCTCATTGAAATAAATAATTAAAATTCTAAACGGAATCGTTTGGAAACATAAAAGGAAACGTCCAAAATATAAACAGTCATGTCAATCTAACGCTTGATCGATCTATTTGATTAGTTCGGGGATCAGTTCTTTTGTAATTCGAGAGCCACTTTGCTTTTGCAGTTTACACAGCTGTTGCTGTATTGAGTTATAACTATAACAAATCAAATGTTATGCGGTCTCAGTTTGTATCTATATTATACTAGCTGATGCCCACGACTTTGCCCGCGTGGTTTTTTGATTCCCGCGGGAACTCCTTAATTTTCCGAGATAAAAAGTAGCCTATGTCACTCTGCATGTCCTCGACTATACCCGTGCCAAAAATCACGTTGCTCCAATGCGGCGTGATTGAAGGACAAGCCAACAAACAAACACACTTTCGCATTTTATAGTATTCACATATTAAAGTATGATTAACAGTTAACACTAGATAATGCCTGCGAATTCGTCCGCGTGGATTTTTTTTTAATTCCTGGGGGAACTACTTAATTTTCCGGGATAAGAAGCACCTAGCCTATGTCCTTCCCCGGGGTGTAACCTACTGCTGTACTAGGTTTCATCAAAATCGGTTGAATAGATGATCCATGAAAGCGTAGCAGAGAGACAGACAGACGGACACACTTTCGCATTTTTAATATTAGTATGGAAGTATTGATATGGATCTGTGAAGGACAACATACACCGTATTGATTTATCTTCCGTCTCGAGGATGGAACAAAATCGTTCCAAAATGGGCTCTTTATAATATAGTATTCAGGTAATTTATGTGCATAACTTAAACGCGTTGACTGTCCGGGATATTTTCGGTGTAACTCCTGGTACATCCAACAATTTTGTTTCGATGAACTACTTTATTTCATTGCATTACATGTACTGCACGGACGTGGCAGCTTAAATTTAGTACATTACACATATACATTCATAGTTACATTTATAAGGGCATTTTGATATCTTTATATCGACGGAAAAACGAAAAGTCGAACTTCTAGCCGTCCATTTACTATAACCAGTTTATAGCAGGCTATTTGCTTTTTTAATTGAGGCTTTGAGGCGACAGTGAGGAATATTTAGTTTCATTTTTGAACGTTGATAAAAAAATAGAATTAAGAACTTCGATGGGACTTATTTTATGTTCACATTTCCCCATTTTGTTGTTAATAGTCCGTACAAAATAAAAATTCCAGCTCCCCGTTCAGTCCAGGAAACGACATTAAGTTAGTATTGGCTATTAGCATTACATATGATGCAAGGACGTCACAGCAAGATCAAAAATGCATTAAGTTCATGTAAAACTACAAATAAAATAATAATAATAATAAATGTATTTAATTACCTTAGGTGTAGGTACTTTTGTAATATTGAATTGCTAAATGGTGTTTCTGATTTATTCATCTTTGCACAATATGATATCTAACAGGTACAGTAATTGGTAGGTATCACGCAAGCGTGGCTCGTGTAATTGAAATACTTAGAGGGATTATATTTTGATATGGTACTTGGTAGGTATGGTTCGTTGGAAAAGAAACTGAACGGAATGAAATTAGGTTCGGGGACTGTACCCTAATGAAAACATAATTTTAGATATATAGATAGATAAACTCTTTATTGCACACACTTAAAACAAGAACAAAAAAAACAGAAGGGTGCAAAGGCGGTCTTAATGCTAGAGCAATCTCTTCCAGACAACCTTTGTGTAGAGGAGATTATCACACAAGAGCGCGGGAAAGTGCAACATCTAAACACTAAAATACATAGTAAATATACATATACATAGATACAGACATGCATACACAAATACTAAATAATTCTACTCCTTTATCTATCTAATTATTTAGTGGTAAATGTAATAAAATATAGTTTTAATTTTTGTTAGTTTAAAAGGTACTAAAACATAAAAGGCACTATACATCAATGGATTAAATAAACTATTCCGTGACCCCCAAATTAAAAGATTAACTTGGGGGTCAAGGAAAAGTTTATAGAAAGGATTTTAAGTAATTCCTAATAGTGATTAAGGTCTGGAAACTTTAAAATTAGAAGGTTGTTGCTTTTAAACCGACTTCCAAAGAGTCGGAGCTTCTCAAACCATCAAGTTTTTTTATACGACTGCCTGAAAAAAGGAGTATTATGTTTTCAGGGTTCATGTACGTATGTATGTGAGTTTGTATATTCCACCATAACTTCTATACGCCTGAACCGATTTTGATAAATGAGGTATCGTTAGAATTCCTAGTTTATTCCGGATGACATAGGCTAGTAAAATTTCAAATTGATGGGGTGACCATGTACCCGCATTAAAGACCAAAGTTGAAAAAAAAATTTCGAAAATAAGATTAACTACATAATCATCATCTAGAAAATGATGAGTAGATTCCAAAAATATACAACACTATAGTTCAATATCCAGTGATTCACAAAAAATATCATTTAATAAAAATGTGAATAAGATTCCAAAGGTAATAGAAAACGACCATACTATAGCATGAAACGCTGTATTTGAAACAATTTTAATCGAATCTTTAGTAAGTATTGTATCGACTGGCGTTTATTAAAATTATAGGTACTATCAATTCATAATTTAATTTTCCCTTATCGGCAGTAAACTAGCAGCGAGAAGAAAATTTGCATTTGGAAAGCTTCGCTGTTCTGTGGAACAATGTGAGCCATACAATTTTACAGTATAATAGCGAATGGTAGCTATCGATCAATTTAATAATGTTAATTAAAATATGCTAAAGCTTAAAATATATTGCCGAAAGACGAATCGTATTACACGTTCTTATCCTAGGTTCTGTTTAGTAAAATTACTTTTAATTTTTAACATTTTCAGAAGAGTGTTTTTATTATATGCCAGTATTTTTGTATGAATGTGAATAAATTAAAAAACACTATTAACATTTTGCAGCAATTTCGTCCACGTGCATGAACACGAACATGGACGAACGTAGGTGAAATACGTTTTGTCCTGTCACGGTAGTCGGTGCACCTCCCTAAAAAAGTATAAGTGTTTTCGTGTAAGTGTTTACCAAATTTGTGCGTTAAATTGTTTGGTTGGTGGTGGAGGTGAATGAGGTGTCAAAATGTAACTTTGAACAAGCAACAAGTACAGGTAGAAAATCCAGTAAATGTGTCTTTGTTGGAAATTTATGTACCTACAGGTTACAATAATAATAAATAACATGCATTAACTGGGTAATCCTCGGTTAACCTGACAATTTATGTCGTCCGCTAGAGAAATACACCCCAAAAATCTCACACAATACCTCACGCTTATCGCCGAAGGGTGAGTGACACACGTCAAAAATAATTACTTCGGGCAAAGGGAGGATGGTTTTAGGATTTTACAGACTCTAGACAATATACCAAAACAAATACAATCAACAAAAATTTCACACACATTTTTTAAAGTAAAAATATGCCATTTTATTTCGTTTAATTAATTAACCTTCAAGGTTAACCTTTCGTTTCGATGCCACTCAAATTCTTTTTTTTAAATTACGAGTTGACTCAGATCGCCGCGTACTCCTCCTTACCATATCCGCCTTGATGCGTCTGGAATATCGCTCGTAACGGCAAAATTAGTCTTCAAAGACCAATAATAAAGCAGTTAAGTAAGCCAAAAGTTGGTATTACGTGTGTATACTTAGGAGACTTTTGGTTGACTTTTGCGTTGTAGTCTCTGAGCGTCAAAATCTTCTAAGTAAAGCAGTGAAACCCGACTCTAAACACTTTATTTTTACTAGCAGCGCTACTTAAAGTGATAATTATGTTTAGGTTTTATTCTTTACCTTTGGAAAAGGAGCACATAAAATCGTAGAGTAGTATATTCAATTTCCTAGACTTATTGTCGCATGTTTGCATGTACTTTTGTCCCTAGAGTATACAAACGTGAAGCGTGCAAATATTATAGATTTGAATCACCAAGAGATGTTGGTTTTTTTTTCATAATTTTTGTATATTTCCGCATCAACTCCGCATCCGAAAACGCAGCTCTGGAAGACCTCCAACTCTCGGATGGAACTGGCGGTCTATAGATGGCAGCTAGCGGGAAAAATCTCGTTTTAAAACTCTATCGTTCATTCAAAGACGAATTAAAAGTTTCACAGAGCATGCATGACCATATCGAGTATTTCTACACTTCACACAATGTCTAAAGCGTCAATCAGATCATTTTATTTTCATCTGTGTGTGTTACCCAAGTACCAAATACTAACCGCTAGCTAGCAGAAGACCAAAGAGAATATAAAGAATAAATTCAAGGAGAAGAGAAGAATTTGAAGAAGTAAGTTCTTCAAATTCTTCTCTTCTCCTTGAATTTATTTTATATTCACTATAGTCTTCTGCTAGCTAGCCTTCAATTTGCACCGATTTTGTTACTACTATATTTATATATTGGGTTCAGTGATTAGTTCTGCAATTTCCTAGTTAACTTGAAACATCATTTCTACTAAAATTACTCGCACAGTATAAATTCCGCTTAGCCTCAACAAACTTAAGCAAGACAGAACTTAAGTGGCTGCGGTTTACACTACAAAGTCTATCGGTTAATACTCCATTTATCTTAGGAAAGAAAATTAAAATTTCGCTTAGCTTCATGAAGTTTTTAAAAGAATTTGCATTTGAAATTTTTATAGAAGCCACTGGATTTTATTGAAAAGAGAGCACAGGTAGTGCAATCACTTAACTTTTAGACTTTTATGATAAACGAGCACTTTATTAGTAATTTTTGTAGATGGAAATTTGCAGCATAAAAATGCCTGTGTTTGTTCTACAGTCTTCGTCGTCAATGGACTGACTGACAACAGCTGGACATAGGTTCCTTGTAGGGACTTCCCCACGCCGCGGTCTGACGTCATCAATTGGATCCAGCGACGAATCGCTTGATTTATAGTGGGTTGATTTATAATACTTTTCAAACTAAAGATTGGGCTTCAATTCAAAAGTAGTGTTCTCATATAAACCATAACCGGAACTAGAAACCCGTGTAGCAACAATTTTAAATAGATAAAATATCAGCGTACCTACATATCTGTAAAACTATTATACTATATTGTATATGTACAGCAGAATTTAAAATTGATGTACCGCCAGGCAATTTAGCGTTCCGGTACGATGCCGTGTAGAAATAGACTACAGGGTATGGATTCAATATAACTGTCATACCCCATACAGGTTAGCCCGCTACCATCTTAGACTGCACCATCACTTTCCATCAGGTTAGATCGCAGTAAAGGGCTAACTTGTAGATGAATAAAAAAAAAGAGAACATGCTCCCCCATAGTCTATACAATATTATTAAAATTCACCATAAACTCAACGTTATACACATGATTTAGCTGAATGCTTCGCTAACCACCCTCGTTGGTTAGAAACCGTAACAGGACCATAAAGTAAAATTGACGATTCAGATTATGATATACATAAAAAGCCTATTTGACATAAATTGGTTGGTATTTTCTGGGTAGTTACGCCTACGTCATGAGTTTGCGCATGCGACGTAATATGAAATTGTTCAAACAAATATCTTATTCGTCCCTCACCTTACTGCAAATCTTTCATCTATCGTACCGTATCCGTAGTTCATAGGTAGTTAAATTCCCAAGGACGCGTAGGAAGGGATTTGCTTCCTCGTTTCTAATTCGAACCGCTAGGGCATGGACCGACTGCGGCTTCAATTTTCCCCTCCACTTTTAATATCGGTATCTTCAAATTAAGAGTGAACATATTTTAGACAAGCGCGTTCGACCTTAGGCTGCATCACTACTTGCCAGAAATTCGGATTGCAGCCAAGCGCTAGTCTACAAAAGAATGGTAGGTACTTATTTATAAATCCATTCAGCTATCAGGCTGCATACGTGAGCTGTTGCACCAGGCCTCTTCGAGCAAACACCACAACGTAGTCCTCCATCTTCTTCATCCACTCACTGCCCGCTCAGTGGACATTTGGTCCAGTGCTGGCAACATCGCGCTGCAGATCTCATTTAATAAATCTCTACATATATATACTTACTTATATTATAACTGCGAAAATTTGGATGGATAGATGGAAGGATGTTTGTTTCTCAATCACGCCAGAACGGCTGAATGAATTTGTATGAAATTTGGTACATAGATTATAGTCTGAATAATCACATGGGCTACTTTATATCCCGGAAAATTATAGAGTTCCCTCGGGAACCAAAAAACCCGGATCAATCCACACGGACGAAGTCAGCTAGTAATAATATAAATAAAAAGTCCTGACTTCACTCACTGACTGGCTCATCAGGATCTTTCATAAAGAGACAAGGAATGAGGACGGATTTTTCGAAATTTCCACGGGAGCGAAGCTGCAGATATCTGTATAAAAACCTACTCGAAAATGTAATACCTACCTTGAGTTTTCATGAAAGTAAATAAGGACCGCAAGGAAATTCCTGTGCCGCAGACAAAGATAAAAGAGGTAAGTTTCCACGAATATTCACAGCTCACGTACGGAGTACGCGGTCCAATTAAGACACACTATCTGTCTGTAACTAAGTAATTATCGCCTTTAGTAAGATACTTCGTGTTAAACTACTTCAACTTTTGTAGGTAGGTATTATTAAATGACACAAGCAGTTTAAAATTTGCGTGATAACATTATAATAATTATTTAAATAAACTCATCATCTACGAAGCAACGCTGAAATGGTAATGGGTAATCACATAGTTTGGACAACTGATAGATGTTGGATCCCAAGGTACTGGAATGTCCCTGCACTAGAAAGCGTAACGTTGGTAGGTCCCCCTTTACGTACAGAACATACGGCATTAAACTCGCAAATAATCGTTGGTTCCAGGCGACGCGGCGCAAGATGGCGGCGTGAGGAAGACCTTACAAAGAGCAGGGGATGCATATAAGTTGATGAGGACGACGGCGACGACGTCGGCAGGCCGAAGAAAGCATGAAGAGATTTCCACCACTTTGGAACACACGACTAGTTGATCGGCTGTTCTTTGTTTTGTTCAGTTTTTGCTCAAGTATATTATTATCAGTTATGATATCATATAGATTTATAGAGCTGATAACAAAATGAGGTTGTTTTTCTATGTATAATTAATAGTCTCAGACAGAAACCGGCCATCTACTTTTGGCCTGTGTTAGAAGGCATTTTGTCGAAAGAGTACTCACTGCATTATAAAGTTTCGGCAATCCCACCGAGAGCAGGTGCAGTACAAGTTAATTAAAGAGTTTAACAAAACAGAGACCCCTAACTTACCCGGTTGTGGGGGAAGTTTGTTTGAAAATAGGTTTGTGGCATTGTGGAATGCCTTTACTTTCGTTCTCTGTTTTAATTTTTACACTAAAACGTAACGTAGGTAAGACCTTACTGACTTTCAAGGAAGGCTGGAAGAGATTTCCTTTTAGAGATAAGCTTTACCTTTGTCCTCTTTTTTTAAAATTAGTTTTAAGACAACATTTTGTAGAAAAATAATAATTTTAAAAAAAGTCACGGTGGAATCCCTCTCGCATTCCCAATTCTTTAGACAAATACCTTATTTCTATTTTGAATTGGAAACCTTTTCGACATGGGTAATATCATATACCTAGCAGTAATTTAAACTAATAATACTTCCAACATTCAATTCTATACCATACAATAATATTAGTTGGGTATCACTGAAACAAAACCTCCACAGCAAAAGACCCCTCAAGCTGGCTAAATGCCACTTCCAAACTTCGAAAACAATGTGTGCATTACTAAACAAACTTGGCGAAAATAAGGGGCTTGCTCCATTTTCGTGCTATAATTAAGATTAAATTACACAAATATCTAAAAGTTTCTATTAATGTCCCAATAAGTGGATTGGTTTTCACGAAATGTTACACTATTTGGTGGTAGAAATCTGATATGAATTTGTGAATCTGATGCTGTTAAATTTTTTTTTGTTATTATTGAGTACCAGCGAGGTACCATTTAACTACGATTTAGCCTAACTAATTGGCTAATGAGCAGTTTTTCTTGAACCTAAACTTATAATTTATCTTATGTACTAAGAAGTTGTCTTTCTTGACAATCTAAGACACTTAGATCTTTTAAAGGCTGTTAAATGTTCTTAATGAAAAAAAATTGGCAGTTTTTGACTTATTAGTATAGTACATGTAACTGGAATTTTTTCTTTTCTTTTTCTTTTACCTCCCTGCACGTGTCCCCTGGGTGGTGCTAAACGAGCGGCGAACATACAGGCGAAATAAGCGTTTCTTTTTCATTTTTAGCCTGATAACCTTCAGAGCGATATGGCTATACACGCCAAACCCAAAGGCTCTTCTAAGAGCCCATTGACCAAGGATGTTGGACCTTCAGTCCGCATCATGCAACTTAACATTGAAGGCATAAGTGCCGCTAAATCTGACTACCTACAAAAACTCTTACACGATAATAATATTGACATATTAAATGTCCAGGAAATCCACACTAAAGATGACGCAGACCTTAACAACCGAGGGAATATTCCGGGATACACACTGGTTGAAGCCTTACATCACCCCAAATATGGCATAGCCACATATGCCAGGTCTTCTCTCGGACAAGTCCAGCTAATTTACTCAAGTGATGTAAACAACATTTTTATAATCGTAGTCCAGGTCACAAACCTGACAATAGTAAATGTGTACAAGCCACCAAGTACTTCATGGTCACCAGAGGTCTTACCAACATACGATCATCCTAGCCTTTATGCTGGGGACTTCAATAGCCACCACATTGACTGGAAATACGAGACCACAGACCAAAATGGAGCGACACTGTCTCACTGGGCCGAGCTTTCCAACCTACACTTGGTGTTTGACGCTAAAGATAAAGGCACTTTCCACTCCGCGCGGTGGAATAAAGACTACAATACAGATCTAACCTTTGTCTCCAAAGACCCTCTGGAACAACCTTTTCCTGTAGCTCGCAGAGTTCTTCCAGATTTCCCGCGTAGCCAACACAGGCCGGTTCTATTAGAAATCGGTATTAAAATACCCCTGTCCTACTCAATGCCGCTGCCCAGGTGGAACTTCAAGCGTGCAAACTGGAACGGGTACCGAAAAGATCTGGATTCTGATTTGGTCATTGAAAACCTGGAGCCTATTCCTACCAACTACCACAGATTCACTGAGCTCATAATAAAAGCCGCAAAGCGTAATATTCCCAGAGGCTACAGAAAGGAATATGTGCCTGGATGGAGCCGGGAAAGTGAAGAACTGTTTAAGGAGTACCAATCATCTGAGGATCATACCATTGGAACCAAATTACTCCAGTCCCTCGATAACAACCGTAGAGACAAATGGGAGTCATTGGTATCCAGCATGGATTTTACCAGATCCAGCAGAAAAGCCTGGAGGACGCTTCATAATCTAACAGGAAAACACCACCCGCCCAAACTGAACACGACGATAAAACCTGATGTTATTGCCGCTCGCATAGTTGAAGTGACAAGAGCAAAGCGGGACAAACTATTTACTAAAAGAGTGAAAAAAGAACTTTCGTTTTTGAAGCGTAATCCAGGTGGCAACCCAGAGCTCTCTAGACCATTTAGCGTCAAGGAGACAATGGATGCTATCAAGATCTTGAAAAATAACAAAGCCGCTGGACCAGACAACATCTTTAACGAGTTCCTGCGTCACATGGGCCCCCGCTGTGTCAGTTGGCTGGCCGTCTTTTTCACGAACATCCTACTTCAAAATAGGCTGCCCAGAGCATTCAAGGTAGCAAAAGTAGTTGCTATTTTGAAGCCAGGAAAGCCGGAAGACCTGGCCGAAAGTTATAGACCTATTGCTCTCCTTAGTTGCACTTTGAAGCTGCTTGAACGCATGATCCTCACAAGGATAACTCCTTATACTGAGGCAGTTATTCCAACAGAACAAGCTGGTTTCAGAAGCGGACGGAGTTGCACAGACCAGGTTCTTGCTCTAACGTCACACATTGAAGTGGGATTTCAGACCCAATTGAAATCGACCGCCGTTTTCATCGATCTAACAGCGGCGTACGACACAGTGTGGAGACAAGGCTTAATTTATAAACTCATGAAAGTAATCCCGAGTATGGAGATAGTTAACCTTGTTTCTAGTATGCTTAGCGAAAGAGAATTTGAGGTTTTCCTGGGGGACTGCAAAAGCAAAAAGAGGAAACTTAACAATGGCTTGCCTCAAGGATCCGTGTTGGCACCAACACTTTTCAATATTTACATTCACGATCTACCGCCCACATCAGCGACCAAGTTTATATACGCTGATGACATTGCACTGGTGGCCCAAAGTAAAGATTTTGTGACTGGAGAAAATATTCTAACGAGCGATCTCGTCACCCTCGAGAACTATTTTAAAGCCTGGCGGCTTATCCCCAGTGCGAGCAAGACGGAGGTATGTTGCTTCCATCTTCACAACCAGCTCGCTAGCTACCAGCCAAATATCATCTTTACTGGTAAAAGGCTCAGATACAGTGCTTTTCCTAAATATCTCGGAGTTACACTCGATAGAACTCTAACGTACAAGGAACATCTACACAAAGTATCCATGAAGGTCGGATCGAGGAATAATATTATTCAAAAGCTTTGTGGAACGACATGGGGAGCATCCGCCGACTGCCTGCGGACATCCACCCTGGCGCTCACCTTCTCTGCCGCTGAATATTGTGCCCCTGTTTGGTTACAAAGCGCTCACGTGCAAAAAGTGGACACAAAACTAAACGACGCAATGCGCTGTGTCTCAGGCACTGTGAGGTCTACGCCACGCCACTGGTTACCAGTATTATCCCACATTGCTCCCCCACATCTGCGCAGAAAACATGCTTTGCGTAGGGAAATGGAAAAGATTTGTGCCAATCCCCAGCTCCACGCAAACAAGGCTTTCTGCAACCCGCCACCAAAACGACTAAAGTCTCGTCGCGCTGTGTATGCAGAGGCTACTGAAGTAAGACACTTTAATCTAAGCGAGAGCTGGAGAAAGGAGTGGAGCGCATCTGGTGGACCAGTGGCCTATGTACCCGACCCTACAGTTAAACCAAAAGGTTTTCATCTGCCCCGTAACTTGTGGTGTCGGTTAAACCGGCTCAGAACAGGACATGGACGCTGCAGTTACCTCCTGCACAAATGGGGCTGGAAACCATCTCCCATATGTGAGTGTGGCGAGGAAGAGCAGACGATGGAGCACATCATCCAGCGCTGCCCTACTCATGCCTACCAGGGTTCACCCAGGGACCTTTTTGACCTCCCTGCTCCGGTTGTTACATGGTTAGGTAAACTGGATATCGATATATAATTAAACATTGTAGGTTTTTTTTTACTAAATTTTGACATTCTGACCACGATAAATTTAACATTATTATAAAAACGCTTATACAAGTAAACGCCATACGATTAAATAAATAAATGTAACTGGAATGAAAAATACCAAAGTGACTTACTTTGGTAATCGGTAGGCTTGATTTCAAGAGAGTTTAAGAGAGAGTTTCGAGATGAATTGGCGAATACGCGAGAATGTTCCGAGAACATTGTGTAAGAGAAAAACACAGGATGTTTGTGAATGTGAAAGTGAAAGTCATGTTTTATGACGCATTTTCAAAAAGGCAGTAGAGTCATGTTAGGTTTACCTACATAAAAATACCAATGGGCCAAATATGCACCTCTCTTGGGCCAATATTTATTTGTCCCACTGGCGGTGGAGACGATGGGATGCTGGGGTGGAGATGCAAAAAAATTTATAAAAGAGATCGGCTGTCGTTTGAGGGAAAGGGGCTGTGACCCACGTTCTGGTTCCTACCTGGTTCAAAGGTTATCCATCGCCATTCAGCGTGCAATGCTGCAAGTTTGATGGGTACCTTTGGCACAGGGGCAACCAGGGGTGGTTTTTTGATTAGGGTTTTTTTTTTGTTAGTAGGTATATAAGGATTTGATTTAAATTTATTGTATAGTTTGTATAATATTTAGATTTTAGATTTAATTCTATTATGATTAAATAATTATTATAAAGAATGGATGATACACATTACATTAAAGAAGTATGTGTATTTTGGATGTTTTTACGACAGTATACGGCATGATTTTGGTGAGAATATTATGGCTCAATCGATGCAACAATGCCTTATTATGAGAACAACGTTAAACTATGAATGCGAACCCAAACACGAACACTGTTGCTAAAAGCGGTCGATGAAGTTATATTAATTAATATTATAGTAGAACCAAACAAAGCAGCTAAAATATAATCTAATAGTCTTTGTCTAACACACAAAGCTTTAGGTACAATGCACACCAGCATGTGATGCCACATTGGAGTGACGCTTTTCTTGAGCGGCGTTTTTCGTAATAAAAACGAATACTAACCTTTATTTACTTCAGATTGCTTTAGCATAAAGGTGGCAGCTCAAGGCTTCCAAAAACGTGAATTGGTTTAATGATTTTCCACTGTGTTTTGTTTTTAGAATACCAATTAATTTACAAAAGTACTCAGCTGCTGCACTTCACTGTATGCGATGATCGTTATTGGAAAATTAAATCTACTGAGATGGCTGCAAAAAGAAGTAACTATGGTGAAAATAAATCTTTTTTCTTTCTCTACGAAACTTTGTTTCCCGTGCATGATACAGATTCGAAATAAGACCAAACTGTCATGAAATACACAAGAAAAAACCAACAGAATATGAGAGTAAATACTCGTAATATAAACTTATTTAATTATTTTAAGAATCAGCATCGTTCTAGTTCATAAGCATCTGACAGAGCCTCACAAAGTAACCGCAGCATCCACAGAGCAGTACCACCTGCAGCGCCTTGTACTAGAGGGAGTTCCTATTTAAATGGCGTAGAGTAAGGCGCATAAAGTGTGTGCGTCAGAATGACTGCCCAAAATGGTGGATCGGCGTAAAATTTCGCCAGTTTAGTACCTATTTAGTACTATTTAGTGCCTTTGTTTAAATAATTAGTACCTAATTATTTACGAAGAAATATAATTTTTTAAGTGGGCAGCCATTCTGACGTCAAGATGGCTACCCACATTTTAATATCCGCATAAGGGTTCCGTATTTTGCATTTGTCTCTGCACAATAATTTAGTACCTATTTAGTACCTACACATATATTTTAGTTCAGATTATGGCTGCGATACACGTGTGAGAAACTGTAGACATTCCTTTATATTCATGTTGGATGTTCGTCTGCGTAGATTTAGGTTTTTTGATAAATCCTGTGTGAACTTTGATTTTCCGGGACAAAAAGGATAGGTATAATATATGTCTTCCGAGATACAACCTATATTTGTGCCAAAAGTCGTCAAAATCGGATGAATAGATTGGCCGTTAAAGCGACAGACTCACACTTTCACATTTAAAAAAGGTACTAGCTAATGCCCGCGGCTTTGTGCATGTGGTTGCTTTTAATTCCCGCGAGAACGCCTTAATTTTCGGGGATAAAAAGTAGCAGTTGTCACTCGCAAGGTCCTCATGAAAAAAATGACGTCGATCTATTGCTCAGTTACACACACACTTTCGCATGTTATAATATTAATACGAAATATGAATACGAAAGTATGACTTTATGACACTCACGACTTCGTCTGCGATGATTTAGGTTTAAGTGATCCCGTGGGAACTCTTTCATTTTCTGGGATAAAAAGTAGTCTATTGTCTTCCCTAGAATGCAATCCATCTTTGTTTCAAATTTCGTCAAAATCGGTTAAACAGGTGGGCTGTGAAAGTGTACCAAGCAGACAGACAGACATATAGATAGATACATAGAAACGTCACACGTCTTTTGGAGCTGGTGATATTAACTGCCTCGTTGGTCTAGTGGTTAGCATGTTTGACTGCGGCTGACGAGGTCCCAGGTTCGAGTCCCGGATCGGGCCATGTTAAGTATTGGGTTTTTCTGACTAGAAATTCTCAAATTCTCAGTACTAGCCCGGAGTTAGGAAGTTGGCGGTGTTTCACCCCCGTGCGTCGGAGAGCACGTTAAGCCGTCGGTCCCGGTTATTATCACTAACATGATAAAATCCCGCCAACCCGCATTGGAGCAGCGTGGTGGGTCTAAGCTCTATTTCTCCTATGAGAGAGGAGGCCTGTGCCCAGCAGTGGGACGTTAATGGGCTGCGGTGGTGGTGGTGGTGATATTAAACAAGATAACAGGCTTAATATGCAGTTCAAGGCACATAGAGGAAAGGGTCAGGCGCAATCCGCCTTTAATGTGGTCTATTAACCCTAAAATATTACAACATCGACCTACAAAACTTTTGGTCATTCCGAATAAGGCATTAAACTCAGGAACAAATTGCTAACGATCGCCACTTCCCCTAATATTACAAAAGGCTGACCACAACAAATTAAGGCTAGATACTGATGATTAATGGTGCGTAGAATCCGCTTAAACAATAGGTTCGTTCCCCGTTCGTCAGCGTAGATTTATTTTATCGTCTTTTCTATACGGTTATGTTGAAAAATGCAACGCTAACCAAAACCGTTTGAAATGTTTTCCTATCAGAAATATCTCGTGTTTTGAAGTTACACGTTTCAGATATTTTGTACTAATCAGATTGCTTTTTTTTTTGTGTTTTTTGCCATGCAGCAATAACTTAGTTAGAAAGCTTCTCGCAAGCGCCTATTTTGCCTGTATGTTCACTGTATCCACTTTAGAGCTACTTCCACACTGTTCTGTTTCCGCGACAGAAAGACTGATTTATGACTGAGGACATGATTGAGGACTGTGTGCGGATTTGTGTGTATAAGCAACGTCTATTTCATCGTCTAGCTGCAGAATTATAAGTCATTACTGGTTATACGCACTTCTTCAAGCAGCAATATATTTTGAACAAATCACACTTTTTTAGGGTTCCGTACCAAAATGGTAAAATGGAACCCTTATGGTGCGACTTTCTCCGTCTGTCTGTCCGTCTGTCCGTCTGTCCGTCTGTCTGTCTGTCCGTCCGTCACACTCGATTATTTCAGTAACTACCGCAGCTATCGACATGAAATTTGGAATATTTGTGTATATTAGTGGCCCAAAGACACTGGAATTAAAAAAAATTGGAAATTATTTTTGTTCTTATTTAAAAAGGGGGGAAAATCGGAGGGTTGAAATTTAAAAGTGAGATAACTGTACTGTATGGGGTATCATATGAAAGGGTTTACTTTGGACATTCTAAAACAGATTTTTAATTATTTTTAGTCATGATAGTTTTTGATTTATCGGGGAAAAAGCAAAAAAAAATACCGTTCCCCCCCTTTATCTCCGGAGTTTACCAATCGAAAAATCTGAAATAATTATGGTCAATAGGAATTTATGTATATTTTACAGGAAAACTATAGCCAATGCTCTAACTAGCATAGTTTTTTTGATATTAACAGTAAACCTCTACAAACAAAGTTAGTTTTGCGGTTCATTAACAAAGGTAATTATTACCGTTTTACATCTTTGGTCGTTACAGTTTTCAGTACGGAACCCTCGGTGCGCGAGTCCGACTCGCACTTGGCCGGTTTTTTATTGTGAGATAGCCTTGCGTTTAGCGACAATCATGTTTAGTGCAAAGCAATGATGAGGTTTAGGTTGGAACGCGCTTGCCTAAAAGATGCCTATTCCCTCTTGCCTTGAAGCTTTCCAAATGCTGCCAAATTTGATACCAATACTTGAAAAATCATCAAAAAAGGAAATAATAATACCCATAAAATTAAAAGACAACTTTATAATAACAACCACAAGCCACAAAGCGATACCATTGCGCTCCAGCTGGAAATGTTCAGATAGCATGCTGTCAGCGCCCACTGGGATCAAGGACAACCGAAAGCTCTCAAGATTTCCACTACAAGTTTGAGGAAATACATTATTCATCAAAGCCCGGCATCGAGTCAGCAATGCTCTATTGCTCCAGACATCGATGGACAAAATGAAAAAATACACGTGAGTATTAGTAATGAGTTTTGTACCAAATAAATTGGAGGCCTACATCGGCAATATGTTATGTGTTAGCAATCTGAGCAAAGCGAACACGATTAGGTCAACCATAAATAACTGGGGCCTGAATAAAACCTATTTACAGGTTTCCTTTCACGGAAAATCGTATGCGATGTAATGCTTAGATTATTTATGCTCTACATTTATGGAACATTTTTTTTTATCCACTACAAGCTAGCCCTTGACTGCGATCTCACCTGATGGTAAGTGATGATGCAGTCTAAGATGGTAGCGGGCTAGCCTGTTAGGGGCATGGCAGTTATATTAAACCCATACCCCTTCAGTTTCTACACGGCATCGTACCGGAGCGCTAAATCGCTTAGCGGCACGAACCGGGGATCGAACCCAGGACCTCCGCCCGTTATCTAAGGCAACAGCGCTACACACTGCGCCACGGAGGTCGTCAGTATTAATAAGTACCTATAATTGTATCCTGACCGAAATCGGCCTAGGCAGCCAATTTCCATATAGATTTGCCATCTTTGTGGGGGATAATTACTATTCATGATTCATCCAAACTCAGGTAGGTACCTACTAACACCCTCTTTTCCCTTCCTCCCATAGTCCTTCCAACATATTTATAAGCAATCCAACACGAACAGAGAGAGATCATCAGGACGGTTATACGCCCTCCCTGAAGTATGAGGCAGAAACACAGCCAATTTCCTGATTCTGGGCTATTAAAAATATCAGCTCAACAGTAGTATGTATACAGAACACAACAAGTTGACGGTACAAATCAACTTGTTTTCATAAGTCTGAAGGGTTGTCTGATGGATAAATAGACAGATAACAAATACAAACAAAGTTTCTGTGGGAAATAAAATGCAATTCTCACATGACAACGCCTGTTAGATAGTTCACTGTCAGTGCTAAAGCAGACCTTTTCCAGCGAGTCTGGCTACTTCTTCCAGCCCTGAGGATTAGTAACCTGAAGTGACAGCGAATAGGTCCCTTTAGTCATAGAGTCGATAGTAGCTGGGGAAGGATATATAGGAATAACTAACTCTACCTACTGAAATATCACAACTATCAAATATCTAATAATAATAATAATATAATGTAATAATATAAATATTTTAAATGCGAAAGTTTGGATGTATGGATGTTTATTACTCAATCACACGCGCCAACGGCTGAACGGATCTGGCTGAAATTTGGCACAGAGACAGATTATAGTATGGAATAGCACAAGCTACTTTTTATCCCGGAAAATTAAAGAGTTCCCGCGGGAACAAAAAACCTCAAACCACACAGACGAAGTCGCGGGCATTCGTTAGTAATATAATATAGACCCATTGAAGTAATCATGTAACGTTAGTACAGTAAACCTTAATGTATAGGCCACGCTGACCATAATGCCTGCTAAAGCCAAATAATTGGCCCTGAGTAGCTCGGTGTGCGAGAGAGAAACCCAGCTTGTAGAGCATTTAGTGTTCTCTTTCGAGACAATTTTTCGTACATCTATAAGCAACACAACATGAACTTTATGTCGGTCAGATAATGTTTGTATTTAGTTATTGAAACCATAGTTAGCACAACCTACCAATATTATATTTACTCTAAGATCTCAACCGGTAAAATAATCAGTTAATAATCAGCTATGATTGTGATTATACTTCAATATTCGCAGCCGGTTGAATACTGTCACGTACGCAAGCTATAAATTCAATTACGGAACATGTCGGCCATTACTCAAGTTCTGTTCGTAAACGTTGAAAATTTTACCCACTCAATTGTGCAAACTCGCTAATTTAGTTTATAAACTTGTTGATAGATGACTTCCGACCAAAAAAATTCCGACAGGATGTGTACGAGTAAAACCATACTTTTAACCAGGAATAAAAAACGTGAGCGTTTATATAACGTCATATTATAATATTTTACGTGTTTATTCCATTTTTACCCTCCGAGTCGCTATTATGCGTACAAAAATTTACACACAGGTTACACTTAATATACATGTTAAATGTATGACAGTGTTTGTTGAATATGCCTCACTTTATTTTAATGAAAATTCACTAATAATGGTAGTTTTTTTTTTCAAAACAGTCTGAAAAACCTTATTACGGTTTTACAAAATCAATTCAACACGGCATTATAACTGAGGTAAAGAACAATAAAAAAATTAAGGCACCGGAATATTTATTCATTTTTCAAAATGTATATTCCTTATTTTTATTAAAGATAACTCTACGCCATAGGTTTCCTTGGTTTGGTTTTAGTATTCTAAAAATACTATAGCAAAATTATCTTTTATTTATGTAGATTATGTAATTATAACGTTTAATCCATAATTTTTAAGGCAATAAATAGATATTTAAATACTTTAAATAGATATATAGTCTTAAAAAATCGTCACCCTCTACAGTGTCTGGCTAGATTGTAATTATATTGAGCATCCTTCATTGGTACTCAATAATAGAAAAAAAAAACCCTCTACAGTCTAAGAAATAGACATAACAATTATTCTCCCTTGCACGCAAGGAAAGCGGGTCACACGGTGGAGCGACAAGGAATGGGGACATACATACCTGGATACTTACACGTGAGGTATTCGCGTTACTATGCTTTACTCGTTCTAATACATGCACTGACCTCTTTATTTTGCCTTGTTTTCAAACTTCTTAGTGTGTTGTGATTTTTTCAATGCTTCCAAATACAATTTTCATACAATTACACTTATTATGCTGTTTTTTTTTCAATTTATTCATTCGAGACGTGAGTTACCTACCTACCTGTCGACCAGTCCAGACCAGAGATAATTTAGAAATAAAAAATTGGCTCCCCGCGAATCAAACACAGAACCTCCCACCAACTACATATAACATCACCGTGACATGACATATCGATTGTTTTTTTTTATCCACTACAAGCTAGCCCTTGACTGCGATCTCACCTGATGGTAAGTGATGATGCAGTCTAAGATGGTAGCGGGCTAACCTGTTAGGGACATGGCAGTTATATTAAACCCATACCCCTTCGGTTTCTACACGGCATCGTACCGGAACGCTAAATCACTTGGCGGCACGTCTTTGCCAGTAAGGTGGTAACTAGCCACGGCCGAAGCCTCCCACCAGGAAATTCTGATTGTAATAGGTAGGTAATTTACTCAAAAAAAATATGAACGTACGTACAAATAGCAATAAGTAAACTAAAAGCTAAAAACTGTCAACCCGTCTAAAATGTGTCAAAATTATGTCACCAGGACCATAATAACGAATCAATTGAAACCTCATTCATCAAAATCAGCTCAGTAGTTTATAATAGGCGCTACGGTGGAACAATACATTGACTGCTAAAATCATAACCTACCTTTTGCCGCAGTCGGGTAAAAACACATTGACTTCGTAGCCAGCTTAAAAAGGCTGGTCAGCTGCAGAGTATGTATAAATGCATGATGCACAGTCTGTTCGATATCTTCGAAACCGAAAGAGTAACAAAAATAAAAGTGGAACGAATTGCATTCCGTACGATTGCGGCTTCATTCGAAATACGAGTTCGAAATTTGAAACTCGATTGTAATCTCACCGGATGCATTGCCGCAGATGTATCCGGTCTTTCCCGGCCAATGGCATGCCTACAGATATGACTCTAGGTGCCAGGAGATACTTGAGTATACAATAATTATTGGTATAATTTAGTTTTACACAAATATTTTAACTTAAATTAACATTGCACTAGTTTTACACAAATATCTTAATTAAAATTAACATTGTACTGTTAAAAGATTCTTACTACTTAAAGCTAACTTTAATGAATATCTCATCAGCTCTTAGTTATTCTTACTCTTTCATCAGTTATTACTTTATAAACTAGTGGTTCGCCCCGAACTAAGACCTCGCGGCGCCATCTATTGACATAAATGTGAAGTTCTGTTAAAAATACTGAAGCTCATTAAAAATTAAATAATTCCGTTTCCTTACAATATTTATCTAATTTTAGTATTTGTTGTTCAAGTACAGGATATAATTGAAATAATTGATCAAGTTTCAGGCTCATCCTTTCAGAAAATTTAGAGTTCTGAGGTCATCTTTGGACGTTAGAAAATCACCACTTTGAAAGCCCCCCATTTCGTCAATTTTGGGGGAAAAATTAAAAAAAAAATATTTTTGGACTCTGTACCTAATTATCTTTAAAATGATATACCGCAACCCTATGTAACTTTATAAAAAATATTTTACTTCGCATTCGCTTCTATGAGAGCCCCCCTGAAATAAAGAATTTTATTATTTTTTAAGCCATATTCGGCGGGAGGCCATTGGTTTACATATTATATTCAAAGCTGAAGTAATTGCGTTCAGTAATTCAGAAGTTATAATGCTCTGACAGACGGACGGACGGACGGACGGACGGACGGACGGACGGACGGACGGACAAGTGCCAATTCACCCAAGTAGACTCAGAGATCTTCGCTTCGCTCGGTCAACTAATCTCTGAAATCACAAGACATTGTGCAAAATACTAATTATTATAGTTTGATTCGTATGTTTCGACTGTTTCCAATTGTATGTATGTCTGTTATATTTAATTTTCTTAAATTATGGCACTTTCCATATAAAATAAATAATTAGAAAAACGTACAACAGGTACCTACCTAGTACCGTACAAAATCGTCGTCTGGCTACATACTTCCATTTACAGTGATGTATTTCCCTAAAAGGGTTCTCTGTCTGATAGGATTTAGTAAATCATAAAAAAAGGTTCGCCAGGGTATGTGAACAACGCAAGCAAAATCTAGCTGTTTAGGATGAATCGATTTAGTTCACTCACACCACTTACACTGTCCTCCATGTAAACCCTGATAGAAACTTCAACATTGTAACTAAAAATTATTTCCAATCAGTGGTAAAACGAACAAAAGAAAACTAGTGCGGAAACAGCCCTCGACATTCCTATTTATAGGAATCAGCGAAATTTTACTTCTGTAAGTATTGGAATTCCATTTATGAATAAAATCTTTTGGCGTATGGAAATCGGAAATAAGCTCGCATTTTATGAGATCTTTTACAATTTTATGTACGCAAATATATCTCGTTTTACAGATAAGATTATTATTGGCTACTTATTCAGATATTGGTGTCATTATTTTGGTATAAAAATGGTCAAAGTGTTAATACTAGGGTTAAGAAATTAATTTGTAATATGTACTCAGTTCAACATAAAGATGCACCTCCTCAATAAATCGATGTAGGTTGTATACTCATCGATTTGGAAGAAAGGTGCATTAAAAACGTAAGTATGTTAGATTAGGAAATAATATTAAAAAAATAGCAAGTAAGGTTTCGTTTTTAATTTTGTTAGTATGTAAAGAGTACATATTAAGACACCACACAATAAAGACGTCTTCACCAATAGCTTTTCATTTAATACGAACCAAAAAACCCACATTATTTCCAATTGCATCAAAATATTGGACAATAGCAACGACCTAAGTAATCCATACTAATATGGCGAAAGCGTGTTCTTACTGAATCTAAGAAATATCTAATCTGAATGGCCAAATTTATCATGGATATTATAATCCTACATGAAAATAGGTAGTTACTAGGCCTCATAGTTAGTACTCAAGCTTTTTGGAAATTCTATCCCCTCACCCATTTTCAAACAACCCCCTCGACGCCAGCCAAGTCGGGGTTACTAAGCTAGTATTACAGTGTAGTCATAATACTTACCTCTGGTAGCAAATCTGCACCAAACGGAAAAAAACAGCCATGCATTCACTGTAAGTAGGGCATTACACATCGGAAAATTCACTAAGATATTTATGAAACGCAATACTACTATCAGGATATTAATAACATTATCGCCATTCGTAGGAAAACAACACATTTTATTTAAATATTATTAAACATATTAATATTATACATACATAATAATATTATACATTAAATTAATATTAATATTTGAATGACTTTTGTATGTCTTACTTCTTATCTTATCTTACTAATATTATAAATGCGAAAGTTTGGATGTATGGATGTCGGTATGGATGTATGGATGGATGTTTGTTACTCAATCACGCCCCAACGGCTGAACGGATCATGATGAAATTTGGCACAGAGATAGATTATAGTCTGGAATAACACATAGGCTACTTTTTATCCCGGAAAATTAAAGAGTTCCCGCGGGAACCACAAAACCTCGATCCACGCGTACGAAGTCGCGGGCGTCAGCTAGTATTGTATAAAGATTTAGCCCCACTTAAGATGCACGGCGCGACGCGGTACTTAGCGGCAAATATTATTTGTAAGAATTTGGTCTCAAAGATTTAATGGATAGGTATAACTTAAAAATTAACCGACCGACGCGATGTTTACAAACTGTCATGCCTTATTGGGGGTAGAACTTCACAAATTTTTGTCTTAGTGAGTACCTACTTCATAAAGGACTTAAATCAATAAGTCAGGACTAGCTATTTTATAATATGTATGTAAGGATGTTTTTTATAGATTGTATTGTATTAATGTTAAATGTTAGTATAGGTACACGTTACAAATATTATATACTGTTTTAAGTAACATCTACGTTTAAATTAAGATTCTAAGGCCCCGCATTTGCTTTACGCCATCGTTTAAGTTAAATTTTCTACTCGTATACCTGTCCTTTTCATGTCAACCCCGGAATATGATAATCTTTGTGTTATAAACTTATTAAAAAGTGACATCATCAAAATTTTTTACTAAATTAGTTTAGGCAATGTCGGTGTTATACATGAAATGGAATGTTTAAGTACGCCTTTCGTATTTGTTTGCGAATTTTTATCCAAAGCACTCAAGCCTCGATCTCGATGTGACATGACCGTAACACATTGTCACGACGGAATTCAGGCTCTTAATTAAAAGCGTAGTCCGGCAAGTAGGGAGTTGAATACCAAATCAATTGCGTCACGATCTGTTGGATTAAAGGGTGTCAACACGGGAAGTAATCAAGTTCGATGGACTGCTGACACGCCGTTCGCACTATCGCTTGTACGGACTCAGAGATGAGAGAAGTGACTAAAGTTAACGAGAGTGTTGAATGACTAGAAATTCTATACGGACGATTCAAATACCTATATTGTATTCCCGCGGGAACATTTTAATTTTCCGGGATTTTAATTTTCCGGAATAAAAACTACCCCTATACCAAATTTCATCAAAATCAGTTGAACAGATGGGCCGTGAAAGCGTAGCAGACAGACAGACATACTTTCGCATTTATAATATTATTAAAGTATGGATTTTCCAGGTAATACTAATAATAATGAGAAAGAATTACGTTTTAGGTATACGCTAGCTGTTAAACGTACAAAACTTTCGATGAGAAGACAATGATATACTCCCTGTGTAAAAATTGTTAAAAGTTTACTAGAGCATATGAAAAGTGGCCCTTAATTTTATATTATTGAATGTGGCTTGTTTATCCGGTCCGGTAATGATAGAAAATTTAAAATTGTATACAGGATAATACATTTATCATCAAAGCTTCGTTTACGTTATCGACTCGGGCACCTAATTCAAAGTCAAAATCAAAAGCCAAAAGCACTGTCAGGTGAGATCGCAGTCAAAGGCTAACTTGTAGTGGAATAAAAAAATATATAAACTGTGCACTTTTTATGCATCAACTTTTTAAAAATTTTTGCTCATCAAAATATTTGTTCAATTTAGCAACCAATTAGGGATGTGATAAGATGTGAAGCATGATGAGGAACAATGGGGCTGATTCTGTATAACACAATCTCTAAACTAAACTAAAATGGCAGCTTTAAATCTAGTTCTGTCCATTTCAGTAGGAAGTATTATGAAAGGGTTAGCAATATTTGTAATGCTCCAATTTTAGTTTAGTTTAGAGATTGCGTGCACTACAGAATCACCCCATTAACTACTAATTTTTATCTAATGCTACGAGAGATTTAAAAAGCGCCGCCTAAGAAAGCCTACAACTAACTCGGCCGGGCTTAACCTATTTTTGTTTTTAGAACGGGCCAGACCTTCGAAAGGTAAACGTTCATAAACATCTGTTGGACTATTCGCCTCATTATCCCTAACCGAACATTTCCTGTTTACTCGTGAAGTTTTCCGTTTCACACATTTGCAATTTAGATCGCCTTCATATTTATGGAATACGCCTCGCAAAGGCCCTATCTAGAT
Source organism: Erebia aethiops (assembly GCA_923060345.2). NCBI lineage: Eukaryota > Metazoa > Arthropoda > Insecta > Lepidoptera > Nymphalidae > Erebia > Erebia aethiops. The sequence continues at coordinate 14,020,048 of OV281088.1, read as the reverse complement.
TGCGTTTGACATACTGTATCACTTATTTATTCCTGTCTTCGCTCATTCGCTCTATCCGGTATAACCCGGAATATTTACCTTTTGAAAGGATGATTAACTTTTGTATTGTTATTTTTAGAGCGAAAACAGACTAGAGGCCGGATAGGATAAAAGACTGCATCGAAGAGACTGAAGGTTTAGTCCGGTTGCCTAATGCACGTGCTCCACATAAAGGTCTACCCCCCACTTGAGATGCACGGAGCGGTGCGGCACGTAGCGGCAAATATTATTTGTTTGTACGGGGCCGCGTCGAATACTTGCCGCTACGTGCCTCACCGCGCCACGCCTTTGTAGTGGGGCTAGACCTTTAAAGTGAATGACAATGATGTGGCCGTTTTTAGGAATCTGGTCTGGTAGTAGTGCTTCTTTTCTTGCCAAACATGAAGGTATTGTTCGACATATTGCAAAATCGAACTGGCAATAGTATAGAGGGCCGATGGTTGCACCAAGATACCAAGGGCCATTTGGATCCCTAAAGGGCAAAAACGATGATCTTGTACCGGAAGAGGCAACTATAGACTCTCCATTGGTTGGACATAGGCAAATGATGTATCAGGTTTTATCAATCTTGTATCCCAAACTTCAGGCACTCGCCTGGAGTTTGGGATACAAGATCGAGAAAAACTCCCAACAATTCAAAGTAGTGAACGTTCAGCAGTTGAGACGACGATGTCGAAGTATAATGATAACATTAGGTTATAGTTCTTTACCCCCTCGAGTAAATATTTAATATCTTTGCGAATAGATTTGATAAGGCGTCTCACAAATTATCAAAATCACAAAGATTTCAATAAAAACATATTATAGCAATAACACAAAAGTTTCGTTCCATTTTTCGTCACAAAAATCACACTGTAAACCTTTTTTGTATTAGTTTCCCAATACAATATTAGTATTATTATGATACTAGATAATCCCCGCGACTTCATTATGGATTAAGGTTTTTTGATTACCGCGAGACTTCTTTAATTTTCCGGGATAAAAGTAGTCTATGTCCTTCCCCGGTATACAAACTATCTTTGTACCAAATTTCTTAATCGGTTGAACAGATGGGCCGTAAAAGCGTAGCAGCACAGGTAGCAAGCAGACTGACAGACGGACAGACTCGCATTTATAATATTAGTATATTATATGTATGGATGGATGTTTGTTACTCAATCACGCCCCAAAGGCTAAACGGATCTGGATGAAATTTTGCACAGAGATAGATTATAGTCTGGAATAATACAAAGGCTACTTTTTATCCCGGAAAATTAAAGATTTACCGCGGAAACCAAAAAACCTCAAATGGATGTTTGTTATTCAATCACGCCAGAATGAACTGATCTGGATGAAATATGGCACAGAAATAGATTATCGTGTGGAATAACACATAGGCTACTAGGTTCCCGCGGGAACCAAAAACCTCAATCCACGCGGACGTAGTCGCATGCATCAGCTAGTATAAAATATTATATATATATATAAATGTTCGAGTAAAATATGCTTCAGTCAGTAAATAACACATACACCAATATAATCTATGACTCCTTATCTGGCAATCACACTAATGGATCCCAATTGAGTTACTGCGGGCGTTTTATCTTCTACTTCATAAATGGTAGGTAATCATTTTTACTCATAGTTTTACTTATCTAATAAAATAAATTTCGAGTTATATTTTTACTAGCTGATGCCCGCGACTCCGTCCGCGTGGAATAAGTTTTTTTTTATTCTCACGGGAATTCCTTAATTTTCCGGGATGAAAAGTAGCATATGTCACTCTCCAGGTCCTCAGCTATACACATGCCAAAAATCACGTCGATCCGTTGCTCCTTTGCGGCGTGATTGAAGGACAAACCAACAAACAAACACTTTCGAATTTATAACGTTAAGTGTGATTTGTATTATTTTATTTAATGCTTGCAAATTCGTGCATGTGTATTTAGATATATTTTTTAATTCCTCGTTTTTTTTTCCATATAACCTTTCGTAAATATTACTGTCCGTATCCCGGACACATCACGGATCCTGCATCCCGGACAGAACATATTTATATCTGTGAACAACAAATGTATACATTTACTAACATAAAATAATTCATATTAATATTTAAACGCTACGAAATTATAAAAGCTATTTATTTTAAAGCTTTTACTATTAAATAAAACACATTAAATTCTGAGAACAGATTATCGTTCAGTCAGTATCAAGCTGACGGTGGGTTGAGATGAAGGTTTGTTTGCATATTACAATAAAAGTAAAGAAAACCTACCAAGAATACTGTATAGAAGGAGAAGAAAGTAGAATACAAAAGATTAGTAGCAATACTTCGTCGTGTTCCAATTTACGTTATGGTTATTACTATGATACTGTAAATACCAGTTATATATATAGCTGGTATAGTCTAATATTCATTATCGCACAGGGAAATTAATTTTAAGTCAAATCCATCGCACCGTTTAATGTTCCATTTTAGGTTAGAACGGAAACATCCGCAACGCGTCCGGTTAAATTGCAATCGAATTCCAAATTTTGCATTCGTATTTCGAATGAAACCACAATCATACGAAATGCAATTTGGTCGACGTTTATTCTTACTTCTTCTTTCCGTTACAAAGGATTCGAACACAGCAATTTGTTACTAATCGCGATTTTATTTATCTATCTAAATATGAAATTTTACAATACTTATTTTACAATCATAAATTACAAGGATTGTTCTATTATATCTGGCAGAAAAGGAACCTTATTTTGGACAGGTGGTGTGGAACACCTTCAACTGATTTGTAAGAAAAATGGCTATCGTGGCTTAAAAACTTGCACCAGTGCTCTGCAAAAAGTACAAGATTTTTGTTTAAAGCAGCATTAGAAGTTGAAATTTTCTTAATGATTCCCAACCTTCGTAATCAGTCGGAGAATGAAAGACTATTACAAAACGGCGCCGATTTGCAATATGGCGGATTCTACAATTTGGCGGCAACATAATATTGCTGTGTTCCAGTCGAACGTCAATTATTTTACACATACTAATATTATAAATGCGAAAGTGTGTTTGTTTGTTGGTTTGTCCTTCAATAACGTCTCAATGGAGCAACGGATCGACGTGATTTGTAGCATGGGTATAGTTGAGGACAGAGAGTGACACAGGATAATTTTTATTCCGGAAAATTAAGGAGTTCCCTCGGGAATAAAAAAAACTTAAACCACGCAGACGAAGTCACGGGCATCAACTGGTAAACTATATTCATTTATTCAAATATTATAATAAATTCTTCCCAAATTATGAACTAAAGGTTCCCCTAATTTCCCAACAAGCAGATATTGCAAAACCGTTAAGTTGTATACGGAAGCTGAACTTTTTGAATAATAATAATTTAAATTAAAACTTTTTCCCAGCAACCAAACAGTAGCAAATAAAAAAATATCAGTGTCGACTTTATCAAAGTGGCCGGTTGCTATCGTTTCGTATTTATTTGAAATTTCTTACTTGGCTTTAATTTAAAAAGTTGAATTGATGTGCTCGGGGCGAAGAAGGCAAGTCTATTTCTTTTCGTTACAACGTTGGAGTTCAAATTACAGGAACTTATTTGGACTGATTATTCTTGCTTTTAACATTATTACTTGAGAATCTTTGAAGAATTTGGTGTAGGTAACTAGGTAGGATTTAGGAATACTTTAAAAAAATATTTTAGTACATAAAATCACGTGGGAAAATTGTGTTTTTTAGAAGAAATGGGGGTTTGAAGTTTGTATGAAAGTCCTTTGTTTTTGAAGTTAAATTCATGAACATTGGCATTTAGGTGATTAGATTTAAATAATACAAACCTGCATAAGCTTTATAAAGCCTCTATAGGCTTTTTGCAGCGGGAAAATTTCATAGTCTCACAGGAAATCAGAAATTGTACCCGGAAGAAGTCGCAGGTGACCTCTAGTATGTTTATTAAAAACTACTTACATTTCGTATTTGACAAGAAGTCAAATCAGATCAAATCAAAATGCGTACTTGTCATCAAAATTTAAAGCACCTTTTTACTTCGATCGATAAAGGTAGTATAAATTAAATAACGTTCCCTGTTAGTACCCGGGAACGTTATTTATTTATTTAAATTTGGAATACTTAGTAGGATTTCTTGGTCTTAATACCACAATTAGTAATAGGTATAAAACGTATTCAGTATAATAAGTAATTTTTTTTTTCTCTTAATAATTATTTTACTTATTTTTATTTTGTGTTATTGAAATTTTATTTCTAATTTTTCCATAATTTTCTTGAAGTTTTTACAATTTTTGTTTTTATTTTACGCATTTTTGATTTTATCCCAGTGTAAGGTTTTTTTTTTACATTAGTCATTTAAGGCTCATGTTGTAACACGTGTCATAGATTGTACATTTAACAATTTGTGTAGTAATAAGTTTGTAATTATTTCAATGTATCAATTTCTTGGTCGTCCTAATAAATATAAATATAAATATAAATATAAATATAAATATAAATATAAATATAAATATAAATATAAATATAAATATAAATATAAATATAAATATAAATATAAATATAAATATAAATATAAATATAAATATAAATATAAATATAAATATAAATATAAATATAAATATAAATTTGTACGTTCTTATCATTGTAGGGGATGATAAAAAGGCTCCGGACGGCACAAAATTTTCCGATAAGTATTCTTGAAATATGTACCGTGAATAAATGATCAACATTAGCTCCAAAGCTGCTGTGCCCAAAATAACGACTCTCTGGGTGGCCATTGGGAGATATCGAACATAATTTCAGAAGGAATTTGCATAAGTTAGGATAAAGTATCCAGCTGAACACTAACTTCAAAATAAAGGTTACATATTAATTACTAACTAGATGATACCCGCGACTTCGTCCGCTGGATAAGGGTTTTTAATTCCCGCGGGAACTCTTGAATTTTCTGGCATAAAATGTAGCTTATGTCTTTCTCCAGGATGTAACCTATCCCTGTACCCACCACCACCACTACAGCCTATTAACGTCCCACTGCTGGGCACAGGCCTCCACTCTCATAGGAGAGAGGGAATCAGAGCTTAGACCCACCACGCTGCTCCAATGCGGGTTGGCGGGCTTTAACGACTATTATCATGTTAGTGATAATAACCGGGACCGACTGCTTAACGTGCTCTCCGAGGCACGGGGGTGAAACACCGCCAACTTCCAACTCCGGGCTGGCACTGAGCATTTCTTAATTGAAAAACCCAATACCTAACAATGTTTATGCCCGACCGGGAATCGAACCCAGGACCTCGTGATCCGCAGTCGACTATGCTAACCGCTAGACCAACGAGGCAGTCCCTGTACCAAATTTTATTAAAATAGGTTGAACGGATAGGCCGTGAAAGCGTAGCAGACAGACAGACGGATGGACGGACGGAGAGACAGACAGACAGACACACTTTCGCATTTATAATATTTGTATGGACGGTGCTCGCGACTTCGTCCGCTTGGGTCGGTTTTTAAATATTTCCGTGATTGTTTGACTTTTCGGGATAAAAACCCGGGATGAAAACCCGGGAAAAAAAGGGATGCTACCTGTTTCTGTACCAAATTTCGTTAAAATGTTTTTAACAGATGGGTTGTAAAAGCGTAGCATGTAGTCAGACAGACATATAGACGGCCGTGTACATTTTACAGCATCAGAGCAACCACCAATGAGTTGCCGGATTAGTATTTTTTTAATCCGCCCCCTGAATAGCCCCATATTGTAGTTTTGATGAAACACAGCAGGAGGAAGCTGGTTTCATAATTTTCAGGTCCTTACATCTCCAATATAAACGCTTAGGCGCTGTCAGCTCTTAAAATCAAAACACAAATCGAGAGGTTGACTCTCCTCAGTCCTCACCCCTGACGTCAGTTATGCCCACTTCGGCCGGGTGGCGCTCCCGTCGCGGTTTTCTTTATTTTCGCGCGCTTGTCATAGCATGTCACGGATGCCCTCGGATGACAAAACACGGTAACTCAAAATTTGTGAAATTGATAGAATAACGTAAGTGAGTAAATCACGTACCAAAGTCTCTTACATGAGTAGGTAATTGACAAAATACCTATTGTAAATCGCATATCGTGTGCAAATCCATTTTAATACTTAATATTATAAATGCGAAAGTGTGATTGTTAATTGAATTGCCCGTCAATCACGCCGCAACGGAGCAATGGTTCGACGTTATTTTTAGCGTGGGTATAGTTGAGGGAGAGTGACTTTTTATCCCGAAAAATTAAGGAGTTCCCGCGGGAATAAAAAAAACTTCAACCACGCGGACGAAGTCGCGGGCATTAGTTAGCCCAGCATACTAATATCCATACAAAATATAATAAATGCGAAAGTGTGTCTGTCTGTCTGCTACGCTTGCACGGCCCAACTACTCAAACGATTTTGATGAAATTTGGTACAAAGATAGATTACATCCCGGAGAAGGACATAGGCTACCCGGAACCATTATCCTGGAAAATTAAACAGTTACCGCGGGAGTCAAAAAATCTTAATCCATGTGGACGAAGTCGAGGGCATCATCTAGAGTTACATAAGTATCTTATTTACATAAACTACTTACGTGAGTTAATTACAAGTATAATTATGGCATAAATCAATATCATACGTATATACAATGTACTTACCGACTAAGAGTCTGATATTCATTTTTTGTCAGAAACAAGAAATACAGATGTTATTTCAAAAATTTAAATAGCAAAAAGATGTTGGAAATTGATCATTGAAATCAATTTCTAGTCTTTTGCAGACATATAGTATTATTTACAGTGTTTGAAAAATACTCAAAAATAAAAAACGAAGAAAATCATACAATTTTGGTGTCATGATTTTTTATCTTTACATACAGAATTATCTATATATGGTAGAACTTCGTAAGAGCCAAAACCGCAAATTAGCCAATTTATGTAAAATTTCAAATTTGTACGTTGTTTCCGTACTCTAAAATTATAAGTTTGATTGACAATATTATGTCCGAAGCAAAACCTATTATATTAATTAACTGGACTTAGGTTGGGTGAAACTAAACAAATTAACTTTTTAAAAATCCCACTCAATCAAAATTAAAAATAAATCTCGGGAACGGCAAATTTTCAACTCAAGGAAACGGGAATAAAATTGGCCGATTCCCGGGAATTCCCGAGAATCGGGATTTTTAAAAAAATAGTTATTGCTACTTTTATGTACCTTATATCCAGTTTTTTTTAAATTAAATACAAGTTAGCCCTTGACTGCGATCTCACCTGATGGTAAGTGATGATGCAGTCTAAGATGGTAGCGGGCTAACCTGTTTGGGGTATGGCAGTTATATTAAACCCTAGTCCATATCCCTAATCGGTTTCTACACGACATCCTACCGGAACGCTAAATAGCTTGGCTGCACGTCTTTGGCGGTAGGGTGGTAATTGGTAACTAGCCACGGCTGAAGCCTCCTACCAGGCCAGACCAGAGAAAATTCAGAATATTTAAATTCTTGAAATACAATGCAAGAAAATATTGTTGCCGTGAATTCATTACGGTCCTTTAAGTAACTCTTTCGAAATTGTCAGTCAATTGAACAAATTGGTACTCAATGGATTTCTAAAGGTTTGTACACGGTTAAGCTTTTACGGCCCCGAGTTTTGCATTGGAAACGAGTATTGTATATATTAAATTATTCAGGTGTAACAATGGCGCTGACATCTGGTGAAATAACAAGGCGGCATATAGAGAAATTAAAGAGGGACTCTTAAAAGTTCAAACAATAATATATAAGAAAATAACACTTGGAGCTCGTAAAATCTAGAACAAGAAAAATATCCGAGGTGAGATAAAATATCAGAAAGGGAGAATCGAAGAAGACAAAACGCAAAAAAAAATTGTTACTTATAATCATTCTTACAATGTGATTTAACATACTATACATTGGTTGGAAGTTCTACTTATATTTTATAGACGACATTTTACATAATTTAAGTACAAAATAAAGAATAAAGAGTTTAAAATACTCAAAAGTACCTACTACGACTATTATAGTTTTATGGTAAGAAAGTACAATAATTCTTAACATTGTGATCAGTGCCCTTACTTTTCCTTTGAGTAATTGTCAAGGTTCCACTGACAAATTGTCCTCTCAAAAATGGATGTATGGATGTATGAATGGATGTATGGATGTTTGTTACTCAATCACGCCCCAACGGCTGAACGGATCTGGCCGAAATTTGGCACAGATATAGATTGTAGTCTGGAATAGCACATAGGCTACTTTTTATCCCGAAAAATTAAAGAGTTCTCGCGGGAACCACAAAACTTCGATCCACGCGTACGAAGTCGCGGGCATCGGCTAGTATTGCATAAATACTTATAATATTGACAATTTATCATTAATATAAGTTATTGTTATGTTATATTTAAATGTATATTTTTTATCATAAACTAACTTACTTGCAAAAACAAAAATAAAAAGCATTGTCTATTTCAGAAGTTATATAATAAATTATGACATAAATTTGCCTTTACGTTAGTCAAAAGAACTAAAATTATCAAATTTTGATAGTGTTTCTGTTATTTTATGTTTGCTGTCCTATTTTTGTGATTGGCGTGATTGGTAAGACTAGTAAAACACTTCTGTGAATCTTATCTAAAGTTGTTTTTTTAAGTGCCTTTTGTGAGATAAAGTTTAGTTACTCAATGGAATAATTCTCCGTCACTTAATTTTAAAATGATTGTTTTTTTTACTATAATTTAACATTATATTTGTAAACAGTGCTACTGCTCATAAAGATAAATAACCAAGAAACACAAATTTATCAATAAAATAACAAAACATGATGAAAAAAAAACATCGATTTTATTTCATGTACAATTTTACAAAAATACGCCCAATTCCCAAATTCACTCTGCTGGGGATTAAACCCGGTACATCCCACGTTAAGACAATAGTGCTCAGCACTGCGCGAGTGAGGTACCTAGTCAATAGGGCATGCTCCCGATAATTCCTGGTACCAAAAATTCCCGGTACTTCTGAATAATTTTCAGTCCCGGTTCTCCACACCATAAAACCGGTACTTTTGATACTTTTGAGACTCGAAGTACATACATTCTGTCGATTCTTCTCTAATTAAGTGTGGATATTTCTGCATGTAACAATAATTTAATTCACTATACTGTATTTTATGCTCACAAATTCGAGGTATTAGTTTAAAAACCCCTATTTTTACTTTGGCTATAACGATTATTTTACTGCCACTTCGTACATTTTCGTATGTTAGTCTTTCTGGTAAGTATTATTTACCAGCAGAGAAGAGCTTTTTTGAAGATCAATGAATTGATGGATCTGTCACTGGAATAAAATTTGTTCAGCCATAATAAATTACAGTAGATTATGCTATATTCTGTTAATTGTATCGTTACTTTCATAAATTTCACATGAAGATTGACTGGAAAATATTGATAGACTGTAATATAAAATATACCTCATAAGCCCGAGGCTACTAAATTTTGATTTTTGACTCCACTGTCAATTATACCAATAGCAGAGGGAAAGAAAATATGGATATCCGTATCCATAATTCCCTAAGATGCTCAGGAGTTCTCCATACAATGTTATGTAAAAACCAAGACTGTGAACAGTCCAATCTTTATGTATGGATGTGAATCCTGGACAGTAACGCAGCAGTAACGAGGCTCTTTATGGCTGATAGGAAACGTCTTTAGAAAATCCTAGGGTCCTCGATCCTAGGATCCTCCATACGTACGGGGAGGACGGTGAATGGATACCAAAAATACTAAGAGGTACCATATCCAATATAATTGTAGAGACCAAATCAGCGTGCGGCAAAACCAAAAAACGGCACAGAATAGGAGAGAGTAACATCTTCACGAGATTCTCTTGGGAATACTGAGTATGGGTTGGAAAATATTGTTGATTTAGATTAACATTTGTAATTCTTTGAGGTGAGGTTACTACGTACGCCTGTCTATAAAAAAAGACCCGTAAAGGATCACTTTGTTGTCCGTGTATCCAAGCCTCAAGGCTTGTTTCTCATAAACTGCTTGATGTAGTAAATTTATATTTGCACTGGCTTCTAATTGCTATAAAAGTAGTTACATATGAGCGTATCACGATAAAAAAAATTTCAACTTTTCAAAGTGTATTTTCATACAAGACGCAATCACTGTAAAACCTATGAACTACAATAAAACTTTGAAATTTGTAACGAAGCGAGTTATGGTACAAGTACATGAAAAAATCATGAATTTACAGTCCTGTGTGAAATATTATGCGATAAATTTTTGTATAATGCCTAATGAATAGTAATATTCAGTATATTCCTGTGTGAAATATTATGCGATAAATTTTTGTATAACGCCTAATGAACAGTAATATTTGGTCTATTTCATACTTTCTGTAATGTCTTAGCCGTGTTTTTGTGATAATTTAAGGTAGTATCGAAAGTATCGAAAGTCCCGGGAATTCCCGGTTCCGTGCCAATATCGGTCCAAAATTTCCCGGTACTCAAACACAGCACCGAATGCATGCCCTAGTAGTCAGGGAGAATTATAATAAACAAGTTAAGAGATCAACTTGTTCTCAAATATTTCTCAAGAGATAAGTTAAAAAAATACTCTGTACACAAAAACGGGAAATCACAAAAAAAAACCAACGACGTATTTCCCGGAAATTTCTAACTCCCGAGTCCCAGAAACGAAACCCTAAGGGTATCTAATATCCAATCAATTAGTAATAAAACTTGCAATAGGCACTTATTTGAAGTATTTGAGACACTACTAGGTCCTTACTCAGCAAGCTTTCGATATAATAATATTATCTGGTCGGTCTGGTCCAATGAGAGCGGACGAGTAGGCAGTAGCAAGCTGAAGTAGCAATGCTTGATTTTCAGTTTTCCTTTCTGTCTTACCACTGTTTTGTTATTTTCCATTCATATCAAAAATTGCACTGGAGGCATACTACTATCGCTTAAATCCGTATTGTTTTAATATTGTTGACGTTCGTGTTTTTAGAATTATAATCCTTATTTTAGGACCTTCAAGGTACGTGACATAAAACTGACATTTTTAAGTAATACTGCTTTAAGCGATGGCAGTGAACCCTCTGACAGTAATTGGATGTTTGACAACTTACCTACTTCTTGGAAATATTAAAAGACGTCATTGTTACAACCAGCAGGAGTTTTTTTTTTAAATAGTGAAGCGACGTGCCTTTTTATGCGATATTTCGCAACTCGTATGTCAATCTAGTAATTACTAGTACGATTTTAATTTTGAAAATAGTTTTCAAAATAATTACGAAGCTGCAACACAAGCTCACTTTAACACATTTAAGTAGCGTCATCTTTGGCGTTGGATGGTTTCTATGACCTGCCTTATTGATGTTGCCAAATAATAAAATATACATTTACAGCATTGCTTCACCAAAAATATTTATTTTAATACATAAAAAAGACATTTAGACGCCTGGGTATGTTTATAAAACAATACAAAAAGTTGTAATATCAATGTGTCAAATCGATTAAAACTTCTTCGTAAATGAAGTCGATTGTTGTCAAAAATCGAATGGATAGCGCATTACGGCATCATTATTTCGAGCTGTCAAAAGTTTGGTCAGAGAACACATATTCATACTTTATTTGATTATGTATTTTTAGTTATATAAAAGAAGATAGCTCACGAAAATTGTAATATCCACGTCTTCTGTCAATTCATGTTGAATAAACATTAGTCTTATTCATGTTATGTTTGAAAACCATTTTAAAATATCGATTTAAACGCTGGAACAAAGGAGCACAGATCCATCGTCTGTGAAGTTCTTTCGAACACTGGCGGAGGTGAAAATGAGCTAGCGTTTCTCGAAAAACCGGAATACAATGGAAAACAGAAAATATGTGTACATTTTAATAAATATTAATAAATCAATGGATGTCATTTAGAATTTGGAAATTAATGATATATTTTTCAAGTAAATTGAGGTTTTCAATTTGGAGATGTGTTGATTTGAAAACTGAAATAAGAGGTATGTTTGAATTTATTTTTTATGCAGCGAAGTTGTTTAAATCGTGTTTTGGGATAAAACAATATCTGAGTTAAGGTCTTGAAAACATCATATATTTTTTTCAATCTTCCATATGCCACCATTTAATGGATACACTGCTTTGGAGACCCCCCCCCTGACCACACACAGCGCCTTATGATATTCCTAAAAGCATACAGCCTGCTACATCAGGAGTGAATGAGTAGATACGGGAATAAATAAGTGCTACAGTATGTCAAATGCAGAGTAGGGAGGGCCTTTGGGAGCGCATTCCATAAATATGAACTGGATCTACATTGCTAATGGCTATAACAGAAAAATATTGCTTGTAAACAAGTATGTTTGTTGGAAATTGGGGTAACTCTACATGGTTTGCGTACAATGAGGCAAAGGTACTAACTTCTGTAGAAAGAGAAAAAGTGCAATTTCTAAGTAGTGAAAAAAGTATTGGTAGTGGTAAATGGTGTATCAGAAAATGTTTAAGTTAGAGCTCTAAAAAATGCAGTAAGGTCATTATTTACGTTAGTTATTTTTTTCTGAAAAATACTATCTAGTAAACCTCATAATAAAATACTCATTCTATGTGGAGAATGAAAAAACGAGACTCATGAGAGAATAAAAAAAAATTAAGCTTATATTAAGACATAATATTTATTTAAAAATATCTATCACTTACGAATCGATAGATTAGATGAAAGTTAAATATTATTTATTTCACTGTGGAACCCTAAAAATATGCGACAGTAGAGCCACAGTAAAGCTGTCCTTGCGCACTCAAACTACGCTTTGCCCAGCCATTGAGGTAGCCCCCCCCTAGGTCCCCCCCTAGGTCCCCTCCCTAGGTCCCCCCCCCCCCCTCTCACTGAGAAAATTATTTTCCTGACATTTCTTTCATCCAAAAGCGTTTCCTTTCTTTTGAAACGAAACTATTCCTTATCTGTGACATTCCTACTAAAATAAACGAAAAAATTTTCTTTTGAAGCATTGTTTGTTAGAAAAAAACCAGAATTTTAGGAATTTTCACTCAATGTTCCGCAATATTTATAACAAACTAGCTGATGCCCGCGACTTCGTCCGCGTGGATTAAGATTTTTTTTATTCCCGCGGGAACTCCTCAATTTTCCGGGACAAAAAGTAGCCTATGTCACTTTCCGGGTCCTCAACTATACCCATGCCAAAAATCACGTCGATCCGTTGCTCCGTTGCAGCGTGATTGAAGGACAAACCAACAAACAAACTGACTTTCGCATTTATAAAATTAGTATGATGATTTTTCATTCAATAACTTTACAAGGTTTATAAGCATAGACTTTCTTATCTAGACCTTTTCATCTGTATAATCAATATTGAGATCGGCGCGTCAGCAGGCGAGCCAACTTGATTACTTCCCGTGTTGACACCCTTTAATCCGACCGATCGTGACGCAATTGCAGCCGTATTCAGCTCTTTATTGAGCTATTCTTTTTATTAAAGGATCTACGCTCGGGAGATTGGCTCATAACATCGTGTCAATCGAGTTATTACGTTTCTAGTCTGCATTTCTAGTGCGCTAAAGAAAAAGAACAATGCTTATGGAATCCCTTTGGTGATCTGTCTTCCTTTGTCTTCTTAGTGCAAAATTGCAGAAAGTCATGATTGCTACGTCATTCGATGCAGTTAAGAGCATTTTGCGTCAGGGATCCTGAGTTGGATTCCTGCAAGATAACTGAATAGTTAACAGCAATGGATTAAATAAAAAATTGCATACCCTATCAAGGTAAGCCCACTTCCATCTCAGACTTCATCACCTTCAAGTTATTATTTAACTAGCGACCCACCCCGGCTTCGCACGGGTGCAATGCTGATACTAAATATAGGTACAACAGAATGTCTTCATTTAAATTACTTGCTGTAAGGGCCATATTGATCTATATTAAATGCACAATGTATTTAAGGTACTTAATTGGATAAGGATTAATGCTGTATTGCTTAAAATCGCTTCGTAAATAAGCCCTTATTTATCGTAAAAAGTAAAGGATAAAAAATGGTTATTGTGGGTTATCCCTATAAGAGATAGACATAACATACTATCGCGGAATTTTTTGTTGACTTTTTTAAGGTGTACAATACTGTAGTAAATTATTTTGATCTATCTTGTAGGGTTCAGCCAGCGTTTGCAATGTAAAAAATGAAAAAAATATTTACGACATCACATTAGAAACCTCTAAAATTGACAGTGTTTGTCTACCTACATGCATGCATGCATGTATTATACATATAAACCTTCCTCTTGAATCATTCTATCTATTTAAAAAACCGCATCAAAATCAGTTGCTAAGTTTTAAAGATCTAAGCATACATAGGGACAGACAGCGGGACTCTCTTTGTTTTATACTGTGTAGTGATAGTGATTATAAACAAGATCCATACTAGTCTGCTACGCTTTAACAGCCCATCTGTTTAACCGATTTTGATGTAATTTGGTGTAGTACCGCTACACCAAATTACATCAGTTACATACCGGGGAATTATGTAGGTACGTAGACTACTTTTTATCTCGAAAATTAAAGAGTTCCCACGGAAATCAAAAACCTTAACCCACGCGGACGACATCACTGGCATCATCTAGTTATATCATCATTAAAAAAAACTCGTTCGCCACAATATCTTGAATTTAGTGTGGCGTCATTTTGTTTTTGTACTAAACGACGCCACTTAACTAACCAGTTTCAGCGCTATCGGAAACCGGAAAGTGGGTCTTTAACTTGTAAGATTTGATTACAGACAGACACCGGGACAGGTGAAACTAAGTAAATAAAAATACTCATAGTGTAAAAAAGAATACTCATAGATATAATGTTACGTTTCAAAATAGCAACTATGAATAAATGAAACCATATTCAGATATAATGCATAGATTGCATTGAGCCCAATACTAAATCTATGATATAATGTTACGTTTCAAAATAGCAACTATGAATTTCTGAAACAATATTCAGAAAACATAATCTCCCAAAAAGAGCAGGATCATCAATGTCATAGACGTCGGGGGGCTACCTTTAATCTAGGCGTACGGTTTGAACTATCGCGAGTCTACCACACGTATCGACAAATTTAATACTTCGGTTTCAGTACTCCTTACTACTTGCAGAATACAGTGGAAATTCCTATGAATAGTATAGGGAGGGGTATGTGGTTTGTAAGGCATTGTTTGCGATAGGAATGCCACTCTCCTACAGCTGCATGTTCGCTTGTATCGTTGGATTTACGAGCTACGACCGCGGACTGGAACGTGCATTTGATCGAACCGTTGTGTATAAGTGTTGACTTTTATTTTTTTGAAACGCTCTAGGGCGGAAAAATTTATATAATGAAATGTTTATTTTATTGCACTTCCTAATTTTTCTAACCCGGCTGGGTGCCGGTCACGATGGTATTAAATGTATTTATTGTATGTAGAAGATAGGATACTATCATACTAATGTTATAAATGCAAAAGTGTGTTTGTTTGTTGGTTTCTCATTCAATCACGCTGCAACGGAGCAACGGATCGACGCGTTTTTTGACATGCATGGGCATAGCTGAGGACGTGGAGGCTACTTTTTATGCCGGAAAATTAAGGAGTTCCTGTGGGAATAAAAAAAACTTATTCCACGCGGACGAAGTCACGGGCATCAGCTAGCACTATATATTTAAGTTTTTAACTATTTGATTTGCCTATAATATTAAAAGGTACGAAATTTGTGGTAGCTGATATCCCCGAATTAAGGTTTACGAAAATCAAAATCAAAAGAGTATAAAGGTAAAGGTACATAATATATACAAAAATCATATAATAGAAATGTCAAAACAATATGATAATGAAATTTTTATTAAAATGTAAGTCACAGCGTAGTTGCCTACATTTCTTAATATCTCAGTTATATTTTGATTGCCAACTCGTCTCGTAAACTTTTATCATTTACAAAAAATTATAATTTCCGAATTCCATCCCATTTGAATATCTCCAATCCCGGATGACATTATGACAGGGCAATTTTTTCTTTCCATAATAATGACAAAAAGCCAGCTTACCGAGGGTTCCGTACTTTCGATACGTATAATTATAATTTCAATTATTCAACGGCCTCAAAAAAAATATCTATAAAGAGTTACAAAATAGCCAATACAAAATATAATATAAATAAAAAATTGCGTAAATCGAACTGCGTTTCCCAAATAGAGAAAACAAATCAGGTGAAAATATCTGACTTCCCATTTCAATAACAACACTATGGATCACATTACAATAGGTACTCAGCAAACACAATCATTTTCATTCAAAACAGTATAATATTTTAATTACATGTAGGTTTTCATGTAGTGTTTCTACCCAGGATTGGCAATTAATGATTTTTAGATACCGGGAACCCTAAAGGTTTTTATTACTGGGAAGTGTCAAAATAAGCAACCAAACTGGCCTGGTTTTCATAAATCATAAATCATAATCTCCTACTCTACTACTATCATACTAATATTATAAATGCGAAAGTGTGTCTGTCTGTCTGTCTGCTACGCTTTCACGGCCCACCTGTTCAACCGATTTTGATGAAATTTGGTACAGGGATAGGGTGTATCCCGGGGAAGAACATAGGGTAGGGACTTTTTATCCCGGAAAACTAAGGAGTTCCCGCGGGAATCGAAAACTTAGTCCACGCGGACGAAGTTCTGGGCATCATCTAGTTCATAATGATCTTAATTTGATACCTTTATGACTTCCTGAGAAAAAGGGTCTTGATAGACAACAGAGAGACGGAGTGATCCGTAACCCGTAAGGGTTTCTTTATTTCCTTTTGAGGTACGGAACCCTGAAGATACCCTTTTCATCTGTCTCTTGAAGGCTATTACGAGATCCATCAAGCATTTTTTCTACAAACGATCATTGCAATTACTGAAGCTTTTGTTGCCTTCATCCTTGTGGGCGATTGCTAAGGGCAATAATCATGCGGAGAGAACAGAAGTAAAAAGAAGAAGACAGATTAACAACTAGAGCGTCAGCACGAAGTAATGCTAAGTAGTTCCGTGCACCTGGAAGACGTGGAGGAGGTTGTTTTAGTCCGTGCAAGTCAGACCGCTGACAGGCAAAACTCCAGAGGGATTCCCTCCCCCCCCCCCTACCTCGAAAAAAATATTCCTTGTAATATTCATCAGCGATAGTTCACTTCAATTAAGTTGTATTCCACTTGAAATGTCTGAAGGATTATGACTGTGGCGCCTCAAATGGAAAAGTCTTCCATTCATCCCGAATGAATACATTTCAGCTACGTTTAACAGTGCCTGTGACATAAAAAGGAGCTTGTTACGGGAAGCTTTAGAAAAATCTTGCAGCTAATAAAATGGCATATTTTATAAATGTACGATTTTATACAGTAAAAACTATCTGATTCGGTGTAATATTTGTGGTGCTACATGAAGCATGTGATATGCACTACCCTCCTGATACATAAGCTGAAGGAAAATATTTATTTTATTTCATCATGGAACTTTGAATATTCCAAGTATTTATATCTGCGGCTTTAACATGGTTCAACAGGAGACCTGCTTATTCAAGGTTGGTTTCCTTCGCTCACTGCCTTTGAAACATAAAATAAATAAAATCGATAAAAGATGGCGGCGTTAAAACAACTGTTGGGCTTAGCGCCAGAGGTAATATTAGGCAGGACGTTGACAAATCTGTATTGGAGGAGATAAATTAAAATAATATAATATTGCCTAACATAATAATTAAAATTAAAGATAAACTTAATTATTATGTCTCATGTCACTTCTATGAACACTCGGTAGAGTGATATTTCTGTTCAAATAAGTATTTTCGGTCGCGTTGAAATTGAAATTTGTCGGCAAAACGTGACATTATCAGGATTTAATTTCTACATTCCCACTAGTTATTATACTTTCTATTCCTGGTAAAAGCAGTTTATATTATTGTGCTTTTGTAGTAATATTAGAAACTATAAACGAATTAGTATATATTCTTACTTCTTACTAATATTATAAATGCGAAAGTTTGGATGGATGGATGGATGTTTGTAACTTAATCACGCCAGAACGGCTGAATGGTTCTGTATGAAATTTGGCACAGAGATTTTTGACTAGAATAACATAATATTAGCTACTTTTTATCCCGGAAAATTAAAGAGTTCCTGCGGGAACTAAAAAAACCTCAATCCACGCGGACGAAATCGCGGGCATCAGCTAGTTATTCTATACCAACAGATTGTGCATGTCATGATATATTCTTACGGCAACCTTTATGCTTAGTGTATATATAGTGTTGTTCATACTGAATTATCGATGAATATCTAATTAACAAGAAAAGAGTATCGCCTGTAGTTGCAATTAAAGGCGATACTTGAAACTTGTTTTTAAGTCTCATATTTTGACACCCTTAATTATATCTGTCACAAAACAACAGTTAATTTATAATTATACATGTAATACAATAAAAGTTTAATTTACCATGCTTATAATCGAATTTAACGCGTATTCAAATCTGACAGATTCCCCATACAACAGATGTAATTATCTCAATGTATGCATCAGTTGCATTATTTTTTGATACAATACCTTTCAATACAATATAGAATTGAGTGGAAAAAGAAAATACGTTGTGCCGACCCCACATTGCGTGGGACAAGGGCAAGAAGAAGAAGAAGACAATACCTTACGTTGTTATGCTTTACTTTACCATTTTGTCAGTGGCGACAGGTAGGTATACTAATTTAAATATCGATAAACCCGATTTTATCGATTCTAATCCAATCCCTTACAACCTTATACAAATATTTTGTTTACGTTGCCCTTTAAGATTTACGATTGAGTAAAACATGTCATGACTGCAATACGCCTGATATTGCATTTCCCGTGGTAGCAGATTGTTGGCTGGGGTTTAGGTATCACTTGTAAAAGGTGTCTGACCCCTCCCCTCTCCTTTTCCTTGCTAGGGGCATTCGTTATAAGCAGATACAAACATCGATACATGCAAAGTCATACGCTTCTGGACCTGAATAGATTTAAACTGAATTTTGCAATGCCTTTCGTTCAGTTTATATTATGTAAGTTTTATGAAGAATACACTAATGCCCTTAGACTCGGAGTAGTGGCCTTTGAATTTAAGTACGTAGATCATTTTTATCCAGTTGCCAGTTCATGACACTGTTCCTGAATCAGACTTATCGACTGATGTGCTGTTGCAAAGTGGTTATATACAAGACCAGTCCAGTTTAGGTCCAGTGATACAAGTCACTAAAGTATGCTATGCTTATTTTTTGAGTTGGTTTTTGTGAAGCTTACTGAAACCATGTTAATATATTCTGTATTTAATCAGAGCTGCATCAATAATTGTTACAATTTCTATTATCTTGTTTGGCTGAATTTATAGTATACTAGATGATTCCCGCGACTTCGTCCGCGTGGATTAAGATTTTTGATTCCCGCGGGAACACTTTAACTTTTCCGGGATAAAAAGTATCCTATGTCCTTCCCCTGGATACCATCTACCGCTGAACCAAATTTCAGCAAAATCGGTTGAAAAGATGGGCCGGGAAAGCGTAGCAGACAGACAGACAGACACACTTTCGCATTTATAATATTAGTATGGATTCTCTGTGACAATGACAGACAGCTATCTATTAATAATTTTTATTGTTTTATTTTTTCTTGCCATAAATTTTTAATTGTATATTTTTTGTATTTTTGTGTAAGTCTAGGTTTTTTTTTTTGTAATGTAACTTTTAACTTTCAATTTTTCGTGCATAAGCTTTTACTTTTTATTTATTTTTTTAGTGAATGATGTGGCACCTTTGATAAATTGTTCATTTAACAAGTGTCCTAAATGTGTCTAGTTTTTAAGTTTTTTATATAATGTAACAATTTTTGGTTGTCCAAATAAATAAATATAATATAATAATGGATTTTAACCAATAGCGAAATAGTGTTAGCAAAAGTAATTGCGATCGTAATACTGTAAAAATCATTTTACCGTAAATAGGTCACAGTATTACAAAGAAATGGTTGCTAATTAATACGAGAAAGTTGCTATTAAGTGCTGGTTTTACAGCAGTTTGCATGAACAGTGCCAAGAACGGTTTGACACCCTACGCTTAATATATCACGTGAAGGTTATAACTTGGCACTACGCCTGGTTTGGCAAAATAAATGAACGAGTTTAAAAATTCAAAGTAAAGTTAAACAATTTCAGTTTTCATTTTTATTGTGCGTTACATCTTTGCTAATTTCACTAATAACAGCTGCTATTACGGTTACAATATGATAATAGATTGTCCAAACCCAGAAATATTCCCTCCAAGCTGTAAACAAACCCATGAGGTCACTTACGTCATTCATGAAAGGCGTTCAAAGAAATTCTCGAGAACTCAGCCTCTTATTTTCATAATGAGATCAACAAGTTCCTAAACAATAAATAAATCAAAAATTAATTTAAACTTTCACTTAAATCCATACTAATATTATAAATGCGAAAGTGTGTCGGTCTGCTACGTTTTCCCGGCCCACCTATTCAACCGATTTTGACGAAATTTTGTACAAAGGTAGGTTGCATTCCGGGGAAGGACATAGGCTATTTATCCCGGAAATTTAAGGAGTTACACGGACCAAGTCGCGGGCATCAACTAGTTTACGAATACTTTTCCAATTAAACCAATCTTTTTTCAGCAATTTTGTGAAAAATATAATTCTGAATCTTGTAAGGGCTTGAAACTCGTAATTAACTATGCTTCCAAATACTTCATTGGAAACTTAGAACGTAATGGTGCCAATTTGCGGAATAATTTTGGCTTGAAGTTCATTCAAGCACAGTCTGTTCTGAAATTGAAAGCGAGCAGTCGTGCGGTGGTTGCAGTCCGAGTAGAATTGCTTTGTAATTTACACCAGTTTGCGGTGCGTTCGCTAGAGGAAACTTCGGGGATTAAATTACAATCTTGCACAGAGCAGTATAAGAGCAATTTGTATTAAAAAAAATACTATTAGATCAAGGACCTAATCACGCACTACTAAGGATCGTAAAGTACTAAGGATCACGAACCTGCAAATTATAGAACCAGCGTCCAGTCTTCTGTGTTCACTTATGATTATAATATGGGGCTCTTCAAAGGGCGGATAAACAATTAATATCTTAAAAGCCAGCAACGCTTTGGTGGTTCCTCTGATGATGCAAATGTTCATGGGTAATTGCTTACCATCAGGTGACCCGTCTGCTCGTTTGCTCGCTACATATATATAAGGGCATTTGGGTAATATTTTCAGCGATATCAGTCTTTTGACGCTAAATACGGTTTTATTGGCTAACAATAAAATAAGCTAACAATCAAAGTAAAAGTAAAAAATAAGTAAACAAATCTTGGATGTCAAATTTAACCATCTTCTTACGTCGTTTTCATTTGAAACTTAGATTCGTGATTTCGTCTGCGTGGATTAAGCTTTTTGTTTTTCTGCGGCAACTCCTTAATTTTCCGCTATAAAAAGTAGCCTATGTCCTTCCCTGTCATCTATACTTAATATTATAAATGCAAAAGTTTTAACGGATGGATGAATGGAAGTATGGGTGGATGTTTGTTACTCAATCATGGCTGAACGGATCTGGATGAAAGGGATCTGCCCAGAACCTGCCCTCCGATTCGGGACAGTGTGCAGGATTTCTGTTTTTGCAGTAAGGTTTAAAAATTAAAACCGAAATTATCATGGCTTTATTATTCCGTATAAGATCAAGGTTAAAATGTTTAAAAAAATCCGTTTATCGTTTAAATCTTGAGTATCCGCTTTCCTCTTTTAGGCACTACTCGATTTTGACGTTCCATTTTATCCATGCCTAACAATAATCTTGTAATCTTACATGAATACCATTTAAATACCTTTAATGCTATATTATGAAAAGGAAATATGTTTTGTTAATAATTATTTTTATTTGTTGACAAAGCATCAATGAAACGTATAGGTAATTGATCGAAATCGCATTTTTAAATAACCACTGCGTTTAAAGGAATGCCTTTTTTACATTGCATCTGTCTGCCATCTGTGGTCGAATAGTTGAACTCGTTAACCGTGATTTATTAAAAGAATTATAAAATTCTTGCAAATATAATTTTATTATTCCAGTATTATTCTCATTCCTGCCCAAATACGAGTTTCTTGCTGGTTCTTCTCGGTAGGAATAGCATTCCAAACCAGTGGTAGATTCACTTGACGATTCAAAAGTACTTCCAAAAGTTTATTTGAATAAAAAAAACATTTGATTTGATTTAATAATGTAAAGCTTAATTTTTTCCTGAAGAACGTTCTCGAATAGTTGAAAATAATTGTTTAGACTCGCTAACCACAACATCTAGCGCCATTTAGCGTAGGAAAGCAGCAGTTATTTGGTGAAACTATTCTTTATTTTTTTATTTTTGTGAGCCTTCAGACTTCTGAAACGGTTTTACCTGAAAAGTATAAAATATAACAATTGCAATAAAAAATCTTTGCTGCACAATTGATTTTTGACACCTAGGCAAGCTCCCATAGTATCCCTGGTCAAGTCATTTGGTACAGAGAGATTATAGTGTTGAATAAAACATAGGCTTCTTTTTATCCCGGTAAATTAAAGAGTTCCCGCGGGAACCAAATCAGCTAATACAACCTGTTTATGTTATTATAATTTTACCAAATTGCGTCGAAAAGACGGACCGTTGAAGCCTAGCTGACAGACACACAACACACACAACGGACGGACAAATATATTTTCGTATTTATAAAATTAGTATGGATATAGAAACGCGAGACACAATAAATTTCATTATTGGGCGCAAACAATAGTACCTAAATTAGTACGACGTATTATATTCCAAATGTTATTCTTTCATCAAAAAGCGTGGATTCTTGTTCAACAATAATATTCTAAAATTTTCAGAAAATAAAATGTAAAGAAAAAAATTTGTACTTCGTTCTAGATTAAACATAAGCAGATAAAATTTCAATTTGCTTTTCAATTATTATTCTTTTACGGTGTAAATTTTTGAAAATTATATTTTATATAAATTTTTTGTGCTCATGTATATTTCTTTGTTTTGTTTTTGTACTTACGTTTGTAATCGTTTTCGTCATTCTAATATTATAAATGTGAAAGCGTGCCTGTCTGCTAACTTAATTGCCCATATTTTCAACCGATTTTGATGAAATTCGGTACAGTGATAGGTTGTGTCCCGGGAAATTAAGGAGTTTCCAGGGATTTCAAAAACCGTATCGTAACTCCTTTCTTTACGTATAAAAATTTTAACGATCTATACATTTTTTTAGGATATACTCGTATTCGGAGATAGAGTTATAAGATGAACTGCCATGGAGAAGTAATCGCCAGGCCTAAATATTCAAACAATTATAATAAATATAGCATAATCGAATTTTTTATAGGAAAGCTTATCCTTACTAATATTATAAATGCGAAAGTGTGTTTGTCTGTCTGTCTGCTACGCTTTCACGGCCCAACTACTCAACCGATTTGAAGAAATTTGTTACAGAGACAGGTTACATCCCGGGGAAGGACATATGCTACTTTTTATGCCGAAAAATTTAAGAGCTCCCGCGGGAATAAAAAAAGCCAATCCACGCGGACGAAGTCGCGAGCATCATATAGTAAATAATAATTAGATCATACTATGTGATCTAAGCTCGAAAGCGCTTTTAAGCTCAAGTACCATTAGAAAACACTAAAAAGTAGAAACATAACAATTTGTACTCTACCATAACAAAAGAACTTCATTTCAACTGCTTTTGAAACTCTTGGCATATATCTACTTAATAATGAATGAATGAATGAAATATTCTTTATTGTACACCAAAACAAAAATAAATAAATAGGTAATGGTCATGGAACACGAAAACATTTTCAAATATCGTTTTCTAGAAATAGACTCACGCGTAATATGACCCAGGAGCACTTTATATACAAAGGCAATCCATTGGCGCAAGTAAGGTTAGTTATGTGCAACTCATTAATAAATAATTACTTAAATGGTGAAGATCACAACATATTTTATTATTCTTTCTTAATATTTTATTCAGGCATGTTAATTATTTTAGTTTTTAGACTTTAACAATGTATCAACGGCTAATATAAAACATGTAAAGACAAATAAAGATTTCATTATGTTCTATACGATTAAAACATGTTATTAAAATCGTTAACTATGATTCAAAAACAAGGATTTTGTCCAGACTCCGGCATCAAATATGACAAAGGAATGTTTTCGCCCAAAAAGCACGACAAGAATACCCTTTTCATCTGTCTCTTAAAGACTATTCTGAAATTTGTCACGAAATTCATCGCGAGCGTGAATCTTTATTAGCTTTTGTTGCCGCTCGCTTCCAAGTAGTCCACCCAAGTCAAAGTCAGTTCTAGTTTCAACCATTTCAACCCGTTTTTATTATAGTCAAAAATCCAGAAAGTATGTGGCGCTTTTTGAATAGTGAAACTTCCATTCAATCTTAGGCGCATTTCGAGCGACGGATTTTAATTATGCCCGTCCCATGAAAAGGGGGCATTCAAAGGAAATTTGGCGTCTGATGAACTATTTTACTTTGATTGTTCTCAGGCCGAAAAGAATGTTTGATCACATTCAGAAGATCTACATTCAACTATACGAATAAAGAAGGAGCATCATATCATTTTTCATACTATACTATATACTTACTATATATTATATAATATTATAAATGAGAAAGTCAGTTTGCTTGTTGGTTTGTCCTTCAATCACGCTGCAACGGAGCAACAGATCGACGTGATTTTTGGTATGGGTATAGTTGAGGACCTGGAGAGTGACATAGGCTACTATTTATCCCGGAAAATTGAGGAGTTCCCGCGGGAATCCGAAAAATTTTAATCCACGCGGACGAAGTCGCTGGCATCAGCTAGTTACTTATATTATTGCCTAAGGGACGGAGACGGTTTTTGCGAGTATTGATATAAGTCAATATTGTGTTGCTAACTATAATTCAAATATTTGGTTAGGTCTATACGCCCGTATCGTAGTTACTGGGTCCTTAAGATTTACCTATTTGTTTGCCCTTTAATCACGCAGCAAAAGTAAATAAATCTAGTGGTGCAAGTTTTATCAAAATCAGTTCAGCCTTTTTGTCTGTAGATACACTAAAAATGAACCTTTGAAACCTCGTAAATTCTAAATGATCGTTAAAATGAGAAAATGATGAAGGGAACCTAACCTAATTATGATTTTGCAAGACCTATTCATCAATACCCCACTTGCCATAGTCTATCGACTTTAATTTTTTAATTTGTTACATTATGACTTCTAGAGGGCGCCATTTTGTTTTTTTTCAAATTCGGCTTCCACAGTGATACTCTAATGATATACTCGGCATAAGGTGCAAGAATCATCAAAATCTTGATGTAACGGAAAATTATAGAGGTCTCATGGAAATCTTTAAAACCTAAATCCATGATCAGTCCGTTTTATTCCTAGAAAACTACACAACACACTGGGTGCCAGAAAACTCAAAAAGACGTTGAGGAAGGCCGAGGCGCCGCTGGCGCGACCAACTCGATGCCTTTATGAAGGACTGGCCCCAAACATCTATGGAACGAGATAAATGGAAGGAGGAAAGCGAGGCATTTGGCCAACATTGGGACACTACAGGCTGCAAATAAATAAATTAATATAAATCCATGACAATCCATATAGTGAAAATAAATATACGATATAATAGATAATAATTACTATTTTAAGATCTTCATGAGTCAAACGATTTTAATAAGTTAAATGAAATATGCAAAGTGTTAAAATGAGAACAAGCAAATCGTAGATAGGAAAAGGAAATCAGCAGGCGTCATCGTGTAGATCACGCAATGGTTTCCCTACATCGTTCTCGGCCTACATGCGGTCCGCAGTATGTGAACCGCGCATCTGCGGTCTGGCATTCTGTATCGGTACGTGTGATATACGGCAAACGCATAAAAGCGGTGAAACGCTACATTTCATAGCACTTTGCGAATCTCTATTTAATATGCAATCCTTTTGTCGTTGACTATGGTGCATTAGTAAGCGCTGTCTTATAATAGACTAGCAGATGCCCGCGACTTCGTCCGGGTGAAATAAGCTTTTTAAATTCCCACGGGAACTCCCTAATTTTTCGGGTTAATATATAGCCTATGCCACTCACAAATAATGTAGGTTTCTATTGGTACCAGAATTTTCAAAATCGGTTCAGTAGATCCAGAGATTAACCCCTACAATGTCACAAACTCACAAACTTTATACCTCTTTATAATATTAGTATAGATTAAATAACCTGACTGTTCTACCAAAACCTCCCGATGAGGAGTTCTGCCTTCTTTATCCAAACTATTTATCAGTTTTTGGAGTCAAGCTGACAGTTACATTTCTCAAAGAAAAAAGTATCAAATAAAACCATTAAAAGCTCAGATGTTAAAACTTTCATCCCCTATCCTAAAGGCACCATTTTGTTTTTCTTTATAAAAATATCGTTTATGTTATTAGCTATAATATGTACATACGAAGTTCCATTCAAATCTGTCCAGTCGTTTCATCATTATATTCATGATGAAACAAAGAGACAGACGGACATACGGATTGATAGACGGACAGACTGACAGACGTACAATCAAAGACTAAGGTACGGGCAGATTAAAAAAAGGGTTTCGGGTCTTTATTTTAGTAAATTATAACGCAGTGGACTCTCGAATCCTTCTAAAAACATAGTTGAAATGATACACGTCACTACCGTGTTAAAACTTAAGACTCATTTCAACTGGAACCAACGCGGGTTTAATGTGAAAACGAAGGAACATATTTCTTATGCGAAACTAAGCACCGCTATTTCATTTCAAACAATTTTCAAGTACTTACTGTTAGTAAAGTATCAATAACACTTTCATAAAATTTTAAGTTTTGAAAATGATAATATCAATTTGAACTTATGATTCGAT
This sequence comes from Erebia aethiops, assembly GCA_923060345.2. Taxonomy (NCBI): domain Eukaryota; kingdom Metazoa; phylum Arthropoda; class Insecta; order Lepidoptera; family Nymphalidae; genus Erebia; species Erebia aethiops. Next base: position 13,992,990 of record OV281088.1, on the reverse strand, counting down.
TTTGCAGTTACAAACAAGTTTTAACCTCAATTTTTTAGTAGCTTTATCAACATTTTCTAAGCAACGAATAACAAATAAGCTTGATTGGTAGTTATTTTCTTTTCATGTGTGTGTAACAAGTAAATTGTTTTTTTTTTAGGTCGGTGTTCCCATATCGTGTACAGTAATAGGTTCTAATTAGATTTTGAATACGTACCTATGTGTATAAAACTTACGAAAAAAATTGATTTTCGTCGTTTTTATTCAATTCTAAATAGAAAAATACACGAGACTAGACCCACCTTAAAAGCCTACACAATAAAATATGCAAATGCTTTTGATCACTCGTATCGGTTCACGAACGTGACTAGCAATAGTAAATCTAACGATACAAGGGAGTACCATGCCGTACTGTGGATTACCATTTGTATGGCAAACAATCATTTTAACCCACTTTAAAAGTTTTAGGAAACTGGACCTAAACTCCTTAGATATAAAGTCTACAGCTTCAGCAATTATAAATGTGTCAATACGCACGGCTTGATCACGATAGTAGGAACCATATATGCTAGGCCAGCTCAAAGAGATTAACATGCGATTTTCCTTATTTACCTACGTACAGATATTTTATCAGTACTAGTTCTTTATGCAACAAATTGCTTTTATACTGTCGGTGATAAAAAAAGATGTCATTTTAGAGCCGCAGACCACGCGCGTTTCACGAAACGTTCTTCTTAGCAGAAAGTTCTGTTTTCTGAACCGGTGGTATGGTCAAAAAATTACGTAACATAAGAGTAAGGCGTCAAACGCGAAACTAGCGATGGCCGAGCGAAGGCGACAGCGGGGCGATGTGGTACGAGAGCTATAATTTCGGGAATGCGCTTTAGGCAAACTGAGATTCTGAAAAAATATAATTTCGTCAACTAGCGAATCCAGTCCTGCTAGTCTGGTAGAGCGTTTGCGGTTATTTCTCTTAAAAAATATTTTATTAAAATTCCCAAAACATACTTTTGGCAATCTGAAATTTTAATCACGTATTAGTCAGTAATATCAATAATACCTGCAAATCGCCAGACAAATTTTTGTTTTTAATGAGCGGCGGCGGGGCGACGGCGGCAGTGGGGCGATGCAATTAGTCGGAGAGCTGGCGACGAATTTCGCCGCAATTTTGTCGTACTCATTTGAAAAATTTTTAGAGCGAAAGGTAATAATAATATGATTGCTTCAGAAAACAGCCGGAATTTCCACATCGTTGCAGAATTCAAGCTTGGATGGAGATTCCTACTGTATCGCTGAGGTTGAAAAAATGCTGTAAAATTCAGTACAATATGATAGCTACTTTTGAATTTGATTGATTATGATGTTGATTCAGGAATTTTCAATACAGTCCAATTCAATACTCACTGGACTTATACTAGGCCTATACAAACACTTTTTGTATTACAGGCAGAAAATTTACTGCAAAGTTCGTTTTTAAGGCTTAGATACGAGTATAAAGATAAATTTCTGGGATGATATTAAGAATTCATTTGTATTTTTGTGAAGACAGATTTCTAGTTTGTCAAGCCCTCAAATCCGTCTTTCGAGTAAGATATCTGGGGCAGGAGATGAAAACCCTTAGGGCTGAGTCACAATGTTAGCGAAAAACAGAGAGCGCAAGCGAGAGCTCTCTTTAAGCAGATAAACTATTAATTAGCGATGTCCAAATGACGTCAGACTAGAAGCACAAAAGAAAGAAAGCTTCTCATGGTTCAGTTTGGTGCAAGTCTCTGAATAAGTTCAAAGTTAATGTAAAACGTAAACTCATTGAAAAATCTTATTACCATGTAAAGGACTACTTAAACGACAAGGATGCTTGGCAATAATTTGCTCTAATGTCTCTGATAGTTCCTTAGTTAAGATGATTTGTGAGATGGTGATAATTAAAAAAAAACCCGGCTGAGTTTGTCGTGGGCTCTTCTCAGACCAGGGCGCGTTTGGAACCCTCGTATAGTTTTAAGATACCGTTACCCATTATCACCATCAAGTCTTATTCCTTATTATTATTATAAATATGACGTTCAGAAGATGTACTTTGTAGGTACCTATTTTGAATAAAGTTGCTTTTGAGTTTGAGTTTGAGTTGCAACGCAGCGCTCCATTTATAAAGGCGAAGGACAAACTCAGTCCTAACAAAGTATAATTTTCGATTGATTTACATCACCTTCACCAGGTTCTGGCTATGCCTCACCAGTCGATGCAGCGTAAGTCTTCATGTGTTGCTACATTATTTGTTATAGTCCTACCGCCATTACATGCAAATTTTGTCACCAATCATCAGTAGGTACCCAAATTTAATTATTCGCCTCTCGTCTCATAGCCTCGCATACATAGTGTGTTACCTAACGACCTCTAGTGTCACCAGTCACCACTTCAACTCACATCCTTAGAGTCATTTATAAATGTCACGATATTTACATCTTTACATCGGTCCCCGGATTCTCTATTATTAGCATCCTTAATTCTTAAAGGGATGACCTCCTTCGCGCGTTGACGGAGTAATATAATATCAAGGTTCATGTGAAAGGGTATCATATAAATTACGACGCTTGTAAAGATTTTCGTGGGACGTTTTTAGCACAGAAATCGAGTCCCTCGCTCCCTACTAAGAATTCCTTAAAAGGATCAATTTATTTAGGTTTATTTCGTACGAAATATACCAGTTCAAATAATACAATATACAGTGCTTGAAACGACGAAAGCTACAAAAAAGGCGTAGGTACCTTCAAAACAAGAATGAATAGACATCTTCTAGGCAAGCGCGCTCCACCTTAGGCTGCATCACCACTTGCAAGCAAGTCTGATTGCAGCCAAGCGCTAGCATATATAATTATTTATTTTAAAAAGTATGTGTAATATTTTAGTCTTATCTGTGAAATTGATACAATAACCGGATTCAGTACATCAATAAGTTGCACTGAACGATAATCTCCGGTAGATGCAGAACTTATTGCTATAAAATTCTATAATTGGTTGCTATAAAATTCTACAACTGGGTGGGGTGCTGTGGATTTGATATCAGCTGTGATGAGATAACGGACGTCTGCTATTGCACTTGCAAGATGCATAAGTCTGCTAGTCGATAACTAGTTGCCCTCTAGCTGATGGACACCTTGAGCGAGCCGACTTATTTAATATTTCTTGTTGTTGTTAAGAATATTCAACGTTAAAAGTCACAATATTAGCATACCTACTTTATTGTCTTAGTCGCTTCAAGTTTCTGCTAGGTTAAAATATAACAAATAAGCCACAAGATTAATAAAACATTAAATTTTTCTGCCTTTTGCAAGTACCTCATTATTTAAAGTGCTTTGCGGGTAACTCTAATGAGCTTATTTTATGCTATCTTTCTTACTTCTATTATTTAAAACGTCTTTTGCTATATTACTCTTTTAACGACTCAAGTAATTAAAGTTAAAAAAATATTTACTTATTTGGTCAAACAACACCATAAAATCTAGATGTAAAAAAGAATTTTAAATTATAATAATTTGTCATTATAGATGTCTCTGCATACCTACATGGTACAAGAACTCCTTTGACAAAAAAATATTATTACTGATAAAGGTACTGATTAAATTGTGAGAAATTAAGTTTTTTAAAGTAAGAAAACTACAAAAGCTCCAGTTTCATTTGTTTTGAACGCCAAATTATAGACCGTTAAATGAATAGGCCCACTTGCCAAAGCTGACATGAACGTGATTAAGTTACGAGTATCAACAAGCCGTCCTTCTCGTGTTAAACCCGGGATAAAATTATCAAAAATTTATTATATATATATATATATACTATGTATGGATTGATTTGATAATAATTATTACAGTTTAGAGTTATAGACTAAAATGTTTATTTACTGTCAAGGAATATTTATAGTTCCTGTACATTTATTACCTGATTTAGATTGATAGTTACACACAAAACTTTTAACGTAGACCGATACTGAATTTATGGCTAACAAATCGTTTTTCCTGATGCGTAACCTGCTCGTGAATGGTAAATATTTACTTCCTGGGAATTTGGATAAAGTTCGTTATTAAAAGTTGACCTAAATTACGAAAATATATATTTATGTCTTTTTACGTCTCAACCAGTTAATTCAAGATTCCTTATTAATATAATTTATCTATACCTATTCTTAATAAATGCGAACTTGTAAAAATATGCAGAATGTAAAAATGTAAAAAAATAATGCAGAGTAAGTCATTTAAAAATTCAATTATTTGGGGACGGTCTAAATTTCGAAACGATGTTGCTTATCCATCCCAATTCTCTATTAACTAACCTATTCCTAGGACTGTGAAAGCAAATATTAGTCAGATTTCTCTAAGGGATAAGGGTGTCTTTTGAAGTAGGTTTGATTGAAGTTTATATTGTTTGAAAGTTTAGTGTTTACGGCTTTTGAATGTCTTTTCATTGGCGCTTCAATAAAATGTGCCAAAGAGCATTTGACTCTCGGGCGTTCAATCTATCACGAAAGTATCATAACTTGGCGCTTCGCCCGGAACTGTGAAATAAATGGGCGAAATGTGAAATTCATGTGATACATAAGTGTTTTACAATTCTTACTTTACTCTGTCTTTTTATAGAATACTATTGAAGTGAAGTTTCTTTAGAATCGTTTTGATTAGAAAATTCAATGAAACGAAAAAATGAACCGAAAAAGCGACACCAAAAAGAGACAAATATCTATATAGGAGTAAGCCTGCGAAAGAATGAGATAGAATACAAGTTATATTTATCTCATTCTCTCGTCAAATTTTCTGAAGTTTCACTTCTGCCGTCTGTAAATTGCACACATACACTTTTTTTTTTGTATATCGCGAGCAAACTAGCAGGCGGGTCACCTGATGTTAGCCGTCCATGAACATTTGCAGTACCAGAGGAACCGCCAATGCTTTCCCAGCTTTTGAGAAATTTGTTTGTCTGGCCTTTGAAGAGCCCCATATTGTAATCATGAAGGAACACAGAAGATGGAAGCTGGTTCCATAATTTACTAGCTGATCCACCCGAAAATTCGGTGGAATTTTCGACAATCCCACTACCATTTTAGACTGCAACTTCACTTACCACCAGATGAGATCACAGTCAAGGGCTAACTTTTAGTGTAAAGAAATGTTGTAGTTAGTAGGGACAGATACACGTTTTTATAAATGCGTTAGACGCATCATGTACGTATTTGAAAGAAGGTAACTCGTAAGTTCATATCTTCTATGACTGTTTCATATATCCTTTGCTAACGTAAAATGTAAGGAAAAAGTTCGTATTTTCCTCGGCAAAATGAGGGAAGCTGGAGCTTATGGGTTGAAGCACAAAAGGTGGAAAAGTATACGTGAAATATCTTAGCTCAGATAAGAAGCTGAAGGGTTCTGTGAAAATCCTCCAGACAAGATAAGTAACCAACCATAATATCATATCTGCACTTATAGCTATGTATGTATCTTGTATGTGTTGGTAGGTATATACCTATCTCTCATGCTGTGGCACGGGCTGAGGAGGTGGCCCATTGGCCAAACGTAGTTGTAATTTGTGTTATACGTAGTATATAATAATTTAAATGTAGTGTAATTAACTTGTTTGTTTGGTCAATAAACTTCTATTTATTTATTTATTTATTTATTTATTTATTTATTTATTTATTTATTTATTTATTTATTTATTTATTTATTTATTTATTTATTTATTTATTTATTTATTTATTTATTTATTTATTTATTTATTTATTTATCTATCCACGCAACTCAGTTTTATATGAAGCTACGCGCTCTAGCGCCACAAGATTTAGGAGCCAGTCCACACGGCGCGTTGCGTCGTCGCAACGCATATATTTTGACGCATAGCCGTCTGCATCATCGCGCTTCGTCTCGGGGGTGCAATTCCGTCGTGAGTGCGTTGCGTCGACGCAGCGCAACGCGTCGTGTGGACCGGCCGTAACGTTGCTTCTCTCCTACGCGCACTTTTCATGCAGACGTTTGTCGTTTAATTTAGTCAGATCTCTAAGGAATTTCGCTCAAAATTTTCATCAATCGCTGTTATATTAGACCCGCTAACCTGAGCGTGTGATTGTACTCGTAGGTAGGCAAGTGCGTAGGTAGAAAATTAATTTAAAGTAAGATTCATCAATGTTGTTTAAATCGGACATATGAGAATATTGAACTTATACACCATGATCAACCTAACACATTTTACTAAAAATAAACACTGCCAGTTATTAGAAAGTATGTTTTTTTATTCTACTACTAGATGATGCCCGTGACTTCGTCCGCGTGGATAGGAGAAGTAACCTATATGTTATTCTAGACTATAATCTATCTCTGTGCCAAATTTCATCCAGATCCGTTCAGCCGTTCTGGCTTGATTAAATAACAAACATCCCCTTGTCATCCCCCAACGTTACCCCCTTAGGGGTTGAATTTTAAAAAATCCTTTCTTAACGGATGCTAGATGCTAGTGGTTTGAGCTATGCGTTAATAAATCAGTCAGTCAGAAACATTTTTCTTTTATATTTAGATGACGCCAGTAGTTAGTAGGTAGCGTCCAGTGCAAAGCTCCATAATCTTTAAGTTTATAAAAAATATAGTATAATGAAAATGTAATAAACATTTTCAAATCGACACAGCTGGAATCAAACCCGAGACCTCCCACTTTTAAGAACACTACGCCCACCACTATTACCGCGGAGGTAAACAATAACACGTAACAGAGCTTCATTGGAAGCGACCAGAGAATGTGACAATATATTTTTAACATCTAACAAACATTTCCAACGGATCTCTGAAATATAACCATCCCCCAGGCACGCTAACTATAATTGCAGCTCCGGGGTAAAAGGAGTCTGATGAAAGGACGTTAAACACGCCTGAATAGCTGACTAATACACGTCACACGTCATACAGTCTTATGTCTATGGCAGTAAAGTCGATCTTTGCACGAATACGACCCGCTTGCATATTACAATAAGTAGGATTCCTATGAAGAAAGTTTATTAGAACCAAGTGGTTAGTGTTGGTACTTAATGAATAATTTGTGTGGCTTCAAGTCTTTATAATTTAGGACTTACGACGACAGTTTATCCACGTCTTTATGAATGCTTTATTTATCGAAAAAATATCTTAAAAATTCTCAACATACTATCATAGCCCAGTCAATGGCGGAAAAATAGAGGTACAACATATGTAGAGAAACGTACAAAATTAGAGATGTTCATTTAGTAAGCAAAACTACCCATACCCGACGTCCTCCGTGGCGCAGTGTGTAGCGCTGTTGCCTTAACGTGCGGAGGTCCCGGGTTCGATCAACCGGCCGGGTCAATTTGGGAATTTATAATTTCTGAATTTTCCCTGGTCTGGCCTGGTAGGAGGCTTCGGCCGTGGCTAGTTAACACCCTACTGGCAAAGACGTGCCGCTAAGTGATTTAGCGTTCCGGTACGATGCCGTGTAGAAACCGAAGGGGTATGGGTTTAATATAACTGCCATGCCCCAAACAGATTAGACCGCTACCATCTTAGACTGCATAATCACTTACCATCAGGTGAGATCGCAGTCAAGGGCTAACTTGTAGAGGATAAAAAAAAATTACCTGATCACTGGACTATCAAGCTTGCTATCGTTTCAGTACAATACCACGAACAAAATATACGATTATTCCTTCAATGTATTCTGGTATCCACTATTCATCACTAATTCATCAGCCAAGTCATGGTCCAACGAAAATCAACCCTTTTTAAATTAAACCATCAAAACTTCACTTTCAGTCAAGAAAAACCCAGTCTACTCGAAAATAAATCTAATTTGAACATGTATTTATCAACGGTTCACTGAACATACGGTTCGGATAATTGAGTTTAAAAAATGCCGGTTCAAGAACAAAGTTCATCCAAAGTTCAGTATCCCTTAGATCTCCAGTAATAAATGCACATTTTCTGAAAATGTTTTTAAAAAACCCTGCTAAGTTTATTGTGGGCTCTTCTCAGACCAGGGCGCGTTTGGAACCCTCGTAGCTTTATAAGATAACGGAACTGATCATCACCATCATGTTTTATATTTATAAGTAATTGGACGTCAATAAATGTACAGTGTACCTAAATTAAATAAATATAATTTGAGTTTTGAGTTTGACTACATCTTATTTATTTCCGAGTCATGTTACACAAACGCTCATAGATGTAAAAAGAAATACACAAATTCATTGATAGCCTACTTCCTACTCTACCTACGAAAAATATGTGTCTTTGATTGTCGAAGCAACGGATCGACGTGATTTCCCTTAATTTTCTGTGAGCAAGTATAAGACGCATGGTTTACGCAAGTTTAAGAGCAAAAATGTAGCCTTTGCCATACAAAGGTTACTTTTTATAACTATTTTTTTTAAAACCTGAAACCACCTGGACTATGATCGATATAGGTACATGATAGGCATTAAATAGGTTAAATTTCTTCTAAGCTACCTATTGACCTAGCCATAGATCAAACTCCCAACAAATTAGACCATAAACACTGAGACAGAGAGGTGGTTCCGCGTAAATGTACCCACAGAAACTATTGCCTTACAATGTAGCTCGCAATAGTTTTATGGCAAAATAAATAGACCCTTAATGTTGGGAGCACAATAGGAGCACATAAAGCAAACTTTTCGGTCTGTGTGCTCAATAACGACTAAACTTAGATTGTTCAAATGTACACATCAACTTGGTTATTGAATACTTTATAACAATTCAGTTGGCTGATACCCGCGACTTTATCCGCATTTGTGTGGGATCTCAATATTCTGGCATGAAAAGTTTCTATCGCTATTTAAAATTACGTAAAGTGTTCAGGTTGCCGTTCAAACGTCTGTTACGTTTGAACGGACAGACAAACATACTTTTGTATTTATTACTTTTCATAATGTTTACTACGTACTTTTGTACTTCTCGTAAGAATATTAATTAATAAATGTAAATACTGCACAACAAAGCGTATAGCCCAAGAAAACTAAGGAAATCAGACAAAAAAAACTGGCGTAGTTTTAAAATTGATAGTTTTAGTTTGTTTATCAGGACACCTTAAAGAACTGTTCCAATTTTCAAAACAACGCCAGTTTATTTGGTCTGATCGCACTTTTTAAGGCTAATATTACATCATTGAGGCTAACAGTTTTTCTATTTTTGTTGTAATTGAGAGTTATGCCTCCTTTGGTCGTAAAATCAAAATTAGCTTATCAATTATGACGTTCCACAGCGACGTCACAGGCAGTCACAGGTGCCGAATTAATAAAATATTTTAATCAAACCCATTAGACAACCCGGGTACGCTTTGAGTCTCTGAATAATTTCATTTACAAATTAAATTTTATAAATGAATATTCAGGAAGTTATATTGATGTTCAAGTGACAAATTAAAATTTTCCTGATATCTGTAATTAACTTTTATTTATTTGGTATATGCAGACTTTAATTTTATGTATATTATACACCATGAGAGAGTAAATTAGGCCAATAAATTAATGTATTGAGCAAAAAATATGAGAAATAGTTACTTGGTAGCATACCATACCACATTGGTCCATGAAAATGTATGTTAACATACATACATACATTTTGCTACGTAAACAGGTGTGAAACTTTTCAATGCATGCAGTATTTTGTATCCATGTGAATGGTGTTGGAAACACAACTTGGCCCTGTACTTGTGTCCTGTCGGTATGGCAAGCATACGTCAAAGAGAGAAAATAACCTAGAGACCGGACTGAACAATAAAATTAACATCTGCGCGAAACGTCCATCTCAGAAGGTTTTGTACTATCGCATTTATGTGTGAGACTACATATTATAAAAGTCTATTACGCGGACTTTTTGCCCGCTACATTTATTTATTTTGTCTCTAGTTTGCTTGCGTTTTAGTTGCACTGCACAGCCGTTATATCCTATAATTAGCAGCTAAGTAGCTTTATAGACTACTCGTAATACTCGTAATAAACTTTAATTATACAATTAATTATATTTTGTGCATAAAATAAAGCGGCCCTAGCATATTTTATTTATAGCCTGAAATAAATTTTGTAATTAATACCAATTTTAGGCAAAAACAGCTTGTTATCCATAGTCTCTAGTCTATTCCATAGTCATAATAGCAATAAAGAACCCACATAAATTATTCAGGTTTTGGTTAAGATATCATAAAATTAAGATTTATTATGCATACTAAGATTATTCAGGCAAAATTATTTGAAACCCTTGTGCTTATATTATTAGCAAGTTTAAATCTCGTGAAGAATGATAATATTATGATTTACAGCCTATAAGAGTTTGTGTAGAGTAAGCTTCAAAATTAGGTTCTTCGAAAGCAAATAAAATAACAACAAAAAATGTATTGATAATAAACTTTGACTATCTTATTAATACCTAAATAAAACGAAAGATGCTACTGGTACCTTCATACCAATTTTTACTCGACAATAGAATTTTCTATTTATTTTAATAGTTGACTTGACAAAAGAGCCTCTTTCTTAAAACTCCGCAAATCGTGATAAAGTATAAAGTGTGCAAGGTAAAAGAAAGTGGGGTATTGTTATCAAGATTTGTACGTAGAAGCATAATTAGGTTTTTAGAGTTCCGTATTCAAAGAGCAAAACTGAGTGCTGTTGATGTCACCCTGCTGTCTACTCGTATGTTATGGTCGATGGCTCGCTGTTTGATTGAGTTGCAGAAATATTGAATATTTGCTGTGAAATTGGGTTATAAGCGGAGCAATCGTTAATTTTCGTTATTTTTCAGGGGCTGTCACATTGTATCTTAAGTCTAATTATAGAATTAAAAAGAAATAGTTAAATACCTAATAAGTAATATAACTAATTAAAATCACTGAAACTTAAAAAAAACATTAAAGTAAATGCTACGGAACCGCGCGCATTCCTTGTGGCTAAGCGAATTCGTTGACCGCTGCATTTTGCATACAAGCGCCTTCACGCAACCTAACCTAAGTATGAAACCGGTTAGCGAGCCGCTCGCTGCTGTCGCGAAGTTTCTATGTTCGCGCGCCGCCTACATCATTCGATATCTGCGTTTGCTAGCGGACGGTGTATCACTGGATCTCCTATTCTTCTACTACGTCATACGTGGACATCCGTCCTGGTCTTATTTGGCTGCCTAATTAACCCGCTGGGGTGAGTTGCCATAATAACTAGTCTAACTTATTATTTGCTATATATTATGCTAGCTTAATATAAATGTAGGCTGTCCTGTGCCGCTGTAGTGCTTGGTCTCGGTCGCTGGGCTGGACTAGGGCTTCTACGGCGGACGGGGTTCTATCCCACGTCCCTAACGCCTACCGCTCTGGGGTTCCAGGTTTTCAAGGACGGGCTACCTACCTTTGGGGCCTGGATCGGCCGTTGCGAGGAGGCTTGGAGGACGCTCGTCCATCGTGCCTCCTGAGGCTTCCTACGGAGGCGGACTTGAGGCTTCGCATCCTTGCGCCTCTCGACCAGCGACGCCCTACAACGTTTGGCTGAAATCTGTGGCCACTGCTGCATCAGAAGCCCTGGATCTGGACCCTGGAGCTTCAGCCTTTCGTTCAGGCCAGTGCCGCTTCCCTGATCTAGTCTCTAACTGCGGTGTGAATAGGCGGAGAAGATAAATGTATATTTATCTCCTCTGAATTTACGCCCCGGGTTTTCTTTGCCATCGATCACCTACCTACAAAGACTACTTATCCTGTGACGGCCTACCACGTCACAGGGCTCATGCATAAAATAAAAGCGTTTTTGTCCTTATCCTGTAACGCGAAATGTGAAATTAATAAATTACTATTTCTTTCCTTTTAAAATAGAGGAAGTTGTCACTTTTAGACCATTTTTGTTGCAAGTATTTCTCAAAAACTACACTAGAAAAGGATTTGGATTTGTACACTAGAAAGGGATTTGAATTTGTTATATTTTAAATAATATATAACGAGCAAACGAGCAGTCGGGTCACCTGATGGTAAGTGATTACCGCCGCCCATGAACATTTCCAGCACCAGAGGAACCGCCAATGCGTTGCTGGCTTTTGAGAAATTTATTTATCTGCCCTTGGGAGATAATTAGGTACTGTATTTAACCAATTTATATCAAAATGCATTTCAATAATATACATCTGTAAATTAGGGACAGGTCAACTAATAAGCAATATACCTTATTAAACAAATTTTCATTCAAATAATAGCGATTTATTTGTGAAACTTGATATAGACTAAACAAAATATACCTTTTAAATAATACGTTTCTTAACGAGGTACGGAACACTCAGTGGGCGTGTCTCACTCGCACTTGACCGGTTTTTATTTTCTAAATGAGAATATCAACATTAACTTGCTTTTTATTTAACAAGAAATTTCGCTTATGAGATTCTGTTGACGCATGAATAGAATAGAATACAATATTTATTTATTTGCATGATTGTAAGTAGGTACATAGCATGAGACTCTACAAGTCGCTTAGGTCTAGAAATTTCATTTTGTAGTATGGTCAGTAAAGTGATTTTCCAATTTTCCACTTAAATTATTTGTTTTAAATCTTGAGACTGATTCTCAATTACAACACGGATTTCGTTAGCATCACGAAATAGCTATTTATGCAACTGTATCGTAATGAGGGTCATTTTAATTCGAGTGCTGTTTTTTGATACGAGGCTTGCCGAGTATCAAAATAGGATAGTACGAGAATTAAAATGACTAATTACGTACAGTTGCATACAAGATTTTATCTACGACAAGGACGTCTTTATAATTTTTTACTTTACGGGTGCCACCATCCGCCATGATGTAGGTATGGCTCCTCTACATACTAAGAACTCTGTGGTTGGGAAAGTGCCAGGACCCAGAGCCGCTAAGCTATAGGTATCCTATTTATGAAGATAACTATATCGATACAGCTACGACTCATAACGATACAGCTCCTATACAACGAACTGTATCGTTATGAGAAGCAAACACGAAAGAGGGTTCAATTCGATATAGTTGTCAAATTCGAAATTGGAACTTTTCGATGCTGGAGTAGATAAAAAAAATTTTGAACTTGTTTCCAATTCTTCAATTATTTTTTTTATATTTGGGTACCAAGTATTGACATCGTCATTCAAATCTGTGATAGCTTTTTGAACTTATTTTTCTTACAATATTCAAATGGATTGCGCATGAATGTAACCCTTTTTCCCTTTTCGATCAAATAAATTCTAATACAGAAAATACCTAGGCTTAGAAATGATCCCCTACATAAAGCCTACTACGTTATCAATTCACAGCGTCGATTGAAAGTATTTTTATAAGACGCATTTTATTCTACACTACAATAAAATCATCATCTATTAGAGTTATAAATAGATTTACCACTAGGCCTAACAAAAATTTTAATATAGAGTTCTTCTCTGAATATAATCCATACCTGTGCTAATGTCGTATTACAGATGCGAAAGTTTCTCTATCCGAGATGAGGTCAGCTTATAAGGTTATATAAAACTAGATGATTCCCGCGACTTCGTCCGCGTGGATTAAGATTTTAGATTCCCGCGGGAACTCTTTAATGTTCCTGGATAAAAAGTAGCTTATGACCTTCCCAGGGATACCATCTACCCCTGTACTAAATTTCAGCTAAATCAGTTGAAAATATGGGCCAAGAAAGCATAGCAGACAGACAGACAGACAGAAACACTTTCGCATTTATAATTTTGGTATGGATTTGTCTTCTGACTTTTTCGACGAATTTCGTAATTACAGAGCCAGCTAACATCCCAAAGATGAGTACTTGCTTTTTATTCAGGATCCGGATCGGCTCATAAAATGTCCAGGGGGCATACTACCATTTCTTAAATCCGTATTGTTTTAATACTGTTGACGTTCGTATTTTAGAATTATAATGCTTACTAACTGATGTCCGCGACAACGTCCGCGTGGATTGAGGTTTTTTGGTTCCCACGGGAACTCCTTAAATTTCCGGGATAAAAAGTAGCCTATGTGTTATTTCGGACTATAATCTATCTCTGTGCCAAATTTCATCCAGATCCGTTAAGCCGTTGGGGCGTGATTGAGTAACAAACATCCATCCATACATCCATCCATCCAAACTTGCGCATTTATAATATTTTCACACCACATGCTCGACAATGCCGAATTATATGTCATGTTAACCTTACCGAAAGCAAGACATTATATCTCTTGGCTTTAGCCGGGTTATAATGTTCTATTGAATTTCATTATAACCCGCTGGTCAATAATGTGATTTTCACTTTCATAATTCTTATTGCTATTTCCATAAAGTCTAATTTCGCTAAACAGAATGTGTACTCAGCGGGCGCGGCCAACTCGATTTTAGAAAACCGAAGCCGTGGCCCACTAGATTCGCACTGAGACGAACTTCATTTGTTTGTCAAATCGAGTAGGCCACGCCAGCTGAAAGAAGTGGCTATATAGGCCGTGGCCCACTAGATTCGCACTGAGATGAACTTCGTTTGTTTTTCAAATCGCGTAGGCCACGCCAGCTGAAAGAAGTTGCTATAGCCGTAGCTAGTAGTACCTCAATAAACGTACCAAATAAAAATATAACGTTATCTTTCCATAATTGGACTAATGTCTCCAATATCAATTTGCACTTTTAATTTGCTATAATAAACACTATCTACTAAGCCTGGTTTTTATTGTCTCGCATAAAGTGAGAAAAGTAGAGTATACACCACCGGGATGAAACTGTTTTTTTCTTGGGCGCTTGAATCCCTCACTGCACTCAGGACTCAATCTTAATTCCCTCGCTTTGCTCGGGAATTAACTTATAACACCCTCGCTACGCTCGGGAGCTATATTTGGAGTCCTTCGTTACGTTCAGGATTCAATGTAGCGCCCGTGACATAAAACAGTGCTTTATCCCCTTGGTGTATAATCTACTATTATATTATTAGTATAGATATATTTGATTATTTGATTTTAGGAACGTCAAGGTACATGTCAGAAAACTTTCATTTTGTAATAATACTGCTTTTAGCGATGCCTGTAACCTTCGTGGTCAGTTGATATTTTCATGAATTCTAACATGTACTCACTATCCGAAATTCAAATCACTTAGAAATTAAATTTCGGTAAAATACCACCCTCCGTTTCTAAATTCATAATATGTGAATCTGAATAAAATGTGAGCACTCGATTTCTTTATTACGAATACCTGAGCTTCATGCTGTCCTGGTAATCCAGTGCGATCAATATTTCATGAGGGGTCTGGTTTATATATTACTAGCTGACGCCCGCGACTTCGGCCGCGTGGATTGAGGTTTTTTGGGTTCCCGCGGGAACTCTTTAATTTTCCGGGATAAAAAGTAGCCTATGTGCTATTCCAGACTATAATCTATCTCTGTGTTCTAAATTTAAGCCAGATCCGTTCAGCCGTTGGGGCGTGATTGAGTAACAAACATCCATCCATACATCCACACATACATACATCCATCCCAACTTTCGCATTTATAATATTATAGTATATAGTATATTATATAGTAAGATTTGACTTAATGATGCCCGCGACATTGTCCGCGTGGGTTAAGGGTTTTGATCCCTCTTAATTTTCTGGAATAAAAAGTACGCCTACGTCTTTCTACTACCTACTACTACAACTACCTTTGTACCAAATTTCATCAAAATCGGTTGAAAAGATGGACCGTTAAAGCGTAGCAGACAGACAGACGCTTTCGTATTTATAATATTAATATGGATTGGCATGGATGTTGGATATGTATTATGGATTGTACGTTTATTGAGAAACGTATTGAACCTTCTAAAGGGGTAGTTTGTATCGTATTATCAATTTATACATTTGTGTCCAAATCCCAAGATTAATTCATTGACACACGTCACTGAAGTTTGCTTTACGACGCCCTGGGGCTTCGAAATTTCGCCAGAACTCAGTCGATCTTAATTAATTAATTTGTTGTACCATGGCTTGGGTAAATAAGTTTGGTTATTTCGTGAGGGGCTACCATCAATATTCGAGCTTAATTGGGTTACATTTAGTGATTTTCACTTTAAAACTAACCACCTAACTTCATTTTCTTTATACAAACAAGACAACATCCGCGTGGAATAAGTCTTTCAGTTCCAACGGGAACTATTTAATTTTACGGGATATCCTATATCACCCTCCAGGTCCTTTAACGGTTTCTAGATAAAAATTTGGGTGTTAACGATACGTTATCGCATATAGTAGAAATTAATTAATAAAAGTACTAAACAACGTCTGTTTAGTTAGGTTCAGTGGACACAGACGGGAAACGGAAACCTTTGTAACTTAGATCCGCTCCGAATAACTCATTTCACATCGTACGTCTTAATTAAGCCTCAAAACAGCAAGAGCAAAACGGAGGATTTGCTTAAAATCAGCCCTGTATTTTTAAGGACCGTAGCCGCAGTTAGGTAATCATAAAATTTCCACTGTCGAAGTAGTCAACTGGTAGTTATACCAGCGCAACGCGAAGAGGTCCCTAGTTAGATTCCCGGGTCGGGCCATAACAAGTATTGGGTTTTTCTGACAAGAAATCCTCAGTACTAGCCTGGAGTTAGAAAGTTGGCGGTGTTTCACCCCCGTGCCTCGAAGAGCACGTTAAGCCATCGTGCACCTGTTCTCTCTCCGGTCGTGTCGGATCATCCATCCCATTGGGTTATGAGTGCAAAGGAACAGAGAGTGCACCTGTGTATGCGCACACACTTATGCACTACAATCTCTTCCGCGCAGATGGCTAATCTCTGTGGCGATTGGCCGCCGTGGCTGAAATTGGGTCAGGGGGACATTATTATTATACCTACGCATGTTAAGCAACGTCAGTAACTTAAGTTGCTGATCTTTGGAAAACCTTGAGTTTGGACTTTGAAAGTTAATCAGGTCGCCAAGTCTGAGCGTACGAGTAATGGTCTATGTCCATGAGCTTTAATTTTAGATGAAATTTAAAGTATTTCTTCATCTACAGTTCTATCTATCAAAAAATACACCTCGTTTTTACAAAATCTTATCTTAACTTACTTAATATTATAAATGCGAAAGTTTGGATGGATGTATGGATGTTTGTTACTCAATCACGCCCCAACGGCTGAACGGATCTGACTGTAATTTAGCACAGAGATAGATTATAAATAGTCTGGTCATAGGCTTCTTTTTATCCCGGAAAATTAAAGAGTTCCTGCCGGAACCAAAAAACCCTGATCCACGCGGATGAAGTCGCAGGCATCAGCTAGTAAATGTATAAGATGTAAAAATAATTTAACACATAAATTAAATATTATTTATCAATTTCATCCATTGTTTATTCCTGGCTTTACTCTTCATAATTATTCTCATTCTGATTTGCCAATAGAGCAAACTGAAGTTTCAATTCAGAACAACGTCTATAGCCTTACCACGTCTATAGCCTTTGATTTGATAAACAACCATAAAAAAGAAAAATCTGAATAAAAGATCCAATATATTCATTTATTCGTTATTCAAGTCCCCAAACGAGGTACTACTAGAAAAGATAAAGCATAACTGAATAGTGTACAAAGCCTTCGTTGAATAACATAAATAAAGGTTGCAAACAAAAAAGCCTTGAATTTACCGCAGATAAACTAGCTCACTTTTCAGTTTTTAACATATCTGAGATAGTTCTATCTTCTTCAATTTATATAATTTTGAAACGTTATCTTTAATCTCTATCTTATTTACGTTAATTACAAATTGAATTAATAAGTGTTTCGTTTTCATTAGTGAAATGAGAGCTTCTTAAAATAAAGTAAATATTAAAGTGTTAAATATTAAATTAAGTGTTTTTCTTTCAATTTAAATCTAAACAAGAAATCTTGAGAATGAGTGAGTGAATATTTACTATTATAAAAAGAAGGTTTTGAACCATTTTTCACCAACTTAATGTTATTTAAAAATAATATATTCTGTAAAAACCTCGAAAAAGAACCAAATAAATAAATCCTTACAGTTCATTCGCTCGTCTCAATGATACTGTTTCCCTATTGCCAGAATTTTTGTTTGGAATAGTTTTCAATATCAATTCTTCGAATTCTATTGCCTGTCAATTCAGGATCGGTGTCTGTGAGTGACATGTTCAAATATACAACTACCTATAATATAATATTTATGTACTTCCCAAAGCCGTAGATCTACGAGGCGCCATCGCGTATATCGGCCATAGGTATTTCAAGAATTAATTCAACTGGATTTTCTGCTGTATAAAGTTCTGGGAAAGTTTCGGGGGAATGACATTGAATTTGGAAATATATCCCCAAAGTGTATAGAATAAGGCATATAATTTTAACTCTTTTAACTCAAATATTATATGAACTCTACTAATATATGACAAAATTCCGATAGAAAATCGCATCAGGAATAATGGTATTTAAAGAAATGCGAGCTCCAACTTATAATATTTTCCGATTTATTTAGCTTACGTGTCCCACGTACTACTACGGGACTATAATGATAGAATAGATAAACAATACTGTTATTCACAGAACAAGATATAAATACCTGACACAGTAACGCCCTAAGTCACTCGCAAACTAACATAAATTCAAGTAAGTACTCAGGAGTCTGACCCATATTACGGCAACATAACATCGTTAGGTGAACCCTTCTAACCATTGTGTTTCGGCTATACATCACAAACTTGGTATAGAGGAAACCTAGCATTATAGTGCTGAACGTACCAAGATGATATTGTGTGTATTTCTGTGACTGTAAATTGAAAAATAATATTTTAACCGATAAAATAGTGTATAGGAAGGAAGGAATGAACATAGCTCAAAGAACCGATAAATGTTGAGTCCTCAATGTCGACCCCGTACCGTAAAGCATAGCATTGTGAGATCCCCTACTAGTAAAAAAAACTATCTCAAGAGTGTGTTGGGAGTCACCCGACACGACAGTTCTGTAAAAGTCCTTGCAGAAGACAAAAATATGTCCAACAAATAATGTCCATCGGATGAAGCGATAATGACCATGATTTAGCCAAAAATAGATTGGACTCGAACAATGATATAAATCTAGCATGTACTAAACGCTTTTCACTCATAAAAAACTTTGAGGTAGATCGTCACTCATATTCCTAAAATATAGTGTCTAATTTATTGGGCAATTCAATTCCATTTAAAATTCTGTACACGCTCGTAAAAAGGTCTGAAACCCGTCGGGAATGAAATCGATTCTTCTAAATTCCACTGAATGCGAATAAAATCTAATGCCGATTATTATTATGCATCAAATGAGAGGTAAATAGAATAGGGTGAAAAGACGCGCGAAGAGCGACCATGCGACTGTGCCTTTTATAGGCAGTCTCAAGAGACCATTTCAAGGAGTTATTTTTATGAAAACGGAAGTAGCTTAAATTTGAAATAAAAAATAATATCCCGGGCATTATTTTAAAGACATAAAAATCATCTAAGTTTTCAAATCATTGATAATACCGGAGCGTAGAAAGCCATTATCTCAGGGATGCCAGCAACTCTGTAATTTTTTTTGTTGAATTCTGTTAGACGGAAGGGCCGTGAAAATGTACAAAATAATTCAAAAACGACTAAAAATATCAAAACAATTCACTCTCAACAATAGCGCTATGTCTTTCGTTTTCTACAGGGTTCGCTAGAGTTTTCATCAAAAGAGTCGAAAACTAACGAGAACGCTTGTCAAAAATACCACTTGGCTAGCACTTGTCGACACATCTCTATGGAATTAGTCGATCGGCATTGTCGATTTTTTTGATGGAATCGATCGATATTAACATTGTCTTGCAAATTACGGTTCGCGTAAATTAGACCACATGACGTTTCGATAGCTAATGTCAATCCCTATACATTTTTGAACTTTTCTACTAGCGTCATCGCTAATAGAATATCACTTTGTATAAGCCCTCAGACTAATTGTTATAATCTGATATAATTAATGTTATACACTTTCGCATTAATAACATTAAAGTATATAGATTTTCAAAGACATTGTAACACGAGATCAAAAGTTTAAATATTCAAATAAGCAACTGGTTACCCTACATGATGATTAATAGGTATGTGCCATGAAAATTCTCGTTATGAATGTAGATGGAAATATCATGTTCGCGCACATCTCATTGAATTATCTTCTAAAATAATTTTTAAAAGGAAAAATGTCTCTGTTACCATACTTATGTTGATAAATAAAAGCTTTTGTTCTGCACGAAGAGAGTTAATTTTCAAATGAATATAATGTATCGTACCTAATCCATCCTGTTACTGTCATGAAGAATTACGATATTTGCAGGCCTCAAATAAGAAAATGATAATATATATAAAATTGATAGATTAATAGAAATTTACATTTGAGACAGTAAATTAATTTAATCAAATACTTATTAACTACTCGCGCTCGTGATTTGGTCCTCGGATTTGGATTTATAAAAATCCAACGGAAACTCCTTTTCATATATCAAAAAGGAGCTTATGCCTTCTTTAGGTCTTTATCTATAACCATGCAAAAAATCACGTCATTGCTCCGTTTCGGCGTTATTGAAGGACAAGGCAAACCAAGTCATTATCGTTTGCAGTGCATCCACGTATGCCTCACTTCCTTCCTCCGTATTTTATTTCAGTGGATGTATTCCATTTACAAATTTCAACCTTATCTAAAAATTTATAAAGCTGAATTTGAGTTGCTACTAAAAAGGCTCAGCTTCATTCTACTGTTGGTATCAGTTCGGGACGATAATCTCCCATTATCCTTACACGCGTTGGTCATATTTTGAGGTTAAAATTAATGTCCGAATCAAACCCTTTAGCAAACAATTTCCTTTGTGCTTTCTCCGTCCTAACTAGAGACGTGGGCGAGGAAATTTGATCTAGAATTGGTATGGTTAGTATGAGATTTTATATCTCACCAACGTTAATGAATTTGAGCGTCGAAGCACAAAACTTAAGAATAAAATAGACATAGAATCCTTTATTGAAAGTCGAAAGAATACCATTGATTTGAGTTTCGCAATATTTTATATTTTAGTTCGGCGCGCGGGCTGTAAAATATGAGATAAAATAATATGAGATAAAATAATATGATAAACTTGAGTTTTAAAACAAGCTGTTTGGTGCTGTTGGACACCCGGTAAGAAAACAGTTATCTATAAAAAAATATATTCGAACCTGCGAAATCTTTTTAACGACGTGGCTCTTTTCCTCCTAAGCAAAAGAGAGCTACTTGTTATTCAAATTTTCAACACTAATTAAAATAATTACATGCAGGTCTCTCTACCTCTAGTAAAGACGGTCACGTACGACTTTTCTAGGCCAGATTCCCGCGTTTATAACTAAATAAGATCATGTCCATATAACGTTGAAACTGAAGTGTATCGACGATCGAAATCTGTAAGCGTTGGTGAAATGTAACATCTGATACTAGCCCTCCTGAGTGCCAGTGTAAACCAAGAATTATTCGAGCTAATTCCGCGGTCGCTTTTAAATACATATCTGTCAACGTTTGCGTGGCAACGCTTGTGAAAATACAAGCAAATAATTCAAATAGTTAAATGAAAACGCTACTCGGGAGTATTTTTTTTCTTTTACAGTAGAGCAATTCGTTAAAATTAATTACAGAAAGAGCTCTCACGGTTTTCTACTTGTTAAACTAGAATTCAACCGGAGCAAGTAGAATAATTTGTCCCAAGAGTTACTTCAAAATGCCTTCTTCTTTCTCGTGAAGCGATCAAGCTCTTATTGTCGTAGTAATAAGAACTTATTTGGAATAAATTTAAATCCTGGTTGACCTGATAAATAACTCGAAGTTTGTTAAATTACCTGCGACAGATTCAAAGCACTTTTAGGAGTCTACTCTATATTTTTCTTAACTCTACTCAAACAAAGTACTCTTATGTGAAGTAGGCCAAGTGCATTCTGTACAGCATTCTCGCGGGTTTTATATTGATTGATATCCTAGTGGTGAAGACTTCCGCCTCCAATATTCTGAAGGTCTGGCAAATACTATCTCAAACTTTTTCTAGTTATATGCATCTTATCTAATAATAAAAGCACCACGTGTTTGCACCGTGAAGTTTGTGATCGTAAAGAAACCTGAACTCCTAAAAGTTCCATAATGTTTTCAAAGGTGTGTGAAATCTACTAATAAACGCTTGTCCAGCATGGTCAACAGTGTCCACTCAGAATGAGGCTTAGGTATATGATAGTGGTCATTAAACTGGCCAAGTGCGGATTTAAAGACTTAGCTTGGTGTGTGTGATAAGCAAATTCCCGGCAGAGAATCGTAGCACTAGTTGTGCTAAGGGTGGTTGCAGATTCACGTTTTTCGGCGCGCCCTTTTGCCACGCGCGTAACTCTTATGAGCATTGACGCGCTTATAAAGTCGTATAACACTGACTTCTAAAACTGACTGACCCACGGGTCCCACGCGTAAAATGTGGCGCGCGTGTAAGCGCATGAGCTGTTTCGAGCTTTCTTATACTTTGTAAGCATGACGTTCAGAGAGTGTACTTTGTAGGTAACTATCCATACTAATATTATAAATGCGAAAGTGTGTCTGTCTGTCTACTACGCTTTCACGGCCCATATTATGTTCAACCAATTTTTATGAAATTTGGTACAGGAATAGGTTGTATCCGGGGGAAGGACATACTTTTTATCCCGGAAAATTAAAGAGTTCCCGCGGGAATCAAAAAACATTAATCCACGTGGACGAAGTCGCGGGCATCATCTAGTTTTGAATAAATATGTTTTGAGTTTGAGCATAAATACGAGCATAAAATACGCAAGCCTGAAACCGCCCTAAAGCTACTGAATAATGTGATCATTTAAATGGCATCTTAGGGTTTCCTTTTATTTTTAACAACATTTTAATCAGTAACTTCAGAGCCTTTTGTATTTTATTTGATAATAAATACGAGTTTGTTTTCACAGAAACAGCAATTTGTATTTTTAGAAATACCATTAAA
The DNA here is from genome assembly GCA_923060345.2 of Erebia aethiops. NCBI lineage: Eukaryota > Metazoa > Arthropoda > Insecta > Lepidoptera > Nymphalidae > Erebia > Erebia aethiops. The sequence continues at coordinate 13,970,041 of OV281088.1, read as the reverse complement.
ATTTCGCGGTATTGAATGAATGCAGCAGTCTGGGGAGATACTTATTTTTAATACTGTCGACGTTCTTGTCGACTTCTTTTAGAATTATAATACTTATGTTAGGCACGTCAAGGTACGTGACTTATAACTATTATTTAAATAACATCACTGCTTTAAGCAATGGCAGTATTAATAATAATGATCCTGCGTGTTAATACGAGGAAGGTAGTGCTCCGAAATCATGATATTTGACAGACACCTGTTTGATGATAATTGCAAAAAACATATTATTCTACACTAGCTGATGCCCGCGACTTCGTCCGCGTGGAATAAGTTTTTTTGGATTCCTGCGGGAACTCCTCAATTTTCCGGGATAAAAAGTAGCCTATGTCACTCTCCAGGTCCTCAACTATAACCATGCCAAAAATCACGTCGATCCACTGCTCCGTTGCAGCGTGATTGAAGGACAAACCAACAAACAAACTGACTTTTGCATTTATAATATTAGTATGATTCAACTATAATTTTGTTTACGCTATTTGTCTCATGCTGATAATTTTATTTTTCAAAATGTACATAACGCCTCTGTATAGCTGTAACAGATTTTTATAACTGCGCTGGCTGTAGCCTGTAACACAGAGGTAGACATAATTATTATAGACTAGACTAGACTTTAAAAGAGGTTGGAATAAAATATTTTGCGCACACCTGTAAAAAATTTTAACAACGTGCGTCATCGACACAGGCTTTCTATAATATTATTATTTTTTAATATTTGAATGATATTTGTATGAGATTTAAACAAAACAATAGTATAATTGCGCACCGAGGGAAGAAATTAACTAATTAATGACGAGGTTGTACTGTGTAATCCAGCGATTTGTTTGTACTTTATTTCACGTATTGAAATAAGCAAGGAGGTACTTTAGAATAGAATAGAATAGAAGAATGTTTATTGGCAGCAATAAACACACTATGCAAAAAATTGCCCTTTTGTTTTACCAGATTTACTTATCAATTTATAATAATTAATTACAGACTTATCTTGACCCCTAAGACCCTAATTTAACGCTGAAACAACAAAAGTTACACCAAGCAATCAGCCTTAAGTAAACCATACTCGAATTGTTTGCCAAAATTTGAAATTTCAATTAGTTATGTAACCGTGATCGTACATACTATCTTAATTAATACACTAAAGTAGTTCACTAAGTTGTGCGTGAGATATTCGCCGGGTCAATATGTTTGGGGTTTAGTTTATGGTTGCTGTATCCGAATCAAATTGAAGGGTCTCCCTGGAATAATGGTGTACTGTACGCTTACTCTGAGTTTTTACATTGTAAATCCGATTGATCGACGTGAGAGCTCACCTCGCCAAGTGTAAGCGAACGTTAAAGTAAAATGAACCTTAATGGCATTGATTTATAGCTCATTTCACCATTTCGTGTATTTATTCACAGCCAGCGCTCCAAACGCTGAATTTGTGAATTGGATAAGTAGTGAAAACTATTCAAAAACCAAATTAGTTTCCATGCAAATTTATATAATTTCGAGAATTTGTAGAAATACAAATAATAATGAGAAAATTACATCAAAATAAGTCTAAGGCGGCAGTAAACTATGCAAATAGATGGATACCACCGATGAAATTGGTAGTTGCCCATACCCCTAATTGGTTTATAGGCGGCACCAGACTCAACCGCTAAATCGCTTGGCGGCACCTCTTTAGGGCTTCCACATAAGCATATCATACTAATAATATAAATGCGAAAGTGTGTTTGTTCGTTGGTTTGTCCTTCAATCACGCCGCAACGGGCGGGCAAATTTGGCATGTGTATGGTTGAGGAACTGGCGAGTGACATAGTATACTTTTTATCCCGGAAAATTAAGGAGTTTGCAAAATAAAGAAAAACAAATCAGCTAAATCCTAATAATATGTACTTAAAATATCACAGCAGTTACCACTGCGCTAGTGAAGACACCACCAAACTAGCCTAATGTAAACTTTTCTGACTTCTGTGTATAGCTAAGTAGAACTTAAACTATTTACACTGTAAAAGGGGATCAGTTTACGTTAAGGGTAAATTCTGTTGGAATTCACCCTTATAATGAACGATGAATCCCAAACACTTTGCCGTTTGTTTGTGAGTGATTTAGTTTCGTGTCCTCGGAAATTACCAGCAATATTTGTTTTGTTAACAGATACGGATTGAAACAGATAATACCTACTCGTACGTCCTACAGAATGACATTACATTAAGGCCCTGTGCGTAAAAGGTGGGTTTTAAAAGCAGTGTATCTATCAAACTGTGACATAACGTATGCTTGTAAAAATAATGTGCTGTTTTCAAGACCTTTGAGAAGCCATTGACGCATCTCTAAATAATTTTAAAAAAATCTCTGCATTGAAATTTTTTTTTAAACATACCTCTTAATTTACCTTTTAAAGCAATTTTTCTCCTTATTGAAACCAATAATTAGCTCTAGAAATATAAGATAAAATTCATATTTCTAATTCAAACACATTGTCGGATTCATTTGTATTGAAAAGTAAATAAATTTTTTTTACAAATTATTTCATGCCTTTTTTGCGACATGCGCTTGCTAGATATCACCCCCGCGCGCCTGTGTTTTTCATCTCGTGAGCTCACAGCGCCTTAAGACATAGGTTCTTATTGATACTTACGCCTCATTTCTAATTCATATTAAGAAGTATGAAATAATCCCTGTCATCAATCAAATAAATATTATAAATAATAATAATAATATTATAATATTATTATTTTTTTAAATACAGCACCATCCCGCGCTTCGGTTTATTTATCCTTTCACCAAAGGTTGTCTGTAAGAGATTACTCTAGCAATAAGACATTTCTATGTAGTCTTACTAGTTATTAAACTGTATACTGTATATTTTGTGTGTGCAATAAAGATATCTAAATAAATAAATAAATGCGAAAGTTTGGATGGATGTATGGATGTAATGTTTGTTACTAAATCACGCCCGAACGGCTGAACGGGTCTGGATGAAATTTGGCACAGAGATAGATTATAGTCTGGAATAGCACATGGGCATTTTTATCCCGGAAAATAAAAAGTTCCCACGGGAACCAAAAACCCAAACCACGCAGACGAAGTCGCGGGCATTCGCTAGTAATAAATAAATATTAATTAACTATGTGTTAATGAAAAAAAACAACCCGGCTGAGTTTGCTGTGGGCTCTTCTCAGATCAGGGCGCGTTTTGAACCCCCGTAGCTTTAGTTTTAAGATACCATAACTAATTGACGTCAATGTGTGTACCTAAATTGAATAAATGAATATTTCAGTTGATTTGACTTGATTGGTCTTAAAAAATAGAGCATGTAACTGCAACTGTGAAGAATAATAAAAGCTGTTATATATTATTTTATTTAATAGGTACACCCGATTAGACAGCAAAACCAAGGTTTTAGTTAGTAAATTGCTGAAAATGAAAATTTGTTGCTAGCAAAATCTCTCTTAATTCCAGGGTTTATACACGAAACATTTTTTATGAAAGTTTAGGAAACTTAAATTAACAATACGGTCTCGCCTAGATCCACCGGCTTATATTCTGTGTATTATTTTAGTGAAAACACACTACGGACTTAACAATACTAATTTGAGGACACGGTCTGTAGACTGCCTTTGGGTAGATTGAAAATTGGGTAATTTGAAGGCAGCCTTAGGACAAATATTCATATCTACTGGTATATTGTGCACGACCAGCGATTTGTACATTTACATTGGTACAGACAAATGTTCTTCCATCAATACCATCAACGTCACTGAAAGCAATCGTTCGGGATTCAGAAATGACTTGACTGATGGAACTACGAGTACAAGCTACGGAATGGTCGAAAAGTGACGTTAAAATGCTACGTTCAGTAATAGATTGTTCATCAAGGGACTAAAATGAGCCATTTCATACGAGATGTTTAGCTTACCGAGCGTAGCGAGGTATGGCATAGAATCGAGTAGAATGGCTTTTAATCCCGTGGTAAACACTCTACTTTTCACTTCGATTGCGAGAAAATAAAAAAATAACGAATTTTAATTATTTCTTTGTTACATTTTCATATAAGGAGTAAGATCTTTATTTTCACTAAACGATATTAACAAATAAATAGTCACATTCTCTTAACCTGCCTTCACCTTGCATTACGTATTGTGCATCGTAATTTGAAATGTACGTAATAGTATTATGTGTAAGTAAAAGTATTAGTAAAAATATGTAACTAAAATAATTACAACAAAAAATCTACGATTTCGCAGCAAACCGCAATACTAAACCAACTTTGTTTTTCTCCGTATCTTTATCAAGAAGGAATTTAAAAAATATAGTAGTACCATAGACATAGATCTGTAGGATAATGGTAGGTTAAGATGGGTAACATTGACATTCAACTAAGTGACATAATGTTTTTGGCTGTTGATAGTAACCATAGACCAAAAATTTTGGATAACCAAATGAGGATATCACGCATACCGATATGAGGATAGTACGACAAAAATAAAAAATAAAATACTTTAATCCCTAGACCCTAAATGCTAACTTTAGTCCGCATACGCGAACCTTCAATGACATCTTTTTAGAGCATGAGAGGTGAAAAAACCGTTTTTGAATTCAACCGTTAGTTATTTACTTTATTCTGTACTAGAAGATAAGATAGATTAAGTTATTTTTATTCCCGCAGGAACTCTATAAATTTCCGGGATAAAAATTAGCCTACCTATGTCCTTCCCCGGGATATAACCTATCCCTGCACCAAATTTCATCAAAATCGGTGGAACAGATGGACCGTGAAAGCGTAGCAGACAGACACACACATTTTCGCATTTATTTATTTATTTAGACAACATACCCGAAGAGACCTTACAGTTGCCCAATGCGTCTCTCCGGGCTACAGATAGAGTGACAATAAACAAAAAACTTAATTATTACAACTTACAACTAACAAAATACAGAAACAAAACACATAATTTGGTACACAGATCACAAAAATAACAACATTTATAATAATAATATATTAGTACTGTCCAATGCAGATAGCGCTCACAGTATGGAAGTATGGATTTCACAAATAGGTATAGTTCGCGCGCGAACTGAATGCAGTGTAAATGTATTATACATTTACTCTGCATTAAACTCGCGCGCGTAGGACCTATCTGAATGAATCTTACAATTTGACTCATTCGTCCCAAATAGCCTTAATAAAGATCTTTTGATTGAGCTCAGAATTTAGGGGTTAATTTCAGAATATAATGTAGACATTTAATTAATTCTGTCTTAAGCTTTCAAACATTCTCAAATAATTGCCTGGGTTTAATTTGGTACTATAAAAGGATTCCAGTGTAGGATTTCCGACAATTGTTTCGGCTCAAGCCTTCAAGGCACAGTAGGTAGCGCTAAATCGACATAGAAGTTCCAAAACATACAATTTTAATACAATTATAATATTACTTGAATATCAATACTAAATGTAATAACATAAAGATCAAGGTACTGATTTGAGTCATTAATTGTTATGCCTGGATCGAGTTTATTATAAATGCGAAAGTGTGTTTGTTTGTTGGTTTGGCATGGCATTAATATTGGCATGGGTAAGTATAGTCGAGGATCTGCAGGATAAAGACATATTAAGCTACTTTTTATCCCGGAAAATTAAAGGGTTCTTGTTGGAATTTAAAAAATCTTATCCCCACGTGGACGAAGTCGCGGGCATCGGATAGTATCATATACTAACCACTATAGGTTTCTATAATTAATACCTAACTTAAGTACATTATAAATCACTCTTACCTCCGATTTGGGATCGGTATAAATTTATGGGTAGCCCGCCCTAAGTTATGTGGGTAAATCTAATTCGAGTTATTACACTTATATTTCACGGTGAGTCGTAAGATTAATGCCATTTCTAGCACATTGGAGAACCACTGATCGAGCAGTGAGGAATCAATCTATGGAAATACATAAGGGAGATAATCCCAGTACAGTCTAGTATATTATATTATAACTTTATTACTAATATTATAAATTCGAAAGTTTGGATGGATGGATTTATGGATGGATGTATGTTACTCAATCACGCCAGAACGGCTGAACGGATCTGGATGAAATTTGGCACAGAAATATTATAGTCTGGAATAACACATAGGCTACTTTTTATCCCGGAAAATTAAAGGGTTCCCGTGGGAACTAAAAACCTCAATGCTCGCGGACGAAGTCGCGGGCATTAGCTAGTATTATAAAAATATCCATATTTTATCTATCAGTCCAGTAATGTATCATAACCATTTTGACCGTGACTTACGGCTTAACGTGCTCTCCGAGGCACGGGCGTGAAACACCGCCAACTTCCTAACTCCGAGCTAGTACTGAGAATTTCTAGTCAGAAAAACCAATACTTAATTATGGTCAAGCCCGGGACTCGAACCCGGAACCTCGTCGGCCGCAGTCGAACATGCCAACCACTAGACCAACGAGGCAGTCTCTTACTTAATAATAAATAATTATTTACTTAATAAGAAATGCATTTGGTGTGCGCGCTATTTCTAAAACGCTAAAACAAAATTATGTTCCTACATTAATTTGTGTTGTTAATTACCGGTTTGCAATTTAGATGAAAGCTTTAAACTTAATCATGATGTTTTATTAAATTTCCTGTATTTAGCTAGATTATTGGTACATAATTTAAATGAATGCCATTTTATTACTAATCTGTATTCCAATGACCCTGCATACACCCTTACAAAAAAATATAGCTATAAAAACACTTAACTTTTTATTCGTCACGGAAATAACGGCCATCATATTTTACACCGCGTGTGAAGGAATAAAAAATTAGGGAAACCCGACCCTCGCTATAAAAAACCACATAAGTAGGTACCTGCTTCTTATTACCTACGTCGGTCGCCCCTTATCGCGCCCTTATTGAAACTAAAACGTCCCCATGGGGCCAAGATGGTGTATGAGAAATGGCCGGAGAAAACCTGTAGAAGCTTATAGCATAATTGGTGCAGGTAACAAAATATTTTAGGTACCAATTTATTATTTTTAGGTAACAATTATTATTTTTGGATCTACATCTAATACTTCATGTCCTCCTGGTCGAGTTTCAGCCATGGCGGCCTATGTTCAGAGAGATTAGCCATCTGCGCGGGAGATATTATATACACTAGTGTGTGCGCATAAACAGGTGCACTCCCTATTCCTTTACTCTCATTACTCGATGGGACGGAAAATCCGATACGACCGGACAGAGATCAGGTGCAGGACCGACACCTGTGCTGTCCGAGGTACGGGGGTAGATCACCGCGAACTTCCAAACTCTGACTAATAACTGATTCATTCAAACCCATTGATGTAGAATTTTTTTAGTACTCATTCTATTTCAATGTTCAAACCAAAGGAGTAATAATATTCAGAAGAAATCGATGAACTTGATAGGTAGATTACATAACTGTTCAACATTAAGCTACCCGAATTCGGGTAAAATTATGGTAATATCATTTGCCTGTTTTTCAGTAGAGGCTTTACTGACAGACTTAATGATGCCAAAGAGTTGGTAAAACTCTGCTTGAATAAATAATAATTTTTGAACTTGAGCTTCGAAAGAGGGTGCTTCATAATGTAAAAGTTAACCATTACGCGAACTTAGTTTCGACTTTGTTTTCAAAGTGTCCATCTGAAAAATAAGATGGGCAGCGCAAATTGGCAACAACAAATATTTAATGGAAATATTTTTAAGGTACCTATAATAGAATACTAGGTAATGCCAATGACTTCGTAGGCGTGGCTTTATATTTTTTTAAAGTCCGGTTTTTGTAGGATAAAAGTGCCTCATCCGGATGGAACCTAGGAACCTTTGCCAAAATCGGTGGAAAATGGGCCGCGAAAGCGTAACTGAAAGACAAACAGTCGGGCAGACAGACACAGTTCGCATTGATAACATTAGTATGGATGTATTATAAAAATAAACCGACTGATTGATACACGTACAACTCTATAGTATATTTTGTACGGTTTGTATAGTGGACCACTTGCGTATGGTGATGTAAAGAGTTTTAAGATGAAAACTAACAAGAGGTAATAGAAAGACTCGACAAATTTTATTCGTGAAGTAAATATTTAGGTACCTGTTATATATTAATAATTGAAATGTAACAATATAGCTACAGCTGTACCCGTAACCACTCGTAACCAAGGTATATATTTTGTTCTACTTTCTAGAACACTTCGATACTCAACTAACATAAAAGAAAGAAGCTAGTCTGGTATTAAATTGACTGGAAGAGATCACTCGGCCAGTGATATGGCCGTCTTTAGACCATAACAAGTTGTACGAAATGTGTATCATTTCTGTTTGTGCGTAATAAAGTGTTTTTACTTACTAGTAAGCTCATGAAAGAACGTCGAAGACCAAGAAAATATTCTTGGATTTTGTTTAACAGTCCGCAACAGCAGCCAAGTGGCGAGTCCAGCATTACATTTACGGATCGTGTGTTCAACGTGAGAAGAATTACGTGCTCCGATGTTGTTCTAAAAACATTTCGCTGTATTCCAAACATTTTATTGTGCATTAGTAATAATATTTTGCTCGTTTTAAACTAACATTGTACATCTACATTCATCTAGGAGAAACATCCTGACTACGTCACTTAATCCAAAACTAATAACACTTTCGCATTTGTAATGCGTGTGGGTGTTTGTTTATATATTTGACAGACAGACAGAAATTTGGTACTGAGGTAGAATGCATCCCCGGGATTATCTCGGAAAAACTTTAATCCACTCGGTCGAAGTCGTGAGCATCAACTAGTTGCATAATACTGTTGTTCCTTGATAAAAACACCTCTAGGTATTAATTTTGCCTTTGCATTTTTATGCGCAGTAAACAATGTCCTAGTACAGTTGTTATTGTTACTCCCTCACTGGCTCAAACATCAATCAGCCTGAGCCCTTGGACCTAGAAAGTTAAAGTTTTGCCCAGAGGTTCCCTATATACTTAATATATTGTAGAAATTCCCACGTATGCGAAATCACGGGCGGCCAGGCATTGGTAAGTCAGTCAGTGAGTGAGTCTGTCAGGGATTTCTTTGTCTGTAATAAATATGAGAAAAAAATTATTTCCAAAAAACCGACTTCCAACGCCACTATAAAGCAAAGCGAGCCTTATGCCTCTATTTTGCTTAGTCTTCGTAAATCCGCCCGACTTCAACATAGTGGGTAGAAATCAAAATTATTTTTTTTCGTTTTTTGGAAAGAATTTTTATTTTTAACTTTTTAGTGTCAGGGTTGAGGATTTGGAGTCAGAATTTTTTATGGGACCACCTCGAGAGCTTCCTCTAACGACTGATAGAAAAAAAATTCAAATCGGTTCAGAAACCACGGAGATATGCACCGCCATACATTAAAAAAAAACAAAAAAACGCGCCGAATTGAGAACCTCCTCCTTTTTTGGAAGTCGGGTAAAATTATGATTATGTTTATTAAGATTATGCATGTAATTAAGTATGGAGGTTAAAAATACAGCTTTTCAATCATTTATTAGCTAAGAGATGAAACCTCTCGGTAGGTAATGGAGCAGTTAAACTATAATGGAAATGCATCTTCACCTGGAAGAGTTATAGCAGTTTTATAGACTCATATTCCTAATCGGTTCCCACGTAGCGTTTTAACCCTCTGAGTGTTTATTCACGATAAGGCTCTCCAAATTCATAATTTCGTTCCAATTAGGTGCAGCATGAATAAAACTAGATAGTTCCTTAGTTAAGATGATTTGATGATAATTAAAAAAAACCCGGCTGAGTTTGTTGTGGGCTCTTCTCAGACCAGGGCGCGTTTGGAACCCTCGTAGCTTTAGTTTTAAGATACCATTACCTATTATCACCATCAAGTCTTATTTATTTATTTATTTAGATATCTTTATTGCACACAAAATATACAGTATACAGCTTAAAACTAGTAAGACTACATAGAAATGTGCAAAGGCGGTCTTATTGCTAGAGCAATCTCTTACAGACAACCTTTGGTGAAAGGATAAATAAACTGGAGCGCGGGATGGTGCTGTATTTAAAATAAAAAAAAAAAATAATAATAATAATAATAATAAGTAATGCATACAAGATACAGTACAATAATAGACCAATAAATATATATACCTACATATACAAGTATACCTATATAAATAAATATATATCTATAATACATACTCATTAATAAATTAAAATATACACTAATAATTACAAAGAGATAAATAATGATTATACAAGCGACTTTTGAAAATTGAGAGCGATTTGGAATGGCGGATTTCAGAAGGCAGACTATTCCACAGTATTACAGACTTGCACGTAAAGGAGTCGCCATAATACCGCGTATGATGGGTGGGAATATGCAAGCGGTTATCCTTGCACGACCGCAGATGTTGGCGCTCAATGTTCGAGCCAAGGTAGGAAAAGCGCTGCTTTAAGTAGGAAGGAGTTTGTGGATTGTAGAGAATGGAGTAGAGAAGAGAAAGCAGGTGTAGATTACGGCGGAGTCTTATTGGTAGCCACTTCAAACGGGCTCTGTATTCTGACACATGGTCATACTTACGAAGCCCGAAGATAAATCTTATGAACAGATTCTGGAGACGCTCGAGCTTATTGAGTTGTTCCTCAGTTAAGTCAGGATAGGAAGAGTCAGCATAGTCTAAGATTCCTTATTATCATTATAATATCTTAATATGACGTTCAAAAGGTGTACTTTGTAGGTACCTATTTTGAATAAAGATGCTTTAAGTTTGAGTTTGACTACACGTACGGGTACAACGTACTATTACCTATTCTGTGGTACGGCTACGAGTTTCATTTTGTACTTTTCTAACTCCGTTAGTCTACTAGGATCCACTAGGATCTGCTGCTTGGATCCACCATTAGTCTGGGATCCTTTAACATTTTGCAACTCCATTAGGATCCACTCCCCGGCTCCATCAGTGGAGCGAATTGCACGGAAGTTCATTGTGATACACCACTATTCTCGGTGGGGACTGCAGTATGAATGAATGAATGAATGAAATATTCTTTATCAGTAGGTACATAAATGACCATTTCAATCTTCTACGACAGTTTATTGCAGTTTCGTGATATAGAGTTTGAAAATTTTTTTTTAAAATTCGTACATTTATCTTACTAAAATTATAAATGCGAAAGTTTGAATGGATGTATGGATGCTTGTTACTCATTCACGCCCCAACGGCTGAACAGATCTGGCTGAAATTTGGCACAGAGATAGATTATATTCTGGAATAGCACATAGGTTACTTTTTATCCCAGAAAATTAAAGAGTTGCTGCAGGAACCAAAAAACCTCAAACCACGCAGACGAAGTTGCGGGCATCCGCTAGTAACAAAATATAACATGGCCGTCGCCCGTCGTATTTAAAGTTAAATTCTTATCATACAAAGTTTTACAATAGACTGGTGAGTAATAACAGAAAAATTGCCAGTCTCCATACTAACACGCTACAATAACGGGAGAGCTCCATATGTCACGTAAGAAGTTTTAACATTTTTCTCGCACTTATACTTGTTACTACTTAATATGCTAATGATGGTGGTATCGAAACATCTGCAAGATTTCGGTACATTTAATATATACTGAAAATTTTAATCGGGGTATGCTTAACTATCGATACTGAGCCCAAAACAGATTTTTATTTAATTTTTGTCTGTCTGTCTGTCTGTCTGTCTGTATGGCCACGCATCACGCGAAAACTAATGAACGGATTTAAATGAAATTGGGTATAGCGGTAGCTGATACTCCGGGTCAATATATAGGATAGTTTTCATCCCGATAAAAATTAGGGGTTTTTGTTGATTTTACTCCATAACTCAGTAAAATCTTAATTAAAATTTTGTATATAAAAAGTTTAATTACGTATTCTTTTTATCCCGGAAAATTAAGGAGTTCCCGCGGGAATCAAAAAACTTAAACCACGAGAACGAAGTCGTGGGCATCAGCTAGTATAGGCTAATAATTGTGCCGGGTGGGAAAAGTAACCTTTATACCTGTTATATGTAAAAGCGGTGAAACAAGAGCAACTAAAGAGCAAATGTTTTGTAAAAAAATGATGCTATAGAATCTGTCCTAGTCGCATCAGACAAAATATCAAACAGTAGGTATAGGTAATACATGTGGCTTATCCCTCTTGGCGAGCAAGAAAAATATAAAGGAAATTTTCAACTTAATAGTTCACCTCAAGAAATTTATAAGCTTGCACATGAAATATAAATTATTTCTTGTACGCTATTGGATCGTGAAGAATGCAATTTCGAGGGTGGGGTACCAACAACCACGCTGCTGTTTTGCTACTATTGTTACTGCAATAGATTAGGGATTATTCACAGATGCGCCACAACATTACCTCTAAATCAAAATGACAAAATTCAACATAGTGGGTAGAAATCAAAATTATTTTTTACTTTACAGTGGCGTTGGAAGTCGGTTTTTAGGAAATCATTTTTATTTTTAACTTTTTAGTGTCAGGGTTGAAGATTTGGAGTTAAAATTTTTTATGGGACCACCTCGAGAGCTCCTTCTAACGACTGATAGAAAAAAAATTCAAATCGGATCAGAAACCACGGAGATATGCACCGACATACATTTAAAAAAAAAAAATTGCGCCGAATTGAGAACCTCCTCCTTTTTTGGAAGTCGGATAAAAATACAATTTTATGCTCCAATATTTAATTTTCTTTGCCTTCTCGTAGCCATTATTTTGCCACTTTTCTGCCGTAATTATTGATAACGCAGTAGATTCAATATAGTCCGCGCGCGAGTTGAATGCAGAGCTTATGTATGGTGACACAATATACATTAGCTCTGCATTCAACTCGCGCGCGAACTGTACATCTATCTATCAAGATTGTCGCTAAAAGAGACTGCATCACAATTTATTATGAACATTTGATAAATGAGGAAACTAGCTTTTGCCCTCAGCTTCGCTCACGTTTACGAATCGAATAATAGAAAGATCAAAAGACCAATATTTATAAAAGGGATCCAAACAAATTTTATGAAGACACCTAATTTCATATTATCCTTGATAACAAAGCTACTCAGGTAATACCAAGTATATCTATCTATCTATCTATCTATCTATATATATATAAAAATGAAACCCGTTTTCCTTGGTCACGGCATCACGCGTGAATGGCTGGACCGATTTCACTAATTCTTTTTTTGTTGTATTTGTTATTATTAGGAGAAGGTTCTTACGGAAAAAAATATTAAGAAAATCTCACAGAAATATTGAAAAATATACATTTAATTTTGCATACTAAGGCGGTACGAAGTTCGCCGGGTCAGCTAGTTATATTATATATTAAGATTGATACCATCCTAGCGCCTATGGAGTCTTACCAATTTTTTTTTATCCTTTTGCACACTGTTGGACACGTTCATACGTATTTATTTCAGTTGATTGTTATTCTACAAATAATTAGTTAGAAGTAAACGAGTAAATTTGGTCGAAAGATTGTTCATTATAAAAATGTTATCAAATGATACCTAAATGATTTATTTATTTCACGTAGGATAACTTGTGTCACTTATGATACGTTAAGACTCTATCACCGGTTCGGAAAACTCACCGAGTATGGTTGTATGGTCTGTGGGAAAACTGCTCTACTGAGAAGTATTACACTGACTTGTGGATCACTGGATGCGAGGACGGTTGCTTCCATGCAACTTTGTCATTTAGAAAATCATCGATAGTATAATAACCTCGACTTAACAAATGATGTTTAACACAGTCTTTAAATTTATGTAATGGCAAATTCAGAAATTCTCAGTGCCAGCCCGGAGTTGGAAGTTGGTGGTCTTTCACCCCCGTGCCTCGGAGAGCACGTCAAGCCGTCGGTCCCGGTTATTACTCGTATCACTAACATGATAATAGTCGTTAAAGCCCGCCAACCCGCATTGGAGCAGCGTGGTGGGTCTAAGCTCTAATTCCCTCTCTCCTATGAGAGTGGAATCCTGTGCCCAGCTGTGGGACGTTAAAAGGCTGTAGTGGTGATGGGGGCACAGGTTATTGAGGGAAAAATATTAAACTTTTATTCTTTGACACAAATGTATTGCAACAACCGTGACGCCCCCAGTCGAATGCGATTGAATTCGAGAGTGCAATCTTTCAAGGAATTTTTCTATTACCTAAAACGGTGGCGTGTTATTTCATATTGCTTATATTGGCCGGCCGCAAAATGAGTTCAGCTTTCCTTCTCTGCGGTTTTATTTAAAAAATACCTATGGAATTTAAGACGTGGTCAAGAATTTCAATGCCAATAATTTTTGGTCAGAATCTAATAAATACGATAAACAATACTATTACACTACTTTTACTTCCATTTTTTGTGACAACTGAATTATTTATTGTATATCCAGAAGACCTCCCACATATCATAAATATAGTAATACTACCTATGTTACAATATTTAAGTCACTTTCTCCTTTTACATACTTTATTCTAAGATTTATAGATTAGAGGAAATAAATAAAGAAAATCTATTGTGTCGGTAGAGTAAACCCTAGTGAAATAAGTAAATTTATTTTATTGTTCAATACATTCCACTCAACAGCGCACCCAACGCCTTTGGTTTGGCATTTCTCCAAAGGGTTGTTTGTAGCATAAATTGACAAAAATGTGATTGCCTGTGGCTTCATAGCGATACACTGTGATACAATAACTACTAGCTTATGCACGCGACACCGTCCGCGTGGACTACACAAACTTCAAACCTCTATTTTCCCCTCTTAGGAGCTGAATTTTCAAAAATCCTTTCTTTACGGATGTCTACGTTATGATAGCTGATTTTTCAAACGAAATTTCAGCTATTCACCCAGTGGTTTGAGCTGTGCGTTGATAGATCAGGCAGTCAATCAATCAGTCCGAAGGAACCAGAAGTTTAATACGCTATAATCCGCGACAAAAGGAAAATCTATGTATGTGTATGTATTATCGTGGATTATAGCGAATTAAACGTTACGATGGACTTCCGCAAAGTAACGCCTGCCTATAAACAATAATCAGTCAGTCACCTATTCAAATATTGAATAGAAGCAGGCGTTACTTTGCGGAAATCCATTATAATGAATGAACTAGACGTTTTATTTGCTATAATCCGCCACAGTCGATAAATCTATGTGGTACAGCGTGTATCTTGCACTTGCAGCTTGTGATATTCACCGTCCAGTAAGCCTGAAATTCACACCGGTACCACACCTTACAAATCTTCCAAATTATTCTCAACGTACGTTTCACTCCGACACGGGAGCATCTTCAGGAAATGTTGACTTCACTTTAAAATCGTGCATTGTTAAACTTCTAGTCCATCCATTAGTCACCTTTTCTTTTTATATATTTAGATAATATAGACTGTGGTAGTCCAACCTTGGATAATTTTTTATTGGTTAGTAACTGAGTCAGGCACCAAAGAGTCCCCCCACAAATACGGCGTCGAAATTACAACCATCTCCTAATGAGCAACAACAGGGAGCTTTTAGCAATTTAACCGTAAGATAAGTATAACAAAATAATAAACATACTAATATAAAGCTAAGTATAACATAATACGCTCAAATTTTATAAAAGAAACACACGTTTTCATCTATCAAATGTTAAATAAATTCTTCAAACAACTTGAAAATAGAAACACAAACAAAATACATGAACACTGCCAACTTAACGTTTGAGTGAGAGTCTAAAATCTTACACTTACAGACGACAAGTTCTGGTTTACGTACAAATATTGACTCAAACAATTTTTTGCTTTATCAGCACGCCGTAAAGACTATAACAGCGTGCAGAAATTGAAGGAAATATATTGCTACTTTGTTTCGTATGTACAGTATAAGCATGATATACGAGCCTGGAGAACGTTAAATGTGCAGTACAGTTTTCCAACTGTCAAACTTTATACCTCTGAATTTATATTGGAAAATTGTGAATCGTGTAGTGGCCAATACTTTATCTGTGAAAATGGAGAATGCATTCGTGCTAATATTATCGTATTGCCGTTTTACAGTTTTGACAGCTGCGTATCTTGGCGCGGTCAAATAAAACCACATGATATATTTTATTTTAATTTGAACATTCCTTTTATTTTTAATGCTACTTTTTTAAGAGCTCTTGCTAATGTTTTAAACTTTTCATGTTAAAAAGTCTATGTTACTCTCCAGTTTTTTAATGATTCATGCAATTAGTCACGTGGATCTGATGTCCTATTCTGACTTGACTAAAACAAACTAACAAATTATTAAACAAATATTCATCATATTGATATAATATATGTCATACCTATCCTGAAGTTTGTTTCCAGAGTTACATTTCAATCCAAAAGCCCGGAAGTACGATTCATCTTGATAATTGGTCTCTGGGAATGTGTAAAAACGATTTATTGAACGTTGTTTACTACGATTTCCCCGATATCAATGAAAATTATCTCAAAGAGATAATGGAGGAATATGAATGGAGTTCATGCAATAAAATCAACAGACATGCAAACATACCTAAACCCAAAAGCAAATCTCTGTTAATAGTAATAACTTCGTTTCAAAGAAAATATTGCTCTATGATAGCTGAAGCTGTCCTTGACGTATGTCTGGTCTACTGCACGCCAGTTGGATCTTCTGATGAATTGAGAGACTATGCTCTTTTCTTCAAACATGCGAAAACCTTGGACATTATACAGGGTACTATTCGTTCTGTTTATTCAGTTCATAAACATAATTTAATACACTTGAATCTACATTCCTACAACTCACGTAAGTATTCCTTAGTAACTTGAAGGCTACAGCTCTATCTTTTCACTGTAAAATATATTCAATCACACTAAATCCAGTTCAATAAATAGTGTAGGTTTGGTGAGCTTCGTGGATAAAGCACCGAATTTTACTCCAAACTTCCACCGCCTCGCAACTTTGCAGGTATTTTATCCATGTCTTGTGTAAAGTAGAATCCTGTTCATACAAATTCTCTACTTATTTATTTCCTTTTGTATTATTGAAAACTCTAGTACGATTTCAAAATAACGAGTGCGGGGATTTTGCGTAATTTCGGTATTTTGATGAAATATGGTGTAAGTTTGACGTACTTAATGTAACTTTTTAATTTACAGAACAAAACGATTCGGCATTATGACCCGCGCATAAGCCAGTTTAAAAAAAATATTATTATTAGGTTTTGTATTAATTATTGTAAAATAAACGTTTTGCGTATTACACTTGCCTGCCTCGTTGGTCTAGTGGTTAGCATGCTGCGGCCGACGAGGTCCAGGGTTCGAGTCCCGGGTCGGACCATAATATTAGGTTTTTCCGACTTGAAATTCTCAGTACTAGCCCGGAGTTAGGAAGTTGGCGGTGTTTCACCCCCGTGCCTCGGAGAGCACGCTAAGCCGTCGGTCCCGGTTATTATCACTAACATGATAATACTCGTTAAAGCCCGCCAACCTGCATTTTAGCAGCGTGGTGGGACTAAGCTCTAAGACTAAGCTAAATTCCCTCTCTCCTATGAGAGTGGAGGCCTGTGCCCAGCAGTGGGACGTTAATGGACTGTAGTGGTATTACACTTGGCGATAATCATGACTATGAAAAGCAATGATGGGATTTAGGTTAGAGTTTAAAAAACGCCTTCTTGCTCTTATTGTTCTAATGTTTTACTGTGTAGGAGACACAGATACTGGAAGAGAGGACCATACCTTATTGGTTCTAATAAGAAGTGATGAATAAAACTCTTCATGCGAGTGATTGGATTTCGACCACATAAGGATGCCAAATTTCACGTTTTCTCGTTGTTATGTGATAGAACGGTAAAAGCCACCATCACCTGCCGCGTTCCACCCACGCCAGCCCTCTTGACTCAGAAAGTTGAGAAAAGAAACGATGCTATAAATGATGTTACAATCAGTTTGCCCCATTTTTATTGACATCCCGGTGCAAACTTTTAAAAGGGGTTTTACTCGCATACGCAAATAAAATGTATCGAAAAACTGTTAAACTGCGCTTTTTATTACGCGCTTATCTCCACTATCCGCTTTTATGAGTAACTGACATCCAATAAAAAAGTAATAAATGTCTTGTCGATTAAAAAATCGCGACCTTTTGATGATTCGCTTGACTAATAGTAGGTATTTTTGTTTATTTTATATATATATTATTTATTTATTATTATATATATATATATTATATACTCTGAATAATTATTGTTGCTAAGAATTTTGCGTTGAGTTTCAGTTGGATATGTCACCGTAAAATTGCAAAAACCGTTAGGTTGTAATTTAAATAGCGAGATTGTAAACTGTCGACAGATTACAATTTAACGCATTATTTTTCCGTAGATTGTAATCTGTCAGGTATATTAACCCGACAAAACCTAAGTGCCCGGACGCAATTTATGTCGAACCCTAACCTAACAAAGTGTCAAGAAAGAGAAAAGAAAACGTAAATACAATGAATATTTCAAAAATTGTCATTTAAAACATTGAACGGTTCACAATCGTTCGACAGTTTACAATCTATCGAGATAAAAAGCGTTAGATTACAATGTAAAGGTTTTTGCAATTTTACAGCGACAGATACATACTTAAAGAAAACAGTACTTAAAGCCGAAGACAGCTTGTAGTCTTTTATTCACGTTTGTACGGCAATGAGAATTCGTTTGATATTGGCGACTTTGAGAGCGCAGCTTTTAGTTCCTTATGAACTTTTGTGTATATGTATTTTGTGATGCAGCTCTAAAAATAGTTTGCTTTTATGCGACCACTGGTGAAAGTTCTTCAAGCATGATGTCTTTCTGCCCCTACCGCATCTTGTAGAAGACCAAGATACTATTTACTATCCATTTGAAATTATCGAATAAAAAGTAGTTTTGCATGTAAATAGAAAACGAACGCTTTTACTGAACCAATGTTTCGATGACGGTGGCCAGGCACCGTGAGGTTAAAATATTCTAACCCTCTGAGTGATTTGTAAGATTTACCTACCTACCTAGAGGAAGGGGAAGGGGCCAAAATATTATATGCCCGTCCAGTCTGAGTGGGCAACTCAATTTTCTTTATGGAATATCAAATATGAGTAGGCTATTTTAGGATTGTGCTAAAATTTTTAGGGTTGTTTCTTTCAACTTAATGGAGAACTCCTTCTCTAAAATCAGCTTTTTATCCTAAGACTGAATCACTTGGAAAAGTAAAGTGTTCTTTAAAATTGGAAATGTTTTCTTTAATATAGATTTTTGCGATGAAAGGAATTATGAAATTGTTAATACAATTAGCTCAGAGAGAGCTTGTGATTCGGTATAATTTGGCCACTTAGTGCTAAAGGCGATTCTTTTGTGGGCAGAATTTTAAAGTTTTATAAGATAAATCTATTTTAAAATGTGAGGCAATTTTGCTGTAGGTACTTAATACATGATACAGCTACTATTTTAATACAAGTAAAATGTTTTGTCGTTATAATATTTTTTTCTATTATTATGTTATTGCGTATCAAATCACTTATAATGTAGGGTTCCGTCAGTAAAAAAATTGATGGTCACGATATTTGCTTTTTCAAAAACTATCTGAGGAGCCATTAATTGCAAAATACTTATTAAATTTATGCGGTTAATCCAAATCATATTATCGAGATGCTTTAGATTAACGCATCGGATCGGATCGGATCTCACTATTAAGTTCAGGAGGCCTGATTTGAATAACTATTTTACTTATAACGGATCTCACTTTTAAAGTATTGGACCCCAAATCTGAAAAACTATTTGTTTGAAAGTATTAAAACGTCTGCAGGAGCTGTGCAATGATAACGTGTTTCTATAACTGCAACTTTCAATAAACCAGATCATCAAATCAATCATCGAAATCAAAATTAACTATAAGATTTTGAAAATGGTTGTGATAATATTATACAAACAGACAAAACGAATCTCTAAGGGACCTGTTTTATTTTGGAAAATGAACGCTGCTTTTTGATGTTAAAACTCTCCTGTTTTATTTCTGTAATCAATTAAAGTATTATTCCACGTCATACACTTTTATTACACCAAGAGCTCAGAATAAAATTTCCATTCCCGGATGTATTTTTAGAAATTCATACAATTCGTATGCACATCAAACGCAGTACCTAACGGAGAGTCGTAAAAAGACCTCCCCAGACACGACGGAAGATTTCTTTGTTTTTATGTGTTCTGAGAAAATATAAATGTGGTCGTACCTTTACTAAAATATTCATATTATGTCTGTGGGCTGGCTTTTAAACAGTTTTCTTTACAACCTGCAGACCTCATCATTGCTTTGCACTGACCATGATTGTCGTCAAGCGCAAACCTATCACGCAATAAAAAAATTAAAACTAATTAATAAAAAAAATTAAAATTAATTTGCCTGGTGGGAGGCTTCGGCCGTGGCTAGTTACCACCCTACCGGCAAAGACGTGCCGCCAAGCGATTTAGCGTTCCGGTACGATGCCGCGTATAAACCGAATTGGGGTATGGGTTTAATATAACTGCCATGCCTCTAACAGGTTAGCCCGCTACCATCTTAGACTGCATCATCACTTACCATCAGGTGAGATTGCAGTCAAGGGATAACTAGTAGTGGTTAAAAAAAACCATTTTCATTCTTTGATAGACAAGTATCTCACAACTCCACAGTCACGACGTTGTGGATGTATCCGACTAATTCGGAAGGGTTTTATTGTAGCTACTTTGGCCTCTTTTATCAGCTAGCGTGATTGAACTCCTCAATTTTACCAACCAGAGGTGCAATCATGTAAGGATTGCCGATCCAATCGTTAAAGTTCGGCTTCAAAGTAAAATAAACCATAATAGCATTGTATTTGAGCTAAATTTCGTGTATCTATTCTCATACGTTTAGGGTATCGTACATACCTAAACGTATGAGAATGGATACACGAGTTTGAGATCTAATTCACTGCTGTTATGGTTTATTTTACTTTGAAGCCGAACTTTAACGATTGGATCGGCAATCCTTACATGATAGCACCCCTGATTGTGATAGATTATTTGTAAAAGTTTGTCAAACGTATAACTCGAACTGCTCAATGAGTTTATAGACGCCTGCACGTCATAAAGCATGTATGAACTCCTAAAACAGTTCGAGCAATACGTTTTAAGCTGTAAAAGGACTACGATTTGCTTAGACAATTGGGCCTCAGGCGATGTATAATTCGCGCGCGAGTTGAATGCAGAGTAAATGTATCGTGATACATATATTTACTCTGCAACTCGCGTGTGAACGGTACCTAATTTAATGCCTGGATAAACCGTAAGAGCAGAGCATGTATCGATTTTTCTTGATAAATATTATCACGTGAAAAATTTATCCAAGGTGTCAAACGATTTTAAAATAATCTAATAATCGCATTAAATAGACAGATTTTATAACTATAAAAGGCTTTCAATTATTTTAGCTGGCAAACCATTCTTTAATAATTATTAAATCCTTTATCAAAAGGATAGCTTCGGGCACTGAAATTAGCCAAATTTCACTAAAACACTCTTTACAAAATTGGATTTGAAATTAAGTATTTAGGTCTACAGATTTCAAACGGGTGAATGAACGGTTGGTGGTTAAGCCTCTAAATAGGTCAAACTATTAATTTTATATTTTCTGGTCAAATCGTATCCCGATTATAGCTCTGTGGTCTTTTAAGGGCATTTTGGAATCTACTATTCTGGAGTAGTAAATTAGAACTTGACGGTTCAAAAGCACGTCTTGTAAAATATTTTTTAAATAAAAACTTTTTGCTTTGATACACAAACATTTAGCTTTTACTGGGCTCTTTTTCAATACAAAACTTCCACGGCATCTTAGATTGCAGAGATGTAGTCTTAACTCTAATCGTAATTATTAGGTAGGTTGATAAATATTTAGAAGCTGCTGTGGATCGTGGGTGGTAAGATGTAGGAAATACTCGAAGGATAAAACGAACGAATCAGTTTCATACTGGTTTTCGACGAATCTTAATATAGAGTCGATAACATGTCGGATATTAATTAACTGTTATACTGAAAATTAGAAAATTAAAAATGTTGGTTGGTGAGGTCCGTGGACAGGTCGATAAATTAAAAGAGAGTCGATAACTTGAAGATGTATTTATTACAATATTATAACTCACTTATAGGAGACCAAGCAGTGACCCGAGTTGGATGACTTGACAGAAGGAAGAGGAAGATGGCGGTATTGCCAAAGACAATTATTGCTGTCATAGACAAACATGACATAAGGCATAGTGTTACATTATATTAATACAAAAAAAAAATTGTTAGATTCATTCGAAATTAGGTAATCTGTTTTCATACTTTATCGCAATGAGATGGAATTTTATTTTCCTCACATTTATATTCTAAACATAAAAAAAAACAACAGATTTATTTGGTTAGACTTTCACGGACCCGGAAAAAATATTACCGTCCAAAAATCTCTCAAATCATAGGATAATTTTGATTTGTAGCTCGCTTGGGGCACGGTTGATGTCAGTTAGTAATAAAATACCTTACACTAGCTTGTTGTCGCGACTTCTTCTGTATGGAGTTACATTTTCTAAGAATACCGTTGGTATTTTTCAAAATCATTTTAGCATTTCTCAAATCATGGTATAGAGTAGCCAGAAGCCACGTGAGTTCACTGAAAGCATTTGCATAAGGTTTTTTTTTATCCACTACAAGCTAGCCCTTGACTGCGATCTCCCCTGATGGTAAGTGATGATGCAGTCTAAGATGGTAGCGGGCTAATCTGTTAGGGGCATGGCAGTTATATTAAACCCATACTCCTTCGGTTTCTACACGGAATCGTACCGGAACGCTAAATCGCTTGGCGGCACGTCTTTGCTGTTAGGGTGGTAACTAGCCACGGCCGAAGCCTCCCACCAGGCCAGACCAGGAAAAATTCAGAAACTATAAATTCCTAAATTGACCCTGCCGGAGATCCAACCCGAGACCTCCGCACGTTAAGGCAACAGCGCTACACACTGCGCCACGGAGGTACGCAAAAGCTGATGTACCTACCTAGTAAATATGCCTTTCGCGTAAACTAACCCCACTGATCAGGCATGGGTATTTCGAGGTATCTCATCTTAAGCAGTTAAGTGTCGGTAAACTTAAGATAACTGCCCCGTTGGTCTAGTGGTTCGCATGTTCAACGAGGTCCTGGGTTCGAGTCCCGGGTCGGGCCGTAATTAAGTGTGGGGTATTTCTAACGAGAAATTCTTAGCCCGGAGTTAGGAAGTTGACGGTGTTTCACCATCGTGCCTCGGAGAGCATGCTAAGCCGTTGGACCCGGTTATACCACTAACATGATAATAGTCGTTAAAGGCCGCCAAACCGCATTGGAGCAGCGTGGTGGGTCTAAGCTCTAATTCCCTCTCTCCTATGAGAGTGGACGCCTGTGCCCAGCCGTGGGACGTTAATAGGCTGTAGTTGTGGTGGTGGCATGGTTGGATACGCCGCCGCCCAGTAAGGAGGAATATATTTATATCCTGAGGGTAACTCGCATCGATAGGCTGCGAAAAATCGATGATAGAAAATATTGACGCAATATAAAAAGAGGTATAATAATTATGTCAAAAAGTGGGTGCATAACAGCTAATGATGACCCTAATATTCTATAATCAGACGTATGACCTAACAATCGAATAACATTATATTCCTCTCTGGCAATATATTTTCATATTCCAAAAAAAAATTGGTCGCTCAAAATAAACGAAAACAAAATATTTTGTTTCGAATGGTAAAGTTTACCAATCATTGAGTGGGTTACTTAAAGCCCGTGGGGCGCAATTCATGTCAGATAGTTCGAAAATTGTTACCATTGATGAAAGTTTTTCTATTTGTTCCATTGTATTTTATTTCAATATTGTTTTTAAAATTTCAATTAATTTGAAATTCAATTTAAATAGGTAGATAGTACTATTGATGGAAATTCAATTTCGGGATGGTTGATAGTGAGTAATTATTTAAACATAGATAATGGTAAACTATCTGGAATTACAAAATGATTAAAATAATGTAACCTATTTTCACTTTGTGTTGCGAAATGGTATTTATTTTATTCGGATAAGAATAATCATATATCTTTATAATGAACATGCTTATGCCTACAAATTCGTCTGTTTGAAACTACTAATACTTACCTACTACTTTGTCTCGATGGCTAAGTCCTTAAGCCATATTAGTTTATACTCCATTAATCCTTATTCATTCTTCGTTCAATTACCTTACTCTGAGCATTTACATTGCAAATTCGATTGATCGTATTGAGCGCTCGATCACATCAGCGTTAAAGTAAAATGAACCTTAAATGCAATAGTTTAGAGCTCATTTCATCATTTCGTGTATTTATTCATAGCCAGCGCTCCAAACGCAGAATTTGTGACTTTAAAACAAGAGCTTTTGGGTCAATTTTACTTTGACGCTAATGTGATCGAACGTTCAATAGGATCAATTGAATTTGCAATGTAAAACCTCAGAGTAAGCACACTGACATGCGCGTCCTGGTATTTAAATCATGAGGCTGAGGTCTAAGCCACTAGGCTATCATCATTTCTATGGACATTATTAATTACGTCTTTTTTTTTTATCCACTACAAGCTAGCCCTTGACTGCGATCACACCTGATGGTAAGTGATGATGCAGTCTAAGATGGTAGCGGGCTAACCTGTTAGGGGCATGGCAGTTATATTAAACTCACACCCCTTCGGTTTCTACACGGCATCGTACCGGAACGCTAAATCGCTTGGCGGCACGTCTTTGCCGGTAGGGTGGTAACTAGCCACGGCCGAAGCCTCCCACCAGTCTAAGTTACACACATACCATACTTATTATTCTATTATCAAACATAATAATAATATGTATCCATGTAATCCATACATAATATAATATATCATTCACAAGTAAATGTTTCACGTCCAAGAATGTTTTTCTCATTATAACAGAAATGGGACATTATAATAATGACTTGTAATAAATAAGGTGACATACTCGTACGTAAACATTATGTTACGTTAACATAGCATAATATTTGACCTTATCGATGTACTCAACTAAATTAACTTTGAGGCCGTCGGACTTTCTTCATTTTAGCCGATCCTAGCCCTTTAGGGTTGGCGAAAGTTAATTCATGATTTCTTAATTCAGTTACATTTTTTTTCACCTACATATAAAGACTAGTGGGCGGCATTGGTGGGGATTTGTCTGCTCTTAGGAACTTTCATACTGCTGATCACTGCAGCATCTAGATGTAAGGTAAGTAGATTAAATTCTTTTTTTTTCATTAAGGTATGCCTATTTTAAAGCCTTTTATAGCATGTACAAACACTAAGAAAACACACTAAGAATACTAAGAGATTTTAATAAGAAGAGCCAGCTACGAGTAGAAGAGGGGAAATGATTATTTTCACAATAAATTTATAAGAAGTGTAGATGTCACCGTAAGATTGTAAAAACCGTTAGATTGTAATCTAACTAGCGATATTGTAAACTGTCGACAGATTAC
Source organism: Erebia aethiops (assembly GCA_923060345.2). Lineage (NCBI taxonomy): Eukaryota > Metazoa > Arthropoda > Insecta > Lepidoptera > Nymphalidae > Erebia > Erebia aethiops. The sequence goes on along the minus strand of OV281088.1, from coordinate 13,944,501 downwards.
AATATAACGCATTATTTTTCGGTCGATTGTAATCTGTTAGGTATATGAACCTGATAAAACCTAAGTGCTTAATTATGTCAAACCTAACATAACCTAACCTACAAGAAAGAGACAAGAAAACGTAAATACAATGAATATTTAAAAAATTGTCACTCAGAACATTGAACGGTTCACAATCTGTCGACAGTTTACAATATCGCTAGTTAGATTATAATCTAACGGTTTTTACAATCTTACGGTGACATAGACAAAACTTCTATGAACCTAACCGCCAACCTTTTAATTAGTTGAGAAGGTACAAGATATTGCTATCAGTAAAATGTGTTTTACTGATAGCAAATATTATGTTTTGTTTTTTTTTTTTTTTTTATTGCGTGATAGAATTGCGCTTGACAACAATCATGCTTAGTGCAAAGCAATGATGAGGTCTAGGTTGGAATTATTCATGAAAAATTAAGCACGCTTATATCAAAACAATATTATTCATAAAATATGAAGCACGCTTAGCACAGCCCTAGCCACCCTAAGGGTGTCCTCAATAAAATAGGGAAACGGAGGGAGTGAAAAAAGTAATCAGCTCAGTCATCTCAATGCAAACAGTCAGTGTATAGGGTAGTCAGTTTATTAGCCAGCCAGTTCGCTACAGGTTTGTGAAAACAAGACTGTAACTAGAAGGGAATTGCGAGTCACTGACATAAAACGTGTGAAATGAAATGAAATGAAATGATTTATTTATTTCATGTAGGACAACTTGTGACACTTATGATACGTCAAGACTCTACCACCGGTTCGGAAAGCCGTTTCTACTGAGAAGAGCCGGCAAGAAACTCAGCAGTTTCTCTTTTCTCAAAAAAGAAAAAGTTTACTATAAGTAACAATACAACACATACATTACGTTACACTGATTTGTGGGTCACTGGATGCGAGCCCGGTTGCTTCCATGCAACTTTGTCATTCAGAAAATCATCGATAGTGTAATAACCGCGACTTAACAAATGCTTTTTAACACAGTCTTTAAATTTATGTAATGGAAAATCTAGAAACTCTTTGGAAAAGGATTTCTGCACCTTGCGTACACGATATGACGCTGTAACAAGCTTATGGCGGTTTCTATTGAAATATAATAATCGTTGTAGTATTATGAAAATACTTATTACGTTTAGAGAAATATGTATGTATATTTGGTGTATAGTGCTATATGTGAAAATTTAGATAAAAAAAAGACTGAAGTAGATACGTAAATTATTATGTCATTACAGATATAAAGTTACCAAATAAGTTCGTAGAATGAACTAATAATTGATGTAAAACAATAATTTCTTAAATAACTAGTATCATCGAGTATTATATTTATAATATTAATATTGTCCAAAATCAGGTTGGCTGAACAGCATGGAAAGGCAGTCAGTATTCTGACACTTTTCAATACCATAACTCAAGTATATTATTCAATAACCTAATTTGAATTTAGCAATTCGTATGAATGGCATTAAAAATTCGCGAATAACCCTACATTACTTCTACGTACCGCCTTCAAACGCACTCCGAGTGCTCTCGAAGGGGGCAATGGTATGACAACTTTTCAGGCGTTACCTTCGCGTCGACACATCACCGACGCAGGTTTATCGAGAGGAAATTATTATGCTGTAAATTTTTAAAATGTTAATATTTAAAATACGAAGCGTTCATTTGGAAACCTTTTTAACCGACTTCCAAAAAAGGAGGAGGTTCTCAATACTGAATTGAATTGGAAATTCATACTCACACATGAAAATGTTTCGTGTATGTAAAACATAACGATCGCGCAGACAGCTAATTAATTCAAGAATGAGAGCTCTTACGTGCTATGAGTACCATAAATTGATAGATAGATAGATATTTAATAAATTTATTTGCCTACGAAAAAACAATTTACAATATTTACTTACATACTTATAATTAAATCTATTTTCAGAATTCGTGAACAAATAAGGCTCCTCGCTCAGCACAAAGCCGCAGCAAGCCGCAGCGCTGGTTTTCAGGAGGCGCCTTAAGGTGTCCATAGACGTGTTTCTGACAGTTTTTAAAACTATATAAATTAATTAAAGAGGCCTATTAACAACAATTGATTACTACAATAATTGCAATTTAACTAATATCATAATATTTCACCTGCGTTGCTTAACTACTTTATACGATAACTAAAAAACTACTTATAGCTAAGCTAAGAAAAACTTTACTGACAAATTATTATAACCCAAATTCTCGTTTATACTCGATTAATAATGAATCCATACTAATATTATAAATGCCAAAGTGTGCCTGTCTGACAATCTATCTGCTACGCTTTCACGGTCCACCTGTTCAACCGATTTTGATGAAATTTGCTACAAGGATAGGTTTCTTTTTATTTTTATTAAGCGGTTTACTCCTCCAATATAGGGGTCGGAGACTTTGTTTGGCGCAAGGTATTTTACAAGGATAGGTTGTATCCCGGAGAAGGATATAGGTTTTTATCCCGAAAAATTGAGATGTTCCCGCGGCAATTGAAAAACTTTATCCACGTGGAAGAAGTTGCGGGCATCATCTAGTGAATCTAGTGAATAATAAATAATTAATATTGAGATATATAATATGATAAGATTTCCACATTTAATTGGACTTGATGTTATCTATCCGTAACGTTTACCAACTCCGAACCGTCCTTAACAAAATAAACAAGATCGGGTATCCGTCTATCTGGAACAAGATTCGATACGAGCAAGGAAATGAACACCACAAACGAAACCAAACGGTATCAATGTTACCTTGGTTATTCACTTATTCCATTACTAGTTTCGCACGCAACATAGGAATTACTCTATGGTCATTGAGTTATTGACATTATAGAGATGATCATTGCAAGCAAAACCAACACAAAATAACAACTAATAAAATAATGAGATTTCTGTATAATTCTGCTTATATTTATGCAATTGTTATTATAGGTATTGGGTTTAAACAAAAATAATTATTAATACATTGAAACTAAACACCGAGTGAATTAAATTATTGTAAAACGTGGTGAAAATCAATGGTCTACCATTTAATTTGAAACGCATTATAACTATTACATAAAGAAATAATGCAACTGCATTACAATATTTTAAATTCAAATGATATATAACATACTGGAAATTTAATATAGGATGGAGTTATTATAAGGCTTCCATTCTAAATGACTTAACTGTTCATTAATTTGACCCTCTCTTTGTTTTTCAAGCTTTAATAAAATTTTATGCCTCTATATTTTAAAAATTGCACCTCTCTGATTGGTTTTTGTAGTATTGTGAGTTGTTGTTCGCCTAAATACTTTCTTGCAATTATTTCTCAATCATAAATGTATCAAAAATATTATAATGTAAGTATAATTTCGTTAATACCTCTAGGAATTCAGAACCTTGTTTAACAAGTAGATACACTGTAATTTATATTAGCAAAACTAGAGTCAGCAAGTTTATTTAAGTTAAATTTACTAAGTTTTTACGGACGACTGAATAACGACTCTAATACTACAAATATTTCGTAATAATAAAAACATAAGTGACATAAATCGACAAACATATTCAAATCATATCTCTATAAAGAAATAAGGATATAATCTTTCTGCGAAAACAATTCTCCAAAGTATTACCACAGAAACATGTAGGTATACAATAGATAACTTATAAAATATCCCAGTATAAATATATCACTTTACGAATCTAAAGATAAATTCAAATTAATTGGTAACATTGCTTTTACCTTCCACTTCATATTAAAGGCATTCAAACCGTTACAAGTAAAGCAATTACGTATTTATTAAATTGTGTCTATCAAAAACTTGACAAAGTTAATAATAGGTACACATTTACGCCTGCTAATAGGCCGAGGATATATTTTATGTTGACAACAGAATTAAATTATGTGTACGCCTGTTGTGTAGAGAGTCCATGATGTTCTGATTATTTTTTATGAATAACATAATATTGTACAAAAAGAACAGATTCGCTAAGAATAACGATCTAAATCTGCTGTTTTTGTTATACTAGATACGGGTGGTAAAAAAACATCGCGGGCTTCATCTAGTAGTTTCATAATTTCGGTGTTTCCGTCTTGGGAAATTATGCTAATTAGAAATCGATAATATAGGTAAACAAGACGTTTAGGCTGTCATTAGCTTAGCCTTATTATATTATTAATAACCTTCTTCCAAAGGAGTTGGAACCTCAGTCTTAATGATACAAGGGTAAAATCCACATAAAACATAAGGACATAGAATTTTAAAAAAAACATAGAATCTGGTTAAAATAAGCTATAAGCCTAGGGTTTTTTAGTTTGTAGCTGTTGTCTTCAAGGATCACAATTCGTCACAACATAATAATTTTGAAGTTTAACTTCTTTAGAATCGTTGTGATTTGAAAATTCAACGAAACGAAAAAATAAAAAGCGACACCAAAAAAGTACAAACATATATAGGATTTAGCTTGCGACGGATATGACAAGTTATATTTGTCTCATTCTCTCGTAAGTTACTTTTCTGAAGTTTAGCTTCTGCTGTATGTGTGAATTGCACACACACACTTTTTTTGTTTTTTGATTCATGCATTGTAACCAAATAAAAACAAAAATGGTGGATCGTTAACAATGCCAATAGATCGGCTTGTCCTTGTACCAAAAAGCTTCAAGTCCCTTGAATTGTAGGGCCCATAATGGCCACCCTACGTATGTTTTTACTGCGCAGGCTGGCTGATTGAAAAGGCCTAATTGGAAACACCGCACGTTCTGCAATCAAAGTCGCTCACACCATAAATTCGTTCGGCGAAAGCTGTTGACGGCGTGAATAGGACTTTAGTGATAATTACAGTACGTATAGCGTTTGCATTAGGCGCGTTACATTCATTCGACAGATCCTGAAACGATGGCTTAGCTTTGAATCTTTCGCTGCTTTAACCACTCTTTCTGTGACTTTTGCCATTTTCATGGTTAGCAGAGCGAAATTACACAAATGCATCAAGCTTACTTTGCAATAATGCACTAACTAAAAACCTAACTGCAATTGGGCATTAAGTATCATCAACATCTATGGAGAATTCGTTGGAGTAAACAAATAATAATGTCATTCCGACCAAATTTAGGCCATGGCGGCGTATCTCTATAGAGTATTGCCATCTGCGCGGGAGTTATTTTAATGCAATTTCACCTGATGATAAGTGATGATGCAGTCTAAGATGGTAGCGGGCTAACCTGTTAGGGGCATGATAGTTATACCCCTATTCGGTTTCTACACGGCATCGTACCGGAACGCTCGATTGTTTGGCGGCACGTCTTTGCCGGTAGGGTGGTAACTAGCCACGGCCAAAGCCTCCCACCAGGCAAACACAGGTGCACTCTCTGTTCCTTTACTCTCATGGGCCGTAAAATCCGACACAACCGGATAGAGATCAGGCGCACCAACAGCTTAACGTGCTCTCCAAGTACCCAAACTATTAGTTGTATAGGGACTTCAAAGCGTTGCGAAGTTGTATTGCATATATATATGTCACCGTAAGATTGCAAAAACCGTTAGATTGTAATCTAACTACTGAAATTGTAAACTGTCGATAGATTACAATTTAACGCATTAGTTTTCGGTAGATTGTAATCTGTTAGGTATATTAACTCGATAAAACCTAAGTGCTCGGCCTGCGGCACTACCAGATTATTTATGTCGAACCCTAACCTAACCTACAAGAAAGAGACAAGAAAACGTAAATACAATGAATATTTCAAAAATTGACACTCAGAACATTGAACGGTTCACAATCTTTCGACAGTTTACAATTTTGCTAGTTAGATTATAATCTAACGGTTTTTGCAATCTTACCGTGACATATATATAGTTTGATTGCTTTGCGCCTACGTCAATATTCTAATTTATAGCAAAATATTTATTAGTAGAAAACTTATTTTGGCGCTAGACTGTAAAATTCCTAACATTGGGGTTTAACTAAATAAAGAAGCCACTGCTAATTTGGTTGTATAGGTGCTAATTTGGTTGCTCAGACCGATGCGCAGTAAATAGAAACATTGAAGATCAAAGCTATTTAAAATAACTTAAACATTTTTTAAATGCACTATTAGCTTGATATTTTAATTGAACAACAGCAAAAACAACAATATCAAAAACAACAAAATATATTTCTACAATGCACCTAAATAGCCTGGAATAAAACAATATGACAATTATCTAAAATACCCCAGTAATTGGGAAAGCGAATTAAAACTTCACAAAGTCAAGCTTAAAGCCTTACAAAAATGTCTCAACAGAACAACGCTTTTCTTTAATGAATAACTAAGTAATTTGTAACACTACAGAGCCACTCACAGTGTCTAATAAAACCATCTCTTCCTACATTATTTCAAAATAATTATCTTTTAAAACTAGACCTTTACCCTCCATTTCATTATAACAAAAGTACAGTAAGTCATAAAAGTTATTTATTTATAGAAACTCTTTTAAGAGAGGGATAAGGTTCAAATTTGTGTGGTGTAGAAATTCGGACTTGGTCAATTTTTATGGGTCTGGGAGCACTGTGGGTAATGAAAGACGGACCGCACGGGGCGAGGCAAATTGCTTTCAGACGACACGTTGCATTAGGATGGTACATGCTTTGTTACATTATCCAACACAATTATTATGATAAAATGAAAAATGTCGAGAAATGTTGAAAAATCATCCGAGCGCTGAGAGAGTTTGCTTTTAGGAGCATTTTCTGATACAACAAATAGCGGTTGACCCTTTACTGACAACGTGGGGTTCCCGAGTGCAAATAAATAAATTGCCTTTTTTACAAATAACATTTAAAGAACAACATATTTCTCGTCCCTTCTGACCATTCCTCCCTTTAAAAATCTATGTTTTCACTTTACAAGTAAGATTTTTTCAAGTATGACGTCTTTTCTCCGCTCTCCAACCGATTCTTTTACTTTTTTCTGCACTGAAGAAAGATTCCTTTCACACAAATGTTACAAGTATTCAACAAAATTAAAGTATTGCTATAATTCTACGGGAATAATAACGACACCTGCTAGGAATTATGACAAACTCAATAATTAATTCGCCAAAAACTGAGATACAATGTGTTTACTTGTAGCTGGCATTATATCAAATTAACAAATATACGTCACTTTGAAAGGACATAATTATTGATTTTTTGGATAAATAAACATAAAATACACCTGACTAATTCTGCACATGGCTAAAACGTCATGTATTTGATTTGGAGAACGTTTCAGATTCGATTTCAATCAGCTATAAAATATAGAATTCTTGAAATTCAATTTATAATTATTTAGGTATCACGCGAACCGGATTGTAGTTTTAACAATCTTGTACAACTATGAAGTATTATCGGCTTCTAGGAATACTAGGTTTATAATTATTATCTAGGTCGTTATCATGCGGTGAACCAGGTCGTCTAAAAAACATAGTAACTATTCAATTTTTCAAAGCTTTTGCGTCATGCGAACTCAACATTGGATATTTCAGAGCAAAAATATGTAAACGCAGTGTTTGAATTGAACAAAATTCTATTTCGTCCACACGCTGCCTTTCACTGGGTTGACTTATCAACGATTCCATGAACACGGTTTGAGTACAAACCGAAAATAAATTTCAACGTTTCAAGAATTCCTTCGCGAATTCGGAAACCGAATGAAAAATTTATATTGTTACCATTCGACGATCCAAGAATAAGACTTTTGTCCAATTTTTGAACATCGGAGATTGTTCTAAAAAATTAATACGAAAGTTTTTTTTTTGACATTTATAAACTAGCGCTTGGCTGCAATCAGACTTGCTGGAAGAAGTGATGCAGCCTAAGGTGGAGCGCGCTTGCCTGGAAGAAAGTCTATTCTTTTTTTTCTTTTTCTTTTATCCACTACAAGCTAGCCCTTGACTGTGATCTCACCTGATGGTAAGTGATGATGCAGTCTAAGATGGTAGCGGGCTAACCTGTTAGGGGCATGTCAGTTATATTAAACCCATACCCCTTCGGTTTCTACACGGCATCGTACCGGAACGCTAAATCGCTTGGCGGCACGTCTTTGCCGGTAGGGTGGTAACTAGCCACGGCCGAAGCCTCCAACCAGACAATCTAACTCTTGAAGATACCAATATTATGAGCGTATAGAAAAACGGAAGCCGAAAGGGCGAATTATTATGATGTCACTACTTTTTGTTTCCTCGTGGACCTCGATAAAGATCCTGCTCTTATCGGTAAAAGATATTTATTTCAGGACACGTTAAATAAGTACTCAAGAACAATATTGAAATACCCAAATCCCAAGTAATATAGAACAATATACAAGGAAATTAAATACACCGAGAATAGAGACAACTTTACTGGAAATTATTTGAGTAAATATAATTAAAGAGACAACTTTCGGCATTTAATCGGCTTTACAACGGCCTTTTGTTGGCCTAAAAACTTAAAACGGACTAAAAGCAAACTAAAGTACCATCAGGCCGTTTACAACTCTGACTCGTGGACCATTTTAACTGGGTTAAGTCCAAAAATGTACATTTAACTTGTTGTTTTATTCTACTGAGCAACTTTGTCATTCGGCGGTCGCACCTTAATGGTTAAACTACCTACCTAACTAAAACGACCCTAAATCCAGTGTACGTATTTTTCTGATAATTGACTCATCTGAGCATCCAACCAAGGCCTTTTTGATTACCAAATAGATATATCTCGTTTTCAGGACGAAAATGGTAGTATCATTTGGATTTCGACAGAAGCAGGCAGCAGCTGATGCAGAATTTTTATCTCTAGTACTAGAAACGATATATGCCAAACTTTCAAAACGAAACGTCGGATTTTTAAAGCTAAAAAAAAGGTGAGTTGTTTACATTGTTTGAGTAGTACCTCGTCCACGCTTTGACTTCCATCGCGATGACCGGATCGGATTCGTTTCGGATTTTTGGTTGATACAAATAGTTGTGTTCACAATTTCAAGAGTATAGAATGTTGACTTTTTCTATAGTATTAGCAATCATCATATATTTAAATTGGTCTCCACTGCGCTCAGAACTCAGAAGAGACCAAACTCTTGCTGGTGGAATGCTTGTGTATCGAATTTTATTGTCAAAGTCTTAAGTGTCGGCGAACTCTCCTCTTTAACCAGTCTCCAGTCTGGTTTCCTTGCGTTCTCATAATATGTTTACAAAGTAACAAACTATTTCAAATGCAAGAAAAATATAAGATATAGGAAGAATATTAAAAATCACAATATAAATACCTATATCACTTATTTAATATATCACTTGCTTTAAAGTACTAGACTCGACGAGTCACATCTAATCGATATAATTTACTATGCTCTTACTGCATCGATTAGCCGCATGTCACGCTGTTGAGTTTATATTCATACCTGCGAAACAAATGCGATACGATGCGATGCGATTGAACTGTAGTCGATTTCGGCCTTAACGGTTCAGGAAAATTTTGTGGGTAACCTGTGTGCCTGAGAGTTATTCATAATTTTCTCTTAGGTATGTTTTCATGAACTATGAAATTACACCCAAACTATATGTACTTAAACATAATGAGCCACCATAATTTTTGCCTGATTGCTGACAAAATTCGCTAATTTAACGAAATTAACTAACATAATAAAATCAAAATCTGAAATTTCAATACAGATTATTATTAAACGGAAATTAAGCGGCGCACGGCGGCAATTTGGTATTATAATGCCCCTATTTAAATAACTTACTGACTTAACTCCCTGTTTTGAATTTCCAAATTCAAGCCACCTTATGAACTGACAAACTAAACTGTAACGAAGTAATTTAAAATAATAGAGCTCCTTTCCTTTGGTTGACAACAAACTGATTGAATTTGTCACGTACCATGGCGTCCTTAAAATAAGGGTTATAATTCTAAAACACGAACAGCAAGAATATTAAAATAATACGACTTTACGTACGACGAAACTATGTGTTTCACCTACAATTAGGTACATAATATAACCTAGTAGGTACATAAAGACCTAACTAATAGAATTCATATTCATTTTAGAATTACAATATTGAATTTCAAATTGTTATTATTATAATTATTATTATTTTCATATTACCTTATCAAAATAATTTTAATAGCGTTCCTTATAATATCGTTTAATTATTATCTACAAAACTGGATCTCTTAAATTAAATTTTAATTAAATGAAGCCATTTGATAATTCTTGTGAAACAAATAATAATTATTAGTAACTAGATGTTGCTCGCGACTTCGTCCGCGTTAATTAATTTCTTTTTCCGCGTTTTTTTCATTAGCGTGGGAACTCTTTAATTTTCCGTGTTAAAATGGGTTCCTGAGAAGAATACGAAAAATAAAATAACGACACACTAAATTCAATATGGCGGAAGATAAAAGCTTGTTTAAAAATATATATATATATATTATTATGTTATTATTTCTTGTAAGCTTTTGAAAAAATATGACACCAGTAATTTGCTCATATATTACCCTAGTAGTTTAGGTATCCTATAAATAAATACCAGAGTTTGCTTAGTACTTCAGACATTTTACGGAGTGCTGTTTTTATCGGAAAACTTCAGAGGGGAATTGTTTTAGCGCTTGCGAGGGTAAAAGCTCTATAATACATAAAACGTGTGTCTAGTACCTACTTACGTTGTTCTGAGTTGTTGAACTTTTTTCTTTCATTTCAGAAACTGTTGTGATATATAGGTATGTATGTAAAACTGCTATTTACCTATAAATATGTTATATACCTTCACCTGGTTCAAAGGTTAGCCATCGCCATTCAGCGTGGCAATGCTGCAAGTTTGATGGGTACCTTTGGCCCAGGGGCAACCAGGGGTGGTCTTTTTGATTAGGGTTTATTTTTTATTTTTTGTTAGTAGGTATATAAGGATTTGTTTTAAATTTATTTAATTATAATTTTACATAAATATATATTGTAGACTTAGTTAAATTATATAATTAAACTCAATTTCCTCATTACTACTAATTATAAAGTGTCTGATAAATACTGTAGTATCGCTTTTTTAACTATACCTAAATATGTACTGTTACAAATTAATACAATACACAATACACTAATAAATTCTACCGCTTGGATTAACTATGTGCATGTTAGTTTTAAGTAAATAGGAAATTCATTGAAACTGTTACAGGAATTAAATTGTAATAATAAAAAGGTTTTACCTAACCCACCCCCAGTAAGTGGATGGACGACCTCTAACGAGCTGGCTGGGTGCCTCTAGAAACAAGCGGCAAAAAGCCGTGTCGTCTGGAGATCCACCCAGGAGACCTTCCTCCAGCTGAGCAGGTTCGGATTTCGGTTGAGATGAAGACAACAAGGTCCACATATTTTATGTATACCGTTAGTCTGTCACCCAAAAACATTGAAATTGAATGAGTACTACTCAAATTCTACATCAATGCCCGAAAACGAATTTCTGAATGACAAAGTTGCATGAACGCAACCGGGCTCGCATCCAGTAACCCACAAGTCAGTGTAATACTTGTTACGAAATATTGTATGTGTTGTATTGATACTTATTGTAAACTTTTTCTTTTTTGAGAATATAGCAACTACTGAGTTGCCGGTCTTGCCGGCTCTTCTCAGTGGAATTATCTTTCCGAACCGGTGGTATAGTATTGACGTATCATAAGTGTCACCCTACCGGCAAAGACGTGCCGCCAAGCGATTTAGCGTTCCGGTACGATGCCGCGTAGAAACTAAAGGGGTATGGGTTTAATATAACTGACATGCCCCTAACAGGTTAGCCCGCTACCATCTTAGACTGCATCATCACTTACCATCAGTTGAGATTGCAGTCAAGGGCTAGCTTGTGGATAAAAAAAAACATTTATCAACCAGCCCGTTTAAAATGTGTATTGATTCGTCTCATTGACGGAAACAAAGGCGTTGCGATATCGCCGTATTTATTTAAATTGTGCACGGTCGCAGTAATGTCAGGTTTCATTTGTGCGATTGGTTGTTTACCGTCGCAAATGTGGCAGTTTAACGTTTTTAATCAGACAGATACCAAATTAAAGGTGAATTGCACCATCGGTGGTTATGGTCAAACCAAAGCAAAAGCTAGCAAAGTCAGTGGCCCAAGTCATTCTCTGATGCTTAATTAAGAACACGGTCTTACATCCCAAAGTGGTTGTTTTAAATGGTTAAATTTAACGATAACTATAACCATCTATGGTGCAGTCGACCCTACATCGTAACGTTACCTGGAGAAAATTTTCGGCCTAGGCTAGTTGCCAACCTACCGAAAAAGACCGCCAAGCGATGTAGCGGTCCGGCACGAACCGATTTAGAAGGTTTAATATAACTGCCATGCCATTTAAACATACTACTAAGTTAGCCCGCTACCAACTTAGACTGCATTATATCATCCAGATGAGATCGCAGTCTAGGGCTAACTCGTATTAAATTCGCCTTTTCACTAAATTCGGTCCAATAAGATGCTACTTATTAGTATGTTATCCTAGTTAAATATCAGCTTTTCCAAGCTGTTAAACACATACCTAACTTTTCCTTCGATCTCCGTGGCGCAGTGTGTAGCGCTGTTGCCTTAACGTACGGAGGTCCCGGGTTCGATCCCCGGCAGGGTCAATTTGGGAATTTATAATTTCAAAATTTTCCCTGGTCTGGCCTGGTGGGAGGCTTCGGTCGTGGCTAGTTACCACCCCACCGGCAAAGACGAGCTGTCAAGCGATTTAGCGTTCCAGTTCGATGCCGTGTAGAAACCGAAGGGGTATGGGTTTAATATAACTGCCATGCCCCTAACAGGTTAGCCCGCTACCATCTTAGACTGCATCATCACTTACCATCAGGTGAGATCGCAGTCATGGGCTAGCTTACAGTGGATAAAAAAAATCTCAGCCGAGTAAAAGAAAGGTCTATAAAACATTTTTCTCGTACTGCAAATATAGCACAGTTATTTCAGCGCACCCAAATCTCGAGGGATGATAAAATATTTAACAATCACCGCAGGGGTGTAAACCTTTTATTCCTTGATGTACCGCAATGCGGCGCCTTTTTAGTGTCAAAGAGCACGAGCATGTGCGGACACCATGGTAAAAATATACCCACGCAAAACTCAAGCTGGAGAATACTTCAGGTTTTCTAAACTGCGTGTGTCACCGAAATCATCGAAATTTCCTGGAACATCTCAGGCCATAAAAAAAAATTGGCAGAGGGACTGCCGATAGAAGTGAAAACAATTTTTTTAAATTAAAATTATTGAAATATATACCATAACACTTAGGCATTAAAGTTTAATTTCGAATGTATATTTTATGTTGGCGAGCATGTCGCTGTTCGCGAGCATGTTGCATTTTTACCCCCTACCAAATAGTGCTCAACGCGCCTAAAGAAGTTTTCACTTCAAAAAGTTTAAGAAATAAGCTTGGCTGCTTGGTTTAAAAAATTAGGCTGCATCACCACTTGCAATCCGACCCGCTTGCAAGTGGTGATGCAGCCTAAGGTGGAGCGCGCTTGCCTTGCGTTTACAGATGCCTGTATATTCTTGATATTTTGAAAGTTTCTTTATTAAAAGAGGAGGGGAAAATGGAAGCAGGTTATAATATTATATAATGAGTTTGATATGACAATAATGTTATGTGACAGAAACATGAATGCTCTTAAATTCGGTCAATGTTTGTGTAATTTTCATCTTGCATAAATACCTATTATTTAACAGTGCAAGATCTATATAAGTATCTATATACATAAGAAACAATTAAATCTTTCCAACCATTTATCTAACTTTTGACTTATGCACGCCTATGAAGTTTCATAATTATTGACAGGCAACCATATTGGCAACCATCGACAAAAAATGCAATACTTCGTAGACGCAGATTGTTTTATACAATGGTGAAGCGACGTTCCCTTTCATCCGATATTTCGGAACTCGCATTCTCATCTAGTAATTACCAGTACGAATTCCCTTTTCAAATTAGTCACGAAGCTTAAACACAAGCTCTCTTGCCACACATCTTTGGCGATGGATGGTTTCTGTGACCTGCTTGATTGATAATATACATTTACTGTACTGTTTTACATAAATGATGTATTTTAATACATACAATAATATACTTGGTTAATTTAAATCGCTTTGGTACAGTAAAAAAAGTTGAGCAAAAATAAATATCAATGTGTCAAATCGATTAAAACTTCTGCCTATATAAAGTCGATTGTTATCAAAAATCGAATCAGTAACGCATTAGAACATCATTGATTCGAGCTGCCAAAAAGTTAACTAAATTATTGGACAGAGAATATCAATGTTAATTTTCCTCATTAAGCCTTCAAGGGCGACAATTTATAAATAGCAAGAAAGAGGAAAAGTGTCAAATATATTACCCAAGTTTGCACTCCTATTACTAGGAAGTGAGCAATCGGAGGAAGCAGGTCAATTACGTAGTAGTTAAGGCCTCTAGCACACTACCAGAGGTGCGTAAGTTACCTGTTTGAGTTCACAGTTCTGTGATCATTGTTAGGGCAAAAAGACAGTACATGGGCACTTGTTATGTAACTTGCACAGGCTTGTGTGACATGACGAAACGTGTTTCTCCATGTTTCTCATACAATTCGGGCGCTACGCACTGACGTTTTTTCATATCCTGTCAATAGTGTGTTTTGGACCTGACGTGATGTCCTGTATAACCCTACACCTAAGTGATTTTCACTGCGTTACTGTAAGGATATATTTAAGTTTGCTTCTAATAAATAATAAATAAAAATTTATCGACACCGTCCAACTTCTTCTCAAGAACGCATGGAGGTATCAAGCTGACATTCATATCAAATACTCAGGTCTACTGTTCCTTAGAGCTGTGAAAATATCAAACATTTAAGCCAACGCAATCAAAAGATACAGCCGCTTATGCTGCAAATTTTCGACACTCGCAAGGAATCAAAACCTACAGGGTACTTCCCGTGAACTCAGAATCTTGAAATTTGGTACGAAGCAATATATATAGCACAGATAAAGGAAAAATTGCGAAAATCATAAATTTTTAGTTACATCATATGATAAAAATATTTTTAATAATTTTAAACTTACTAATGTTATGGATTTCATTTAGCAATAAAAATACCATAACTTTTTCCGATATACCCACAGGCCTGTACGGAACCCTCGGTACGCGAGCCCGACTCGCACTTGGTCGGTTTTTTTTAATAATAATATATACTAGCGACGCTGCCACCCGGTCAGATTAATTTTAGGGACTATATTATTATGTATTTTTTCTACATAGACTCAATTCTCGCTCATTAGCCTTGCAGTGGAAACCGCGAAGGAACTCTAGACCGCGCATTATACCTTAGTGACATTGATGTACCTTAGCGTGTCAAGCTGTTAACGGTGTAACCGCATGTTTACATACATTAAGGTAGTTTTAGTCACGCATCACCGTGCTTTCAACATTATACCTAGTTAATTAATTTTAATTAGTCAATTACTTCTCAATTAACCTCTTTAAGTGGTAATTATTCAAATAATTGATTTAAACTTAAAAATCTATTGTATTTTCTATGGTCATTCGACTATGAAATTTGTTCTTTTATAATATGCAAATCATAGCCTTGAAAAATATGACTTAGGTTGAGATCTTTGTCATAATTGAGTGACATAATAATATGGACACACACATTAAGTCTTCGTTCGCATGGATTTAGATTTCAAAATCTGGTGGGAACTCTTTGATTTCCGAATAGCATGTAAACCTACATGCTATTCATGCAAGCCTACATGCTATTCATGCTAACCTACATGCTATTCATGTAAACCTACATGCTATTCATGTAAACCTACATGCTATTCATGTAAATCTACATGCTATTCATAATAATATGGACACACACAAGTCTTCGTTCGCATGGATTTAGATTTCAAAATCTGGTGGGAACTCTTTGATTTCCGAATAGCATGTAAACCTACATGCTATTCATGCAAGCCTACATGCTATTCATGCTGACCTACATGCTATTCATGTAAATCTACATGCTATTCATGTAAACCTACATGCTGTTCATGTACATCTAGATGCTATTCATGCAAAATATCACGCCGTTAATAATATCCACTGTGGCGTGATTGTAAGTGAAACAAAACAAAGATTTTTTTTATTGCGTGATAGGCTTGCGCTTGACGACAATCATGCTTATTGCAAAGCAATGATGAGGTCTAGGTTGGAACTCGCTTGCCTAGAAGATGCCTATTCACTCTTGCCTGGTACTTAAGTTATAAGTGGCAGGAATCACGTGCGCTGGGAGGGTGTTCCACACCCTAGCGGTTCGTATCAGAAACGTCGAGCAAAAACGCTTCGTGCGAGCAAATTGGACGTCAACCACATAAGGGTGCCAACGCTCACGGTTTCTCGCTGTTCTGTGGTAGAACGGAGAAGGAGGAACAAGGTTATGAAGTTCCAGAGCACACTCCCCATGGTATATCCGATAAAAAACCGATAAGCAGGTGACATTGCGTCGGTGTTGTAGACTGAGCAATTTCGCCTGCGTGAGTGATTGATCGCCAATTATTCTTCGGGCCCGGCGATCTATCGAGTCTGATGTATCGAGTTGGTACTTGGCGGATCCATCCCAAAGGTGGCAGCAATACTCGATGCCAGAACGAACTTGTGCCTGATAAAGAGAATTAGAGAAGGAAAATTCTCGGGCATGCAGGTTTCCTGACGATGTTTTCCATCACCCTTCATATTTATCATAACTCTGAAAAGTAAGAGGTGCGTGCGTGGATCAAACCTCCAATCATCCGAAAGGAGGCTGGCCGAAGGGCGTCTAAACCACCACTACTTTCATCACCGCTATCACCACCATATTTTGACCATTTTCAAGCATATTTTCCTTTTTTATTACATCACCATATTTATGGGTATCACTACTTTTCAATATTGGTAGGATTAAAATAACTTTACATTATTTTATTGAATTGTAGTGATAAAAATATCACGCGCTAACGTTATTTCCTGAACCAAAGTTCAATTAGATTTGAATTGCAATTTACACGTAATCAGCTAACCTCATACGGACACGAGTCCAGTGCTTGAGCCTTGCATCAAATAACACTGAATAGATTAGGGCTGAATTCGTCCGATTTCGGAATGTCTGATAAGCTGAATCAATGAAATTGACGCTTAAATCTGGGCGGATTTTAGTCACTGAAATTGAAATTCTCTTAGGCTGGACGCTCACTGGGTAATGTCGCTTGAGCGATTCTTTCCTTTAAGCAGATGTAGGTTTGTAGCTGCTACCAGTAGGTCTGTCCAGTATTATAGGTCTGTCTGGTCTGTTTAACCGCGGATGATAATATTTCCTGGTTTCGGTGATCCAGTAATTATGTAAAACCTGTATCAATCTATAGTCTTATTAGGCATGATGACTGATTTGAAAAATGGTCGCAAGTATCTACTATTTCGAAAAAATAACTTATTTCAGCAGAAAAATAAGGTTTGGTAGATAAAATTAGCATTTGAAACTTAAATTTTAAAATTCACGCCAAAACGCTAGCCGGTGTCATGGCGTCGCTTGTGACGTCACTATTGTTTTTACCAATGTACTCTGTGCAGTGTGCAGTAAACTATAGTGTGATTGTCAAAGCTCGAAAACAAACAATAGTGACGTCATTCACTTCTGGGTGTTTAATCCAATATGGCGGATTGCTATATTTTATTTATAATTTTATTTTATCAAAATAATAATCTCACTCAAAATAGAAAAGTAAATACGTTTTTTATAATCCATGGATCCTATTACATTAGATAAATTCATAATTTCATTGATTCTTGGTTACTGTCATCATGCCTATTGCTGTGATTGGCTGTGCTGCGTGAATGGATTTTGGCCTAAGAGTATTAGCCAGTCAGAAAACATTTCGATCGTTACACTGTAGGCTGTAGCTGTCATTTTACAGACTGACATACTTTTATGTCGCTTACGCCTTGGTCACTCCTGCACACCTGTCCAGGTGGACCAGGTGGTTAGAGATCTCTGTGTGAATGTGGCTTAGACGAAGGTACTGTCTCCCACATATTGTTTTCTTGGTCCCCCGCCCAGTAAATGTTGAGTGTTTGTTAATGTCTGTGTTTAGTCCTTATTGTAAATTTGTATGTGAATATATTTAAACTAACTATGTTAAGCTGTAAACATATCTATGTACATAACTGTGTAATATGTACCTACCTACTAATCATAGTAATTTGTTGTTCTAGGGTAGAAACTAACCATAAAACATTGGAAAAAAAAGCATGCCATTAATACATAATCCAAATTAAAAGCTGGATACTTAATACCTCCCGGCTATCACCTATAAAGTGTGTCTCCTCCATTCCACGCGTCATTGGCGAGGTATATTGTACCCATCTGGTACAAACGCAAGCCCTAAACCAAGAACTGAATTGAAGTATGGATATTATTTTAGAAACTATTTATTTTTAGTATGTACTTAGGCACATAAATAAAATTTAAAGAAGTTTTAAATTAAGTTATGAATGCTTTGATATCACAACAATTGGGTTTGAGTTTGAGTATTCCTTTCCCCACGAGGGCCTTTTAATTGCGGTCTCACTCCGGCACCGGAAAATCCTCAAGAGGTTAACTTAACAACTGCAAAGTACAATAAACGTGTTGAATTAAAAGCCTTATTTATACAAAACCTTTGTTAAATTAAATACATTCACAAAGAAAAAACAATAATTCTGTCGGTTCCAAAAGTTTGACATGTATAATATAGTAATTAATACTAGGAAAATTATATAGCACTTAACTAAAGCAACGCATCGAGATTTTAAAAAAATGGTTTTTAAATTTTAACAATAAGCATGTGTTTGAAATTTTCTATATCAGCTGTCATTTTCATGTCAACCTGCGAAGAAACTCGTCAGATAGTGAAGTCACAGCATCATAACTAAATCAGTTGAGCAGCTTTGTGCAAAAGGCCTGTAATTCCGTAACAGGTTTAAGCAGATTTTATATATTTTTATTTTGTTAGCACCGCCAAGGCGTCTTTATTCGGATTAAGTAATTAAATTAAAAATGTCCCGTAAGCCTTATTCAACGAGGATTGACGTGAAAAGCTAGCTGCTAGCGAGCACCGTACGCTTAGTCTAAGTTTTAACATTGCAAATTCGATTGACGTAGTGAGCATTCACTCACGTTATTCACTCAAGTTAAATGAACCTTAACTGCATTGGTTTAGAGCTCATTTTATCATTTCGTGTATTTATTCACAGCCAGCGCTTCAAACGCTGAATTTGTGACTTTAAAGCAAGAGCTTTTTGGACAATTTTACTTTGACGCTAATGTGATCGAACGTTCAATAGGATCGATTGAATTTGCAATGTAAAACCTCAGAGTAAGCACAGTGACATGCGTGTCCTGGTATTTAAATCATGAGGCTGAGGTCTAAGCCACTAGGCTATCATCATTTCTATGGACATTATTAATTACGAGTACGTCCATACGTACTTTTGGGTCCATTTTACTTTGACGTCAATCGAATTTGCAATGTAAAAACTCAGAGTAAGCGTACAGGACGCATTTTGTATGCATTCACCAGTCAGCGCTGCAAACAAAATGTTTCGAAAAAATCGGTTGTCCTGAATTAGTGACTTTAAATTAAAAGCTATTGGGTCTATTTTACTTTGACGCCAGTGTGATCTAACACTCGATCACGATCAATCGAATTCGCAATGTAAAAGCTTAGACTAAGTGTACAGGTAATAAAATACATACCTATTCTGAAATTCAAATGCGATTAAAACGAGTAAGAATAAAGGTGTAGGTCGCATCACGTGATATAGGTACCTAGACTAGAGCACACACAATACTTTTACCACTGGAAAATTAACATCGAAACATCGAAAGCATAGCAGATTTTGCATCGAAAACCAACCGCGCTCTATTTCCTTCCATCACTCGACCATTAAATGTTTAAAACGGGATCGAAATGTCGTCCGGGATAGCGACTAAAATGCCGATTTGAAATCCATTAGAATGCCTTAGATTTGTAATCCTGTGCTACAAGGCCAGCAAGCGAACAATTTAAATCCATGTTTAAATTACGGCTAATGTATAGTACTCTTTCATGTCAGAATTAAATGGATTATGTTCCGGTTGATGTTAACGAAACGTGAAATTAGCTGTCGAGTATCACTGACTTTGTTTATTTGCAAACGAAATTCATTTTAGCAGCCTGTAATAGATACACATACACTGGCGTGCAGGTCATAGGTACGTAAAAGCACTGCTTACCCACGTCATAGAACTATGCTTGTTCTGCATTATGATCTACCATTAAGTAGGTACTAAGTAATGCTTATCCAGGCCTCAAACCCTGTGTGCTAATATAACTTTTTACGTAACGGTCTTTTCAAAATATACGGATGGAGGGAGTAAAAGTAGTAGGTAGATTATGATGACATGCCATCATCATGATATAGGTATTTTTTTTTATCCACTACAAGTTAGCTCTTGACTGCGATCTCACCTGATGGTAAGTGATGATGCAGTCTAAGATGGTAGCGGGCTAACCTGTTAGGGGCATGGCAGTTATATTAAATCCATACCCCTATTCGGTTTCTACACGGCATCGTACCGGAACGCTAAATCGCTTGGCGGCACGTCTTTGCCGGTAGGGTGGTAACTAGCCACGGCCAAAGCCTCCCACCAGGCCAGACCAGGGAAAATTCAGAAATTACAAATTCCCAAATTGACCCTGCCGGGGATCGAACCCGGGAAAATGTAGCAGACAGACAGAAAGACAGACACACTTTCACATTTTATAATATTATTTTTTTTTTTTATTTTATAATATCCCTTAATCAATTTGTAGTTCTACAAAAAGTAACTTACTTACTTAATATCGTCAAAATACACGTGTTTAAATGAAAAAAAAAAAAAAGTATGGAATTAGTATGGATGGATATGAATTATTTGAATTCATTCTTGATTTAAATGTACCTATATAGTCTAAGATCCCTGTATAGACCGACCTTCACCGAGCTGGTTAATGGATGAAAAGTATTTTAAATCAAATTAAATATGTCAATTTTTTTAAACATTTCACTGATTTTTAATAGACAAATTCCACACCACTCGAAAGTATAAAGCCTATAGAATATGCAAACGTTAGCTTGACTATTTTTTTCACGTCACAACTCTTGGGGAGGCAGGTATAATTAACAGGTAAATCGATACCTGCCTACCCAAGAGTTGTGACGGGAAAATAATAGTCAACCAAACGTATGCATATACTATACTCTATAGGCTTCGTACTTTCGATTGGTAGGGAATTTTTATATTAACCAAACCAGTAATTTTTTTTTTTAAATCGTTAATTAATCATATTCTGGACTGAAATTTTTTAGTCAACCCATTTGCAATATATTTATTGACATATTTAATTTGATATAAATTACTTTTCATCCAATAACCAGCTCGGTGAAGGTCGTTCTATACTGGGATCATGTACTAATATTTTAGATAGCGGGGAATGCGGAAGCCGGAAGGGTATTCAATTTCCATATATCTTAGCGTAGATACTAAGGTCTGTACGTGTCCGGAGATTATCTACCACTTGCGCTGCGTCAGAAGGCACTGCTCTCTCCTAATATGCGAACATCTTAAATATCTATACCTACTTAATTGTTATAGCATACGATATCTTAGCAGGTATGTTTGTAATAAAAAAAGTTACTAGTAAAAACCAACTCACACGTTACAATACATTGTCAATGAGATTCCCAAGGTACACTATTGTTAGAGCACAATACTTCATGAAGTTTAAACAATGTAATCGTATGATGAAATGCATTTGTTAATGCAATTGATTAATAGGTATCTTGTTAAACCCTCGTAATGATGACTGTCTCTCTGGTTTAATTGTTGGCATGTTTGATTCGAGTCCCGGGTCGGGCCATAATTGAGTATTGGATTTTCTAACTCGTAATTCTCAGTACTAGCCCGGAGTTAGGAAGTTGGCGGTGTGTCACCCCCGTTCCTCGGAGAGCACGTTGAGCTATCGGTCCTGGTTATTATCACTAACATGATAGTAGTCGTTAAAGCCCACCAACCCGCATTGGACCAGCGTGGTGGGTCTAAGCTCTAATTCCCTCTCTATTATGAGAGTGGAAACCAGTGCTTAGCAGTGGGACGTTAATGGGTTGTAGTGGTTGTTAAACCCATGATTTTTTAGAGAAACACAAAACGACGTTGTGCTGTATACTACATGTACAAAACTCTATTAACTAGGTCTTTCTTCTCCTCTATTCGTCTTTGTCGCGCGTCGTCTACATGTAGACGTCTGGAGGACGCCTGGATCCAGCAAAATTTTGTGATTAAACAGAAATAAAGTTTTCAGGTTAGGTGTCAGTAGTTTATGAGGAAACAGAACAGAAGTTGTCAACTCAGAAGACAGAAGAGAGTTACACAAGAAGAGTACAAGAGAGAAGAGAGAGTAGAGAAGAGAGAGAGCTCGAATGCGTGCGGCAAGAAATACTATGCGACTAGCATTTGGGACCACAACTCTATACAATTCTCACCCGCGGTTAGTTAAATCTATAAAAACTTGAATGCGAGTGTCGAAGGTCTCACCTCTCTTAAGTTTGTACTAAATGCAATAACTCGTAGGTCGATTAGTACTCATGCATGTCTTGACATACGTAAACAATTATTTACGGTACTATTTCAACAATCTATACAAGTTAATAATTAAAAAAATTAAAAAACACGACTGCCCTGCCAAAAAACGAACTAAAAAGTAAAATGATATTTCTTTGTGAATCACTGGATATTGAACTATAGTGTTATATATTTTTGGAATCTACTCATCATTTTCTAGATGATGATCTTATTTTCGAATTTTTTTTTTCAACTTTAGTCTTTAATGCGAGACCATGGTCACCCCATCAATTTTTTTTTTTAAATTTTGCTTGCCTATGCCACCCGGAATAAGCTAGGGAGCTAAAATCGGTTCAGGCGTATAGAAGTTATGGTGGAATATACAAACTCACATACATACATACATACATAAATTAACCCTGAAAACAATATACTCCTTTTTTCAGGCAGTCGTTTAATAAAGAGGTAAAGTTTATAAGTTTGTGAGGTTGTAGGGGGTAATCTCTGGATCTACTGAACCGATTTTGAAAATTCTGGTACCAATTAGTAAGCCACATTATTTGTGGGTGTCATAGGCTATACATATAATAATATAGTGTGCACAATTAACCCGAAAAATTAGGGAGTTCCCGTGGGAATCTAAAAACTTATTTCACGCGAACGAAGTCGCGGGCATCTGCTAGTATTTAAGTAAAAAAAAAATTTACACAAAAAAGTGCCACTGCTGGGCTTCTTGCGGGCTCTTCTCAGTAGAAACTAACTATTTTCTAAACTGGTATAGGTACTAAAATTCTACACCAATGCTGGTAGTAGAGTCCTGATGATAGACTAGTTGGCCCACATCAAAATAATAATTTTTTTTTTTTTCAAACAAAATGGTAAGATAACCTACAGAAGACAAAGCTATTGGCAACGCTCTTTCTATAATATGCAAATAAAGAATTGAATGGAATACAATCGTCACTCAGGTACCTTTAGTTTTTTGTGCCAGTGCTGACTGATTTTCGTTATAATATTCTAACTTGTATTATACGCATATAGATTCGTTTCGCTCGTACCACTGTTGCGAATAGGCATATAAAATTCAAAGTTACCTCGAATACGTTACCAAATCGATGCCTATACAAAACGAAATATTACTTAATACATTTATTTAAACTAGAATGAGAAATCGACGTAGTATGACGAAAATCTTATTCAATGCTAATTTGACCAAGGTGGTATTGATAAATATAATAATCATTGAAATAAAATATTACGAAAATCTAGAGATTTCAAATTCCTGTAAAATGAATTTCATAATCGTCGAATTACCGATCATTATTTAACCACTAATTTACCAATAGTTAGAGGAAAAAATTGCTAAACTCTTATTACTGGAACAATTATTTTCACGTGATATGTATATTTCAAACTTACCAATGGACCGATTATACCGTTTCTGTCATGTACGCGTAAGGAAGCTGTGTGAAATCTGAATAATTTCGCGTGCACGTAAAAGTAGTAAATAGTCTTTAAGGGTCTTTACAGATGGTTTTCAAATATATATATCCGAAACGTATGAATAAGGACGCTGTGTGAAGTATAAATAATATAGTGTGCACAATTTAACCGTAAAGTAGTACTAAAACCTCTTCTATTTTATAGACGGTAAAATAATAAGATTTTCAAAATGCCTAGCCGCCTCTGGAGATAGGCCGCCGTGGCCGAAATTTGGAAATAAACCGAATCTCCAGAGGATTAGCCACCTGCGCGGGGAATATTGTTATACACAAGTGTGTGCGCATACACAGGTGCACTTTCTGTTCCTTTACTCTCATAGCCCGATGGGACGGAAAATCCGACACGAACGGAGAGATCAGGCGCAGGACCGACGGCATTACGCGCTCTCCGAAGCAAGGGGGTGAAACTTTCTTACTCCGGGCTAGTACTGAAAATTTCTGGTCAGAAAAACTTTTTTTTTTATCCACTACAAGCTAGCCCTTGACTGCGATCTCACCTGATGGTAACTGATGATGCAGTCTAAGATGGTAGCGGGCTAACCTGTTAGGGGCATGGCAGTTATACTAAACCCATACCCCTTCGGTTTCTACACGGCATCGTACCGGAACGCTAAATCGCTTGGCTTTAGGTCTTTGCCGGTAGGGTGGTAACTAGCCACGGCCGGCGCCTCCCACCAGGCAAGAAAGGTCAGAAAAACTTAATACTAGTTAACTGATCTGTAGTACCCGTTTTGCTGAAAGCATGCATGTACTGGCACGTCTGTTGGCAGTTTTGATGCAGTTATCCAGTCAGCTGTATTAAATAAAAATTCTTTCCAAAAAACCGACTTCCAAAGCCACTGTACAGTAAAAAATAATTTTGATTTCTACACACTATGTTGAAGTCGGGCGAGCCTGACACGACAACTTTGCCTATCTCTGTATACTCGCCCGACTTCAACATAGTGTGTAGAAATCAAAATTATTTTTAATCAACTTCCAAAAAAGGAGGAGGTTCTCAATTCGGCGCGTATGTTTTTTTTTTAAAATGTATGTCGTTGCATATCTCCGTGGTTTTGAAAAATTTTCTTTTCAGTGGTTAGAGGAAGCTCCCGAGGTGGTCCCATAAAAAAATATGACTCCAAATCCTCAATCTACAAAATACAATTTTGCGGTCGACTCCAAACGCAGACCGTCTACATAGAGCCTCTACATTATGTGTAGTTAATCTATCAACAGTGTTTCTAACGTATTCAGTACGGAACGTGATTTCAGCGAGGATTTGCGCTTCGACGCTTATTGCTTTGTGTCAGCTAAATAAACTGGCGCGACTTAGGTAGGTATACGAAGTTGTTAAGATAAATCGCTGGAAAGAAAGACGTTGAAGATTTATCTTTTCTTAGTGTAGCACAGTTTAGAATCTATTCATTTATTATCAACTGGCTGTAGAAGTCTAAATCCCTAGTGTAGATTTACAGGCAAATCTGAGTGTAACTAACGGGTCATGAGCTTTGAGGCACAGAATACTAATCAAGTCTCCCAATTAGTAGACATCATTGAAAAAAATAATAGAAGGGAACTTTGGTATTGTGTTATGGGTCAGGTGATTTCTTTCGCAATAAACTGTTCAGGTAAAGGAAAGAGTAGTGTTTTAGCAAGTTAAGTTAAGAATAAGTTAAGTTTGAGTAAATTTTATTTAATCGTATGGCGTTCGGTACATAATAAGCGTTTTTATAAAAAGAACGCTTATTTCGCCTGCAAGTTCGTCGCTCGTTTAGCACCACCCAGGGGACACGTGCAGGGAGGTAGAAGGTAGCTCCTGCGGACGTGAGCGACGGGGCATCCCCCAAGCGACGGGGCATCCCCCAGCGACGGGGCATCCCCCTGCAGCGACGGGGCATCCTGTTTGAGTAAATAAAAAATTAGAACCCACGGCATTCAGTATTTGAATATGCGATATTTTACGCTAGTTTAAATTTAGAAAGAGTTTGACTACTGATGATGTAGATAATATAGTGTAAACCTACACTGTGAAATTTTAACGCGCATTTTAATTTTTCACGCAAGAATAATACTCTACGTATAATATAACCCGGCCTGCACTATTATACGTAGATATATCTTCTAACTAGCTGATGCCCGCGACTTCGTCCGCGTGGTTCGTCCGCATATTCAAATACTGAGCTATAAACAAGTAGTTGTACCTAATCCCTTATAAAGCGAACTAAAGCCGACGGTATTAAACTAATCCGAAGAACTAAATGTGGGGCGATAAGCGAGGGTAATTCTACGCTATACACTAAACGGTTTAGAGCAAAGATAAAATACAGTGCTTCCAAGGTGTAAATACTTTATTACTTAACTAGCTGATGCCCGCGACTTCGTCCGCGTGGTTAAGTTTTTTTTATTCCCGCGCGAATTTTCCGGGATAAAAAGCCTATAGCCTATATCACTCCCCAGATCCTACCCATGCCAAAAATCACGTTGATCTGTTGCTCCATTGCGGCGTGATTGAAGGACAAACAAACAAACCATAAAAAAACAGTTTCGCATTTATAATATTACTATGATTTATATAAAACTACATACAAACTAAAACTACTGATGATAGACGAAAACCGCGAGTATTTAGGTTTTTTGAAAATGCCGTGGAAACTCCGGGATTAGTATCTAGCCTAAGTATACTAAAAAGTTAAATATTCATTCATTAATACGTTCACCTCTGGTTAGCTGACACTTCCTTATATTATTATTTTTTATAGGTATATTAAATAGGCTAGCGCTTGGCTGCAATAAGACCTGCTTGCAAGTGGCGATGCAGCCTAAGGTGGAGCGCGCTTGCTTAAAAGATGCCTATTCACCCTTGATATCTATCAGAAAACGGAAGGCGTGAGTACTATGAATTCAGACAATCAAAACAGTTGCGATGAATGTGACTTCAAATTTCATGTTGGCCCGAAAGAAAGAAAGAGGATGAAAGAAAACCAGTTTATTCGCCAATGGTGTCACTGACAAAATATAGATACAAATGTAACATATTCGCATGTGACACCATCTAGAATGGATTTACAGCACCAGGCGGTCATGCCCTGCATCATAAGCACCACCTTTTATTGAAATAAGTCAGATGCTCTTCCAGGATTAGTCCAAGCCATAAACCATTTCCATCGCAGATAGAGCCCACTTCCATCCATTAGCCGAATGGGTATTGTACACGGGAAAACAAGTTTGCATTGAAACAGCGTTCATTGTGTATGAAAAATGACAATTAATCGCGAGTGGAAAATGTGCTGGAATACGGAGAAATTACCCATTCGTTCATTCGTTCCGAGCGAAAGAGTGATAAAATTGTACAATGGTCTCCTATTCAGAGTTTCCGATGTTCATACTGACCCATTTTCGTATATTCAAGGACGTGAGTAATTGCAAATAATTTTTAAGCAATCTTTTGTTCTTAGATATACCTACATGTTTCGTATTAATTCTGCAATACGGAAAGAATAGAAAGCTCAATAGCTTTAACTATAATAATTGCTCACAAAGCATCCATACGAAAAAAATTATATAAATGCGAAAGTATTTCTGTCTGTCTGTCTTCTACGATTTCCCGGTCCATCTGTTGAACCGATGTTGATGAAAGTGAATATCCCAGAAAATTAACGAGTTCACGCGGGAATCAATAAACCTTAATACATGCGGAAAAAGTCGTAGGCATCCTATAGTTATTAATAAGCATATAAGCATTGACTTAATAATTAATAAATCATTGACTCATTATATTTACTACCGTGTAGTACACAATGTCTAATGCTTGGATGATTTTTTTAATGATTTGCGCTGGATGACAATCATGCCTATTGGAAAGCGATTTTCTAGCTAAGATAGCGCGCTTGCTTGGAAGTTACTTTAGATTATATTCACTCTTGCCTTCGCGAGCAATCCCATGATGCAAGAAACCAAAAGGATTACTAGTATTTTTAACCGACTTCCAAAAAAGGAGGAGGTTCTCAATTCGGCGCGTATTTTTTTTAATATGTCGGTACATATCTCTTTGGTTTCTGAACCGATTTGAATTTTTTTCTATCAGTCTTTAGAGGAAGCTCTCGAGGTAGTTCCATAAAAAATTCTGACTGCAAATCTAAAAAATAAAAATTCTTTCTCTTTCTTTATTGTTTTGCACAATAGCTCGTTTATTTTGGCAGGTTCAAAAATATTGTATAATAAAAATTCTTTCCAAAAAACCAACTTCCATTAACGCCACTGTAAAGTAATAAATAATTTTTATTTCTACCCACTATGTTGAAGTCGGGCGAGCCTGATGCGTCAACTTTGCTTATCCTTGTTATACCCGCCCGACTTCAACATAGTGGGTAGAAATAAAAATTATTTATTATTTTACAATGGCGTTGGAGGTCGGTTTTTTGGAAAGAATTTTTATTATACAATATTTTTGAACCTGCCAAAATAAACGAGCTATTGTGCAAAACACTTGTAAATTTTTTCCACGCGCACTGGAAACTGAGTATTATTTTAATATTTGACTATGACTACCAGGCTTAGGTGGTAAAGGTTAAAGGTAACGTAGAAACCTAAATCTTCGTATTCACGGCTTGATTTGCAGGGCTTAAGGATTGAATTGATTACAATCGGTTTCAAATCATTTGCCTAATCCTTACCCAACAGAAACCAACATCTGACACTGGTGGTCGAAGCAAGCGGATGAATATTCAACCCGTATTACAAAACAAGTCGGATGTGCTGTAGAATAGATCTTTGGTTAATAATATATTTGTTACTAGTTGACCCAATCCGGTTTCGCATCTCTATCTCTATCCCGATATATTTAATAATAATAGGGTTCACATGTTTTTTTATTTTTTTTTGTTTTTAAAGTAACCTAAATACTAACCCAGATTATTAACTCTTAGTATCCCAAATTGCATTCAAATCCAACCAATAGTTTCAGGGTCAAGCGTTCACAGATAGATAACGCACACACAGATAGATAAGTTGCATTCTGGAAAAGCACATACTCGTAATATAAATACTGCTTTTTTTCCCCGGAAAATCATCAAAGACCTAAATCTACGCGGATGAAGTCGCAAGCATTCGCTAAATTAGCATTAACGAAATGATGCTAATTTTATTTTGTAATCATTAAAAAAAATATTGAAATGATTTTCTTCAAATAGACTTTTACAAGTGCTTATGAATAGTCGAATGAATCTACCACTGGTTCGGAATGCCGTTCCTAACGAGAAGCACCAGCAAGAAACTCAGAAACTTTATTATGTGCACATAACGTTGCAGTCCTAGATTCGCGTCACATATTCTTGTTATTTGCGATCTCAGTACTAAATTTATAGCTTTGCTATTAAACTCAGAAATCAATTCCCATTAAACTGGAGGAAATGTTCGAAAATCCGCAATACCCTAGCTTCAATAGAGGACAGTAATTGCTAACATTTCGGCTAGGTGATTAAACTACCCTAATGTATTACTAAACTTAGTAGCCAAGTTATTCAGCCGTCGAGATAGATTGCAGGATGATACCGACTCGGAGGATTTGAGTTACTGGTACTTTCTATTGAGCGATTGAATTTTCAATCACGTTCTAACAAGTTACGACATGGACTGTAGACCAGATGTTAGGGCAGCCAACTCAAAAGCTTTTCATTCCAGAAGTTCTCGAAAGGTTTGCGGTAGATGTGCGGTAGGTAATATCCAGTACTTAGTGCACAGTCCATACACTTAATTATTAAAGCGAGAACACACTCTTTTGAGATTTATTCGTTCACGCGGGAAATCTTTAATTTTCCGGGATAAAAAGTAGCCTATGGGTTATTCCAGACTATAATCTATCTCTGTGCCAAATTTCATCTAGATCCGTTCAGCCGTTCTGACGTGATTGAGTATAACAAACATCCATCCATATACAATATCCATCCAAACTTTCGCATTTATAATATCAGTATAGATAATATGGACCTGCAGAGTCCTACGCGACACGACGAAACGAGTTCCCCATTCGACAAGTTATGTGTATTCACAGTTTGAAGTTCCTCTGTTAACAGGTCTGTACGCTTACTCTGAGTTTTTACATTGCAAATATCTCTCGAAGCTCATTAAAAATTAAATAATTTCATTTCCTTACAATATTTATCTAATTTTATTAACTGTTGTTCAAGTGCAGGATATAATTCCAATAATTGATCAAGTTTCAGGCTCAGCCTTTCAGAAAATTTAGAGTTCTGAGGTCAACTTTGGACGTTAGAAAATCTCCACTTTGAAAGCCCCCCATTTCGTCAATTTTAGGAGAAAAATTTAAAAAAAAAAATTTTTGGACTCTATTCCGGTCTATTTATACCGGTTAGCCATCCAGTCACCAACATCGGTCCACGGTCCATAACAAACGCTATCGATTGATATGTACAATTGCTGTACTGTCACTGTTTAACATCAATAATGTAAAAAAAATGTGTGTGAAATACACACAGGTAGAAGTGAAACTTCAGAAAAAAAGCCTATGATATAATGAGATATAACTTGTGTTTTATCTCATTCTCTCGCAGGCTAAATCCTATTATGAATATATTTTTTTCTTTTTAGTGTCACTTTTTCGTTTAATTTTTTCGTTTCGTTGAATTTTCAAATGACAACGATTCTAAAGTAGTTCCACTTCTAAAATCAAATAAATTATTTGAATTTGAATTACACTAGACCACTCTACCACAGTTCACGACTTTATTCTCATTTTATCTGTAAAGTAAAACGCGAAGTTTAAATGCAACAGTACCTTAAGGCGCTGTCAGCTCTTAAAATCAAAACACAAATCGAGAGGTTGGCTCTCCTCAGTCGTCACCCCTCACGTCAGTTATGCCCACTTCGGCCGGGTGGCGCTCCCGTCGCGGTTTTCATTATTTTCGCGCGCTTGTCATAGCATGTCACGGATGCCCTCGGATGACAAAACACGGTAACTCAAAATTTGTGAAATTGATAGAATAACGTAAGTGAGTAAATCACGTACCTACCAAAGTCTCTTACATGAGTAGGTAATTGACAAAATACCTATTGTAAATCGCATATCGTGTGCAAATCCATTTTAATACTTAATATTATAAATGCGAAAGTGTGATTGTTAATTGAATTGCCCGTCAATCACGCCGCAACGGAGCAATGGTTCGACGTTATTTTTGGCGTGGGTATAGTTGAGGGAGAGTGACTTTTTATCCCGAAAAATTAAGGAGTTCCCGCGGGAATAAAAAAAACTTCAACCACGCGGACGAAGTCGCGGGCATTAGCTAGCCCAGCATACTAATATCCATACAAAATATAATAAATGCGAAAGTGTGTCTGTCTGTCTGCTACGCTTGCACGGCCCAACTACTCAACCGATTTTGATGAAATTTGGTACAAAGATAGATTACATCCCGGAGAAGGACATAGGCTACCCGGAACCATTATCCTGGAAAATTAAACAGTTACCGCGGGAGTCAGAAAATCTTAATCCATGTGGACGAAGTCGAGGGCATCATCTAGAGTTACATAAGTATCTTATTTACATAAACTACTTACGTGAGTTAATTACAAGTATAATTGTGGCATAAATCAATATCATACGCATATACAATGTACTTACCGACTAAGAGTCTGATATTCATTTTTTGTCAGAAACAAGAAATACAGATGTTATTTCAAAAATTTAAATAGCAAAAAGATGTTGGAAATTGATCATTGAAATCAATTTCTAGTCTTTTGCAGACACATAGTATTATTTACAGTGTTTGAAAAATACTCAAAAATAAAAAACGAAGAAAATCATACAATTTTGGTGTCATGATTACAATTTTTTATCTTTACATACAGAATTATCTATATGGTAGAACGTCGTAAGAGCCAAAACCGCAAATTAGCCAATTTATGTAAAATTTCAAATTTGTACGTTGTTTCCGTACTCTAAAATTATAAGTTTGATTGACAATATTATGTCCGAAGCAAAACCTATTATATTAATTAACTGGACTTAGGTTGGGTGAAACTAAACAAATTAACTTTTTAAAAATCCCACTCAATCAAAATTAAAAATAAATCTCGGGAACGGCAAATTTTCAACTCAAGTAAACGGGAATATAATTGGCCGATTCCCGGGAATTCCCGAGAATCGGGATTTTTTTAAAAATAGGTATTGCTACTTTTATGTACCTTATATCCAGTTTTTTTTAAAATTAAATACAAGTTAGCCCTTGACTGCGATCTCACCTGATGGTAAGTGATGATGCAGTCTAAGATGGTAGCGGGCTAACCTGTTTGGGGTATGGCAGTTATATTAAACCCTAGTCCATATCCCTAATCGGTTTCTACACGACATCCTACCGGAACGCTAAATAGCTTGGCTGCACGTCTTTGGCGGTAGGGTGGTAATTGGTAACTAGCCACGGCTGAAGCCTCCTACCAGGCCAGACCAGAGAAAATTCAGAATATTTAAATTCTTGAAATACAATGCAAGAAAATATTGTTGCCGTGAATTCATTACGGTCCTTTAAGTAACTCTTTCGAAATTGTCAGTCAATTGAACAAATTGGTACTCAATGGATTTCTAAAGGTTTGTACACGGTTAAGCTTTTACGGCCCCGAGTTTTGCATTGGAAACGAGTATTATATATATTAAATTATTCAGGTGTAACAATGGCGCTGACATCTGGTGAAATAACAAGGCGGCATATAGAGAAATTAAAGAGGGACTCTTAAAAGTTCAAACAATAATATATAAGAAAATAACACTTGGAGCTCGTAAAATCTAGAACAAGAAAAATATCCGAGGAGAGACAAAATATCAGAAAGGGAGAATCGAAGAAGACAAAACGCAAAAAAAAATTGTTACTTATAATCATTCTTACAATGTGATTTAACATACTATACATTGGTTGGAAGTTCTACTTATATTTTATAGACGACATTTTACATAATTTAAGTACAAAATAAAGAATAAAGAGTTTAAAATACTCAAAAGTACCTACTACGACTATTATAGTTTTACGGTAAGAAAGTACAATAATTCTTAACATTGTGATCAGTGCCCTTACTTTTCCTTTGAGTAATTGTCAAGGTTCCACTGACAAATTGTCCTCTCAAAAAATCCTCCAAAAAGTTTGGACAGATGGATGTATGGATGTATGAATGGATGTATGGATGTTTGTTACTCAATCACGCCCCAACGGCTGAACGGATCTGGCCGAAATTTGGCACAGATATAGATTATAGTCTGGAATCGCACATAGGCTACTTTTTATCCCGAAAAATTAAAGAGTTCTCGCGGGAACCACAAAACTTTGATCCACGCGTACGAAGTCGCGGGCATCGGCTAATATTGCATAAATGCTTATAATATTGACAATTTATCATTAATATAAGTTATTGTTATGTTATATTGAAATGTATATTTTTTATCGTAACTTGCAAAAACAAAAATAAAAAGCATTGTCTATTTCAGAAGTTATATAATAAATTATGACATAAATTTGCCTTTACGTTAGTCAAAAGAACTAAAATTATCAAATTTTGATAGTGTTTCTGTTATTTTATGTTTGCTGTCCTATTTTTGTGATTGGCATGATTGGTAAGACTAGTAAAACACTTCTGTGAATCTTATCTAAAGTTGTTTTTTAAGTGCCTTTTGTGAGATAAAGTTTAGTTACTCAATGGAATAATTCTCCGTCACTTAATTTTAAAATGATTGTTTTTACTATAATTTAACATAATATTTGTAAACAGTGCTACTGCTCATAAAGATAAATAACTAAGAAACACAAATTTATCAATAAAATAACAAAAGATGATGAAAAAAAAATATCGATTTTATTTCATGTACAATTTTACAAAAATACGCCCAATTCCCAAATTCACTTTGCTGGGGATTAAACCCGGTACATCCCACGTTAAGACAATAGTGCTCAGCACTGTGCGAGTGAGGTACCTAGTCAATAGGGCATGCTCCCGATAATTCCTGGTACCAAAAATTCCCGGTACTTCTGAATAATTTTCAGTCCCGGTTCTCCACACCATAAAACCGGTACTTTTGATACTTTTGAGACTCGAAGTACATACATTCTGTCGATTCTTCTCTAATTAAGTGTGGATATTTCTGCATGTAACAATAATTTAATTCACTATACTGTATTTTATGCTCACAAATTCGAGGTATTAGTTTAAAACCCCCTATTTTTACTTTGGCTATAACGATTATTTTACTGCCACTTCGTACAGTTTCGTATGTTAGTCTTTCTGGTAAGTATTATTTACCAGCAGAGAAGAGCTTTTTTGAAGATCAATGAATTGATGGATCTGTCACTGGAATAAAATTTGTTCAGCCATAATAAATTACAGTAGATTATGCTATATTCTGTTAATTATATCGTTACTTTCATAAATTTCACATGAAGATTGACAGGAAAATATAGATAGACTGTAATATAAAATATACCTCATAAGCCCGAGGCTACTAAATTTTGATTTTTGACTCCACTGTCAATTATACCAATAGCAGAGGGAAAGAAAATATGGATATCCGTATCCATAATTCCCTAAGATGCTCAGGAGTTCTCCATACAATTTTATGTAAAAACCAAGACTGTGAACAGTCCAATCTTTATGTATGGATGTGAATCCTGGACAGTAACGCAGCAGTAACGAGGCTCTTTATGGCTGATAGGAAACGTCTTTACAAAATCCTAGGGTCCTCGATCCTAGGATCCTCCATACGTACGGGGAGGACGGTGAATGGATACCAAAAATACTAAGAGGTACCATATCCAATATAATTGTAGAGACCAAATCAGCGTGCGGCAAAACCAAAAAACGGCACAGAATAGGAGAGAGACGTAACATCTTCACGAGATTCTCTTGGGAATACTGAGTATGGGTTGGAAAATATTGTTGATTTAGATTAACATTTGTAATTCTTTGAGGTGAGGTTACTACGTACGCCTGTCTATAAAAAAAGACCCGTAAAGGATCACTTTGTTGTCCGTGTATCCAAGCCTCAAGGCTTGTTTCTCATAAACTGCTTGATGTAGTAAATTTATATTTGCACTGGCTTCTAATTGCTATAAAAGTAGTTACATATGAGCGTATCACAATAAAAAAAATTTCAACTTTTCAAAGTGTATTTTCATACAAGACGCAATCTCTGTAAACCTATGAACTACAATAAAACTTTGAAATTTGTAACGAAGCGAGTTATGGTACAAGTACATAAAAAAATCATGAATTTACAGTCCTGTGTGAAATATTATGCGATAAATTTTTGTATAATGCCTAATGAATAGTAATATTCAGTATATTCCTGTGTGAAATTTTATGCGATAAATTTTTGTATAACGCCTAATGAACAGTAATATTTGGTCTATTTCATACTTTCTGTAATGTCTTAGCCGTGTTTTTGTGATAATTTAAGGTAGTATCGAAAGTATCGAAAGTCCCGGGAATTCCCGGTTCCGTGCCAATATCGGTCCAAAATTTCCCGGTACTCAAACACAGCACCGAATGCATGCCCTAGTAGTCAGGGAGAATTATAATAAACAAGTTAAGAGATCAACTTGTTCTCAAATATTTCTCAAGAGATAAGTTAAAAAAATACTCTGTACACAAAAACGGGAAATCACAAAAAAAACCAACGACGTATTTCCCGGAAATTTCTAACTCCCGGGTCCCAGAAACGAAACCCTAAGGGTATCTAATATCCAATCAATTAGTAATAAAACTTGCAATAGGCACTTATTTGAAGTATTTGAGACACTACTAGGTCCTTACTCCGCAAGCTTTCGATATAATAATATTATCTGGTCGGTCTGGTCCAATGAGAGCGGACGAGTAGGCAGTAGCAAGCTGAAGTGGCAATGCTTGATTTTCAGTTTTCCTTTCTGTCTTACCACTGTTTTGTTATTTTCCATTCATATCAAAAATTGCACTGGAGGCATACTACTATCGCTTAAATCCGTATTGTTTTAATATAGTTGACGTTCGTGTTTTTAGAATTATAATCCTTATTTTAGGACCTTCAAGGTACGTGACATAAAACTGACATTTTTAAGTAATACTGCTTTAAGCGATGGCAGTGAACCCTCTGACAGTAATTGGATGTTTGACAACTTACCTACTTCTTGGAAATATTAAAAGACGTCATTGTTACAACCAGCAGGAGTTTTTTTTTTAAATAGTGAAGCGACGTGCCTTTTTATGCGATATTTCGCAACTCGTATGTCAATCTAGTAATTACTAGTACGATTTTATTTTTGAAAATAGTTTTCAAAATAATTACGAAGCTGCAACACAAGCTCACTTGATTGTCATTTAAGTAGCGTCATCTTTGGCGTTGGATGGTTTCTATGACCTGCCTTATTGATGTTGCCAAATAATAAAATATACATTTACAGCATTGCTTCACCAAAAATATTTATTTTAATACATAAAAAAGACATTTAGACGCCTGGGTATGTTTATAAAACAATACAAAAAGTTGTAATATCAATGTGTCAAATCGATTAAAACTTCTTCGTAAATGAAGTCGATTGTTGTCAAAAATCGAATGGATAGCGCATTACGGCATCATTATTTCGAGCTGTCAAAAGTTTGGTCAGAGAACACATATTCATACTTTATTTGATTATGTATTTTTAGTTATATAAAAGAAGATAGCTCACGAAAGTTGTAATATCCACGTCTTCTGTCAATTCATGTTGAATAAACATTAGTCTTATTCATGTTATGTTTGAAAACCATTTTAAAATATCGATTTAAACGCTGGAGCAAAGGAGCACAGATCCATCGTCTGTGAAGTTCTTTCGAACACTGGCGGAGGTGAAAATGAGCTAGCGCTTCTCGAAAAACCGGAATACAATGGAAAACAGAAAATATGTGTACATTTTAATAAATATTAATAAATCAATGGATGTCATTTAGAATTTGGAATTTAATGATATATTTTTCAAGTAAATTGAGGTTTTCAATTTGGAGATGTGTTGATTTGAAAATTGAAATAAGAGGTATGTTTGAATTTATTTTTTATGCAGCGAAGTTGTTTAAATCGTGTTTTGGGATAAAACAATATCTGAGTTAAGGTCTTGAAAACATCATATATTTTTTTCAATCTTCCATATGCCACCATTTAATGGATACACTGCTTTGGAGACCCCCCCCCTGACCACACACAGCGCCTTAACTGCAGTACTATATTAAATAGCAAGCGAGTGACATACAAAACCGCAGTTTGCATTACGCAGAGATTACGGCAGCTACTTGGAGTTACACGTTTCAATGGCTTCCTACTGTATGAAAGAGGACTGAATAATGCTATTGTACATTTATTGCCAGAGATCAACGCCGCTGTCATTGCTTCAGCTAGATGTTTATTGGAATCGTTTTTTACGAGGTTTACTTTATAATGTAATTTATAATTTATAAGGCCGGATTTTTCGAAATTGCAATAATCCATGAGAGCCGCGAGTGTTCGCTTGTTATAACTTTTAGATATGAGTGTTAATACTTTAATTTACATTTATTGCTCATTGTTAAAAAATGCCCGTGATTGTCTACTTGAATTGAGTTATATTAATAATTCCTTGATATCTCATTGCTATTTCTGGAATAAAAAAGTTGCGTCTCAAGGATTCAAGCTTTCCCTGTAATTTGTCTTGGAGTCCCTGTATTTTCGTGTGAGGCGCGAAAAGGTAAAAAGTAGACACACTTTTGTGTACTGATTAAATTGTTGTCTTGTTCAATGTCTTCGTTTTGTTTTAACATTACAAGGACATTATCTTCTTCTTCTCTTATACATAAAAATGAATTGTTGTTCGTTAGTCTCGCTAAAACTCAGAAACGGCTTGACCGATTTAGATGGAATTTTTTGTGTGTGTTCGAGTGGTTCCAGGCCGGTTTATATTCATAATTGGACCCGGTAGGGGGCGCTGCAACCAGGGTCTAGGTTCAGGGTAGGATAACGTCTGCCGGTTCCACTAATTTTACATAAGTTTTAATTTACTAATTTAGACATAATGATGCATTAGGATTAAGCTACAATTATTCACAAAGTTGGCTGGCTTCTTATTCTCAGCAGATATCAAATCAGTATTCCAAGAACGTACCAGTACTATGTCATGTGTAACGTTCATAATAGCACCCCAATTACATAATATCATGCCAAGAATATGGTTCTCAGCAGCAATTCAGCGCTAAATGAATCTTATCATTACAATATTATCGTATTTGAAGGAATAAGGGACATACCTACATATAAAATGTCATTAGGTATCCCTTCTAGGCTAGCAGCTTTCATTTTAGGTGATATCGCAGTAAAGGGCTAACTTTTATCTGAAACTGTAACATTTTTAGATTTTATCTCCATTCAAAAACCTTCAAATGCTCTAACACCATTCTTAAATAACTATAATAAATGACGCTATTTCCATTCACTATATAGCACATTAAAATTGAAGCAAAATTGTTCCACAGCATGCACAATATGCGTCTTCCACACCCGCGCTGTGACATGTTATTAAAATTTTTGTTGAAATATGAAAATGAAAGCACGCGGTTATTCTAGCTAGAGCATCTCGCAGTAATAATATACTAGTGTTTCTAGAGCAGTTCGCCTTGAAATCTGTAGAGCACACTATAGCACACTCTATAGATCTCAGTTTAAGACCTCGCGTACTTATACAGTTATCCTGTAGATTTGCATTTTTCCTGCTATTTAAGTTAACCCTTGAATGCATGTGCTAGGTGACGATACAACTTAATTTGGTAGGTATATATTAAGAAAGAATAAGAAAGAAAGAAAAAATATTTATTTACACCATCGTGCCACACAGTACAATACCATAAGGTACTTAAATGTTACCCCAGCGCCTCGAGTACTTGAGCAACGATAACGCTTGTCATGTGTGGCACAACCTGAAAAAAAGCATCAGCTCAGCATAATGCAGAATGCCTTGCAATAAATTACAAAAGCATACAGCGCAGGTTTTCAGCTGGAGCCCTCCTCCAGGTGACGCCATTAAATAAGGTATAAGGCCTTTGATTGTACCTATGGCGGGGACAACCAAGGCTCGGCGCAAAAGGCCTTCCGACCACAGCCACCGGTGGCTAGCGACAAGCAGTTAACATTATTTGTCATATTTTTTGTACAGACTCGCCGCATACGTGTGGTCACTAGCGGCCACGCGTTTCAGTGGTGTTAGTAGCGCGACAGTCGCTGGTGGCTGTGGTCGGTGGCCCTTTTGCGCCGAGCCTAAGAGACAATTTAGATATTACAAATTTTCGAACTGACCCCGCCGGAAATTGCACCTGGTTTCTGGACATGTCAGTAGAGATCCAATCTATTTGTATCATAAACTTTCGTCAAAATCGGTAGAAGGCAGTGAAAAAGTTAAAATTAAACAGACACACTTTCGCATTCATAATATTAGCATGGACTCTGTGATGTAAAACCATTTCAGCAGTAACACGTTTTAAGTACGAACTGAATGAACTGATAAAGCACATTATGTTCTGTCCATAAATTTGATCTTGTTTTAGTTCGAACAACTTTTATAATACGATGTGTAAGTTGGTAAGAGTTGGGCAAGAAAGTTACTAAGTAGGCGATACTTGTAGATCGTATCGATATAATACAGGAAGTTACCGGCTAAGTAGTTTATAAGTTTCGTAAGAAACGATGTGCTAAAGATAGTACGGAACAGTATCTACTCAACTTTGTCATTAAGTGAGAGTAGCTGGAACAAATGAAATTGTTATGAGGTAAATTAAAATGAATTTATAAATGCAAATACACACAAGCTACAACCGTCATGCATGAGCTTGTAACTGTGACTAGTCAACTGGTCATATT
Source organism: Erebia aethiops (assembly GCA_923060345.2). Taxonomy (NCBI): domain Eukaryota; kingdom Metazoa; phylum Arthropoda; class Insecta; order Lepidoptera; family Nymphalidae; genus Erebia; species Erebia aethiops. The sequence goes on along the minus strand of OV281088.1, from coordinate 13,904,460 downwards.
GTCTGCATCAGGTAGAGAAATACTTTGTGAGGTCAATGTATAGCCTTTTATCATATGACTCTGAAAGAGTTCTCAGACTTTAATAACAAAAGAAAATTGTATGTGTGTGTGTGTGTGTGTGCAATTCACACACGGCACAAGTGAAACTTCAGAAAAGTAGCCTACGACAGAATGAGATAAATATAACTTGTATTCTATCTCATTCTCTCGCAGGCTAAATCCTATATATTATGTTTGTCTCTTTTGGTGTCGCTTTTTGTTGAAGTGAGGCCTAGAATATTTTCCCAGGAAACACATTGTTTAAAATATAATTATAGTGTTCAACCACATCCAATTTACAATAAATTTTCTATATTAGACATAAGGTGAAATACTATGACAAACCAATAGTAGACAATAATAAAAAAACTAAATACAAAATGAACTCTTTTCTTTGATACTTTCTCATTTCCTTTTTTGTTTCATCTAACTTTCAAATCAAGGTTCTAAAGAAGTTTCGAAAGAAGAAGAAAAAAAATATCTTAAAAATGTAAAGCAAACAAGCTTTCACGTGTGCTTTGCATATTAATTAGCAAAGCGTTGTTGCAGCAATTGTGCTAGGGCTGTAGGTTTCATTCAACGGTGTGCTTACTCTGAGTTTTTACTTTGCAAATTCGATTGATCGTATTGAACGTTCGATCACATTAGCGTCAAAGTAAAATGGACCCAAAAGCTCTTGGTTCAAAGTCACATATTCAGGTATGTGAATAAATACACGAAATGATGAAATGAGGTCTAAACCAATGCATTTAAGGTTCATTTTATTTTAACGCTAATTGTTATCGAACGCTCAATACGAGCAATCGAATTAGCAATGTAAAAACTCAGAGTAAGCATACAGTTCAGCAACTAGATTTTTTATGTGACAACCTTTTCACACATTCAATTGTTACTAGATGATGGCTGCGACTTTGTCCGCGTGGATTTAGGTATTTTAATTCCATGGACTTTTTGATTACTTAAAAAGAACCATAGTCAAAATAGATTTCATGATATATAATATTATTCAAATATAAATGCGAAAGTGTGTTTGTTGGTCTGTCTGTCTGCTACGACTTCACGATTCGTTTTTTCAATCGATGTTGATAAAATTTTGTATACAGGTAGATTGCATCCCAGGAAAAGACAGAAGCTACCCCGGAAAATTAAGGAGTTTAAGCGGGAATCAAAAACCTTAATCCACGCCGACGAAGTTGCGTACATCGTCTAGTAACTTAATCAAATCAATTGAGGTTACCGACAGATAGATAATCCCACTTTTGCATTCATAATATAAGGATGAATTAATTATTTAAATAATTTTATCACGTACCTATATGAAAAATCATGTTTTACACGAAATATCATCCGCAGTTGTTACCCACGCGTCCTTAAATCTCTATGCAAGCTTTGGAGCTCTGAAGGATTATTCTTTTGCACTTGTAAATCCATTAAGCCAGGAAGATAACCGTAGCGGAGATTTGTTGAGATCCATTTTACTGAAAATATAAAATGGTACAGTGAAATGTTTTAATGTATTACTTAATGCTCATTTCGCTGTGTATAATATTTAGTGTTTATTTGTGATTCTTTTCATGTGTCCCATTTCATTCTTTGCATTTGCTTTGCACGTTCTAAATGTTGCGAGTTTTTAACCCGATATTGCGAGAGGCGATATGAATCGATATAATAATTAATTATGATCAGCTAAGTTTTGCTGTTCCATTGAAGGTTTGCTGTGACATATTGTTATTATTTCATAGCAAAACTTCGATAAAGAATAATATTCTTTCAAGAAGTTTTCATTTTTTGATAGCCACAAAGTTAGAAAATAGAGGTGCAGTATTGCTATAATTGCATCGCGTGATCGAGTAATAAATTAAAACTGGACAATTTTTTTGTTATTACTCATATTATTGGGACTTTGTATTTAACAACGTAGTTCTTTATGGGATTAATATAACGATTACCAAAAAATACTCTGAGATTTACCTTTTTCTTTGAATCTTTCTTACCAAAGTAATATATTTGAAGACCAAAATGAAGTCAAATACACCTACACTACACTAAATCAAAATGTGGGTAAAATTTTTGAGGTCATTTATTAACTCTAGGTTAAAAATGATTATTTTAGAGTCATTTGCTTTAATATTACAGCTATATAAATCTAAAGTTTTGGTTTTCACATAAAAATAGGGTGTCAACTTTTGGTGAACCTTTAGCCATTTTGATTTCACAATTTATTTTTTGTACGTAACTTTGTTTAGTACTCTCAATTAGTTTCGATTAAACAATCAAACCCTTTAACAAAGTGTTCATACTGAGAATAATTCTTAAAACACGGAAAACGCTGCACAGTCCGATGCATACGTGTAGTCAAACTATCAAGTCAAATTTTTCCCCGCCTACCCGCGACTATGCAAAAAAAGAAGAATTGACAACGTCGACTGGCCGGTACGAGTTTTCTGTCTCTTTATACATATTGCCATGTCATCGACTTAACATTCAATTATCGTCACGAGCTTCTTACTGTTTATATTCTGATGTTCAAGTGTCGATCGTAAAATTTACCCTTCCGAAAAACAAAATGGCATTGACTTGTGTGTGTGATAAAAACTATTCTCAACAGCATTCTCTACTACCCAATATAACAAAGTGTCCGGCCAGGGTCCGTATATTTTAGATACAGTCTTTGTCTGCGAGTGCTTGTGAGGCGAAGGATCCAGGTGGAGGTAGTCCAGTCATCCAGGTGAGTAGGTAGGCGTTGTAGGTACTGTTTTGGGGAGATATATCTGTATCACACAACCCTTATAACGGGCGACTTACGGGCGTACATTGTTAGGTTAATAATCGACACAGTGTAATTAAGTTGTGGTCTTTACGTTACTCTATTTGGTAAGCAGTTAAACATAAGCCGTTATAAACTCCCCCATACGTTAAGTCTGCAGCAATAAATCCTTTATTCATGGGAGCTACAAAAGGAAGCTGAGATGAGGGAAGTTTACAGATCTGAGTTTATTACGTGGAATTCAATATTTCCCATCTCAGATGCTTGCCAAGTTCACTTACATCAAAAGAACTTTGTATTTTATTGTAAAAGAAGACAAAATTCAAAAACCCTATTTTTAGGGCTTTTGATTTAATAGAGTTATAGAGTAGATTTTTATACTCTATTAAATTAAAAAGTACGACCTAAGAACGTCGTTTGATGAGTATTCTAAATATCATATTTATCGTATGACCATATTATTGTATTGAAGCAGCGTGACTTAGATCAAATTATTACCTACAATCTAGATGAAGCTATAGCTCTTTATATTAAGAGTCAAAACTGAGTGTCTGACCGACTAGACAGTTAAAACATTGCGACTAAGAGCAGCTTTTACCTAAATAAAATATCAAAAATCTTTAGTTTTGTATTTTTTTATTTTATTTCAGGGTCCTTCAGTATATTTTTATTTTAGAAAATAATAATAAATTGTATTGGTCTTAGATATGTGGGTAAAATAAACTCGTAATTCAAATCGTCTTCATTTGTTTTGGTTATGTAACATCCTTTCACAGGTTTGTGTCTTTTTAAGCCATGTGACAATTTTTTTTTAAATGCTTACAACGATATTTGTTTAAGCTTTCTCTAAACTCCTTCGAGAAAAGTTTTTAAGAATATTTAGCTAGCGGAATTCAAATAAAACTCTATACTTTAAATGAAAATTGTTCCTGAGCAGCGTTGAATTAGTAGAACCATACAACGCGGTGATTTATTTTATGCTCTTCGTACTAAAACTTAAACAGAGAAAATCCTTTATTGTAGTCTGTATTTGCTGTAATCTGTCTTCTATTTGTAACTATACGAACAACAAATGAAAGTTGAATCAGGTCTCTGAAATCGGAGCAAGTTTCTACCGAGCGGGGTTTGAAGCGTGTAAAATGAGCGTTTCCTATAGTATGTATATCGCTGCGATGTATCATGTATCGGCTACCATTGTAATATAACATTGTACTTTATTACTCTGCTTTATTGATACACTGTTTGAATTTTTTAGCTCTACATGATATCGAGCTAAACTGTAAAATAAATCTATACTAATACTAGCGACCCGTCCCGGCTTCGCACGGGTGCAATGCTGATACAAAAATATACTAAATGTCTTTATATACAACGTTCACAGCTTTTTTGTCATTAGACAAGACAAACATGTTTTCATTAGAGGTTAGGTAAAAAATGGTTATTGTTGGCTATCCATACGAGATAGACATATTATATACTATCGCGGACTTTTTTTTGTAGACTTTTTTTAGTGTGTACAATACTGTAGTACATTATTTTGGTCTACCTCGTAGGGTTCAGCCAGCGTTTGCACTTTGCAATGTAAGCGCAACAAATGTGTTTATTTACGACATCACATAAGAAACCTCTAAAATTATCAGTTTTTCTCTACTTTATTAGGCGTGTATTATTCTTATAAACCTTCCTCTTGAATCACTAAAAAAATACACATAAAAGAAACCGCATCAAAATCCGTTCCGTAGTTTTAAAGATCTAAGCATACATAGGGACAGACAGCGGGAAGCGACTTTGTTTTATACTATGTAGTGAAGTGATAGTGATAGTGATGAATATAAATGTGAAAGTTTGGATGGATGTATGTATGTTACTCAATCACGACAGAATGGCTGACCGCATCTGGATGAAATTTGGCACACAGATAGATTATCGTCTGGAATAATACATAAGCTACTTTTTATCCCGGAAAATTAAGGAGTTCCCCCGGGAATCTAAATCTATCGTTGTGATTTTGATCGATGGGCTGCAACATGAAGGTATCGTGCAAGGATCTTCACAAAACACGGTCTTGTGTCGCTTGCATCTAGCGGCTCATAACTATACTCGTTTTGGTTTGTCTTCGTTGACTAACGTGTAATCATGAAGTGTCAATGCAAGCATGAAAGCCAGACGGACATAATCTCACCCTCGTACGGAACCCTCAATGTTTGATTCTGATTCACAATGGCCCGGTTTTTTGGGATGGAAAAGGAGAAACTGAGCGACTGTCATACAATTCAAACAAGTCAAGTCAAGTCAAAGAACGTTTATTCAATTTAGGTAGGTATATACTACACTTATTGACGTCCGGTTATTTATTGCACGTTCTAAATGTTGCGAGTTTTTAACCCGATATTGCGAGAGGCGATATGAATCGATATAATAATTAATTATGATCAGCTAAGTTTTGCTGTTCCATTGAAGGTTTGCTGTGACATATTGTTATTATTTCATAGCAAAACTTCGATAAAGAATAATATTCTTTCAAGAAGTTTTCATTTTTTGATAGCCACAAAGTTAGAAAATAGAGGTGCAGTATTGCTATAATTGCATCGCGTGATCGAGTAATAAATTAAAACTGGACAATTTTTTTGTTATTACTCATATTATTGGGACTTTGTATTTAACAACGTAGTTCTTTATGGGATTAATATAACGATTACCAAAAAATACTCTGAGATTTACCTTTTTCTTTGAATCTTTCTTACCAAAGTAATATATTTGAAGACCAAAATGAAGTCAAATACACCTACACTACACTAAATCAAAATGTGGGTAAAATTTTTGAGGTCATTTATTAACTCTAGGTTAAAAATGATTATTTTAGAGTCATTTGCTTTAATATTACAGCTATATAAATCTAAAGTTTTGGTTTTCACATAAAAATAGGGTGTCAACTTTTGGTGAACCTTTAGCCATTTTGATTTCACAATTTATTTTTTGTACGTAACTTTGTTTAGTACTCTCAATTAGTTTCGATTAAACAATCAAACCCTTTAACAAAGTGTTCATACTGAGAATAATTCTTAAAACACGGAAAACGCTGCACAGTCCGATGCATACGTGTAGTCAAACTATCAAGTCAAATTTTTCCCCGCCTACCCGCGACTATGCAAAAAAAGAAGAATTGACAACGTCGACTGGCCGGTACGAGTTTTCTGTCTCTTTATACATATTGCCATGTCATCGACTTAACATTCAATTATCGTCACGAGCTTCTTACTGTTTATATTCTGATGTTCAAGTGTCGATCGTAAAATTTACCCTTCCGAAAAACAAAATGGCATTGACTTGTGTGTGTGATAAAAACTATTCTCAACAGCATTCTCTACTACCCAATATAACAAAGTGTCCGGCCAGGGTCCGTATATTTTAGATACAGTCTTTGTCTGCGAGTGCTTGTGAGGCGAAGGATCCAGGTGGAGGTAGTCCAGTCATCCAGGTGAGTAGGTAGGCGTTGTAGGTACTGTTTTGGGGAGATATATCTGTATCACACAACCCTTATAACGGGCGACTTACGGGCGTACATTGTTAGGTTAATAATCGACACAGTGTAATTAAGTTGTGGTCTTTACGTTACTCTATTTGGTAAGCAGTTAAACATAAGCCGTTATAAACTCCCCCATACGTTAAGTCTGCAGCAATAAATCCTTTATTCATGGGAGCTACAAAAGGAAGCTGAGATGAGGGAAGTTTACAGATCTGAGTTTATTACGTGGAATTCAATATTTCCCATCTCAGATGCTTGCCAAGTTCACTTACATCAAAAGAACTTTGTATTTTATTGTAAAAGAAGACAAAATTCAAAAACCCTATTTTTAGGGCTTTTGATTTAATAGAGTTATAGAGTAGATTTTTATACTCTATTAAATTAAAAAGTACGACCTAAGAACGTCGTTTGATGAGTATTCTAAATATCATATTTATCGTATGACCATATTATTGTATTGAAGCAGCGTGACTTAGATCAAATTATTACCTACAATCTAGATGAAGCTATAGCTCTTTATATTAAGAGTCAAAACTGAGTGTCTGACCGACTAGACAGTTAAAACATTGCGACTAAGAGCAGCTTTTACCTAAATAAAATATCAAAAATCTTTAGTTTTGTATTTTTTTATTTTATTTCAGGGTCCTTCAGTATATTTTTATTTTAGAAAATAATAATAAATTGTATTGGTCTTAGATATGTGGGTAAAATAAACTCGTAATTCAAATCGTCTTCATTTGTTTTGGTTATGTAACATCCTTTCACAGGTTTGTGTCTTTTTAAGCCATGTGACAATTTTTTTTTAAATGCTTACAACGATATTTGTTTAAGCTTTCTCTAAACTCCTTCGAGAAAAGTTTTTAAGAATATTTAGCTAGCGGAATTCAAATAAAACTCTATACTTTAAATGAAAATTGTTCCTGAGCAGCGTTGAATTAGTAGAACCATACAACGCGGTGATTTATTTTATGCTCTTCGTACTAAAACTTAAACAGAGAAAATCCTTTATTGTAGTCTGTATTTGCTGTAATCTGTCTTCTATTTGTAACTATACGAACAACAAATGAAAGTTGAATCAGGTCTCTGAAATCGGAGCAAGTTTCTACCGAGCGGGGTTTGAAGCGTGTAAAATGAGCGTTTCCTATAGTATGTATATCGCTGCGATGTATCATGTATCGGCTACCATTGTAATATAACATTGTACTTTATTACTCTGCTTTATTGATACACTGTTTGAATTTTTTAGCTCTACATGATATCGAGCTAAACTGTAAAATAAATCTATACTAATACTAGCGACCCGTCCCGGCTTCGCACGGGTGCAATGCTGATACAAAAATATACTAAATGTCTTTATATACAACGTTCACAGCTTTTTTGTCATTAGACAAGACAAACATGTTTTCATTAGAGGTTAGGTAAAAAATGGTTATTGTTGGCTATCCATACGAGATAGACATATTATATACTATCGCGGACTTTTTTTTGTAGACTTTTTTTAGTGTGTACAATACTGTAGTACATTATTTTGGTCTACCTCGTAGGGTTCAGCCAGCGTTTGCACTTTGCAATGTAAGCGCAACAAATGTGTTTATTTACGACATCACATAAGAAACCTCTAAAATTATCAGTTTTTCTCTACTTTATTAGGCGTGTATTATTCTTATAAACCTTCCTCTTGAATCACTAAAAAAATACACATAAAAGAAACCGCATCAAAATCCGTTCCGTAGTTTTAAAGATCTAAGCATACATAGGGACAGACAGCGGGAAGCGACTTTGTTTTATACTATGTAGTGAAGTGATAGTGATAGTGATGAATATAAATGTGAAAGTTTGGATGGATGTATGTATGTTACTCAATCACGACAGAATGGCTGACCGCATCTGGATGAAATTTGGCACACAGATAGATTATCGTCTGGAATAATACATAAGCTACTTTTTATCCCGGAAAATTAAGGAGTTCCCCCGGGAATCTAAATCTATCGTTGTGATTTTGATCGATGGGCTGCAACATGAAGGTATCGTGCAAGGATCTTCACAAAACACGGTCTTGTGTCGCTTGCATCTAGCGGCTCATAACTATACTCGTTTTGGTTTGTCTTCGTTGACTAACGTGTAATCATGAAGTGTCAATGCAAGCATGAAAGCCAGACGGACATAATCTCACCCTCGTACGGAACCCTCAATGTTTGATTCTGATTCACAATGGCCCGGTTTTTTGGGATGGAAAAGGAGAAACTGAGCGACTGTCATACAATTCAAACAAGTCAAGTCAAGTCAAAGAACGTTTATTCAATTTAGGTAGGTATATACTACACTTATTGACGTCCGGTTATTTATAACATATACGAGTAACAATATAATGGTAATAATCAGTACGACATCTTAAACTAAAGCTACGAGGGTTCCAAACGCGCCCTGGTCTGAGAAGAGCCCACAACAAACACAGCCGGGATTTTTTTTTCATTATCACCATTTCACAATCATCTTAACTAAGGAACTATCAGGGCCATTAGAGAAAATCATTGCCAAGCTTCCTTGTCATTTAAATAATCCTTTACATGGTAATAAGATTTTTTAATGAGTTTACGTACCGTAACCGCTGCACATAGGATGATATTTGGGTGATCTAGCCGGTCATGATTATTTATGAATATTTTTTTATTTCTAGCAACTCCCTGGTGGACTTTGAGTCAAATAAAGTGTTTTTCAGTTAATATTAACTTAAAATAGTTACATAAAAACTACAAACTTGAGCTTTGCATTTGACTTTTTTATTTTACACAGTTCCCCAGACTAATATTTTTAAATTCCCCCGAGTGAAACGCTAACGATATTTTTGAATAAATATACAAATTTTTATTTTACACAAAAGTGTTGTCCTCAAAAATATCGAGTAAAGTTCCAAACAATCTTACGAAATCATTTTGTCGTCGTTACATTCCAAAACTTTGTCAACTCATAACCTGGAATAGATAATACTCGAACTAGGTTAGCAAGAACTTTTGAATTCCAACTCTCGATATGAAAATTGTGTATACCGTTCATAAAGCACGTTATTCCTGTATTTTTATATTGTGGGCCGTCTAAAATTTCAGTATTCTATCACTAGCACTAGCATTTATTCATGCTAGAAGGTAGATCGAGGAGGTGTTGTCAAGGCCGCCGTCATCTTCTATTAAAGCGGAGCGGAGTGGAGCGGAGATTTGTATAGCAGACCAATCAGATAACTGATGACGCGATAATTTTATCCACACCGCTTTGCCCTCTGCTCTCTTGCTGCTCTTCTGTAGACAGTATCTGTCCTGTATTGACATTTCCTCTTTGATAGATTAAAGCGATTCCAGTGACGAGTTTGTTTATTCAAAAACAGAACTTCTGCCCAAAACTCCGCTCCTCTACAAAGCGAGTAACAAAGGAAAGACAAATCGAAACAAGTTTCCTTACATCTCTGTTTATGGCGTGGAATTCAATATTTCCAATATCTTCCTTTACGATTTATCGTCGCATCAATTGGACTTTGTATTTTATTGTTCTTCTCAATCATACATAGTTGGAAATTTTAACTTGTATTGCCTCAGTATGTATACAGTCAACGATACGCCCTTGGCAGAGCGCCCGTGATTGACACTTCAGTACGGCACACTTGATTAGGTACTCCTGCTTTCCCAGACGTATCTGTCAACTAGCTGGTTTTAGGACATAGGGTTGAAGGTAGCTGCCGAAATCAAACTTCGTTTTGAAAGCAACTTGCATAGTAAACTGCGGAATTATTTTAGCTGTACCTATCTAGTTATTCAAAACGGTTCAATTATAATTATTTACCTCTGGAAGTAAACTTTTAAAAATTAAACAGAAAAATATACAAAAATCATTTGCTATTTTTCATAAAAGTTCCCATGTAAAATTTAAAAAAAATTGTTTATTGCAATAAAATATTACAAAGTGTTTTCGAATCGTCATGTTATTCTGCCACCCCAACCGTGATGGTTAAGAATTAATTTCCAATCGAGAAGAACCAGTAGGTAAGAATCATAGCAATCGCTCCGTGCCAAATTAAAAAAAATGTACTTGCCCGCATCGCTATGTCCGCTTGGATTTTGATATTGACTAATCCCTTACCTAACTCCAATTTTCCAGGATAAAAAGTAGTTCATGTCCTTCACCGGAAAGTTACCAAATTTCGCCAAAATTCTTTGAACAATTAGATGGGACGTGAAAACGCAGCAGGAGACAAAAGACAATCAGACTTTCGTATAATTATTTTGTAACTAGCTGATGCCCGCGACTTCGTCAGCGTTGAAAAAGTTTTTTTAGATTCCCGCGGGAACTCCTCAATTTTCCGGGATAAAAAGTAGCCTATGTCACTCTCCAGGTCCTCAACTATACTCATGCCAAAAATCACGTCGATTCGTTGCTCCGTTGCAGCGTAATTGAAGGACTAACCAACAAACCAACAAACAAACTGACTTTCGCATTTATAATATTAGTCTGATATGATAGTATGATATTATTGGTATGGGTGTTACTTGTAGCCTAATCTTTTCATTGCTGAACAAATTCAAATCCATGCATTTATAATTATAGATTCTACATAATATAATTATGCTTCTTATATTCATGAAAAGTCAAAGTTCTATGCTTCCAAGTTCCCACGAGAAAATAGCCCGGTCAAAGAGAGGATCAATATTATAACAACAAACGGTAACAGTAATAGGAATTTCTTTGTAAAAGATCTGTACCTAGTATTTTCAATAACAAAAGCGACGAGAGCATTGGCTATGGCTAGTAAACTCAATTGCGTTCAAAAGATTCCTACGAATACTCTACTCTATTTTCGATTTTAAAGAAACCTACCTTACTATTTGCTTATATTATAACTTTTTATTTTATTTTATCCACTACAAGCTAGACCTTGACTGCGATCTCACCTGATGGTAAGTGATGATGCAGTCTAAGATGGTAGCGGGCTAACCTGTTAGGGGCATGGCAGTTATATTAAACCCATACCCCTTCGGTTACTAGATGATGTCCGCGACTTTGTCCACGTGGCTCTTGAAAATCATGTGGGTTTTTTTTTTCAGGATAAAACGCAGCCTATATACCCAGGACGCAACCTGCCTTTGTAGCTTATTTCATCAAAATCGGTTGAACGAATGGGCCGACAAGCGTAGCAGACCGACAGCCAAACATCCGGATTAAGTATGGATTTGAGAAAGCTTTTATTTGGCACTAGCCGATACCCACAAACGTCCTCATTCTGAGAGCAGACTTATGTTCAGTAATGAGCGGGCAGTGGCACAGCAATGTTGATGATGTAGCTATGGAATTTACTAAGCGTGAATTTGTTTGTAGTGTTCTTAAAATCCGTTTGAAATAAGGGGTAAATTGTCCAGTTTTAGTTTAGATTGAGGGACGAGTGCCCTATATGTGACAACGCATAGTCGATTCCGAATGTAAGCAACGTTGACCCAAGTCGGTAACTGGATGGGTGACCAAATTTGGAGATTCAAATTTAGCCTTTTCGTTTCCTCTGTGCCTTGGAGAGCACGTTAAGCTATTGGTCCCGGTAGTTATCACAAACATCTAATAATAATAGTTAAAAACCTAAGACTTTAATTACTCTAAGTCGAGTCGTATGCGGAAGGACGTGGGAACCCACCGCATTATTATCCCAAGAAAACTCCTACCATTTTTATGGAAAGGGCTCATGACCCTCAGTAATGAGGAATACGACGCAGAGAGAAACTGTGCCAAATTTTTTCATGACTTGTTCAATTATTGAGACGTGTAAATAAGAATTAGTAAACAGACCTTTTGATTTCTCTTCCAGTTAATATGTCTGTCTAGTGGTAACAAAATAAAAATATAAAAAAGTCTCGGTATATAATCATAAATAATACATAAAAATAGTCGCAGCTACTAAATAGTAGATAAGAGGTATTACCAAATGGTAGGGGAACTACGTTGGATACGGTCAAATTGTTCTGTAGACGCAATTCAGGGATGTAGTCACTGAAAATAGATATTGAAGCCAATTCAATGAGAGCATTTGTATTCCACGTCCCCTTACCAAAGGAAAAGGAAAAATAATATGATGGTAGGTATCTTTTTACCTCTGTAGACTAGGTAACTAATGTAATATCCACACTTAGATGATATCTATACTTCAGTAACTGTATCTACATAATAATATTAAATTGGAAGTATTGGAACTGTACATGACAATGAAAAATCTTTGATTTTAATTAATTTTATAATATTAGCTTAGCTTTGGATTGGCTTTATAGTCTGATACCACTACCACTACAGCCTATTAATGCCCCACTGCTGGGCACAGGCCTCCACTCTCATAGGAGAGATAATTAGAGCTTAGCCCCACTAGAGCTTTGCTCCAATGCGGGTTGGCGGGCTTTAACGACTATTATCATGTTAGTGATAATAACAGGGACCGACGGCTTAACGTGCTCTCCGAGGCACGGGGGTGAAACACCGCCAACTTCCAACTCCGGGCTGGCACTGAGAATTTCTTAATTGAAAAACCCAATAAAAACAATTTTAATGCCCGACCGGGAATCGAACCCAGGACCTCGTGATCCACAGTCGACTATGCTAACCGCTAGACCAACGAGGCAGTTGTAGTCTGGTACTGTACAGCTAAATGCACTAGTTCAGTTCACTTCAGCTAGCTATACCTCAAATAGCTTTTACCCGCGACTTCGTCCGCGTGGACTACACAAATTCCAAACCCCTATTTTACCCCCTCAGGAATTGAATTTTCAAAAATCCTTTCTTAGCGGATCGAATAGCTATCTGCATGCCAAATTTCAGTCGTTCGTGCCAATTCGTCCAGCTGTTTGAGATGTGCGTTGATAGATCAGTCAAACAGTTTCCAACCAATCAAGGCAGTCCATAGACGCTAAACAATGCAAGGCTACGGCCAAATATAAATCAATACACAGAAGTTAAATCAGATTCTAAAATCCGGAAACGTACGAGTATTATATGAAATGTAAAATTATAATATTAACATTGCAATTATTGCGTTTTATCTACATTATGAATGGTGATAGAGTTGTCAGATTCCTTTATAACCGCGTGCTTTTATTACCATATTTCAACCAAAACTTAAATAACGTGTCACGCTGCGCTGGTGTGGAAGACGCATTAACTGCATTCCGTACTGTGGCCTTTGGTGTGCCTTTGGGTTACGTTTTTAGGTACTTACGTTTATTTTTTTCTTTGACTTCAAAGAAGAGATCTTTACAAATAGTAGCATTGATTTATAATTTTAGAGTCCATTATCTATTCTGTGGTAGTAGGTACCATTAGTTGAATCGCGATCAAACATTAGTAAAACTTGTCATAAATGAAACAAAAGCTTCTCAAATCTGAAGCATATTTTTGTTGCTTTTTGGAGTTTACCGTTAAGGTTACGTTATTGACTTTATATGCTTCCATGGTAACACTTGTTTATGTTTCCATGACTATTGACTATGTAATGTATTTTGATGAATAATAATGTCCTCCCGACCGAATTTCGGCCACAGCGGCCAATCTCCAGAGAGATTTAGCCATCTTCGCGGGAGATATTATTGTGTACAAGTGTGTGCGCAAACACAGATGCACTCTCTGTTCCTTTACTCTCATAGCCCAATGGGACGGAAAATCGACGACCGACGGCTTTACGTGCTCTACGAGGCACGGGGGTGAAACACCGCCAATTTCCTAACTCCGGGCTAGTACTGAGAATTTCTTGCCAGAGAAACCCAATACTTGTTATGACCCGACCCGGAACTCGAATCCGGGACCTCGTCAGTCGCAGTCGAACATGCTAATCACTAGACCAACGAGGCAGTTGGCAGTTGATGAATATACATTATAATATAATTAATATAAATAATTGTATCAAGCATGCTTTCAGTAATATTTAAAAAAATGCTTTCATTTACCATCAGTATATTTTATAATCGTTCGTAAAGTGTTAACTGCAGTCACAGACACACACAATTTTTATTATGTTACTCTGTAACTTGACTAACTATATAACTGTTACTTGATTCGAATGTTTACTTTAAACCAAGTTTTTTACTTTGTTTTAAACAATTCAATCTAAGCCTATTCTAGACAGATGTATTTAAGGTATGTTTATTTAGTACTGTGCATGCACACAGTTGAGGTATAATACACTACATAACACTATACGGACATAAAAAAATTGTCTAACAGACAAAAAAATTACGTAGGCTCAGTTTTACACGAATCATGTACCTATTGAGTACTTCATCCGCGTGGATTCAGATTGTATTCGTGCGAACTCTTTAATTTTCCGGGATAAAAAGTAGCCTATGTGCTATTATTGATTGTTATTGCTTTTATTGATATTTGATAACTATTTTTAATATTTCACATCCCTGCGGAAACGCTAGAAGCGCTGTACAATTCGTCAAACAAAATATTCTACGCCAACGCAAGCGAGTGTTTACACGTACGCTGACGTTTGTTAGCAAAACTCAGGTAGCCCTATAATAGATATTTTTTATTTAGCAAAAAACTATTGCAGCTTTGAATATTGCCGGTATAAACCCAATTTCTGCTTGTTAATCTAACCCAAACGTGACAGGTCAACTGTTTTTACCTTGAGTCGATTGCTACCCGACCGCTCCAATATGTTAAGGTTAAACAGTTTTAACTTTTTACAATAATATCTAAATGAGTCAAAGATTAAAAGAATATTTTAACTTTTTTTAATTGCGAGATATAGGCTTGCGTTATCGATAATCATCCTTAGTGCAAAGCAATGATGAGGTCTAGGTTGGTTGGCCTATTCATTCTTGCCTTGAGGGTACCTAATTTATTCCTACTCCCTCCCTACTCCCTCCCCCCCCTCCCCCCTCCCCCTCCCTCCCCCCCCCCCCCCCCCTTAGCATAATAATTTCAGGACTTAAAATTAAAGTGCAAATACAGATTTTACGCTACCAATTTCCGCTACACCAATCGTAAAATCGCAAAATTCAAATATCAAAAATTGAAAACACGGAACACCGAATGGCATATGAAATTGCAAGTCTACAAGGAGGGCCATAACAGTTTGGCTCGACGTCGTTCATAGTCCATAAAATGGTGCTCGTTGTGGTACCGTGCTATTACAGTCCGAAATGGTGCGAAAAATAAAGTAGGTATTGCTAATTTCTGTATTTCTGTAGCAGCGTTAACCATTAATTGCTATTTCTGCTTAGCTTTAATCTCGGCCCTGAGTCAGCGATAAACACGACAAGGCGACTCGGTACGACAAGGCGACTCGGTACGACACGACGGGACAGTATCAAAGAGTAGGTGATACTTCAATAACTCAATGACTTCACGTGACCTGCGTTGTCCTATTAATTTTATAATTTTCTATGGAGTCGTATGGCGTCGCATTGCTTTCGTCGCTTACCTAGGACAACGGGTCAACTATTGTTGCCCGAACAGTAGTTGACCTTTCACGTGGCCTACGTTGCATTTCACGTAGATACGCATAGGTAGAGCGTTCACGTGGCGCGGCGAGCGGCAAATACAAATACATGCACGGAAATATGAAAAGTGCCGCACGTTTAATTATTGCCATGGTCAATGGCTGGCTTACCACTTTGCTCGTCTTGATACTATGTAGGTTTAGGTATATTTTGCAAAATATGGTACACTAGCGATCCGCCCCGGCTTCGCATGGGTAGCAGTCAATTATAAAAGTCCATACTCCATACCCAATAATAGCACTGGGCAGCACATCATTTTTAACATTAGCTTAGCACTGCGATATCTACATATATGCAGGTTGCGGCCGCCCCTGTTACTGTTGTGTATTAATTTATTTCTATGATATCTTCTAAGATATTTATCTGAATTAAATGGTGTAAGAAGCGAATTTGGTCTATATTAAATACTTGAGATTACCAACCAATTTATTTTGATAAGGAGTAATACAATGTCTGTAAAAACACCAACGAACGTAAAGCTTTATTTTAGACCAAATTTGAAATCATAAAACTGATTATTGTGAGACAACCTTAAAAGATAGATATATATGCTATCCTGGACTTTTTTAGAACTTTTTAAGAGGATCAATTCCACCATATATTGATTTCGTTTATCTTTTACAGTTTACGCAGCGCATGCCATGGAAGCTCTGAGATGAGATGATTTTTTCCGACTTAATTCACATTGCTGCAATTTTTGTAGAGATCTCTAATATTTTTTTTGAAAATAAAATATAGCCCATGTTACTCACTGATAATATTAGTTTAAATTAAGTAAAATTCTGGAAGTCATCCCTCGACGGATCGCTTCGAAAGATGACTTTCAAAGAGTTCTCGTTGATAAGGTATTTTAAAAAGATACAATATCGAATTTTTCGTCCCGTGCTATAAGAGTAAGGAAATAGAGATTGTTTGCGCACACACTATTTTGTGCACCGTAATAATATCTTCCGAGAAGATGACTAATCTCAGTGGAGATTGGCCGCCGCGCCGTGGCCAAAATGTTAGCGTGAGGTCCTTATTTAGTTTTATTTTAATTATGTATCTCAATTTTATTCATTCAAATGCTATTAAAATATACGAGCATTTGTATAATTGGCAGGAAATACGAAAACTTTACCAGTACATTAAATCTACCTCTGTATTTCAATTTATATGTTAAATATTTAAATAGTTTTCAATAGGTAAACTAATTCGTTTTTTATTTTGCTAGAATACGTTATTTTCAAAAGCCATTTTATTTTTAAAAAGCTGTCTTTAACATAACTTTGTTAAAAAACCAGATTGCTTGACGTATTATTTGTGTTCCTGTGACCATAATATAAAATGTGGAAAAATGCTACGTTATGCAATAGCATAACGTAGCATTTTTATTAGTAGAGAAATTATTATATTATTAGTAGAATACTACTAATAATATAATAATTTCTCAATTTTAAATTCATTCCCCGGCTGAGTTTGTTGTGGGCTCTTCTCAGACCAGGGCGCGTTTGGAACCCTCGTAGCTTTAGTTTTAAGATACCGTAACCGATTATCACCATCATGTTTCATAAGTACCTAAGTAATTTTTAACGTCAATAAGTGTACCTACAGTGTACCTATATTGAATAAATGATATTGATTGATTGATTTTTTTATTGATTGATTAATTTGGCGGCTCTTGCATGCTCTAATGTTACTTTTTAAAACTTTATGCTGTAGTTACGTAAAACATCCATGCCGCCACCAGGCTAATCCTGAACGGCATATCACGTCACGATAACGTTAATTTACTTGAAAGTTAAAGGCCTCACTTTTACATTACCTAGAGTAATAAAGTGAGCAGTATTTTAATACCTCATTACCTTTTACCAAAGTAACCCGCGTAACAAATGGTAACACAAAACAAACCACTGCAGCACATGTGGCCCGTAACGCGCGTGATATATCATTTTTACGACTCGTACTTGGCCGTATTAGCGTATCCCGGGAATTAATATGGCAACATTACGTACATTAGCTACTCGAAATACCTGCTGTTTCGTCACCACACGTTTTAGTCTCATATACACTGTATATGCATCTACAATTTTTTGTTTGGTGCTTATTACTTATTACGTACTACCTACCGTTGTATTTTACCTACCTAGTTTTGTAGTTGTCCTTTGTACCTAACTTGTGAATGAAATTACATTGGATCGAAGCACACTTTACAAATTTATCAAAACTTGTATAAAAAGAAATGTATAATTTTTGTAAGCATTGTATTTAGACAATATCAATGATTTATATAACAATCGAGCAGTAGTGCGGATAATTTCATTTTCCCCAAGAGTGAGGAGAGAGAGCGTACATTAAAAAAATATGTAGAAAAAGTACGGTGCAATAATTAAAATTACAAATTCTTATGTTAAGTGAACGTGAATATAAAAAATTACAATTAAAAAAATCCGAAATGCTCTTAGAAATATACGCGTTAGTATAATTATTTAAATTAAAACAACGGAAAATATTAAATGCACCCGGATTTCCCGAAGTTTTCGGTCGCATTTTCGCAAGCACGAGAGACTAGAGACTGGACAAGATATTATGCCAGCTGCAGCACTGCCTTAATAAGAACACGGACAAAGACCAGCGGACGCAATCTCAGCTAATTGTAGCGTGTGCTTACTGAGATCCTTAACAAAATTGCCAATTTTGGAATATTACTCCTTTTTAGCCTTTGAAATAATAGGGCGATGCAATTTTAGTTAGTGTACCATTAGTAACTTACACAACAGTGTAAAGATATACGTTCTTTCTGCCAGGAGTTCGATGGAGGCGTCAGGGGTGATAGAGACGTGACGGAGGAAACTGGCAGAATTTTCAATGCAAAATTCGGTCACTCTAATGTCAAATTAATGATTTGATATGATGATGAATTGATGATGATTGATATCTTTGGGCACATAGATTATATTGGGTTAATATGCCTAACTTAAACTAAGAAAAAAATGCTATTTTTTTCTAAATTTTTTTTAGTCCCGTGAAATATCCCAGGATTGCTTCGTTCTTCTTTTAATGATATTAAGGCTCACGTATTTATATTATATTATAGCGCACCCAAGGTAAAAAAGGAGCTTCTCAGAATAACACGTAAGATACGCGTTAAACGAGGTGTCTACTGTCTATACTACCAGATTACCCTACTAAGATGCTAGTATAGGCAACTTCTTAACACACAATATCTTTGTGCTACCGACATGTTATTATAATATGAGTGAGTTAGTTGGTTGAACACGTACAAGCGCAAATTCATTCTTGAATAATTCACGGATCGAATAAAATATGATATGTGACTATATTTTCTTCACTCAAAATGCTGGCTGACCTTATGATCACTATAATGATGAACTACAATATATTAATTAAAAGTGCAAGTAAGTGGCAACCCTAACTTGACACTTACACTACACTATAATATGATCAACTATGTTTTAGCGTAGGTAGTAAGTGCTCGTAAATAGTTTTGATTTTTCAGAATTTGCATAATTTTCCCGATCAAACAGTTAATTGCGAGCAAATTGAAGTTTGTCAAGTTTTGCCTCGTTTTAATTAGCTCTATTGAATTATTTATTTACTGATTGAAAATGCAATGTTTGGTTGTCATTTTAATTTTAAATATGATAATTAATTTACTATAATTATAAAATTTTTACTGCGTATAACATACGACTAACAAGTTAACAGTAATTGAACAGTGATGACCGAAAATCGCTAATTCCTTTAATAATAATATGCAAAGTTGTTTGTTACTTTTTCATGGCCTATCCCCTCAACTGGCCGGACAAATAAATATTTGGCCGGACATGACTCATAAAAAATGTAAAAATATTTGCTCGGCTAAAGCCGACCACCTGGCGATCCTAGTCGCTTAACGAGAACACTGTAGGAGTAGGTATGTGTTTGCACATTAAAAGGGAACGCAAAGGTTACATTATTACTACCTTTGGCAGTTTCATTTTATTTATACTCTCTTTATTTATTTAGCTGCAACGAAACTGTTAAGATAAGCCCGATATTTTAAATCAAGGTTCTCCATGTAAGATGAGGCCTCTAAGACCTTATCCAAACTTTTCCCTGAGACTATTTGAAAGTCTTCTAATTTTAACTTTACTTATCACTTTCTCCCGTGGAAAAGTTTTTTTACCTTGATAGGAAAATATGGCCAATATTAAGTCTCCTGGGGGCTAACCAATACTTTTACTTTTTCTCAAACTTTTCCGGAACCCAAATTGTTTTTAGAACTTCAATATATTTGTAAATTAAGGCAAGAACCTCGTAAAAGGTGTGGCAAAGTTGTAGAGATGTATTTTTTGGCACAAAAATATAAAAGTCAAAGTATATGTATTTTGAGATTCAACCTCCAATAACACTATTTTCAAATTGGCCTGCATTCGCATTCATTGAGGTTCGCAAGTTAACGCTGTATTTTCGCTTTTGTCACTACTTTTTAATTGAGCATACTGTAGTTTTAGCAGGTCAAGGAAATGCTACTGATCTGTAGTGCGATTGTGTAAGAAATTCGTAGTCGGTTACGGATGACAACATTCAAACTATTTACGGAGTTCATAGTTGTCTGCATATCGAAAAGCATTTATGAATTCCAAAAACAGTTCGAATTAACAAACATACTTTACGCTTTAAGCTCCCAATTGATTAAGATTTTCTTACACAATCGGTAATCGATAGTTTAAATTAAGAACGGACACATATTTTGTCTTTAAACTAAGCCTCATAAAAGTTCGATAACTTTTTAATCAATTATTATCCTACTTATGCAGTATAAAAAAGACTGTCCTACGTCAAAGAATTTTAAGGAAAAGTTTATTGGAAAGCAGTTTTTTATAACCCAGACCTGTTCGATAACCTGAAATCAATATAGAAATAACTATCCCCACATTATATTTTATAGGTAGACTCTTTATAGATTAAAAACCTACCTATGTCACTTTTGCAGAACTAACATTTTTACTGAATCAATGAAACAATAAAAACAATACATAACCAGATCAAAATTAATTTTATATCCATTCAGCGATCGCAAAAGCCGGTCCGATCGTAATGAAATCACGTGAAACCACCGTAATTTTATTACAACTGTAATCACCTCCGGAACATTTTAATTACACGTACAATGTATTAAATTAACTGAGCATACAATCACGGATTTTATCGGAACGTACGATCATGCATTTTATCTCGGCGCCTACAACATTCACATGCGGAGTTGAATGGATGTAGAGTTTTAAATACGAAAGTGTGTCTATCTGTTGGTATGTCTTTAGACTGTCTGTCTGCTACGCTTTCACGGCCCAGCTATTCAGCCGATTTTGTATTGACATCAGGTGAAATACTTTTTGTTACTCTGAGTAACAAAAAATACTTTTGAATTTAATAACCAGATCAAAATTAATTTTACAATCTTTGTCACATTGTGAAAAATTTGGGCCGAGTCAAGGTGAGGCTAATGATAGATCTAGCGCAAAACTCATTTTCAGTGTCATGCGCATAGTTATGTAATATAACGCTTTCCCAACAAGAGATACTTCAAAAAAAGTTTTCCTGCTCGCCATTTTACGTGTTTATTATGTCTGTGGTTTATATCTTAGTCACAGAATACATACCTAATAGCCTTAGGGTCGCTTGCAGAAGGAAATTTAAACTGATTTATAAATTTTGTAATATTGTCCATTTTTGGCAAATGCATATTGTAGTTGCCAAAAAGGGACAGCATTAAAATATTTAACTAAATCAATTTAAGGGTCCTTGTGCAAGTGGACCTTAGTCCTACGTCGAAAAATCACGTATTATTTGCTTAATATTATTAGCTATATCCTAACCAAGGAAAACGAAGCTTAATTCATTATCTGCTATATCAGACAAACATCTATGGTATAACGGGCAGAGTACGATGTGTTACACCCGCCGTCACCATAAGTTATTTCTTATCAACCCAAAACCTACTTCTACAAGCCTTGTACACATAAAGTGTACACAATATGTTTGTCTGTCTATTCGTTAATATATGCGCCTCAACCACCACCACCACTACAGCCCATTAACGTCCCACTGCTGGGCACAGGCCTCCACTCCTATAGGAGTGAGGGAATTAGAGCTTAGACCCACCACGTTGCTCCAATGCGGGTTGGCGGGCTTTAACGATTATTATCATGTTAGTGTTAATAACTGGGACCGATGGTAACGTGCTCTCCGAGGCACGAGGGTGAAACACCTCCAACTTCCTAACTCTGGGCTAGTACCTACTGAGAATTTCTAGTCAGATGAACCCAACACTTAATTATGACCCGTTCCGGAACTCGAACCCAGGACCTCGTCGGCCGCAGTCGAACATGCGCACCACTAGACCAACGAGGCAGTTATGCGCCTGCGCATCATTTATCCGATTAAGTTGAAACTCTGTAACTACTGACTAATTTGTTGTCACTTGCGTGAAGATTTCTGACCGACTACTATCAACGAAAAAACGTGGCACGCAAGTTGCGTTGCAATGCAGGGCAATTACCTTTAAAAAGTTACCTAATTGTTATTTGATATGGAATCCAATATACCACTAATAATGAACTATGCTAATGAAGTATTCATTGGTATGGTGATTAACTTTTACCTAACCTCCTTACACCTAACTTACCTACTCGTATATTATCCTGGCATCTACACTTTTTTTCCTTCACTTGGTTTATGTTATATCATTCTAATGGACGCGTTCGTGTGAGAACCAGAAATTTTTCATTTTCATTCATGGTTACTGTAGAAATATATCAGATTAATGATTCAGAAACAAGGGATCTTAAAATTCTAAAGTGAACTGATAAAAAAATATATACAATGGCAAACGTCTGGGCACCGGAGGATGTTAGTCAAATATGTCCTCAAGCTGATGTTCCATTGGCAGCATGTTCGCCGTCTGCTATGATGTACTTGACGCTTCTGACACGTCTTTTCGGTGCTGCTACGATAAGCCTACCAGATTCCAACCCCTATTCAAGCAATAATGAGTCACCAATTCGTTTCCCAAAACCATCACTACCAGGAAATGACGGCCCGTCTCGTCCAGGTAATTATTCACCTTCATATTATTCGCCTTATGATAATTAATCTCTCCCTGCATCGTATCCATACTATTATCATAGATGCGAAATTGTGTCTGTCTGCTACACTTTTATGGCCCATCTTTTCAAGTAATTTTGAGAAATATATGGAGATAAGTTGCATCCTGGGTAATCACATAGTTGCTTTAGCTCGGAAAATCAAGGAGTTAATAATGCGATGAGTTTCCAGATTTCTTCTTATTCGTTTCCAAGTTCCTTCAAAAGCCTTTCTTCGTGATAACTTCTTAAGGCGAGTCACCTGCAAGATTTTAGGAGGTGAGGTGTGGGGTGCCGCCCGCGCGTCTCGCGGTACATTTCTCGTAGAGACTGGCGGGGAAGCGGGCAGCGCGGTATATTCTGAAACCGCTTGGCAACGTTCAAGTTCTGGGATTAATTTGAATTAAATAGATATAGGACTTCAGTTTGAAATAAATTTTAGCAGGTTCTCATTAATACTTCAAGAGGAATTTATCCATATAAAGATGATGAGCAAAGTCGAAAATTTTATTAATAAAAAATTCGTTTTAAACTTTTAATTTAGCCTGATTCAAGATTTTTTTTGATCGAGTAAAGTACATCCTATCGTGTAACAAATTAGCACATTCTTTAGACAATATTTTTAAGTGTATCGGATATTTTTTGTAAGACCGTTACTTAATAGTAAATACCGAAAAAATTTGATCTAGCAAACCAGTTTTCACCGCTGAGCTGAGGTGACTCTCCTTAATATTATATTAATGCTGCAAGTTTGATGGGCACCTTTGGCCCAGGGGCAACCAGGGGTGGTCTTTTTGATTAGGGTTTTATTTTTATTTTTTGTTAGTAGGTACATAAGGATTTGATTTAAATTTATTGTATAGTTTGTATAATATTTAGATTTTAGATTTTCTTCTATTGTGATTAATATATTATTGTGACCCTGAAAACTAGATTAAAATTATTTTTCTTGTTGCAGAAACCACTCAAGATTCAAATCAGAATGGAAACACTGGAAAGCGTAGGAAGAAACGGCAAAGTCATGGCTATGACTTTATTGTAGTAGGGGGCGGTTCAGCTGGTTGTGTGCTTGCTAATCGATTGTCAGAAATAACGTCATGGAGGGTAAGTATTTATTTATCTTCTACTGGATGAAGCCCGTAACTTCAACCACGTGGTGTTTTTTTAATCCCGTCGGAACTACAGTTCCACCGACTTATCTGGCCCGGTGGCCAAAATTATTTGGCCTAATTATGGAACTAATTTTTATGACTGTTAAGCGTTTTGTTTTTATTTTGTTCATAATATTTATTATAGTGATAACCGGGTCAGATAAGTTTGTGGGACTTTTTTTTCTTTTTTTTTTATCCACTACAAGCTAGCCCTTGACTGCGATCTCACCTGATGGTAAGTGATGATGCAGTCTAAGATGGTAGCGGGCTAACCTGTTAGGGGCATGGCAGTTCTATTACACCCATACCCCTTCGGTTTCTACACGGCATCGTACCGGAACGCTAAATCGCTTAGAGGCACGTCTTTGTCAGGTCGTAACTAGCCACGGCCGAAGCCTCCCACCAGGCCAGACCACTGACCAAGAAAATTCAGAAATTATTAATTCCTAAATTGACCCTGCCTCGAAATAGAAAAATAAATACGTTTTTTATAATCCATGAATCCTATTTCATTAGATAAATCCATAATTTCATTGATTCTTGGTTACTGTCATCATGCCTATTTTTTTCAACAATTTCAATTTTACTTAAGTAATGCAACAGTAACCTCTATCCTTGTTTTTTGTTCATAAATATTTCATCGAAAAGAAAACGCCAATGAATAGTAAGTAGATACACTATTACGACAATATAATTATTGTTTTACCGTGAGACAGTATTACGTGTTTTTATTGACTTAAGAATCTGTTCTTAAGTAACACTACGTTATGACTGAGGAAGTTATGATAGTTAATGAGTGACTACTTTTTTATCGCTTATTTATGTCTTCCTCGACCTAGCACGTCCCCTATAACATAATATCCACTTGATCTAATTTCATTAATATCTCACTATCATTCGTGCTTATACTCTAAATAACTTAGTACAGCCGATGTCATACAATAAACTAAAAAGCTCTGCTTATATAATAATTTTATGGATGGCAATAAAGTCTGTTTCTGGGATAAAAAGTAGCGTATGTCCTTCCCCGGGATGCAAACTATCTCCGAGCCAAATTTCGTCGCAAATCGCAATTAGTTGAACGGATGGGTCGTGAAATTGGAGCAAACAGGCAGACAAACTCACTTTCGAAGTTTTATTAGTATAAATACAGGTTGATAATGGCAAGTTAAAAATAATATATAAAAAGTAAACATAAATTCGGTCTTTATTACCAATTGAATATTGATTTATTTTATTCTTATCGTTCCATGGCCCCTTTGGATAACAATGAACCGGTGACAAGGGCACTTTTTCTGGTGTCCGAAAATTGAGGCATTCTATTCTACGACCTTGAACTCGGAACGGAAGACCGTGACATGCCTACAGCCAACAAAGTAATTCTAATCACCCAATTAGGTACTGAAAAGATCACGCCAAAATAATTGTTCGAACTAGACTGCTTTAGAATTTGGGGTTCTATTTACTCATTTGTAATAATAGGTGTGTCTTAACCTCACATCGAATACCTAATGGGATATGTGACTTTGAAGGACCGAAATTGGTACTTTTCTTCATTCAGGCCAGAGTGAATAGGCATCTTTTAGGCAAGCGCGCTCCAACCTAGACTACGTCATTACTTTCTATACCTACTTATCTTATTATATATACTTATCATAAAAGTCTCGGAGAGCTCACTGAACTGTCGATACTGTTTTTACGACTCCAAAAGAAAACGAAACGTAGTTATAATCGTCACAGTAAACAAATACAACCATTCCAGTTTACATATATGGAAACTGGAATCATTGTATTTATAATGGTTGTCAGGAGTCGGTTTTGTATTTATTTACAAAACATAGTTCGATGTGAAAATGGATTTGAATGGAAAAATTTTAGAATGTGTTCCTTAATATATTTATATGTTATAAACTATAAAAATACTGTTTTGAAAGCAAGAATATGGTAGCGGATTGATTTTAAATTTCAATCAATATGCATTTGCGCTGCAGTTGGTAAGGTTGAAGGTACGTCCGCGCCCGACCCGCCATCAACCCGCACCCATGTTGTGTGTGAAGACAACGAGCAGTGCGTCTCACGCGAGGAACCCGACCCGACCCGCGCCCGAGTCCTGTGTGTTTTACGCTTGTCATACCGCGGCAAGTGGCATAAAGTGAAGCTTAGTGTAAGTTGATAACAAAACCGTGCCTCGATGCTACTCCACTACACAAAGATCAGAGAGCTCAGCGCTTGTCAATCTTAAAAAACCTTCACCAGAGTTTTGATATTTCCCGCGCATTAGGTGCTAAAGGTATTTACCAAGAGATTATGAAAATCACAAAATCCTTCCATTTAAACAACGCGACGCTTTCCGGAACTTTCTTATTAGTATCGCGTGAACAAAAACTTTTCTATAGAAATGCAAACGATATAAAAGATCTGGAAGTATCATACAAAACCTTTATTTTAAGATTGCTATGTACTAAGCTTAGATAATATGTAAGATTCATAAATATTTTAATACATCTCTTATAAAAATACATAATTTTTACTTAAATCCTATGGTATCAGGTTATTTTAACTAATTTAAAAGAGGTTTAGATTCTATGCGTTTAATCCTGGAATCTAGTAACCTGGACTTATAAACGCGATGTACCTGCCTGCTAATTTTTCCCAGTGAACTTTTAGATCTCTTCCAGAAAACCATAAGTCGGTAAAAGTGAAACAAAGACACGGTCTCTGAAAGCGAAAAACTTTTACAATCGCTGTCTTTCGCTAGTTCTTAGGAAACTGAATTTCCAACTGCTTACTGGTAGTTTAATAGAGGACCGTTTTATAAACCATACAATAAGTTTCTACCTGCTTATTTTCCAAAATGAGTTTATTTATTTTCCAAAGCGAGCATACGCTTGTATTATTTACAACTTTACAATATGAGCTTGTTACCGATGCTTGTCATGCAAACATTCTGCATGCACTTCTGAGCAGAAGCTTACGGTGGATCTAACAATAAATAAATTATTTGTACGTGCAATTCGACGTATTCTATTATATTCTTGTAGTTTGTGTTTTCCTAAATTATATTGTGACGGAAGCTTTCCCTGTTACTGCCAAATGCAATGCCTGAGAAAATATGTTCTTATATAGGTCGTCCACGAGGCTCGTCGATCCGAGAGAATCGCAAAAATTCCCTTAATTTGTCTATGAAACTTCGTCGAATTTCGGTGTGCTGAAGTTGCACCTTGTCGATTCTTTACGCCAGATGCGCCTCTATTCGATTAGACGCTTTTAGTCTGCAGTTGACTCCGGGCTTTATTTATGTCAGCAACTGAAACAAGAAAGTTTAATAATTAAGTTTATTAACCGGCAAAGACGTGCCGCCAAGCGATTTAGCGTTCCGGTACGATGCCGTGTAGAAACCGAAGGGGTGTGGGTTTAATGTAACTGCCATGCCCCTAACAGGTTAGCCCGCTACCATCTTAGACTGCATCATCACTTACCATCAGGTGTGATCGCAGTCAAGGGCTAGCTTGTAGTGGATTAAAAAAAAAAAAAAATTAAGTTTATTATTGCTACAATCTTTCCCATCTATGTTATGTAAAGATAACTAAAGTTAATAGCTCACCTGACATAAAGTTCAAATGGACCAAAGAAACGTAAACATGCAGACAAAACATTTTTTAAACGACTACCTTTCATCCAACCATGACTGATACGTTTAAAAATAGAATTGGTTCTATTTAAGTTATTTCAATACCGGTAAGTTGCCAAGCAAAAGAAATCGTATCGATATTTTTTCATTACTAGAATAATATCTATCGAATTATAAAAATCATTGATCGGCAGTCTTTCCTTGCACTCCAGTAACCACGCAGAAAACTAATTAAAAGAAGATAAGGACAATTCAATCAAATAAAACCAGTTAGTAATGACCCGATTTCAATGAAGTCAGTGGATAATTATTATAATTAATAATCTAATGGGAAAATCATACTTTGGAAATATCATACTAGATGAAGCCAGCGACTTCGTACGTGGATTAAGATTTTCTCAAAATACTGTGGGAACTCGTTGATTCTCCATATTAGGTTAGGCTTACGTCCTTCCTCGGAATTTTATTTATTTCTCAAAATTACATCGGCCTTAAAAACTATAGAACGATGACAACTGCGTTAGTTTGAAACTGTGTTGCAGTTGCTAACGCCCACCTCCAGATTACAATTTCATGAGAATTACACATAATGAATAAAAATAATAAAGGTAAAGTGAACTGTGTGTGTGTTTGTGTGAGTGTGTGTGTGTGTGTGTGTGTGTGTGTGTGTGTGTGTGAATGCGACCTATTTATATGCCCAAAACTCACTTTAAAAGATGGGGCGAGAAAGCATGTCAGACAGACAGACGTTCTTATTTGTAATAGTAAAAATAGTTTTGTAAAAATAAATGCATTAAAAATATAATGTAGGTATATCAATTTAGAGTATCATAATAATTATATTTATAAAGAACTCTCAGAGTTATGTCTGAGATAGGCAGTATCTAAGATCTCAAATTATTATTGTGATCTTTGACATCGCTTGTTCGTGTAAGTAGCTAATAAAGTTTCCTAGATTTAGCTACTGATTTCTTTGCGCTGTAGGTAGGTTAAAGTTATATTGGGGCTATTGTTACATAGTACAATAACTCTTGTGTAACTTTATCGGTATCTGACGAGGTTAACGAAAGTGGGAGTAGATTTCTGAGGCACAATACGGCAATAATCCATTTCAGCAACGGTGAGGCTTGTCTGTAACTGGTTGCTAAATGCAGCTATAACTTGACAAACTTATCTGTGCGTGTGGTGAAATTTAGAAACAATAGAATCTACTCTAAGTTGGTCTTCATATTTAGATTTTTAAGTTGAAGGCGCCAGTGCCTTTGCCGCTCGCACGGACAAAATTTCCAAGCTACAGTTGCATTTAGCAACCGAATAAACAAATGCCTTTTTTTATTGTTCAAGATAAACATACAAAAATAATAATAATAAGTAGGTAGGTAGTACGAGCCATTCTCTAAAAACTTATAAGCCTATTAACGCATTAGCGATTTCTCTGGTATTGCCAATTTTGATTGGTGGTGATAATCCCTAATCAGTGAAAATTAGCTGACCCGCAATCAAAGACAATGAAGCCATTTTTTCGCAACGACCTCAATTTAAATAGACGGGCCCTATCAAACAAAGGATGTGGACTTATTTTACTAACTACATCTTATCTGAAAAGCGGGACAGCGCTTTGGTTTAGCGTTCCGGTACGATGCCGTGTAGAAACCGAATAGGGGTATGGGCTTAATATAGCTGCCATGCATCTAACAGGTTAGCCCGCTATCATCTTAGACTGCATCATCAATAACCATCAGGTGAGATTGCAGTCAGGGCCTAGCTTGTAGTGGTTAAAAAAAATGGTACAGGCTTGTACAGGCTTGTCGGACGCCCAATTTTTTTCTATAAAAGAGCCCATCTAGTAGGTACCTACCTACATATATATCGATGTTCTTCGGCGTATTTTTTTCTCGGCTGTCACAGTTCCATTTATATATTTAACACAATATTCTGAGGGTATAATTACTGAACAATTTCAAAGTGCCGGCTTCGTTAACATGAAACGTTAATTCTTTCGATGATTCGACACGCCAAGGGCAATTTTGCATTACGCCATCTATTGTCAGATATCGCAAACGTTGTTATTAAAATTAACGTCACCGTTACGTCATTAATACTTCATTCATTGTAATATTTCTTAACCTTGACTTGACTTTATTTCATTTCGGCTTTTTCTCTTCAGCGGAACATTGTTATCAAAGACTATGCAACTGCGTGTCGAATTTCAATGACCATGGTAGAGTCAGACTAATATTACGAAAATTGGTGCGCCTTATTTTAAGACGAAAATAGATAGGAAAACTATACGATACTTACGGTAGGTACCTACATATTTTCACATAATTGCCTGCCCACATACCTAATCCAGAAAATGTTTGACAAAAAATTATATAAAAATGTCGTCATCATCGTCAGTGGACATAGATCTCTTACATAGACTTTTTTTTTATCCACTACAAGCTTGCCCTTGACTGCGATCTCACCTGATGGTAAGTGATGATGCAGTCTAAGATGGTAGCGGGCTAACCTGTTAGGGGCATTGCAGTTATAGTAAACCCATACCCCTTCGGTTTCTACACGGCATCGTATCGGAACGCTAAATCGTTTGGCGGCACGTCTTTGCTGGTAGGGTAGTAACTAGCCACGGCCAAAGCCTCCCACCAGACCAGATCAGGGAAAATTCAGAAATTATAAATTCCCAAATTGACCTTGCCGGGGATCGAACACGGGACCTCCGTACGTCAAGGCAACAACGCTACACACTGCGCCACGGAGGTCGTCATTCATCGACTTCTACACGCCGCGGCCTTGTACCATTTAGGACCACCTTACGACACTCCTGATGTTATCTATCCACCTATTAGTGCGACGCTGCGATCGGTTCCGAAGTTGAAATGGGCGGGCCCTAAAAAAGAAAGAAGAGAATGGGATACCAAGGTGCTGGAATGGCGACCGTGCACCGGGAAGCGCAGCTTTGGCAGACTAAATATTATATCAATAATGATAGTATCATTATTGATATATTTAGTCTACCAAAGCTAAAAATATCTATATATCAATAATGATAATGATATACTAGGCACAGGCTCGGGATTTAGTTAATGAACCCAAATTACGTATTATTGTAAGTATAAAAGTTTCATTTGAAAATAAAATAAATATATAAATCAAGATATTTTCGACTCCCCAGTTCTACCGGTAACACCCAAAATGGTGAGCATGCAATTTAATTTCCAACACTGACTATACAAATCCTCTTATAAAAGTTAAAGCAAACTTACGTTGTTCAAAGTACGATGTAAGAGGTTTAAAACACTTCATAAGTAGCCTGAAATAAGGTAATGTTATTTGCTACCTTAATATACGGGTATGTCTTCTGAACTAGCTGTTAGACTAAACTCAAACAGGAATTACCTACTTGGAAGTACTTTCATAGGTTAGCATTACACAGCTTGTATATCAATTTGTCTTTTGAATGCAGTTGCAGTATGTAGTTCTTTTATCAAATAGTTCTAACAGAATTTTCAAAAACATGAAATTCATGTTTACGAAGTCGCATGTATCAGCTAGTGTTACAATAATATAATCTTAGCATTGTATTGAATTAACAAAGATTTAGTGTAATAACTAATTACACTATTACAATTAAGCAGGTTGGCCGTGAAAGCTTATCAGACAGACAGACACACTTTCGCATTTATAATATAAGTATAGATGCATGAATACCTATAATATATCGAATGCCCTAATTTAATAAAGCAATTCTCCAATCGATTAAGTTCCAAGCTAAGACCTTGAAGAATTCATTCCGCCCTCATACCGCTGAGATGGTATGATTAATCCAGCAACAATGCAAGGCAATTTCTATCTATATTGAGTAAACTCAAACAAAGTTGGAACTAGTTCCGCTATTTTCAGCACTGCTCTATTCAGGCTCCACAACAGTTCCTCAATTAATAACGGAACTTCGAAAGTTCAAACTAAAAGTTTTTGATAGGAACGAAATTTAATACACGCTTTGGGATACCCTTTATTAAGTTGATTCAGTGTATAAAAAGTATGAACCTGCTCTGGCGGAAAACAGGGACCTGAGTGGGAATTATTGGTTTTGCTGGTAGGGAAAGTTCTCCTACCAGCAAAGGCCACTAACTCGTTTCCCGATACAAAACCTTGTACTTAAAGATGTTTTAAAAACTGTTTGACTTTCTTCTGACTTACTCTGATATTGAATCCTTAAGCCTTTACCAAAACAAGGAAAAAAAGAAAATCCGTCGTAGTTAAACTCGTTACGAAAAGGCTTAACACCATAACGATAAATCAAACGGAACATCTCGTAAAAAGTGCCTTTAAAAATTTCAGAATCCAATTTAAACGTATTGTTGACATAAAGAATTAACCTCGTAAATGTTGAACACCGTTGGAAATATTTGAAAATACAAGCAAAATGTGTAAAACACATAAACGTTGTATGGTAGTATACCTATAATACCGCCATAATCGTAAAACCCCACAATCGCGATAGCTACCACGGAAAATTGTAGCATAGAATTAAATTGAACGACCTCACTTCCGTACCTGACTTTCAGCGGGTTTAATTTGGGAAATTACAAGTATTTATTAGTTTAACTAACTGATGCCCGCAAATACGTCCGCGTGTTTGAAGCTTTTTTTTACTCCCGCGATTTTCCGGGATAAAAAGTATTTCCTACTAGACGATGCCTGCGACATCGTCCGAGTGGATTAAGGTTTTTTGATCCCCGCGGGAACTCTTTAATTTCCCGGGATAGAGCCTATGTCATTCCCCTGGTTGAAACCTACCTCTATACCAAATTTCATCAAAATCGGTTCAAAACATGGGTTGTGAAAGCGTAGCAGATAGGCAGACAGACATACGGACAGGCGGACAGAGAGACTATAGCATAGATGGGCCGTGAAAGTGTAGCTGACAGACAGACAGACACACATTCGCATTTATAATATAGATCCTTCAAAGGATAAGTACGTCTCTATCCAGGTCGTCAACTAAAACCGTGCAAAAAACACGTGCGTTGCGATGCGTTGCACAGTTGCGGCGACCCACATACTCGTTTGCACGCTATAAATATATCCATACATTCAAATGTTACAAATGCGAAATTGTGTCTGTCTGTCTGTCAGCTACACTTTCACGGCCCATCTATTCAATGAATTTTGATGAAATTTGTTACATTGGATAGGATGCATCTTTTTATCCCGTAAAATTAAAGAATTCCCGCGGAAATCAAAATTAAACTTAATCCACGCGGACGAAGTGGCAAGCTTCAGGTGGATTTCTTTTTGAAATTATTTTCGTCACCTATCGTCTTACATTGCTCAAAGATCTTCCTAAAGGGCAATGATCTTTTATATTTAGCTAGAGGCTAAAGGGATTTCTACACTGGCAATTCTTGCTTGTACCTTTTGTGCAATACATAAAATTTACACAAAGTTTATAGTTTGAATGTTTTAAAGTACCCATCCAATTTCAAATGTTGCGAGTAATTTTCTGCAAAATGTTGTTGCAGCGTTTGAGTTAAAAATGAATGAACTTGTAAAAACACGTTATGAGCTTTAATCATAAAACAGAGCAAAATCACGATAGCAAAAACGTAAATGGAGAGCAAAGGATGAAATTAAAATGAAACCATATTTATTTTGCTCTTTAATGAATATTTTCGCTCTGAGAGTTTTAGATCATATTTTATTTAATTTTTCTTGAGATACCTATGTTATATTCATTTTGTTATTTTTATTCATCGAAAAAACTTCGGGTGAAAAATATATGCTTTCAATTTTATACTATGAAAATTATTAAATGGATGTACAAAAACCGTTAATGTTAATAGAAAGCTGCGTGTACTAACGGGATACTATAGATACTACCAGCTGATGCCCGCGACTACGTCTGCGTGTTTTAACCTTTTTTTATTCACGCAGAAACTCCATAATTTTCCGGCATAAAAAGTAGCCTATGTCACTCTCCAGGGCCTTTACTATGCCCATGCAAATCACGTCGATTCGTTGCTCTGTTGCGGCGTGGTTGAAGGACAAACCAACACATTTTCGCATTTAAAATATTAGTATGATAGAGCGTTCACTGACGAACTATTAACCTTTGCATTTTATTAAAAAAATTAATTATTCATTTTGATGCAACCTTATGTACTAATAGTAAAAAAAGGAAGCAATCCTTACTAATATCCTAATATTATAAAGGCTCACTATGTCTGTTTGTTATATTTTTACGATCCATCTGCTTAACATATTTTGACGAAATTTAGCTCTCCAGAGATAATTATTGCAACCCAGTGATGGATCGCTAATTTTTGCTGAAAATCAAAGAATTTCCACGGAATTAAAAAAACATAAATTGACACGAATAAAATCACAGTCATCATGTAAAAAATATAGCATGTTCAATACCTAAACATTCAGAAAATAATAAAATATTACGCTGTGTAGTTCAAAATACTTCACAATACTCTATTATTTTCAGGGTTGTCGATTGGATGTCAAATTATTCAATTTTCACAGCTCTAAAACTCGATAAAACTTTTTGAATTTAGTTCGGGAGTGCTCATATTTCATGTTGATTGTCGCTGTGGCAAAACAGTTGTTCCTTTGATTGAAAATTTCGTTGGCGAGCAAATTTGGGCCTTATTTTATAATATAATACCACTTATAGTAGGTACTACAAAGGCCTTCTAATTATTTATTTATGTACTAGCTGATGTCCGTGACTTCGTCCGCGTAGACTGTGGTATTTTGGTTCCCACGGGAACTTTAATTTTCCGTGATAAAAAGTAGCCTATGTGCTATTCCAGGCTATAGTCTATCTCTGTGCCAAATTTTATTCAGATCTATTCAGACGTTCCGTCGTGATTCAGTAACAAATATCCGTCCATACATCCAAACTTTCGCATTTATAACATCATTATAGATATAGATTATTATAGATTACTACGATAGAAAATAAACATTTTGGAACTAAGTCCCGAAAAAATTGTGAGATAAAATTTCGTGAATTTGTCAGCCCCCGTGCCTAAGAGAGCATGTCAAAGCCTACTCAACTCACCAGTTTCTGCCCATTGGACTATGAGAATATAAAATTTTGATTTGATTTGATTGACGACTTCCATGGCGCAGTGTGTAGCGCTGTTGCCTTAACGTGCGGAGGTCCTGGGTTCGATCCCCGGCATAGGGTCAATTTGGGAATTTATAATTTCTGAATTTTCCCTGGTCTGGCCTGGTGGGAGGCTTCGGCCGTGGCTAGTTACCACCCTACTGGCAAAGACGTGCCGCCAAGCGATTTAGCGTTCCGGTACGATGCCGTGTAGAAACCGAATAGGGGTATAGGTTTAATATAACTGCCATACCCCTAATAGCTTAGCCTGCTACCATCTTAGACTGCATCATCACTTACCATCAGGTGAGATCGCAGTCTAGTCGGCTAGCTTGTAGTGGATTATAAAAAACCAAAAAAACACTATGTTGAAGCTGGGCTTATTTTATGCTTATTAAAAAAAAAAAAATTTAAAATAGCCTGGACCGGATTTTGATAGGCAACCTATTTTAGACGTATTTATCTATTATTAAATATAAATAAAAAGTAGGTTTCATCTATTAAACAGATCGGTGAAGGTCGTGGTATATCCGGATCTAATACTTGTTATACCCGCCCGACTTCAACATAGTGTGTAGAAATCAAAATTATTTTTACCTGACTTCCAAAAAAGGAGGAGGTTCTCAATTCAGCGCGTATCTTGTTTAAGAGATATGCATCGACATAAAAAAAAAAGACACGGTGAATTGAGAACCTCCTCCTTTTTTTGGAAGTTGGTTAAAAATAGCGCTGTTTAAGCATACACTTGTAAACTATACCACCAGTTTTAGAACCTCAAGTCCCAACTTAATATCTAAGTGAGAAAAGTTAGTCCTACATAAAATATACATTTCATTTCAATATCATCTGAGTACCTAAGTACTTTTTCTTGGTTTCTCTGTTGCCAATGGGCGCCGTGGCTCGTGACCATTGTTCAGAGAGACATTATTATATCTTTATTAACTACAAGATCGTATATCTATGGAGACATTAAAGAATAATAGAATATATCTCGCTAGACAACCCGCTGTGCCGCGCACCATGTGGTCTTAAGTACTAAATCATTACATACATACTCTCCTATATTACGAGACATTGTAACAGAAAAAACTAGTATGTATTTAGCTAATAACTTATTTTTACAATAATATAATAACTTAGCTACTTATTAGTGCTATACCTTAGTTATAAGACGATGGAACATAAAACGATGGACTCCCAAGTTTTTTTTTAAATTTTGTATTGTGAGATAGGCTTGCGCTTGACGACAATCATGCTTAGTGCAAAGCAATGATGAGGTCTAGGTTGGAACGCGCTTGCCTAGAAGATGCCTATTCACTCTTGTTTTGAAGGTACCTAAGTTATACGTGGCAGGAAACACGTGCGCTGGGAGGGTGTTCTGGCGGCCTTATAATGATATCGGTATCAATTTTGAGGCTTTTTGAGAAGAATATGAAAGTTCATTACGGCCAATGATATAAGCTTATTTAAAAAAAAAACTAATAATTATTATTAATTTAATGTTGTTGTTTACATGTTTTTCTCTTGTTTTTAGTAGGAATATTTGATTTGTTCATTACTTATTACAGTGTTCGCAATCCTTCATTTCTTTTATCAGATACTTCTAATAGAAGCCGGTCCAGAAGAGCCAGATGTCACGAGCGTGCCGGCCCTACCTCCAGCACTAAGATGGTCGAGCATAGACTGGAACTACGGGACTCAACCTGAAAAGCTAACGTGCAGAGGGTCACCTGGAGGTAGATGCCATTGGGCCAGGTAAGCACTAACCAGAGGTAATTTTTTTTTTCAGCTACAAGTTAGCTCTTGACTGCGATCTCACCTGATGGTGAGTGATGATGCAGTCTAAGATGGTACCGGACTAACCTGTTAGGGGTATCATATGGTAGTTATACTAAAGCCATACACCCCTAGTCGGTTTCTACACGGCATCGTACCGGGACGCTAAATAGCTTAGCGCTACGTTTTTGCCGATAGGGTGGTAACTAGCCACGGCTGAAGCCTCCCCACCAGACCAGACCAAATTCAAAAATTATAAATTCCCAAATTGACCCGGCCGGGAATCAAACCCGGGACATCCCACGTTAAGGCAACAGCGCTCAACACTGCGCCAGGGAGGTCGTCGTCAAGGGAGGGAGATGTGTTTCCGCACACGCTTGTGCAATTTAAAGCCCTAAATTATAGTGCTAAACGGATGTCAAAAATAAGTGATTTCTTCGTCACCATTTTTTATACCCTAGTAAGTATTAAACTTTGTGAAGGGTAAAAGTTCTTGGTAAATTGTTGTGTTTTTTTATAACATTTTAATAACAAGCACAGACTGCTATAGACTCGGTTCCATAAATAACGATCTCTCGACTGCCACGTTTCAGCGGTAAAATAATGGCGTTTCTTAGGTCATAAACTATCTTTTACACAAGAGAGTGAACGTGACTATATTGACTAAGTAGAAAAAGCCTGTAAGACTCTCCAAATCTTTTTTCTATACATACAGGATATACATTGTGTGATACTTAATATTATAAATGTGAAAGTGTGTTTGTTTGTTGGTTTATTATTTTATTGGTTTGTCTTTCAATTACGCTGCAACAGAGCATCGGATCGACGTGATTTTTGCATGGGTCTAGGTTGAGCACCTGGAGTGTGACATAGGCTACTTT
Organism: Erebia aethiops; assembly: GCA_923060345.2. NCBI lineage: Eukaryota > Metazoa > Arthropoda > Insecta > Lepidoptera > Nymphalidae > Erebia > Erebia aethiops. Next base: position 13,866,912 of record OV281088.1, on the reverse strand, counting down.
TTATCCAAGAAAATTGAAGAAATCCGGTGGAAATTAAAAAACTTATTCCACGCGGACGAAGTCGCGGGCATCAGCTAGTAGTGTGATAATTTGATAACGGTTATAATAGTACTAATGTAAAGACTGAAATAGCGATGCTAGAATTTGATGAGAGAATTATGGTTTCAGACTTGGAGAAAAGAAAACCAATTTTTTTAACCTCGTAATTTAACAAAAATACAAACAGATGTAATTTCGTTGTGATAATCTCATGATAAAAGAATTAAAGGCTATAAGGACTGAGCTGTAATTGTGATTTTCCATACTAGGCATATGCTTGTATTTGACTCGTTAAAATGATCATAATAATATTTTATTTTATGTGTTTTGGAAAACTTCCATCTTCCTTTTCTTTCCTTCAATCTGCAGTTAAAATTGTTAAGGCAATGTTTTATATTTTGCAGAGGCAAAACACTGGGAGGTAGTAGTGCTACTAACTACTTGATATATATTAGAGGAAATCGACTTGACTATGATAATTGGGCTGCTTTGGGAAATCCTGGATGGAGCTACAGAGAGGTTACAAATATTTTGAGTTACTTCCCATATTATAATGTTTATTAATTTATAATAGTTAGAATATTTATAATATTCAGCAACTTTTATTCCATACTAATACTATATATAAGTGTTTTTATTTGTTTATAAAATTTTATTGCACATACAATACAATACAGTGTATTAAACTTAATACCTAGAGATATTGTCTTCTAGTTAACCTTTGGTAATAGGAACTGGGTGATAAGACAGTGCGATTATAAAAAGAGAGAAATTGAGGAAAAAGTGTGCCTGTCTATCTGTCTCTTTCTGTTTGGTTATCCGGCTTCTTCGCCTTCGTGGCCAATCTGATCAAACGATTTTGTCCAAAGTTTTTAAGGAGGTTGCATCTCGAGGAAGAAGTCAGGATAATTTTATCCTGACTTCTTCCCCGGGATTTTTCAATAACCAAAGTCCATGGGTAAAAAGTCACAACGATCGTTTACTTATAAATATTATCGAATATTTTTAGAATTTAATATTCACAAAATTCAAAAATATCATTACAGGTGCTGCCTTACTTCAGAAGGGCTGAGAATAACAGAGATATTGAAGGAAAAGACACATATTATCACGGAGTAGGTGGACCATTGAATGTTGGAAGATTTCCGTACACAGATGCGAATACAATTATGTTAGTGGAAGCTTTTAATGAAACAGGATTACCAATTGTTGATTTAAATGGAGAAAATAATATTGGCGCGCAACTAGGTCAATCGACTTCTATAGACGGTCGCCGATGGTCTGCAAATATGGCTTATCTTAGACCCATACGTGACGTCCGTCCTAATATTGATATTATGGTTAATGCATTCGTTACAAAAATTATTATAGATCCAAAAACAAAAGTAGCGCAAGGAGTAACTTATATTAGAAATGGTGTATATCAGAATGTATATGCTAGAAAGGAAGTCATTGTAAGCGGTGGATCTATAAATTCTCCAAAATTACTCATGTTATCTGGTATTGGTCCTAGACGACATTTAAGAAGTCTTCATATACCCGTTATATCTGATTTACAAGTGGGTCAAAATTTACAAGATCATGCAACTGCAGATGGGCTTCTTATAGGTCTATCTAATAAAACTTCAACACAAGTGAGTGGACCTGAACTGCTTAGTCAGGTCAATGATTATTATGAGCAACCGCTTCATAATAAAAGTGGTCCAATGTCATCTACTTCTACACTTAACGCTATTGGATTCATAAAAACTAACTATTCCCAAGTGAATGCACCAGATATTCAAATGCTTTTCGATGGCCAAAATGCTGAAGATTTGTATGCAGATCCACCAATTTATACAGAGTTGCCTGTATTTCCTTTAGCCTTCTATAATAGTATTGCAGCTAGACCTTTTTTACTAACCCCAAGAAGTAGAGGGCAAATACTATTGAATCGGACAGATCCAGTATTTGGTCAACCCTTAATATATCCAGGATTTTTCACTGTTAAGAACGATGTAGATGTATTGGTCGCGGGAATGCGATACATTATCACCTTAGAACAGACGGAAGCGTTCAGAAAAAATGGTGCCTACTTTATTAGAAAACCAATTAGAGGCTGTGAACAGTACGAGTGGGGGACCTATGATTATTACTTTTGTTTATTGGTACAATATACATCTACAATTTACCATCCCGTAGGAACATGTAAAATGGGACCAGCTTCGGATAAGACTGCAGTTGTTGACGCCAGACTGCGTGTTTATGGTGTAAAAGGTCTGAGGGTAATTGATGGTTCTATCATGCCACAAATAGTTAGAGGAAATACTAATGCACCAATAATTATGATAGGTGAAAGAGCCTCAGATTTTATAAAAGAAGATTATCAGGTATTAAATAAATAGTAGATGGTCACTATATTTAAATATAAAGTCTTGAATTTTTTTCATAAATACGAGCAAATTTCGAACAAAGCGAAATTCCTTTAAAATCAGGTCAGTTTCACCAACCTGAATTATTATTTGAAATAATAGAACATAAATCCATCCTTTTATGTCAACCCTGGAATAAAAATGACAGCATCAACAAGCTTAACTAAATAAAGCAGATGCAGACTACAGATAGATTGATTATTAATTTCGGCCGTAAGTCAACTTATGTGACCACCACAATTAAAGAATAAACATTTCAAATCGAAATTTTCAATACATGTAAGTAATAATTATTCTATGGAATATAATTTTATCACATCGAATTGTAATTATGCCGTTGTTGTTAACAATTATTGTAAGCACATAGGATAACACATTATGGATGAATTTGTAGAAATGTCATAATATAGGCCCACAACATCAGCATTCAATTTAAATTTAGCTATTCAAAGGGGGAACGCTGCCAGTATCTTCGGAACCTTGCCTAAAGGGACTCATTTTAATAATATTTTTTAGTTATTATATTATTATTTATTTATTTTTAAGTTTTTTAGATGTATTGTGATTAGTCATAGGTTATATTAAATAAATATTTAAATTCAATATCGCTAACTAAACAATTATAGACAATCATAAAGTATCAATTCATCAATCTACTGAATAGTATTAATTGTAGAACGACGTCGATATTATTCATCATCATTCGAAAGTGAGTTACTAGTTTTATATTCTATCAACAATATTTTAGCTTATTATTATAGTCTATATAAAAAGTGTGAGAATTATTTTAAATAAAGTTACGTATGGCACGGTCTATCTTGTTTCATTTTGCTTAAAATGGTCTTAGATCAACATTGAATTTAATGTATAATCCCCATGGCTATGGCTCTACGTTACATATGTAGTATATGTTATATCGAAAAATGCCGAGATCTACATAGGTTAAACTATGTAATATTAAGTAAAGCTAAATATAGCTGTTGTTTGTTTGAAAATGGTTACTTCCTATTCTTAAAATTAAACACACCTATACTTATTGACCGAGCGAAGCGAAGGTCTCTGAGTCTACTTGAGTGAATTTGCACTTGTCCGTCCGTCCGTCTGTTAGAGCCTTATAACTTCTGAATTACTGAACGTAATTACTTCAAATTTAAATATAATATGTAAACCGATGGCCTTCAGCCGAATATGGCTTCAAAAGTTATAAAAATCTTCATTTCAGGGGGACTCTCACAGAAGCGAATGCGAAGTAAAATATTTTTTAGCGTTACATAGGGTTGCGGTATATCATTTTAAATTTTCCACTAAAATTGACAAAATGGGGGGCTTTCAAAGTGGAGATTTTCTAACGTCCAAACTTGATCCATTATTTGAATTACTCTATACTTGAACAACAAATACTAAAATTAGATAAATATTATAAGGAAACGAAATTATTTACATTTTAATGAGCTTCAGTATTTTTTACAGAACTTCACAATGATGTCAATAGATGGCGCAGCGAATCTCAGTTCGGGGCGAACCTCTAGTTTACTTTTTGGGTGCAATGGATAGTAACTGAAAAAGAATCTAGGGGCTGTAGGTTTCGCCGTATTTTTTTTTACATAATATTACATGGTTTGTATTTAATATTTAGGAAAATAGACGAGTTCCTACTAGATTTAAAAAAAATAAACCCACGAGGACAAAGTCGAGTCCTTAAGAAATTATACCTATAAAATCAATGTAAGCTGAGATAGAGAGATAATGAATGACGAAAGAGACGTGTTTTTAAATCTTAACACTTGTAAATTGTAGTCTACGTCGTAGAGGAATTTCAACGTACCAGTTGGTAATTAATTACCAATACGAGGTCGACAGTGTTTGATGTTCACACAGTGAACTTGAAAATTGAAGGGCTGGTTTAAATTTCGTTAGGCAGCTTATATTGTCGTACTAGCAGATGCCCGTGACTTCGTCGTCTTGAAATAAGATTTTTAAATTCCTACGGGAACTCCCTAATTTTCCGGGTTAATATATAGCCTATGACACTTATACATAATGTGGCTTTCTATTGGTACCTAAATTTACAAAATCGGTTTAGTAGATCTACAGATTATCCCCTACAACGTCACCAACTAACAAACTCACAAACTTTACCTCTTTATAATATTGGTATAGATTACGAATAGAACTGTACAAATACCGACACAAAGTTATTTTCCAAATCGGTTCAGAAATCTCGTAGAAGTCGGTGCACACAAACATGGCAAACATAACGTGCTGAGTTGAGAACGGCCTCCTTTTTGGAAGTCGTATTAAAAAGTTTGTTATAGTATTTGTGATTCAAAAAAATCTTTGAATGACTTATTTTATTATTTAATTGCGAAAATTCCCATAATTCATAGTAAAATTATCCCGTGATTGAATACGATGTTTGACAAATCTATTGCTTGCAAAAAACCGCTTCAATGAATACAAGTGTATTATTCTCAGCCTTGATATAAAAAGTGTAGACTTTTCCTACTAGTTATCGTAACCATTCGTGTAGACGCGTTCAATCACGGAACACGGGGACTTAAGTGCACCTATCAGTAAAAAAAGAAAAGATTTAGTGTAAATACATTTTTAAAGGGCGAATAGACATGATTTTGTGATAGTACTAAAATTAGTGAGGTAAAGTTAAGTGATAAAATGGCAACGACGTGGACGCCGCCGGAAATAAGTGATACTTGCTACGAACAACGTGCTCCTTTGACGCAATGCTCATCTACGGGTTTTATGTTCTTGGCCCTAGTGACGCGTCTGTTTGGTGGAGTCTCATACAATGTGCCATACCCGAAGAAAAATCCATATAGCATTTACAATGATGAACTTTTCAATCCAGAGTTATACCCAACTTCAGAAAACTTAGGATCGATACACAATTATCCAGTTAGCACTTCTAATTTTAACTTTGATATTGGCACGCAGAATCGTCACCACCACACTCATCCTCACGGCAAAAATGGCTACCAATACGATTTTGTAAGCTATCACCCACCGCCACCAGTATCAAGTAATTTAGATTCTGGTGTTTTGAACTTTAAAACTCGCCATCCTAGCTATTTGGATTTTCTTGAAAATAATTTTGGAGATTTGGGATTACAAGAATCTAAGGCTGTACCAACTACAGTAGAAAAAAAGGACAAGAAAGAAGAGAAGTCAAGACGTAAGCGAGAAGTTGAAGAATATGATTTTATCATAGTTGGTGCTGGATCAGCTGGTTGTGTTCTTGCCAACCGTTTATCAGAAGTTAAGAAATGGAAGGTAAATTCTTCAGATTATTATTATTTTAAACAAGCAAAAAATAATTTTAATTTCGAAACAAGCTTTTAGTAGTAGTTAATAAAAGCTAAACAAATAGAATTAAAAGAGCCCAAACTCGATGGGGTTGCCTCGTTTTATTATTAATTTCTCTAAGATACCGAAGATACAGAAGATAAGATACTGACTCGATCATCTGACCCTGGATATCATCTAGAACCAGAGTAGGTACTAGTCCGTCAACCCAAACTCGATCGAGTTGTGTAGTTCAAATACAGAGATCTCACAGCCGCCTTCTAGTTCCATTATCAGATCAGGCTCTATAATATGATAATATGTCATTGTCATCCGATTAACATATTATACATGCAAAATTTCAGCTCAATCGGAAACCGGCAAGTGGACCGGGAATTTAACTTGCAAGATTTGATTACAGACAGACAAGTGAAACTAAATAAAAACTTGTAAAAGACTAGATCTCAAACATCGGCCCAATCCATACTTAATATTATAAATGCGAAAGCGTGTGTGTCTGTCTGTCTGCTACGCTTTCACGGTTCATCTGTTTAACCGATTTTGATGAGATTTGGTATAGCGAAAATTTGATACCCGGGGAAGGACATAGACTAAAAGTTCCCGCGGGAATCAAAAAACCTTAATCGCAAAACCTTAAACATCATCATTATCAGGCATCACCTAGTATTAAATAAATGAAAAGCTATACCCATGCGTTTAAAAAAGCATTGTCATATCCCATTGCTATCAAATGCAAATAATCCTGCTGATTACTGATTTCAACTTAAATTTAATTGGAAACACAGTGGATACAGTGACACCAACATATTTCAATTACTGGCCTTACATCAAAGATAATTCTAACCAAAATAATTAATTTTAGAACTTTTTTCTAATTATAATTTTAACCGTACACTCATACTTACTCATCAATTTCATTTATTATGCAAACAAATTATTCGATTACCCGTTACATATTAATTTTAAATTGGCAACAAATAGCAAGAATATTTTACACGCACCATGACCACAGATTACAGAAGCCCTAATTAATTTTGTAAATACGGTGCGATTGAAAATATCGATGTTGTAACCCGTAAAGTAGTGATAGCGTAGTTGTAAAATACATCAACCGCATATTCTTGAGGTCCGAGGTTCGAATCCCTGGAACGGTTATAGTTTATCTTTTCAGAGTTATACTTATAGTGGCTTTTAAGCAAATAATCATTTAGCGGTGATGAAAGCATAGCGAAAATACCAAGAGTTCTCCATAATGTTTGTAAGGTGTTGAAGTCGGCCAATGTGCATTTGACCATCGTGGAGGACTATGGCCTAAGCCACATTCTGAGAGGATACCCGTGATCAGTAGTGAGCCAGTATTGAAGTTAAAATACTATGATGATAAATGTACCCGTAAGAATCTATAGTTTTCTATCTACCATGGTTATGGCCAACAAAATAAAATTATTTTCAGAAATTAGTCCACCTAGGATTACCATTTTTTTCGATAGACACCTTTCTTAGGACCAGTTGCATATCAGGCGGTTAGAACAAAAGCTGCCATCTGAAACAGATTGCATAAGTCAGTTAACTTTGTGGATAGACTAGGTATTATATATTGCAACCTAATTCAATGTTTTGGTATGAGTCATTTTTACGATAACCTCTTGATTTTGACGTTACTTCACCGCCTCATCTAATAGGAATGACGTCACTAAATTCAATGATGGCGTATGATAAATGCGTGTTTTTTAAAATGTGTTTTAATGAATAAAATATGAAAATTCTGCTTAGTGGTAGGAAGAATAAGCCACTAAAACTCATTTACGTATTTTTTTTTAAATCATCTTGTTTTAGATACTTCTAATAGAGGCTGGTCCTGAGCAACCAGATGTCACAATGGTACCGTCGTTTGCACCAACACTTAAAGGCTCTAACATCGATTGGAATTTTCGAACTCAACCAGAGGAACTGACGTGTAGATCGTCAAGAGGGCAAAGTTGTTCATGGACAAGGTAATTTTTGTAACCTTATTTTTGACGTTCATGTTTTAGAATGTGTATACTTTTACGTGACAGTACGTGACAGTGACATTTTAAAATAATACTGCTTTAAGCCATGGTAGTAACCCCTCTGCATTGATATGTTACAGTGCACAATTTTGTGCGCTAACACAGTCGAACTCTCGATTCCCTCACTCTCATAGCCCGAAGCGATTGAATACTGATGAAAATTTCTCGTCAATAAAATCCAATTCGTAATTATGCTCCAACCCAGGAATCAAACCATCATCCGCAGACGAACATTCTGACCAATGAGCCAACAGCTTGTAACATAAAATAGTTTAATTCAAAAAACCAAGTATATAAGTAACTAGCTGATGCCCGCGACTTTGTCCGCGTAGATTGAGGTTTATTGGTTCCCGCGGGAACCCCTTAATTTTCCAAGATAAAAAGTAGCCTATGTGCTATTACAGACTATAATCTATCTCTGTACCAAATTTCATGCAGATCCGTTCAGCCATTCTGGCGTTATTGAGTAACAAACATCCATACATCCATCCATCCATCTAAAGTTTCGAATTTATAATATTATAGTATAGTATAATAGTATAGATATAGCATGGTATGGGCATGTAATGCGGAGGAAAGAAAGGCATATTACAAGAAAAATGATAGATATGCATGTGAAAGGAAAAAAGAGTAGAGGGAGACCAAAGAAAAGATGGATGGATTGTGTGAAAGAGGATATATGCGTATAAAAGGAGTGAATGATAGGTGGACGGATAACAGAAGTGAGTGGAAGAAGAAAACACGTTGTGCCGACCCCACGTAGCGTGGAACAAGGACAGGAAGGAGAAGATAATATATAGATTCGATTGTTTTTACATGGATGACGAGTGACAATTTGTGTAGATTTTCTACAGAATGCAATAATATTTGAATTAAAGCTTAAAAAAGTAAAACTAATGCAAAACACTTTAATACAGTCCCATGGCAAAAAAAGAAGAAATAAAAAACAGTGGAATGTTACTTCATCTCATGTTTTTTATTGTTTTCCGCAATGTAAATCGTTGCGGAAAACATTACTAATAATATAATAAAATTATTATAAACTTTCAGCGGTAAAACCATGGGAGGTTCCAGTTCTGTCAACTTCATGGTTTACAGTCGAGGTAATCGACTTGATTACGATACCTGGGCTGGATTGGGTAACCACGGCTGGAGTTATAGTGAGGTAAAGATTAACATTTCTTCATCATACTATTTTCACCAAATAGTTTTTCTTCCTTTATATTGTGTTACACACACACAAAAATAAACATCACAAAAATGACGTCAACTTTTTTAATATTTCAAACTGATATCGATTATAGCCGAGGCGTATATTATTTATATATGCTATTATTATACATATATAATATAATTTATCAACTTAATTTGCTTCTTCATTTCAGGTACTTCCGTACTTCAAAAAGGCAGAAAACAATAGAGACATTGAATCTACTGATAAATATTATCATGCAGTTGGTGGTCCACTCAACGTGGAAAGATTTTCCTATACTGATATAAACACTATTATGTTAGTAGAAGCTTTCAAAGAAAAAGGATTACCCTTAAATGATTTAACAGCGGCCGATAATTATGGAACAGGTGTCTCTTTATCTACCTCAAAAGATGGCCGAAGATGGTCGGCAAATATTGCTTACATCAAGCCTATACGTGAAAAACGTCCTAATTTAGATATACTAGTAGACGCTCGTGCTACCAAAATAATAATTGATCCAGAAACAAAAGTAGCTCATGGAATAACTTACTTTAAAAATGGAAACTTTTACAGTACGTACGCTCGAAAAGAAGTTATAATTAGCAGTGGTACAATAAATTCTCCGAAATTACTTATGCTTTCTGGTATTGGTTCTAAAGAACATTTAGAGAGCCTTGATATACCAGTTCTAACAGATTTACACGTCGGTCAGAATTTACAAGATCATGTCACTACAGATGCCTTTATTATATCCCTTTCAAATAAGACATCAACAGCCGTTGAAGGCCATGAACTATTAGATGAAGTTCAAAAATATAAAACACAAGAGCCTAAAAAGTTTGGACCACTGGCGACTACCAGTACTCTAAACGGTATAGCGTTTATTAAAACTCAGTATGCCTATGAACCTGCACCAGATATTCAATTTCATTTCGATGGGAGAAATGTTAGAGATTTTTATTCAGATCCTACAACTTACGTGGCAACAAATATCTTTCCTTTATCATTTTACGATGGTCTTGCAGCAAGACCTCTGTTACTTGTACCTAAAAGCAGAGGTTTTCTTTTATTAAACCATACTGACCCAATTTTCAGTCAACCTTTGATATTTCCAAGATTTTTCACAAATAAAATAGACTTAGATGTATTGATTGAAGGAATGCGATACGCTGTTAGCTTAGAAGAAACTGAAATTTTTAAACACAATGGTGCTAGTTTTGTTAAAGAACCAGTAAAAGGATGCTCAGAATATCTCTGGGGATCGTACGATTATTTCGCTTGTTTGCTTATTGAATATACCAGTACTATTTATCACCCTGTGGGTACATGCAAAATGGGACCAACGTGGGACAAAGAAGCAGTTGTTGATCCTAGATTACGAGTATACGGAATCAAAAACCTTAGAGTTATAGATGCATCCATAATGCCTCAAATAGTTAGAGGCAACACAAATGCACCAACTATAATGATTGCTGAAAAAGCATCAGATATGATAAAAGAAGATTGGCTATCAAAAAAATATCATTAATCTATTTCATATTATATCAGTTTGTACATAAAACTGATAAAAAAACTTAGTCCATAATAATTGCCATTAAATCGATTAGCATGTGTATCTTAATAATAGTATGAATAACTAATTTATATTATATTAAATTTAGAATTAATTTTAGTAAATAATAATGAAGGAATATTTAGCTTTATTGCTATTTATTGTGCTATAAATAGTACGGAACATTTCAAGTCAATTGTCACCCAATTACAGACATTATTTAAAATTGTGCACACCTCATAAAAGAACCGATGAAAATTGCATATTTTTTATCGACTTGAGGTACTCATACAAGAGTGTTTTTTTAAAGACTATAATTTTTATTTTAATAGCAATCTGTATTATGTAAATTCCGTAAGAAAAGTTCAGACATCTTGAACAAGAATTTGTAAAGTTTAAAATATACTTTCCATGTAGGCGCAGTGAAACGCAAAGTTTTGAACAAAAACCCACGGGATAATATTAACACCTGGTTTGCCTACAAGAAAGATTATCCGAGTGGGGCCACTAAATTGAGTATGTTTAACATGCCTTCTGTAAACATTTCAGAGTTTAAAATGTAAAATGAGTGTATTTTTTTCAATATCAAGCTAGCTCTTTTAACTGCGATCTCACTTGATGTTAATTATTGATGATGCAGTCTAAGAAGTTTGTTATACCTATTGAAATCTAAGAAGTTTGAAATATTGAAATCTTTCTTAACTGTAACTAATCGTAAAGTTTCATTTACATTTTATATTAATTAATTTATTGTTTATACTATTTTTGTATTTTCTGTGTTCTTTTTGTAAGCGATTATAAATAATATATAAAATAATATTAACAAAGCCGGTTTTTGCATATTTTTACATGGATTTGTCTACAGTATTAAAATAAAATAATAATGTAGTAAAATAGAAAACAAGTCTAGTTTGTGTATCAATACATACGACTAAAATTACAAGTACAATGGTATTTCCTGAAAATCTTTTTATATTAATATGATGTTTGTATGTAAATATAAAAATCCGCATAAAGCGTGGCCCACAACAGCCTCATCTGGTTCATACACCCCCATTATCTTGAACCGCTGAGACAGAAACAATACGAACCAAGACTCGGCTGTAGCAAAATCACCACTACAATAAAAATAATGTGTCTCTTACTAACAGAGCTAAAATGAACAAGACAAAACGATTAAGTTCAAATATAAATTTTAGACCTTTTTAGTAGAAAACTCTATTATAGTCCCACAAACTCATAAGACCCGGTGATATACTAAGAGATAGCTGCACTTTTGTAACTATCGCTTGAAAAGCTGATATATCATAATATCATATCATATATCACATCGGCCATATCTAGTGAAAGGCCCGTCAGCATGCGGGCAGACTTTCACTACCATAATCAGTGGAGAACCTTATTTTAACCACCTATATGTGTTACCCACCTAGTACTGAATCAGCTTTTCTAGGGATAGTTACCAAAAGTGCAGCTATCTCTTATAATAAGTCAGCGTCGCTAGTATCTATCATACTTCATACTTACTTATATAATATTATAAATGCGAAAGTCAGTTTGTTTCTTGGTTTGTTGGTTTGTTGGTTTGTCCTTCAATCACGCTGCAACGGAGCAACGGATCGACGTGATTTTTGGCATAGGTATAGTAGAGTACCTTTTTATCCCGGAAAATTAAGGAGTTCCCGCGGGAATGAAAAAAATTTAAACCACGCGGACAAAGTCGCGAGCATCAGCTAGTAAATACTATAAACATGATGGCGTGTCTGTCACTAGCGTGAACAAAGCCGATTCATAATTTTTTTCTTTATAAAATCTAGAGTGTAATTTTTTTTAAAGTTATCAAAGCCGCTTAAACTAGTCCCCATGACTGCACACGATTTATAATGCACAAAGAACGTCAGAGCATTCTAACTAGAGGTCGTAGCCCCGTTATATTTTTAAAACGTGCTGAAATTTTACCTCTCCACCTTTGCAGGCTTTTTTTGAAAATGTCATCTCTGAAGCAGTAAATCTTAGCGACTAACGAGATAAAATGAAACAATACGCTACGTGCGTGCACCTCTAATTGTGTACTCTTGTTATAGTTTATTGTGGAACTAAAAATTGTTCTGGAAGAACTAAATTTTTTAATGCACTCACAAAGTCATACATTTCAATAAATTGTGCTTCACGACTAAAGTAATTATTTCAGTAAAAATACAATATTTTCGTATGTAAAATCAGAGTAAAAATATTTCATCTGCTGTTTTCACAATTTGCAAGTTGCATCTGTCCATGGTTTACAAATTTACCTCGGATGGCAAGTATTGCGTTGAAAAACTTAGTATTGCCATTAAGCGTCGTTTCTTATTGTAAAGGTAATTTTTATAATATAACAAATATGTAAAAATCCCTACATATTGATAGAACAAGATCTAAAGCAAATCGATCATACATATTGTGTTAGTTACTCTTTGTGAGTAACTTCCACATCCTTAATCACCTTGAAAAGAAGTGATGATCTTCAAATGGCTGAACGGCTTCCTGAATCATAGCTAAGAGCCCTCCAATTCAATACTTTGTTTATGGAACTAGGATGCTAAAGACTGATACATATACGTTATACTTAAAAGACCCCTCTGTTTTCATCTTGGTTTACCACCACCACTACAGCCTATTAACGTCCCGAACGGCCTGGGCACAGGCCTCCACTCTCATAGGAGAGAGGGTATCAGAGCTTAGACCCACCACGCTGCTCCAATGCGAGTTGGCGGGCTTTAACGACTATTATCATGTTAGTGATAATAACCGGGACCGACGGCTTAACGTGCTCTCCGAGGCACGGGGGTGAAACACCGCCAACTTCCAACTCCGGGCTGGTACTGAGAATTTCTTAATTGAAAAAACCCAATACCTAACAATGTTTATGCCCGACCGGGAATCGAACCCAGGACCTCGTGATCCGCAATCGACTATGCTAACCGCTAGACCAACGAGGCAGTCTTGGTACATCTTGGTTTAAAACTTGACAATTATCCCTTTCAGACATTGATGTAGAATTTTTTTAGTACCTATACTAGATGTAGGATTAGCGCTTCAAAAATGTCCCCGACAAATTACAGCACAAATACGAAAGTGCTCTTATTTGAAATTAGTATGAGCCAACCTTAGCCAACATAACGACGCGTCAAAATGCTGCAGTGCTCATTTAAAAAGAGTGCTAATATCCTTTGGCCAATGTTTGTGACAATGCGTCAAATATTGTAACAAACATTGACTGTTCTGGATAGACGGGATGCATGGAGTAGTGTTGGTTTTAAAAGTATTGTTGCTTAGTGATTCCCTGGTAATCCATTTCGTTATGCAGTAGAGTTGTTTGAGCCATCTAAAATATACAGATAACATTAATTATGTTCAAATTCATTTTGATAAAATTGATATTACTAGAAACACACATACCTACATAGTTACATAAATACACATAAAATACATGGGTACATAAAGATATTATATACTTTACATAAATATTTTATAAAAAAATGTAGTAAAAAATAATAAAAGCCGCAAAGGCTAAATCTGAATAAAGTTTACTTGGTACTTTTTAAGTTTACGTGTAATACGTCAATAAAACGTAGATTTTTAACCTTGATATTAATTTTAAAATGAAACTAAGTAAGGAAAATTTAATTTTAAGTTAAAATCTTACTTCTTAAACAAATGTTAGATAGTTTAGTTTTAGTTTCCTCATGTTTTTACACAGATACTTATGCATATCATAACATTGTATAGTTATAAATATTGATAGAAGAGGAGAGAGTACGCCATTTAAACCTACGTGGTTTTTCGCAGTGCTACCCACCAAAACTGTATCAATATTTATTTTGATAAATAAAACATACTGTACAAGTATAACACATAAGTGAGTTGCTGGGGCGCGTAAGCTAGTAATAAATATACACGACCACATACCACCACGATATACAACTTTAAAAAATCAGCAACTCCATGTCTCCATTGTTCTATTTGAATTTCGTTCCATTGAATTTTTTGTTTTTGCCTTTTTACAAAGACAAAAGGTCTTAAATATAAACATACTACATTCGTAATTCAACTTAAATTCTAAGTTTTAAGGTTTATAATAAATTGACGTTGTTGATATTGACAATGTGATGCCAAGAGTTGCGTCTTGTTCCAAAATAGTGTAAAGGTATCAATTTGGCAACGTATGAAGTACCTTATTGCTTACATATTAAGTTTTATTTTAATAATAAATATTGTTGTACTTATTTTAAAAATTACTTTTTGTTTTGGATTGAAAGGTTATTCCTACCTTTTCTCTGATGACAGAACGTCTTAAAAATTAATATTTTCTAATCGATATGTAGCTTTATGTGTTAAACTTAAGGTGCATAATTAACTGAAGTTGTTGCTAATATAATACATTTTTCTACATTTCCCACTCAGCATACAAATGTTTATGTATGTGCAAATTGGGACATTTTTGCGATATTTTTTGTTCGTGACCCTGTTTCTAGTACTCATTCTATTTCAATGCTTTCAGACATCCTGTACCTCTTCCAGCTTATATAGAGATCCTCTGTCCACTGGATTTACTGATTTATCTCCCCCAATGTCACGTGAAACGTTGAGCTGCAACACCAACACTGGTTAATGCGATTTAAAGCCCTCTACTTTAATATTTCTATCTTCCACGGACTTTGCTTTGACGGGACCAAGCCTCTGAGCTAGAGTTTATTCAGATTTTGCTTTTGTTTTGAATTTAGGTGCACTATGATTTCCGTCACAAGCATTGTATACGTGATTTCAGAGTACCTATACAGTTTAATAATTATGTAACTATACTACACTATAACTAATATTATAAATGCGAAAGTCTATCTGTCACCTTTTCACAGCTCAAGCACTAAAAATATTTCGAAGTAAATTTCTACGAAGGTATCATGTGGCATGGAAATTTACATAAGAAATAGCATAGAATAAGAAGTTCACTTTGTTTATAATATTTAAGGAAAGTTCTTTTTTTTTTTAACCACTACAAGCTAGCCCTTGACTACGATCTCACCTGATGGTAAGTGATGATGCAGTCTAAGATGGTAGCGGGCTAACCTGTTAGGGGCATGGCAGTTATATTGAACCCATACCCTTTCGGTTTCTACACGGCATCGTACCGGAACGCTTCATCGCTTGGCGGCACGTCAAGGAAAGTTTAGTCTTTGTCAATCAGCAACGTAATTACAGACAGAATATTTTATCTTGCAATTCCTTAAAAGCATCATTTGTGCTCTATTTTCTAGTTAGTAACAGGATGAGTTATTTTGTGCCCTTATATTTACTGTAGGTAAGCACGCCAAATAATAATATCAATTCAGTATTTAAAAAAAAAATAGTATATTAATTGCAGTCCTATGATCTAAATATTATATAACTGTCAAAATATTAATTATTTATAATTCGATATTCAGTCTACTTTAAATTTAAATCCCTCGTTATTTAATGAAAATCATTTCTGCACTAAATTATTCATACTTAATATTATAAACTAGATGATGTCGACGACTTCGTCCACGTGGATTGAGTTTTCTCAAATTCCACGTTAACGTTGAGGCAATTTAGCTTGCTCGACGTAACGAAACTAGTGAGAAGACTAAAAAAGGACTAAGCCTATTGAGTTTGTGCATAGTGATAAGTGACAGTGTAAAGTGTAGTGCCAAAAGAACACGTGAACAACGTGTCTAAGATTATCAAGAAAGTCTAAGATGCGTCAATGGACAACTTCTTAGCACATAAGATAAATTATAAGTTTAGGTTAAAGCAAAACTGCTCATTAGCCAATTAGTTAGATCGTAGTTAAATGAGTACCTCGCTGGTACTCAATATTAGAAAAAAAAACCCGCGGGAACTCCATAGTTTTCCGGGATAAAAGTATCCTATGTCCTTCCACGGGATACTAGTTACTTCCTATCCCTGTACCAAATTTTATCAAAATCGGTTGCACAGGTGGGCCGTGAAAGCGTAGCAGACATACAGACAGACACACTTTCGCATTTATATTATTAGTATGGATGCGAAATGGATAGTGTCTTTGTTTGTTGGTTTGTCCTTCAATCACGTCAGAACAGAGCAACGGATCGACGTGATTTTTTGCATGGGTATACTCGTATTTGAGGACCTGGAGGCTACATGGGCTACTTTTAATCCCAGAAAATTAAGGATTTCCCATGCGAATTAAAAAACTTATTCCATGCGAACGAAGTCGCGGGCATCAGCAAGTTTTACTATGAATAATTCAAAATAAACCAGGCCAAAACAAGGCAAGCTATCTTCCACGGTCTTTGACGCGGCAAAGTCCTCCCAACACGGATCTGCTTTATCATCCTTGTTGGTTCTGAATTTAGATGCGCTTTTGCTTTTGGCAGTTTCATTGCAATAAACATTACCTTTGAAGTAGAAAACGTTATTTGTTTTGACAGAATTAATATATAACATTGCAGAGACAAAGAAACCATTTACTCGTAGTAATGAAAAACTGGATGATGCCCGCTTGGATTTAGATTTTTGTAATTTCTGTTGTAGCTCTGTGATTATCCGAGATAAAAATATAGCCTCGGGATGCAAACTACCCTTTTTGAACTCCTTTTTTGGGCAGTCGTGTATTAATAGCGTTTTTTTACGACCTACACATCTTGTTAATCAAGGAATCAATATGATTAATTATGAGGCTTAGAAGTACATACGCTACTAGATGCATATAATAATGTAAGTACTAGAAAATGCTGAAATCATATATGGTAGAAATCACGGTCGTCTAATGGGCACACCCGCACAACTATCACCACGTCATATTGCGGGATTTGCGCATCATCCCGTTTGTATTCTCTTTTCCTGCCTCCAAAGGTTGTCTGGAAGAGATCGCCTTAGGCGATAAGACCGCCTTTGCATACTGTTTAGTCCTAGTTCGTAGTTTTAATGTATTTTTTATTACCGTTATTGTGTGCAATAAAGATTTAATAATAATAATAGCAAGATGGTATTGGCGTATATGGATTATGGACCAATTTTCATGAAAAAACGTCCAAGATTTAAAAGAAAAATGTATAAAAAGCTACGTAGGTTGTAATTTAAGTACGGACAAAAACAGGATAGGTAAGTACCTTGCCTGGTAGGAGGCTTCGGCCGTGGCTAGTTACCACCCTACCGGCAAAGACGTGCCGCCAAGCGATTTAGCGTTCCGGTACGATGCCGTGTAGAAACCGAAGGGGTGTGGGTTTAATATAACTGCCATGCCCCTAACAGGTTAGCTCGCTACAATCTTAGACTGCATCATCACTTACCATCAGGTGTGATCGCAGTCAAGGGCTAGCTTGTAGTGGATAAAAAAAAAAAGTACTTATATAAAACATAATGAAATCGCACTCTTCACTTAACGAGGTGTCGGAGAAAAGAATTCTAAGTAAGAAGAAAAGTTTCAGCGGTTAACTTACGTAAGAACTCCTAACAAAATTAAAATTCTTCCTTCAACTTGAAGGAATAAATGCCCAGAACTTAGATACACTGGGTACCTCATTAATAATTTATCCAGCATCTTTGTTTTTTGCTTGTTTCCTTCGTCGTCTTACATCAGTCCTGAGTAAATAAAGAGTCAATAAGATACATTGGCCCGATGGCCTATCTTGGGGTGAATTCCAAATAACGCGTTGATAGCGATGATGAAAGGCGACGTGCAAAGTAAGTAATTACAAGCTCTCGTCGTCAAAACGTACGCTACATTTTAATTCCTTAGGACCTAGATGCCTCATGCCTTCTCGTGTGCGTAGTCGCGTGGAAGGTAATTCAAGAATTTGGCGTATATCTAGCATCAATAAATGTCATATAATATTTTATCTGTGTGCTTACTCTGAGTTTTTTCATTGCAAATTCGATTGATCGTATTGAAGGTTCGATCACTTTAGCGTTAAAGTAAAATGAACCTTAACTGCATTGGTTTAGAGCTCATTTCGGTTTAAAGATATTTATTTCTCTTAAAAGAACACTGTTCACTTAGCAAGAGATTGAAACATACGTTTAGTAGTTACACAGACATTATATACTAATATTATAATTTAATTGTCTTATTACTAATTAACATTATTTCCTTAATTTTGTAATGTTAAAGAGCTAAGTATGTATGTATGTTTATATGTTTCGTGTATTTATTCACATTTCACAGCGAGCGCTCCAAACGCTGAATTTGTGACTTTAAAGCTAGAGCTTTTGGATTCATTTTACTTTGACGCTAATGTGATCGAGCGTTCAATACGATCAATTGAATTTGCAATGTAAAAACTCAGAGTAAGCACACTGATAGCAGATAAACTAATCTCTTCGCACGAATTCTCGTATTATTATGATCGAACTTCACTTACAGGTAAGTTCGTTTAATCAATAATTATAAGGGAAGAAATTAAAGGAAGTATACGTACCTACTTACCTTATCCGATTATATTATATTGAACTTTGCAGGAACGAAAGAATACGAGAAAATAACCCAAAGGTTGAGATACTTAACAGCCTGTGAATGTAAGAACCTACATCGAATAACAAGTTAATCTTCAATTAATGTTTTCAAAATATTCTGAATCTAACATAACATTGTTCTATATTATACGGTCTTGTAATAAAAACAATTGAAACACTCTCGAAGACGCTCCAAACTTAAAACGTAAAAGTTTTCGAATGAAGCAAAACCGAGCAAAACAGACAAATTGTCTCTCCGTTTATGTTAAAAGTTCGCAGTTTCGCTGAACACAGTCGCATGTATTTTGCCTCTGTCTCTGCATTCGTACTATTGTATAATTGGAGTATACAAGTTTATAGAAAAATTTGAAACGATCAATATTACCTTTACTAAATAATGCCCGCGACTTTGTCCGCGTGGATTAAGATTTTATTCCTGCGGGGAGTTATTTATTCTCCTATATCCTTTCCCACGATGCAACCTACCTCTATACCAAATTTGGTCAAAATCGGTTGAAAAGATCCATCGAAATAGTAATCGTCGGGAAAGCGTAACAGACAGACAGACAGAGACACTTTTCACATTAGTATCTACTTACTCGTTGGTCTAGTGGTTCGCATGTGCGACTGCGACCGACGATGTCCCGGGTTGGAGTCCCGGGTCGGACCATAATTAAGTGTTGAGTTTTTCGGACTGGAAATTCTCGATACTAGCCCGGAGTTAGGAAGTTGGTGGTGTTCCACCCCCGTGCCTCGCAGAGCACGTTAAGCCGTCGGTCCCGGTTATTATCACCAACATGATAATAGTCGTCAAAGCCCGTCAACCCGAATTGGAGCAGCGTGGTGGGTCTATGCTCTAATTCCCTCTCTCCTATGAGAGTGGAGGCCTGTGCCCAGCAGTGGGACGTCAATAGGCTGTAGTGGTGGATATTAGTATCGATTATTAGTTAAATAGTTAATTTGAAAAGATATCGAAATGAGAGGTTTTTCTGTAACAGAGACGAGAGACCGAGGCAATATGCGATGATGCGACAGAGATAAGGGACGAGACGAGTGTTTTGTGTGCTTAGCATGCGCACAACGCGATTATCTCGCGACGAGAGAGAGATATTATGTTGTCGTTGCCGGCAAATTTTTCATTTACCCTAACATGCACAAAATGCGGTATATTACAAGTAAAAAAATGTCGACATGCAAAGGTTCGGAGAGAAAAATACCACAAATAAGAAATATTACTTTTATCTCTACTTTTGACGTAACGAGACAAGTAACCATGTTAGCTTCGGTAGACAGAGAGAGATAACGGGTAGACATAATTTAACTCGTAGTCGTAGCCATATTGGTTTCTTATGTGAGTATGGATATGGATAAATTTAGGCACATATTAGTCAAAATTGTAGATAAAGATAGATACTTTCCCAATCCATTAATTCATTCATACTACTTAAATGCAACAATGTATACAGATACATAGTTGCATATAATTTAAGTAATTTGATACAGAGCAAGTTTGAATCCGTGGAGGAACAGACTACTTTTTACAGGTATTTTTTTTAACTTGCAATGTTTGTGTGTTTGTTTATTTCAAATCATGCAACCGAATTTTAAAAGAATTTATCTTTACAAGCCATAAAACAAAATAAGAAGAAGAAGAAGAATTTATCTTAAATTTTGCATACACGTTATATATATAATATATGGACTTAATTTTTTATAGTCATATTTATTTATTTTTTATTTTATTCACTATAAGCTAGCCCTTGACTGCGATCTCACCTGATGGTAAGTGATGATGCAGTCTAAGATGGTAGCGGGCTGACCTGTTAGGGGCATGGCAGTTATATTAAACCCATACCCCTTCGGTTTCTACACGGCATCGTACCGGAACGCTAAATCGCTTGGCAGCACGTCTTTGCCGGTAGAGTGGTAACTAGCCACGGCCGAAGCCTCCCACCAGACCAGACCAGGGAAAATTCAGAAATTATAAATTCTCAAATTGACCATGCTGGGGATTGAACCCGGGACCTCCGCACGTTAAGGCAACAGCGCTACACACTGCGCCACGGAGGTCGTCAAATATTAATCTTTTCAAATATTATTCGTGACTTGTGAGGCGTGACGATCAACAAGAAAGAATTCTGGTAAATTGCAAAAGTATATAAATCAACCTCAGTCGCCACCTGTCCTCTCAGGCTTTTATTAAAAAACTTTAAGAGTTTCATGCTCGATTTCTAATATTATCACGCAAATTAATTCAGAACACCTTAAATTATGCCACGTCAAAAGCAAAATCCAACGGGAAACTTTTTTATTTATTTGAGAAAAATTCTATTAAATGCCAAAATTATATTATGTATGTCAAAGTTTTATGGCAAGACACTTAAAATTTTTAAAATTAATTTATACTTCTACCATACCTTTACTACTGTTTTAATCATACTTTTGCGGGTCTAAAGTCAGTCTTCATGCCCTAGGGCCGTAATCTAGTCGATCGATCGCCCAACTAGTTGACCAACCCCATACTGTAAACAACAGAGTCTAGGCTCCAGACTGGTCGACCAAACGATCGTACCATTTGACATAAAAGTTTTTAAACCAAGGAGTATGTGTACCTGCATAAACACTGGCAGCATGAAAAGCAAAATGACAAATGGACAAATGTGACTCTATCGAACGTGAACATTCACTTTTAATTTGCCTTTTCTTTTTATTATTTACTAGACCTATGTATCCTACTTACTATTATTTGCAATAAATATCTAACCGTTACAGTTTGTTTTACTGTTATGGTAGAAGTATAAAGTAGAGTATACACCACCGGGATAAAGCAGTTTTTTTCTTGGGCGCTTGAATCCCTCACTGCACTCAGGACTCAATCTTAATTCCCTCCCTTTGGTCGGGAATTAACTTATAACACCCTCGCTGCGCTCGGGAGTTAAATTTGGAGTCCTTCGTTACGTTCAGGATTCAATGTAGCGCCCGTGACATAAAACAGTGCTTTATCCCCTTGGTGTATAAACTACTATTATTGAATTATTAGATTAAAAAGAACAAAACAGGTTGACATTTGAAAGCCTTAAGCCCCGCGGGAAGTTGGAATGATATCCTGAACACAGGTAACTAGTAAAGAATCAGACCTACCACCCACCCGCGCAAATGGCCAAACTATTACGTAATATATTTCTGTTTTTTTTTTAAA
The DNA here is from genome assembly GCA_923060345.2 of Erebia aethiops. Lineage (NCBI taxonomy): Eukaryota > Metazoa > Arthropoda > Insecta > Lepidoptera > Nymphalidae > Erebia > Erebia aethiops. Next base: position 13,844,651 of record OV281088.1, on the reverse strand, counting down.
TAAATAGGCTAGCGCTTGGCTGCAATCAGACTTGCATGCAAGAGGTGATGCAGCCTAAGGTGGAGCGCGCTTGCCTAGAAGATGCCTATTCACTCTTGATTTGAAGGTACCTACTCGTACCTATATTAAAAGAGGAGGGGAAAACGGAAGCCGGAAGGCCTTTCCATATCCTAGCGGTAGTGTTTCATGGGTTTGTTGTCATTTGTATCATGTAAGTTGCCTATTCTTAGGTAACCCAGCATAAAAATTCTAATAACAGAGCATACCTAGTCTCTATTTTTTATCCATTGAAAGTTTGCTATGAGATTGTTATTTTTATTCCATTGCAAAACTTCATTGGACAAAAAATATATGTCAGTGGCTTTTGGGAAACAGATTTGTGCAACGCAGCTTAGTTTCGGACAAGTCATAAAGAGAAAAACGAAACACCCATTTTGAGTAAGCAAGACAAAGGTACCATGGTTTTTTCGAAGATATGATGGACGATAAAAATCCACCCGACGAAGTGAGGAAAGGTCCCACGCATTTCCGCTACCCGTTCTATTCCGCCGAATCTGTCATACCCATTTTCTTATGAAAAATGTTCTGCGTGCCCTTTTACTTTCGGTCTTCCGGCCCCGGTCCAGATGGATCTTCCAAATTGTCGTTTTGTTTGCGATTATCACACAACCGCATACTTAGAAACAAGCTGATCTCATCATCTTTTCTCATCTGATACATCAAAAAGTTTGGCGTATTTTGTCAAGAAATCCGATGTTAACCAAAATAGTATCACAAAAATTGAGATAAGCTTGTAATGCCATTATACCGTCTCAGACAAATTCTAAAATCGCCTTACGCAAGGAGCATTCATATTTATAATGAGCTGGACATAAATATAAAAAAGCTACCGTTATGTGGTTGTGCGATAAATCACCTTACCGATTACCTTTCAGATTACCTTAATAACCTATCATGGAAGTTGTAATATTATATATTTGACGTAGAACTTTATAATTTTAGAATTTCAATATTTTATAAATTTATATAATTAAATAATTAACATTTTATAATATACCTACACAGTTTCTTGTTTGTACGTGTGTTATAAATAATTGCGTGCTGAAATGTCAGTAAAATATGCAGGGCCTCTTTAATTTTAAGAATTTTGTTGAATTTTGTGCACAATTTAAAATCGCAAAGTAGTGTACTGTCTACATGAATAGTTTCATGCTGATTCCAAAGTTCATAATATCAACACTAATATAATATTAATTAATATCCCTTTACGATACGGACGTATCTATTAATAATTCTAATTGGTATAACACGCATGAATTGGCAAGACCAATCCATCGATGCGTAAGACGGTCGAAACCAGTACAGATTAATCGAGTGAGTAAATTAAATGGACCAATATGTACATCGATAGGTACCATACAACATATCAACAAAGCTTGATTAGATACTGTAACCATTTAATAATTGGTTGAACTGGATTTTAGGCCTTTTGTCTTCATACAATAAGCTTACTACTAATCAATTGAAATCCCTTGCTGCGTCTTTACTAATTATTACCTAATATACTAGTTTCTCGCCCCAAACGTATCCCCGTATAACCTTTTAAAAACTTCTTTTGACATGTCGATACGGAGTGACTAATTCTATTGTACACAATATCTAAATTGGTATTAAACAGGTATAATAAATGGCATTTATTATACCTGTATTATTGCATGTAACTTATATCGGTTACAGATAAAAACACTTATTTACAGAAATAAACGGTTACAGATTGATTGGGTTACAGTTTCGTTTCTGTTTCCGTTAAAAGGGTTTCTGTTTTATAACAGTTTCAAAAAACAATGTTTAAACCCCTTATTTCGGTTACTGTTTCAGTCCATAAATGCAGTATCCTTTTTCATAGAGATCATTATGAAACGAACAGCAATAGGTACATTTAGACCTGTCAGCGACTTTGATGGACGAGATTCAGAATCGTCGATTTTAAAAGTATTTATTTTATCCCATAATTTTGTCCTCCATACTTTTCAAAATTTTTGATTCATATTATAATATCCACATTGCTAATAAATAATTATATGGACAACATAATCGGAAGATACAAGGACAGGGAAAAACGTAAATATACACATTGACTGACTATTCCCTTTGCTCGCTGTTAGATACGCTATCGATTTTAAGCTAACAAAGATGCCTTTCTATAGGTTCTATATATGAGACACATTTTGTATGATCACACTCGTAAGCCAGCTCGGGTCGTCCCTGCGGGCCACCCGCTGTGGGTCACACTATGAAGTACATTACTATATTTAGAACTGTACACTTCTTGGACATCGTAATTACCCTCATGAGTGTATATAAACACACACACGCGACACAATAATATAAAAAAAATTGGCAGTCATAGGGCCTGCCGATAGAAGTGAAAACAAACATAATTTTTTTTTCTCTTTTTTTTAATTAAATAAAAAATATTAAAATATAAACCTTAACACTAAGGCATTAAAGTTTAATTTCGAATGGAGTATATTTACATGTTCGCGAGCATGTCGGTCACGCGGATCTACATTTTTACCCCTTACCAAAAAGTGCTCAACGCGCATCTAAAGAAGTTTTCACTTCAATATGTTTTTTTTTTATGAATCTTAAGCCGTCTGTTATACGTCTGTATATTATATGCGAAAGTCGTGTCTGTCTGTCTGTTACATTAACATAGTCATCTGATTTTGCCGAAAGGTTGCAGAGGCAGCAGAGATAGCTTGCATCCCCAAACGTATAAGTTTCTAGTAACAAAATTGAGTCCCGACAATATTTAAAAAAAAATATTTGATGGCAGATGGATCTACCGAAAATATATGGCAGTCTAAAAAGGTACCTACAAGATCAAAATGTATATATATATATGTAATATATATGTAATATATATGTAATATATCATACTTCATACTAATAATAAAAATGCGAAAGTGTGTTTGTTTGTTGGTTTGTCCTTCAACGGCAAACCAACAAACCAACAAACAAACACACAAAAGCGGTCAAACGGCTGTTTGGCCGTTTACCAGAAGTATGAAATACAACAGCCGTTTAACAAGCATTTCTAAAAAAATGACCACCAGATCTTATATCATAATTTGAAGGTCACAAGGTACCTAAGCAAGTATTTTGGCAACTCGGTCATCAAGCCTGTCGACCCCTTTCATCAGGCACGCAATAACAATCAGGAACTGTAATTATAGGAGGTATCATTAACATCGTGACCGCAAGGGACCAATACGGTTGGACCGTTTTTGAATAATCCTACCCCATAATATTGTGTACGTTCACACAACAATGAATAAGTTCTCATATTATTCTCCAATAAATATAATTTTACTCTTGCATTTTTTTTTACTTTTCCTGAAACACAGTAAGCCTATAAAGGCTCTGAGTTTGCTTACGCATCAGTTATGCTTAGGTTAGAAATTCGAAAGCTCGTTCGTTCACACCTATGTTTGGTTAAAGTAAGGTTTATTCCATAAGATAATCTGATTAATCAAATCAAATTAAATATCATAAATGCGAAAGTTAAGTTGGATGTATGGATGGATGTTTGTTACTCAATCACGCCCGAACGGCCGAACGGATCTGGATGAAATTTGGCACAGAGATAGATTATAGTCTGGATTAACACATAAGCTACTTTTTATCCCGGAAAACTAAGGAGTTCCCTGGGGAACTTATAAAGCTCAATCCACGGGGAGTGAGTCGAAGGCATCAGCTAGTTAGTCAATAAATATTCATACAATAAACTAATTCGTCAGTAGGCATAATATCTTCAAGTCGCTTTTGTGGACAGGCACCTTTACCACAGAATAGGTAATAGTACAGTTGTACCTTTATAGCCTTAGCCTTGCTAGTTGTTACCAAGCTGCATCTTCAGTTGGTAGCAAGGCCTACCTTAAAGTAGAGTTAGATGTACTATTTTTCACCTATTCTATATTTATATAAGCTCTACCACTCTCGTCAAAGGTGAGCCAATAATGTGGCTCACCTTTGACGACCTCCGTGGCACAGTGTGTAGCGCTATTGTCTTCACGTGCGAAGGTCCCGGGTTCGATCCCCGGCAGGGTCAGTTTGGGAATTCATAATTTCTGAATTTTCCCTGGTCTGGCCTGGTGGGAGGCTTTGGCCGTGGCTAGTTACCACCCTACCGGCAAAGCCGTGCCGCCAAGCGATTTAGCGTTCCGGTACGATGCTGTGTAGTAACCGAAGGGGTGTGGGTTTAATATAACTGCCATGCCCCTAACAGGCTAGCCCGCTACCATCTTAGACTGCATCATCACTTACCATCAGGTGTGATCGTAGTCAAGGGCTAGCTTGTAGTGGATAAAAAAATAAAAAGATGGTAAGAATTAGGCGTTATAATTATTATTTTACGGATCCCAATATGTGTACATGTAGCCCTAATCAGGTACCTACCTGAAGCATCGCTTATGAGTCGTTATCCTTCAAAATTACCTCAGAAATGTCGGCCATAAGCTATACGGAGGTATTTTAATTATCTTTATATTACCCGTTTATGTTTATAAAAGTAAGGTCAGAAGTATTTTGATTTAATGGATTTTAAAAACTACTTCAGACCAATTTGGGAACCATTTTTTTTTGGATCCCCGCAGGAACTCCTCAATTTTCCGGGATAAAAGGTAGCCTATGGCACTCTCCAGGTCCTCAACTATACCCATACCAACAATCACGTCGATCCATTGCTCCGTTGCAGCGTGATTGAAGGACAAACCAATAAACAAACTGACTTTCGCATTTATAATATTAGCATGATTCCCGCGACTTCGTCCGCGTGGATTAGAATTTTTTGGTTCCCGCAGGAACTCTTTAATTTTCCGGGATAAAAAGGAGCCTATGTCCTTCCCCGGATACAACCTATCCCTGTACCAAATTTCGTCAAAATCGGTTGAGTAATTAGACCGTGAAAGCGAAGCAGACAGACAGACAGAAACATAATATTATTAGTAACTAGCTGACGCCCGCGACTTCGTACGCGTGGATCGAGGTTTTTTGGTTCCCGCGGGAACTCTTTAATTTTCCGGGATAAAAAGTAGCCTATGTGTTATTCCAGACTGTAATCTATCTCTGTGCCAAATTTCATCCAGATCCGTTCAGCCGTTGGGGCGTGATTGAGTAACAAACATCCATCCATACATCCATACCGACATCCATACATCCAAACTTTCGCATTTATAATATTAGTAAGATAAGATTATTAGTAAAATTAGTAAATTAGTAATACTAGTAATTAGTGTATTAGTACGGAGTATGGATATATTTATATTATAGTATGGAAGTATTATTCCTAGCGCATTATATCCTGGCTTTTATTTTCAGGCCCAGAAAGCCAACACAACTCGATATTAAGGCGAAGACACAACGACCTCACCATAAATTTCCTGCGCGGCCCGTAGTCCCAGTTATATACGACTATAGACTAACGCAGATTTAACTTACACACCGGCCTCATTCTTATCGATATTCTCGATAAATGACATCTAGAAGAGACTTTCCATAAATAGGGTCAGCATAAAAATACTACTAACCTCTTCTCTGTTTATTACATGTATAATACTGAAAACTTTAGTAGATAAAAGTTCCCCAAATAAAAAAAATATACTGTGACACTTTCAGCATTCCATTTTTAGTACTTTTACTTGTCTTTATTTTCTATACGTGTGGCAAACACAATCTATTAATACAAAATCATTCCAAAAAACTGACTTCCAAAGCCACTGTAAAGTTTAAAAAAAAATTGATTTCTACACACTATGTTGAAGTCGGGCGAGCCTGATGCCTTGCGATGCTGAGCCTTTTTTTGGAAAGAATTTTTATTTTTAACTTTTTAGTATCAGGGTTGAGGATTTGGATTTAGAATTTATGGAACCACCTCGAGAGCTTCCTATAACGGCTGAAAAAAAAATCAAATCGATTCAGAAACCACGGAGATATGCAACGACATACATTAAAAAAAATATATACGCGCCGAATTGAGAACCTCCTCCTTTTTTGGAAGTTGGTTAAAAAGTAATCACTAGTGAACAGTCGACACTGTCAACACAGAAACTATTTAACACCGAGTTGATTATTTTACAATAGTTCCGAATTTTGCCACACGCGCCATATAACAGAATGTTTAATATTTTAATACAACAATAATCTGTCTCCATAATAATTTTATAGCATAATATTATTATGGAGACAGATTATACGTTATAATGGTCGGTTAACATAATATTTATTGAATGAGTATGCTTCACAGTAGGTAGAATTAGATTTCGTTCGTTTGAATTCTAAGCGGTAATGTACAAAGAGATAATCGCTTGAATTCAAAGAGAATAATTAAAAATTCACAAAGAGATACACCACATTCTAAGACGAGCATTTAACCAATACTTTCACATTTAACAACCGAATGTTCTATCTCTGACTGCTAAACACCTAGGTAAACAAGTTACACCAATGCCACATCAAGTAATTTTACTTCCTTGTTTTCCGCTAACTTTCCCACGATAAATTACCAGCTATTACCTTAACGGCGAAAAAGTAAGCGTTCAAAAGATTTAGGTCGAATCAATGTGCGATTCTTGGGTAGAAAATATGGAAATTGAAACTTTTTTTTTAAAATCCACTACTAGCTAGCCCTTGACTGCGATCTCACCTGATGGTAAGTGATGATGCAGTCTAAGATGGTAGCGGGCTTACCTTTTAGGGGCATGGCAGTTATATTAAACCCATACCCCTTCGGTTTCTACATGGCATCGTACCGGAACGCTAAATCGCTTGGCGGCACGTCTTTGCCGGTAGGGTGGTAACTAGCCACGGCCGAAGCCTCCCAACAGACCAGACCAGGGAAAATTCAGAAATTATAAATTCCAAAATTGACCCTGCTGGGGATCGAACCCGAGACCTCCGCACGTTAAGGCAACAGCGCTACACACTGCGCCACGGAGGTCGTCAACTTAAGTGCCTTTACTTTTTTTTTCACTTGCACAATCAAACAATCCGTACTAATACTATAAATCCGAAAGTGTGTCTTTCTGTCACTAGCTTTTTCGTAATTTTTTCCGTTATATGGTACAGAAATAGATTCGGTAGGCCTTTTTATCCCGGAAAATTGAAGAGTTCCTACGAGATCTAATGCTTAGATCTATACAGCGTATTTGGACTTAGCTCAGACTTTACTTAGAGATAAAACGAGATGGACTTATGTGAGTTACATAAATCTGTCTCGTTTTAACCATGTCTTAAATCCAAGCAAAGTCAAAGTTCGGTTAAGAGAAACTTACATCCACTCGCAGGGATCGTCTAGTTACCTCAAAGTAGACAGGCACAATATTTTATGCAAAATGTTGTACCTCTTCTTCCTGTCCTTGTCCCACGCTATGTGGGGTCGGGTGGGTAATGTTTTCTTCTTCCACTCACTTCTGTTATCCGTCAACCTATCATTCACACCTTTTATACGCATATCCTCTTTCACACAATCCATCCATCTTTTCTTTGGTCTCCCTCTACTCTTTTTTCCTTCCACATGCATATCTATCATTCTTCTCGTAATATGCCTTTCTTTCCTCCGCATTACATGCCCATACCATGCTAGCCTATTACTCCTCATCTTTTCTATCACTGGCGCTACTTTCAAACTTCCCCTTATATATTCATTCCTAATCTTATCCATTCTAGTCACACCACACATCCATCTCAACATTCGCATTTCAGTCGCATGTACTTTTCTTTCATCCGTCCTTTTCACCGCCCAACATTCTGAACCATACAATGCGACAGGTCTAAAAATGTTGTACCTAACGACTTAAAATAATAATCACGTTTCCCTAAACATTTATATTTTCACGGCATGATTATGAAATCCACCGTTCATCCTGTATGGCACGTGAGGTACCACAAATCTGTGTTGTTGTGTTAGATTAAAAGCTTTGTCAGAAACGTTTTTTGGCACTGGAATATTCTGCCACCCATAATAAATAAATGTAGCTAATACTTGGCGATAACTAGCTTGCCTGCCCCGGGTGCTTGGGTGAAATTTCAGTTAATGCATCATAGAGGAAATCTACGATAAAAATAAAGTTTCTAGTTGTATATTTTAGTCAGTATATTTTTACCGCATTACATATTTACCATCCTTTTGTGGCTAGCCCACAAACAGTGGCGTGCACGACATAGAGGCATAAAGGTACTGCTTACCCTAGTTAAAAAAGCTCAATGCATAATTTTCATCATTCCCTGTCTGAAAGTAAGTATCTACGTAACGTATTCTTGCCGGCTCTTCTCAGTAGAATCAGCTTTCACAAGTTGTCGTCACCATTTTACGTATGTATTACAAACTTGGAAAGTATAGCGAACATAGTAATAGAGGACGTTAACCGCAGTCGCATTTTCAGAACGCTTTACTTAATTACAGCTCTGTAAACAGCTAAGGCGAGGCAAGGCGTTAGGGTTCGAAATAGGCCAAGAGATGGAAGCGCATTTTGATAAGTCATATAAACATAACGAGATGATCAATTCAGCGATTTAAAATAACCTCACAAACACACATTATTATCTAACATTTAGCTTAATATGTTTTTGAATTTTTTTATTTAATAATATTACATGTATTTATTTAGTTAAATTTTGTAATTCTGTGAACATCATAACGCAGGTGGGCTAAATATTAGCTGTTTTTAACTTCATATTCATATTCATTTTTATTTTGCATTCCAATATAATAGTAATTTTCACACCACATGCTCGACAATGCCGAATTATATGTCATGTAAACCTTACCGAAAGCAAAACATTATATCTTTTGGCTTTAGCCGGGTTATAATGTTCTATTGAATTTCATTATAACCCGCTGGTCAATAATGTGATTTTCACTTTATTAATAATTTTTTTAATTCTTATTGCTATGTGGATAAAGTCTAATTTCGTTAAACAGAATGTGTTCTCAGCGGGCGCGGCCAACTCGATTTTCTAAAACCGAAGCCGTGGCCGACTAGATTCGCACTGAGACGAACTTCATTTGTTTGTCAAATCGAGTAGGCCACGCCAGCTGAAAGAAGTGGCTATATAGGCCGTGGCCCACTAGATTCGCGCTGAGACGAACTTCGTTTGTTTGTCAAATCGAGTAGGCCACGCCAGCTGGAAGAAGTTGCTATAGCCGTAGCTAGTAGTACCTTTAGAAGATTCTATCACAACTCAAATAAACTCTAGCTCAACCTCGATAAACGTACCAAATAAAAATATAAATTTCCATAATTGGACTAATGTCTCCAATATCAATTTGCTGTAATAAAAACTATCTACTAAGCCTGGTTTTTTATTGTCTCGCATAAAGTGAGAAAAGTAGAGTATACACCACCGGGATAAAACTGTTTTTTTCTTGGGCGCTTGAATCCCTCACTGCACTCAGGACTCAATCTTAATTCCCTCGCTTTGCTCGGGAATTAACTTATAACACCCTCGCTGCGCTCGGGAGTTAAATTTGGAGTCCTTCGTTACGTTCAGGATTCAATGTAGCGCCCGTGACATAAAACAGTGCTTTATCCCCTTGGTGTATAATCTACTATTACATGTCAATAGTTGATAATAATAACAATGTTCGTAACAATATTGGAACCCCGGTGGGGCACAGCAAAAAAATCAGTGGTCGTAGAGAGACTTCTTGATTGAGAACTTTCTTGATTAATAAGGTATTTTAGTAAATTTTTTATGAATACATAAATTGTTATTAAACTATTTATTTATTCATCTCGTAGGTAACTTAATGGATAGCCGGTTGCTCCCAGATAGGTTCACTACATTTCAGAGAAAACTTGAGTGCACTCACAATCTCAAGTACGTACCCAGTGGCTTACGCTATACGTTGATATATAAAACGGATAGTTTAAATCCTTTTACATGTATACTGTCTCTTCAACTATAGCCCCGGGGCAATCAAGTGCACATGATGGTAGCATTTCAGACTTCCCAAGCGCTGTGCGAGATGCATGCCTTTCGACCTTTAGCACTTAAATAGCTAAAAGCGTTGTGCAATTAAGTAAAACGAGAAGGCGACTTTCATAATGTGTGCGCTATGCTTTACAAGAAATATGTACGCGATTTGAACGCTGAAAACAGCTTTAACAGTTTTTAAAGCTTTAACAGCTTTTAAAGTTAAATGGTGAAATTTTAAATGGTCGAGCTGTAACTGTATTGACTTTTTTTCTGTAGTGAGATTATTTTATTTGTTAAAGAAAATTGACACTGAACTACTTACTTCTTGCAGCACACAGGGCGAAATAATTTGAGTTTTTAATATGATCGCCAAATAGATCAGCTGTTTGGAGGCTGCTGAGGCTTGATTTTTTATGGATCTATAATGTCATGGAAAATTAAAAATCCTGCTTAAGGGTACTCATATCGGATCATGTAATAATTTTTTCGATTTTTTCACGGCGAGGTATTTATTTATCTGGTTATGCTATATTTTAAAGTACGTACTGAGAATTTAATGTTCCAAAATTAATAGTAGATTATACACCAAGGGGATAAAGCACTGTTTTATGTCACGGGCGCTACATTGAATCTTGAACGTAACGAAGGACTCCAAATTTAACTCCCGAGCGCAGCGAGGGTGTTATAAGTTATAAGTGTTATAAGTTATAAGATTGAGTCCTGAGTGCAGTGAGGGATTCAAGCGCCCAAGAAAAAAACAGTTTTATCCCGGTGGTGTATACTCTACTTTTCTCACTTTATGCGAGACAATAAAAAACCAGGCTTAGTAGATAGTGTTTACTACAGCAAATTAAAAGTGCAAATTGATATTGGAGACATTAGTCCAATTATGGAAAGATAACGTTATATTTTTATTTGGTACGTTTATCGAGGTTGAGCTAGAGTTTATTTGAGTTGTGATAGAATCTTCTAAAGGTACTTCTAGCTACGGCTATAGCAACTTCTTCCAGCTGGCGTGGCCTACTCAATTTGACAAACAAACGAAGTTCGTCTCAGTGCGAATCTAGTGGGCCATGGCTTCGGTTTTAGAAAATCGAGTTGGCCGCGCCCACTGAGATCACATTCTGTTTAGCGAAATTAGACTTTATCGACATAGCAATAAGAATTATGAAAGTGAAAATCACATTATTGACCAGCGGGTTATAATGAAATTCAATAGAACATTATAACCCGGCTAAAGCCAAGAGATATAATGTCTTGCTTTCGGTAGGGTTTACATGACATATAATTCGGCATTGTCGAGCATGTGGTGTGAAAAATATATTATTGTTAGTGTTATTGCTGTTTGTCATTATATCTCATGAAACAGGAAGTATAATATCAGTTAATTTGACTAGTTTCATGTCAATCGCTTTAAACTGGGGATACGGGCGCCATATTGAAAAGTTAGTATAAATGCGAGTATTTTGACGATGGTAAATCAGTCTCCTGCCGGCAGACTCAGCGATTATTGAATACTTTAGTGTTTAGATCGCATTTTGATTTAGAGCTTAACGATACCAATCGTGGCCGGATCAAATGTATATTATCTTTAATTTTAGCCAACTTTTATCTAATTACATTAAATCTCTCGTGGTACCTCTACACGTTTAACCATTTATTCGTGCAAGTTCCAAATGAGATTACAAATATATTAAAAGTATTTCATTAATACCTACTTCTGGATTGTCCCTAAAATTATGATAAAATACTGTTATCATAATTTTAGGTTAATTTGATTTACAACATTTGATAATACTCGTAATTATTATGAGGCTAAGTTGCAATAATGGTAAAGTCAATGACCGCAATTACAACTATCGAGACAATTACAGCCAATATCTCTTTCCAGTCTACTGAACCAGCAGTAAAAAGATCTTGAAGGACGAAAGTCTGTAAAAATCGATCGATCTTAAGTGCGTATTTGAATACTAGACTTTAAAGTAATTGGATTTGTTATTGAAGCGAAACTATAGATAATGCTCGCGACTTTGTCCAAGCGGATTTGGGTTTTGATTAGATTTTACTCGGAGCTGTAGATCCTCCTCCTTGCGTCGTATTCCCCATTAATGAGGGTCGTGACGCCTACCACCAATAATTCTTCTATGGACGATGTCACGCCATTTTGCTCTGTTGTTTTGCGACATGCAGGGCTTCGTGGACCTTGTTATAGAGAGCGGTGCTGATCTGACCAACGCATCGGGCTACGTCCCCGAGGTCTCTTTCCGTCCACTTTTATTTTCTTGAAAAGATTGTCATTACTGATCCTCCGCTGGAAATGGAACTGCAGCTGGAGCTGGAGCTGAAGGTGGAACTAGAGATATCAGCCCTTAATTTACACAATTGTTGAGCTTGGATGCTGCGATTACACGAATGCAAATCAAAACAAGTGATTGCCATTTATCAAGCTGACAACGTTTGTGGCGAGATGCCATACCGGAGGGAGCGGTGACGTGCGATCACTCATGTTCGTTACATCGTACCGGAATGCGCTATTTGTGAATTGTAAACATGCTTGTTTCACTAAAGAGTAAAGCGTATTCAATACTCAATTTCTACAACTCCGAGTAACGTTTAACCTACGAATAAAGATGTTTTGACAGATGCTGTATAGGAATTCTATCAAAATTTAATCGTAGGCTAAACATTATTTGGAGCTGGAGAAATCAGCTTTAATTTACACCATTATTGTGTTTGGATTCTGCGATTACATGACTGCAAAATCACAACAAGCGATTGCCATTTATCAAGCTGACAACGCTTGTGGCGGCATGCCATACCGGAGGAAGCGGTGACGTGCGATCACTCATGTTCGTTACATCGTACCGGAATGCGCTATTTGTGAATTGTAAACATGCTTGTTTTACTAGAGAGTAAAGCCCACCACTACAGCCCATTAACGTTCCACTGTTGGGCACAGGCCTCCACTTTCATAGGAGAGAGGGGATTAGAGCTTAGACCCACCACGCTGCTCCAATGCGGGTTGGCGGGCTTTAACGACTATTATTAAGTTAGTGATAATAACTGGGATCGACAGCTTAACGTGCTATCCGAGGCACGGGGGTGAAATACCGCCAACGTCCTAACTCCGGGCTAGTGCTGAGAATTTCTAGTCAGAAAAACTCAACACTTATTATGGCCCGACTCGGGACTCGAACTCGGGACCTAGTCAGCCGCAGTCAAACATGCTAACCACTAGACCAACGAGGCAGAGAGTATAGCGTATACTCGAAATCTACACCAATCTATATATTTACGAAATCTACCCCAAAAGTAGTGCAGTGGGGGTTGGAAGGTTACGTAAAAGTTCTAAGATTTTGAACTATAGACATGAAAATAAGAATTTAAGTTATTAGTTTTAAATCCATACTAATATTATAAATGGGAAAGTGTGTCTGTCTGTCTGTCTGCTACGCTTCACGGCCTATCTGTTCAACCGATTTTCATGAAATTTGATACAGGGATAGGTTGTATCCCGGGGAAGGACATAGGATACTTTTTATCCCGGAAAATTAAGCTCCCGGGGGAATCAAAAAACTTAATCCACGTGGAAATCATCTAGTAATAAATAAAAACCAGCATAGGCTATCTATAGCATCTATTGATAGGCTTTTTGCAGTGGGAAAATTTCATAATCTCATAGGAAATCAGATATTGTACGGTGACCTCTTGTAGGTATGCGTGCAAGAATGTGAATTGAGTTTTACTTAGAAAGAAGGGCAATTGCAGAAACCTGCAATTTGTTTACCTCATCTCAGTAATTTAAACTGTTACTAACATCTGTGAACAAACCTCAACTGTATTCACAAATAAATAATTTTGAATTTGAATTTGATATTGCTTGACAAAATATTACAAGCTTTTCCCAAAGAGCGTCACTATACCCACAGTTTTCAGTCTGGACTATATACAGACTAGCTGACGCCCGCGACTTCGTCCCCGTGGATTGAGATTTTTTGTTCCCACGGGAACTCTTTAATTTTCCAAGATAAAAAGTAGCTTATGTGTTATTCCAGACTATAATCTATCACTGTGCCAAATTTCACACAGATCCGTCCAGCCGTTGAGGCTTGATTGAGTAACAAACATCCATACATACATCCATCCAAACTTTCGCATTTATAATACTAGTGGTTCGCCCCGAACTAAGACCTCGCAGCGCCATCTATTGACATAAATGTGAAGTTCTGTTAAAAATACTGAAGCTCATTAAAAATTCCGTTTCCTTACAATATTTATCTAATTTTAGTATTTGTTGTTCAAGTACAGGATATAATTGAAATAATTGATCAAGTTTCAGGCTGATCCTTTCAGAAAATTAAGAGTTCTGAGGTCATCTTTGGACGTTAGAAAATCACCACTTTGAAAGCCCCCCATTTCGTCAATTTTGGGGGAAAAATTTAAAAAAAAAAATTTTTGGACTCTATTCCTAATTATCTTTAAAATGATATACCGCAACCCTATATAACTTTATAAAAAATATTTTACTTCGCATTCGCTTCTATGAGAGCCCCCCTGAAATAAAGATTTTTATTATTTTTTAAGCCATATTCGGCGGGAGGCCATTGGTTTACATATTATATTTAAAGCTGAAGTAATTGCGTTCAGTAATTCAGAAGTTATAATGCTCTGACAGACGGACGGACTGACGGACGGACGGACGGACGGACGGACGGACGGACAAGTGCCAATTCACCCAAGTAGACTCAGAGACCTTCGCTTCGCTCGGTCAATTAGTATAGATATAGATAGATTTCCGACTCCTATTGCTTAAGCTTAATGTTATCTTGTCACTTAATGTTATATTATAATTCAACATGGACTATGCAGTCCCGTACGTGTTGGACCTATGAAAGTGATTACGCGAGTCTGTTATGCGATTGCTTTCATGAATAGATCTAATATCTCGGTTAGCGAGACGCTATGTTTCGTTTACGTCAAGAATACGAGAAATTGATCGTTGTGTAGATCTCAGATTTAATAATACGAATAGATAGAGGAATGTCTATCATATCATATCTTATCCTACTAATATTATAAAAACGAAAGTGTGTTTGTTTGTTGGTTTGTTGGTTTGTCCTTCAATCGCGCCGCAACGGAGCAACGGTTTGACGTGATTTTTGCCATGGGTATAGTTGAGGATCTGGAGAGTGACATAGGCTACTTTTTATCCCGGAAAATTAAGGAGTTACCGAGGGAATAAAAAAAAATTGTACACGAAGTTGCGGGCATTAGCAAGTGTAATATAATTTGTCATTGGATCTTCCTAGTTCATTTCTTAGTGATAGGTGGGAGCAATAAGGGAGATTTTCAGATAGGTCGCCGCAGCTTAGCGAGAAAAAAGCCGCGTCGTAAACAGAATTCTTTAAGATTCGTAAGAAGGCGCGGGTTCGAATCCCACTCACGAAATTCATTATTTTTATTATACAATAGCAAAAGCAATTATGTTCCTACAGGATGTCCATCGACATCTGCACACGGCTTATTCATGCCCGCTGCAACCCAGTGTCCTTTCTAGGATGCAAAATTGTTCCCTGTGAAAGCTTTATCAAAATCGGCTCAAGCGTAAGCGGCTCTTATATTAATACCTCATTCAAAGTACCTGAAGATTTTACACACTACAAAAGCTACGCGTTCGAGTGTACCAACGTACTCCTAAAACTTTACGAGTTCGAAATAACTTGAGTGGCAGTCTTTTACGTCTCCCCAAGTTTCTTGTTTTATGCCTTTCAGAGTCCTCCTCGAAACTGCATTTTAACTGTTTAAGTAAATAATATAATATAATATATATAAGAAATAGTTTCTCTAAAGTGTTATGCATTTCTGAACTTGTTCTATTTCGAAGATTAGGTACTTACAGATGTGCAATGTTATTACTTCTTTTAGATATTCAACTTTTCTAAAAAAGCCTAAAGCAACGTTACATTTTTCAGACCGATTTCCTCCAACCCCGAGTATAAATCTACGAATTTTGATGTTTTGGCTGGTAAATTTATTCAAGTTAATTTATTTAAGAAATGCTATCAAAATTTCAAATTTATTCGTTGCTGGGTTAAATGTTAGTTACTCGGAGTTGAAGAAATCGGTTCTTAGAATAATAGTCCTCTTCTAATCCTAAGGGTTTAATTTTTCAAGCTTAGGTGTAATTTTTATCAATCTTTCAAGATTAAAAAATAATTATAATCCATATTCTAATCTTCTATTTGATAAACTAAATAATTATAAAAACTGGATTTATTATTTAAAATTCGAATTTCTCTTACAAGGGACAACTTAAGAGAATTCTTAATAATATATTGTGTATTGAAATCTATACTTAGAAGTTCTATAAGTAGTGACTAAGCGACGCTGAGTAAGTATGGCAGTAAGATTTTATATTTAAATCTATACTAAGGAGTGCCTTAACTTAAGTAGGTTATAATTAAGAGACTGTGTGCGGCAGTAACGAATGGAATTCTACGGTTTTGCTTCTTCATAATATATTTCCACACAATGATCTCGTTCGCGATATATCAAAGTCCAAACGAACAGTTCAGTAGTGAATCGAATTGCTGGAATATAGGTCAGGCATGAATGCACAGTTATACTTGCACTTATAGTTGAAATACTTTTAGAGAAGTCGTATAGGTATCCTGTGGTCAATTGAAACTGAACAAAAGTTATCCTGCCTAAGTTTGAGTTAATCTAAAATTTAGAATAAAATTGATAGCTAACCTAACCTAAATGACTATAAAAGTAGTATAACCGTATTTCCATACTTTTTTTCATACTTCCATATTTCCATTACATTCCATACTTCATCCATATTATACATCCGCAAGAAAACAAAAGTAACTGACGCCTTAATCTTCTCGTTACAAAGTAAATGGAAGTGGTCAGGTCACGTGGCATATATAGACGATAGATGGACCATAAGGACAGTTAAATGGCCAGAACCAAGAGGCACTAGAGCGAAAGCAGGCCATGCCAGATGGTCAGATGAATCATGAAATAATTTCGATAGCGGGTCGATGATGGCTAGCTTCAGTTAGGGACAGCGCTATGTGGAAATCCTTGGAGGAGGCGTTTACCCGAAAGGGGTCCATACAAAACACAAGCACTAATTCTAATTAGCATTATAAGACACTTTACAACTATTATGTTAATAATTATGTGTAATTAACTAAAACTTAACTTTGTATTAACTTTGTTTTAAATAAAGCTCTATTCATTCATTCATTTATCCATAATTACCAGGTTGCATAAAATAAAGAAAGCACAATCAGTGCCAAGGCCACACTTACGGGTTGTATAGGCAGCCTTAGCATTAACAGCAAGTTAAGGGTGAGCGAGCCTTTACATCCCAACTATTGAAATAAATGATGTAAAAGGAGAACTTTGATTTTATGTATAATAAAGACGTTTTATTCACCCCGTTGAGGTCGTAGGGTTAACTTATATCGAGGAATAAAAATTAAAAAAGTTGGTTACTAAAAGAGCATTGACTTATAATTTTAGTAAGTAAGATAAAATAAATAAGTATTTAAGTAAAATGATCCTTATAAATAAACATAAGTACTCGTACCTAATATATTGAAGGCACGATGAACTTAAATTATCGTAATTACACTTTCGCATAAAACCATGTTATTTACTTTTAAAACAATAATAAAGCAGTCTAGTGTATGGAAATTTTAAAGCTCATAAAAACTGAAATAAAAAACTTAAAAAGTCATAAACTTAAAACGCCTCGTCTCTCTAGAAGGACTTAAGTCTGCTATGATAATAGATATACCTAAAAAATTGTGTGTGTCAGCTCCGACGCACGACTGGAGTTTACTCTTTACGAACGATTATAAAATAATATAGATTGAACGCAATTTTTATAATACTAAAAGCATGCTTGACACATTTATTTATATTAATTATATAATTATTATTCATCAAAATACATTACATAGAACATAAACAAGTGTTACCATGGAAACATAAAGTCAATAACGTAACGGAAAAAGTTTGATTTTACTCCCCATAAATGTTCATACCCCGGGCTTATATGTATATGAAAATCGATTCTAAAGGAGGTAAACTCCAAAAACCGCAATAATTTTAGTTTCGTAGCATACCTACCTACTATTATGTTATTATTTCATACTAGAAGATGTTCGTGATTTCGTAGCGATGTGTTTTCATTTATGGACAAGCGTCTAGATGCAATCAAACCTGCTGGCAAGTAGTAATGCAGCCTAATACTATTTGCCAGATTTCTATACAGCATCGTACCGGAACGCTAAATCGCTTGGCGGCGCGTCTTTGCCGATAGGGTTGTAACTAGCCATGGCCGAAGCCTCCCACTAGGCCAGACCAGGGAAAATTCAGAAATTAGAAATTCCCAAACTGACCCTGCCGGGGATCGAACCCGAGACCTCCGCACGTTAAGACAACAGCGCTCAACATTGCGCCACAGAGGTCATCAAATGTGATTTATGGTCTAGCCCCAGGATGTGTATCAAACCCACCCATAGGCGCTCCTATTGGTGGGTTTGATACACATCCGTAGCTTAGCAAAATGTCTTTTCCCTCCAATTATGAGTGTGTAAAACTGCAAGAAATATTGTAACTAAGTAATGTGTAAGTGTGTAAGTAATGTTGGAAGTAACCTATCTGGATAATGTGGGAATGGACGCAACAGGACACTGGGCACTTTGGCATACCAGACATTCTAAGAGAATAGACATCGCCGGTCGGGACGTTCGGATCGTTCCAGCGGATAGAATGAACCTACAACCGTTAAAATTTTCTTTGCGCTCAACATAAACTCATTAAAACATTTTTTTTTTATTATTGCTTATTATAAATATTTATCTCATCCTTGAAAGAATCGTCAGATTAAAGCAGCGTTACCAAAGTCAACTTTGATGTTAAAGAGTTAAGGCGAGTCACCTCCAAGATTTTAGGAGGTGAGGTGTGGGGTGCCGCCCGCGCGTCTCGCGGTACATTTCTCGTAGAGACTAGCGGGGAAGCGGGCAGCGCGGTATATTCTGAAACCGCTTGGCAACGTTCAAATTCTGGGATTAATTTGAATTAAATAGATATAGGACTTCAGTTTGAAATAAATTTTAGCAGGTTCTCATTAATACTTCAAGAGGAATTTATCCATATAAAAATGATGAGCAAAGTCGAAAATTTTATTAATAAAAAATTCGTTTTAAACTTTTAATTTAGCCTGTTTCAAGATTTTTTTTGATCGAGTAAAGTACATCCTATCGTGTAACAAATTAGCACATTCTTTAGACAATATCTTTAAGTGTATCGGATATTTTTTGTAAGACCGTTATTTAATAGTAAATAACGAAAAAATTTGATCTAGCAAACCAGTTTTCACCGCTGAGCTGAGGTGACTCGCCTTAAATGCTATATTACCCAAGGAAATGTCACAGGATTTGCGGGACGATTTAAAAGCCGAGCTTGTTGCCGCTAACGTATTGTTTTCCAAGATTTTCTTTTTGAAACACACGTCAAATTGAACTTTATCACCGCCAGTTAAAGTTTATTACCGTTTGTCAAAAATATTGTTTTCAAAACTCCAATGAAATATTGAAAACATCAGCTTCTGCCTTTGATTATACTCGTACTAATTGGTGCTAAAGAAGTTAGTGTAATACAGTGTGTATTTTTGGTTTAAAATGAGTTAGTAAGTAAAATAAGTGCAATGAGATTTTGAAATTAATTTTGAGCAATTTATAAGGATAATTTTATACCGAAATGAAACCATTTTTGAAAAACGTTGGCACTAGCATTAATTAATCCCTATTACAGACGATCTGAACATAAAAACTACGTGGGTATATCAATACTGTACTTCAACGAATAATACTCAAAGAACAGTGCAAGAAAATCAGAGAAAGATAACATTAATACGAGATATTATGACCAGTTCACCCATGGTACCGATCCACCTTTTGACGGAAGAAAATTCAAACATATTTTTTTTTTTTTTTTTTTTTTTTTTTTTTTTTTTTTTTTTTTTTTTTTTTATCCACTACAAGCTAGCCCTTGACTGCGATCTCACCTGATGGTAAGTGATGATACAGTCTAAGATGGTAGCGGGCTAACCTGTGTATATTTTTAATAGTAAGACTCCATGTCTTTATTAAGTGCAGGCTGGGACAAATCTAGAGGAAGTCCGCGTATGGAAAGCTTTAATTTAATCTACTACAAGATAGCCCTTGACTGTGATCTCACCTGATGGTAAGTGATGATGCAGTCTGAGATGTTAGCGGGCTAACCTGTTAGGGGCATGGCAGTTATATTAAACTCATACCCCTAATCGGTTTCTTCACGGCATCGTACCGGAACGCTAAATTGTTTGGCGGCACGTCTTGCTGGTAGGGTGGTAACTAGCCTCGGCCGAAGCCTCCCATCAGGCCAGACCAGGGAAAATTCAGAAATTATAAATTCCCAAATTGACCCTGCCGGGAATCGAACCCGGGACCTCCCACGTTAAGACAACAGCGCTCAACACTGCGCCAGGGAGGTCGTCAAAAGCTTTAAAATTGCTCCCAAAAAATCTCTTTACCAAAAATCCTAGGAAATTCCGCTTTGATTATGCACATTGGTATTGAAGTCTGCGTTTTCCTAACAGTAACAAATTTCATCCTCACCACCTGGATGCCTGGTCCTCATCCACCACCCATTATTCCAGGTAATTTCTGCCACGTACCCGCAAATTGTGGAACCAGCTTCCATCTTCTGTGTTCCCTCATGATTATAATATGGGGCTCTTCAAAGGGCGGATAAACAAATATCTTAAAAGCCAGCAACGCATTGGCGGTTCCTCTGGTGGTGCAAATGTTCATGGGCGGCGGTTCATCACTTACCATCAGGTGACCCGTCTGCTCGTTTGCTCTCTATACATGTTTAAAAAAAAAGTTGTATGAGACACATTTAAGCTTCTGCTTAACGTCATTCAGGCGACGAAAAAATCGAGCGGAAATAACGCCCGTAATTCTATACAGACGTAATTTCCGCTTGATTTTTTCGTGGCCTGTACGACGTACAAGCACAGAATGGGTAATAGTAATTTGTATAAGTCTAAAGCCGTCCATTGATGGATACAATTCACTCTCACAAGAAAATGCGCGTCTGCACCACCTCTTAAAAATTATTCTATCACTTTTCTTTCAGAATTTTCTAGGGGATTCCAATTAAATAAAACTTCGCAGACAGTTATAAAGTTTGCCGGAGTTTTTATACTTCCGGTACAGGCGACAACGGACTTTTAAGTGATCATTTTAAAACGATATTAATTTCTTAATTCGTTTTTGTTTGATGTCATTTGTTTGAGTTGGAGTTATTCAAAGTTTTACTACAAGCCAAGGGTCTTTATAATTTCGTTCTGTCTTCAATAATGACTATGGAACTAATTTATGGCTATGGAACGCTTCTTTATGCGTGTTCTAGCACGTACTTGATCAGTTTTATTTACTTAAAAATAAATAAGTTACAATATAATATACACTTTTTCCATAAAATAAAAACTACCCACCTTAGTTGCTGTTTCGGGATCTCCGAAATCCCGATCCCGAAACAGCAAAGCAAGGGCTAGTCCATATCCATACTAATATTATAAATGCGACAGTGTGTCTATCTGTTTGTCTGTCTGTCTGTCTGCTACTCTTTCACGGCGCATCTATTCAGCCGATTTTGATGAAATTTGGTATAGCGGTTACATCCCGGGGAAGGACATTGGCTTTTATCCCGAAAAATCAAGGAGTTCCCGCGGGGATCAATAAACATAAACCACGCGGCCGGAGTCGCGGGCATCAGCTAATTTCTACATCTACTATTCAATTCCATGGAAAACTCTATCCAAAAGTTCTCTAAGAATATCTTAAATACCCAATCATATTTAATTTTCCACCAAAACGTTGGAGACTCATAAATCGGTCCGCCAATTGATACACGGACGGAAGAACGGCTGTTTATACCGAAGCGTCGGTTGCCCATGAAATTGAATATGTCCACTGAATTGTATGTGCGTATAATACAACATGAGCTTATATTTAGATTTAGATATCAAACAAATGGAAGAGACTATAAAAATTTTGTTAGTGTAATATTTACATAGAGCCATGAAACGCAGCATACTAGGTTTAAAACTAGCAGATTGTGTAAAAAGACTAAGCCGACGTTGGCCTTGCAGCAGCTTCACTCAAGTGGGACTGGGCCGGTCACGTGAGCCGTATGCTAGAAGACTTATGGGCTAGATCTGCTTCGTTCTGGACCCCCCAAACTCATCAACACCAGCGAGGTAGGCCAAGGCTACGGTGGCGTGATGAACTAGATAAATGTCAAATTCAGTGGCCCATAGAAGCACAGAATAGAGAGACATGGAATAATCGGAGGGAGGCCTTTGCCCAGTCGTGGGACAGCATATGCTAGATTGGATTGGAATATTTACATTTTTAGAAAATCTTAACCAATAAATAAAATATTTGTTTAGTCGTACTGAATCCATTGCGAAAGCTCCCCTTTTTAATCATTCATTAAGGGACTCATCGCAACATTCGTTTGTTTATAACTAAAATGTCGCTTGACAAGTGCTTCCTTTGAAGTGTCTGCCGGTGTCTTAAAATAACTTTTAGCAATATATTTACACTTCAACGAAAACTAAAGCCTTTGTTGGATTTAACACCGCATCGGTCAATTTCACATGCACGAAGATAACTTTGCAATGACTGATCTTGGCTAGTTGTTTTCCACAGAATCTTAGTGCTCGGGATGATTTCCCACGGGGAAACAGGAACTTCTCGCATGTAAAATAGTGTTAGGTATCAAATAAAACCAAGCACTGAAAGCCCAGCCGTTATTATAAAATGTAACTAATTACCTAATGAAAATATTTACTCATAATAAAAAATCCATACTAATAATACTATCTAGCGAAAGTGTACTATGTCTTTCTCTGTCTGTTTGTTAGCTACGCCTTCACGGCTCATCTTTTCAACCAAGCGATCAAGGTACCTATTCCACCGCTCTTCAAGCGCCGACTTTGTTTGCCCAAGCAAAATTGGCTACTTTACGTCCGGAAAAAGTTCCCTAAGAGTTCCCGTGGGAATCGAAAAACTTAATTCACGTGGACGCGGGACGCAGTCGTAGGCATCACCTATTACAAAATAATTAATATTCTTCGCTATGTTATATATATTTGAGGCCCTTCCAGATAGTTTCTGTACATCCTTAATGTTTTTTGGGATAAAGCGATTTTGGGTTAAAGCATGTGCCGTTTCGCATTCATCATCTTCCTTGTCTACTATTATAAAAGGACCTAATATCCCTAAGCGATATAGCATTTTCAACCCAAAGAGTTTTAGTTTACGGTTCAATTTGCGTTATCAAAGTCTCGAATTACGTTTGTGTTTACCAAACCGTAAATTAATTTTCACCTAAATAGTGTTTCTAGAGTGTTCGCGAATTTGCTGGAAAATATTAGTGACATTTAACGATGGTTTTCCCAACTGAGCTGGATGTACGGGTAGATGTCCAAAATTTATCATGGACAGTTTTCACACTAATTATGCAGTTACACTACCTACACAAAACTTTAATCCATTCATTTGCAATTGTGATAAATGAACATACTTACTTCCATAGCTTTGTTCTGGGTTCGTTAGTAAAACAAGACTAACTATAATTTTGCGTATTGTCTGTCTGTCTGTCTATGACGTTTCAAAGCCATTTTAAAAATCAGCTAAAAAGGAAGCAAAGTTTAAGCTGTTAAAAGAAACCTGTCACCGCTACACAAAATTTGTCTTAAGAGTCTTTATTATTTAAAAAATCATTAGTAGTGTAGTATTTTAACTAGATTTTTGTCATAAAATTTAAAATTGGATAACTTTATCATAAATCTCATACTGAAAAAACATTTCACATCTCTTCTTACCGCTAGGTAAAGTCGCAGTCAAGTGATAACTTATAACAGAATTGAAAAAAAAGAAATACTGTAATGTAAAACATAATATTTCACGCGTTTAATTTTAACCCGATACCTTTAGAGCCCATAAAGATCAAGTTCAAATAATAATTTACCGAAAACCGATAACCAATTTCAATAAATTCATCCCAAAAATCCGGTCTTTGGCACATAGCGGGATACGGGACGAAACATTCAATATGTAAGTACGCTTATTTATTGATTCGGGGATGTGTAAGACCGAATGAGAGGTTTTTTAAGATTACATTTAAGGTCACATAAAAACTCCGAAAGTAAAGATTATTCTATGTTGCTCTCTGCCTCGTTTGTCTAGCGGTTAGCATAGTCGACTGCGGATCACCAGGTCCTGGGGTAGATTCCCGGTCGGGCTAAAAAAAATTGGTATTGGGTTTTTCAATTCAGAAATTCTCAGTGCCAGCCCGGAGTTGGAAGTTGGCGGTGTTTCACCTCCGTGCCTCGGAGAACACGTTAAGCCGTCGGTCCCGATTATTATCACTAACATGATAATAGTCGTTAAACCCGCCAACCCGCATTGGAGCAGCGTGGTGGGTCTAAGCTCTAATTCCCTCACTCATATGAGAGTGGAGGCCTGTGCCCAGCAGTGGGACGTTAATAGGCTGTAGTGGTATGTTGCTCTCACTTGAAATCGACATTAATTATTTTAAACTAGAAAATTTCTCGTTTGGCTCTAGTATATTCACTCTTAACGTTGTAACATCGAATAATTGAGGGTTCTTTCTTGGGTCCCGCATTAAATAAAGGATCTCTTATAGTTTAACGTTACAAAAATGAGGGGTTAGTACCTCCTGAACATGAAAAGCGACAGCCGAAAAGAAATGCCGACTGTCTTTGATTATTTTGTAACCAGAGGTTTCCTAGCCTGATTTAGGAAAAACTATCGTTAACATCAAAAATTTTACTAACATGAATATGAAACTACTTCAAGCGTGTTCTGAAATACAGGAGAAAACACTAAAGCTACATACGATTATTTTTAGAATACATAAACTTAGCACCCACTTTAAGAAATACGAAGAAGAATAAAATGGCGGACTTATATTAAAGTCATTCCACCGGCTAAAGCAGATTTAACAAGGCCCATTCTGAAGTTTCTCTTCATTTGAATGCAAGAAAATGGACTTGTATTATGAGGCCGAGATTAAAAGAAACTCCTGAATATTTATGGTTTTAATGGTATAATTTGCAAGATATTAATCCTCACTGAATTAAAGATACCATTTAATCTGCGAGAGAAAAGCTTTAGTGGGCTACTTAGAACTTGTTATTTAAATAAAATACGCTACAATTAGGCTGAGATGTGTCTAAGTCTGAGGAAAGTCAAAGTATGCTCAATAAGTCTCTTAGATACAATGTAGATCTGTACAACACATACAGCTCGGCGAGTTGCGAACTTGAAGTGGTGACGGGTGAGATACGTAGTTCGAAGAACAGATAGACATGGGTCCCAAGGTGTTGAAATGGCGATCCTGCACTGGTAAAAGGAGCCTTGGCAAAGTCCTCACTAGGAGAGCCGATAACATCAAGCGAGTCGCAAATGAAACCCGTTTTCCTTCGTCACGGCATCTAAGGCGTAATACTAAGGCGGTACGAAGTTCGCCGGGTCAGCTAGTAGTTTATAAATTGTCTCTGGTCTGGTCTGGTGGAATAATTTGGCCGTGGCTCATTATACTGCCCTACCACAATTACTGTTTTTGAAGTAAATCTACCAATGGTGTGATAATCTACCATAACAATGCCATACCTACCGAGAAGAGTCAGGAAGAATCTCAGCGGTTGCTATCTTGAAAAAGATGAATCCCAAGTAGCAAGCAAGGAGCAAGCAATCCCAAGCATTGCTCGAGCAAACAATAACAAGGATCAAGCAATGCCAAGCCAGTTGGTCTGCAGATACTTTATGGAGTACTACTGCATTTAGTACGTAGGATAGGAATACATAGGATAGGAATCTACCAACTTTGAAATAATTTCGATTTTAGAAATCAGTTAAAAACAATACGCTTAAAAATTTAATAAACACCTAGTTTTTCAATAAAATATTATAATAAAGTTAAGAGAACAGTAAAGATGGCGACAAAACTCTGCATATTCATTAGCAAAGCCTCATTTGCAAAATTAATCCTTAAGTCTTGAAATTTCTTATTGTTTGGAATGCCTTTGCGCCCCCGTCGATTGAGGCAATTTAATTAATATCGGACTTTGAATTCTATATTAAAATTTACCTTGCCTACTAACTAAGGTTAATCCTAAACCATCATGAAATGATTTTTATTTCGTCTCGAAAACACTGGGGACATTTCAATTGAGTCAGTTTTTAAAAGCAACAAACAAAGTATAAAGTGTTTTCAGGAGCAGTCAGTGTTGCGAAAATCTAGACAGATTTTCTATAAAAAACTATTAGAACCGTCGCTGACCAATGCTGAAAAGATAACAGCAGATTTTTGTGTTGGAAGAATAATAAAGAAAATCGTTATTAAAGCTTTCTTTTCATTTCGGGTTTCCTTGCAGTATTTATTTCTTACTACACTCTACTTATCGTTTTGCGAATAAATATAAGTAATGTTATTATTTAGATAAAGCTAGGCTTCAATTCTTGCCTTGTGTTTGAAATTTAGGTTTTTATTTTCAAGGTTCTTTAGAACAATATACAGGGGGACATAACGCCTGATCAATTTTTTTTCAAAAATTGCACCCAAGGTAATCCTGAGCGTGTTATTTTGTAGGCCGTTGTTTCCAAAATTGTTTGACCATATAGTTAATGGTCAAACAATTTTGGAAACCCCATACATAATTGCCTCCAAAATTACTATAGTTAACAACAAATCATTGCTAGCGTAAGCCGATACATTAACGTGGTTAACGTTTCTAATTACAAATTATAGACCCTAATTAGTTCTCACTTGGCAATGGTGATTGACATATTATCAGGTGGCGGTACTAGTAAATGGAATTAGCAAAATAAACGGCTGTGTACCTAAACGTCTCAAGAGCCGTGAGAAGCTGAGGACTTCTCCATGGCCCCATATCGTTCTTCGCAGCATCCAGTGAAATTATGGGCGGGATACTAGCATCTACAGGAGCATTTTCGCGGTCCTGCAAGAAGCTATAATTCATTAAAATGCTTTATTCGTTATGAAGTGAAACTTCTTTAGAATCGTTGTGATTTGAAAATTCGATGAAACGGATGTTGTTGCCGCGGTACAAGTGCGGCGGCACCGGACGAACGTGCATACAAAGCGTTCCATTTTTGTAATTTTCAGTTTGATTGTTTAAATATAGTAGTAGAAAAAACCGCATCTCAATCGGCGCAGTACTTTTTGAGAAAAATGGTAACAAAAAAGTGCACAAACAAACACACAACCTCTTAGGGCAAACACATATTATACCGTCTAACAACTAGACATTATTAGATTTAAGAACTTAAATAAAGAACTCATTAAAACCCTAATAAACTATCCATTATTTATTTTCGAACATGGGTTATATTGATAGCTGGATGACGTATGGTCGCAAGCGCCTTTTCAAGTGAAAACATAACTAATATTACTTATCAGAAACTACTGCATAAGTGACCGAGCGAAGCGTAGGTCTCTGAGTCTACTTGAGTGAATTTGCACTTGTCCGTCCGTTCGTCCGTCCGTCGGTCTGTTAGAGCCTTATAACTTCTGAATTACTGAACGTAGTTACTTCAAATTTAAATATTATAATATGTAAACCGATGGTGTTTAGGCGACTAGCAGGCCCAGCGAGAGCAAGCCTTTGACTCCAGTGGGCGAGGGCCCATAGCCGTCCCTAGACTCAAAAGGTCACTGGTTCTGTGCCGCTAAAGTTAAATTGTTGAGCCCTGCGGTTACTGGGGCAAGTTACACTAGAATATAGGACTTATAACTAAATACTACTTACGATTCAGGACCCTGCAAGTTTGTAATCTCGGAGGGGTAAGTGTGGAGTCTGAGTTATGTGTTGGTGCTAGTAAAGTGTGGTAATGACCCTCCTTGATTGCTGCTGGAAGCTTCGCCCGAAGAAAGCTGGACGCCTCACACCACTGCACTTCACTTCAAGGTTTGTACACTCACTTGATTGTCTAGTTTCAATTTGAGGTTATACAATTCAACACAGCACGGGGTACAAATCGTAGGTTAGTCAAACTCGGTAGTGATAAATTCACCAAAACGAACCGAGGCCTCCGTGTATTATTTTCAACCGGGACAAATCAGTACTTCATAACAATTATTATGTTAGCACATCAAGCATTAATTAAAACGCGCCACGCTACACAATTTCAAGCAAAAGACAACTGTCAAAACAAAGACAAAAGAAAGAAAAGGAGTCACCCA
Organism: Erebia aethiops; assembly: GCA_923060345.2. Lineage (NCBI taxonomy): Eukaryota > Metazoa > Arthropoda > Insecta > Lepidoptera > Nymphalidae > Erebia > Erebia aethiops. The sequence goes on along the minus strand of OV281088.1, from coordinate 13,816,301 downwards.
AAGACAAGTTAATGTAGTGTAGTCGATGGTTTATAGACAAAATATGCGCGTGGCGCCCTCCAACGTGAGGTTGCGCTAACAGATGGCCTTCCGCCGAATATGGCTTAAAAAGTTATGAGAATCTTTATTTCAAATACTAAAATTACTTAGATAAATATTGTAAGGAAACAAAATTATTTCATTTTTAATGAGCTTCTGTATTTTTAACAGAACTTCACAATGATGTCAATAAATGGCGCTCTGTAATTCCAGGCAGGCCAGGCAAATAATGCTTTTATTTGTAAGCTTTGACGAACTTTACCGTCCATTTTGAATCTGAAAAAAATACTTAGACTAATTGTTTCAGAAGGAAATGTAAGTAGACGCTAGAGGGCGCTTGACACGTAGATAAAGTAACGCGGTCGCTGTGTAAAATGAGCAAAGTGGTAGACTATTAAGGTGTATTCTCCGTAGCGATAGTGAGGAGACTATACTAAGTTTATCGAGTAGAAAATTATGAGAACCTTAGTGTATTGATATGTTTTTCCATCTAAGTAGACTCTCTTAAACTCTATGACGTTCACAAACAGATATTTTTATTAAAAAGTTATTTTACTACCGAACACAAAATAATTTTTTGTGACATCAGTGCAACAAGATGATTATTTTTTTATAACACGCGCATCTTCAATGGTGTTATAGGGCGTGAGTATGACATAATATTCCGCATGAATTCAGATATTTAAAATTCTTATGCGAACAAAATAAAATTTATTATTCTTATGCCATTTAATGACTGTTACGTGATCGAGAAATCGTGTTAAAGTTGAATTCATTTGACTAGTTGATGCACCAAAAACTAACAAATAGACACACTTTCGAGTTTAAATCCAAGGCATTATAATATGAAAAATGTAAATTGAATTAAAAATATAAAGGTTCAAATAAAATATTATGTGATCGATGTTAAAGAATACGTCACTAAAATGCATTAGTGTGCAATGGTCTAGGGTTAGACGCAAATAGGTGAAGGGGGGGCAGAGAGCAAACAAAGTGCAAGGAATGTTCCGCTCTATATTAGATTGCTGATTGTTGTTGCCGAAGACACGAGAATATGTATATCTAACTACAGTAAAAGAAGATGATGCCCGCGACTACGTCCGCGTGGATTAAGGGTTTTTTTTTATTTCCGCGGGAACTCTTTAATTTTCCGGGATAAAAAGTAGCCTTTGTCCTTTCCCGGGATGTAAACTATCCCTATACCAAATTTCATCAAAATCGGTTGAACAGATGGGCTGTGAAAGCGTAGCAGACAGACAGACATACTTTCACATTTATGATATTAGTATGACTATACAGTAGTCGTTTAAGGAGCAAGTGGAAAGTTGATCCTTTTTTTGTTCTAGTACAAAATAAACCTTAACTGCGAGCTAATCTGGCGGTGTGATGATGTTGTCTAAGATGTTAGCGGTCTAACCTAGTTATATGGATAATATAATAAATATATATTTTATAAAAATTCATATCTCTAATCGGTCATTAGACACATAAATATTATTTATTCATTCACACCCCCACCACCACCTCTACAGCCTATTAACGTCCTACTGCTGGGCACAGGCCTCCACTTTCATAGGAGAGAGGGAGGGCTTAGACCCACCACGCTGCTCCAATGCGGGTTGGTGGGCTTTAACGACTATTATCATGTTAGTGATAATAGTCCCCCAATAACATAAATAATAGTGTAACCGGGACCGACGGCTTAACGTGCTCTCCGAAGCACGGGGGTGAAACACCGCCAACTTCCAACACCGGGCTGGCACTGAGAATTTCTGAATTGAAAAACCCAATACCAGTTAATTTGCCCGACCGGGAATCGAACCCAGGACCTCGTGATCCGCAGTCGACTATGCTAACCGCTAGACCAACGAGGCAGCTCATTCATTCACACACAATACGGTAAAAATCTGAAGACAAACGTAGAGCTTTACAACAAAAAAAAGTTATATTGAAGCTAACTTGAGCAAGAACAATCGTCCCTTATTTCACCTGCTAGATTCACCTAGAAACGGACTGAAGATGACGCATGACGACTTGGTCCGCGTGAATTAAGTTTCATTTTTAATCCCCAAGGATATCTTTGACTGTCTGAGATAAACAGTATATTTCGAGGTTTTAAACAGGCAGACACGTCACTTCCACTTTTAATAGTACCTAGTTATAAGGTAAATAACTTATCGATTGAAGTGACACAAGGCGTGAAATAAGCAAGAAAAGCTCTTAGCTGTAATTTAAATTTAGCTCATAATTAAGTTTATCTTTGGCCTTAATTCGGTGAACCACGATCTTTTCTCGCCAACATTTTCCATTTTTATCCTGCTGACCTATTAATTATCGTAATTTGGAATTACCAGCTTTTATAAAGGCCTTCATAGCTCATTAAGGGCAACGAGAACCTAACAATATCGGTTACTTACTATTATTACAATATTTAGTTAAGTATGCCACTGTTTTTATGCGATCTTGATAGCAGAGCCTTTAAGAGGATATGGCGTCAACGGGAAACTTTGAGAATAGGTATATTGAACATTTATATTGCCGTCGCGCTGCTCCTCGAATAGAATTCCATAAAACCCGATAGGGACAACTGCAGCTTGAACCGATAATACCTATGAAAAACAGTCGAATTATTACTATCGTATTTTTCTGTTTCCTCCTCCAAAACTGAAACATGAAAAGTATGTTTTTTTTTGTAATGTATGTCGGTACATATCTCCGTGGTTTCTGAACCGATTTGAAAAATTTTTTTTTTCAGTGGTTAGAGGAAGCTCCCGAGGTGGTCCCATAAAAAAATCTGACTCCAAATTCTCTATCCTGATGCTGTAGGTGTACCGTACTACATGAAATCCTCAAAACTAGGGAGTTAGGAAATACTGATGGTGAACTTATAGGTATCAAGTCACGTATATACGATTCAACTCTGATTCCCAACTGCTCAACCCTGATGCTGCAGGGTACAGAACTCCTTAAAAATAGCGATTTAGATTTTTTTTGTGGTGAAGTCATATTATAGGTGTCAAGCAACGACTTTATACTTAAACTCACGTCCCAACTCCTCAACTCTGATGCTGCAGGGTACTTAAGCTGTGGGGATTTAGAGTACACTAAAAAGTAAAAAATAAAAATTCTTTCCAAAAAACCGACTTCCAAAGCCACTGTAAAGTAAAAAATAATTTTAATTTCTACACACTATGTTGAAGTCGGGTGAGTATACAAAGATAGGCAAAGTTGACCAGGCTCGCCTGTCGGTTTTTTTTGAAAGAATTTTTTTTTGTTATATTTGTCAAATTTGGGATTCGGGATCGGGATGGCTGATGATGGCGCGAAAACTGAGCCATTTTTGCCACTTTCGAAGGTTTCTTGTTCATAAAATCATTGATTTATTTACAAAAGAAAAACATAGGAACATGGCACGGACACATATTGATTTTATGATGCAAAAATATTTTCTCTATTGTAATATCCACGGAGAAAACAGATAAATACGGGGAAACTCTGTCCCATTTCCTCTTAAAGAATTCGGCCTTCTAGGCAAAGGTCATCCTTTAACTTTTTGTAGTTATATGCATTTTAAACAAATATATTGTTAGCTATAGGTGAATGCTTAACATTTGAAGCCCGAACTCCTCGAATAAAGTCTAACCGATCACCGATTTACTCACAAATTTACACAATTATTTATACAAAGTCTGCTAAACATTTACCTGGAATACGAAGTGAAGGAAAATTTACAAATGAAAGAAGCAAGTGCATCCGCCATTCGCCAACCAATCGCGTCCATTTTTAAGATTTACGCAGGGCACTCAGTAGCGGGGAAGGAAAATTACTTCTTACGTAGAACCCTAAAAAACGTATATTGCGAGCTGAAAGCTACCTAACCTACGACCATATAATATCAGGAAACATTACGATTTGGATGAGAGTACATAAACTTAAAAACGATATGAGTGTTTTCGATAAACCTATAAGGGTCTCTTCGTATTGACTGGAAATTCAAAATTACTAAGTCCCGATAACTAATATGGTAAGAGCTATTAGTATGGTATCCCTTCGGTATGTCGTACAAAAACAGCTGATGTATGAACTAAAAAGATAGAAATGTATGGGAGTCTGTTTTTTGTGTATTTATGTTGTAAATATATATTAAATCTATGATTTATGCTGTAAAATGACGAACCATACAGTAAAATAAATATTAAAAATTAAAAAAATTGGTTTATTTTTGTGTTTCCTTAAGGGACGATGCGGAGGAGTACCTTAGCCGGCAAAAAACGTCCGTAACGAAAATGCGTAAGATTTTAAAGCGAAAACATGCTCGCGTTGTTACGAAGTTCTTCTATCAGCAGTCTGTATGACTGTCAATTTTTTTATGTATAGTTTATGTATGTTCGCTATACAGTGTCTAATTATTATTAAATATTATATATTTTTATGAATCATTGTGAGTAAAATATATTGTGTTGTGTGTAAAAGTGTTAAGATAGTTTTGTAAAGTAGTTTTTGATTTTTATCGATAAAAATATCTTAATAAAAAATTATACCTCAACAATTATTTTCTTCCTAACTGGTGTCCCACGACACCACACGTTTTTTTGTTTGTTTTTTTTTAATCCTAAAGTTATGTCAATCATTTGGTCTATCTCTATAACTCTATATCCTGGTTCATACAGATTTGATGGACGTATTATGATGTCGACTATAGCACGACGTCGGTACGAATCCATACTAATATTATAAATGCGAAAGTGTGTCCGTCTATCTACTACGCTTTCTGTTCAACCGATTTGGATGAAATTTGGTATAAGGATAGAGTTTGTATCCCGGGAAAGGACATAGGAAAATTAAAGAGTTCCTTTATCTAATATCCTATATTAAGTATACTCACCGCCGTCCGATAATAGGCTACTAAATTGACTACTTTCGTAATGTTGGAACATTATATCGTGTGAGATAAATATCAGACAACATTGAATCTGGTAATGTAGAAACGCTCCCGCATAAAATAGGGGGAATAAGAAATTTAAAAGCTCCATTATTAGGTTCGGTTGGAGCATACCCAGTCAATATGTAACCTACCAAAGGTATACTTTATTTTACAGCCATGCGTCGGTGTATAGGATTTATGACGGTATGGGTAATTTAGAGGGTATAAGTGCTTTATTTTATGAGCGTTTTGAGTTAAAGCGTTTTACTTGTTTGTTTCTTGCTCTTAGAGCACGGGAGCAATTTTCGAGGAAACCATCTCAAGAGTTGGAAACTTCGCAATATACTTATGAGGAACTTTGAAATGTGTCGAAAATGAACATCTTCAAGTAACAATATCACTAAAAGCGACTAATTTTTAAAAGAACATTTCACGAACTTCATAATTCATCTTTCAATTTTTATGCCTATCAGCTTATAGGTATGGGTCGAAAGCATCAGAACGAAAGGAGTTGTCTAAATCACAAATAATGTTAATAGTATCTCATATTTATTGCTAAAGTTCTTTATTTATTCAAAAAAGTAATTGCAGCCGAGCAAAATCAATTTTAATTTTAAGATTTATTTTTTGATAGTCATAATTAGAAAAACTTGAGGTCGGTTTTGCATTTTTAATTTGGAACAACTCGATTGATGCTGAGCAGTCTAATTTCAGTACCTTGAACTCAATAAGATACCTACAACCTTTGATGTTTATAGATCATTTATTTAAGTGCGGTCATCGACGTAACACGGGCGAGATTCTAAGATATTGTAGTGCATTAACGCTGTGGTAAAAATGATATCTTGGTCTCCGCAAAATATAAGTGAAATTTGTAATGAACAGCAAGCCCCTTTGACGCAATGTTCATTTACGGGTGTCATGTATTTGGCCTTGGTGACGAAACTGTTTGGTGGTATCTCATACAGTGTGCCGAAACTGAAAAAAAATCCATATAAATTCTCAAGTGCGGCTTTACAAACTAATTTAGAAAGTCAAGGATTGAAGAACAACTATCCGTTCAGTTCTAATCTTCGTGATTTTGATATCGGACTTCAGCATCGTTACTACCACACGCATCCTCAAGAGAAAGATGATTATCTTTATGATTTTGTTAGCTATCACCCTTCGTCTTTAGATTTTATTAATTTTGAATCGGATGGATCCAAATATGATTTTTATCAACCGGTGAATATCAATTTCTTAAATAAAGAAGATTTGGGTAAAGAAGAATTTCAAAAAATGCCAGTGATAAAAGAGGTTAATAAAAAAGAAGAAAAACCAAAACGTAGAAAAATAGCTGCAAATTACTACGACTTCATCATAGTTGGTGCTGGATCAGCTGGCTGTGTCCTTGCCAATCGTTTATCAGAAATTAAGAAATGGAAAGTATGTTCAAAATATTCAACACTCCAGATTTACTAACTAAATAGGTAGATTAGTATCGAACAATCTTTTTTTATACCAAAAAGATAGGTAATAATAGTTAATTTCGATTAGTACAGTAAAGCCGCTTCGTCTATACTATAACATATTGTAACAAATGCTACTCAAAGTTCTGAACTCGTTTTAAATAAACATTTCTTATTTCCGAAGAAACAGGTTGTTAAATTCAACATTATTTGACAAGTAGGTATATATATGAGTATAATGCTACTCTGATCAATTATATGATTCGATGCTTACTAACTTTAAAATATTACCGTTGACTTCCATAACTGTATTTTAAAGATTTGACACTTTTGGACCAGATACTTTTGATAGAGGCCGGTCCTGAGGAACCTGACATCACGATGGTACCGTCGATCGCAGCTACACTTAAAGGCTCTAACATCGACTGGAACTTCAGGACTCAACCTGAAGAACTAACGTGTAGATCTTCCAGAGGGCAAAGTTGTTCATGGACAAGGTTAGATAACATTTTTTCTTACGATAATCATCAAAAAATAAATGTATTTTTAAAAGCTCATATATATAAATATATATATATTTTTTATTTAACTTGCAATGTATGTAACTGTGTTTGTTCGGGTGGAATCTTGCAACTCAATTTTGAAGCAGATATCTTCAACCGATTGAGCTGAAAGTTTGTATACACGTTTAGTTTGGATGACAATGCATGGTTAGCTGTGTGACGTCATTCTAAATCCAACATGGCGGACCATCCAAGATGGCGGTCTAGTAATTTTTTAATGCACTCCTACATTAGGGGTGTCAAATGAAAGGGCTTACTGAGAATGCCTCGAAAAATAAAGTGACGTCACTCTAAATCCAATATGGCGGATTTCTAAGGATGGCGGACTAAGTTTTTTATGCTTTCCTACAATATGGGTATCAAATGAAAGGGCTTGCTGAGAATACAAATGCTAGTTAAACTCCGTGCTCTAATCCGTCTGACATTTTGGTGTACTGGCGCTTTTGGGATTTTTAGTCTGTAGCCGGTTCCGCTGCCGTTATATACTTAGGCTCGAAGCTCTTCGCTGCTGGTCAAGCACAAGTGGCCTTAAGTAGGGTTAAATCATTAGAAGGTCTCCTTATTGAGTTATTGAGTTAAAGCTAGACTGTTCAAAAGTAACCGGCAAACGACCTTGCAACAATGATGCGTTGAATGAGATGAACAGACTGACTGAAACTTGTCTTAGAAACTTCCTTAGAAGTTTTTACTTTTAATTTTTTTTCATTTAATGCACGTTTTGAGAGCTTCGGCGAAGAACCGAATTCATATTGGAAGAAAAATAATGATGCGTGTGTAAAAATATTTATTAATAAAATGTATTTTCCAGTGGTAAGACCATGGGGGGTTCTAGTTCAGTCAACTTTTTGGTATACATGCGAGGCAATCAACTCGATTATGATAACTGGGCAAAACTGGGCAACTTCGGTTGGAGCTATAATGAGGTATGTAAAAAGTCTATTCTCTTTCTATGGCAAACAACCAGGCAGTATTTAGAGATAGAGATGTACGACTTTTCAGCATTATTTTCTACATGGTAATTTTATTGTATTTTCTAAATGTAATTCATAAATCATAAATTTACTCATATTGTTTTTTCAGGTGTTACCGTACTTTAAAAAATCTGAAAACAACCGAGATATAGAATCTTTTGACCACTATTACCATGGAATCGGTGGACCACTCAACGTAGAAAGATATTCTTATACTGACATAAACACTGTTATGTTAGTAGATGCATTCAAAGAAAAAGGATTGCCATTGAATGATTTAACAGCACCAGATAACTTTGGTACAAATATAGCTTTATCTACTTCTAAAGATGGCAAACGATGGTCAGCAAATATTGCTTTTGTTAAACCAATACGTAATAAACGTGCTAACATAAATATATTAGTGAACGCTCATGCTACCAAAATAATAATAGATGCAAAGACAAAATTAGCTAGCGGAATATCTTATATTAAAAATAGAAAGTTGTATCATGCATATGCTAAAAAGGAAGTTATTATCAGTAGTGGTGGAATCAATTCACCAAAATTACTTATGCTTTCTGGTATTGGTCCTAAAGATCATTTAGAGAGCCTGAGTATACCAGTACTAGCAAATTTACCTGTAGGACAAAATTTTCAAGATCATACTACTACTGATGCGCTTATTATATCCCTATCCAATAAAACTTCAACAGCAGTTAATAGTCAGGATTTGTTAAATGAGGTTAGCAAATATAAAAAACAACGTTCAATAAAATCTGGACCGTTATCATCTACTAGTATTTTGAGTAGTGTTGCATTTATTAAAACTAAGTATGCTAATGAAAATGTACCAGATATACAATTTCATTTTGATGGAAGAAATGTTAAAGATTTTTATTCAGACCCTACAAACTATTTGGCAACAAGTATTTTCCCTTTTTCTTTCTACGATGGTCTTGCCGCTAGACCAGTTTTACTTGTACCTAAAAGCCGAGGATTTCTATTACTGAACAAAACTGATCCAATTTTGAGTCAACCATTAATATTTCCACGATTCTTCACAAATAAAGAAGATATAGATGTACTAGTTGACGCAATGAGATACGTTGTTGGCTTAGAAGAAACTGAAATATTTAAAAGCAATGGTGCTAGATTCGTCAGAGAACCAGTGAAAGGGTGTACGGAATATGTTTGGGGAACTTATGCATATTTTTCTTGTTTACTTTTCCAATATACCGGCACTATTTTTCATACTGTAGGTACGTGTAAGATGGGGCCAGCATGGGACAGAGAAGCAGTTGTAGATCCTAGATTACGAGTGTATGGAATCAAAAATCTTCGAGTAGTCGATGCGTCAATAATGCCTGTAATAGTAAGAGGAAATACAAATGCACCAACGATAATGATAGCTGAGAAAGCATCTGATATGATAAAAGAAGACTGGTCATTGTACAGATAATATCCCTAATTCTAGTTCTAAGTTTCAAATAAACTTACTTTTTACTGTAAACTGATAAGAAAATTTACAAACTAATGTTATGGTCTATTACGGGTGGAACATGGCCAAACCCTTTGGAGAAAACTTGTACTCAGTAGTGACTAGTGAGCCGGCAATGGATTGAAGTGTATAAAAACTAATAATAATAGTTTCTAATACTGGTCATTTTAATTCGAATAAAGTGATTCCATATTTATTGTTATAGCCTACAAGAATTATCATACTAATATTATAAGTGCGAAAGTGTTTGTGTGTTGGTTTGTCTTTCAGTCAAGCCGCGACAAAGACACGGATCGACGAGTTTTTTGCTTGAGTACAGATAAGGACTGGAAGAGTGACACAGGCTACTTTTTATCCCGAAATAAAGGAGTTCCCGTGGGAATAAAAGAACTATTCTATGAAATCACGGGCATCAGCTAGTTATTTAATAACCTACCTGTTTAGAACGTACTATACAGCTGCAGCGACCAAAGTTTGTTATTTAGTTAGGGGCCAGTGAGCGAAAAATATGTGATCGTAGGTTAGGGCATATAATATATTTTTATATTCTCTGTTTAAAGGAAATTTCACCGATAAATTCCAATATTGTAAATGATAATTAAGAGTACTCAGAACTAATTGCTTTATATTATTATTAATCACACAACACAACAAGTCATAATATTGACAAACTTAATTAAGTAAAACGTAACAAAAATAAATGAGCAAAGAAGGAAATTTCCTTCTCTTGTAATGACGAAAATTATTACGAGATTGTGATCAAGAGGAGGGGTATTTTCCTAAAATTTACATTTTATTACAATCATAAAGCTAACGAAATTGTGTAAGCCCAACATTTGTTATAAATTAAAATGTTTCTTCTACATGATTGTCATTTTTTTTATTTTTGAAGAAATTTTCTTGAATAGTTCATCTCTGAATCTTAGTGACTAACACTATAAAATGAAACAATATCCGACTACTCTTTACTACTACTACTTCAAACTCTAAACTCTGGTTCAGGTTTTTAAAAATATTGGTAATTTCTTTCATTGTACTGAATCTCATTGACCAAATGAATCAAAATATGGGTAAAAAATGACATAAATAATAGAGGTAAACAAAGCATTAGCTATTTAATGCATCTTTAATTGGAGCTACAACAGGTCATAAAATGCAAAAAAATTAAGTAAAAACTTTATGACTTAGCGAAGGTTAATAAACATTTAGTCAGTATATTCAACCCTGTATGCTGTTGCTTTATATATTACTAGCAGATGCCCGCGACTTCATCCGCGTGAAATAAGTTTTTATAAAAAATCCCACGGGATCTCCCTAATTTTTCGGGTTAATATATAGCCTATGACACTCACATATAATGTGGCTCTATTGGTACCAGAATTTTCAAAATCGGTTCAGTAGATCAAGAGATTACCCCCTACAACGTCACAAACTCACAAACTTTACCTCTTTATAATATTAGTATACTCGTAGATACGATAAAACTGTTTGGGTTATTTGTAGATGTTTATGGACAGTCTTTTGACCCTTTTTTTAATGTTTCATACATGTTTTAAAATCTGTGGCAGCGGAAACACCTTTCCACCACCACCACTACAGCCTATTAACGTCCTACTGCTGGGCACAAGCCTCCACTCTCATAGGAGAGAGGGAATTAGAGCTTAGACCCACCACGCTGCTCCAATGCGGGCTGGCGGGCTTTAACAACTATTATCATGTTAGTGATAATACCCGGGACCGACGGCTTAACGTGCTCTCTGAGGCCCGGGGATGAAACACCGCCAACTTCCAACTCCGGGCTGGCACTGGAAATTTCTGAATTGAAAAACCCAATACCTAACAATTTTTATGCCCGACCGGGAATCGACCCCAGGACCTGGTGATCCGCAGTCGACTATGCTTACCGCTAGACCAACGAGGCAGTTAAGGAAACACCTTTACTCTAATACATTTGAGTATTTAGTATTAATGATCTCATCTAATAATGTTACGTCGAAAAACAGTACCTTATCAAAAATTCCAAACAATGACTGGCGAAATATTTTAATTCCTGTCCGTAGGGGATGCGTGACTTGCAAATCGATGAAATCACTTATGTATTCCTTCCGTGATAGGCGATGATCGGTATATTATACGATACGTTTCATACATACAGAAAAGTTTTTTATAGCGTTAACCAAAGGGGATTTCAATGAAGATTGTGTTAGTAGAAATAAAAATTGAGGAATTCGAATATACAAAAATCTGATCAATAAAAGAAAAATTGGTAATATCCAAGTAAATACTTTTATAGCGTTGGAAGACTACTAGTAGCTTACTAAGTGAATGGGCAAGTTGCAGCAATTGTTTTAGTGATTATTAAATAGAGGATCTCCCAAAAGTCGTAATACCACCCTGTTAGTTTTATATTGGGACTGATTCTGTAGTGCACAATCTCTAAACTAAACTAAAATTAGAGCAATACAAATATTGCTAACCCTTTCATAATACTCCCTACGGAAAGGGACAGAGCTAGATTTAAAGCTGCCATTTTAGTTTAGTTTAGAGATTGTGATAAACAGAATCAGCCCCATTGAACATCTATTTTAAACTATCGATTAAAGTAAAAAGTGCGTCGAACTTTGATGATGTCTCAATTCAGTATTTCAAACAAAATTTCATATTGCACGCGTTTTGACGTTTGAAAAAGGTTGCTGGTTTGACTATTGTCAAATACCCAATGTATACATGACCATTTTCAGTGAACATACTTAAAGGAGAATTTTGTCCAGCCGGAGGTTTTTGTGACAATGGAGTGCGACGAACATGATAACGATAAATTGAAAATGATTAAACGTATACTTTTAAGAAATCATAGTTGATCTTGAGTCTGGGATTGAAATTATATTATCTAATTAAATAATGCTGATAGAATTTGCATTAATAACTAAAGATTACTTATTAACGTCTACAGACTATTAACGTCCCACTGCTGGGCATAGGCCTCCACTCTTGTAGGAGGGAGGGAATTAGAGCTCAGACCCACCACGCTGCTCCAATGGTGGTCGGCGGGCTTTGACGACTATTATCATGTTAGTGATAATAACCGGGACCGACGGCTTAACGTGCTCTCCGAGGCACGGGGTGGCACACCGCCAACTTTCAACTCCGGGCTGGCACTGAGAATTTCTTAACTGAAAAATCCAGTACCTAACAATGAACTACATAAAGATTACTTTAGCAGAAATACTATTTTTTTATCGAAAAAGTAGCCTTATTTGCTTATAAATATGCAATCACACAGCAAAAAAAGAGATTTTAGAAAGTGACTAAATATGTTGCACACAAAATAGAAGAGATTTTATTAAATCTGTCAATTTTCGACCACAAATTCGAATCCTGTCGAAATATAGGAAATATACCGCCCAAACAGTATTTATTAAAAAAAACATAAATATCTGGCTCCAAAAATTTATAGGCTTTAATCCTGGATCGCGCAATTAACCGGTTTATGGTGGATAAAACTGGATTTTAAAACATTTTATAGACAGTCGTCATGTTCCCGAGTTTATGCTGCATTAAAACACAAAGTCGCGCATCATGGAACATGAGTTACATTTTACTACCAAAATAAATGAGGCATACCGTATGCAAGCATTAATATATAAACACTTCTAAGACAGTTGTAATATTACGTTATAGACAACAAACACCTCTTTACTTTAGGTATTTTTAATATGCGTGCGAGTTGCGACACACGTAGACACACTGCTGTGATATGAAGAAGTATGCGAGCAAGCAACGCAAATCCTAATAGAGATAGCTGCACTTTTGGTAACTATCGCTAGGAAGGCTGATTTCGTATTTGGTGAATGGGTTTAGGGTGTTTGGTGGGTTGGTGGGCTCTCCACTGGTGAGAATTCTGCCAGTCTGCCCGCATGCTGATGGGCCTTTCTCTAGATATGGCCGCTCAAAGACGTGTTATGGTTACCAAAAATGAACCATATTTAGAAAGGCTGATTATTGTACAGTATTAAAGTATGCACAGTACCTATGTAAACTGTTTAAAAACTCGTCACTATTCATCGGGCCATGCACTAGATATCACCTCTCAAAGACGTAAGAAACTTACAAACTATAGTTATTTATTAGCAATTATTAGATAGTACACTTCTAGTATATAATATGACGTGTTGTCACGTTTATTTGCTATTAAATATTATGAAGGCGTAAAATTAAATATGGCCTATTCTTATTACACTTGTTTAATTACCTATGACAAATTTAGTTTTCCTATTTTATGTAAGTATTTGTGTGTAGTTTTGGATCTCCTGAGATAATACTAATTATTCAAACGAGTTGAACTTCTGAAAAGTAATAAAAATTTACAAAACCGTGTTTTATTGTGCTGGGTTATGAAAAACAATGTGAAGCTAACTGGAAATATCGCTTGACATGCTTGTTTCTTTTTCCCAGAACATCCGCTACGTGCCTGCTACGAGTACGACGTAGTACGTACTGGCATTCGATGTGAAACATGGACACTGAAATTGTTGGCGGTTGCTATGAAAAATGTTTCTCGATAATAAGTGACTTTGATATGTAATTTGATCAGTGTTAAACTACCGACATAGCTCAACGAATTGCGAAGTTGACGTGACCATTTGTGTAGTTTGAAGATAGGCGTTGTGGTCCCGTGATGCTTGAATAACGAGTAGCGCAGCTGTGAACCATAAGACAGTATTATGATATCCACGCTTGACCCTAAATTATCTTCATTAGTCAGTATACAGCCACTGAGTTTAGCAGCCTTCGTAGAGTACCTATTAAATATGAACATTTTCTTTATTTCTACGGAAATGATCCCATGGACTTTTTAACTCCAACTTTGAACTGGCTCTGGTGAATGTGAACTGAACATGATATAGGAGTTCACTAAAGCATTTCGAAAGCTCGGGACCCTTAGTCCTCCACTGCAAAGTGAAAACTTGAGACTCCATGACAAATATTATGTCACTTATGTGACTTATTCTTTCATAAACTTTGCGTTTCCCACTCATTTAACATTGATAGCCACTCTGTATCCCTCAAACTTCACAATTTAATTTTATACAAATGCTTGGATGTAGAATTTTAGTACCTAACAAATGAGCAAACCGAAAATTATCTATTAGACACAAAAAGTAGTGCGCGCGCTAGAGACAAGTGACGCCGCCTTTAGAAAAATCAAAATATGTAAATTCCTTTTCTAGGCGTCAAAACCACAGAACCAAACACATGACCATACGTCAAATCATGGATGTAGGAATCCAGGGTATGTTCCGATTTACACTGCGTTCCGTTACTGACTGACAGTATACTGCCGTAGTATCCTAGGGTATCCAGTATTTTTTACTGTGAGCACTGGCATTTTCGAGGTAAGGTGCTCTCAGTGCTGACTGCGTTCCGTTTTAAACAGTAACCAGTATAACTAAGTATAAAAGAACGGCTTCACAGTATACTACATTGACGTCACACCTTACAGCACTCGCAGTGTATATCGGAACATACCCCAAATATGACCAAAGGTCAAGTATAAATTACATTTGATTTCAAAAGGATCTTTGCGAAATTCGGAAACAGCGTTTACAAGTTGGCCGGCACTCACTGAACGCGATGGGCCAACGTAAGCTGGAGGCAAGACTAACTTTAGTGTACGCCTTGTACGTTTCCTAATTCAAACAAAACAATGCTGAATACGGCTCAGACAATGCCTAGTCGGTATTCATTGTACCCGACGACAACTTCACGATTGTTAGGTTTGTCTTCTTAACTCATACTTGAACAATGATACATACGTAGTTAAATAAGTACAATAGCCAAGCAATGGCATTTATTTCCTACTAGCTGATAGCTGATGCTCGCGACTTCGTCCGCGTGGTTTAAGTTTTTTGATTCCCACGGGAAATCCTTTATTTTCCAGGATAAAAAGCCGGGGTAGCTCTCACTCTCCAGATCCTCAACTATACTCATGCAAAAAATCACGTCAATCCGGTGCTCTGTTGCAGCGTGATTGAAGGACAAACCAACAAATCAATAAAAAAAAATTTAAAAAAGAACATTTATTTCGACCATAAAGATCATAAATTTTGTTAGTAAAAAAAACACACACACAATAACCTAATGTCAGTAAATTTAAAAACTACCTAATCCTAAAACATCGAATCGGCAAACATCCCCGACGCACTGCAGTATCTAGGCAGACCCATTAGCATCCTGAATGCAAAAGCAACAAACAAGCACACTTTCGCATTTATAATATTAGTATGATATTATGAAGTATGATGTTCGTGTGTCTTAAATGGCCAGCCTCTGTTTTAAGTAAACTTTTCGTAAAATAATAAAAGTGTCATGGAATCAGAAAGTACTAACGTACAATTACAGTAATTTCTTAATGAATCGTTATAATTAGGTTCCAAATGTCAATTAATGTTACATAATAAAAAGAAATATCCTGCTGTTTTTTTCTGTGGCCTACTCATACAAAAATATGTTTAAATAAAAGTTAAAAATTGTATATGCATACGTTCGTTTCGTTCGTCAGAAACTGCCCACACTTGTGGTATGACGATATTATACCAGTTAATTCTATTGCTGTGTCTTTGTATGTAGTCGTAGGTACTCGTACATTGAAACCACATGAAACTCTCGTTTAGCCACAATCATAACAAAACAATCCGAAATGCACTTCACAAAATAGCTTCCTACGTTTCTGTCATGTTGGTGAAAATTCCACTGAAATTCCATATTGTATTTATTTACAACATTGACAATTTGGAATAAAGTTCAATTTGAATTGCTGGTACAAAGCACATATTATAATAATGTGTTTTTAACAACGACCTCAATTTACATAGACGGGCCCTGTCAAACAAAGAATGTGGGCGTATTTTTAGCAACGCCATCAACGCCATCTAGTCTGAAAAGGTGGAACTTGCTTGCAACATCTTGAATGAAAGCTTGAAAACGTATGACTCGGTCATAGATAATATAGGTCATAGCCGTAAGGCCAGTTCGTAAAAAAAAATCATACAGTTTGCCGCGGAAATTAAATGATTACGTAATGGATAAAAATATTAAATAGGAAGATTAAATAACGCTTTTTGGAAATGTATAATTGTGAATTGAAACACTTACCTTAAAATTAAAATTATACAGTGCCAAACTAATTAAACTTTAGATGCTAACTTAATAATAAGAAATTATCTGCACGACGAGCGATCGTGACAGCGCTACGACGGGAACAAAGACAGGTGCGGAACGTGTTCAGCAACTCGGACGCCCGGCGTTTTTCTATGAAAGGGCCCATCTAGTACCTACATATATATCGATGGTTTTTAAAGTTAACTGAATTCAATTTTAGTGATGATATTTTTACTTTAGTTTTCGTAAAGTTACCAAAAAAATAACAATAAATGACCAACGTGTTATTCAAAAAAAATTGATTGATTAAATATAATGTGTTTTTAAATATATTGCACATATTATAATTGGCATGATCGATAACCCTGCTATTGCAACGACCCCATTCGACCCTATTGTAAAATATTTCAAACTTCATGTAAACTCAAACCTAAATTGAGAGTATATTTCACAAAGAGACAATAGAAACCACAAATAGTTCTGGATTAATGGTTAGTTAATCAAGTAAATTGTATATAAGTTTGAAGTTTTGTCAAATACTGCGGTGTGATAGCTCTCAAGCTCAAATACTCGTATCTCACTAACATCTAGATGTAAGATGATGTATGAGCCGTTGGTATGAGCTTTAATAAATAGACTTACTTATTGAAACAAAAATTTTATTTTGTACACAGAAAGTATTTAAATGCAAAGAGAGTTTGACTGACCTCGCATAAAGTCTTAACCTATCTTTAAAGCTTTAATGGTGAATCTCACATGAATTTATTTAGTATTTTGATTTGTGTTCATTAATTAAATTACGAAGTCCATAGAAATAAAACGGATATCAAAAACATACTGATTTAATTTCTGAAGTAACTTTAAGTCTAATGGAAAAAATATCACACAAAAGAATGCATCTAAGTAATTTTCAAAAACCATCTAAAAATTTGGATTAACTACACTTTCATTGGACAGAACTAAATGCTTTTTTACACCGCGGTCATGCCGCAGCAGTGACATTTTAAAAACTCATTGTCGGGACTACTAACAATTCGTATAACGCTTAGAGCTGAAAAATCGGCTCGTAAACTTTAAAGGCAGAAACAAACTAAGAACAGTCTATTATTTTGCCAATATTATTACTAATTGGGAATGACCACTGAGCCAATGAATTACTAAATCATTATATTTATAATGATTGCAACTAATGGCATTCATTCCATATTGTGATTCTCGTTACCAACCAACAACGCCAGTCGTAAAATCCTAAGTAAGTAAGTGTAAAATAACGTGTGAAGTGAAATGATGTTATTATGGTACATACAACATTTACGAACCAACTAAGAGAATTTGAGCTTCAAAATACTGGATATCTAGTTAAGCCTGTAAAATAGGACTCCCAATTACTAAGAAGAAGAGAATACCTTAAAAATAAGAGAGCCGTAAACACAAGACAAGGTTTGCTTATAGACTATACGAAATTCGGCTAAATAAATCATTATTATCTTAGTTAGAGTGTAACACTACCCTACCCGTAATATCCGGGCGTCGGTAAGCGGAAAGAACTTTCCTTTGTTTTCATTCAATATCGATTGCGGTTCAGGCTGACTACGTAATTTTTGTAACAATGTATTTTCTACAAACCGACAAATTGGGTTCTCTACCTCTCGCTTCCTTAGTTTGTTCTTGTAATTTAATTGATTGTAGTCGTTTCTCAAATAATTTTATCATCAATTCATTGAATTCAATCTCTTTATTTTTCCTTCATATTTCAAGTGGGGTCCGCTTTTAATGGTCTTTCTTAAATTTATATTACAACGTTTGTTTGAGAGGTTTTATCTTCATCGTTGACCCTATTGATTGATTCAATAAAATAGTGAATTGATTTTATTTTTCGCATTTTTAGGTGGCTGGATTCACGATGTTTAAATGCATATTCTTATACGTATGTTTTCTTTGAGTGGAATTTGATATCTTCAATATTTAAAAGTACTTTTCCTCCATGGCCGGGTCGTTTTGTCCGCCCATTTTATGAAAATAGTGCCGCGGGTTAGAATTGAAATGTCGACCTTTCGAATTTCAAATCTTGCTTGCAAAAAAAATGCTTTCAAATCTTCAGACGATATATTTGAATTCCCACGTTGTTTTGAATACCTACCATATTTTTACGTCATAGTTCGTCTCCTAGCTTAGATTTCACGGGGAAAATAAAATTTGCAAGTTCAGATGGGGCGCTGGCAATGCTTAAAGATGTTTACGCTCCGTGCCTCGTTGTACATTGCTATGGCTCGGATGTTGTGCTGGGGAATCGGTAAGCTCTACAGGTACATGTGACACAGGAACTGACAGGATGACGCGCAAGCAATAACTTTTTTACCTACGAAAGTAACTAGCTGATGCACGCAATTTCATTTTTAGTTAAGTTTTTTATCCCCACGGAATGTAGGTGCTAATTTTTAGTAGCCTATGTGTTATTCCAGACTATATGCTATCTCTGTGCCTAATTTCATCCAGATTCTTTCAGCCGTTCTGGCGCTGAGTAACAAACATCCATCCATCCAAACTTTCGCATTAATAATATTAGTAAGATAATATGTGTTTGTGCAAGTTGTGTGACCATTTTCAAAAAACTTGTACTAGAGCAAAGAACCGTATTTCAATCGACCCGACATAATACGGTATCTTCTTCACTTCTACACACACTTTACACTTCTTTACACTTCTTCAGCTGTGTAGGTTTCTGGCTTCACAAATGTCGCTGTTTAATGACTATACCATACTACGACTGCAAGAGAGCGCTACAATTCCTCAATCTCATGTTGCAAGGGTTGTCTATCTATAGGTATAACCTCAGATCAGGTTCTTAGATATTATGTTTAAAAGTTGTTAATAGTGTTATGTTTTTTTTTAAAATATAATATAGGCTAGTGCTTGGCTGCAATCTGACTTGCATGCAAGAGGTGATGCAGCCTAAGGCGGAGCGCGCTTGCCTAGAAGATGCCTATTCACTCTTGATTTCAAGGTACCTATATTAAAAGAGGAAGGGAGAATGGGGATGGGATGGGATGGGATGGGATGGGGGTGGGATGGGGATGTGATGGGGATGTGATGGGAATGGGATGAGATGATGTTAAAGGTTATGTAAGGCCATCAGGGAATGCTGCAGTTTGTTGTGGATCATTTTCAATCTAAGTCACCAAGTCAGTGGAAAGGCACGACTAATGCCCAACAGGTATGATATGAACCTATGATATTACGGATTTTGGTTCATCACCAAACTACCTTTCAGAAGACAGAAAATCCTGTCTTAATGAGAGTATACGTTATAAAGGATAATCATTTTGAGCTTACCGTAACACTGGTTATGGTGGTATGGTGGGTGAGAAACCTTTACCTGGTAGGTAAAGGCTTCTATAGAATCTCCTGTTAGATTTTATCTTTTCAATCCAAGTTTCTGCGAAATAAACCATTTTTTTGCCATTAATTTCGCCCTAGATACCAAATGCCCGTGTGTATCAAATATGGAATCCTCAGGGATAACGCAGCGTCGTTGCGGGAAAGAATTTCTTAACAAAGAACGAAATGTTTTGGAACACTTACTATGTGATATATTGCGTCCGTCCGCTCCACTCGTTACCGCTGTTCGTGTATTGAATACTTCCACGTGTTTTCATGTTATGAAGATTACACTCTGATGGAATAGCTTCCAACGAATACCGTTTTTTTTTATCCACTACAAGTTAGCCCTTGACTACAATCTCACCTGATTATAAGTGATGATGCAGTCTAAGATGGTAGCGGGCTAACCTGTTAGGGGCATGGCAGTTATAAACCCATACCCCTAATCTACCGTTTCTACACGACATCGTACCGGAATGCTAAATCGCTTGGCGGCACGTCTTTGCTGGCAGGGTGGTAACTACCCACGGCCGCAACCTCCCACCAGGCTTGACCAGGGAAAATCCAGTAATTATAAATTCCCAAATTGACCCTGCCGGGGATCGAACCCGGGGCCTCCGCACGTTAAAACAACAGCGCTCAACACTGCGACCGCTTCATACATTGCACTATTTGTGCCTATAATAATTATCTGTATCAGTGGGTACTAACCTAAAATACTTATACCGAAATGTAGTACAGTACCCGGCAGTAAATATTGCACATCGAGCTTTAGAAAGAAATAGTCGGTTGCGTCGGCTTCGTAGAGCGTCGTCTCTGTCACTCAGACTCAGTGTCAAAACGTCACATACGAGTGACAGAGACGCTCTACGAAGCCGACGCAACCGACTATTTCTTTCTAAAGCTCGATGTGCAATATTTACTGCCGGGTACTGTAGATAGTTATGTGCAAAATATATAGAGAATACATATTGAAATACATCTGTAATAAAAGTATGATGTGAATGAAGTTATTTTCACAAGGTATTTCATGGTAATTCCCAATAGAACGGACTATTTTTCTGCTGTTGACTGATTTCTTAGTCAAAAAGTTTTATAATAAGGTTGTACTAAGGTTGGATCTAGACATCGAAATAGAAATACATCAATGGATCAAGATTAAGGGCAGAAACAAAGCAAACCATCTACGTTGGGAAACTTCTCACAGTATACCCGAAATCTGGAACGAAAAAGTTCTCTCTTTTGTAAGGAGATTTAGAAAAACTTTAGAAAGAATTTTAAGAAAATTCTCTCAGTGACCAAAACCTGAAGTATGAAAGCGTTCAATACTGTACCTAAGTATTCACAATTATACGAAGCACGCGCTGGAGCTGCACTCTTGCAGTCGCACACCAATGGCTTCATTTGCCCCGCAAAGATGTCTCTTTGTCAAGGGGCGGCCTTAGCCATGGCGAGGCTTTGGGCGATAGATATTTGCCAGGCCCTAGATATTTCCGGTAGATATTTCCCTTGTGGAATTTAGTATTTTTATTCATGATGCTTGACGCGAAATGCAAAACTTATAAGTTAGAATAAATTTAGAGTTTCAATATTGTAAATTGGAAATTAACAAAAGTTAACAAGCCCAAATACGGCATATTATTTATTATTGATGATAAACTGACATAGGAAAGGTTTAGCTATAAAAATTTTACATCTTAGGTAGATAGTAAATAGGTAGGATCTTACATCAAAAATTAGGTACTAATGTGTATTTGTAAACATTTTGACTAATTAATTTTCTACTTGGACTATAGCGCGAGGGCGCGAGGCCCCTGAAACAGCGAGGCCCCGGGCGGCTGCCCTGCTTGCCACCCCCTAAGGCCGCCACTGTCTTTGTGTCGTATTCCTCATTACTGAGGGTCGTGACTCCTTTCCATTAATCACATAATGGTAGGAGTTTTCTTGGGATAGTAAAGCGGTGGGTTCCCACGTCCTTCCGCATCTCGCAAAGATATTTTAGTTGTAAATCAAACACGAAAACGCGCGCGTGCCTCGTCGACGTCACATACGTTCTCCACGCCCTTTACAACAATGCAGGCTTTGTCTCTCGAGTTATCCGAGCCATTCAAAACATCGACTCAAAAGCAAGAGTTATGTAAATGGAAAAGAAAACTACAGGCTATAAAATTGAAATAAAACTGCTAAATGAAACCGTATGAATAAAACCGGTATAAGCGGGGGCGATTGGAAGAGTTTTACGGGATTCCGAGCAATATTGGCTCCATGTTAAATGGAATTTATTGACGGTAAACGACTTTAAGCATATACCTACCTATATTATTCCTTTACAAATTTGAGAATAAAGGATGGCCGGAGAGATATATATTTACTCCCTTCAAAACTGCTTAAAATTTATGTACTCATTTATTCAAGTACTTATCACATATAGTACGGTCTACAAGATATAAGTATCTTCAAGATTAGATATCATTACATTACATCACCGAGAGTTACATTTTCGATCCATTGGCCTGGCACCTGAGCTAAAAAATATTATAATGAGACTGACTAGTTCTTTTATTGCGCAAAGGATCATCCTGGCTGTTCAACGTAGCAATACCTACTTTTATTTTATGGCCACCATTCCATGTGGGCATAACTTTAGTTAGCCTAGCTGCTAGCCCTGTGTAGCGTAAAAGGGGGTTTTTTAAAGCAGTGTATCCATCAAACGGTGACACAATGTATACTTTTAAAAATAATTTGCGGTTTTCAAGACCTTTGAGCAGCCATTGACGTATCTAAAACACAATTAAAAAAAAATCACTACATTGAAATTTATTTCAAACATACCTCTTAATTGACCTTTTAAAGCAATTTTTCTCCATATTGAAACTAATAATTTGCTCTAGAAATATAAGATAAAATTTACATTTCTAAATCAAACACATTGTCGGATTAATTTGTATTGAACAGTAATTATTTATTTTTTTACAAATGATTTCTTGCATTTTTTGCGACGTGCGCTTGCTCGATTTCACCCCCGCGTGCCTGTGTTTTGATCTCGTGAGCTCACAGCGCCTTAAGTTTGTTTTCAATTCATATGAATAAATGCATAAGTTTATTTTGATTTACGAGTGACCTCTTATAATATAAAAAAGTTAGTTAGTTATTAATACTACATAATTAAACAGAAACAAAAGAAGCTCCGCTAAAGACATTTGCAATGAAAGCAAAAGATAAATGCACCTTTCGCGAGCGTCCACCAACAAAGCACTCAAGTACCGGAAAACACTGTAAATGAATTTCGCTTTTTCTCTGCGTCGAATTTAGGAAATGTGTGTTAGACATAAATGAACCGCGCATATACGAACTTATTAATAAAGTTTTGTTTATAAACTCAAAACTTCGTTATTAATTTTCATCTGAATTTTAAGCAGACTTTCTAAAAAGGAAGTTTCAATTTTGTTTGAGTGTTTAGAACTTAATAAATCCGTTTATTTTGGTTATATTTTAAATTTAATGATGACCTAATGAATACATAACAAGATGAGAGTTATAATTCATTCGCACTTAGGTACATTCACTTGAAGCTGGTGCGGCTTCTTGACGTGAAAAGTATATTTCTTAACTAGCTGATGCCCGCGACTTCGTTTGCGTGAGGTTTTTAGTTACCGCGGGAACTCTTTAATTTTCTGGAATAAAAAGTAGCCTACGTGTGATTCCAGACTATTATGTAACTCTGTTCTAAACTTCATCTAGATCCGTTTAGTCTGGCGTGGTAGTTCTGGCGTGATTGTGTAACAAACGTCCATCCATCCAAACTTTCGCATTTGTAATATTAGTATAGATGATTTGATGTCATACTTCATACTAATATTATAAATGCGAAAGTGAGTTTGTTTATTGGTTTGTTGGTTTGTCCTTCAATCACGCGGCAACGGAGCAACAGATGGGCGTGATTTTTGGTATGGGTTTAGTTGAGGACCTGGAGAGTGACAGGCTACTTTTTATCCAGGAAAGTTTTATTTTTATTTTTTTATCCACTACAAGCTAGCCCTTGACTGCGATCTCACCTGATGGTAAGTGATGATGCAGCCTAAGATAGTAGCGGGCTAATCTGTTAGGGGCATGGCAGTTATATTGAACCCATACCCCTTCGGTTTCTACACGGCATCGTACCGGAACGCTAAATCGCTTGGCGGCACGTCTTTTGCCGGTAGGTGGTAACTAGCCACGGCCGAAGCCTCCCACCAGGCCAGACCAGGGAAAATTCAGAAATTATAAATTTCCAAATTGACCCTGCCGGGGATCGAACCCAGGACCTCCGCACGTTAAGGCAACAGCGCTACACACTGCGCCACGGAGGTCGTCAAGGACTCGTCCACAAGTCGACAAGTCCACCAAGAAAAACCAAAACCACGCGGGCGAAGTCGCGGGCATCAGCTAGTCAAATATCAAATAATAATAATAAATATTATAAATGCGAAAGTTTGGATGTATGGATGGATGTTTGTTACTCAATCACGCTCCTAAGGCTGAACGGATCTGGATGAAATTTGGTACAGAGATGTATGATAGTCGGAAATAACAGTTATGCAACTTTTTATCCCGGAAAATCAGAGTTCCCGCGCGATCCGAAAAACCTCAATCCACGCGGACGAAGTCGCGGGCATCAGCTAGTTTGAAATAAAATGCAGTTACATGTTTCCCTTTCAGTCCAGTCGCAATGTTAACGTCACGGCATAGCGTGTTGAAATGCAATGTGGCCGCAACATAAGCTTTAGGTATATTAATAACAAGACAAGGCAACACCTAGTTTGGCTGCAATAATGTAAATTTGATGGCATTCGTGTTCCACAGCGATTCACAGCTTAATTAAATCTGATATCCAAGAAAGTAAATAGGGTGCATACAAACATTTTTAAAATTCATGGCGTGCAGCGTTTACGGCCCATTGAAATCAGCTTTATTTCCTTAGCTATCAATTTCTGCCTGGTGAGATGCTTCGGCCGTGGTTACCACCCTAACGGCAAAGACGTGCCGCCAAGTGATTTAGCGTTCCGGTACGATGCCATGTAGAAACTGATTAGGGTTTAATATAACTGCTACACCCCTAATAGGTTAGCCCGCTACCATCTTAGAATGCATCATCACTTGCCACCAGGTGAAATTGCAGTCAAGGGCTAATTTGTAGTGTTTTTTTATACATATAATATTTCGCACCCGACGATATTGTGTCAGAGACTTTTTGTTACGAGTTTTGCTCTGAAAAGGGTGCCAACTCACGATCGTCTTGAAATTGAAGTGTGTTAACTTGTAGTTGATATAAAAAAGATTTGAGTCATTCAATATTCCTTATTCATTTCGATAAATTGACACAAAAATATGAGTATTTTGACAGGCAGTCACTCTCAGTCAGACTCGGCGACTATTGAATAAGTACTTTGGTGTTTTGAGGTGATATGTTGTGCTATGTTGACGTTGCGATAGCAAATTAATATTGTTATTAGGTTTAGACGAGTGTGAAATTAACTATTTAAATTAATTCTCTCGTGAGGCCTCGACTTTGAAACAGTTTATTCGTGTAAGTTTAAATAAGACGACACCAGTATGTTAAAAACTGTTAAATTAATACCTACTTCAGAAAGAGCGTTTACAATAGTTTCTATAGTATAGCTTTTGTTGTAGAGTTCAGATTGTGTACAATAATTGGTGTTGTTCTATAATAATATATCTGTATTGTTATATAAAATCTATCTAAAAATAATATGACACAGACACAAACGAATGTCAACATCTAACATGTAGCAAACCATGAACAACCCTGTTTCAGCTTTGAGGGTGAAAAAGAAATATGTCTAGACAGTCGTTAAAAATCTTAATATCCGCTCCACGAAATATAAAAAGATGTAGAGCGTAAATGACTCTAAACTTTACGATGTTGCATCCGTTTCTGAAAAACTCTTAACATTTCTTGCAACACTGTTGGTATTTTTAATGTTCGTATTTTTTTCGTTTTACACGCTGATAACTCATATAATATTTTCTTGCTTTCCTTTTAATTAAGCTACTTATGTAAGGAATACGCCTGAAGCACAAGGCAATAGTTTCCATGTTGGCACTTTCGGCGAAAAAGTGCTTTATGAACTAGTGGTAAATCTAATGAATGGATCGAAAGAAAGAAAGAAAGAAAAATTGTTTATTCACCAGTGGTGTCACAGACAAAACTAGATACAAATGTAACACTTTCGTCTGTGACACCACCCAGAAAGGATGTACAGCTCAGCGTTTGCCCTGCGTTATATGCCCAAACATACAAAGCAAGGCGTGGATTTTCAGATGTGACCCTGGGTGAAGCACTTCTGTAAGTTTATATTGATAAAAAACTTACCATCAACACCAATGTTTTGATTTGACCACAATGGAATATACATATAGAAAAATAATGCATGGATTATAACGAGTGTATAGGTATAAAATAATATCTACATATTATTATGACAAGATGACTGCCTCGTTGGTCTAGTGGTTAGTATGGTCGACTGCGGCTAACGAAGTCCTGGGTTCGAGTCTCCGGTCGGACCATAATTAAGTATTGACAAGAAATTATCAGTAGTAGCCCTGAGTTAGTAAGTTGACGGTGTTTCATCCCCATGCCTCGGAGAGCACGTTAAGCCGTCGGTCTCGGTTATTATCACTAACTAATTGGCGGGCTTTAACAACTATTATCAAATAGTTGTTAAAGCCCGCCAATTGGAGCAGCGTGGTGGATCTAAGCTCCAATTCCCTCTCTCCTATGAGAGTGGAGGCCTGTGCCTAGCAGTGGATCTTTAATGAGCTGTAGTGGTGGTTGTGGTGGATGAATAGATTCGACACTTTATTTTTACCTGTAACATTCTTCAATTCTCGAATGCCCGAAACTACAAGATATTGATGGAATATAAATCGTCCAACCAAAGGAGAAATAAAGGCCATAAAACCATGTATTGAATTGAAGAAACCGACGACACAAACCCGAATAAAATTCTCTCTTCGCTCGGCATCAAATATTCTTTTCACTAAAAATATTTATTTCTCGTGTGAAAGAAAAATATCTAGACGGTCATGAAAAAAATATTAACATCATCCCAGCATGATAGGCTACTGAGGGAATTGGGGCGTGAATGACTTCAACTCCAAAACTGTTGCACTTTCAGAACAACTCTCATAATTTCTTGCAACGCTGCTCCGCTTTCAGCTATTCCTTCGCAATGTATATATAAATAAATTAGTGTTTTTTATGTCGAATATTATTTTTCTGAAGGTGACGAATATAAGTGAATGTACACACGTGTCCTGAAGCGTCAGGTAAGTTGTATGAACTAGTACGCACCGTTTCATACGTAGACGAATACAGCCTAGCCCTATCATCAACCTGCATCAATTATTATTTATTGTTATAATCTCAATTGGTTTCATTGGCTTCTATAGTATTCTTGCTGTACAATGGAATTTGTTTTGTTGGTCTATTTACCAGCCAAGTTAGTCTGGGCCGGTCCGTGACGTCAGGAATTTTAGGGGTCGCCGGAAGAACAGCGCTGTACCTATATACAGGCTTTTAATTTTTGTTTTTTGGAATTTTATTTTGTCTCTGTGTCCAAGCAATCTCAAATAAAGATTTATTTATTTATTAAAGTGAAAACTTTAAAGGCACGTTGAGCACTTTTTGGTAGGGGGTAAAAATGTGGAATACGCGAGACCGACACCGTTCTACTTAAGACAAAAGGTCTTAAGTAAACTTTAATACCTTAGTTTTGAGTTTTATATTTGAAATATTTTTATTAGTAGTAGTAGTTTTATATTAATTACAAAAAAATAATTAAATATTCGTTTTCACTTCTATCGGCAGTACCTATGACTACCATTATTTTTTTTGGCCAATAGCGGAAGAGTATTTATAAATCGGAGGTAGTTGCGATCATTGATTGTACTTTAGCAATCATTTTTAGGTAATAAGGCCCCCAGATTAACGCTAGAAGCGCTCATCAGACCGCACAACATCGTATGCTGGGTTGAGTGCTCGAGTATGAAATTGTACTGACGAGTTCACACGTGTCAGGCCAGTAGTTGACCAGTGATAGCGTTTATTGTTACAAAATACACAGCCAGGTCGGGTAGAAAACGGCTGCTAATGGAGCCGGGTTCCCTCCGGCGCTCTCGCCCGGACGATTCCGCACGGCACGTGTGCACCTACACTAATGTTGCGTTTGCTCGTCTATGATGGATATATTCCAAGGCTGTCATAAAAATATATGACATATACTCACTTTCGGTATCTCTTAACACATTCTATGGGATGATATATTATAATCTTATTAGAAAATGATAATTTTACGGTTAATTTGACATAGTTGTGTAATGGATGTGTTTAAAGGGGTGTTAAGTTCTCAGAATTTAGTCTTGAAAATGCGACAAATTTAGCATCATAAGACTGGCAATAAAAGCATTTGGGGATAGCCTGATTTTAATTAAACCGTGCATGGACAGTGCCCGTGCCATGTTACAACCCACAGTACGTACCCTATCGGTCAATTATAATGCTGATAAAAACTTAGTAAGCATAAAACACATTTTTGCTAAAAACGAGTTCGAAATTGCTTATCGGTCCCAAAATGGACGTTACGAAAAATCTTAAAAAATTTAGCGTCCCAAAAAAAATTTACACTAATATCGTAGACGGCGATGTTAAATGGCGTAACGCGTATAAATATTATTTACGACGTAATAACTGTGTTCCCGTCGCGTAATAAATAACTTTTACGCTCACGTTACCATAGATTTCGGTTACAATCAGGCACCGTTCCCATTTTCACGTGCGTCAGTTTCAAATCGTACGTCGATCTGAAGAAAGAAAAGAATGAAAGAAAAACAGTTTATTCACCAGTGGTGTCACAGACAAAACCAGATACAAATGTAACACTTTCGTCTGTGACACCACCCAGAAAGGCCCAGAAGCTCTACTACCTATTAAAAAAAAAACAAAATCCTATTAAATAAAAACCTAATCTTCTACCAATAAATGTGCTGCTTCATAAATACGGTAAAGTTAATTAAAAAGTTATTTTCTTATCGCAATGAGTTTAACATGAAAAATTAGGTAAACCTCTTCATCTTGTATTTCATAATATTATTCTTATAAAACATTATTAGAAAATATCGTTACCAAATTGTGCATTAATAATTAATTCCAACAAAATATTATGTCGTCCTATAACAATGAAACCAGTCACTAATAGGTTTTCAATAATTTTAATTTATTTACTGTGAAAAAGATAACAAAGGACAAGGTTAAATTTATGTAAGTAATTTTCAATAGAAATACGTTACTGTAAAGGTATATAATAAATTGGCTAATCCTACTTTAATTAGCAAGTATCATAAAATGAACAAAAAGTAATTTCGTAAAAGGCAAATCAAGATCAAAGATTCTATTAAAAGTTGAAAAAAACAGAACCTTTTCTTTTTATATACAAAATTGTTAGAACAAATCCATTGCAAATGCTGATTTAACTTCATTTGAGAAATTAAACTTAGAATCTTTAACTATCAATATATTGGCTCATCCAGCCTGGAGGCTCAAAATAGTTTAGGAGGTACCATAGTGTCCTTATGAGTCTTTTGACTTACTTATAAAAAAAGCTTAATATCCTGGAAAACTGATGCCTTAGAAGATATATTATCTCATGTAATATTTATTGATGCCAACTATTGATAAAAACAGGTTACAGAAGTGGCCACTGTTTTAAAAAAACAAAAAATTACGGTAGGCCAGGCTCCATAAAAAATATTTTAACCCCTTTCGCCAAAATTGATAATTTAATACACCCATAGTTGAATTGTATGAAAATAGCATCTGGCTGGTTGCTATGAACTGGGCAAAGGAAAGTACAATTATTCGAGTTGATCACTTGATCAGTTTACTCAGCATAATCGGCTTTTGTGCCTGGCCGCATTTGTGCCGATCCCATTTAATAGAACGATCGCCTCAGTCTGTGCTCGGAATGAGCAAACGAAATCATTCGATTACCTTTGAAAAGCTAATTCCAATCTGGCCAGGTCACCGGAGTATTATTCTCATCTCAGACTTTTTTAATTTTATTAAACGTTTCCCTTTAATTTTTGCCACGATTATTTTAATATTCAGTAAAAACGACTAGTAAATCTTTTGAAATGAAAAACAAATAAT
The DNA here is from genome assembly GCA_923060345.2 of Erebia aethiops. NCBI lineage: Eukaryota > Metazoa > Arthropoda > Insecta > Lepidoptera > Nymphalidae > Erebia > Erebia aethiops. The sequence continues at coordinate 13,786,124 of OV281088.1, read as the reverse complement.
TTTCATGAGATAGACTAAATGTCTATCTTTTATGGATAGCTTACTATACCCATTGTAAAGCTTAAAAAAATGGTCACATATATATCGTAATTGGAAAACTAATTTGACGGATAGGATCTCTGAAGAATCTGATCTCTAAAGAGGAATTCTGCATTTCATGGACATAATATCTTAGGAGTTGTTGCCAAATTAAAACTATCGCGTTATCATAAGCTAGTATACAGTATAGCTGTAACTAGATGATAATTGTACATTGTTGTTTTTTTTTCAATTTTCATTGGAGGAATATATATATCAATACCCCAAACATATTTTTATATATATATATATATATATAAAGCGAGAAAACGAGCAGACGGGTCACCTGATGGTAAGCGATTACCGCCGCCCATGAACATTTGCAGCACCAGAGGAACCGCCAATGCGTTGCTGGCTTTTGAGAAATTTGTTTATCCGCCCTTTGAAGAGCCCCATATTATAGTCATTAGGGAACACAGAATATGGAAGCTGGTTCCACAATTTGCAGGTACGTGGCAGAAATGACTTGGAATTTTTACCTGTCTGTTTGTCAGTTCGTCCCCCCTTTTAATTTCTAAATTCGGAACGTCTGATATCATCACGTAAAGAACTTCGTTCGAAGAACTAAGAAACTAGCTTTGAAAAAAGATTAATCACTACTGACTACTCGACAGCATTAGGTCTAAGATAAGAGTACCTTTTTATCTATATGTAGCTATTAATATTCTGTCCTACATTGGAGGGAAATGGCTGATACGAAAACGCAACAAAATTGCTGATAGGTACGAGATTTTGAGTATCCTTCGTGTCCCGGAAAACACCTTAAGTTGCTGGTCCCAGTTATTATCACTATCATAGTACCCGTTAATCCTAACTGGAAATTTATACAAAACCTTATCTTAACCCGTTAAGCAAGTAGTACATTAAATCGTTTTCGGTAAACTTCCATGGCGCAGTGATGAGCACTAGATAGTCTTCAAAATTGAAGGTACTATGTGAGCTCTGGTTTGATGGAAGGCTTTGGCCATGCTAGGCTATCACCATAACAGCAAAGATGAGACGCTAAGCTATATTTTAGCATTCCCATACAATACCATACCTCTCCAAGGTACCCTTCAACTTACTGCTTCGTGACGTTATGATCTGAATCCATTATAAACTAGACGATGCCCGCGACTTTGACCGGGTGGATCCACAATAGATCTTTAGAAAATCCCGTGGGAACTTTTTGATTTTCAGTAAAAAGAGTTGCCTATATCCTTGCCTGGAATTCAACTTCTGTACCCGTCAAATTTAGTTAAACAGAAAGGCCTAAAAGTTTAACAGACAACCAGAAATACCTTGCATCTTGGAGATGGACATGGGCTTCTTTTTATCTCAGAAAATCTAAGAGTTCCTATTGAATTTTAAATCCACACGATCGAAATCGTAGACATCAACAGCAACTAGTTCGGAAAACATGTGCACAATAATATTTGGTATTCTACTACATTCGTTTTCTTATAATATCCTAGATGTAAGCGCGTATCATTCAAATTATCTTGATTCGATGGCTCAATCGATCCGCCATATAAAAATGTCACAAAGGGTTTTTGGAATTTAATTTCACCTCTTTGTTAGTCTTTGTATCAGTACAAAATATGTAGTTACATATATAATATTTTTTGTGACAAAATCAGAAATGGAATATGAGACATTACTCTCTCTCACACACACACGTCACACACCACATTGCTGAGGGTCGTGACCCCATTCCAATAATCACTCATGACATATTCATGGGATGATAAAACGGTGGGTTCCCAGTTCCTTCCGCATTGTGACATTACTACCTTTAAACCTTCGATTATGTTAATATAATTACTAGTTGATGCCGGGGACTACGTCCGCGAGGATTGAGGTTTTTAGGTTCCAACGGGAAATATTATTTTACGGAATAAAAAGTAGACTATGTATCTAGACTATAATCTATCTCTGTGCCAAATGTCATCCAAAGTTCAACGGTTCGTGACCGTTCTTTCGTGATTGAGTAACAAACATACATCCATCAATCCATCCAGCCGTCCAGATTTTCGCATCCATACTCCATACTAATATTATAAATGCGAAAGTGTGTCTGTAGGTCTGTCTGTCTGTCGGCTACGCTTTCACGGACCATCTATTCAACCGATTTTGATGAATTTGGTATAGCGGTAGGTCAAATCCTGGAGAAGGACAAAGGCTATACTTTTATCCCGGAAAATTAAGAACTTCCCTAGGGAACTAAAAAAACGTAAACCACGCGGACGAAGTTGCGGGCATCGTCTTGTTTATAATATTAGTAAAGATAAATTCTTCAGATTTTTTTTTAAATTTTAAATCAACTTTCCCTAGAAACAGACCATACATCAAACAATTCCATTGTATTATATCAATTCACTAGCTTACACAGAAAACTAAGCCTGACAAAAAAAACAGGTCAGCAATTTTTATATTTCGACTCTGATCAAAATATTATACGCACGGTCACGTACGAGTTGCGCTGATCTGCTCTATTCTGAGCGATATGTGACAATGTATAAATCTTTTTTACACGACTGCCCAAAAAAAGGAGTGTATTGTCTCTAGGGTTCATGTATGTCTGTAAGTGTCTTTATTTTACCATAACTTCTTAAAAAATGCCTGAACAGATTTGGATTTATGGGGTATCAATAGAATCCTTACATCATCCCGAGTGACAGTTGACTAAATTTAAAAAAAAATTGTGAGAGCAGTATTTATTTATATATTTTTAATTAATAATAGCTTGTATTATTTTCATTTCTAAACGTGGCAGCCTGGTGGGAGGCTTCGGCCGTGGAAAAAAAATATAACAGAAACAAACTTTAAACGGCTCTGGTAAAAAGTGCCAATTTTGACTTTCGATGAATTACGTAGGGGCCGTCGATATGGCAGGGCCTGCCTAGTGCCTAGTTTTATCACGGATAAAAAGTAAAGGCTGAACCTTTAAAGTCGGTAGACGGTTGAACGACTGAGGTTCCTACCTCAGAAAGAAAATAAATAATTTGCATATTATGTATTCATGTCCTTAAGAAGAGTAAATGAATATTCTAGTAAGCCAAGATGCTCACAGTAATCCGCAGTGTGAATACGGTATATTATACTCTCTAAACTCTATTTATCATTGTCACATATGAGTTAACTCGCCTAAATCAGGTGCACAGTGCACCGGCGTGTACACTGATAAACCTCCCTGCTCTGGATAATTAAATATAAACACGCTATTTCAGGATTTTCATCAAAGACAGTTTTACTTTTAACAAGTTGGGCGTTTTTAAGGCGAAATAACCGAAAACTACGCGACGGAAGAGACAGGGCAAAACGTCCACGCGACGTTAGCGTTGTATCGGGAATACATTCCGTCTTGTCGTGCTGGTATGTACAGCTCCTTATAAAAGTGTACACTTATCGCCTAGATTTTTGTGTATCAGTCAGTAATATAACTAGGCGCGGTGGGATGTGGAACGCACGGAGATGCATTGAACGACGCGGCCCCGTACAAACTCATACAAATAATACGTGCCGCGCCACTCCGTGCATCTCATGTGGGGCTAGACCTTTAACCAGCCCACTACTAAGCACGAATCCAAAGAATAATAAAGGGATTTTGACATCCAAAAAATGTTATTATAGAACTACATTAACTCTTGTATACATAATAATAGTAGTTTATACACCAAGGGGATAAAGCACTGTTTTATGTCACGGGCGCTACATTGAATCCTGAACGTAACGAAGGACTCCAAATTTAACTCCCGAGCGCAGCGAGGGTGTTATACGTTAATTCCCGACTAAAGGGAGGGAATTAAAATTGAGTCCTGAGTGCAGTGAGGGATTCAAGCGCCCAAGAAAAAAACTGCTTTATCCCGGTGGTGTATACTCTACTTTATACTTTTACCATAACAGTAAAACAAACTGTAACGGTTTCTTCTAATTAATGATAGTATACTAGGTATTAGAACAATCAACCGGATACACAGTCACATATCAAGTTGGCCGGTCTCCGCAGTCCATTCCGGGGACAATAAAGAGTTTTATTGTTCTGTTTGTTTCTTCCAATAAGGCGGAACCATTCCGTCGGTTTATGGCCGGGATTGACACGTCCCCGTTAAATTGTTACTTCTTTATCAGTACTGCTTCTATTTATAAGATGAAATCGTTAAACGGAATGTGTTCGTCTTGGAAAGTAAAGAGATTTCGATAGGTTTTCTTACAGATAACATTTTGTATTTTGAAAAGAGCAACACAGAGTTTAGTGTCGGTTCTTCCCAGTAGAACCTGCTTTACGAACCGGTGGTAGAGTCAAAACAAGAAATACACCTGTATGCCCTATATAAAGTAAGATTTGATTTTTATAGTCAGTTAGATAGATAGATAAACTCTTTATTGCACACACTTAAAACAAAAACAACAAACAAAAGTTAAAAGATAAAACAGAAGGGTGCAAAGGCGGTCTTATTGCTAAAGCAATCTCTTCCAGACAACCTTTGGGGAGAGGACTGAGGAGATTATCAAACAAGAGCGCGGGATAGTGCAACATCTAAACACTAAATTAATAATCTGTTTTTCCTGAACTAGATAAAAAGGTAAACAAGTAAGTAGCATCAGGCTGAAAAGCGTAAAAGACGTGCTTTGCATGGCGAATAGATCTACATCTCGTTTATTAGAAGATCTTTTAAGTTTAAAGTTAAGTTTTTTTAAAGTTGTTGTTGTCTGGAGGACATCACTTTTAGTGATTAGACCGCCCTTGCGTACGCGTTGTTTTCTGTGTTTTTGTTTATAATTCAGTTCTATGTTACGCTTGGTAATAAATACTTTATCTATCTATCTGTGTTTTATTTTTTACTAGTTAATGCCCAGGTGTTACTACTCGTGCATCGCCTATTGTATATTGATGGTACTCTAACAGAAATCTTAAAAATAAAAGAAACTGGGGCTGATTCTGTATAACACAATCTCTAAACTAAACTAAAATGGCAGCGTTAACTCTAGTTCTGTCCCTTTCTGTAGGAAGTATTATGAAAGGGTTAGCAATATTTGTAACGCTCTAATTTTAGTTTAGTTTAGAGATTGTGCACTACAGAATCAGCTCCAACTGTCAACTCAATTCGATGAATAGTGCGCGCAAGCTTAGATAACGAGCAAACACACAAAGAAAAAATATTTCTATATGTTTTATTAACTCATAGTCCAATCCTCGATCCTATGAGCAAAATCCCCATATTTCACATTAAGTAATAATAATGAAACAATCTAAAGCCAACAAACTCAACCCAGCTGTGATTGTTAACAAAAATACACGTACAATAATTATAACAGAGAACAAAACAGAGCAATGTAAACAAAAATATTCATGTTATTTTTGTGAATCAGAACCTCTGGCTTCAAAAATATTTCAACTTTCGCGTTGGCAATAATATAATAATAATTATTATATTAAATGTACAGAAATCTTCCAGTTACCGTTTTATTATAAGTATATAGATTACTAGATGATGCCCGCGACTCCGTCCGCGTGGATTGAGGTGATTTAGGAGTATGAAAAAAAATTTTCAAAAAATAAATAAAAACCGACTTCAAAAACCACAAACACTAAAAAGTAAAAAATAATTTAATTTATACTTCTACCATACCTTTACTACTGTTTTAATCATACTTTTGCGGGTCTAAAGTCAGTCTTCATGCCCTAGGGCCGTAATCTAGTCGATCGATCGCCCAACTAGTTGACCAACCCCATACTGTAAATATGCATAACAGAGTCTAGGCTCCAGACTGGTCGACCATTGAAAACAATCGTACCATTTGACATAAAATTTTTTAAACCAAGGAGTATGTGTACCTACATAAAAACACTGGCAGCATGAAAAGCAAAATGACAAATGGACAAATGTGAGTCTATCGAACGTGAACATTCACTTTTAATTTGTCTTTTCTTTTTATTATTTACTACTTACTATGATTTGCAATAAATATCTAACCGTTACAGTTTGTTTTACTGTTATGGTAAAAGTATAAAGTAGAGTATACACCACCGGGATAAAGCAGTTTTTTTCTTGGGCGCTTGAATCCCTCACTGCACTCAGGACTCAATTTTAATTCCCTCCCTTTAGTCGGGAATTAACGTATAACACCCTCGCTGCGCTCGGGAGTTAAATTTGGAGTCCTGAGTGCAGGGTACATAGAACTGAATTATAAACAAAAACACAGAAAACAACGCGTACGCAAGGGCGGTCTAATCACTAAAAGTGATGTCCTCCAGACAACAACAACTTTAAAAAAACTTAACTTTAAACTTAAAAGATCTTCTAATAAACGAGATGTAGATCTATTCGCCATGCAAAGCACGTCTTTTACGCTTTTCAGCCTGATGCTACTTACTTGTTTACCTTTTTATCTAGTTCAGGAAAAACAGATTATTAATTTAGTGTTTAGATGTTGCACTATCCCGCGCTCTTGTTTGATAATCTCCTCAGTCCTCTCCCCAAAGGTTGTCTGGAAGAGATTGCTTTAGCAATAAGACCGCCTTTGCACCCTTCTGTTTTATCTTTTAACTTTTGTTTGTTGTTTTTGTTTTAAGTGTGTGCAATAAAGAGTTTATCTATCTATCTAACTGACTATAAAAATCAAATCTTACTTTATATAGGGCATACAGGTGTATTTCTTGTTTTGACTCTACCACCGGTTCGTAAAGCAGGTTCTACTGGGAAGAACCGACACTAAACTCTGTGTTGCTCTTTTCAAAATACAAAATGTTATCTGTAAGAAAACCTATCGAAATCTCTTTACTTTCCAAGACGAACACATTCCGTTTAACGATTTCATCTTATAAATAGAAGCAGTACTGATAAAGAAGTAACAATTTAACGGGGACGTGTCAATCCCGGCCATAAACCGACGGAATGGTTCCGCCTTATTGGAAGAAACAAACAGAACAATAAAACTCTTTATTGTCCCCGGAATGGACTGCGGAGACCGGCCAACTTGATATGTGACTGTGTATCCGGTTGATTGTTCTAATACCTAGTATACTATCATTAATTAGAAGAAAGATGCGCTGATAGCCTAGTGGTTAAGACACCCGACCTCCTATACTGGGTCGCGGGCTCGATCCCGGGCATGCACCTCCAACTTTTTTTTTATTCCACTACTAGTTAGCAACTGCAATCTCACCTGATAGTAAGTTGTGATGCAGTCTAAGATGGTAGCGGGCTAACCTGTTAGGGGCATGGCAGTTATATTAAACCCATACCCTTAATCGGTTTCTACACGGCATCGTACTGGAACGCTCATTTGCTTGGCGGCACGTCTTTGCCGGCAGGGTGGTAACTAGCCACGGCCGAAGCCTCCCAGGGAAAACCACCCACCAGACCAGACCAGGGATAATTCAGAAATTATAAATTCCCAAATTGACCCTGCCGGGGATCGAACCTGGGACCTCCGCATGCCAGGAAACTTGTCAAAACTTTACAAAGTTTAAGTTTAAGAAATTAAATATCACTTGCTTCAAACGGTGAAGGAAAACGTCGCCAGAAAACTGCACGCACGAGAGTTCATAATGTTCTCGAACTTGTTTGACTTATTATTAGTGACTGTATCTAGACCAGCTTTGGATATATTAATTTTCTGTTTATGAAACTATTTTTCCGTTAGTTTCCTTATATAGTCTCGGAGAGCGCGCGCGAGCTCTGAGGAGTCCTATGGAATGTTAATGTAATGACCTAGAGTTGTTTAAAGTACGAAACAATACTGCTATCGCAGAATTACACGCGTCAAGCTCGAAACTAGTGCTGGTAGCGAGCTGGATATGGAGCGACGATCGGCGGTGGCGTGGCGTGGCCCGATTCCTCAGAGCTCGTGCCCGGATTGCCGTTAGTTTATTTGCCTGTTTGCGAAATGGATTTGCTTTGATTAAAAAATCGATTTGCGTTGACCCCACGCAGATTCTGACCCTAAAGAACAAAAGAAATAATCAGATTCTATTTTTTTGTGGTTGACCCTTTGCAATTGATTCGAAATTGGAAGCCCTTAAATTTCCTTTGAAGCTATTATTTTGATAAACGACCAGTAAAGTTGTTTAAAGAACATAAATATAAAGAAAATAATAAAAAGATAAGATAATCTTTACTTCATTACAAAGGTTCTCTTGAAACATGTTTGTACTGTTTGTTTATCTTCTCCTAATACATTTTGGAACGTTATAATATACTCGTAACAGAAGCCCGCAATTTCATCCGCGTGGGTTAAAGTTTTGTTTATCCCCGTGGAACTCTTTGATTTTTGGGGATATAAAATAAGCTTTGTTCATCCTTTGGTTCATCCCCAGCATGCTAGGCTAAAACTGTGAAAGCTGGGCAGAGAGACAGGCTCTCGCATTTATAATGGAAGTATGGATTAGTTTGAATTTATAAAAAAAAATAACAGTGGACAAGGAAATATATGGAGAGGTTGTACCTATTGAAAAGTCTATTGCTTTGAGTCGACCTTATCTACAACATCGACCCTATCGATTCCCTCCATAAAGACACATTGCTACACAAACTACCTCGCTGGCCTAGTGGTTACCATGTTCGACTGCGGCCGACTAGGTCCCGGGTTCGAGTCCCGGGTAAAGCTATAATTGAGTATTGGGTTTTTCTGACTAGACATTCTCAGTACTAGCCCGGAGTTAGGAAGTTGGCGGTGTTTCATCCCCGTGCCTCGGAGAGCACGTGAAACCGTAAATTCCGGTTATTATCAGTAACATGACAATAGTCGTTAAAGCCCGCCAATTTGGAGCAGCGTGGTGGGTCTAAGCTCTTTCCTATGAGAGTGGAGGTCTGTGCCCAGCAGTGGGACGTTAGTGGGCTGTAGTGGTGGCTTCACAAACAGGGTCGGTCTGTACCAGAGGTCCAATTTTTAGAAAATAGTAATCCATTGAGAGCTTAAAACGAACTCAAACTATTTAAGGAGCTTATACATGCTTTTTGACATGCAGGCATCTATGAACTCCATAAACAGTTAATTATCCGTTTGACAAACTACTTTATACGTTTACGATTATATCCCAATTGGGATGCTATTAAAATAATACAAATAAGATTCTCTCTTCCTCTTATGATTACAGTAACTCGAGAGAAAAGGATAGTACGCTGTCATCTTAATAGCATCTGGATATTATAAGCATGATTTTCAACACAATCTGGGGGCAGGTATAAATTGTAATTGTTTTCAAGTGATTACAAAGTTCACTGATAGCGATCCGAATACAGGTTTAGAAAAGTGGTCCCCACCGTTCCAATCGCAGCTTTTTGCCTCGAAAACTTTTTAATTAGGTCCCTTAGATAGTCCTAAGGAAAAATAACTTATTTAATCTAACTTTTAACAAATATCGCGATAGTATCTGGATCTCGTTAAAATTGGCAGGCGAGGCCGTTTTCGATGACGTCGATGTTTTGATATTGTCCGTCCGTCCCGTCTTATCTCTGAAAAGTTAACTCATTATATTTTCTTGTTTAAGTTTGACAACTGAGTCCTTATAGCGCTCATGTTACGTACTAGCCGATGCTTGCGACTTTGTCCGCGTGGATTGAGGTATTTTGGTTCCCGCGGGAACTCTTTTAATTTTTCGGGATAGAAAGTAGCCTTTGTGTTATTCCAGACTGTAATCTATGTCTGTGCCAAATTTCATCCAGATCCCTTGAGCCGTTCTGGCGTGATTGAGTAACAAACATAAATCCATCCATCCATCCAAACTTTCGCATTTACGAGATAATATTAGTATAGTATACATTTTTTAATAGCAATACATAACTTGGCTAAATTCTTGCTGAGTAAGAAAGCGTTAATCCACGTATAGTTCCACAAACTTATCCGGTCCGGTGGCCAAAATTGGAACTAATTTTTATGCCTGTTTAATTTTTGTTTTAATTCAATTTTTCATAGATACTAGCGACGCTGTCACCGAGTCAGATAAGTTGGTTCCAGTTAAAAAGGTAAATACGGACCACGCGACGCGGCTTATACACAAAACTTGAAAAGTCACTGTATCTAAACTGACAGTTGTGCCATCTTTTCAACTACGTTTCCTGAAAAAAAATAACGGGAAAATTGTAAGCCCTGCTCAGTTTGGTATCTGATTTTAGTTTAAACTAAAACTGACTTGGCATCTGTTTTAATACTAGTCTAATATTTCCATCCGTAAAGGTATGTAATATCCAAAAATGTAATTTAGGTATCTGTGTATTAAGAGTCTATTACTTTGTCGAGTTATTGCAGGGTATGGTTAAACATGGGCTTAATAAAAGTACCATGTCCCTACTAGGTTAGCCCGCTAGGGAATAGTTAAAAATGGGGGTGACCGATCATTTCATAAAAAACAAATTACAAATTTTCATTTCACAAACAACGTTTCGCAAAATTATGAATCATATATTAATCGTTATAAAATTTTTGGTCCTATAAATAATTCAATTGATAAAACAATTAACAGATAAATTATCATTTCATAAAATATAATTTGACAAACAACTGATTTATTAATCGTGTTATTTAATAAAACAACGTAAAGCGTATTTCTTTTTTGATAAAATGAATTGTTTGATAAATACTGTAAGAGTCTTCTGGCGTAAAAAGTTGACATTCTTGGGTCGAAATTGTCGAGGTGTCTGTCCTACCCCTAGAGTGTTTTTGTAAAGCGCGTAGGCAGAAGCTCGCGAAGAAGGTCCTGAATGAAGCGAGCCTACGAGGCCTAGTGGAGCGAAGGGAGGAGCTGGCAAGCGAAGCAAACGGGCGACCTCCGTAACGAAACGAAGTTCGAGTGGTTTTCCTAGCTTCTCCACTTCCTTTTTAGGCACAACTCCTACTCATGCAAGAGCGAGCGAAGCGAGCTCGGGACTGGGGGCACTCCGACTCGGATGGTTTAGGTGACGAAGAGTTGTTGTTGAGTTGGGTAGACCTAGGTGAGTAGGTATGGGTAAATTCCGAATTAAATTTATTTTACTTATTATTCGAACTTTACCCAAAACTAAGTAAACCCGTGTAAACCTAGGTTTTTTTTTATATTTTGTAAAATTATGAATTTGAAGAATGAATTATTTTATGAAATAATAAATTAGTAAATGACAATTTTACATTCAACACGTTTGCAAAGTAAAGTATTTGTGAATTGAGTATTTGTCAAATGATCTTTTAATAAATTATATGTTTGCGGAATACGACGTTTGTGAAATGATTAGTTTTTGAAACGTTTTTTTGTGAAATGATCATTTGTTAAATGTTTTTTGCGAAACATTAGTGAACCAAAAATGGGCACCATGCCCCTGCCATATTATACCCTACTAGGTGCCCGCTAATGGCCGTGACTCCAGCTGTTGGAAAGAATATGAGGTCGGATTCAATTGGCCCAGGGACGCGCAAGGAAGGCTCCGGCGTAAGTTCTGAAAAGTTCCCGGAGACTTTCATCATGCGCTGAGGATGGTCACCGGGGAGGCGGTTTTTAGTGGGTAAAATCCCAATTAACCCGGTCTCCCCCCTAGGAGATCGGGTATCTTAAGATTTCCCCCCCGTCAACAAAAAAAAGTGCCCGCTAATATGTTAAGACTGCATCATACATATACATACATACATACTTTCTTATAGAATTTATTTAAAAAAATTGTACCCCTTTGTGCCTTTACTGTACTTTGTAAATTTTACAGTACTTAAACTTTACGAGATAAGTGGACAATATGACACCGGAATAAATTTTACGATGTTCATAAACGAGTCCTTAAACATACGTCCAGTGCTTCCCAAATGGCGTCCACTTCACGTCGTAAACGCAACAGGTCATGATATGATCAATATTTAAACTATTTGGAGCTCCCGTCGCAAATAGAGAATCCTTGGAAGTCTGTCTCGGACAGGCTTTAAATAGCCTTCAACTATTATGACACGGACAGACAGGCTGTCTTTATATAGAAATAACTATCTTGTTCCATAGCTGAATGAATATGATCATAACTCCATATTATGTGAGTTTCAAATGTATTCTTTTATGACGATCGAAACGATCTTTTCTAAAGAGATCAAAGAGCCAGATCACAAAATACTTAACCCTTGGCTATCTGACATGGGTTTGAAGTTTTGTCTAGAATAATTATTTAGCTCTTGAATTAATTTCATTAACTTCAATGAAGAGTGGATGTTAAAGTACCTACTGGATGTCCTAGAAATCTATATTTGAATTTGTATTGTTTGAATTTATGTTATTTGAATATTGTGCTTCATTTGAATGGGATCAGGATCACATAGATAGTGGATACAGACCCGCCACTTATTTATGGTCGTAAAAAATCTGGAGCGCTCAAGACGGCCTTTTATCCAGTAACAGCAGGCTGATGGATGAGTTTCTTGCTGGTTCTTCTCGGTAGGAATGGCATTCCGATCCAGTGGTAAATTCACTCGACGATTCAAAAGCATTTGTAAAAGTTTATTTGAATATTTTTTTTTTTTTAATGTATAGGTAGATACCGAAGCTGTGATAGCCTCGTAACTAATCCACACTTGGCTTTGTGGAATATCGCCGAATTTATTCTTATTCTTAAAGAATCGACAATGTGAACCGACAATGGGATGTGATGATCATAATACCAATGAAAAAATTCTTTCCAAAAAAACCGACTTCCAATGCCACTGTAAAGTAATAAATAATTTTTATTTCTACCCATTATGTTGAAGTCGGGTGAGCCTGATGCGTCAACTTTGCTTATCCTTGTTATACCCGCCCGACTTCAACATAGTGGGTAGAAATAAAAATTATTTATTAAAGTCGTTGGAAGTCGGTTTTTTGGAAAGAATTTTTATTTTTAACTTTTTAGTGTCAGGGTTGAGGATTTGGAGCCAGAATTTTCTATGGGACCACCTCGAGAGCTTCCTCTAAAGACTGATAGAAAAAAAATTCAAATTAGTTCTGAAACCACGGAGATATACACCGACATACATTTTTTTAAAAAAACTCGCCGGATTGAGAACCTCCTCCTTTTTTGGAAGTCGGTTAAAAAGCCATGAATAGTTTTGATAATCATTTACTGATCATTCGTCATCTTCATCAGGTTGTTGTATGGTGAAGCGGGAAGACGCTTGCGTCTGGATCTCTTGTGGCTCCTCCACTGACGGGATCCGGTAAGCCATGAGCGCCGCGCCGTAGTTCCCGAGGCCCGTGTCCCAAAACACTATCTGGAAAGTTCATTATCCATTAAATATAAAATTAATAATACGTAACTATCTCTCTGACTGCTTCGTTGGTCTACTGGTTGGGATGTTCGACTGCAGCCGACGAGGTCCCGGGTTCGAGTCCCGGGTCGGGCCATAATTAAATACTGGGTTTTTTCTGACTAGAAATTCTCAGTACTTACCCGGAGTTAGGAAGTTCGCGGTGTTTCACCCCCGTACCTCGGACCTCGTTAAGCCGTCGGTCCCGGTTATTATCACTAACATGATAACCCGCATTGGAGCAGCGTGGTGGGTCTAAGCTCTAATTCCCTCTCTCCTATGAGAGTGGAGGCCTGTGCCCAGAATTGGGACGTTAATGGGCTATAGTCGTGTGGTATAGTGGTGCTGGTGGAACTCTCTCTCGTCTCAAGATCATAGATTAAGCATACCTGCCATAACGTTTCCAGACTAGCCAATTTCCAACTTAGGTTGCATCTGTACGAAAAAATCATTTAACTACTTCTTTATCTAGTAAAATTAAAAACTAGCTGATGCCGCGTGGTTTATTTGTTTTTAATTTCCGCGGGAACTCCTTAATCATCCGAGAATCTTTGACAGCTTATGTCACTCCCCAGATCCTTAACTATACCCATGCAAATATCACGTTTATCTATTGCTCTGCTGAAACGACAAACAACAAATAAACACTTTCGCATTTATAATTGACTGAGCGAAGCGAAGGTCTCTGAGTCTACTTGAGTGAATTGGCACTTGTCCGTCCGTCCGTCCGTCTGTCAGAGCATTATTACTTCTGAATTACTGAACGTAAATACTTCAGCTTTAAATATAATATGTAAACCAATGGCCTCCCGCCGAATATGGCTGAAAAAGTTATAAAAATCTTTATTTCAGGGTGGCTCTCATAGAAGCGAATGCGAAGTAAAATATTTTTTATAAAGTTACATAGGGTTGCGGTATATCATTTTAAAGATAATTAGGAATAGAGTAAAAAAATATTTTTTTTTTAATTTTTTCCCCCAAAATTGACGAAATGGGGGGCTTTCAAAGTGGAGATTTTCTAACGTCCAAAGTTGACCTCAGAACTCTAAATTTTCTGAAAGGCTGAGCCTGAAACTCGATCAATTATTTGAATTATATCCTGTACTTGAACAACAAATACTAAAATTAGATAAATATTCTAAGGAAACGAAATTATTTAATTTTTAATGAGCTTCAGTATTTTTAACAGAACTTCACATTGAGGTCAATAGATGGCGCCGCGAGGTCTCAGGTTGGGGCGAACCACTAGTATTAAAGTAGGACGTATGATTGTAGTATTTTCCTCACCTCGTCATCTATAAGGTATCTCACATAATAGAGCTCGTGGTGTTTCTCGAAGCCCAACTCCTCAGCAATCTGATGTCCACGCGCTGTTGTGAAGATACCAGCTATGGCTGGCACGTTTGCGTTTTCGCTTAACGATATTGCTGCCTTTAACATATCTTTAGCAATGCCTAAAATAAAGTGACATACTTAAATGATAAATAAATTATTTATTTATTTCATGTAGGACAACTTGTGACACTGTGACACTTATGATACGTCAAGACTCTACCACCGGTTCGGAAAACTAATTCTTCTGAGAAGAGCCGGCAAGAAACTCAGCAGTTGCTCTTATCTTTAAAAAAAAAGGTTACAATAAGTACAGTAATACAACACATACATTACGTAACAAGCATTACACTAAATTGTGAATCACTGGATGCGACCCCGGTTGAAAAAATCGGTTACGGGTAAGTGATCAATGTTGAGTATCCTAGCCTTACAAGTGGGGGTTCTCGGTTTCGATTCCAGGCAGTGGTCTCTACAGATCGTTAGATCATCGATATTAAAATGCGAAGAACACGTAGACTGTGATGTGTGTTTACGGAAAAAGCATGTTTCGGTGAAAGCAGGTTTCGCCCTGTCACTTTAGGATACTAGTTGGGGATATGCTATAATTGCCTTTAAAATATAACAGGCGCACATTAGAGCCACTAATTACTAAAAAAAGTGTTTTATTCGCCACATTGTATGCCTAAACATACATAATGGTGGCAAAAGGGGAACTAAGCAGCGTGAGCCGGCGTTACAGTGAAGATATCGTATCACGAAGAAAAAAAACAAGATAAGTATCCTACCTTTGTTCCTAAAATTTTCATGTCGAATTTCCCAAAGTATTGTCCAAAGTTAGTATAGGGTGCATTTATTTGTGTAAACGAGGTATTTTTCAGTACATATTAGTGCAAATTAGTGTAAATTAACGTAAAATAACAACGAGATTCGAGATCGTAACAAAATTTAATGGATGCCTATTGCATAAATTTTGTGGGCTTTAATTGTTAAATTGCCAAATATCTTAGTTATTTTTGTTAAAATTACATAAAATTCTCTTGAATTAATATTCTAGGCCCTAAGAAAATAGTTCACAGCTTAACATTTGCTTATCGTAACATTAAGGTCAACGCCCATTGACTTGTTTACCGCCGACTCGTTTCGTGAACTTTCTTTGCTGAAAATACGAAGATCATTTCGCCGACTACTTCCAGGTGTGCGCGACGCGACCGCTGCGCGACAGTAGCATCTAAAGTACGCGCGCGACGCGTGATTTGCGGAGCGCTTGGTGATCTTCAGGCCAGGCTCCTAGTCCGCAGGCGAGACCGAAACGAAGAGCGTGAGCATTTTAATATTTATGGTTGTTATCCGGCCCTGTAGGCTCAGTGGTTATCAACAAAGCCACAGACTCCAATAGTGCATTCGTTTCTGAGATATCAAGCGAAGATAAACTTGAAAATTCAAAAACAAGTAAATATTCAAAGAATTTACTATAGAGAGTGCGATCCGATTGGTTTTACGGTGCTTGCTTTAATGGTGAAGGAAAACATTCTGAAGAAACTTGCATGACCGAGGTTCAAACCTTCATGATGTTTTCAAAGGTGTGTGAAGTGTACTAATCCGTACTTGGCCGGCGCGGCGTGGTGAACTATGGCCAGTATTTAACTAGCTGGTTGAAGTGAATGAGAGTGAAAAATTTGATTGGTTAATCGATAAGCTACATTGCGTTGCTGTTCACACAATGAAGTATAAAAAATCAACTCTGATACGTACCTACTGCAACAAAGCTGCAATTTCCCTTAAAACAAATATAATACTTATGCAGATTTCCTTATCCGCATGATAAGTAATGGGCATTAATTAATTAAAATGATAATTATCATTACAAAGAACTATCCTTACCTCTATGCCGGTATCTGGTCTTCAACGCTAACAGATAAATTTTAAAATACTTTTTCACTCCCAATTTATCAAACAGGTTCACGGGTTTCTCAATCGCTCTGTAGAAAGTCATTACAGTAGTGTATTGCGGATTGTAGGTGATCTTCACTCGACTGAATGTTCTGGAGAAAGCACCTGAAGATTGATGCAAATTTAAATATGACCGGAGAGGTATGCGATAAATTAACGCCTTATATTTTAGTTTCATGTAACTCGAATTGCTCTCTGAGGGGCATAAAGAAGGTTAAGAACTTTGATTGATTCAAATAAACCTTTAAACAAACGTTACCTTTAACCTTTATAATTGAGAATCCTAAAGTAATAATGAGGTAGACTGCAAAACATTATTTCATACCTTGAAGGATATACCTACGTTGCAGAAAACACAGGAGTCGTAAGAGCCCCAACTCAGCAGTTCGTATCAGAAAAAAAATGCTTATTCAATGGATTTGGTAATCCACGTAGAAGTAAACGAATTTCTTCGCGACATACAATACAAATTTACGCCCACAAAATACCTTAACCGAAACAATATCGCGATGTACGGGCCCACCTTTCACATGTTCGCCTATGTGCGATAGGTACCAACAACTTTCCTTAATACTGCCTTTCCCCGATAGACTACTTGGAATCCAATTTACGTTCCAATTGTTCAATGCAAGTTACAGAAGCGAGAAATTTCACTCGAGAAGATTTCACCTTCATGAAATGTTCACTAAAGCAAACGTTTATTAATAACTTGTTTGTCTTTGAACAGTATTTTGCTCCATTATACAATCTGAGATAGAACAGGTTATAAATATAATATCGTGATATTTTTTAAGAAATATTTACTTTTAAGAAAAAATAACTTATTTCAGTTCAATTTTTTTTAATTGTACAACTAATCGAGTTATCATATCGTCTCAATCGAAAGTTGAATCAATAGTAACGTATTTGCAATAATACCATTACACTGGTTAAGTGAACGATTTAAAGCAATTTGCTTAGAGTCCCCTAACACAGGCATACAAAACTTTACTGTTGCAAAAAAACTAGACCTATGTTAAACCATTACAAGTTCGCCGGTTGTGAAGAAAAATGTATCACCATAATGTACAACAAACTTAAAATACTTGCAAATCGCTTAAAACTTACGCCACGCCCAAATCCCAATGCTGAAGTCGGAATTCTTTTACGAATGCAGTAAAAATTTAGGCTCAAAGCAGTCAAGCATTCCGCCTTTAATGTTATGGCCAACGATACAGGGGAGACTGGGTTTATGCGAGTCGATACGATTGATACGCAAATAGGTTCTCAATTCTCAATAGTTCCACCGATGTGCTGACAAAATCGTAAGAGTAAGTACAAGGTTACATCGTTTTATTTTGAGATGCTATGAAATAAAGATAATGTTCCGATGAACTAGGTTCAATATATTTGGCCATCAAGCATAGCTGTCGAGGCACACATCTTCACCTTTTTTAGATGACGTGTCTAGAGATGAATGTAAACCAATACAGATGCTTCAAGGGAGACGTGAGTGCAATATAGAGCACGCAGCAGATGATACTGACAGATCAAATTAATGCCACAATAGAAGCATATATGCATACAAATCTGAGAAAGGCAACATCAAGGATATAAGGAGCCAGATTATTATCAAACAACCTGTATTCCAAATGTCAACTACTACGAGTCCTTTCAAGAGTGCAGTATAAGAATGTGAAGTAGAAAAAGCAAAAAAAGAATTGTAAAAAATAACACGTACTTACTTTTCTCCTGTATCCTCATGATGAGCACACCAACCAGTTTATCTGTGCCTTCCTTGACAGCTGCTATGGACATTTTGTCTTTCATCCAAATCCTGACGTTGTGGATAAACTCATCGACACCTTCTTTCTCCTCGGATATCTTCACTGATCGGTATGTGATCTGTAAATATATTTTTTACATTTTTTAAGAGCAAAGATTTTATTTTAACTTTGGTTTTGTTACCTGCATCGTTCCCTTTATATTGAGGATCGCAGCTTGTCTTAGATAATATGTCCTTTAAATATATTTTTTATGGCATAGGAAATCTTTGTTTTCCCGGGATAAAAAGGATCCTACTTTCGTCTCTAGGGTGTGAATAATTAAGGCGTGAAAAAGCAACAAACATGTGTAATGACTTGAAAACCTTGATGAACAAAATTATGTCAAGGCCATTGGCGTTGCTGGTATGAACTACGAAGTCATAATTTTCGTACAACACAATTAACCAGTAAAACTAACTACTTCAAATTCTTAATAGGCGTCCTGAGATCACAACTTTCCTCTTATGCGGGGGCTTCCATAAACTTAATGTAAGCATACGCGAGAATAATGAATACCTTAATGCTGTCACGGCTTCCTGCCTAAGTACCAAAAGTTAAGTAAAATATACCAGAAGCATCTATCTACGAAGTTAGAAAAATTTAACGCAAAAAATGCTGGAGTAACTTTAAGATATTCATCAAGTACATAATCTCTGAAAGAGCAATTTCAGTTTTCTATACAATGAAAGATTGTCATGGAATAAGATATAATACAATTATATGAGCGAAAACACCCTACGGGCATTTTTTTTCTGGCGGACACTTTTATAATAATGTAGTAAGGTCCTGTTCGCTCACGGGTGTTTTCGCTCCAACTGCTGAAGTCTTAAACTTCATGAAATTATGAGATTTTCCCGCTGCAAAAGGCTTACTTACATCAGTTATATAGCTTATGCAGGTTTTTATTATTTAAAAATAATAATCCAAATGTCGATTTTCATGTCTTTAACATCAAAAACTTCTACCGCCCCCATTTCACCCCTTAGGGGTGAATTTCCTTAAAACCGTTTCTTCCTTGCTTTATAGTTCCTGAGATATCGTGATTAGTCAGTGAGTGGTATTTCGCTTTAATATAATATACTAATATTATAAAGAGGCAAAGTTTGTGACGTTGTAGGCGGTAATCTCTGGATCTACAGAACCGATTTTGAAAATTTTGGTACCAATAGAAAGCCACATTATTTGTGAGTATGTTACTCACAAATAATTATAGGCTAGGCTATATTATATAAACCCGAAAAATTAGGGAGTTCCCGTTGGAATTTAAAAAACTTATTTGACGCGGACGAAGTCGAGGGCATCTGCTAGTATATTATATAGATGAGCATTTATTTTGTAAACAAATCGATCTGACGATGTGAAACCGTGCATAAGCAGTAGCGCATACATTTCCTTGCAGAGATTCAAACCTTATATTCCTTGTATATCTCAAGCATATCGCTCATAGTAACAAATACTCACCGCTTTATGTCAAATCTTAGGCTGTGAACCAAAATGTACCAATCTAAGTAAATAACACCGAATAAAATATTTTTTTTGAAGTTAAATTAAACTTTATTACCAAAATTAGCCCCAACAGAATCAGCAGAAAACTTAAAATATCACAAAATGCTTTCACGGATGCCGATTATTTAATTAAATAAAAAAATAAATACGTTTAAAATCTCAATTTATACATTTAATAAAGATACTTTGAACTGAGATGACAGAGTGTTTTAATGGGTTAGATATTTACAGTTTTTTATAATAAATTGTATTCCTCTTAAACCTCAATTTAAACTAAGTTATCTCTACAAGTTTAGTTTACAGCTTTATTAGTATGCCTATATGGGGCTCGGTAGTTTCTCCTCCAAGTCAAATTTTCTTTTCTCTGGAGGATGAAAATCCTCATTGGATACCTCAGGAGTTTTGGAGACATGCCCGACTCCATTGGGGATGAAACCCAGCGGCCTACGGACTAAAAACCTCCTCCCCCTTCTCCGCTCAATCTTTCAGGTAAAGCCTTTGCATTCCGTCTGAAAAATGGCTGTCTTCAGGCGTTTTCCTGTCGCTGCCTTTCCCACTCGTCCTTAATTCTCTTTTTTATGATAGCACGCAACATTTCAGCGCATGCCTCCCACTGTTGTTCGCAAGTCAGCATACGGGGTATGAGGTTCATGGGGGTTATTTGCTCCAAGTCAAGTTAATAAAAAACATGTTGTTTGTACTTGAGGAGAACACATTTAAAAGAGGTTGAGGAGAAAACCTACACAATACCTTGGACATTATTTTCGCCTGAGTAGCGGCCCACAACACACAGTTGGATATTTTATGCTTTAACCAGTGCAAAACCAATTTAATTATCTACTTATCAATTCTCTAAGAAGTCCACCTGATGGAATTTTATCGAATATAGCCACTTTATATTAAAACCGCGACCACTCACCTCAAGCAGATCATGAACTTTTGGAACTTAATCGCTTTGTAAAACGAATTATATCCCAAATTTTAATATTACGCTTGGGACATTTGGGAAATCTTCGCAATTTTTAATAAAGCCAAAATGAATATAGCATTTCAATCCCCTAAATCTTTTTCCGGTCGGTTAATTGAATTAATTTGAGGAATCGCGCCCCGAAAAATGCGATGCCGATTTGAGGTTCCATTGTCAATTTATTCTTTGTTAATCTGTGAATTAGGGCTTTTTTTATGCGGGTCAAGCTTTGTTGAGTAATTTGATTGTGGAGTTATGACAGTGCATATCGGAAAGGCTGATGAAGCAACGTAAACCCTGGTTTGTAACTAGATAACTGACCTGTGTAGATAAACAAGTAAATTTAATACTTGATTAATTTTCAAACTAAGTACTTAAATACGAGTAATTTAATCTCGCGACAAGCTTTTAAATCATGTAAATTGTGTAATGACGTTATAAGTTGATAGTAAAAGTTTTAAAGGAAAAGTTAATTTCATTCTTTTTAGCGCATTTAAATAAAAGCTTCTTTTTAAAAAAAGTTTTTTTACTTTTAATTTAAATATGAGTTCGGGTGCCCAAACTTAACGTTTTCGATTCCTCCATGCCTTAGAGAGCACGTTAAGCTGTCGGTTCCGCTATTTTTAAAGCTAAGCTAAGCTTAAATATCTTTTGTTTTAAACGCTGAAGGAAAATATCGTGAGGACACCCGCCCAAGTGTTCTTTTTTTTTTTTTTAATTACTACAAGCTATCCCTTGACTACGATCTCAGCTGATGGTAAGTGATGATGCAGTCTAAGATGGTAGCGGGCTAGGCTAGGCTAGGTTAGGGGCATGGCAGTTATATTAAACCCATACCCCTTCGGTTTCTACACGGCATCGTACCGGAACTCTAAATCGCTTGGCGGCACGTCTTCACAATGTTCTCAAAGGTTTGTAAAATCTGCCAATCCACACTTTGCCAGCGGACTGACTGTGGCCTAACACTTCTTAATCTGAGTGGAGACTCGTGCCATTGTACTATGCTCGTGCTCTGCAGTAGTGAGCCAGCTCAGTAGTGCTTTAAATACAACTGATTAAAATAACTTCAGAACAATTGTAAATCAATGTGTGATATGAAAAGTGGTTTAAAAATTCAACAAAAGTTCACGTCCCTTGTACCTATATCAGGACTCAGGAGAGAGTCTTACTCAGGCCATTATTACATAATCAAATATCGTTCTATTATTACCTAAGACGTACCGATTAGCTAACAGTTGAAGTTTTGAAGTAGTTCGTGCCAGTTTGTGCTAGATTCGCCTTGCGGTTAGTCGAATATTTCCGATATCATTCATTATTGCATCATATTGTTACAAGTTATTTTCATTTTTTTTTATCTACTCGTATCTACACCCGGAGCTTGAACACGAATACACTAGCTGATGCCCGCGACTTCGTCCGCGTGGATTGAGGGATTTTGATTCTCGCTAGAACTCTTTAATTTTCCAGGATCACATGTAGCCTATGTGTTATTCCAGACTATAATCTATCTCTGTGCCAAACATCCAGATCCGTTGAGCCGTACTGGCGTGATTAAATAACAAACATCCATTGGAGAGGTCGTTGGTTCCCGCGGGAATTCTTTAATTTTTTGGGATAAAAAGTAGCCTAAGTGTTATTCCAGACTACCAGAAGATCTACCAAATTTTATCCAGATCCGTTCAGCCGTTCTGGCGAGATTGAGTAACAACCTTCCATCCATCCATCCAAACTTTTGTATTTATAATAAGTATAGATACTTACGCTGTGTTACTACTCACCTCTTCAGGTAGATAATGTTTCTTCAGCAACCGTACAGCATCTTCATATCTCCTATCTTGTAAATCCTCAAACCGAATACCGCAAGGCGTTCGGCCCCATATTGAAGGTGCTTTTATCCTTTCTTCTAACTGTTTCATTTTCTCCACCTCTTGTTCTGCGCTTTTGGCCATCTTTGTTTAATTTAGCGTATCTGCGAAGAATACAGTATCTTTGTTATCTATCCGTTAAACACCTGATCTTTTTCTCAAACCAGTTTGTGACCCTCATTCTTTAGTTTAAAGTTGACGTTAAATGAAGAATTATCAAGATTACCTTCCTCTCCTAGTTGATTTTTGATGTGAAATTTCTTTAGAATCGTTGCGATTTGAAAATTAGATGAAACGAAAAAGCGACACCACAAAGAGGCAAACATATTCATAATAGGAGATAGAATACAAGTTATATTTCTCATTCTCTCGTATGCTACTTTTCTGAAGTTTCACTTCTGTCCCGTGTGAATTGGATGCACACTCTTTTTTTAAAAGATTAAATCGATACATTGATCAATATTTCATACCATATTATTCAAAACAAATTATTTGTTCAGATTTGACTTGTTCTTTACTCGTTTAATAATAATTTAAAAGACAACTAACAGCAATCTCGTATTGAAATCTCCATGATTTTTGCTCAGAGATTTTTGCTCAGCAAATTCGACAGCATTCACAACGAATTTTCAATTTCGTATCCCAAGTTGAGGTGCCTGCGATATTATAGATATGTGATATCGCTCAAACCCGATATTCAATTTATAATTCAATCTCACGCTACTTCGATATAATCTAGAATTATCTAGGAATCCATGAGTCTCTACAGTTACCTTTGATGCAAACAGTTACCTCTTATCCCCCTCTTATCTTCGTAAACTATAACCCTTTGTGAGTTGAACTAATTAAACTTGCCACAATAATAATTTGGGACGTTAATCATAGTTTAATCGCGGCATGAATTGAAAGGAAGGGAATTCTGTACTGTTTATAATTTAAATAATAATTAAATGTTTATATTTTCTGATAAATTCATAGGGTATATTACTATAAAAATGACCATAGATTAAAGTCAGTTAAAATGACAACGCCAAAATTATCTCTTGCTCTAAGAAATCTATAAGTACATAAATACCTATCCAACCTAACCTTTTTAGCCGACTTCCAAAAAAGGGGGAAGTTCTCAATTCGGCGCGCATTTTTTTTATGTATGTCGGTGCATATCTCCGTGGTTTCTAAACCGATTTGAAAAATGTTTTTTTCAGTGGTTAGAGGTAGCTCGCGAGGTGGTCCCAACTCCAATTCTAACTCCAAATCCTCAATCCTGATGCTGTAGGTGGACCTACTACATGAAATCCTCAAAACTAGGGAGTTAAAATTTTTTTATGGTGATGAATTCATCATCAAAATTTTTTTACTCCCTATAGTAAATATCAATTCACATGTATACAATTCAACTCTGAGTCCTAACTACTCAACCCTGATGCTGCAGGGTTCAGCTCAGCAGTTCAACTCCTTAAAAATAGCGATTTAGGATTTTTTTTGGTGAATTCATATTGTAGGTGTTAAGCAACGACTTCATACTTAAACCCAAGTCCTAACTCCTCAACTCTTATGCTGCAGGGTACTGCAGGGACTACTGTGGGGATTTAACACTAAAAAGTTAAAAATAAAAATTCTTTCCAAAAAACCGACTTCCAAAGCCACTGTAAAGTAAATAATTGTGATTTCTACACACTATGTTGAAGTCGGGCGAGTTTATCAAAGGCAAAATTGACGCGTCAGGCGTCACGAAACCTGTTAAAAATTAATAAAATGGATAACGCTGAAACTCATTTCAATTTAAGCAACGGCGTGTAATTTTAAAACTTCACAATTCAAAAGATGCGTTTGCCCTTTGTGGGTGTAGAAAATCGTCGCCAAACATTTTCTCAATTCCTGTGTAAAGCTTAGTACGCCTACTTTATTATATGGAAAATCGTGGTTTCAACTGAAAGTCTGGTGAAATTCAGGTCACTGGGTACGATTTTATGTTTCAAAAGGAGCAAATTTCCTTAGTGCTTTTGAGCTGGATCTCAAATGCGTATTTAATACTAGCTTTATCCCGCGAATCCATCTGCTTTGTTTTTTTGTTCCCTCAAATATGGTCGAGCGAAGCAATGGCTGGATCATGCGTCATGCTCGTGAACGGGTGCCACCGGCGGGAATGGGGCTACTTTCTGTCTGCCCGTCTTTGACATGAATTGAATAAACAAATTTAAGAAATCCATTAAAAGTATGCTCCTGAAAAAAACTTATTATACTGTTGAAGATTATGGAAATGATAGAGGAGCATGGATTTGATCGCTCCAGCAATGCTAGGGACAGCGGTTACTTATGTACACATTGATATAGTAATTGTAAATGAATTATTTAAAAAAGAGCAACCACCGAGTTTCTTGCTGGTTCTTCTCGGTAGGAATGGCATTCCGAACCAGTGGTAGATTCACTTGACGATTCAAAAGTACTTGTAAAAGTTTATTTGAATAAAAAAGATTTGATTTGAAAAAGATTTGATTTGATTTGATTTGATTTATGTTTTTAAAATATCTGGTAGGAATTGTACAAAATCCTTTTGTAGAGGTCTATAGTTAAAGAAACCTTCTTCAAAATCCTAACAAATTGTAATATAATGCCTATCAATGAAATTCTATACTGTAAAAAAGAAGAATTCTATTATAAAAATTAGTATGTCGGATGTTAGAAATTTCAGTTCAAATTAAAAATTAACATAGGTTTAATGACATTTTCGTTGTTAGACTAAAATAATCCTTCCAACTGAATTTCGTCCATGGCGGCCAATCCCCACAGAGACCATCTGCACGGGAGATATTTAAATGCACAAGTGTGTGCGTAAACGCAGGAGCACTACCTTTTCCCTTGCTCTCATAGCCCGCTGGGACGAAAAATGCAACATGACCGGAGAGAGATCAGGCGCAAGACCAACGGCTTTACGTGCTCTTCCTACATTGCAACGCGCTACACACAGCAGCGTAGCACGTTGCTCATAGATGTCTACGAAACGCTTGTTTAGAACAAGCTTAACGCTACGCACAAATAAAAATATTTATATCAAACTTTTTATCAGAGTTGAATGGTAAAAATTTGGCAGTTTTTGGAGGGGTTGAAAGCGTTAAATCTTTCTTTTGTCCGCACAAAACCGTGTGCGAACTCGAATTTAAAGGCTTTAAAAATTCATCTACTTTAAAAAGAGTTTTCCAGTATTTAATTGTGTTTTTTGCTCGCAAACCATGTACCGTACGAGCGAATCTGAGTATTTTAAAGTGATTTACCCTTCAGTGGTAACGTGCTAATTTCTAAATAACTCCTGTTGAAATATGAACCCTGTCCTAAAATATCTTGGAAATAAAAATAAAAGCCATCTGTTAGCAGCTCTGTACCGTCCTAAAATGAAAAAAGGATAATGATCTACATCTACATTTATTATGTAATCTAAAAAGCTGCCTTTTCTGGCGGGGAGCATTGTGAAAGGAATTATAGCACTAAATTTCTCTAAGTTAAGAGATTATGTACAGCTACTCACATCTGAATCAGCACGAGGTAAATTTATTGAGCTTAAGTTTAAACACGCAGAAGACCTCCCTGGCATAGTGATCTTATCTTACTGTGGTCTTAACCTGGGAGGGCCCGGGTTCAACACCCGGCGGGGTCAATTTAGGGATTTATAATTCCTGAATTGTGTGTGGTCTGTTCTGGTGGGAAACTTCGTTATAGTTATCACCCTACCAAATTAAGCGTTCCAGTACGATGCAGTGTGGAAATCGACATACTGCCATATCCACAAGTTTATCCCCTACCAAAAAGTGCTCAACGCGGCTAAAGAAGTTTTCACTTCAAGAAACGTTGTCAGTCTTCTTTGTGAAATCATATAACGTTCTGATTCACCATTTGTTTTCTCATAATCCAGATCAATTGATCAAAAAATCATAAACAGATTACAAATATCCACCGAAATAAAATTTTCTCGAAATAATTTTGCCAATTCATAGTATCAATGGAGATCGTTGATTCAAAATGAAGTAAACCTGATGAATAGAACATGATGACCTGATTTTTAATACAACTTTTTAGTTTTTCTTATCCAAATAAGAATACTAAACACTACTTAATAAAAGCCAATTCAAATAAAACTATATTTTTGAGCTAGGTATTCCAACAATTTTTTTATCACGCCAAGTCTTTTTGTCATGCATGTGCTTACAAATTGAGTAACCAGCTTTCAACCACCTTGTTCCCTAAAAATTACATGGTACTATCCAGGTCGATTTTTTATTTATTAGTAATCAACAGCGTTATAATATAATAAATTTAGATAATAAGCTATGCAGGATTACATGCTAAGTATAACAAAAATATTTTAACAGAGAAGAAGTAGGTACATGATGATAGAATTAGAAGTACTCATTACAAATAACTAAAATAATAAATTACAAAGTGAAAATGAATGTCTTTTTAAGTGTGTATGTGTGTGTGTATGACGTAAGAGTGTATGTAAGTGTGTTGGTTTCATGGATTCTAACTATTAAAGATATTCCTTCAAAACTGATGCATATAGGTTCCTTTGATGCTGTTCATGGGTGGGCGATTAGTACTTAGACACCCGCCTGCATTTTTATAATCATCATACTAATATACTAATACTAATTACTTTATTAATATTACTATACTAATACTAATATACTAATACTAATAAACTAATTACTAATTTACTAATATTACTAATACTAATACTAATCATTAATATTATAAATGCGAAAGTGTGTTTGTTTGTTGGTTTATTGGTTTGTTGGTTGCTCCGTTGCGACGTGATTGAAGGACAAACCTTCAATCACGTCGCAACGGAGCAACGGATTGACGTGATTTTTGGCATGGATATAGTTGAGAACCTGGAGAGTGACATAGGCTACATTTCATCCTGGAAAATTAAAGAGTTTCCGCGGGAATCAAAAACCTTAAACCACGCGGACGAAGTCGCGGGCATCAGCTAGTCACATATAAAAAAACAAAACAAAATATTTGGTAGAATTCATAATATAATATAGACCCGTTTAATCCTATTTCCAAAGTACGAGTTCAACAAGAACAGTCGGTTCAAACTAATTTGCGGGACACCCTTATCTAAAGAGAATCTTGGAAGCGATACGATACGTGTGACGTTTGATTAAATAAAGGGACCTTCGACCCTCCCAATCGTTTGCTTATCTGATAGAATTGTCTTTGAACAAACGTTGTTTCACCTGTTTGCTGGTTGACTTTGAGATATCTATTGAATGAAGTTGAAACTCGAGGACTCACGTTCAACGAAATCCTTCAGCCCTTTGATAACTAGATAAAAATCTATCTGTTTCCAAATAACATGAACACTGAACAGAATGATCTTAGTTGGGTGGTAGTTTTCTCCCTTTTACTAAATTTCTTGGTGGGTTTGCGCCAGGACAACACCTGAAATTCGAATTGTAGAATTCCTAGTTCCATGGGATTCCGCTACGACCTTGTCACGACAGATCCGAGCGGAACTTCCGCTCCAATTCTGCGACTTGCCGAAATTCCGTAATTGGGGACACGCGGAAAATGTCCTATGAGAGTGAGAGTGGAGGCCCAGCAGTGGGACGTAAATGGGCTGTAGTGGTGGTGGTGGTGGAAAATATCCGCACAAATATTGATCTCTCTTAAAATTTCCATGCCACGTATTACATTTATAGAATATCGTGCCATTTTTGATTAGAAGAATTCCCCTAGATTATACCCTGATCGGGTAATAACAATTAGGTAATAATGAAAAAACTCACACAATTTCCGCCTTTACAACAGTGTGTGCCAAATACCGACCAGCACAACTGACTCGCCGATGGAACTGAATAAAAATGGAAAAAATAAATCGATACCCA
Source organism: Erebia aethiops (assembly GCA_923060345.2). Classification (NCBI taxonomy): domain Eukaryota; kingdom Metazoa; phylum Arthropoda; class Insecta; order Lepidoptera; family Nymphalidae; genus Erebia; species Erebia aethiops. Next base: position 13,757,521 of record OV281088.1, on the reverse strand, counting down.
TCTAACCTATATTTTGTGTTTATGGTGAAACTGAAAAGTTTCTGAACGGGCGTTTCGTCGCACGAATACCATTTCTTTTGTAAGTTCGAGCTTGCATCATTAAACGATGTTCCGTATACAAGGTCAGGTCATTGTCTTGGAAGAGGGAGAAAGCTATCTACAGATATTATAGCAGCAAACCTTAAGCTGTGAAAAATATATTTCGTACATATACAATCAGTATATATTGTAACACATTCCATAAACTTTTTCAAGTGAAATATCATTTTTGTATACGTTGATATTTTTTTCACGATGAAGGCCAGTCGCAAACCGAATGTACCTAGTTTACTTTTGGATTAGGATACCTTTCCAAAATATGACTTTGAGCTGAGAAACCATGCCATGTAGATATATTCATTCAACTGTGGACGGATCGGTTGAGACGATATCGGTGACGACGATGACGACGACTGAAAAGACGTCACTCTAGAAAATACACTAAGAGTACAAAATACTTCAATTAGAAGTCTTAGGATATCACTAGAACGCGTAGCGTGAAAATCCCTTCTAGAGAGAGACTTAGTTAGTCCAGACTCCATCGCTTTTAGATCAACAATAACTCATCACTCATCTCAGACCAAGTTATTTTAATACCATTAAGGATATAAGGTTTTACAGTAAACAATGCGGATCCCTAACAGCATTGAAGGTAGGATCGATCGTAAATGATAGCCAATATATCAGCGGCAATGCAAAGCCGTTGTTACTGCCAAACTATACCATGCTCTTTCACCCGATATCTTTTACTCTACCTAGTATCTACTTGAAAGTAACATTCATACTCATTCTGTTTACCTTTTGGACTTATTATTCTACTGCGTACCTATTTCATTGATCTTATCTAAAACTAGTGTAGCGGTGATAGCATTAAAAAAAGTATCGTTCCTTGTTAACGAGGGTTCGATCCCAGCCCGAACTTACATCTAATTTTTCTGAGTAACTTTTCTCATAAATAAATAACACCCTTAAATTTTCAAAATCCATATCCATACTAATATTATAAATGCGGAAGTGTGTCTGTCTGTCTGTCTGCTACGCTTTCACGGCCCATCTGTTCTACCGATTTTGATGAAATTTGGTACCGGGGTAGATGGTTTCCCGGGGAAGGACATAGGCTACTTTTTATCCCGGAAAATCAAGAGTTCCCGCGGGAATTTTTGATTCCCGCGGGCTAATGCCCGCGATCAGCGTGGATAAAGATTTTTAGACTAGACTAGACTAGACTAGACTAGATGATTCTAGTAAGGATTATAATTCTGAAACTTGAAGATTAAAATATTACCTATTTCTTCAAGCGTTATCCCTCTGGTGGATGTTAGCCAAGGCTGCGCTTTCTAATGAAGGATCGCCGTTCCAACACTTGGGACCCAAACGTCTATTGGTTCTATGTGCACTAGTTCAGTAAACTAGGCCATATTCATTGCCAATTTACATAGTTGACAAATGGCCGAATCGCCACGCAATAAGATTGATCGCCGACCACACGCTGTGACGAATGTACGACGTGCGATGCGCCGGTGATTAATTGTTGAAGCCTAATTGATTCTAGTGGCCATTTGATATCTAGCGTCTAAATGAGATATTATTAGAACGCCAGCAGGCTAACTGCAAACGCATTCAAACATCTCACCTTTCTTCACAGGAACCCATACTATCGTAATATTATAAATGCGAAAGTTTGTATGGATCGATGTTTGTTACTCAGTCATGGAAGAACGGCTGAACGGATCTGCATGAAATTTGGCACAGACATAGATTATAGTCTGGAATACCACACAGGCTACTTTTTATCCCCGAAAATTAAAGAGTTCCCGCGGAAACCAAAAAACCTCAATCCACGAGGACGAAGTGCTAATAAGTAATACCTAAGCGAAGGGTAGTCAAGGAAGATAGCCACAGGGCTATCTTCCTTGACTATCTTCTTCGACACCACCACTACAGCCCATTAACGCCCTACTGCTGGGCATAGGCCTCCACTCTCATAGGAGAGAGGGAATTAGAGCTTAGACCCACCACCACATGAGTATACGTACTCTGTGCCCACCACGCTGCTCCAATGTGGGTTGGCAGCTATAATGATATATCTGGTATAATATAAACTTTTTAATATAAACCTACTTTTATAGACTTCTGTAGATAGCTACTAGATAGAATTAATTACTCGTCAAGAATTAATCACAGGGCCTAGTGCGCAATCAATCTCTGTGTGGCGAGTCGGTTATTTGTCAACCAACTAATTTTGTCTAACAGTGCCTCAGATAAAGTGCCACCAGTAGACTGAGTCCATTCGACGCCCGGGGTGGCATCACGGAATCTTTTAATGGTCTAATGTTTTTTTGGAGTGGTTTTGGGAGGAAATAATGAAAGCTTATAGGAAATGTTTAGTAACCACGACCAAAGCAAGCACCCTAAAGAAGAACCTCAAAAGTTGTTACCTATTGGGCCTATTGTCATCTATATAAAAGTGTTTTTGAAAATTTTGGGATTAGCAGTGAAAACAAGCTCACAGAAAAAGGTCACTGCTGCTTGTTTTTAACCGACTTCCAAAAAAGGAGGAGGTTCTCAGTACAGCGCGTTTTTTTTAATGTATGTAGGTGTATATCTCCGTGGGTTCTGAACCGATTTGAATTTTTTTTCTATCAGTCGTTAGAGGAAGCTCTCGAGGTGGTCCCATAAAATCTGACTCCAAATCCTCCACCCTGACACTAAAAAGTTAAAAATATTTTTTTTTCCAAAAAACCGACTTCCAACGCCACTTTAAAGTAAAGTAAACAAAATTATTTTGATTTCTACCCACTATGTTGAAGTCGGCGGGTATAACAAGGATAAGCAAAGTTGATGCATCAGGCTCGCCCGACTTCAACATAGTGGGTAGAAATCAAAATTATTTTTTTCTTTACAGTGGCGTTGGAAGTCGGTTTTTTGGAAAGAATTTTTAATAGGTACTTTACAAGTTACAGCAAAGCCAATTTTCAGAAAGTCGCCATCTTTAATAGTACATCACAGATTATAAAGATACTTAAAAGGTTTCTGCATCTTTTTGTTCTATAGAGCAAGAATAGAAGCTACCGTGTGCTATCGTACTGAATTCGCGAGAGCTCTCGGAAGAGATTATTTCCAGCTTATCTGTTAGAGAATTCAATTAAGAGCCAAATTATACTACAGTCCCAGACATAGCCGATTATTATTAATGGCCACATAGCTGGAAAGCAGAATTTATGCTCCAACTACCTAATCCACATAGTGATTTCATACGATCTATGTTGATTTAGGTTATTGAGCTCGGGTAATGTTTTAGTAATGGATATTAAGTAAGGATTTGGCAGAGGATACGTTATGCACTTTTATGTGTGACGGTCTACTGCCGTATGGTAACCGTTGCGTTTTATTACTTACATAGGAAAGCTTTTATCCCGGAAAATCAAAAAAATCCCAAAAGAAAGAAGAATGGACCTTTCAAAAACTTACCTAAATCCACTCTTTCGAATCACGGGCATAAGCTGGTTGGAAATGGATATAATCTATAAAAGTGTTATACATGCGTAAGTGTGTCTCTATAACGTCTATATATCTCAACAGCTGTCTTGAACAATTTAAGCATATTATATTCTGGTGTGAAAAAACACCAAAACGAACGAGCGAAGTCTCGGGTGATACAAAAATACTCGTGAAGGATATTTTCTAAATATACCCCAGAAAATTCACTTTGACAAATAAATAAAACGTGTAAATGACATTAAGTTACCATTTAGGTACTGAAGACGATCCGTTTATCTGATAATCAGATATCTTCAACGTCAACACGGCGAAAGCTTTTCATGCGAATGTAATGAAGATACATATGTTACTTTTTTTCGTATCTACCTTCAAATTATGTGTAATTTGACAAAATGTGACATTTTATTTCATTTGGAACGCAAGGCATAAAATTTTCATATGATCTACCTTCAAATGCTGTTAATTTGACAAAATGTGACATTTTATTTAGAACGCAAGTCATTTTTATTTAATAGTACAGGTAAATGCAAGAGAGTAGAGTAACATTTATAGAGGTAACGATGATATAAGTTTGAAATGAAAAATATTAGTGTATGAGCCGGATATACTACGACCTTCACCGATCTGTTAACCAGATGAAACATTTTTTTTAAATAATAGATAAATACGCCTAAAATAGCATGCCATCGCGTTTGTTACAAAATTACCTATATTTTTTTACCTATTATTTATAAAAATCGCGATGGCATAGCATTGCCTACAAAAAAACCTGTCAAAAAAATATAATTAATTAATTTAAAAATAGCCTAGTCAGGATTTTGATAGGCAAGCTATTTTATAATTTTATATAACGCATAATATAAATAATTTAAAAAAATACGTTTCAACTGGTTAACAGATCGGTGAAGGTCGTGGTGTACCCGGCTCAAAGTCCATGTACCCCTGGTGGTACGGAAAGTTTGTGCTTGGAATCCTGCTGGAATCCTAGTGGAACCAAACAATGGAACCAACAGTCCCAAACGTCTAAAATGAAATGAAATGAAAATGAAACACTAATAAAAATACAAAAAATTGGAGATTTAAAAAATACTAGGGATTACCAAATTCCATTACCATACAGGATAATAACACGGCTACATGACTGCCTATACCATAGTCAGTAAAATCCTAGCATATACCTACAGGGATGAATCTGTCTTACTGACACACGAGCTTCGCCATCCAAACTAGAGCTGTATAAACTTTATATTTAACTGAAACTAATCGTCCTTATCATTCCAAATACCAAGCTAAAGCTACCCAGCAAGCGTTTCGCTCGACTCGCTCCAGTTTTCCGCCTGTCCAGCGCATGCCAATACCCAACCGAGTGAGTAAACTGATCTAGTATAAACGCTGGGATATATGAAAGTACGTACGGTAAAGTTTTATATGCCATTGTTATCCTAGAACGTAGGATGTAGGTCAGCTATGCTCTTAACCTTACGACCAGGCGTTTTCCAACTTACGAGTAGAATATGGGCCCGGTATCGTCGCTTTTTTTAATAAAAAGTTTTTTTTAATTGTTTTTTATCCACTAATGTTGGTTTTGACTGCGATCTCACTCGCTCCCACTCTGTGGTGAGTGTTGATGCAGTCTATGATGGTAGCGGGCTAACCTGTTACGGATATAGCAATAGGGATGATGACAACTCAATCAAATCAGCAACTCTTTAACAAACTTAAAAACGCGCTTCTGGTATGGAAGTTGTATGAAATTAACAATAGTGACGTCATCAAATTACCACGCACTTTTTTTCTTTGATCTATATTTTAAAATGGTTATCACACTTAAAACTAACCGAGGATGTGAATTTTAGGTCATTTGAAAGACCCTCTATTTAATAATCAGTTAGAAATAATTTATTTTTGTTATAGGCATCATCCCTATTATATTAAGCCCCAACCCTAAATGAGAACGCGAAATCGCTTGGCGCACGCCTTTGAGGGTAGGGTGGTAACTAGCCACGTCCGAAGCCAACCACCAGACAAACCTGAGCTTAGTGATGCATCATGAGAGGAAGCTGAGTTTCTAAATTGGGATCCACTAGATTTGGCGGTCTGATGGCAGGCTTCGGAGAGAACTAGTTACCATACCGGAAAGTATCTTTAAATATTTTCGCAAGTATTTTGAATAAAATAGGTCTAGAGTCTAGACTGTAAACAATTTGCGAGAAGACATTAAAAAAATGTTTACCTCATGTCCCTCAGACGAGGTCACCTTTTAAGGGGACAAACAAACAGCACGCAGAGCAGCGATTTGTGATATTTAGTGACCACTGCCCGTGCAAGATCAGTATGAACTTGAGAAGCATTCTTGCGGCGTCTTCTATTGACAAAACCTACCAATAGCTACTGTGTTTTGTTGAAGGGCTGGCTTATTTTTTGCGCAAAGGGTCAGCCTGGCTGTCCAACGTGGAAATTCAGCCAGCATTCTTGCCACCACTCTACGTGGGCATATAATAAGTAGGTTAGGCTAGTCAGCTTTAAGTTCTATTGTATTGTTTTCAATAAAAGATATTTTTTTTAAACTGTAGTAGTAGGAGATTTCTTACCTATTCAATTGCATCTAAATTAAATTTAGATTTGTATTTAATTGTACGAGCGCCATCTATGTCGAGAAACAGTTTTATGTCACCCTAACGTCTTTGGTGTCAAAAATTCCTTTTTTAATACGACCATAGGCTTGAGCAGGGCACGCACCTCTCTTTTCGGAGTTATGTGCGTTTTAACAAATTAAATATCACTTGCTTCAAAGGTAAACTAAACCTGCATGCCCGAGAGTTCTTCATAATGTTCTCGAAGGTGTGTGAAGTTTGCTAATCCGTAATTGGCCGGCGTGGTGGACTATGTCTAAACCCTTGTCATTCCGTGAGGAGACTCAGTAGTGAGCCGGGTATGGGGCGATAAGAGAGAAGAAGAGAGACTTGAGCTTGACTGCAGTCACAAAATTTCCCTACAGTGTCCCTGCTGTCATTGCTGAGACCCCACTATCCTAACCAGTGCTATACTCCTTCGCGTCGCGCGTTATCTGACCAATCCTTCACTTCGGCTGGTTCGGGTATTACGGGTATTACGAGATTTTCATACAAAAGTCACGTGAAAGCGACATGTCGGGAATATGATATGTTAATGGCGTGTCATTTGAGATGGACATTAATATTTATGTGGCTTGATGTATGGGCGGGACGTCATTTGACTCTGCTCCACGTATTTCGCAATTTTAAGCCTTTTTGGAATTATTAAAGCTCTCATTAGGTAATTGTGGCAGCATTTATTTTTGTAGCTATTAGATTGCTCTCATTTCTATTTTAGCCAGAGAATTATATAGTTGGATATAAGCATCCCTGAAACAACTTATTAAATTACAGCCCATAGAAATATTTTAAAAAATCAGCCTTTCAGCGAGTAAGTGAGTCAGTACTTTTATTTTTATTGTATGAAGTTTGATATTAGGATTTGATCAATAATATTAACGAACTTGAGACCCGAAACTAAATACTGTAATCTATACTATTATAAAGTCTACTATTATTATAATTTTTTACACGGGCGAAGTCGCGAGCATCAGCTAGTTACTAATAAATATTCCTCAAAAGTACCTATTATGTTGATGCATATGTTGTATCTGGTGACCGCTTATACTAGAGAAAGCCGGAACAGTAATTGACCGTAGGTTGATATGATGATGATGTAATTCTATTGCATCTCAAACACACCAATTTAGCAATTTGTAACAAACATGAATCCGACAATATGACGGAATTGGGGAATGCGATATGGCTTGTCATTTAAGACGCACATTAATGTATGGATGGGAAACTAACATCCACCAATGACGTTGATGTTTATTTCAAGGGCTTCTGCCATTCTTCGGTTGTCAAAATATTATCAGCGCTTAGGTCGTCTTAAATCTATCTAAATCCATACTAATATTATAAATGCGAAAGTGTCTGTCTGTCTACCCGTCTTTCTGTGTCTGTCAACCGATTTCGATGAAATTTGGTACAGGGATAGGTTGTATCCCGAGGAAGGACATAGGCTACTTTTTATCCCGGAAAATTCAAAATTTCCCGCGGGAATCTCAAAACCTTAGTCCACGCGGACAAAGTCGCGGGCATCATCTAGTACCTACATAAATATAAAATTCAAAGTCCTGACTGACTGACCAGAGATATGAAATTTGGAGGGTGTGTTCTTTGTGAAGAGTAGGTATCGACTAAGAAAGGGTTTTTTTGAAATTCCACCCCAAAGGGGTAAAATAGGGGTTGAAAGTTTGTATGAAAGTCTGTCAAGTTATATCCATAAAACTTGGTATTTGAGCTACCGGTTTAAAATTAAGAAATACGTGTTTCGCCATTTTTGAAATTTATATCCCCAAGAATGTCAAATAGAGAGTTTGTCCTTCAATCACGCCGTAACAGAGCAACGGATAGACGTGGTTTTTTGCATGGGTATTGGGTATACCTACTTGCCTACTTGGAGAGTGACATAGGCTTCTTTTTATTCCGGAAAATTAAGGAGTGTCTGTGGGAATTAAAAAACTTATGCCACCACGCGAACGAAGTCGCGGGCGTCCGCTTGTATGCCTATATTTGTCCAACCATTCATTTTACTTTTGACATAATATGAAGTGTCATAATTATTGACAGGCAACCATCGGCAAAAAATGTAATACACATTTCGTTGTTTAACATAGTGAAGCGACGTGCCCTTCTATCCGATAATTCGTAACTCGTATACTCCTCTAGTAATTACAAGTACGACTTTCCTTTCCATAATAGTCACGGAGCTTCAACACTAGATTTCTTGATAGTCCTCTAAGCACCATACATCTTTGGCGATGGATGGTTTTATAACCTGACAGATTTAATTACATTTACTGTACTGTTGTATATAAATAATTTATTTTAATATGTACATACATTAATATTCTTAATCATTTAACTGCTTGGGTATGTTTACAAAACAATAAAAAAATGTTGAGCAAAGATCCTATCAATGTGTCAAATCGATTAGAACTTCTTCATAAAGAGTGTAAGTAATCAAAAATCGAATCACTAACGCTTCAGAACATTTTTGAATCGAGCTGCCAAAAGTAAGATATATGGTTGAACAAATATAATAGGTAACTTGTTTCGTTCTCGGAAATTGCATTCTCGTGCATATTGCTTGGGTAACCCCTTTGAAGCTTTGGACAACCACAACCCGCCAGCGGTTTAGTGGGACTCAGGTGGAACTTTAGATTCTATTCAGTAAGACGTATTGCAATTCTATGAGTGACACCATCTGCGTCTAGATTTACGCGCGCTGAATGACGTCATTAAGTCCTTTGTCTAAATGTGTACTGAAACCATGAACCTAATAAAGGTACCATCCAAGTCAATGATTAAATGATTGAAATAGTAAAAAAAAATCTCTATCGATTACATCGTATCTTTCGCTATCTACAACTCTGTCTTAGAATCTGGCTGCTTGTGAATACAGGAAAGAGCCTACAAGCGATATGGTAAGGCCTGATCGTGTCTAGTGATCGAAGCCTTAATAGTTATGTTAGATCCGACCCTGTGTGGGCCGTGCATCAATTTAAAGTAGAGCGGGGCAAGATTGGTTCGCTGAAAACTGAGGCATTATACACGGAGGCAATTCGGACGATTTCGTTTTATGCGGCCCCTGAGTATAAAGGCATTGAGTAGGGCGACCACCTTATCCTTATATAGATTTCCTATTTAGACTTTCGGAATAATTGCATCGGAACATTCAGAATATTAAATTTAAGAATAAGTTTTGCACGTCGCGTCGGTCTTTTGACTGTTTTAAATCGATTTTAATAAAATTTGGCGCAGCTAGTTATACGGTAGAATATTATGGTTCTTCCAGGATTTTGAAAACCCTTGAGGATTTTGATAATCAACGCAGAAGTAATCGTGGACTGTAATTAGCTGCCATATAAAATCAATACCTGTTAATTGTTTTTAATTTTGTATTATACCATTTTTATCAATAATAGCTTTAGATTGACTTCTAAAGGATTTAGCTACTCGAAACAAGTTAACATAGTACAAATCAGTTGGAGAAATTACTTGCGTTCTACGATATACTCGTATGTACCTTTGCTACATATTGTAACCAAGTTTTTAATTATGATCTTAGTCTGCATAATTATTAAGATACAAACAAATCCTAGCTTCTATGAACATAGAAGTACGAGTACGCTGCAAATCGGTTTGAGTTTAGTTTCCACCACTACAGCCCATTAACGTCCCACTGCTCGGCACAGGCCTCCAATCTCATTGAAGGAATCTTCGTCAGGGAATTAATTCGTATTTCGGACTGATCTCCCAGGAATTTAAACTTCTCCTTCAGGTAAGTGGGAGTTTTTGGGTCAAATAGCACACGGTACAGAAGTGAAAGAACATGAAGATCCCGGCGACGGCGAATAGGAAGCCACTTGAGCTTTAGACGAAGTTAATTGAGGTATAATTGCACGTAATTATTCAAAACCCATAAATAATATCCGACAATTTCATCAAAACATGCTATCACTTTATTGATGACTAGTACGTCGACTACTCCACCAAAAGACCCTAATAAATATTTATGCGAGAACGTTCACGATACTAAAGCTGATATTAATATCTTTCTCGAAAACACTTAGCAAATATAACAGAAATTGATAACATAAAAACCGGAACGTATATTTAATGACTCCATATTATTGTCACATTAGTTTACTGGCTGCAACTCGGCTTTTATATATTTTCAACTAGCATTTTAAGCGTAGATTGGAAATACAATCACATAAAGATTAAAGTTTCAGTATTCGACGAAAGAATCTATGATTCAACAAATTTCATCCTCACCGCCTGGAAGCCTGATCTTCTACCATTATTCAAGGTATTTTCTGCCTCGTACCTGCTAATTATGGAACCAGCTTCTTTCTATGACGACATCCCTGGCGTAGTGTTGAGCGCTGTTGTCTTATCTTGGGAGGTCCCGGGTTTGATTCCTGGCAGGGTCAATAGGGAATTTATAATTACTGAATTTTCTCTGCTTTGGTCTGGTCGGCCGTGGCTAGTTACCACCCTACCAGCAAAGACGTACTGCCAAGAGATTTAAAGTTCCGGTACGATGCCGTGTAGAAACCGACTAGGTGTATGGGTTTAATACAGCTGCCATACTCCTAACAGCTTAGCCTGCTACCACCTCAGACTGCATCGTCACTTACCATCAGGGGAGATCGCAGTCAAGGGCTAACTTGTAGTGGAATAAAAAGAAAAAATCTGTGTTCTCTCATGACTACAATATGGGGCTCTTCAAAGGACGGAAAAACAAATTTCTCAAAAGCCTTTTCGCGGCGGTTCCTCTGGTGCTGCAAATGTTCATTGTTGACGGAAATCACTGATCCACCTGCTCTTAAAAAAAATTGTGTGTGTCAGCTCCGACGCACGACTGGAGTACTGTTCACTCTTTACGAACAATTCTTAGGGAGGTAAACTCCAAAAATATTTTGACTTTAGCCTGAAAGCCTCTACTAATTAATATTCTGTACTTTAGCTTATTTTTTAGATATTGTGCAGAACATAGACTTAGAATGTACTAGCGAAAAAATTCTATGTCTATGGTGCAGAATAATAAAACCAGTAGCCTATCAGCCAGATGCACCAAAGCTTTTAACACAAAAACAAACAAACATATTCAATGTCAATAAAAATAATTAACAATCTGCCAGACTACATTAGGAACATCGGAAAGGAAAAAGATTTTAATAACACGCTAAAAAACTTTTCAAAATCTTATTGAAAAATGTTACTACAATATTGATGAATTCCTGAATGATACTGACAAACACTAATTAAATCGGTCTCCCTACCACCATGTACTATTCTGTTGCCACACCCAAACTGGGTATCCATAGCATGCTTTATTTACTAATGACTATAATATGTTAATTAAGAAATAATGTAACTATGGAATTGCAAAAATAAAGAAACTGAACTGAAAACTGAACATTTGGAACATAATCATACAATTAACAAATTTTGTAATGAGAAATTTGCCAAGCCGGCTTTCCATTCAGCAGCTCATACGATAGTGAAATAACTTATTTCATTACTTATGAATTTTCTGTATAGTATCCAGTGTAAAACTCTTAGATAATTAAAAATAGTATTTGGTGAGTATTTTGCAGGCTTCTATCAGTAGAATTTTCTTTCAGTACCAATAAAAGAGTCCTGACTCATAATATTCTGTGTTACACATTGGTCCTAAATAAAATTAATATATTTCATTTCAATGAACGAGATGCCTCTCTCATCGACAATTGCATCTTCGTTCCGGTTGCCGTGATGACACTGAGGCAGTGGCCAAAAATTTCTTGCGAGATTTGGTGACAGCAGGGCTGACTCATTTTTTGCGCAAAGGATCAGCCTGGCTATCCGGCGTGAAAATGCAGCCAGCATTCTGGTCAACATTCCATGATTTAATAGTACCTTATTAGGTTGAGCTAGCTAGATTTTAGTTAAGCTTTTGTATTGTTTACTATAAAGATTTAAAAAAAGAATTGAACGAGTATAAAGCTGCCGAAAACCTTTCATTTGGTTAAATTGGTAATTCAAATGCCCAGCCAACATTCAAGTTAAGACGTTGGTGAATCCGATTGGGAACAACATGCTACCGCTTGTTAGCTTGGCGGCCATCCAAGCTGGGAGTTACACGTTATTGAATAGCTGGCTAAAGCGTAGATACGTAAATAACCTGGCCAATCAGATAATAATCAATTTTGGACCTTATAATGTTTTCGGCTTATATCTAGCGTAGCATAATTCATATCTTACTTCAAAAATCGTTAAATATGTAGATTGTAGGTACTAGATTGGCCCTTTCGTAGAAAAAAGTTGGGCGTTCGACTCATAGGGCGTGCCCCTCACCTGTATAAGCCTGTCCTTGTCCCCGCTATAGCGCTATCCCGCTTTTCAGACTAGATGGCGTTAGTAAAATAAGTCCACATTCTTTGTTTGACAGGGCCCGTCTATGTAAATTGAGGTCGTTGACTTCAACCCATTACCGGCTCACTACTGAGCAAGAGGCTCCTCTCAAAATGAGATGCGGATCTGGTCATAGTCCACCACGCTGGCCTATGACTTCACAAACCTTTAAAATTATGAAGAATTTTCTTCACCGTTAAAACAAGTGATTGTTTAGATAGATAGATAGATAAACTCTTTATTGCTACACAGGACATAAAAATACAAAGAAAAGAAAACATAACAAAACAAAGTGCACAAGGGCGGTCTGTTTAATTCTTAAAACCCCCTACCATCCGAATAAGAGGCGTCTAAAGCTAAACCACTGGGCTATTACCGCTTCACATAGCATAATTCATATTATGGCCCATATTAAATGCACATACCCACACATACAGGAGTACATCGTACATAGGAGATTTGTATAAAACCATTGATGTAGAATTTTTTTAGTACCTATTTCAATGTATAAAACTAAAACCCTGTAGTTCTAAATTCAAAAATACGGAAATCTTTCTGACGGGAATCATAGTCCGTGTCGTTCACTTTTATATGAAGCACGCACACAAGGCGACAGGACAAAACGCTGTTCCCCTCCAATACAGACGTTACGCCTGGAACATTAATTCTCCTCTACAGTCCGTAATTAGCTTGTTTTCGCTCTACAGACATTCCTACGAGTATCAGCTGGTATATATAGGAACTTACGCTATGTATTACGTATGTATTTACGTACGTGTTAACGTATGTTTTTACGCTATAAGTAAACTAAAGACTTAATTACCTATTTCCGTATTCACTTTATTCTGGAAAGTTCAAACTGGCTATCAAGTAGAAAAGGATCTCCTTCAATTTTGGACTGCAGCCAACCTAACAAGCAGTAACACTTTGCATTTAATAAAAGCCCCAATTGTCTTAGGTTCCATGAGATGGTTATTTGAACGTCGTTGCTTCGTTTAACCGGCCGAGCTGGCCAGATCGTTTGCAAGTAATAAGAGCTGATCTTTTTTAATTTATTTCACGAAGACTTTATACTATTTAAGTTTTCAAATGAGTACGGCAAAATTGCGGCGAAATTCGTCGCCAGCTCTCCGACTAATCATTTCGTGCCCGTACACTGACGCCAACACTGCAAATTCGATCAAGCGTTCGATCACATTAGCGTCAAAGTAAAAATATGAACCTTAAACTCATTGATCTAGAGCTCTAGAGCTAGAGGGAATTTCGTGTATAACATCAGCCTTAGAAGAATATTAGCTAATAGCTATAGGTGTACTTATTGTGTTTTAGGTAGCAAAGCTTGCTCCAACTAAAATCCATATCTATATCTATAAAAATACAATATAATATTAAATATAATACAAATTCTATACAAATATTATAACTGCGACAGTGTGTCTGTCTGTCTGTCTGCTACACTTTCACGGCCCAACCGATTTTGATGAAATTTGGTACAGGGATAGGTGGCATCCCGAGGAAGAACTTAGGCTAGGAATCAAATAAACTTAATCCAGGCGGACGAACTGGCGTTTATCATCTTCTTTTCAATAAATATTCAATGCAGTAATCATCTAGTTACAATTTTATCATAAAAATAGATATTTTTATAGCATCATGATACCTGGATATACCAGGGTATCAAGGTGCTATAAAAGGTGCTATTCTGCACGTCGCCACACTTCAGTTTTACGACTCGTATAGTACTGAAAAAACTGTGAAAAGATAAGTCTATTCTCCCGTTTTTTCCTCATTTCTCATACGATCGAATAGAGATATTTTTGTCTTTACTATAGTATTTATTGCACAATCGTATTATATTATATTACAAACGATGCTCGCGACTTCGTCCGCGGTGTTTTGATTCCCACGGGAACTCTTTTTTTCGCGATAAAAAGTGTCCTTCCTGGGATGCATCATCTACCTGCAAAAATCGGTTGAACTGCTTATGGGCATTAAAAACGAAGCATAGATAGGCGGACACACTTTCGCATTCACTTTTAATGCTAGAATGGATCAGTAGGGTTATTGCCACTGCTTAAAGCAATATTATTTTGATATTGTTTCGACAAATCCTACCATGGCGTCCCTAAAATAAATTTATCAGAACATTGTTTTCCTAAGCAGTTTTGTGACGTCATTATGCAAATCAATCACTCAATTCGTACCATCAAGGTCCATGGACCCTAGTATACATTTTCATCATCATCATCATCATCATTTATTTATTTACACAGATTGAAGATATAAAGGTGTTATATAATAATTTAGCAGTAGCATACAACCTGCCATGGAGATGGCATGCAAAAAAGACGTAATTATTCTCAGCTACTTAAACAATACAATATTATCATTAGATACAATAAAAAATACACGAAAATAACAATGCAAACATACAATAAATATTAAATAGTTACAAAATTTATATAAGTACCTATCTATTCCACCAAAGCATCATTCTTATTTATTATTCTCTAATTTTAATTCCTTCCTACTAACTATAAAGTATCTAATAAATAATCTTTAATACTGTAGTATCGCTTTTTAAACAGAAATTCCTTTATTTTATTTTTGAAAGATATTGTACTCAGATTACGGTCGGCCAATGATGCTGGTAGTTTATTATAAATCAGACGTGCCATATTGAAGATGCTTTTACCAAAAAAGGTTGTTGAATTTTAATTTAATAATGAAGCTAAGTCTTCGAACTAAGCATACCTGATATAAGGAGCCTGATCCCAGATTTAGAATTGGACTGCAGCCAAGTGATAACGATTTTCTATATCGGTACCGACTAAAACAAATACTTAACCTAATCTTTAACAACACTACATCAAAGCCAAACATTACATTAAAACGTCAGTTTTGTATGGACAAAAGCTAAGCTCATCTGAATAAGTTTATTCGGGAATCTTAATAAGTCCTAAAAATAATTTATTGGTTTACCTACTTGTTGACCTTTCCAACTAGTTGACCTAGGCTTCATTGTCGAGTGGTAAACAACTTGAAGGTCGGTAGGAATAAATACCAATAAAATAAGCTCGAGTGGTATGGTTTCTCTTCTACTTACATTTCAGTGTGTTCCGAAACTTACAAGAAATGTTGATTCGGTGAATATTTTATCAAGATTTTCTTTAGAACACTAAACGAGATCTATAAACTTATGATTGCTGGGGAGAAGAGACGCGGAGGTCTTCGTTCATCAAATCGGCCGTAGCGCGATTTGAGGGCCCGCGCCAACGGGTATCTTAAGTTGCAACTTTTTGTTGGCGTGCAACGTCCATGGAGTTGTATGGAGGTGCACGCACGAGACGACTTTAATCCCGACCACCACCACCACCAGGTTAGCCCGCCACCATCTTAGACTGCATCATCACTAACCATCAGGTGAGATCGCAGTCAAGGGCTAGATTGTAGTGGATAAAAAAAACCATTGACATCGACCACCCATCGACTTATTTTTAACCCTCGATGCAAAAACAGAGGGGTGTTATAATAACGTGTCTGTTTGTGTATCTGTCTGTGGTATCGTAGCACCCAATCGGATGAACCGATTTTCGTTTAGTTTTTTTTGTGTCATAGATAATTTTATCCCGAGCGTTCTTAGCCATGTTTCATGAAAATCTGTTCAGCTGTTTGAAGATCATCAGCTCTTTAATAGTTGATGAGGGGATCTGACTACCTTCCATATGTCATATCAATTCGAAATTTGGTACCGTATTACTTTAATTTCTACCTACTTTAATGGACAAAAAAAAAGTAAAATTAAAAAATTTAAAACCCCCCGACACCGCTAAGTGAGAAAAACAGGTGTTACTCCGAAAAATTTGCAAAATCGACACAAGCGGTCCCCCGACGCGCCGACGACGCTTGGAAAATAAAAATATTTGAACTTAAATAATATTATATGTGACGACAATAATTATAATAAGTTTAAAATATTATTTTTTAGTTTATTTTTTGTTAGTAGAGTTTATTTTTATGTCGGGGGGTTTTTAAAATTTTTAATTTTACTTTTATTATATAAGAGTAGATTTGGTGAAAATTTCTAAAATCTACGCGAAAAGACCATGAGGAAAGAATGGCCTAGCTGTGACAACGCATATCAATCGATTGCGATTGTTAAGCAACGTTGGCCCAAGTCAGTAATTGGATGGGTGACCGAACTTGGAGGTTGAAATTTTGCCTTTTCGTTTCCTCCGTGCCTCGGAGAGCACGTTAAGCCGTCGGTCCCGGTTATTATCACTGATATCTGATAATAATCGTAACAAACCTAAAAGTTTAAATACCTCTTAGTTGAGGAAGGTTGTCATATGCGGAAAGACGTGGGAACCCACCGCATTAATATCCCAAAAAAGCTCCTACCATTATGTGATTAATGGAATGGGGTCACGACCCTCAGTAATGAGGAATACGACACAGAGAGAGAGACGCGAAAAGACATAGGGTTGGCAACACGTCTTGTGATGGCACCGGCGTGATCGTCTTGGCTAGTTAAATATCGTGGCTTGTATATGTGAAAAAGAGAAAAAAAATTCTATAAACTTAGAAACGGAAAATAGCACTGCAGAGTTAGTAGCACTTTAGGTATCCGGTCGTCGTATTTGTTGGTTATGATTTACCAGTAAAACTGGTACTTAGCACAGTACGCTGGGTGAACATTGTAAGGCAGACCTAATCAATCCGCCTGAATCATAGTATTCTTTATTGATACCTTAGCGCGAAGTCTATCTTAGAGATGTTTAAATTACAGTTTAGTAACAAGTATATAATTCGAGTTTGCAAATCAGGGCCGGATTGAGTGGTTGCTGTTACATGTATTTCCTTTAAAAAGGCATCTTAGCTGACCAATGGTAACCGAGCACGGGGAATGGTCCCTACGCCTGCACGAGGCCCTTAATCATTGTTATTTGGGGCAGCAGTCAACCTCCTTTATTGCGCTGAGAAGCGAATTTATTCCCACATCCGGTAGCGGCTGGTACTATCTTTTATGGGCATATTAGCCCGCCCCTGGTCCATGGACTTTTATTTATTTTATCATTTCATATAGTAAGTTTTATGAATTGGCCAATTCATGGTCGGAGGTCGATCTGCGAGAGGAGTGTGTGTATGGTGTGCTGAACCATTGCTGCCAACTTGTCACCACGCAGCCATGTAGCCGATTACTTTGACTATATTGTCAATCACTGTCAAACATGTTATCAAGATTGATTTGGTTCCCCAATCAACCAAAAGTGCTCCACACTCTGCGAGTACGTCCCTGCTTCCGAAACAATAGTTGTAGCCTGACTCTTTTGTTTTGCGTATGCCCCGCTCGTTTCGCTTTCACTCTCGCTCTCGTCGCTGTAGACCGCCTTCTCGTTCGGATGCTATATACCTATATTAATAAAACCTATTGTTCCCTATTTCTCGCAAATATCTTATGTATATAATTTAGATCTATTTTAACCCTTATGCCAAATTTGTGTAAGTCGGAACCTCTTAGACTGCATTAGGTCGTCTTATCTCATTTGAAAACTTTCTGAGGAGCCGTTATCTGTTCTATTGTATAAAAAGTAGTGAATGGATTTTTGTTTACAACAAAATCTGTTCATAGGCTCGAACTATGAAATTATCCTGTAGACCTAAATTAATTGCGATGACCTATAAAATTAACCTAGTTCATTTCTTCAGGGTTAAGAATCGTGACTGTAACTTGGACATGTGGGATGAAATTCATTATTGGAGTGTTATCCATAATCTTTAACACAAGTCATTAATGTAATATATTATGATATAAACCATAATTAAAGTTTAGACCAAAATAAACTTCCAATAATAAATCTGTAAGGTAAACTTAACTGTATAATAAAAAGGAATGGTTATGAATATAATTTACTTTTATTTTCCCAAAATTTACTTAATTTGTTTCACTCGACACTGAGTGATAATAAGAAGAGAGACACTGGTTTAAATTATTTACACCGAATTCGAGTGTTTGTGCAATCGTTTACTTCGGTGGAATTTCTCGTTCCTAGGCCATACTAATTTGTAAGGGAAAAGAGAAATCCAAGATAAAAACCCTTACGACCATTTAACCTAAAATACACCTTATACCTTACTATATACACACACGTACACATTTATGAATCATCAGTTCAATAGAAAAAAAAAGCGTTAAGACACACACATAAATTTAGACATTAAATTATATTTACAATGTGTCGACAAGGCTCACGGCTATATACCTTTAATTTGATTAATTCAGTTTATCGGTTCCGATTCTATATCTGATCCGGAGGTATTTTGGATGCAACAACATGTGATTATTTTATATAATCTGGCTCCTACTTTGGTTCTTTTATACAACATTATAAGTAGAAATGCAATACCCATAATTTTCATTATTAATGTAATAATGTCAATGGTTGACCATGTACTTCCTCTATTTTTCCCCGTCATTTCATACATGATATCCAAACTAGTGTCCGGATCCATTTTGACTTCACTTATAATAAATAAGTACTTTATTGAATGATTTAAATTACTAGAATTTACTGTGAGCCTCGTTTATAACACCTTAAGAAAACAAATTGAGTACATTACCAATAATAACAGCAACTCGGCGTCTGTCACTAAAACACTTTACCTAGCCTTATACCTTGAAGTTTAAACAATTTTATATTATTTATATTACACAAAGCTAAGATTAACGCTATGTCAAAACTACTTCTAGACTATTGGCTAGTTGACCGCCCACTCGGAGATACAAGATCAGAATGTCCTTCCGCACGCCTCGAGCCAAAGATCTCCCTTCTCTCTCCCTCCATTGGCTCCTTTCTCCCACTGCAAAACACAAATTTCCGCCACAATCAAATGCTCAACCGTGATTTGTCGAACAATGACGCGTCAATGTGTTAGCCAATAGTCGAACGCATGATCACGTTTCCCGCCGTAGCATGTTTCGCGCCAATTTTGTGCCACATCTGGTATCTTAAAGTTTTTGTCTTGACGCTTGTCCACGAAAGAAATGCCGCAAAAAAAAAACCCCGTCAATTACGTACCTCGCCCTTTTCAAGCGGCTTGTCAGAATTTGGACCTCTTTGTCTCAACCGTAATAACTTACAAAGCTTTATTGAGCTTAGTTAGTGTGAAATTCTATGGTTTATTGCTTCAAAAAAAAAATATCCTAAGCTAACTTTTATAATTTCTAAAGCTCTTGTATTTTCAATAAAAAATTTGACCCTTGGTTTTAAGTCTCTGGCGAAGTTTTACGAGTGTTGCGCTATGTATTTAAAATTCGAAATAATTCATGGAATCGCTAGGAACACATGTAGGGTGTCTACTTCACACTCCCCCAAATAGATTTTTAATACACCTAGTATTCCTATGCCTTAGTTTCTATACTAGTCGTTTGGAAATCTATTTCTCCTCTATACTTTTCCGCTAGTTCTAAATCCTTCCCGCTCATCTATTATATTCTGAACATCGCGATAGCCTATTTAATTCGCATTCCCTCTTTGTTCGCTTAGCCTGGCCTCTCTATTGTTCTTAATGAGACCGGTAACTTCACTCATTTCCTTTTGTTAACACTAATCCCTAGTAGAAACCTATTCCCTTATGTGTTTCCGTAATACCGAAACAGATGAATCGCATTGTAATTTCCTCTAACCTTATCAGTTTGAACATCAATTAAGGTGTATACATTATTGTACGGCACTGCTCCTATTATGTAAGGCCCCTCATAAAGTCGCATGAATTTCTTTGTTAACTTTTTGTCGGCATCCGACTTTGCAAAAGTCTTCAATTTCACTAAGTCGCCTATTTCAAACTGTATTATCTTGTGATTTTTGTTATAATGAAACTCCCTATTCTCTGCCGCCTTTATTATGTTCAACCTTGCTTGCTCCCTAATCTGCTCTAACGACTCCCGTTGTAAACCGGTCCCGTTTGTTTTACCTTTATCAAAATCGGTCGATAGCAGGGTCCGCTTTCCCCAAACTATTTCGTTAGGTGAATAACCAGTTGTAGTGTGTATAACCTGATTATAACAATCTTCTATGTCCGGTAACAAATCTACCCAAGATTGATGTGACTTGTCACAGTACGTTCTGAATAACCTACCTAGTTCCTTATTTACCCTCTCCGTTGAATTTGGTCGTGGGTTTCTAACAGACGTGTGTGTTAGTACAATACCTAACTGGTGAATGCCTGCCTCGAAGACCTTTGAAGTAAAATTCGCGCCTCTGTCCGAGCATAATGTCCTAACTTCAACCTGTTTATGGAACTTTTTCACACATGTTAACGTAGCTTTTCCGCTCGCCTGTCGTAATGGATATAACCTAATTAGCTTGCTATAAGCGTCCTGCATCACAAATATGTATTTGTACCCGAACCGTCCCGTTGGCAATGGTCCATAAATATCACAGAAGACTCGCTCTCCTATTTCTTTTGCTATTACCGTTTTAATCGGTCCCGTATGTGTTTCTAACGCATGTTTTGACTTCTGACATAATTCGCAAGCTCTTACAATTCGACCTATTTTACGAGACATATTTGGGAAATAGTAACGATGCTTCATCAAAGCATATACCTTGTAACGTCCGAAATGTCCTACCTCTTCATGTATGCTAATAATTAAATCTCTTTGTAAGTCCTCGGGGACATATAGTCTTAATCTATCTCCAATTTTATCCGTCCTATATAGAATCCCTTCCTTTGTCGCATAATACCTTGATTCTGGTGTACCTGTTATTTCCATACGCCTAATTATTTCGCTAACAACCTTATCACGCCCTTGATAACTACTTATCTCTCCCCATCTCGCCTGTACCACTCGTCCCAACGTCGTTTTGAATAAATTCATCTCAGGCCCCGTAGCCTTATTTGTCAATACATCGGTGGTCCCTTTTATGTGCCGGGATAATACATCCGCAACTGTATTTGATTTACCCTTCACATGTTCTACTGTATAGTCGAATTGACCCATGTAATGCACCCAACGTATCATTCGTGCGCTCAGTAATTTACATGTTTGTAAGAATGTCAAACTCTTATGATCTGTCCTAATCACTAACCGTGCTCCTCTCAAATAAGTTTCAAACTTCGACAAACTAAAGATGATTGCCCACAGTTCCTGTTCTGTAACCGTCCATTTACGCTCTGCCTCCGACAATGACTTACTACAAAATCCTATTATACACTCTTCCCCTACTTCGTTCAATTGATAAACATATCCCGAAACTCCAAGATTACTGCTATCAGTTTGCAGATAATAAATCTCTTTCGGATTTGGATGTACGAGAAGTATTGTGTCTAAGAATAATTTCTTGACTTTCTCGAAACAATCGTTTATTTCTTCCGTCCATGACCATTTGTTATTTTGTTTTAATAGGTCGTAGAGCGGTCTAACCTCTTCGCTATATTTCGAAATAAATCTTCTGAAATAATTTATTAATCCCAAAAATCCCCGTAATTGTTTTATTGTTCGAGGTATGGGAAAATCCAATATGGCCTCTACTCGTTCTGGATCCATCCGTACCCCGTTTGTATTCACTATGTGCCCTAACAACTTCACCTCTAGGCATAAAAATCGACACTTTCCTAGCCTACCTGTCAATCCTGCGGTCTCTAATCTGTCTAGTACCTGGTCTAAATGTGCTAAATGTAGTTCTATGTCCCCTGTAGTGAATATGACAATGTCATCTAGATAATTCACGCAAAACTCACGCACTTCTTTTAGTATAATATCCATTGCCCTCGAAAATCCTGCCACAGACGTTTTTAATCCCTGAGGCAGCACACAATAGATATAAGTTCTCCCCATAAAAGAGAACCCTGTATATTTCCTAGAATCCCGATGCAAAGGTATTTGGAAATAAGCATTATTCAAATCAATCAAGCTGATATAATTCACTCCATGAAAAGATTGTAAAATCTCAGATGTGAGTGGTGGTGAACCTGCATCACCTATCATTTTCTTATTAAGTTCGCGCGCGTCTAATAAGAGTCTTATTGACCCATCCCGCTTTTTCGTAAATGTGAGTGGACTACAGTAAGGTGTTGCCTCCTGTCTTATCACACCCAACCTCTCTAATTCCTCCAATTCCTTCTTTACCTGTTCCCTATACGCCAAAGGTACCGGATAGCTGTGCTTTACAAAAGGAGTTTCGTCTACCAACTCAATAATGTGCTCGTATCTGCTAGTTAGCCCTAATTTGTCCGTAAATACCTCACGATGCTTGTCTAACACAGGCAGTAACAGTTTCTTTTGTTCACTACTTAAACACGAATCATCTAAGTGATAGTCTGTTTGAACTTCACCGTCCGTTCCTATTCTCGATAAGCCAAGTTCTATCGAACTAATATTTTGGTTTAATATTAAATTAATTGTGGTGGCGTTTGCCACTCCCCCAAGCCTTTCTATCTTACATTCCGAATTTAATCTTACGCAACATCTAACGCCTAGGTGTTCGATCGTCAAGGTTCGCTCGCTACCGCAATTAACTACTCCTTTTACTCGCTCTAACCAATCATACCCTAGTATTAATGACCTGGGTAACCGTCGCATAACCAATACAGGTGCTTCAACTAAAGTACTACCTAACTGAAACTCTATCAGTACTAACCGATTCGTACTCTCACTCCGTGAACCAAATGCTCCCTGTATCTGAATTGCTGGGATCGCGATCTCTGGTAAAATTATGTTTTCCTTTACGATCGAGTCATACAACTCCCTAGTTATTCCGCTAATCTGACTTCCCGTATCGATAAGCGCACTCATGTTTCTACCGTACAATCTCACACATACTTCTGGTAATTTAGGCAAAGAATAGTCAATGTCTACATCGATCGTCTCATCGAGTTCGTGAAACATTGTACACACGTCTAAACCTCGCTTCAAACAACCCTTACATGCGTTATCTATCTCGTCGCATTCTAATATGTTACTAAACTGATTTTCCAATAAGATCCCTATGCTATCAATTTCTGACTGGAAATTATAACCACCGTTGTTCGTTCCGCCTTTCAACGTTCGCTTAATTCCATTTCCGCCGGCCCCTAAAGCTTGTCCCGGTTTCCATCCATTGTTCGTTAGGATCTTATAAGCCAAGCCTATTCTTTCATGTCCCGATATATCTTTATTCCCCGTTCTACACAACACTAAGCTATCGGACCTTACTTGTGTGGGGAAATTTAGTTTTTTGAATTTCCCTCCCCCACATGTTTCGATGAATTAGAGCTTTCGCCCTCCTTTACAAAAGTAATAGCTGGTCTGACTCTTTCAGTTTCGGATAATGTAGGTCTATTAAAATTCGCTCTATAACCTAATCTACCTCGACGATAACCTCGTCCCCTTGTCGAATTACCTCTACTAGCCCAATTGTTAGTTGAAATTGTTGCAACAATGGGACGCGCCACCCGCGACTCATTGTACCTCCGTCCCCTGAATCCACTACCTACAATACCTCCCGCGACTCCCTTTTGTTTCTCGACAATGTTTTGTTCTAGGCTCCTTAGGAATTTCGCTCCATTCATGATGCTAACTTCCTCAGTTCTAGTAAACCATAATCGCTGTATATCTATCGCATAGTGTCGCATAATAGAATTTACTAAATCTCGCTCGCTAAACGCAATAGTCAAAGACTGCATTGATTCGGCTTGTTCGGCAAAGTGCTCAGACATAGTCATTCCTGAATCGCTCGTATAAATTGCATTTATCAACCTATATCTCACAGATTCCTGAATCTGTTCGGTCCAGTAGTTTCGCCTAAAGTCAGCCTCGAAATCTGCGAACGTAACCCAATCCTTTGAGTACAACTCCATAACCTTTCGCGCGTGTCCCGATATACATCCTAGCGCTATATCAATCTCGCGATCCGTTCCATTTACAGCCCTTATATACTTCTTTAATCGTTTTAAAAATGCAATAGGGTTGGTGAAGGGTTTTCCATCAAAATTTGGTTTGCTAACCGATGGTTGTACCACATAAATGTTCCGAGTCTCGGAAGACGCTACACTAGAACTCGTAGACTCTACACTAGATCCCTGCCTTTCGCTTTCATCACCTTCACCTCGTACCACGCTAACCGTATCGTGTGACGTGACACTTGCCCTTTCATTCAATATCGTACTGGGACTCGAACCCAAATTTTGTAATTTCTTCTCGAAATCACTGATTTTTTGTAAAATCAACTCTAATGTCGCTTTCCCTACGGTCACTGTTTGCTCGCTCGTACCTACAACGCTCGCCTCGGGTCCGTTCTCCGCTACCTGCTTCGCACTACGGCCCTTTCTACCTGCTGGCATCGTCTCTAGTTCGACTTAAACCTCTCTATTTGCTATTTTTCGCTAAATTCCCGTTAAATGCTAAATTACTCGTTTTACTTGCGCGACTTTCGTGAACTCGTCAGACAGTTTGTTATTGTAATAATGTAAAACCAATGCAATACTGACACCAGATGTTTGAACTTAGGAGTATATACTGATTTTATGAATTCTTAAATTCAAGAAAATAAATCTAAGATATAAGGCAAGATTAGTATCTCGGTCACTGCGATCAATCTCCCGACGATCCCTGTAAATTTTACATTTATAAGATATACTGCTCATCTCGGCTATTCCTATAAAGAAAAACACATCTCTTATACAATAACATGCACAGTGTGTCTTAACCCTTTCTTTATTTATTTTATGTATATATAAAAATTTTATTTTTTTTTTCTCCCTTTTTTCAGTCACGATTCCTACGTTGTGTTTATATTTTTTTTTTTTTTTTAAATATAGATCTAGTCATACCGTTATTTCGAATACGTACATAGACCCCTGGTCGCTCGGCAACAAAATTCTGTGACCTACATGGTCACAGATCTGTGACACAGGACATAGATCCTGGTCACGGCACCAAAATTCTGTGATGGCACCGGCGTGATCGTCTTGGCTAGTTAAATATCGTGGCTTGTATATGTGAAAAAGAGAAAAAAAATTCTATAAACTTAGAAACGGAAAATAGCACTGCAGAGTTAGTAGCACTTTAGGTATCCGGTCGTCGTATTTGTTGGTTATGATTTACCAGTAAAACTGGTACTTAGCACAGTACGCTGGGTGAACATTGTAAGGCAGACCTAATCAATCCGCCTGAATCATAGTATTCTTTATTGATACCTTAGCGCGAAGTCTATCTTAGAGATGTTTAAATTACAGTTTAGTAACAAGTATATAATTCGAGTTTGCAAATCAGGGCTGGATTGAGTGGTTGCTGTTACATGTATTTCCTTTAAAAAGGCATCTTAGCTGACCAATGGTAACCGAGCACGGGGAATGGTCCCTACGCCTGCACGAGGCCCTTAATCATTGTTATTTGGGGCAGCAGTCAACCTCCTTTATTGCGCTGAGAAGCGAATTTATTCCCACATCCGCTAGCGGCTGGTACTATCTTTTATGGGCATATTAGCCCGCCCCTGGTCCATGGACTTTTATTTATTTTATCATTTCATATAGTAAGTTTTATGAATTGGCCAATTCATGGTCGGAGGTCGATCTGCGAGAGGAGTGTGTGTATGGTGTGCTGAACCATTGCTGCCAACTTGTCACCACGCAGCCATGTAGCCGATTACTTTGACTATATTGTCAATCACTGTCAAACATGTTATCAAGATTGATTTGGTTCCCCAATCAACCAAAAGTGCTCCACACTCTGCGAGTACGTCCCTGCTTCCGAAACAATAGTTGTAGCCTGACTCTTTTGTTTTGCGTATGCCCCGCTCGTTTCGCTTTCACTCTCGCTCTCGTCGCTGTAGACCACCTTCTCGTTCGGATGCTATATACCTATATTAATAAAACCTATTGTTCCCTATTTCTCGCAAATATCTTATGTATATAATTTAGATCTATTTTAACCCTTATGCCAAATTTGTGTAAGTCGGAACCTCTTAGACTGCATTAGGTCGTCTTATCTCATTTGAAAACTTTCTGAGGAGCCGTTATCTGTTCTATTGTATAAAAAGTAGTGAATGGATTTTTGTTTACAACAAAATCTGTTCATAGGCTCGAACTATGAAATTATCCTGTAGACCTAAATTAATTGCGATGACCTATAAAATTAACCTAGTTCATTTCTTCAGGGTTAAGAATCGTGACTGTAACTTGGACATGTGGGATGAAATTCATTATTGGAGTGTTATCCATAATCTTTAACACAAGTCATTAATGTAATATATTATGATATAAACCATAATTAAAGTTTAGACCAAAATAAACTTCCAATAATAAATCTGTAAGGTAAACTTAACTGTATAATAAAAAGGAATGGTTATGAATATAATTTACTTTTATTTTCCCAAAATTTACTTAATTTGTTTCACTCGACACTGAGTGATAATAAGAAGAGAGACACTGGTTTAAATTATTTACACCGAATTCGAGTGTTTGTGCAATCGTTTACTTCGGTGGAATTTCTCGTTCCTAGGCCATACTAATTTGTAAGGGAAAAGAGAAATCCAAGATAAAAACCCTTACGACCATTTAACCTAAAATACACCTTATACCTTACTATATACACACACGTACACATTTATGAATCATCAGTTCAATAGAAAAAAAAAGCGTTAAGACACACACATAAATTTAGACATTAAATTATATTTACAATGTGTCGACAAGGCTCACGGCTATATACCTTTAATTTGATTAATTCAGTTTATCGGTTCCGATTCTATATCTGATCCGGAGGTATTTTGGATGCAACAACATGTGATTATTTTATATAATCTGGCTCCTACTTTGGTTCTTTTATACAACATTATAAGTAGAAATGCAATACCCATAATTTTCATTATTAATGTAATAATGTCAATGGTTGACCATGTACTTCCTCTATTTTTCCCCGTCATTTCATACATGATATCCAAACTAGTGTCCGGATCCATTTTGACTTCACTTATAATAAATAAGTACTTTATTGAATGATTTAAATTACTAGAATTTACTGTGAGCCTCGTTTATAACACCTTAAGAAAACAAATTGAGTACATTACCAATAATAACAGCAACTCGGCGTCTGTCACTAAAACACTTTACCTAGCCTTATACCTTGAAGTTTAAACAATTTTATATTATTTATATTACACAAAGCTAAGATTAACGCTATGTCAAAACTACTTCTAGACTATTGGCTAGTTGACCGCCCACTCGGAGATACAAGATCAGAATGTCCTTCCGCACGCCTCGAGCCAAAGATCTCCCTTCTCTCTCCCTCCATTGGCTCCTTTCTCCCACTGCAAAACACAAATTTCCGCCACAATCAAATGCTCAACCGTGATTTGTCGAACAATGACGCGTCAATGTGTTAGCCAATAGTCGAACGCATGATCACGTTTCCCGCCGTAGCATGTTTCGCGCCAATTTTGTGCCACATCTGGTATCTTAAAGTTTTTGTCTTGACGCTTGTCCACGAAAGAAATGCCGCAAAAAAAAAACCCCGTCAATTACGTACCTCGCCCTTTTCAAGCGGCTTGTCAGAATTTGGACCTCTTTGTCTCAACCGTAATAACTTACAAAGCTTTATTGAGCTTAGTTAGTGTGAAATTCTATGGTTTATTGCTTCAAAAAAAAAATATCCTAAGCTAACTTTTATAATTTCTAAAGCTCTTGTATTTTCAATAAAAAATTTGACCCTTGGTTTTAAGTCTCTGGCGAAGTTTTACGAGTGTTGCGCTATGTATTTAAAATTCGAAATAATTCATGGAATCGCTAGGAACACATGTAGGGTGTCTACTTCAGTCTTCTTCGATTAAAATTTTTTGTCCTATCTGACGATAATTTAAGTTGCCCTTGTGCGCTCCCCAGAACAAAGTTGCCAGGCGCGCGGACTCTAAGGTTTATAGTGGCTGCGGCTCAGGCTCTCGGCTATGATGTCTTCTTGGTACAATTAAAAGTCGCCATTCAGCATGGTAATGCTACAAGCTGACGATCATATGGGAATTTCAAAAGTCTAGATCCACGTGGAAGAAGTCGCGGGCAACATCTAGTAAGTATTTTGTGACTCTTAACAAAACATCAGCTTGTAATGTAAAACCCGAATTATTTACTGTCTAGATCTTAATTTTCATGAAGAAGCCATCAAAATACCTAACTTTAGGAACGAAAATTATGAAATTATGGTTTCAGCGTGAAATTCGATGATACTAGCGTTAATGTTCTTGCGAAATTATTATTATCGGTAAAGAGACTAATTAAGTACGTTTTATTAAATGTTGGTGTTTTTTTTTTTGATGAAGCCATTGGAGGTTACAAAAATCATGGATGTAGGAAAAATGGAAATAACACAGACAATGAATGAAAAAAAAGATCATCTGCCGTAACAACTTCATGGAGCACTAAAAGATTGTACGTAGTCCATGGTAGGTATAATCTATTGATACTGATACTGCCTCGTTGGTCCAGTGGTTAGCATGTTCGATTGCGGCCAACGTGGTCCCGGGTTCGAGTTCCGGTCGGGCCATAACAAGTACTGGATTTTTCTGGCCAGAAATTCTCAGTACTAACCCGGAGTTAGAAAGTTTTCGGTGTTTACCCCCATGCCTCGTAGTGTATGTTAAGCCGTCGGTCCTGCACCTGACCTCTCACCGGTCGTTCGGATTTTCCGTCCCATCGGGCTATGAGAGTAAGGGAAGAGAGAGTGCACTTATGTAGGTATGCATCATTGATGTAGAATTTTTTTAGTACCTATACTAGATGTAGGATTAGCGCTTCAAAAATGTCCCCGACAAATTACAGCACAAATACGAAAGTGCTCTTATTTGACTTTAGTACGGGCCAACCTTAGCCAACATAACGACGCGTCAAAATGCTGCAGTGCTCATATAAAAAGTGTGCTAATATCCTTTGGCCAATGTTTGTGACAATGCGTCAAATATTGTAACAAACATTGACTGTTCTGGATAGACGGGATGCATGGAGTAGTGTTGGTGTTTTAAAAGTATTGTTGCTTAGTGATTCCCTGGTAATCCATTTCGTTATGCAGTAGAGTTGTTTAAGCCATCTAAAATATACAGATAACATTAATTATGTTCAAATTCATTTTGATAAAATTGATATTACTGGAAACACACATACCTTAGTTACATAAATACACATAAAATACATGGGTACATAAAGATATTATATACTTTACATAAATATTTTATAAAAAAATGTAGTAAAAAATAATAAAAGCCGCAAAGGCTGAATCTGAATAAAGTTTACTTGGTACTTTTTAAGTTTACGTGTAATACGTCAATAAAACGTAGATTTTTAACCTTGATATTAATTTTAAAATGAAACTAAGTAAGGAAAATTTAATTTTAAGTTAAAATCTTACTTCTTAAACAAATGTTAGGTAGTTTAGTTTTAGTTTCCTCATGTTTTTACACAGATACTTATGCATATCATAACATTGTATAGTTATAAATATTGATAGAAGAGGAGAGAGTACGCCATTTAAACCTACGTGGTTTTTCGCAGTGCTACCCACCAAAACTGTATCAATATTTATTTTGATAAATAAAACATACTGTACAAGTATAACACTGTGAGTTGCTGGGGCGCGTAAGCTAGTAATAAATATACACGACCACATACCACCACGATATACAACTTTAAAAAAATCAGCAACTCCATGTCTCCATTGTTCTATTTGAATTTTGTTCCATTGAATTTTTTGTTTTTGCCTTTTTACAAAGACAAAAGGTCTTTAATATAAACATACTACATTCGTAATTCAACTTAAATTCTAAGTTTTAAGGTTTATAATAAATTGACGTTGTTGATATTGACAATGTGATGCCAAGAGTTGCGTCTTGTTCCAAAATAGTGTAAAGGTATCAATTTGGCAACGTATGAAGTACCTTATTGCTTACACATTAAGTTTTATTTTAATAATAAATATTTTTGTACTTATTTTAAAAATTACTTTTTGTTTTGGATTGAAAGGTTATTCCTACCTTTTCTCTGATGACAGAACGTCTTAAAAATTAATATTTTCTAATCGTAATGTAGCTTTATGTGTTAAACTTAAGGTGCATAATTAACTGAAGTTGTTGCTAATATAATACCTTTTTCTACATTTCCCACTCAGCATACAAATGTTTATGTGTGTGCAAATTGGGACATTTTTGCGATATTTTTTGTTCGTGACCCTGTTTCTAGTACTCATTCTATTTCAATGGTATGCATATAATATTATGGACTTCTCTGTCTTGTGATGCCTGCTACGACTGCTACGGCTGCTACGACTGCTACGGCTGCTACGACTGCTACGGCTGCTACGACTGCTACGGCTGCTACGACTGCTACGCTGCCTCGTAGCAGTCGCCGTTCGTTCCAATTAATGGGAGGTTACTACCATCGCTCAAAGCAGTATTACTTCAAAATGACAGTTTTATGTCACTACTTTGGCATCCCTAAAATAAGGATTATAATTCTTTTTTTTTTTTACTTCCCGTTATTGAGACTCGCCAATGTTGATAATATTACCGAAAAATAGAACGCTTTTTAGAAAATATTTGTGGCATGGTGTGGGCACGTCATGATATCGAAGGAGGAAAATTCACTTAACGTCGTAGAAAACTCGATTATTGCGTAGGCACCTGCTAACGAAATCACGCTCGCATCCTGTTTAATACAAAATACTGGTAGGTAATAGAAAAATTAAATGAGCATAACCTAAGATTCGAGTATCTATAGAATATGGCATACAAATTATATTACGGCAACATTCTGATCTAGGCAGTCTATTTATAAAAAGGGTAATAGCTCGGTAATAGTCATAAATCAAAGAACCCTTTTGTGAATAAGACTAATTTAGAAAAACCCTCCACAATCCTATTATAACGAGGTATTATTATGTGAAGCAGAAATCTGCAGGACAAAGCTGAAACACACCTGGGCCTTTAATTACGAATTATACCGCAGTACACGGCCCCAATGTTGTCAAAAAGTCATCGGGCCGTTACTGTGGATGGTTTTATGCAATAAAACTGATCTTTTTTTTATCCACTACAGGTTAGCCCTTGACCGCGATCTCACCTGATGGTAAGTGATGATGCAGTCTAAGATGGTAGCGGGCATGGCAGTTATATTTAACCCATACCCCTATTCGGTTTCTACATGGCATCGTACCGGAACGCTAAATCGCTTGGCGGCACATCTTTGCCGGTAGGGTCGTAACTAGCCGCGGCTGAACAGGCCAGACCAGGGAAAATTCAGAAATTATAAATTGCCAAATTGACCCTGCCGGGGATTGAACCCGGGACCTCCGCACGTTAAGACAACTGCGCTACACACCACCCAGTCAAACGAGTGACGATTTTAGCAGGCGATGTCGTGCCTCGTTACATTAGTTATGGAAACAGCTCGCGTGCGCTTGGCTGTTATGTCACTAGATGATAAAGTCATTGATGCAGCTAAGACGAAAGCAACCAGGGACTATATAATCCGAAACGAAAACTCTTACACTTAAAAATCTTTTCTACGACGCGACGTAGGACCGCCCTAAACGTAAACCTAAGCGTGCCCAGTTTTCTGTGTTGTACGTTAGCGGATTAACTTGATTTCGTAGTAATAGTTAGTATTCTGTGACTGTGTATTCTAGGTCATTAATGTGGTATGGCTAAGTTTTTTTTTACTTTTTTGCTATATTATAGGTAAAATGCAAAAATTCAGGCAATTAGTACCTACAGACATTCTCAGTATTCGCCGTTATTTGATCCGTCACCCAGCAACGCATAAGTTTAAAAGTTATTAATTTTTCTGGCGCATTATTGCATAGCATTAACCACACTTTTACACGCGGGTCGCGCCGTGAGTTCGGACAAACTAATTAAAATATTTCGCTTGCTAAAAAGGAAAAGTTAAGTGTTGACTTAATTATTGCATCAAAAATATTTTAATGAAAACAGCACAATTTGGAAATTCCGGCCGGGAAAGAAAACGCGTCGACCGGAAGAAAATAATTAAATAATAAATCGTAATTTAAATAAATGTGTTCGGGAACATATGGGGTTAATTAATTGGTGTTCGGCTAAAATATTTTATTAAATTAATTAGTTAATGGTGTTTCGCTGAAATATATTATGTAACTTTAAAAGTTTAAAACAGAAACGAATGCAAGTTGCGACTCTGTTTAGCTGATGCCCGCGACTTTGACCGCGTCGAAAAAGGTTTTTTCTGCCCTGCGACTTTTGAGAACTCTTTTAGGTTTGGTTAAAAGTATTCTGTATCCGTTTGCAGCTAGGTCTCCAGTGAGCTTAGCATGCGCACCACGAGATTATCTTGCGACGAGAGAGATGTTGTCGTTGCCGGCAAATTTTTCATTTACCCTACCATGCACAAAATGCGGTATAATACAAGAAAAAAAATAGTCGACATGTAAAGGTTCGTAAGAGAAAAATACCACAGATAAGAAATATTACTTTTTTCTGTACTTTTGACGTAACGAGACCAGTAACCATGTTAGCTTCGGTAGACAGAGAGAGATAACGGGTAGACATAATTTTACTCGTGGTGCGCATACAGGCTTCTCAATTTTTCCGATTTTATATCCGATATTGGATAGAAGCAGGCGTTATTTTGCGAAAATAGGAAAATCTATGTGGTAGAGTGTGTATCCCGCACATAAAGCCCTACACACTCGATACATACAGTACCACATAGATTTACTTATTGTCGCGGATTATAGTGAATTAAACTTCTAGTTGCTTCATTACAATAATGAATACAATTATTGTGATCCCTTTAGTGGTGAAAAATATTTATAGTTTTCTTCATATACGCCGCCATAAACACTATAAGTAGTCTTGCGCTCGTAAAATAATAACTTTTAAAACCAAAACAGGTGTACCCGGAGTATGGTAGTTTTCCTGCAAATTTTTAATCTGTCGCATTTCACATCACGGATTAACGATATTTTTTACGAGTGGTAATGAGAAGTAATTACAACTCGTAAAAAAACAAATCACCACTTTACGGTCTGTTAAATTTTTACGGTTTTTACGGCTTGCCATATCTGTGCTGTGGTTAAGCTTGCATCGTTAAAATAATTAAATGCTTTTGTGCTTTAAAATTTCCTTGAGTATCAATAAAACCAATACTTTAGTTTATAACGTGTAATGCTACAATTTTGTTATTTCGTAATATTTAGTCAACACATCCTCATAAAATATTAAACCTTTAATCAGACTTACACATATGATATACTTGACGTAAACGATTGTTAAATCCTAGCTGTCAAAACTGTAACATTCATACAAGGTTTATTTTACTAACACTTTCTTTAAAATAACAATACAAATGAATCGCAAGTTTTAATGGATGATAAAGAAAAATCAGAAGCAACAGAAGAAACATCGTCGCATCAAGAAAATACATGTGGTAAGAAATCGTTAAACAATGCAACAGTACAAACTCAAAATGATGCCGGCCCTTCAAGAGTTTTAAATTTGCCAGGGGCAATCCCACACAGCCCTAGGAGTAACCTGAGAACTGGAATATCTAAGTCGGAGCATAGCATCAGACAGATTATTACAAGACAAGATGTTGCTGATGCTCTCAGACTTACCTCACTAAGCTTTGGTAAACCAAACCAAACCAAAAATGTTGAAATGAAAGAACTGAAAATACCAATTCTAGAAAAATTCCAAAATAAAGAAGACGGTTCTATCACATACAATGAACTTAAAAAATTTATGGCCTCTTGCTTCAAACTTAATAAAACTGTGCCAAATACAATAAACGAATCGAATGTGAATATTCGTGCTGCTATCAGTACTATAGCAAATGATTTAGTGCAAAATGTTCCAAACGCAAGTCTCTTAACGAATAAAAGAGCTGTGAATGAAGTTGTGGTAACGAAGAATGCTCCTAAACAATCCAAAACTGTTGAAGATGGTAACAAAAAGAAAACTTCAGGTAATGCGTCAGAGAGATCGGACCTAGAAGTAGTACAACGCGATTCTCTTTCAAGCATTGGCTCTAATGTTTGCAGGATTTGCATGACAAGAGGGAA
This sequence comes from Erebia aethiops, assembly GCA_923060345.2. Lineage (NCBI taxonomy): Eukaryota > Metazoa > Arthropoda > Insecta > Lepidoptera > Nymphalidae > Erebia > Erebia aethiops. Next base: position 13,722,901 of record OV281088.1, on the reverse strand, counting down.
AGAAAGGTTAGAAAGGTTATTTATTAACTTTACTTACCAATATTATAACGATTCGTTAGATTTTTATAATACCGACTTAATAATACGTCTAAAATGCTTTGCAATAAACCAAAATAGCACTGGAAGCAAACGTAACCTAATTATCAGGGCCATGTTCAGTAGGGTTGTCAATTCAGTTTAAATTCTAACAAGTACTGCTGTGGATCTCTTAGTAGAGTTTCCGATTTTTGTCCCATACCTTCCTAAACTCTTGAATGCTAGCCATCTGTTGTATCTGTTGATTATATTTTTATTTTTATTTTATTGCGTGATAGGCTTGCGCTTGACGACAATCATGCTTAGTGCAAAGCAATGATGAGGTCTAGGTTGGAACGCGCTTGCCTAGAAAATTCTGGCAAGCGCGTTCCAACTGGTACTGGCTGGTAGATTAAAATGCCTATTCACTCTTGCTTTGAAGTTACTTATATACTTAATATAATATATTATATAAAGTGAAAACAAATAAACAAACAGTAAAACATGCAAACCATAATTAGGTTTATAATAGATTTTGGTTAATTTGTCTCTTGCAACTTTTTGACAACAATATAATTGTTCACAAAATAATATATTAAAGCCTCGAAAGTTACAAAAATACAGCCTTTAAAGCCATTCGCAATATTTTGCATCTTATCCGGCAATTTTTAAATTTAAAACTAAACTTTCGCTATGACCTGCTCCCTTTTACATAACTTCTAAAAAAATTGGTTTCAAACGGGGATAGCGGCAACCCTACTGGTGTTGTTTGGATACGGAAGCTTCATTAGCACCCACCGAATGAGTTTCAAATTGCACTGAACGTCGCCTGAACAAATTTACTAGTTTGTTTAGAATATTACGTTCTAAAATGAGTTGGAACTTCTAATATAAGGACAAAGACTGACAAGTTATAAAATTACATAGGTATTATAATATCAGCCCCTATATTATTATAATAATGGCAGTTGTTATAAATTAATGTTTAAAAGTGCCATGCGGGAACTACCTAATTACCTATGCCATTAATTTCAAACTCAGAAAATATTATATGAATGCAAAATTTTTGCAATACGTCACAGCGTGCCTGTGGTGTCTGTATATTATATACCTTGGGTCAATGGACAAGCCAAGACAGGTAGGAACACGTAAATCATTGCGCTAAATCATGCGATTCTTCGGCATCCACTCTATTCTTCAACTCGGTTTTATTTTTACTATTTTTGTGTAAAATATTGTCTTGAAACGAATAGAAAAATATAGGGGTAAAGGTAAAGCTTATCTCTAAAATTTCTATTTTAGAGATAGTTCCAGCCTTCCTTGAAAGTGAGTAAGGTGAAATTGTTATGTGGTCTAGATACAAAAATAATTATTTTATTGAAATTATAAAATTCCACAATATAATATTATACTTAATAAATTGGTACACTGTTTTATTTAAATAAAAATAAACGCCTTTCTCCGGGATTTTCAACCTCTCTCTGATTGAAATTTCGTCAAAATCGCTTATACACAGAAATAATTACTATCTACAGATGCAAGCTGCCTTTGTTTCTTTCGTCAAAATTTCGCCTTTCGCAATTTCATAATAGTTTAAACGTTGCTATAGAATCTATACCAACGTACTTAAATACGAAAGTAATTTAATAAGGACTAAGGAACTATTTAAGTTAATTTCATTCAAAGCAACTTTAAGATTTAAACAAATAATTATCTGTTCCATATTCCAACAGATTAATATCGCCTTGCAATTGCAAGGGGTCGCTGGCAAACGTCCACCTCTCGTGTTTGCAAAGGTGGCTTAATCAAGTGGGCAGAAACCACTGTGAGCTCTGCGGTTTCAGGTAATGTCTATTTTATTTCACTTTTTTTATATACTTAAGTGGGTAGTAGGAAGTAGCACTTAGATGTTACCCGTTGTCCTAGGTGAGCGACGAAAGCGATACGATACAGCGCGTCGCGATACGACTTCATAGAAAATGACAAACTTATCTACGTATCAACGTAGACAACGTGGAGGATCAGCTACCGTTTGTTCCTGTCGCGTCGCGTCCCGTCGCATTTGTCGTTCACCTAGGACATCGGGTTAGAAATAAACGTCGCCTCCAAACATGATTTTCTATCTAATACGTCTTGTGATATCTAATTATTCTATCTAGTATCTAGCTAGTAACTACTATCACTAACATTTCTACAGTTGAGGACCTGGAGAGTGACATAGGCTACTTTTTATCCGCGGAAATCAGGGAGTTTCCGCGGGAATCGAAAAAAATTAAACCAGGCGAACGAAGTCGCGGGCATCAGCTAGTAAAGGGTTAAATACACGTCAATCACGGTAAATATTAGTAAGCAATCATGATCATAAATTAGTAGATACAGGGTGTATACGTAGTTGCCGCTAAGAACATAATTAGTAGCGAATCTAATATACGAGATGTCAAACGCTCTGTGTACAAATCATTAATCTCGTGAACATGATGATTTAGTGATATCAAGCCCTTATTGGAAGGAGGGCTGGTTTCGACTGACATGGCCTTTGAACTATCAAAAATCTCATCATTGACACAGAACTTAACTTAATTTATAGGTACATATTTGTATCTATACTAAATCTATATATATAAAAGCGAAAGGTCACTGACTGATCATCACGATATCTCAGGAACTATAAAACATAAAGACTTGAAATTTGGAAGGTAGGTTTCTTCTATAGTGTATACGTCAGCTAAGAAACGGTTTTGGGAAAATTCACCCCTAAGGGGTTGAAATGGGGGTTGGAAGTTTGTATGAAAGTCCTTTGTTTTTGAAGCTAGACACATGAAAATTAGCATTTAAGTTATAAGTTAAAAATAATAAAAATCTGTATAATTTTTTTTTCGAAAATCTACCCCAAAGAGGGTTAAATGGGGGTTGGAAGTTTGCATGTTGTTGTAGAAAGAGACATAAAAATTCAGCATTTCGGTTATAAGTTTTAAATAATAAAAACCTACATAAGCTATATAAAGCCTCTTTAGATAGACTTTTTGCAACGGGAAAATTTCATAATGTCATAGGAAATCAGAAATTTTACGCGGACGAAGTCGCGGGCGACCGCTAGTATATTATAAATGCGAAAGTTTGGATGGATGTTTGTTACTCAATCACGCCACAACGGCTGAACGGATCTGGTTGAAATTTGGCACAGAGATAGATTATAGTCTACAATAAAAATAGGCTACTTTTTATCCCGGAAAATTAAAGAGTTCCCGCGGGAACCAAAAACCCTCAATCCACGCGTAGGAAGCCGCGGGCATCAGCTAGTACCTAATAATTATTATATTACTTACCAGCTTTTACATTAAAAGCCCTGAGTGTAAAAGTAACTCTCCCATGTACCATTGGTATCCCAATGAATTGCTGCTTTATCAGAACATGAGTCTTCTCTGGAAATGAAAAGGGCTCTGGCCAAGTTTAGTCTTACAGTCTTTTTTTTTTTAATCCACTACGAGCTAGCCCTTGACTGCGATCTCACCTGATGGTAAGTGATGATGCAGTCTAAAATGGTAGCGGGCTAATCTGTTAGGGACATGGCAGTTATATTAACCCCTTCGGTTTCTACACGGCATCGTACCCGAACGCTGAATCGCTTGGCGGCATGTCTTTGCCGGTAGGGTGGTAACTAGCCACGGCCGAAGCCCCACCCAGACAGACACCACCACCACCAGACAGTCTTTACATATCTACCTTTGAGAATAAAATGAAGAACTCTCGGGTAGGTATGCAGATTTCCTCCAAATGTTTTCTTACCCCGATAAGCACTTTTTATTTAACTCTGCTAGTATGCCCGCGCCTTCGTCCGCGTGAAATAAGCTTTTTAAATTCCCACGAGAATTCCTTAATTTTTCGGAATTATATTATTCCGTATATGACACTCACAATAGCCTATGACACTCACAAATAATGTGGCTTTCTATTGGTACCAGAATTTTCAAAATTGGTTCAGTAGATCCAGAGATTACCCCCTACAACGTCACAAACTCACAAATTCACAAACTCACAAACTTTACCTCTTTATAATTGACCGAGCGAAGCGAAGGTCTCTGAGTCTACTTGGGTGAATTGGCACTTGTCCGTCAGTCCGTCCGTCCGTCCGTCCGTCCGTCTGTCAGAGCATTATAACTTCAGAATTACTGAACGCAATTACTTCAGCTTTAAATATAATATGTAAACCAATGACCTCCCGCCGAATATGGCTTAAAAAATTATAAAAAACTTTATTTCAGGGGGGCTCTCATAGAAGCGAATGCGAAGTAAAATATTTTTTATAAAGTTACATAGGGTTGCGGTATATCATTTTAAAGATAATTAGGAATAGAGTTCAAAAATATTTTTTTTTAATTTTTCCCCCAAAATTTACGAAATGGGGGGCTTTCAAAGTGGTGATTTTCTAACGTCCAAAGATGACCTCAGAACTCTAAATTTTCTGAAAGGATGAGCCTGAACTTGATCAATTATTTCAATTATATCCTGTACTTGAACAACAAATACTAAAATTAGATAAATATTGTAAGGAAACGGAATTATTTAATTTTTAATGAGCTTCAGTATTTTTAACAGAACTTTACATTTATGTCAATAGATGGCGCCGCGAGGTCTTAGTTCGGGGCGAACCACTAGTATTAGTATAGATTACGTAAACCTCAGATAAGTTCGAAATGCAGGCCCCCTAACTTTTCGGACCGTCATGTCGTCGTTCGGATAGTCTATACCACTGGGCTACCACCGTTATGTCTCGGTCACTACAGCCCATTATTGTCCCACTGCTGGGCTCAGACCTCCACTCTCTTAGGTGAGAGGGCTTAGAGATGCTTAGATCCACCACGGTGCTCCAATGCGGGTTGGCAGGCTTTAACGACTATTATCACGTTAATGATAGTAACCGGGACCGACGACTTAACGTGCTCTCCAGGGCACGAGGGTGAAACACCGCCAACTTCCTAACTCCGGGCTAGTATTGAGAATTTCTAGTCAGAAAAACCCTCGACCCGGGACTCGTCGACCGCAGTCGAACATGCCAACCACTAGACCAACGAAGCAGTTTATGTCTATAAAGTAGATTCGAGTAATTACAAAATACGTTCAAAACCAAACCGAAATACTGCGAACAATTTATAGTTAAATAGTAATTTTAGCAATGAAACATTTTCAATTTTCGGGCAATATTTCGTCGATAAATTAATATAAAATTTAATAAAGCAAGCCGATTAGCAGGTTCAGTAATTAAACAGTACAATGACTACCGAATTTATCTTCATTTCGCAAAACGTGCTGTGAATGGAACAATTAATTGAATTACGTTGCAATGAATGCTAATAATATGGGGCAAATAGGAGTATTGATATTGGTGATGTAGACTTGCGAAACCTTTGCGACATCCTTGCGACTTTTTGTCGTTGTCAACTACGTCTCACTACTATTTCTGAGAGCCTGTTTAAGTTATTTAATTAAAATTAATTATTCAAACCTGATACCACCCTGTACATAACCTAACTGTTATTAAATTCCAAACCTTGACAACCCTCATTATCAAATCACAAACCAGACCGATAATCCATACTTCCATACTAAACACATAAATGTGTGTGTCTGTCTGCTATACTTTCACGGCCCATCTGCTCAACCGATTTTGATTAAATTTGGTACAGGGGTAGATTGTATAGGACATTTCTTAATACACGCGGAAGAAGTCGCAGGCATCATCTAGTATTATTTAAGGTAAGTAGTTTGTGAGGCCCCTTTAGGGATCGTTTCAGTAAAATTAACGAAAAATTTCGCGCTTGTTTCGCTCACGCTTTTGTCATTTCCAAACGAAATGGACCATAAAATAACACACTTGGCTTCACCGAAACGGGGCACGGGCACGGTGTGTAAGTATCATACTTCATAGTAATATAATAAATGCGAAAGTGTGTTTGTTTGTTGGTTTGTCCTTCAATCACGCCGCTACGGAGCAACGGATAGAAGTGATTTTTGGCATGGGGATATTTGAGGACCTGGAGAGTGACATAGGATACTTTTTATCCCGGAAAATTCCCGCGGGAATCAAAAAAGTTAAACCACGCGGACGGCATCGCGGGCATCAGCTAGTAGTGATATAAAAGTAAACCTACTTTGTATCCCGTCTGTCCCTATAGCTTTTAAAAGCTCGGCCAGCGAATAATAGCGGCAACCATTAATAAAACTTATTTAATGGTTGCCGTTGCAACTCGCAACAGTTGTCGGCCCTGGGTAGTTAACCGTTCGCTTTCAATTTTAAGAACGTACTTTACTTCCAACTTTAATTTTGCAAAAGAATTTGTAACTACTTTGTTTTACGATGTTTTTAATTTTTCGCTGTAGACGACGAATCTAAAATACACTTTATGTCAGGCGTATGAATATGCTAGAGGCCCCCAAAGTTTAGTGCCACCCCCTAAATAGTTTGGGTATTTTATATGAAAACACGTTCTTAAACACAAAAATAGAGGTGCTTGGCAGGCTACCAGGCCAAGCAAACAAAATAATAAAAGTAAAGCAAAGAACTTGAAAGGAAGGCCATATAATTTCACATTATAAGTATAATGATTTTTGAGATAGATTTATATTTCAATTACTAGTCAACTTTGTTAATCTTTGCAAAAAACTGATAGTTAGAACATGCAATAATCTAGCAGAATTATTTGTTTTTCCGCTCTTGTAATTGCGGTAGCTTTGTCTCTGGGCTTGATAATACTGTGTGAATCTCGACGCAATGGTCAACAATTACTGTACAAAAATTCAACTCAATCGCATAGGTTACAATTACAAACAAACAGAAGGAAAAATATATATCCCATACATCGTCCACGTGGATTTTGATTTTTGAAAATTTCCGTCTGCTTTAAAGTTTCAGGATAAAAAGTAGACTTTGTCCTTCCACGGGCTCCAAACTATCTTTGTATAACAAATTTTGACAAAATTGATTGAATATACAAGTAGGTATGGGCCGTGAAAGCGTAGCAAACAACGTAGCGTAGAGCCAGACACACTTTCGTATAATCATAATATTAATATGGATTAGTGGAAGATATACTAACATTATAAATGCGAAAGTGTGTCTGTCTGTCTGTCTGTCTGTCTGCTACTCGATTTCACGGCTCATCCGTTCAACCGAATTTAATAAAATATGGTATAGGTGTAGTTTGTATCCCGGGAAAGGACAAAAACTACTTTTTATCCCGGAAAATTAAAGAGTTCCCGCGGGAATCAAAAATCCTAATCCACGCTGACGAAGTCGCGGGAATCATCTAGTACTATAAAGTTAGAGCTGTATCTAACGAAACCGACCGACGTTTGGCCGTCTATGTGACGCAGATAAATCGTATCAAGCTAATTGCGGGAACAGAATCGAACAGATTACGTTCGAGTTCGAGAATCAAAGCTAACTTGCAGGCTTAGAATTAAGAAAGAGGGTTGCCACCAAGACAATATCCATATCATTTGATTGTTATAATACACATTTTATATTGCTCAAAATGGCATTCTATAATCTACATCAGTGTTTCCCAAATATTATTTTGCCATGGCCGGGTAATTTTCACACTGCCCTTACGTGACCCACTTAATACTTTTAAACCCAAGCTGGTTCCATTAGGTAAAATAATACACATTTATTAATAGTAAAATAATGCTTTATTAATACTACATATTTTGGTATCGCCTATTTAGTCACTAAATTTTAGTGAGAAGTATGGAGCTGCTGCTTATTTTTTACCAAAGTTCATGAAAAATAACGAAAGTTTTATCCTAAGTTCTGGTTCCACTTCAAGTTGGTATCTTTATTTATTTTTAAGGTAAATTAGTGTTGAAAACCCAGCTTCACTTTGTTGTGACAAAGGCTATAAATATATATATAGGCTAAGGTAAAGATATATATATATATATATATATATATATATATATATATATATATATATATCAGCCATCAGGTATTATTTTTAAAACAAGGCGGGAATGTTGTGACCCGGTATTTAATTTTGATGGCCCGGTACCGGGTCGCGACCCGGCTAATGGGAAACACTGGTCTACACTGTTCTCGTGTTTTGGAGCGCAACATGATCGTCTATAAACTTTTTTTTTTCTATAATGCAGAGCGTAGGTAAATATTTTATAGTTATTTATTCGTTTAGGTAATTTAAACTTGTAATATAATACTAAATTAGTATTATATTACAAGTCAAAATTACTATGTCAAATTTATTATCATTTTGACGATGATATTAATATTTAACTATTTAATATTATAAACAAATATTAGTTAGACTATGTCCAACAGCCTAGTGATTCAAATAGGGCTGGTTTTATTGTGTATTAATTAAACATAAACCTTATATTTGTTTTAATTTTTTTACATAATATATTACCCTACTTAAAGTGACAACCCTTACAGATAAAATATCAGTGGTCGATTTAATTTCACTTTTAATTACTGATCCACGATTTTCTCGGTCTGCTGAGGACTGGAACTAACTACTTCATCGTTAGCTAAGCTTAAACGAAACCATACATCAAGATCGGTAACTTTTTCTCGCAAGTTTAGTGATCATTTACTTAGTTTAATCTAATCCAATACAGCTGGTGATACTATAGCAGATTGCAATATTAAGACAGTATGACTTTCTGCGTTCCACACTTTCTGCATTTCCACATATTAACTTACCTGAGGCCCAATTGTGTAAGCAAATCGTAATCATTTGACAGCCGAAACCGTATTACTTGAACTGTTTAAGGAGTTCATACGTGCTTTTTGACGTGCAGGCATCTATGAACTCCTTAAACAGGTCGAATTATACGTTTGACGTTTTGATATTCTTACACAATCGGGAGGCCGATGGTCAAAAACAAATTAGTACTTATGAATACTTACTATACTGGCCAGACAACCCTATACTTACGGAAATGTAGTTTTTCCATAAATCACCAGTAGATAGACCAACAATTGCACGCAATCGAACAATTGAATGCATTCTACTCGAATTTCCAGTTACCCGGCGATCCGCACGCCTCGCTACACCGTACTACAAGCTCTGCGGCTGTGGTTCTGCAATCCACGGAATAGGAGTCATCTACAGGTGAATACGGTTTTATTGTAGCCATGCTTTTGCAGCTTGACGGAGTTTTTCTTTATTCCTAAAAAATAGATGATGAAGAAACAGAGGACTGTTTCTTCCATATTATTCTTTCCATTTATTTTGTTGTTTATGAGGAGATAAAATTAAGTTCCACAAAGAAGCCCTGACTGAGGATCAAACTAGAAAGATGAGACGAGTGTCAGCTAATGTGAACATAGATGTACCCCTTTTTTTTTTTTGCTGGAAAAATGCATTTACGCATCCCGCACAAGGCGGGTATGTGGGACTCACAGATGGAAGCAGAATACACACTAAAAAACCAGCAGCACAGTCCGCGTCTAAAGAGAGAGGTCTCAGGGTCCCAAGACGTATTGGATTCGACTGAGACGTCCCGACGCTGAACCGACCATAGGGACCTGGACACCTATACTATGGCGGGAGAAGGTGAGCAAAGCGTCGCCTTCTTCCCCCCTGACGTCTTCTGCGGATCGGTGGAGCGTTAGTATCCAGCTCTCGTTCCCGTTCCGCAACCTAATTAGCAGATAATCACTTTTTCCACCTATTATGTCACGAAATAAGTAGATCATGGTCATCATCGTCAATACATTGGCCCACAACTGAACACGAGTAGCAGTTCAGTCTGAGAATGAGATGGATTTGGGCTACATATTTAAAACAAAATTTAACTTTACTCAAAATGTTACTGAATCCAACTTCCTGGAAATATCCATACTAATATTATAAATGCAAAAGTGTGTCTGCCTGTCTGTTTGCTACGCTTTCACGGCCCGTCTAATCGGTTCAACCGATTTTGATGAAATTTGGTATAGGAATTGTTGGACATAGGCTATTTTTAGTCTCGGAAAATTAAAGAGTTCTCACGGGAATCAAATAGCCTTAGTTCACGCGGACGACGTCGCGAGCATCATCTAGTAAAATATTCCAAACCACTTTCGGATTTCAGAAATATTGTCCTTTAAAAACTAGACAGCGTTCACACAGTCAGTTCAGTCCATTTTACTTCGCGTACCATTTGCGCCCGCCCGCCCATCCAGCAATACGTCTTCGAAATTTTTGCCCGCACTCCAAATTTTTTTGTAACAATTTTTTCCCAGCGAATCCGATCGGTCCTCCGCTTTTAAAAGGCCATTTGTGTCGGTACACTTTGTTTATGGCTTTAGCCCGTCACAGTTTAGATAAATCGTTTTAAATACCTATTATCGTTTTAATATTTGAATGTTCTCATCCCTCGCAGGTCCCAAACTTTGTCCATTATCGTTCTTATTCGCTTTTATTACATTTCGTGAAACGTAGAAACTAAGTAATTTACATGAAATGTAATAACGATATTTAATTTAGTAGAGATACTCTAATCTATGAACCGGCCAAGTGCGAGTCAGACTCGCGCACCGAGGGTTCCGTACAAACCTGGAGGTATATAAGTAAAAGTTATGGTATTTTTATTGCTAAATGAAATCCATAACATTAGTAATTTTAAAATTATTAAAAATATTTTTATTACAATATGATGTAACTAAAAATGTATGCTTTTCGCAATTTTTCCTTTATCTGTGCTTTATGACGTTGCTTCGTACCAAATTTCAAGATTCTGAGTTCACGGGAAGTACCCTTTAGGTTTTGAGATTCCCTTGCGAGTGTCAAAAATTTGCAACATAAACGGCTGTATATTTTGATTGCGTTGGTTTAGAATTTTGATTTTTTCACAGATCCAAGTGACAGTAGACTTGAGTATTTGATATGAATTTTAGCTTGATACCTAAGATGCGTTCTTGAGAAGACGGGTCTTGACAGACAGACGGACAACAAAGTGATCCTATAAGGGTTCCGTTTTTTCCTTTTGAGGTACGGAACCCTAAAAATGAACGCACTATTCTAGAAATAATGAAATGTAGAAACGCAGTATATAGCAATTCACACAGATTGGACGCTATTTCGGTTGCTCATTCACCGGTTCAGTCATTTAGACATGGATTATATGTGCGCATTTATTTTTAGATTAGATGACCTCTACTCACGTCTATGTTTTTAACTCTAAGGCGTCAAACACGAAACTAGCGACGGCCGAGCGACGGAGACAGCGGGGCGATGTGGTACGAGAGCTAGCGACGAATTTCAGGAAGGCTCTTTAGGCGGCCTAAATTAGCGGTTTAAAATTGCGGCGAAATTCGTTGCCAGCTCTCCAACTAATCTCGTCGCTCCGCTGCCGCCGTCGCTGCCGCTCATTTCATGCCCGTACACTAAGACTATTTGGCTAAAGTTTTAATAAAATTATGGCCGATGAAAACATACCTACATTTATATCTATTCATACCTACAGATATTTTTACTTTACTGGTATTTAGATAATAGAAGTAGAGATTTAACCTAACCTGTACTACTCAGAAAAAAAAATATAATTAATTATGTAACGTATTTACTTAGGTACATACTTTAATATCATCTGTCTACAAAACGTGTTAGTATATTCGCCTCGTAAATTACAGCGAATTCTAGGGTGACATCATTCAATAAGCGGCAAAAGCGATACACAAATTCAATATGCGCGTGTCTTGTCACGTCAAATGTCAGCCATATTTACGCGCGGTTGGCGGGCGACAGCGCTCTCTTGTGGTCAGGGGGTGAAATATCGTTGGGTTGAGAAACACTGGAATTTCGTGAGTTATTTGTTGGTCGCCGTTAAGTAAATTACAGACGTATGATTTACACACAGTTCAGCGTCCGTTTTGGTGTAGTATTGGTACCAAATAATATTGAAAACGTCGTAAAGTAAATATCCAAAATAATGAATATCCACACCCTATTAATCATATTTTCACGAATTTCGATGTACCTAGTTCTTGCAAAACGGCCTTAGTGATAATCATTAGACTCCTATATACCATTGTGATATAAGAGCGGTAAATAGATTTAAAGCCCCAAATCAGTCTTATCTTTCTTACTAAAATTATAAATTCGAAAGTTTGGGTGGATGGATGTTTGTTACTCAATCACGCCAAAACGGCTGAGCTGATCTGGAGGAAAGGCACAGAGATAGATTTTATTCGGTAATAATACATAGGCAACTTTTCTTTCCAGCGGGAATCAAATAAACTGAAAACCACGCGGAAGAAGTCGCGGGCATCAGCTAGTTCAAAATATTCACAGCAACAAGTTTTTAACAGTAACAGTAATTTCTTGCACGTTTTTTTAAAACGCGCTTGCTTCGCACTCGATGTACCTTTTCCTGCTTGCTTTTGGGGGTTTGAAATGGGGCTGTTCCCCGCACCCCTTGGGTTTAAATCTATTTCGATTCAATTCAATTTATTTATTTCAGATAACATAATCCATATATTTTTTTTACAATTTTATGTCAATATCATTACATTATCAACATCTTTGCCTTCCTACAGTACGGGACATTAAAAAAAAGAAAGAAGAAAGAATGAAAACACATTTATTCACAAATGGTGTTACAGACAAACATCTGTCATACATAGCTCTACACACAAATTTATGTTTGTCTGTGACACCACCCGGAATGGGTGTACAGCTCTGCCGTGTGCCCAGCATCATACATACAAATGCATGCATGAAGCTGGACGCTGATTTTCAGCTGTGACCAGGGTGACGTCACAGCCATCGGATACCTCTATAAACTTTACAACATACTGTAAAAACAATTAATACATCCTTAATTCACTACAAACCTAAGTCAAAGCATTCGCATAAGTGTTATTCATATCCAAGGCCAAAGCAAGAGAATCAACAAACAACATATTATTATTATGCAAGTAAATATTAAAGAAATAGAATAAATACAAATATTAAAAAGATCTTAAATATATAATTATAAACATATATATTAAGAATATAGTATACAATAGAAGATAACATGCAAATAAATTAAATCAATTATACGCCGTATGTGCTGCAAATTAAATATATCTACTTTTGAAACTATTTATTATATACCTAACTCTATAATCGATATATCAACAGCGACATTTTCCATTTCATGTTCCATTTGTTTCACCAAAATATATTTTAATTTACGCCTAAAAGTATACTTGCTGCGGCATTCCCGAATGGGTGGAGGGATATTGTTCCAACATCGGGTCGCCGCATATTTAAAACTGCCCCTAAACGCAGCTGAGCAATGTTGCGGAACATTTAAAGGCTTACTCGCACCTCTGAAATGATCTCGGCCCTCGTACATTCTTCCCAGCTTATCATAAATGTAGGATGGTCTACCACTTCTAAAAACTCCGAAAAGTAAGCTCGCAAGGTGTAACTTCCTCCGAGATCTCATTTTTAGAAGCTTATGTTTATTTAAATAAGGTGTAACATGAGTTCTAGGAGGGATGCCGAAACAGAATCGTGCACACGCGTTTTGAACGTTACGTTCCCTCAAATATGGTCGAGCGAAGCAATGGCTGGATCATGCGTCATGCTCGTGAACGGGTGCCACCGGCGGGAATGGGGCTACTTTCTGTCTGCCCGTCTTTGACATGAATTGAATAAACAAATTTAAGAAATCCATTAAAAGTATGCTCCTGAAAAAAACTTATTATACTGTTGAAGATTATGGAAATGATAGAGGAGCATGGATTTGATCGCTCCAGCAATGCTAGGGACAGCGGTTACTTATGTACACATTGATATAGTAATTGTAAATGAATTATTTAAAAAAGAGCAACCACCGAGTTTCTTGCTGGTTCTTCTCGGTAGGAATGGCATTCCGAACCAGTGGTAGATTCACTTGACGATTCAAAAGTACTTGTAAAAGTTTATTTGAATAAAAAAGATTTGATTTGATTTGATTTGATTTGAACTCGCTGAACCAGCTTGCTCGTTTTGATCAGCAAACGAGGACCATAGACCACATCAGCATAGTTAAGCTTAGATAAAATTAAAGCTTCCACCAGCCGAATCCGCACATCCTGGCTAATATATTTACGGATCTTGTATAAAATTTTTAACCGAAAGAAGCAGTTTCGCACTACCGTGGCTACATGTTTTTCGAACCTTAAGTCAGAGTCCATAAGCAAACCTAAGTTACGGGCTTCAAACACACGCTCTAACGCATTACCCATTAAACAAGCGCTGGCCGAGTTAAAATTAATTTTATTAATTTGTGCTCGAGTAAAAAAGGAACCTCAGAGCAAATAATACACATCGGTAAATGTTTCTGTTCGCAGTCCGATTGCTTGATTTTTTGGCTGCTGTCCACCGTGACCGCCGGGCTGCTCGCGGTATGCATCGTTGGCACACAGTACTTTGTGATTGAGGGTAACAATTTTGGTAAGCTCGATGCAGCTAGGAAAAGTGAAGGTTTGTTTTTTCTTTGCGTTATTTTTTTCACTAAAGTAGGTAGGTGCGTTTAGGTAACTTTATGGATCGCAAGCCCACGCCTACAACTTCGATTCCGTGGGAGTATCATTGATATTATTAACCCAGCCTTGTTTCTTCTCTACATAGTAATGGGAACCACTATGCAAAATTGTAACATTCTAGATGCAAGGGTTTGGGCTTTGGCTTGGGCGTTGACACACTGACGCAGTGGTGAGCTTTGTGTTTTTACAAGTGTGAGGTCACAGGTTGAAAGGGCAATTTAGGCAGTAGGTATTTACAAAATCTTCTAGGCAAGCGCGTTCCAACCTAGACCTCATCATTGCTTTGCACTAAGCATGATTGTCGTCAAGCGCAAGCCTATCTCACAATAAAAAAAAAAAAAAAAATGTTTAAATTGTCTCCGGTTTGATCTAGTGGGAGGTTTTATTGGTCTACCACTTACAGTTTGCGCGCGAGTTGAATGCAGAGTAAATGTATGTGTCAAAATACATATTTTACTCTGCATTCAACTCGCGCATGAACTATACCTACTTATCTACTCTACCAATAAAAATGTGTCACCAAGCGATTTAGCATTCTAGTAGGAACGTCTTTTTGACGTGATAACGTCTTATAAATCGAAGAACACCGGCTGCACGCACGAAAAAGTGTCACGTTACGCCTGAGCGTGCAAGTGAGATCGCGGAACAAGCGATAGAGAGGCACGATCGCGTGACATCAGAGCTAGCAGTTCAAATAGTTCTGCTACTGGAACGCCGCCACGCGAGCTTCTTCGAGAACTTCTAGTTATAACGTAAAACTATCGCCCCTAAACAGACTTTACAGACAACTGTAATTTTTTTTTAGTTCTTTTTCTCTTTATTGCAGGTATATCGCATCGTATCACTGAAACAGCGATGGATTTCTTCATGGCCATAGTGCTGTGCGGCTACTCGGTAACAGTGTACTTCTTGTGGAAGGACCACTACGTCATGTGGAACCGCTGGCGTCGCGCCAACGTCAATGTCCAACTGCTGCTCACGCCGGACGCGAACCCAGTGCCTTTTGTACCTAGACCTAGATATAACATCGTCTGAATACACGTTCTATTGTAATTTTACTGGTTTATTTATTTACCTTTTCGGTACATAGTTCGAATGACCGATTGCCCAATGGACCGATGACATCAAGCGAGTGGCAAACAGCTGCTGGATTCGGGCGGCGCTGGCGGCGCAAACAACGTCATGCAGAAGTCCCATAGAGCTAGAAACGTCACTGATGTCCTAGAAAAGACCTTATAAGTTCAGCAGTCAGTCGGTGCCATTTTAAATATTTTTACCCTATAATAAGGGCAAAACTCAACTTTGATAACATATTATCAAATTAGATACCTATTTTTGGGGAGCGTTAGAAGTTAATTAAAGATTCTACTAAATTGTGTTATAAATATATCTATGTATTTAAAAGTCACTGCCCCTAAGAAAACATACCTACTTATCAGACTTAAATTTAGATTAAGGATATAAAATGATTAAAATAAAATAGTAAGTTAAAAATACAAATTAATCAAAATAATAAAATTAATTAGATAATTACATTTCCATCACTCGTAAATATTTTTTTTCCCAAAAAAACATGTTTAAATAATAATAATATAAGACTAACTACTTATATGCAAACAATATAGATATTAATAGGAACAATTATTTTCAATTTTGTCGGTGCATCCCAGCCCGACCCAACTGTTGGTGGAAAATGAAACGTTCGAAAACGTAATAATAATTATTGACACCCAACGTTCAGGTAAACTGACATTAGGACCTGGCAACTCTTTTCGTACTTGTTTGTTCCCATCACATTCCCATCCCTTTGTTCCACAGAATAAACACGACTTTGTTCTGTATGTTATTTGTCTCTGGTTCTGACTCTGTCTGTCATTTACTGGTCATTTAATCATTTTTGTTTGTTGTGAAAACTGACATTTCATGCCATTGCCGTTGCTTTTCCTTTTCGTCAGTGAGAAATTTCACTTTTCCTTTGTATTTTTACAAGAAGTTGTGTTAAAAGTGGAACCATTTAATAACTAAAAGATGAGTTTCACGCTCGGGCAAGCTACAACAACTGCTGGCAGTGTATTTGGGACAAATACCGCATCGGGTAGGTGAACATGAATGTCTTCCCGGTATTTACAGCAATTTTTTAATCACAAAAATAAGTAATGTGACAAGTTTGTTTCACACCGGGTAGCTAGGTATGCCTGTATTTGTTAATTTTGCAATATTTACTTCGATAATTTTGCTCTGCTTTAAAATATATTTTATCTATAGGTTAGGTTGGCCTGAGGTTGCTACATTCATACATACAACCAACCAAAAACCTTAGTTTTCCTGAAAGGATAAGATTGTGTAAAGACCTAGGGTTGGATCAGCTATGATTACCGAAGAGGGTTACATTTTTGTCATAATTATAATGAAATAAGTTTCAAGTTTACCACTATTGCAAATTATTATTATATTTTGATGCTAGGTTAGCTTATGAGATTAAATATGACAGCAGGTAACCAGTTAGTATAAAATACTCATTTTGTACTTCAGGGTCACTGTTTGGGGGTGGAGATGCTTCAAAAACATTTCAAGCTGGAGGGACAGGTTAGAATATGGTTTTAAAAGATTTATTGCCTCACTACTTGCCAAATGTTGCTTAGCAGGTGAATAGCTGTTAGGTTAGACAGTGATCTCTCTTTTAGATACCAGTAATTTGACATTTCAAAGAAGAAACAGCCCCTAACAAACAGTTATTAGTAGAGATGTTATTTTAAAATTAACTATCTTATCTAAAAGATATTGCAGCATAGAAACTAGCTGTTAGAAAAGGGTATCCAGGCAAACTAGGTCGCTAAAAATCTTATGAACTAATATATTATAATGTTGTACGCTCCATAGGTAATAGATAAAGCAGTAACTCAAAAAAGACTTTTCGAGCAAGTCTACTGGATAACAAATGATTAATTACTCTGCCCCTGCGGAGTTGCTTACATTAGGCAAACCAACAAATCTGGATGTCAAACCAGAAATCGCAGCTGTTGTGCCATAGTATTCTATCACTATGGTTGTGCAGAAATGAACAAAGCTCAATAAGAACTTTAATTATAACTTTTGGTTACATAGAGAAATCTGTCAATAATTGACATAATTCAAGTTTCACAATAAGTCACACAATTTCACTTTCTATTTTTCTAAGTCCATGTGTCTTGGCAAATTTATTTTAAAAATTTTACTGAAACACTTGTGATCGCGGTACAGACACACCATACGTCTTATAAAATATACATGTACATATTTTCACAGAAAACAAAGCAAATCTGTTCAGCGGGCAAGCAACCTCAGGATTTGGAGGTTTCAATTTTGGAGCAAAAACTACAGCCTCAACAGGACTTTGTAAGTTTGACTAATGTATATTTAAAGTTGGTCATAGACAATGATATACTTAATAAGGAAGAAATAAGTTTTATCATTTATTAAAAAAAGAAACTTATTCATGGAGAGTCCAACAGTTTGAGACCCTGGCATACTGCAATACCACAAAGGTAGCTTAAATCCGTCTTTGTGAAATAGAAAATTGTACCAGATTTTAATGGTTTCTTAATAAAATGGCTATCAGATGGACAAGTGACACCAAAAGTAGGTATTTAATTTTTTAATTTCTAGTATAACACTAAAAATAATTAACTTTCAATCTTTTAGTTTCTTCGTCACCTGCCACAACTAGTGCCAGCAGTGGGTTCGGGGCGAGCAAGCCTCTCGCATTTGGCGCGTTCAATGCTCCACCAGTACAAACAGTTGGAAGTCCAGGATTTGGGCAGCCAGCTAAACCGGTAATATGACACAATTTTTTTTCCACAAAAAATTATTATAAGAAAGAAAGAGAAATAATGTAAGAAGTGGCCAGAGAAAACTTCTCTATACTTAATTTGTTTTTTTAATATTCGACTACAAGTTAGCCCTTGACTGTGATCTCACCTGAGAAAATTCAGAAATAATAAATTCCCAAATTGACGATGCCGAGAGTCGAACCTGCGACCTCCCACATTAAGACAACAGTGCTCAACACTGTGCCAGGGAGGTCGTCAAAATAATGAGTGATGTCTCTTGATCTGATATTGATTTGGAAATTAGGTCTTTGAACAAATTTTGCCATTAGGTATCATTAAAATGAAAAATTTTCAGGCAACAGAACAACCTCCTGCATTTGGTGCGAGCCCACAAGCCGCACCTGCGTTTGGTTCCCCGCCTACACAAGGTATTGATTTTCTGTTGTTGTTTTCTTCAAAATTTAACTGAATTTAGAGTTATTTTCTGTAGAATACAGATAATCCAGTGGGAACTACTTTTTTGTAGTAAAAGTAGCCTTTACCTATGCAAAAAATCATGTCTATCCCTTGCTCCATTGCAGCATGGTTGAAGGATAAATCAACAAACACGAAATTAGAATATTCCAATTTAAAATATTAGGACATACAGAGACATTAAAATAGATAATTAGATATAGAAAACAGATATTACTAAAGGTCTTGTTTAAATTATAGTTATCTCTTTTTCTTTTGTTTCAGGATCTTCATTGTTTGGTTCTCCTAATTTCTCTTTCGGTAAACCTGGGGGTGGGTTCTCCACACCAGCATCTGGTTTCTCATCTACACAGCCGTCTACTGTAAGAATTACCCTAAGCTTGCTTTGCATTCTTATTCAACAACTAATAGGCATTATGTAGAAATTATTAATTATTAGACTAGATGACGCCTGGCGACTTCGTCCGCGTGTACAAAGATTTTCTGATCCCCGAGCCTTAATTTTGCGGGATAAAAAGTAGCCTATGTCCTTCCCCATGATACAATCTATATCCCTGTACCTTTGATCAAAATCGGATGAGTAGTTGAGCTGTGAAAGCGTAGTAGACAGACAGACACACTTTCGCACTTATAATATAAGAATGGATTTATTGCTTGTTCCTCGAAAACCTAGGTGAATACTGAGGAGCAGGCAGACCCAAGCTCAAACTTTGTTCTAAATTTTCTACGATCTCTGGGGTATCAAACAACCATGTCCATAACAGAATAGCCGCTACCATCTGAAACTGCATCATCATTTACCACCTGGTGAGATCACAGTCTAACTTGAAGTGGCTTTAATTAAAAAAAATTAAATTGAAGTATCAGCTTGTTTAATAATAAAAATATTTATTATTAAACGAGCTGATGCCCGCTACTTAGTCTGCGTGGGTTGAGATTTTTTGGTTCCTGTAACTCTTTAATTTTCGTAAAAAAATAAAAAGTAGACTATGTGTTATTCCAGACTATAATCTATCTCTGTGCCAAATTTCATCCATATAGGTACGTTCAGCCGTTCTGGCGTGATTGAGTGACAAACATCCATCCATCCAAACTTTCGCATTTATAATATAGTATACTAGCAGATGCCCGCGACTTCCTTCACGTGAAATAAGTTTTTAAAGTCCCACGGGAACTCCCTAATTTTTCGGGATAATAATATATAGCCTAGGACACTCACAAATAATGTCAAACGTCCCCCTTACAACGTCACAAACTGACAAACTTTACCTCTTTATAATATTAGTATAGATAATATATATATAGAAGATAGTACAGATTAAAGACAAACTATATATTTTCCCAGGCAACAACATTGTCAGCCCCACAAACGACACAAGCTTTCAGCCTCGGCACAACAACAACACAAGCCTCAGCCACAGCTGGCTTCGGGCAATCCTTTGGCGCTAAGCCGTTTAGTTTCGGATCTGCTACAGCCGCTGCCACCAGTGCAGGTATGTAGAAAATAAATACTAGCTGACTAACTAATGCCCGCGACTTTTTCCGCGTGGTTTAAGTTTTATTGATTCCCGCGGGAAAATTCACGTCGATCCGTTGCTCCGTTGTGGCGTGATTGAAGGACAGACCAACAAACAAAACACACTTCCGCATTTATAATATTAATAAGTATGATATGATTTTGTCTTCATATGCTAAAAACTCAAAACAAGACTTATTTATTGTTGAAATTTATTTCAGCATCAGCTTTTGGCACATCAACAGCATCTCCAGGGTTTGGGTTTGGTCAAACACAGCCCACTCAACAACAACAACAGCCCCAGCAACAACAACAACAGACCCAGCAACAACAACAGCAACCACAACCACAACCACAACAATCTGGTTTAAATTTGTCCCAAGGACAATCAGCATTTGCTTTTGGGAATCAATCTTCATCTGGTTTTGGAAGCAGCCAGCCTATTAGTTTTGGATCTACTGCTCCACCGAGTTTCGGAACAACTCAACCACCAGCTTTTGGATCAACTCAAGCTCAACCACCTGCTTTCGGATCAACCCAACCACAAACATCTCAACCGAGTTTTGGAACAACTCCGGCTTTCGGCTCACCTCAAACCACCCAAGGGCCCACAACTCAAACCACTCAAGCATCATTCAGCACAGCTCAAACTACTCAACCATCTTTTGGTTCAACTCCATCAACTCAAACATTTGGAACTACAGGAGCTCAATTTGGGACCTCCACAGCTCAAAATCTCGCGACTTCAACAACTCCAGCTTTTGGGGCCACTCAAAATCTTGGAGCAACTCCATCTACTCAAGGTTTTGGAGTGACTTCATCAACTCCATCATTCAGAGCAGCAACAACACAAAATCTTGGAACGACATCAACGACTCAAGCTTTCGCTGCACCACAGACCAGCATAAGTTTCGGAGCAAAACCTCAGACAAGTCAACCTTTAAGTTTTGGGACGACCCCATCTTCGTTTGCAACGACAACTCAACCAGCGACAACTTTATCGTTTGGTACAAGTCAAGCTCAACCGGTATCGTTTGGTACAAGTCAATCTCAACCGGTATCATTTGGGACTACAGCTCAAACGACTCAAGCTACATCGTTAAGCTTCGGTACAGCTCAGACTAGTCAAGCGACTAGTGTGACGACTGCAGCCGGGTTTGGGTTTGGAACATCAACGGCTAGTACTACATCAAGTGGACTAAGCTTTGGAACTGGACTGTCTTTTGCTAAACCAACTTCAACGGCCGCTACATCAGGAAACAGTGAGTTTTTTTGCTTTTCAAGCATATCTTCCACATATTATCATGTTCACGACACGATCTACATCAAAAGCTATTCTTTTTTCACCTGATGGTTAGTGATGATGCAGTCTAAGATGGTAGTGGGCTAACGTGTTAGTGGCATGGCAGTTATATTAAACCTATACCCCTAATCGGTTTCTACATGGCATGCTAAATCGCTTTTCGGCACCTCTTTGCCGGTAGGGTGGTAACTAGCAACGGCCGAAGCCTCCAAGGCCAGACCAGGGAAAGTTCAAAAATTCCATCCACACAACACTTTGAACTGACTGATAACCATGTTTAGCTCAAACTGCTAAAAGTTTGGGATTTTCATGTTTTAATGAAAATTCACATGCACTCTTAAAATGTATTTTCTAGATATGTTTTTTAAACTAATTACTTATCTAATTATAATTGTTAATACCAAGAAATAGTGCATCTGTGACAAAGTTTTCAAACATTATTACATGGTTGACTTATTTTCTTTATAAGATGAATCAATTTTTCCAGCATCCGCCACAGCGCCCTCTGGTATTACAGCGCTGGGGAAATCCACTGCCGCTACTATGCCCACACTTAGCACAGTCACCACGTGAGTATTTTATCAATTTATTAGCTTTACCTTTACGCAAGTCCCAACAACAACTATACAAAGTTTCAAACAATGCAACAAGACATTGACAATGAATGGGCAGACAATCAAATTTATTTTATATTATTTAAGACCTAATACAATGTAATCTTAGCCTAGCCTATACTACTAATTATATCTTTTTTTTTTTTATCCACAACAAGTTAGCCCTTGACTGCGATCTCACCTGATGGTAAGTGATGATGCAGTCTAAGATGGTAGCGGGCTAACCTGTTAGGGGCATGGCAGTTATATTAAACCCACACCCCTTCGGTATCTACACGGCATCGTACCGGAACGCTAAATCGCTTGGCGGCACGTCTTTGCCGGTAGGGTGGTAACTAGCCACGGCCGAAGCCTCCCACCAGGCCAGACCAGGGAAAATTCAGAAATTATAAATTCCTAAATTGACCCTGCCGGGGATCGAACCCGAGACCTCCGTACGTTAAGGCAACAGCGCCACACACTGCGCCACGGAGGTCGTCAAAACACTAACACTAGACACGTTAAACATTTATCATCAACAACCATTGAACATGATATTGTCTAAATATAATATAAAAGGAAAAAGTGACTGAATGACTTATTCAAGGGAAAACCCCTTACCTCAGGGAATAACGATAATAGCTCAGCGATAATCGCGTAAGCCTCCGCTAAGAAAGATTTTTTGAAAATTCATTTAAATTCAAAATTTGGGTTTAAATTGGAATGAAAATCTTAATATTGTGAACGAAGCTGCGGGCAAAAGGTAGTTAATAATACATTATTATTCAGTCAATTCAATTTCCTAATTTCTTTGTTTTTTCAGTACAACAACAGCGGCGGCGCCCCCCGCAGCAATTTCATCAATAACATTCGCTCAACTGGAGGAAAGCATCAACAAGTGGACACTAGAGCTTGAGGAGCAAGAGAGGACCTTCATCAACCAGGCCACTCAGATCAACGCGTGGGACAGGCTCCTAGTGGCCAATGGAGAGAAGGTAAGTCGACTTGTTGATAAATAAGATATTATGTACAATGAAGGAAACCATCAACAAGTGGACACTAGAGCTTGAGGGCAAGAGAGGAACTTCATCAACCAGGCCACTCAGATCAACGCGTGGGACAGGCTCCTAGTGGCCAATGGAGAGAAGGTAGGTCAACTTGATGATAAATACGATATGTACAAAGGAGGAAAGCATCAACAAGTGGAAACTAACACTTATAAGCTCACTTCGTTGTCCGTATGTCTGTCAACCACCTTTTTCAAGTTGAAACTAAGATCAAATACTTAGGTCTACGGCTCTTGGAGCTGTAAAAAAATCAAGCTTCTAAGTCAACGTAATCAAAATATACGGCCGGTTATGCCGCATATTTTGACACTCGCCAATAAATCAAAACAATAGGGTACTTCCCGTTGACCTAGAATCATAAAATTGTATAGATGTATGGATGGATGGATGCATGTTTGTTACTCATCACGCCTGAACGGCTGACCGGATCTGAATGAAATTTGGCACAGAGATAGATTATAGTCTGGAATAACACATAGGCTACTTTTTATCTAAATTAAAGAGTTCTCACACTCGACCGGTTTTTTATCACAGATTCTAGAACTGAACGACGCAGTGGAAACAGTGAAGAACGAACAGACAGGGTTGGAGCATGAGCTGGACTTTGTGTTAGCGCAACAGAAGGAACTAGAAGCTCTGTTGGCACCCCTGGAAAAGCAACTGCAAGAAGACTCTGGAGATAGGATGCGGGATCCGGAGAGGGAACACATGTGAGTTATAATTACTTTACCATACATTTTCTCTTATAGTTGATTACTTCACCGCTATTAAAACTATAACGTACGGTTTTGCCACCCTAGGGCGTTAATTATATGTATATAAGATAACAGATATTAGTCTACAAAGGAGTGCAGTATTAACTATCGCACTAGCGCGGTAATGTAATGGCCGCCATACAAAACCTTAGCGGTTTTGATTCTGCTATCTAGGTTGAGGTATTTTGTAGTACCAAGTAATTAATAGTATATTATATAGTAGTCAATCTTTGGTCCCGACTCCTGAGTCCCGACCATGAAAAGCGAGAGGAGAACAATACCTACGTATTCTGATTTACCTGCTTGAGTAATGTTTATTGATTAGGTATTTTAACATTAGCGGTTTCTCAGACAGTTTTTCTAAAAAAATACCGTTACGTAATAAATCTTGAATGAATTTTATGTTGAAATGTTCAGGTATTCGCTAGCAGAGACTTTAGACACGCAACTCCGCCAAATGTCCGAAGACCTGAAGGAAGTTATTGAACATCTAAATGAAACTAATAGAAGCCAAGATAGCAATGATCCAGTGAGTATATTCTTAAAAACAAGTTTTTTTTTAATCTACTACAAGTTAGCCCTTGACTGCCTGATCCTGATCTCACCTGATAGTAAGTGGTGATGCAGGCTAAGATGGTAGCGGGCTAATCTGTTAGGGGCATGGCAGTTATATTAAACCCATACCCGTTTTCCGTTTCTACACGGCTTCGTACCGGAACGCTAAATCGCTTGGCAGTACATCTTTGCCGGTAGGGTGGTAACTAGCCACGGCTAAAGCATCTCACCAAAACAGACCAGAGAAAATTCAGAAATAATAAATTCCCAATTTGACCCTGCCGGGAATCGAACCCGGGACCTCCTACGTTAAGACAACAGCGCTCAACACGGCGCCAGGGATTTTGCCAAAGTAGAAAGTAGCCAGGTTATCTGGTAATGAAAAAACCTTAGACTTAAGGCCCTGTGTAGCGTAAAAGGGGGTTTTAAAAGCAGTGAATCCATCAAACGGAATTTATGCTTGTAAAAATAATTTGCTGTTTTCAAGACCTCTAAGCAGCCATTGACGCATCCCAAAACACAATTTAAAAAAAATCTGCATTGAAATATATTTTAAACATACCCCTTAATTTACCTTTTAAAGCAATTTTTCTCCTTATTGAAACTAATAATTTGCTCTAGAAATATAAGATACATTTCTAAATCAAACACATTGTCGGATTAATTTGTATTGAACAGTAAATATTTATTTTTTTACAAATGATTTCTTAAATTTTTTGCGACATGCGCTTGGTCGATTTCACCCGCGCGCGCCTGTATTTTGTTCTCGTCAGCTCACAGCGCCTTAATAATATACAACTTAACCGTTGACTGTGATAATATCAACTGATAGTAAGTTAGAAAATAACTGGTAAACTAGTCACGACCGAAGCAGCCCACCAGAAAAATGTTTTACACTGCTACTGTCACTAATTTCAGCCCTTAATTGATATAATATTTATTTCAGATAGTGCAAATCGGGCGCATATTAAACGCCCATATGTCTTCAATGCAGTGGATAGACAACTCCATAGCGCAGATATCCACCAAACTTGACACGCTCAAAGCCACGCACGACACGCTGCGACGCGACAACGAGAGATCATTCCAACTCACGTACAATTAGATTCGGCTTATTTACGACCAAAATAATGTAATTAGGTTGTTGTTGTTTTTCATTTTGTCCCCTTTCGGAACAGGCAAAGGTCTAAGACCATACAGCCTATTCAGTTAAGTAATGAGGGCGAAAGTGCACTAGACCGAATAGGGATGATGCCTATATCATAAATAAATTATTTCTAACTGATTATTAAATAGAGGGTCTTCCAAACGACCTAAAATTCACATCCTCGGTTAGTTTTAAGTTTGATAACCATTTCAAAATATAAATTATAGAAAAAAAATGCGTTGAAATTGGATGGCGTCACAACTGAATTTCATACAAATTCCATACTAGAAGTGGGTTTTTGAGTTTGATAAAGAATTGCTGATTTGATTGAGTTGTCATCATCCCTGTTAGGGCGAAAATGCACTAGACCGAATTGAATGTATGAAACAAAATGAAAAAGTACTGAATTCGGATCTCAGTGACATAAGTCTGATCCGAATTCGAGGTAGCTTCTTGCGCTGCTTTCTCGGATTCATATCGGATCAATAGAGAGGCTCCAAAAGGCGTCAGAATGTGATTTTTTTATTTAAAAGGCACAGTGGCCTTTTTACGTTAGGTCGGTAAAATATCGAATGCGTCGGTCGCAATCGGCTTTCGGGCAACTTTCTTCAAACGTCAAACGCGCACCAATCACTCTTTCGATATGTTGTATGGAATATTTGTGATGTCATAAAAATTTGACACACATTTTTACTTCAATCGGTAGTTTTAAATGCAAACAAAACGATAGGGTCTAACAACGGAGAAGTCTCAAGAACCGAGCATTTCACACGTTGTTGTCTCCAAGTTAACGTTGACACTGGCGGAATTACTGCGGACCACCAAACCGCAGTACTAAAGGCCATAGATAAGAGAAGAAGAAGAAACATAAAACTACCAGGGTACGTGGATATTACGACTTTTGGGAGATCCTCTATTTAATAATCACTAAAAAAATAATTTATTTGACTAGTTGTCAAATACCCAATTATCTGTAATTTGGTTGCAATGTAAATTGTTTACATTAGTCTTACCGAAAGCCGCTGCAATTGTGTATGGCAAAACCGACCTAATTTAAACACATCATAAAGCAGTGGATAGATAATTCCATAGCGCAAATATCCACCAAACAGTAGGGCGATAGTGTAAAACTCGCATTGAATCATTGTTAGTCTTAATTGTTTTGATTGTCTGAATTTATGGTACTTATGCTGCGTCAAATGACCAATAGTGGAAGAACGTTAACTAATCAGAGGTGATTGCGATCGTTAGACTAGTTGTCATTTTAGGGTATGTTCCGATATACACTGCGAGCACTGTAAGGTGTGACGCCAATTTAGTATTTAGTGAAGCCGTTCCTTTATATTTAGCTGTACTGGTTACTGTTTAAAACGGAACGCAATCCAGCTGTCATCACGTGATCAAAGCACACACAGCACCTTACCTCGAAAACGCCAGTGCTCACAGTACAGAAATGGCGATGATTTATGAAGTCATAATTATATTTCCCTAGGATACTGCGGCAGTATACTGTCAAGTGTCAGTCCATAACGGAACGAATTTCTCCCCAGTGCAGTGCAATAAACAGTGCTCGCAGTGTATATCGGAACATATCCTTAGACAATCGCCCTGTATACTAACACATTGTGACACGATGAGTTCCAGCTCCAGCAAAATGACGTAAATTCTAATTAGTGCCGTAGCAAAAGTTGACCTGGCCGAATTCAATCTGGACAAAGGTCGAAATTAGAAATCGTAAGGCACGGTTAAACACGTTGCGAATTCGCAAGTTTAAGCCCTCATGAGAACATGATGTGTATTTAGAGCTTAAACACCCTTTTTGGACTGAATTTCTGAATAGTCTAGTGTTATTAAACAAATAATAAGTTTCTATTGTATGAAAAAATTATCGTCCTTCATTAAAATTTTAAATAAACAATCTGTTCTAACTCTGTTTTTTTATTTGCATGAATACTAGTCTGGCTACGCTAATACTGCAGCAGTAAGAAAATGGTAGAATTTGATAATCTATACTAATATTATAAATACGAAAGTTTGGATGGATGTTTGTTACTCCGGAACGGCTGAACAGATCTGGATGAAATTTGGCACAGAGATAGATTATAGTCTGAAATACCCCATTAATTTTTAACCCCGCGGGAACCAAAAAAACTCAATCCACGTGGACGAAGTCGAGGGCATCAGCTAGTTAAAAATAAAGATGCGGTTCCAACATCTGCCTGCGGCGGATGCTCGACTACTTTGGTCACATTGCCGGGTTAAGCTGCATTGAAAAGCTCATCATCTCTGGCAAGATTGAAGGATAGAGGACAGACGAAGCCCGAGACGTCGCGTTGGTCTGACCAAATAAAAGAAGCGGACGACACTCCGGTCTGCAGTGGCTTTCGCACGGCCTCCAATAGGGAAAGATGGCGTAACACTGAAGGCGGTAATATCTCGAGGGAGCCACGACAAAGTTGAGGAAACGACACGGGAAGAAGAATCAGTATGATTTTTCTAAGCTTTTCATTGTCGCTAAGATCGTATGGATTTATAGCTACCAGAAACCCAAGAAGCCAGCCCTAAATCTAGTATTTAATCCATACTATTATTACTAGTGGTTCGCCCCGAACTGAGACCTCGCGGCGCCATCTATTGACATAAATGTGAAGTTCTGTTAAAAATACTGAAGCTTATTAAAAATTAAATAATTCTGTTTCCTTACAATATTTATCTAATATTGGTATTTTTGTTCAAGTACAGGATATAATTCAAATAATTGATCAAGTTTCAGGCTCAGTCTTTCAGAAAATTTAGAGTTCTGATGTCAACTTTGGACGTTAGAAAATCTCCACTTTGAAAGCCCCCCATTTCGTCAATTTTGGGGGAAAAATTAAAAAAATATATTTTTGGACTCTATTCCTAATTATCTTTAAAATGATATACCGCAACCCTATTTAACTTTATAAAAAATATTTTACTTCGCATTCGCTTCTATGAGAGCCCCCCTGAAATAAAGATTTTTATAACTTTTTAAGCCATATTCGGCGGGAGGCCATTGGTTTACATATTATATTCAAAGCTGAAGTAATTACGTTCAGTAATTCAGAAGTTATAATGCTCTGACAGACGGATGGACGGACGGACGGACAAGTGCCAATTCACTCAAGTAGACTCAGAGACCTTCGCTTCGCTCGGTCATATAAATGCGAAAGTTTGTCAGTCTGCTACGCTTTTACGGCCCAACCGTTCAACCGATTTCGATGAGATTTGGTACAGGGATATCCCGGGGAAGGACATAGGTTACTTTTATCCCTGAAAGTTGAGCAGTTCCCGCGGGAATCAAAAATCCTAATCTACGCGGACGAAGTCGCGGGCCATCATCTAGTAAGTATATATAAGAGCTAATAATATGTAAACACTAAGGCTAAAATAAAACTCCTTTGCAGTTTGCCTAATAAACAATCCCTGTAATAAAGCACTGTAATTTCACATCCTCTTGAGTATGTAAGCACAATATCACTAGCTTCTTATGCACTATGCTGCAAATTGTCCTGTTATGTGAAATCTGGTCCGCACTTAGGAACATTGAAAATTTCTTAGCGTCGACTCTGCAGTGGCACACTTTTGATATGTCTTCATTCACTTGGCTTTCGGTTTCAGAGTCTGAATGTTCTATTGGACCTGAAAAAAAGTTTTTGAAGTGAAAACTTCTTTAGCTGCGTTGAACACTTTTTGGTAGGGGGTAAAAATGTGGATTCGCGTGACCGACATGCTCGCGAACCGCGACTTTTTATTTCATTTACATTTATTTTTAAAAAATCGTTTTCACGTAGGCAGTCCCTTTGTTTTTTTTTAAATTTCACTACATCTACAACAGGACTTCCGGTTGCCTGCGCACGTTTGTGTGAGTGAGCTGTTTCGAAAGTTTCTAGGTAGTTTCCATACTGGTTGTATCTGTTTACTGTGTATATGTCACCGTAACATTGTAAAATCAGTTAGATTTAATCTAACGGTTTCTGTCCCGCGAGATTATAAACTGTCGAAAGATTGTGAACCGTTCAATGTTCTGAGTATTAATTTATGAAATATTTATTGTTTTTACGTTTTCTTGTCTCTTTCTTGTACAGTTCGCGCGCGAGTTGAATGCAGAGTAAATGTAAGTGTCACCATACATTTACTCTGCATTCAACTCGCGCGCGAACTATGGATTAGGTTAGGGCTTGACATGAATATTCAGGTAGTGCCCGGCCGCAGGCCGGGCACTTAGGTTCTATCGGGTTAATATACCTAATATATTACAATTTACCGAAAAATAACGCGTTAAATTGTAAGCAGTATGTTACGGTTCACAATCTGTCGACAGTTTATAATCTATCGAGATAAAAAACGTTATATTATAATCTATCGGTTTTTACAATCTTACGGTGACATACTCGTATATACTTTTAATAAACCTACCTTCAAATGCTTCAACTCTCAAATTCTTAAACCGTGTGGACACTTTGGCCATGTCAGTCTTGATCTGAAATGTCAGCCGGCCCTCAGCTGACGCTCGGATGACGACCTCTTGTGCCATGGTCCGCATCCGATCTATTGTTGTACGCAACTGCTTCAGGTTTGGCAGTTCTATTGAGATCTGGAATTACATTTCATCATCGATATATAATATAGCTACTAGATGAACCCTTTCAAAGAAAAAAGTTTGGCGTCCGACTTGTGGTGCATGCACCTCACCTGTATAAGCCTGTCCTTGTCCCCGCCATAGCGCTGTCCCGCTTTTCAGACTAGATGGCGTTAGTAAAATAACTCCACATTCCTTGTTTGACAGGGCCCGTAGATGTATTGAGGTCTTTGCATTTTATTGATTTTGTTATAAGAATAGTTTTAATTAGTTGAGGGACGAGTGGCCTAGTTGCGACAACTCATATCAGTCGATTGCAATTGTTAAGCAACGTTGACCCAAGTCGGTAACTGGATGGGTGACCGAATTTGGAAGTCCGAATTTGGTCTTTTCGTTACCTTCGTGCCTCGGAGAACACGTTAAAAAGTTGAAATAGTACTCTTGGTGGAGTTGTGAGGAAGGACCTGGGAACCCACCGCATTATCCTCCCAAGAAAATTCCTGCCATTAAGTGATTAATGGAAAGGAGGTACGACCCTCAGCAATGAAGAATACGACGCAGAGGGAGAGTTTTAATTAATTTTCATGTAGGCATAGGTACCATCACGTAAAAAGAACGATGAGGGACAGTGGACGTGATGTGTCTAATCATTCATTTTAGGTAATTTCAGGGCGGTAATCCTAGGGCCGTGAAAGCGTAGCAGACAGACAGACACACTTTCGCATTTATAATATCAGTATAGATGAGATAATGTGTCTGTCTGCAACGTTTAAATTACAGCCCATCTTTTCAAAACATTTTGATCAAATTTGGTATTGAAATAGCTTTTACCCCGGGAAGGACATAGCCTACTTTTTAATCTGGAAAATTAAGGAGTTAGGAGGAATCAAAAAATCTTAATCCATCAGCTAGTTACAAATAAAACATTACAAAGAACAGTTGAAATCTTAGTTGGGTCGTATTATGCAGAAATAACTGGGAACCCAACTCATTACTATCCCAAGAAAACCCCTAGTAATATGAATTTAATGGAATGGTGTTAAAACCCTCAGCTATGACTTTTGACGACACTCCCTAGTTAAGCAGTGTTGAGCACTGTCTTAACGTGTGGAGGTCCCGGGTTCGATCCCCGGCAGGGTCAATTTGGGAATGAATAATTTCTGAATTTTCCCTGACTGGCCTGGTGGTAGGTTTCGGCCGTGGCTAGTTACCACCCTACCTCCAAAAACGTGCTGCCAAGCGATTATTAGCATACCAGTACGATGCCGTGTAGAAACCGAATAGGGGTAGGTACGGGTTTAATATAACTGCCATACCCCTAACAGGTTAACCCACTACCATCTGAGACTGCATCATCACTTACCATCTGCAGGTGAGATCGCAGTCAAGGGCTAACTTGTAATGGATTAAATCAAGTCTTACATCAGGTGTTTGTGTTCGGGGCTCTTGATATTCATTCCACAATTTCCTGGGCACCACTACTACAGGGATGTCATGCGTCACTTGTCTTGTTTGTTGAGAAGTAGAAGACGGCTGAAATTGAAAAATGAAAACTTTAATGAAACACTTAATAAATTCATATCGACACTCATATTGTGAGCATAATATCAAAAGAGCAAAGAGTTTCTTGCTGGTTCTTCTCAGTAGGAACGGCATTCAGAACCAGTGGTAGATTCAGTCGACGATTCAAAAGCACTTGTTAAAGCATTAATACGTATTTGAATTTTTTTTTAAATGAGTTTGAGTATAGAGATTTTAGAAACCCAGCGGCCTCTATTTGGAGGTTAACGTAGCTATAAATTGGCAGAGTTATCCACATTATATAACTTTTCAGAGTCATCAACATTATTATGGAACAAACTCATCACACTAGGGAGTTACTTCAGGTTAGCTGCTTGTTCTGATAACAAAATGTGTAAATACAGAGAACACACCACAATAATTTAATGAAAAAGAACCTTTAGCATAATTACCATTTCAATTTCTAATGTTAAGCACGGACACTGTTTCTTCGTTAGTTTCATTTTCAATGTCTTAGCTGATTTCAGTGTTACCAAGGATTTAGCTAGGTTTGCTGAAAATAACATAACATAATTATGTTATGCAATGTTGTTGCTGGCTCTTCTCGGCAGAATCTGCTTTCTGAACCGTTGTAGAGTTAAAACATGACGTAGCATAAGAGACACCTGTAATGTCCTACATGTTTTAAATAAATTGAATTGAATTGTTGACTCCAGTTGGAGTGAACCTATTGTGGAGACATGAATTTGGCTTTTTGTTCCCTTTGTGCCTCAAATGCTGTTGGTCCCAGATATCACTATTGGCCGATCGTTTAACTCGCGTATCGTCTGCGCAGTAAGAAGGGAGCGGGGGCGGGTAACGCTACACACGGAGTCAATAATCCAAAGATTTATCTCGAGATAGACATTGTTGGTAAAGAATAAAATAATAAGTATCTTTTTTTAATCCGTTAACATCTCCCCCCGCTCCCTTCTTACCGCGCAGGCGATACGCGAGTTAAACGGTCGGCCTGTAATGCCTGATATTAAGTGCGCGGACACACTATGTGGAACTTCCGCGGCGGAATTTCGGCGGCTGATTTTCCGTTCCGACGTATTCGGCTGAGATGACACACCATTTACGGCCGACGGAATTATCATAATGTGTCGTTTCCTATACAAAATGCATAGAATGCGTTGTTGCCGAACTTCCGCCAGACGAAATTCCGCTGTACGCCAAAATGCGACGGAATTTCGACCAGTGTGTCATAGGTAACTAAAAAAGCATTGTGAGCATAACCGGGAGGAATTTCCGTCGCGTACATTTCGCATAGTGTGTCGCTACACTAACAGTTAAATTGTGGTAGCTGACAAGTAGTTTAACCATAATATGCGAGGATCTGGGAACACAAAACCTTATAAATTATCTGCCCAAGAAAACTATAATGTGAATAATAGAAAGGGGTCACAAGTCTCCACCCTCAGCTCCCCTCCAAGAGGAGTATGATGCATGCACAGAAATGTGCACTTAAAATCATTGACTAAAAACTCTTAAATAACTGCATTATTTAAAATATAATTAAATTGTTTAATTTCAGGCAGGGACCCACAATATAAAATTAAAATTGCAAAATAATAAAATAAAATTAAATGTAAGAGCTACATTATAATAATATCATAATTAAGGTGTCAATATGGCACTAGTGGTATACTATAAAGCATTGAAATTTAAACTGTATGGTCATACTATTAAGTTATACATGTCACCGTAAGATTGTAAAAACCGTCAGATTGTAATCTAACATTTGAATCTCAATAGATTGTATATGTTATATCAATTTAATCCATTATTTTTCTGTGAACTGTAATTTATTAGGTATATTAACCCGAGAGAACCTAAGTGCACTACCTGAATATTTAACCTGCCTAACCTAACCTATAGTTCGCGCGCAGAGTAAATGTATGGTGACGCATACATTTACTCTGTATATATATAATAATAATAATATAATAATAAGCTTTATTTTTCTCCATCTGTTACAATTTTTAGTTATTATGTTAGTTGTGTTAGTTGGGTTAATAATCATTATTGAGATTTAAAGGTAAGTGTTAGTTGGTTAGTAATTTTAGCTTCAGATGGGTCCCATATCCTGGGTAAAAGCCTCCTCCATTTTGTGCCAAGTCACTCTGTATATGTAATACAATAAATATTTCAAAAATTAATACTCAGAACATTGAATGGTTCACAATCTTTCGGCAGTTTACAATCTCGCAGGATAGAAACCGTTAGATTATAATCTAATGGTTTTTACAATTTTATGGTGAGATACATATTTCTATTTATCACCAGCAAAATCGCCTACCATCCTGTGTCATCTAAGCCTTCCACCATCTGTTACTACTAGAGATTGCAGTCATGGGCTATGTTGTAAATGTATGTTGTAAATGTATGTGTATGTTGTGTGTTGTTACCTGCTGGCTAGGCTGCCTTTCCACCAGAGATGTGCTATGATGCTAAGCTATGGATGCATGTCAAACCTACCAATATGAGTGCTTGATCGAACAACTTGCGATCGAAGCGATTAAAATCAAGTGCTTCTATTGATGGGTTAGACACATTCAAAGCTTAGCAACGTAGCACATTTCTGGTCAAAATGCACCCCAATAGCAAATATTGCATTGGAATAATGCCATGTTTTACTTACCCGACATGACTCCCAAATAAATATCCTTATGCTCTTCATCAATACCAATCATTTGATACTCAGAAAAAAAGATAGCTTGAGGTATCTCACACCATAACACGGGAGGTGCTGGGCCACTATTTTCCTCACTAACTATGAAGTATATCTTATCATCAGACAGTCGCAAAACGCACTCCTTCGACAATTTTGATATGGTTGTCACAATGTCTGGAAGGAAGGATACAGTAGGTACAATATTATATTTTTAACTTTCACTTTGTATGTAATTAATACTAGCTATAATGTCTGGCATCCGTCGCAATGCCGGCTCCTCATCAAGGAACATATACTCCTCATGCTACCTCGGTAGTAAATAAGTGTAATTGCTACCTAATTTGTAGAGTAGGTAATTATTGTAACATCGGAAACCTTCAGGCGAGTGCCAGCAACAGCTGTACATAAAAAGTTGCTACAAAATCGATTTAATGATGCGTGATGGCTAATGTAAATCGTTTATATAATTTAGGAACTTGTTAACTTGTGAATTCTCTCATTGGGCCTGCATCTACCATAACGCCACGAAACTTCATAACTTCGGTTCACACTTCACTATGACTTTAATTTAACTATTAGCATTAGCTTCAATTCTCAAAATTAATTTGTTGTAAAATAAATGCCACAAAATTCCCGATCACAAAAAGAAAACAACTTCTTTTTCTGGTCGGTGAACAGAAAACAAAACCACAAAACTTCAACTGCTTCAAACTTTTCGCGGGTACAAGCAATGCAAATTATTGACAGCTGACATTGGTCTTTTTTTTTTAAATATTTTTTTAACTAGCTTTACGGCTCTGGGTTACAGACACATTTGCCACCAGCACAGACTACTAGATCTATTGTAGACAGAGAAAGAGATATAGACATGGTATACATATACAGTATGCGATAGCAATAGTCTTAATGCGATATTTTCTTAATGTTAAATATTTTTTTGTTATTTCTATACTATGTAGCATTCATGCGAGTCTTTAAAAATATAACCTGTTTTATCTGTAACAATCAGGTCAAAATTGTAAACTTATGTATTATGTTATGTTTTCGTATTTATTTTCAGTTCGGCTTTTGCAGTTCGTAAACTATAAGCACAGTTACCACTTTTTGTACGAATATGGGCGAATAACAAAAATGACACAGGATTGTCTGACCTAAACTGTTGGATGAGTCAAACCAAAAAAAAAGTGATACGCTGAGCAGGACAAGAGAACATTTTCTTGCTCTTTCACTCCTTGGCATTAGCTTATAATATACTCATTTCGCTCACCTGTGGTATACATTGTATCCTCTTCGACTACTCTTTTCAAACATGATTAAACTTTAAGGTATGTTCCGATAAACACTGCGAGCACTGTTCAGTGCTCTTACTGGGGAGAAATTCATTCCGTTATAGCCTAACAGTATATAGCCGCAGTATCCTAGGGAAATGTATTATGTCGTCATAAATCGTCGCCATTTTTGTACTGTGAGCACTGGCGTTTTCGAGCTAAGGTGCTCTCAGTGCTGACTGCGTTCCGTTATAAACAGTAACCGTACAGCTAACTATAAATTAATGGCTTCGAGGTATACTAAATAGACGTCACACCCAGTGCTCGCAGTGTATATCGGAACAAACCCTTAGACTCTTGTAATTATAACCACGAAGCTATAGGAATGGATATATCCATACATACTTAGATTATAATTGCGAAAGTGTGTCTGTCTGTATGTCTGCATATGTCTGCTACGCTTTAACAGCCCATCTTTTCAACCGATTTTCATGTAATTTGGTATAGAAATAGGTTATATCCCAGGGAAGGACATGGATTAGGAGAAGGCTACTTTTTTATGGATTGTTGCTAACAGAAGAATTAACTGTAACCCAAAAAAATTACTAGCGTGGGCATTGACGGGGCATTGCGGGCTGAACAGACACATGTTCAGCCTAAAGCTCCAAGAAACAGATATGTGCAGGCTTTGCTGTGAGGCTGAGGAAACACCTTTGCACTTTATATGCTACTGCCATGCTTTAATGCACAAACGTAGCCTTCTCCTAGGGAAACACCTAATAGAACCCGAAGAGGCAAAGAAAATCTCGGCCAAAAAGTTGCTGCTGTTCCTAGCGGCAAGCAACATTGGTCAGGAACTTTAGATAGTGGCGATCACAATAGATCGGAAACGTTCAAAGTGATACTGGGTCTCCTTACAGAGCCCTGCAAATCCGCATCAAGAGGAAGAAGAAGAAGAACTCAACAAAATACTCATGAATGTGGATGTGTCATTTTGATACAAAAAGTTAGAAGTTTAAGTAAACTTAACAAGAAAAATATTCCACAGGGCTTGAAAGGGGGGTTAAAATTTTAAAATGGGGTTAGTACTGTGATCAAGTAGGGTTTAATTCTAAAATAAAATTTAAAAAAAAACACTGTTCCCCGCCTTCAATTTCTGAAGTTTGCAAAGTGAAAAATCTGAAATAATTAATAGGATTATTTGAGTGTTTGAATCTATTTGCTTTGTATTTGTTTTTCTGAGCCAACTTTAATAATCTGTGTTTCCTCTTACCTCATATTTAAAGTCATATTTTATGACTCTGGTTATCGTGTCTCTGTTTATGACCAATTTAGTGCAGCAGTGATTGGTTGAGACTTCAGATTATTCAATAAGACGTAATATCATAATCTCTATCATACTATGGATTGGAACATAGATGTAGAATTTTAGTACCTTGAAGTTATTAGGTTTAGTCCCGTCAATTTAGTTATTAGTATTAGAAGAATGAAATATGTACTAGATGATGCCCGCGACTTCGTTCTCGTTTATGTTTTTAGATCATGGAACTAATAAGTACTATTAGTTCCATGTTTTAGATTTACCTCAGATTAAGTAACCTTATGTCCTTTATTATTATTTATTGATATACTCCTTTTTTTTCTATAGTCTAAGATTTACTCCAATGAATAAGGAAACCATAAGGAAACAAAACTCTGACGTGAATGCTACACATAGATAAAGACGTGATAAAGACATAGACACTGAGCATAGACAATATTTCAAATGTATTTCCTATTTTTAGTCTGTGCTACTTGGTACTTCCTGCAAGATGGCGAATGACGTTTACCATAATATTTATTTACAGTAATTTCAACCATCTCTTTCAACCTTAAGATATTTTACTATGGATTGACAAAGACAGCAGAACTTCTATTTTGATTGTAACGAATATTAACGAATTGTGGTTATTTTAGTTTGAGATTTTATTTATTTACTTACTAGGTAAGTTTTTGCGCTATATTAACTTATTCATTCCCACCCTCACATTATTTATGTCTCGTTTTTGCAAGCCTTTAATCTTATGATTAAGTATTCCGCTACAACGAAATAAATGCACAGTCAAGGTATGTTTAGTACGAGGTGTGTTGACTGATCGATAATGTCGTCATTTCATAACCAAACAATTTTTATTAAACGATTAAAGTTACATTTAATTCGCATAACACACTGTTTCGTCGTTTATAAGCAAAGTATATATTAAACAACAAATGCAATTTGTATTTCTAAAGATTGTTTATTTTAATTTTTCGTGGTTTTGGGTTACCGTTGGGTAACGATTTTCCTTCGAATTCGATCTTCAAATATTTAACGGAATAAAGTTTTGAAATAGGTACTATAAGTAACTAGTGAGAGACGGCTTTTCATAAATTAAACTATCGATGGTTTGCACTCTAATAACTTTATGAAAATACTTCGAATCTAGAAATATCGACAAGATTATTCCGTAATAAGTTCAATGTCGGTCGCCATCATTGTCGATTGTCGAGTACTAGGTACGACTACGATACGATTAGTTTCTCATTAAATCCTATTGAGAATCTTGAGAATACCTATTCAGACTTACGCAGAAAATAAGTTGATATGTATTTCTGTGTTATTTAACATTATTTAGGTACCATAATATAAAAGTTGCAAAAAATCAGTAGAGGTAGTTCTTTCGTTTTAGAGATATTTTCCGACTTCCAAAAAGGAGAAGGCGCAATTCGGCGCAGTGTTTTAGTATGATGTGTGTCGCCGCTGGCCAATATTATGGAAATATATTCGATGGCCTATACCGTACCCGCTAAAATCGGTCGCTAAAAATCGCCGCATGATTACGTCTGTTTTCAAAAAATCAATAATTACTTAAAAATTTTATGATTGTAATTGGACAATTTTTTGTTATTGCATCCGATTTTAGCCACTAGCGAGAGTATCCAATAGGCAATCTGAGGCGATTGTAAATTATTGTGATCTGCACTGTTGCTATAATTTTTACTTTATAGGGCCACAGACAGCTTGTCATATTTTAGAATACTGTAGTGACTACGCTACCATATCCCGTATTTTCAATGTTTGACCACCTATTTGCCCTCGAGGGCAAACTTGGGAGGTCCCGGGTTCGATCCCTGCCAGAATCAATTTGAGAATTTATAATATTCTCTTGTCCTGGTTTGGGCTATGGTTAGTTACCACCCAACCGGCAAAGACGTACCACCAAGCGATTTAGCGTTCCGTTACGATGCCGTGTTCTAAGTCTAACGGATCAACAGGTTAGCCATGTTCCATCTTGGACTGCATTGACATTTGACACCAAAATGAGATTGACGTCATGTCGGCCCCTTGTAGTGGAATAAAACAATATTAAGTTACCCATGGTAAATTATGCATTGATAAATGCCAATTTTTATATTTTACAGCATGGAAGACAATGAAAAACCGAAACTTGCGTATCAGATAGGAAGACTAAAACTTCTTCAGGCAAAAATCTCATCTGAGGAGAAAGAAGACTACGTGGTTGCTGAAATAAAAGAAGAGCCGTGAGTAAAATAAAAATTTATCCTCTACTTAATATCATAAATGCGCAAGTGTCTGACTGTCAGTTATATTTACACTCCATAACCCGGATTTGATGGAATTGATTACAGAAATGTAGCTTATCTCGGATGGACGTTACTTTTTGTCCCAGCAAATCTAAAAGATTTTTGAAAACCTAAATTTACGCAGACTTAAGTTGTGGGCAATGGGCATCATCTAGTAATCATTATAAATATAAGTTAAAAATTCTCACATTACATCACATCACATTTCTTCTTCCTAATGCATATTTTTTGTAGTGAATATGCTTATGTTTACGTTAATCAGATCACGTGAGATGTTTAAGGGTTGTGCACACAAATTGCGATGCAGTTCTGTAGCATAAAATAATCTCATTCTGGAATATTATGTGAAACTTCAATACAAAAGAATTAATATTTTGCCGCTTTTGAGGAGATAAGGGCATTTTTGATATAGTTTTGTATATTTGTTGACAGCGCCATCTATTATCATTATTTAGACCTACTTACAAGACCATCAACTTACTACAGTTGTACGTAAGATGCCGTATTCTTTGAAAGTTGAAACGATTAAACTTTAGCAACATCAACGACGTGAACTTTTTAATAGTTGTATTTCTGTTTGATAATTGATTAACATATGTAATTAGTACATTTTATATAAGATAATAATGGTTGCGGCAGAACTGTTAATGCGGGCGACATCTATTAACATTATTGTGAAGTTTTGAAAAAATAGTCACACATTAAAAATTAAATAATTTCTTTTCTTTATAATATTTCCCTAATTTTAGTATTTGTTGTTCAACTACCGGATGAAATTATGCAAAAGTATCAGCTTTTAATGTAAAGCCGTTTTTGAGATAGCGCCTGGACAAAACATCTTCACTTGGAAAGCCCCCTATTTCGTCAATTTTTGAACTAATAATTTAAAAGAAATATTTTTGTACTATGTTCAGAATCCTTTTGAAAAACATGCCTATGTAACGCCATAAAAACATTTTACTTCGCATTCGCTCCTATGAGAGTCCCCCTGAAATAAAGATTTTTGTAACTTCTTAAGCAATATTCGGCTTTAGGCCGTCGGTTTACATATTATGTTTTTTAAAGTACTTACGTTCACTGATTCAGAAGTTATTAGGCTATGACAGACGGACGGACAAGTGCTAATTCATTCATGTAGACTCGCACGGTCAATAATATAAAACTTTATGTTGTTCGACGTTTTTGACGAGAGTGGCGACTTAAGCTAGTCACAACTCACATTATACATAGGTATAAAATTATTTGTGAACATTGTATATTGTTGCATACCTACCTAGATAGCTGATAATATTATGAACGTAACTTTTTTTTATCCACTACAAGTTAGCCCTTGACTGCGATCTCACCTGATGGTAAGTGATTATGCAGTCTAAGATATGGTAGCGGGCTAACCTGTTAGGGGCACAGTTATATTAAATCCCTACCCCTATCAACTTATCAATCAGTTTAGTTTATTAAATTCAAGAATAAAGTACTCGACTAGGTTCTACTGTAAAAATACATTTCGACATATTTTTCGATAATACACGCCCATCCCTATTCCCGGTGGTCCATATCCTAATTCTTCATATTGTTCTTCATGGATTAAAAATCAATAGATGAAAATAATATCAAAATAATTTAAAAAATTCAATATTACTGAAATTCCACCTCCAGGGGCACCCGGCCACCCGCTACGGGGCGAGTCGGGTGAGACAAAACAGGTATATAATATGCCGGTTTCCGCGCTCACCGCCGCGCCCCCGGCCTCATTCGCTGTTCGCTCAGTCAGGACCATAGATTAATATGGTCAGGACCTGTCCGGCTTAGCACGCGTCTGTCTCGGTTTACGATCGAGATTCGATCTAAAAAATAAATAAAATAATTCGTTGGCATCCGTGTCCACAAAATATTAAAAAGTTGGTTTAATTGTCTATTCTTAGATTTTGGCGCGAAAAACACTTTTTTTACGTCATTTGAGAAAGTTCAACTTCAAACTTCAAAGTGAAATGTTTCAATAGCAATGATTCTAAGGTCAAGTTATGATAAGGGTGGTTAATTTCGTCACACGCCTCGTAATTAGTGTTTAAGCAATGCAATATCAAAGTAATGAAGAAGACGACTTGCAATATCGGATTTTCGGCGATTCCTTCATCTTTCCTGGCGAAAATAATAGTGCCACAGACCGGCGTAAAAGGTTAGTTTACGTATCTTTTTTAACATCGCTTTCCAAAATATAATTATATTACTAAAATGGTTTTATTTATGCTTTGTACGAATTCCAGTAACTATTTTAATTAGGGGTGCTATTTTGATATATTTTTAAGGTTATATGATGGTTAAATATTAATTTGAAACTGAAAATAGATTTAAAGTACTCAATTACTTACTATTATTACTTTCTTTTATCAATTAAATACGATTTATTATCTTTTAACCAACTTGAAGTTTTTACTTGATACTTTCACTAAAATAAAAATAGATCTCTCTTTCTGGTGCAGTCTGGTAATAAAATACAAGCTTTTCCAATGAATACTTACAACTTACAACCAAGGCTTTGTCTATGCAGCCTATATTTTGATTTAACGACCTCTGTGGCGCAGTGTTGAGCGCTGTTGTCTTAACTTACGGAGGTCCCGGTTCGAGCCCTGGCAGGGTCAATTTGGGAATTTATAATTTCTGAATTTTCCCTGGTCTAGCCTGGTGGCTTCGGCCGTGGCTAGTTACCAACCTACCAGCAAAGATGTGCTGCCAAGCGATTTAGTGTTTGGTACGATGCCATGTAGAAACCGAATAGGGCTATTTGTTTAATATAACTGCCATGCCCCTAACAGGTTAGCCAGCTTCCATCTTAGACTGCACCATCACCACCATCAGTTGAGATGTCAGTCAAGGTCTAACTTATAGTGGGTAAAAAAACTGGCTAGAATTAGATTTTCCAATTTGTGACTGGCACTGGACCTGTAAAAAGATTCATCAAAACTTTTATGCTTACTTAGTTTAAACATAAAGTTTTTAAAAAAATACGCACCAAATTGAGATCCTCCTCCTTTTTTGGAAGTCGGTTAATAAGGAGGAATAGTACCTTCCTGTAAAAGAAATTGAAACATGGTCATTAACAGCTGAGCATGAATTTATATAATATATAAATTGGGGGAAATGTTAATAGTACATTACTGCCCAGGCTGAAAATAAAACAATTCAGGGCTGAGTTATATGGGAAGGACAAGGTGAAGCGAAGGACTTCGCAAGTTATTGAAAGAACTAGAAAT
This sequence comes from Erebia aethiops, assembly GCA_923060345.2. Lineage (NCBI taxonomy): Eukaryota > Metazoa > Arthropoda > Insecta > Lepidoptera > Nymphalidae > Erebia > Erebia aethiops. The sequence continues at coordinate 13,680,163 of OV281088.1, read as the reverse complement.
TTAATTCGCTATAATCTGCCACAGTACGTAAATCTATGATGGACAGTGTGTATCTTGCACTTGTAGCTTGCGATATTCACCACACCACACAAATCTTCCAAATTATTCTCAACATATGTTTCATTTGAACACCGGAGCATCTTCAGGAGATATTGACTCAACAATCCACAATATTTTAAATAAATAAATAAATACTCTTTATTGGTAGCAACTAAGGCTCAATTTGTTAGTACAACACACACCTTAAAAATTAAGGTGGAAGACAAGGGTCTGCCCGCGAAATTCAAATTTAATTTGGTTTTTCACAATTTGTAAACTAATACGACAAAGTAGGCTTATGGCATTCAAATTGCGCCCCTAGGAATATCATCTTCTCAGGTTTATATAAAAATCTAATGACTAATTTGTGAGTAACTCACGTCAAACTCATTATTTTGACTAATTTCTTAAACTTGACACTTTCAAGTAAAGATTTTTATATAAACCTGTGAAGATGATATTCCTAGGGGCGCAATTTGAATGCCTTATGCCTACTTTGTCATATTAGTTTACAAATTGCGAAAATCCAAATTAAATTTGAATTTCGCGGGCAGACCCTTGTCTTCCACCTTAATGTTAGTAATTACCTCCAAAAATATAAAATTTTTTATCAATATACTATTTTGGCCTCACCAACACTTGAATAATGTGTCCAAGCAATGGCGAGTCCACCTTACTCGCAAACATATTCACGATGCGGTTGGTACTTGAGCGCATCCTTGTCAGCAGTGAGGACGATTTTTTCCAGATTATGGCAAAGAAGTCGTATTAAAATAGTACATCACTTCTACTATCTACAAATCTATTAAATATCTATCTAACTAATCTAAATCGGTGTCTATTAAATAGTTTTAAAGGTTGTCTATCAAATACTTTAATAGATTGTAAATTGATTTACAATCATGCATTCATGATCCTTACCGCTTTCTTTTGGGTTTCATAGTAAAACAAGTAACCTGTAAAAGGCTGTATTTTCGGTGGGCAGTGGGGCGGAAGCGGATCCACAGTTGCGATACGCTTGTGCCATACCTACCTACATTTTGTATGAAATGTTTTCAATGGCGAGCGGAAAAAACGGCGGTTCTGCGATTCCCTAATGATTGTTAGCGTTTATCGCTCATGTACCTAGGTTGCTAACATGGGCGGGTGGGTGTATTAAAACACTGCTGGTCACCAAAATCATATAAGCGGGACGCTGCGTATTTTATTGCTCTTCCGCTCACCGCTGCCCACCAAAAATATAAACAAGCCTCCCCTTTGGCCCCAATGCTACTTATCCAATATGTTGATTGAGCAATAACTGCCCCAATGCTAACAGAAATGTTGGGAACCAATACTGGGTGGTCCTAACGTGTGCAGCAACGATATACCTAGTTAGTTTCGTTCTGTAAGCAATAGCTAAAGTACCTAGGTACAATGTACAGAAACCGTTTGAGACACGTCAGTCACTCTACGCCAGGAATGAGGACCTCATTCCAGTTTTTACTCCTTAGAGAGATACCTAGTACCTACCTACCCAAAAAAGCTGTATCTATAGTGAGCTGAGCGACTTTAAATTTGTGGACGAGGCCAACCACGACATTATGATCAAAATTAAGTAGTCACTAGCATACAGTTTAAGCCGGCAGAAGTTATGCAGTCACGGAAAACCAGGTGGGCAGTGCAGAAGGTATGACACCGAAAGTACCTATTCAACCAATTTTGCTCTTAGAGCACAATTCTCTCCGTAAAAAATAGAATAATACCTACTTAGTTAAAATGTAATATTTAGTACCTACCTACGCTATACTTATCCGGTACCATCAAAGATGCCGGTTGATGGTTGTTTCAATGGCCAAATTTGAATAAGCCGCGACCTTCAACTCGCCTCGAATCCCGCGTGCTCTCGGGGACCTTGAAACGCGCCAAGGTCTCAAGTACTCTGCCTAACATAGAGATAAAGCCTTTGCAGCAAATATCACATTCAATATTCGTATAGGCGTGCGAAGACTTCGACTTGAATAGGTAGTCGTTACTTGACTTAGCAACACTTTATTTTAGTCCCTTAACATACCTAACCATCAATTAGTTATGTATCTTAATACAATTTTCACTTGTGACCATTGGGAAATGCTTTCTCCAAATTCTGTTCTCCAGTCTTTGTTGCTTGTTGGCAGGGGCCCGTACCACACTAGGTGACATACTAGAATATACCTACTTAAAGACAAAAAAAAGTTCTTCCCCAAATTCTCAATCCATAATAGGTGATGTGATGGCTTATTGATTAAGGACCTAGGCTTATTCGGGGGGTCCGGACTCCGGAGTTCGATCACCGGCCATCCCTCTAACTTTTTGGAGTTAAAGCAATTAAATATCACTTGAAAACATTGTGAGGAAACATAATATATCAAATGCATGTGAAGTCTGCAAATTTGTACTTGGTCAGTGCGGTAGGCTGAGGCCAAAACCCTTCTTAACCTGAGAGGATCCTCGTGCTCAGCAGGGCAGTGGGCTGGCGATGGTTTGATAATGCTGAAATCGAACGTGTGACCTGAGTTGACCCACCGATGCGCTAGAGGAGAAGGAATTTGCAAATAATTTCTTCAACATGTCAGACATGAATGAAGTCATCATTCATTTCATTAAATACAAGAACACGCATTATTTGGCGTGGTATTTCCGGCCGTATATTAAACGAGTTTTTGACAACAATCCTGTCTCTGAATTCTAATCGTCGATAGTCCTATAAACGTACCTACTTATCATAATAATTATTTAACATGGGTTACGCGAATCGACAATCGACTAATAGTCACTCCATACCTACTTAAGTATTAATTAAAATCCGTAATCCGATTACGGTAATAATTTCAGACCCAACTTTTTCGGTTGCAACATCCGTCATGTCGATTTTGTTCATGTAAAATCTAGACTCTTTTCTCTTCCATCTTTTATAAATAAACTGATCTGTGTTGACACGTCATTCATCAAAATCGGCTCAGTAGTTTAGGAACATACATAAATACAAACATACTAAGACTGCTAAAATCATAAAACTTCCTTTTGGGTTTGCCGTGGTAGGTAGTCGGGTAAAAATGTACGTCTTATTTTTACGAGTAGTATCGTTTTTCCGGTGGGATTTAAGTAGTTTAGACACCAGACAAAGATAAGGACTGAATATTATTATGAGTGTTCCAAAATCCAATAATGTTCATCATTTCATTTCATAAAAAAATAGTTAACAAGTCCATTTTCTTATACTAATTAATACTTAGCTAAGTAAGTATTATAAAAATAGATGATGCCCGCGACTTCGTTCGCGTGGTTAACATTTTCCTGCGGGAACTCCTAAATTTTCCGGGATAAAAAGTAGTATGTCCGTCCCCGGGATGTAGCCTACCCAGTACCCACTCCTGTACCACATCAAAATCGAATGAAAAGATAAAGAAGGCGGGTAAGCGTAGCTGACAGAGAGACAGACAGATTAGCTAGGTTAGTCATTTGCACCTATTGTTGTACTACAAATCTACTTCCACTTGAATTTAAACATCCAGAAACCTTTAAAACAAAAACTGCACTTCGTTCATTATAGCTGCACCTAATTACTGTCTTTTCATGTGAGAACAAGTACAAACAAGTTGCTTTGACCGCGCAACCCCTCTTTCCCTGGAGGTAAACGACCAACAACGGAGGGTGGCACCCCCAAAGGTTCGATGCCGTGCCTTAATTGCCTCACGTGTATCGGCAGATGGCAGTCAAGGTGCGAGCCAGGGATGACCTTTGCCAACTTATCGATGAATTTTATTCTCATCGATAAAAATGTTACGTACTAGCGTGTTAAAATAGAGCAGCTGCTAAACTCATGCAATGAGTACTTAAAATATGCAATTATTGTATGATAAATAAAAAATTGTATGTTGATTAGAAAATTACGATTTAAGAAGGTAGGTAAATGTAATAATTATTACTTTAATTACAATTAATTATTTCTACAAGAAAGCGTCATAAAGTAACAAAATAATATTATAGGCCACTACCTGACCCGCTGCCGACTTTCGGGTGGATTTTCTGAAAATCTTTCTTTAGTATCTGCCTACTTTAAACAGAAATCCTAAATGCAAATCTCAATTTTCTAGACCCAGTGGCCTAACACACGGCTTAAGTTGACAGAAATGATATACAGTTTGAATATTGACCTGTACTTATAAGTTAATCACAACTAAAACTACACATATTATATTTAGGGGCCTATGTCTTCCATAAACTAGCTTTCAATATTAATACTGTAAAATAATGTTCTTATTATCGGCTTGATTTTATTCACCCGGTATCTCACCAAACTACAAACTCCTACTTAAACATTTCTTTGAATGAAGCCGATTGTTTGCCGAAGCACAGCTTGAAGTATCCACTTAATTGCGGAATTTTCCTAAAAAGATCGATATCGATTTAATAACTTTCGCCCATCCTTATCTAACTATTCTATGAATATCAAAGTAATTGGGGTGGCAGGACGCGACTTTCACACGACACAACTTGCATCTATTGCACTAATCGCTGCAATAAGACTGAAAATTATCACGTTATGCTTCATAAACATTCCTTTTCCGTTTTTTACCCAGTTTGTTGACATTTTGCCATGGGTTGGCTGTGAAGCCTTTTGCAGATTATAAAATTTCTTATATATAGGTATGTCACCGTAAGATTGCAAAAACTGTTAGATTGTAATCTAACTAGCGAAATTGTAAACTGTCGACAGATTGTGAACCGTTCAATGTTCTGAGCGTCAATTTTTGAAATATTCATTTTATTTTTATTTTTCTTGTCTCTTTCTTGTAGGTTAGGTTAGGGTTCGACATAAATAATCAGGTAGTGCCCGGCCGCAGGCTGGGCACTTAGGTTTTATCGGGTTAATATACCTAACAGATTACAATCTGCCGAAAAATAATGCGTTAAATTGTATTCTGTCGATGGTTTACAATTTCGCTAGTTAGATTACAATCTAAAGGTTTTTGCAATCTTACGGTGACATATATTATACAGTTTGATGTAACAGTGCTACGAAATACGAATACAGAGTAGGTACTATGCTATTATTTAGTCTTGAATCATCACTCATCAATCATAGTCACGCAATTTTGCTGTCAAAGTGAGCATACTTTTGATAGGCCCAGTTAAAAATAGGCTGTCGGGTAGTAAAAATGTTCAACATGTTGGCGTACAGAAAAAACTAGTTCAAGCACACTAGTTTCTACTACATCAAGCACATTCAGAATGAAATCGGGAGCGCAATACGTTCAGAAGTTATAAATTGAGAGAAAAGCAACATTTTTTTTAACTGTATTTATTGTAACGATTGTTATCGCCATTCGTGATTTTGGTTTCACAATGAAAAACCTCTCTTTTTAATTATACCTACTGATTATTGCAGCTATGATAGTGGGTGAGCCATTATTCGATGCGGATATGCTATATTTTTATATTACCTAGCTAGGTTAGATATTACTAATTTAAGGAGTTACTTGGTCAAGCTCAGATTCTGATAAGTGAAAAATTAGATTTAGAGACGTCTATTACGATGGTAACAGGCAAATCTATGCGCGATAATAATATTCAAAACCACGCAAGGACAGCTCCACTCGTTTTTTGTCCTATATCAAAAATCCATTGAATAGACCAGCTGTTTTTGTAACCTACTATAAGAATTACACTTACAATACGGCGGCGAACTTAAGAAATTGGGGGACCATTTATTTTTTCAGACCGTTTTCAACTTTTCAATGAATAAAGTCTACATGAGCCTAGTTTCTTTGTAAGATTCGCAATGGTTTTTTTAAACTCATAAGTTACATGGGTAAAATCTTGTATGAATGTCAAAGTTCATCAAAAATCTCGATTTTTATAAATTTTTATTCATTTGGTTTAGTAAAAATTTCGATACACACCGACCTTGCGTTTTTTTGTGACTAGGTTTTTATACTTTTCTGGGGCTGGAAACAAAAGTCCCCTGCTGAATATATCCATCGCAGAATGTACGCTAAAAATTCTTCATCAGTATATATTTTAATCTACTATAAAATACTTTATGGTCTAAGATCCCGATATAAAACGACCTTCACCGAGATGCTTATTTAATGAAACGTATTTTATATTTAATTTAATATGTCAATAAATATAATCCATATGGGTTGCCTAGCAAATTTCAGTCCAGAGTATGTTTAATTAATAATTAAAAAAAAATATTTTTTTAAACATTTCACCGGTATGATTATTAGATAAATTCTATACCAATCGAAAGTATGAAGCCCATAGAATATGCAAACGTTAGGTTGCCTATTCTTTTCCGGTCACATCTATCGGGTTGCCAGGTATAAACAGGTAAATCTGTACTAGCATTTTGCAACGGTCTGTTTATTGAATGAAATTTAAATGAAATTAAAGATTATTTTATTCTGAACACGGTGGTATAGGGTTGCCTGCGAAAAATCAGTCCAGAATTGCGGTTGTCGAATTTTAAAAAGTAAAATATTGCTCCGAGTGAATGTGTGCGACTGAGAGGTCCCAACCGACCATCCCATGCGATAGAAGAGGACACAGCATAGCAGCTGTTTAAAGTCCGCCCACTTAAAGAAAGAGAGTGCGCATGCTATTTGGGCTTGGAAAAGAAAAGGATAGCGATAGACTCGTATATACTATGCATCATTTTGGAGTAGTTTATTATTTAAGCCCAGTACTTTTTGAGAAAAATGGTAACATTGAAAAATTAAAATCATAGACTATAGTTCAGCTTGGTTGTCTATGGTCCTAAAATATATCTAAAAACCTTCTCACAAGCTATACATATCTAATGCAAAAAACCGCATCTCAATCGGCCCAGTACTTTTTGAGAAAAATGGTAACATATTGAAAAATTAAAATTATAGACTACAGCTCAGCTTGGTTGTCTATGGTCCTAAAATATATCTAAGAACCTTGTCACAAGCTATCCATATGTAATGCAAAAAACCGCATCTCAATCGGCCCAGTACTTTTTGAGAAAAATGGTAACATATTGAAAAATTAAAATTATAGACTACAGCTCAGCTTGGTTGTCTATGGTCCTAAAATATATCTAAGAACCTTGTCACAAGCTATCCATATCTAATGCAAAAAACCGCATCTCAATCGGCCCAGTACTTTTTGAGAAAAATGGTAACATATTGAAAAATTAAAATCATAGACTACAGCTCAGCTTGGTTGTCTATGGTCCTAAAATATATCTAAGAACCTTCTCACAAGCAATACATATCTATTGCAAGAAACCGCATCTCAATCGGTCCAATAGTTTTCCAGGAAAACGGTAACAAAAAAGTGCACAAACAAACAAACATACAAACACACAACCTCTTAGGGCAAACACATATACCGTCCGTTTCGTCGAGGGTAAAAAAAATAATTTTTGCGATTAAATGAAAATGTTTGTTATATAAATTTTATAAACTTCTTGATAAGAATAGTTGATTGAAAACATCCTCATTAATTGTTACAAAAAAAAAGGAAATCAGATCATTTTCTTGTTTAATTTATAAATTACCGTTTTAAAGTAAATTACAAAAAAATTATGTGTGTCGAAAATTAACAAAACCATAGGTGAATTTTCCAAACAATTATTTAAACATGAAAAAAATATAGAAGATGTATTACTTAAGATAATTTTAAAGATTCAATTATTATGTACTTACTGTATATTCAGCACTAAAATTAAGAAATTCTTCGTTATATTTTTAATTCAAAACGGTCACTTTTTTGTAGCACGTGGTATGATAACCTACAAATTGAAGAGACGCACTGGGTAGCTAGACAAAATTGTATTTAAAGTGTTTTTTTTACGAAAAGCTAACTTTAATACACAGTTTTTAAAAGTTTCATCATTAAAATCAATTATTTCATCATCCGATCCACACAAAAAACACTTTTTTGCCATTTTTTCCAACAATAAATAGTAGCACGTTTTTTCAATTGTATTTATAGCGACACTCTACTCCAAAATGATGCATAGTATATACGAGTCTATCGCTATCCTTTTCTTTTCCAAGCCCAAATAGCATGCGCACTCTCTTTCTTTAAGTGGGCGGACTTTAAACAGCTGCTATGCTGTGTCCTCTTCTATCGCATGGGATGGTCGGTTGGGACCTCTCAGTCGCACACATTCACTCGGAGCAATATTTTACTTTTTAAAATTCGACAACCGCAATTCTGGACTGATTTTTCGCAGGCAACCCTATACCACCGTGCTCAGAATAAAATAATCTTTAATTTCATTTAAATTTCATTCAATAAACAGACCGTTGCAAAATGCTAGTACAGATTTACCTGTTTATACCTGGCAACCCGATAGATGTGACCGGAAAATAATAGGCAACCTAACGTTTGCATATTCTATGGGCTTCATACTTTCGATTGGTATAGAATTTATTTAATAATCATACCGGTGAAATGTTTAGAAAAATATTTTTTTAAAATTATTAATTAAACATACTCTGGACTGAAATTTGCTAGGCAACCCATATGGATTATATTTATTGACATATTAAATTAAATATAAAATACGTTTCATTAAATAAGCATCTCGGTGAAGGTCGTTTTATAACGGGATCTTATACTATTAAGGGTCGTCGGATACAGACTCCGCTCATTATCTTAGCTCTATGTACTAAAATTGCTAAATTATATACTGTCAAACTATTCCCCCGAGCGACATACGAAGAAAATTAACATAGAATTATACGCTAGAAATGAATTCAATGTTTCCATAGTGAGTGGTAATCTTGCTATTTAGGCTCCATAACTTCCTCAATCTATTTTCAATAACCTTGGCATCTCCCATTTTTACGAGCTCTAGATGTAGGTAAACCTACCACTTGCAGTGATTTAAAAAAATACTACGAGCAGAATTCGCTTACCTATACCATCAAGAAAAATATTTACTTGTAATGTATTCCTTATTTGTTTAACGTTGTATTAGGATGCTAGTAACTCTTAGTTACTATGATCACGTGGATGTGCAGGTGTCTGTAATAGTTCGATGTTATGGAGTATAACCCTTGACACCACCATGGCTCTGGCTTGGTCGTCAACCTTATCTATAAGACATGCAAACCTGTTGAAGTAATGTCGATGTGCAAACCGCATACGAACAGAATTTAGCTTGCCACCTTTTCATAAGTAGACAATGCGGGCTAGTTCGTTGTTCGGTGTCTTAACTTTTCTAAAAACCCCTATAATTTTACTGTTGGGTATATTATGGAAATGTTTACTACTTTCATTACCGCATGAGGGCTTTTGCTTTGAGACGTATGTTTATCATAGCATCAGGCGTATTTAGGGAATAATTCATACATCTTTATAATGCCAAGTCTAAATAAACTAGCAGTAAAACGTGCAATTGTTGGCACTGGCAAGTCGGTTGCACGTATTTGCATTACGGAAGTAGGTACCTACTTTTCAATTGAAAACTTGCAGAAATGAATCTGCAAGTAAAGTAACCTTTGCCAGTGGATGTTTGTTGTTTACTTCAAAGAAGCTCTTATCATTTGTCATAAGCAATCCAAATGACTTACTAGGGTTTATTGTTTATGCCCGTCTCAGCTAACCTGAAATCCCCTAAGGTCCTAACTAAGCTTTTTATCCGGGCAGTGATATGATCCCTTTTTCCTTTAATACAATCATAACACTATTATATAAAGTTTAAATATCTTGTTTACCATATGGCGGAATATACCTATCCGAAATCGATTTTATGGATTTGACCCGCGTCTGCTGTATTGCATTTATAATTTTTAATATCAACAGTTGTGCCCCCATAATAAATATTTACTTCAATTTCCGCTTTAAACTTTGTTGCGTTCTTTGTTACGAGACGTAATACACCATTTTTTAATGCTGTAAATAACTGTAATCTTTAGTTTATTCTATCAAGGATTATTCAATTATCCTATTCCGTGGTCTATTCTGTTTTTATCGCATCCAAATGCCTTCCCGTCTTTTATCCGCCTAAAATGCGTGTAATTGTTCCTGATTACATCAATTAACTTAATTTATTCCTGTTAATGAGAATCAGTTAGGTACCAACAGGCGTGACCGTCATATTGCACGTGTTTTCTGCTCTGATGATCTGAAGGGGCACTGTGGGAATATAAAAATCATCTACAAAGATGGTTTGTTTGTTTACGTTTCGCATGAGTACATTGACCTATATTCAAATTAATTTCAGTGTGTCTCATCTCTCGTTTGTCAACAAGTGTTTACGACGTGTGTTATACTTAGTTGCGCCAAGGCTCAAGATATTGCTACCGGCCACTTGGCAATTGTATGCCAAGTGGCCCGTATGTTCGCCGAGTGCCATTGCAAATAGTTAATACAAAAAGCTATTTATGATTAGACTAGGTTCAACTACTGATTATATGGAGTGTGCCCAAAGAAGTGGGGGCTTTGTCCTAAACAGCATATCACTTTCTCAACCCACTGAGAGTTCAACACTCAATATTTCTAAATTGCCAGTTCCACTATGATTGATTGTTCGATTGAACTGAGCGGAATTTTCGAGACCAAGTTCCTTTCTGTAGTAGATCCTCTAAAATTTTCTAAGTCAGCGAACAATGCATTTTGATTAATCTCTTAAGCTCTACATCTACGGGGTCAGCACACTATGGGATATTCAAAACAAATTTAGCATCATCCCCTGAGAATCCTCTAACAAAAATTTGTACGGAGACATAAGGACATGCATGCCTGCCTGTCCCTTTTGTCCAAGCATATGCACGGCCTCCCCTGTTTTTTAAATCGTGGGAATCTATACTTACCTGTAACTACATGTCAACATTTGAACCTTACTCAGACAATGTTGATATTGAAATGTGGGGTATACGCGTACACACCCCTATAGTAATTACGTTAGATGCAATAAATTACAATCAGTAGGTATTTTCTATTTTAATTCGTTTCATGCTTGATTAAATTATGTTCATAGGCAATATACCGATTTCATATTAAATTAAGTACTCAATTTCCAAATTTATAGCTTTGCAGTCTAGCAATTCAAAGTAATAAAAGTAAAAAATTAAATTGACTCTAGGGGTTTCAAATCAAATCATTTATTTGCCCAGATTGCGTAGTTACATTGGTGTTACTTTGCTATGCTATGAACTACAATGTGCCGTGTATTGGCATGCAAAAATTATGTAATAATAATATCCTTATTTCCCTTATACCGAGTCAGTTTACATATCAAGCATATTGTAATCCAGAACCTTTGGGCTAATAGAGCATCAAAATGCTATTCATGTTCTTCATAACTTTGTATTCGACCACTGAGCAGATTTTATATTTTTAGGGTAAGCTCTTTTTTCTCATACGACGTGGTAAATGTCTGGAGGACTATTATATTTCATGAAATGACCTACATGCAGTCTTTAGTTTCACACTCTAAAACAATAGAGTACTTACCTGGCTAGACCACCAGCAGGTTTTGTTAAGAAATGGCTTTTAGGACTGTCAGGGTGACGGAACCCTTTGTGCTTTAAACCTGAATATAATAAAAGTGTTTGCAAGCTATACGATAACTATTGAGAGGGTATGAAATGCATAATGGACTACAGAAAGTGCATTGCCCCTTGTCTTTATTGTGCTCCAGTTAAATCAACTAAATCTGGAATCTGTATTTTAAAAAATAACAAGGAACTGTTTTCACCCGGAACTTTTCTTTTTTTTTTTCTTCGACAACTGCCTTATTTTTCTAATCCTTATTAATGTTTCGGTGTATGAAATATGCTATGCGGCTTATAATACGGACTGCTTTGACTGGTTTGGCTGTGGAGTCCTCGCATAGCTCTCTCATCATTTACTTGATTATTCGCTGCTTTCCTATAATATCTTCTATATAATGTTTTTCCAAGTTTCATGGCAATTAGTTCTTCGCCGTGTGATTAGAATAGTAGATGCCAGAATCAAGTTCCTTCACTTGGCCCGTCCAATGTTTCTGGCTCTTTTCCTGTGGCCGAAGCTCTGACTACATCCGCGCTGTCACTTTCCTTCGGTCTTCCCTATGAAGATGCCTTTCTATGCCGCTCGCGTCTTCCCTGAGTCCTGACTTATATACCTAATTTAAAGTATGCATTCGATGACGATTATTAGGCAAGTACAATAATTAGTATAATCCGGTGCAGTGGGGTAACTATACAAACGTGTCTAGAGAGCGGAATACTATCAGCTTGTACCGTAACATTAAAATAACACAGCCGACCTTTTATAAATAAAACAACAAAGCAGTTCCAATTATAATCGCTTTTACATTGGGCACACCCAGGAAGATATCCTTTATCAAACAAAAAAGAGATACAAATATGATTAGGGTTCCGCCAGAAAGCAAAGAATTCTACCATTGGTATTTCTACTAGGTACCTAATTAAATACTCCAAAACATTTTATTACTTTCAGGATTTAGCTTGTGCAAAACAAAGAAAAATAGATGATAAGCCTTTTATCTGTCTATAATGTGATTTGAGATTTCCATAAAGAAAGGCACGATAACAGCTATAATATTTAATATATTTTGAAAACATACTTTTTTCGAATCAAATTATATTTCCAGTATCACAATATGGCGGAAACTCCAATTCTTTGTTTCCTTTAATTACAATAATTAATTTGGCTCTTAGGTGCGATCCATTATTAATCTATTCAATGAAATTTTAGAAATGCATAATCCGTGATAGCATTCCAAAATCTTCATCTTTAATGTATTGTGCTTGTGGAGCACTGAAAATCATCTCGTCGCTGGCTCACCCATTCAAGCCCTTATGGAACTCAGAATTCAGGAACTCTCAGGCAGTAATATACAGTTGTTTAAACACATTGATCTGAAAAGTTAGAGGTATGCCTAGGAGACTGAGGTCGTAACTCGTAACCACTAAGCTATGACCGCTTACACTGCACATATTATAAGGATATTGCGGAACCTATGACGTGTAACAAGGGTTTTTCCTAGACCCATTGGAGCAGCTGCGCGAACATTGTGTGGGGGCGCAGATGGCGCGTGCACTCCCGCATTTGAATTCGATCGATAATTCTGTATTACTTTATTCTGTGCAACAACATGTTACATGTAGTTTGTAGATAGCTTAAAAGTTATTTACATCTTCACAAAAAGACCTATCTTAAACCACGCGGCTAAACACCTTACCTTCTTCAATAATATAATTATTATCTTCACCATCACGTCATCCATTATGTATCTACTGCTGTGGATATATCATTATCAGAGGCTTTTCCGAGAGGTTCCTCTATTATTGTCCTTAAACGGATAATTTTCCTAGTAATAATCGTTTTATGTTTATGTGTAGCTTACCACATCGAAGTGATTATGATGATTTCCAGAATACTTGTCAACATTTAAAATGTTTCATAATCCATCATAGATTTTTTCTCTTTCGTACAACACGAAGTTCTCTTTATCATGTACAAGAGCCTAGAAGCAAGTCAGCTTATATAATATCCTTATATATATATCTACATAATATCCTTATCGTGCTTTATTGAAATACTAGCGAATGCCCACGACTTCGTACGCGTGGATCGAGGTTTTGTGGTTCCCGCGGGAACTCTTTAATTTTCCGGGATAAAAAGTAGCCTATGTGCTATTCCAGTCTATAATCTATCTCTGTGCCAAATTTCATCCAGATCCGTTCAGCTGTTGGGGCGTGATTGAGTAACAAACATCCATCCATACATCCAGACATCCATACATCCAAACTTTCGCATTTATAATATTATTGAAATTGAAATTGAAATATGTATATTGCAGCTGGCGTCCTTTCAACGCCTTGAAGCTATAAATCGCTTTTGTGCAATTTTTTCTACGTTCATTATTGGCTATGGGACCGATCGATTAATTATTTCGGTGTTTCAACATTATCACTAAAAGGTCTATTAAAATCCGATAAATGGAAACAAAAACGGCATGGGAACTGTTCGGAATCTAATTTTGGATAATTGGCGAACACACTGCCGCACGGTATCGGGTAAATTCGATTGACACGTGCTTTCCAGATGGGCTTATCACCTGCCCGAGACACTACTTGGAACACGGTTCAGACTGCATTCTTAGGAACTCAACTACCGGTCGATGCACCGCGGATTTTTTTGATAATTCAAAAGTGAATGCGAAACTTTCGAGCCTTTAAAGGATTTCAGACTGCTTTAAATTTAATTATTTGTCTCCAGACATTTAAAATTAATTTTATGAACGTTTACGCTTAATAGGTTCGTCTGAATTGTTGGGAATTGGATTTTACTTGCATTTTCTGTTTTTTTCTCACAGATGAAGCTTTTACAAATTTGAGCACTTGTCCCTGAAATATATGGAGAGGAAAATATTATATTTGTTGTTGAAAGTAATTCTCTGTATACGTAAAGTTGTGATGACTAAAATAGCGCAGTAGCGGATTCGGCCTATCAACTAATTTAGTGATACTCCTCGAATTTGCTATACTATGAAAAACTGATACAATTTAGTCTCGTGGCGCTACTAGCTGGAAGTTGGAACAATGACCTCAAACAATAAACACAAGAGGCCCCTTCGTGTTTATGATTGCCTTGTGCCATATTTCAGAAGCATTCACTCTCATAACTGCGCTGAATAGGTATATTCATTTTATCCACACAGAGTTCACTACTGGTTAAGGAATCTAAATTACCTGTACCTAGAGCAGATGTTTTACTCAGGTTATCTAAAGTATACAATGTGCTTCAATACTAAAAGCATTAACATTTATATTTCTACTAGAAATGTCTTGAGGTAATTATAGAATTTCTATGTTCCCACAAAGCCTCACAAAGTAAATGGTTCATTAGCGCTTTCTCTAAACACCTTTCGGGCGCGTGCTGCTTCACAATTATTGTGAGACGATAATAAGGGGAGGAAGTTGAAAAAAGAAAAAAAAAATGCTACGCGGGGTTGAGAAATGTCAGGCCATGTGCGCGGGAGTCATTGTACGCCTTAAGACATTAATCTTAGGGGAAATGACCAGGTGAACAACCCCTAGGGTCTAGACCTTTGTTGTTCAACAATAATAGTTTTTATTTATGTTGACTTTTAGGATTTGCCCATCCAGACTTGATGCATACTGAAAACTTGAGGACGCACCGTGTAATGTTTTATTAAAGTACCAACCAAGGCTATAGCGATCGTAATCACGACCAGCTGTCCTTTTATAACGCACCCCACTTTTATTATACCTATCCTAATATCCTTTGCATATTAAAAAAGCAATTACAATTGTTCCTACAGTAATGAAACCACCATTTTCATTAATATCTTTAGTATACGAGTAGAAATTTAGCAGAAGGGTCGTGATCGTGCAGAAAGCAATTTTGTCAATTTGGAGATAACAGAGACTGGTGTCCCGAAAAGGCCAAGCGGCAGCTTGACTAACTAGCAAAAACCACACATGTGTCTCTTAAATGTGTCATCGACATATGGGTTGGCGCTGACGCGTCGCCCGATTCCAACAAAAACCTGGATCCCCTCGTTTAGTAAACAAGTCGGAAGTTGCTCCCAGATTTTTGGTTTCTTCTTTATCTGACTCTTTTGTTTAAATTATCACTGTTTTTAAGAACCCAGTTAAGCTTTTTAGCTGACTAAATATATTTTCCCATATTTGCCGGATCTTCTAATTTCCCAACATTTATGTTCATCATACTAATTTTATTTTATTTAATTTTATTGTTAGGTTGTCCTTCAATCACGCTGCAACAGAGCATATTTTGCTTGGATATAGTTGAAGACCTGGAGAGTGATAAGCTACTTTTTATCCCGGAAAATTGTGGAGTTTCCGTGGGAATTAAAATAACTTATTCCAAGCAGACGAAGTTGCGGGCATCAGCTTTTTCTTTTTCATCTAATTACACAAAACATTACTTACGTTGGCTTATGGTTTACTCATAGTCATTAATTCATAACTCATTAAAGTCTCTGGAGTCCCTTGACAAATGTAATTCCGACTAGGTTTCATTGTATTTAGTTCTCCGATGGAAAGTAAACCCGCGCTATTAAAATCGGGTCATCCATTCATTTACCAATTTCGTGTCTCGGGTCCGTTTGACTGGCTAATCTTTCAGTATATCAACTACGTTATACGAACCTCGATAGCTCATACATATTATAAACACCACAAGCTTCTAATGTAGGGGAATTATAATGATAAATTGCACATGACCATGACGATGCGTGAGAACGTCCTAATGAATAGACAAGGGTTTAATTTCGCATCCTTCCCCTCCCTAGTCTTTGGAACTATTGTAGACACTCACGTGGTTACTTTAGAGACATAGAGACATTAGACTCGTCTATTTGCCTATGCTCAAAGGGATACTGAACCTGTTTGTACCCTTGTTTGCTTTCAGATTATGAGAGACTGACATAGACCAAGTTCTTTAGATATTTTTCAAGAGATTAGATAAGTAACAGAATTGAGATCTTATTATCCCAACTTGGAGTGTTTTGTGCTCAATTTTATGTTATAAATAAAGTATCTAGAATCAGTCTAGAAGAGAATTTAGGAGTTAAAAAAACAGTATAATCATTAACCTCTGCCACTATAATAATTTAAAAAGTTTTTAATGAAAATTTACGAAAGTTTCCACTTGCTGGCTTGGGCCCTGTGTTATATTTTGTCCAAAAAGAATCTAAGCTTGAAGTGTACCACTAAAAGTCTTATCACTATGATAAGACAAAAACACAATATTACTCCCAGTCCCAAGTCCCATATTCGCATTCGGTTACTTCATAAGTGGGGTACTTTTAAGAGCCGCGATAAATGCGGAGCTATTTTAATTAGTAAAATGAGACAAAAACACTTCGGTAAAACATTAACATTAATTTAAAGGAGCCGACCGTTCTCTGCCATTTAAAGTGCGATCGGCTTATCTTGGGGGGACAGTTTTTTTAAATAAGTATTTTTTTTCATCAATACTTGTGACTTAATTTTCATAAGTTTTTTAAAGTACATACCTACTTTAAAACAATTCTATGATTTTGAAGCACTTAACCGATAACACGTCTGTCTATTAGGAAAAATATCAAGTCCTAGGATAACACGTTTGTCTATTAGGAAAAATATTAAGTCCTAGACAAGCTAGCATTTGATTTGATCAATTGGATTGAAAGATTCGACTCAAAGCTAAGATGATCCTAATAAGCAAGGAACTTTACACGAGACATTTTAATTTGGAAAAGTGACAAAACAGGCAAAAGTTACTTATTTTTTTTTAAAGTTACAAATTTATCTTTTATTGTTTTGTAAATTGTAAAAAATTAAAAGACAAAATTTGCTTTATCCGGGATAAGAATCTCTTAGGTGTGGTCTATGCTATAGAATATTCATAAATATCTATAATATATTCCATGATAGAGGAGACATCATGCCTTCTTCTTGCTATAAGTCTTATATAAAAAAGTACTCTGTGCTATAAGTTCTATTCGGCATAGAGAATATGCAATGTCATATTTTAGGACTCATAAAGCATAATAATATAATAAAGAGTATGTTTTACCTACTTCTAGAATTTGCAAAGCTCTAGTTCATTGTAAAAGTCAATATGATCTAAGTTATTACTTAGTGGTATTACAGTACCACTAAAGATGAAACCTGTTGGCGTATGAAAACAATTAGTTCCATTTCATTGGATGGATTGTGTTACGTAAAAATGCGTCGTCGGAGGCCCGCGAAGTGTTTTCTCATACGGCAGAATCCGGTGTCGTATTGCCTTCCAGCTATACTTGTTTGTAGACGGGTTTCATAAAGATACTGAAGAGACTGGAGAGAATAAATACGTCACTTTACAAATACATAACTACATTTGCTATGAAGGCTAGCAATTAATGTCGTCGTCAACCAATAGACGTCCACTGCTAGACATTTAGGTCTCTCGTAGGGAATTCCACACGCCGCGCTCTTGCAACCGCCTAAATCCAGCGACTCCCTGCGACTCGCTCGATGTCGTGCTATTACCTATTAGAGGGATCTGTCAACGCTGACAGCTCCGGTGCGGGGTCAGCTTTGCAGCACTTTAGGACCCCAACGTCTACCGGTTCTTCGAACTACGAGTATGTGGCCTCGCCCATAGCCACTTCAATTTCGTCGAGCCATGTCTGTTTCTTCTACAGATCTCCTCCTTTCTGATTTGATTGCGTAAAGAAACTCTGAGATCTCTCCATCGCCTGCTGAGTGACCCTGGCTGTCTTATTAGGCGCGACCATGTAAGTCATCACTAACAAATGAATTTTAGAATTTTGTGAAATAAATTAGTGATATGAAAAGTGGACTGAGCTAGAAAAGGAGACAAATCAACTCCATATTGTGATGTTAAGCTTCATTAATAAGTACTTAATCGCTTCTATATTCATTTTCTTAGTTGTTCTTTGCTGAACTTTTTGTTTACTTACCTAGCTTGCAAAAATATTCAATAATGAGAAACCTACATTCTTCACGCTAAGTACATTGAACGGCTAACTATGCGAGTCTTCATTCGAGTGGTTACAGGTCAAACGTGTTGTATTTGAGACGAGCTAGTAATACACCCAGTATAATATTATTATTATTTCAGAGTTTAACTTGACTCCTGTGTAGTGTGAGAACTGGCCAGTGGCCACTTATGGATTTATTTATAAGCTTTTGAGTATATTGTATAAAATCTGTGTTCTTATTTACTTCAATATACTTTAAATATTTTATGTATGTTATTAACTGAGTCTTCATCAGTGTAAGAAGGACATAGAAAGTTATCTAATTAGTTGAAGTTTCCTAATACCAAAATTCGAGTATGTAACACCACACAATATAAATTCTTTTAGTAACACGTAATCAGCTGTGAAATAACTGGCTTATTTTTTGATTGTGTTGACTTTGATTGATAGTACACAACCTTAGGATTTCCTCCATACCATAACGTTTAATATAGGTACTAAGGCAATAAGCTTGTTATAAAGCCACAATTATGATCATTCGTTTAGAGAAAACGTATCTTTAACCAAGTCACAATCCAATACGCAAAAACAATGCCTCTGGGAACAGAAACGAGTTCTGATGGAATTTAAAAAGAAGGAATAAGGCGTAGGTAGGTGCATAATGCTTACGCTATTGATAAGTAATACGAATGAACCTCGACAGTAAATAGTAATGTGTATCTAGAGTAGATAGCGTGAGAGGAAAAGATCGCAAAACAGTACAGAGTAGGGGGAAAAATGGGTTATTGGATCGCCCCAGTTTGTCTGCAGCAATTAGGAGTGACTTCTTGAAAGATTAGAACGAGATAGCTCAAGCGATTTTAAAGGCTCAATTTTTTAGGTAACTACATATTTCGAATTTTGTAAATGGCAGGATAAACAATGAAGGTGTGATGACAGAGTGTACCAAACGGACAGTAATTTAGTAAATCAAACATTTCATTCGAAGATACGAAGATTTCGAAATGCAACGGAATTTTGTTTGGCATTCCTCTTCAAACTTGTTTAGAGAAAGTCTTGAAGTGCTAACAGCTAAGCAGCCAAACGTTGAGACATAGGGGACATAAGACAGGAAACATGGAATATGCGTGAGTTAACTGGCCACTTCCTCAAAACCCCTCGTATTAGCTACATGTTATACAAGACCTGCACACGGAGGAAGTCCTTTGATTGTCCTTTGATAATTACAAATGTCTCAAGATATTAATTTTGCTTTGTATAGGTAGGTAGTAGGTACATTGTATCTAAGGGAGGCTTAGTAAAACTAGCAATTCATTTGTTGGAAACAGTGTCCGCTTCTACAATAAGCTCCCAGAAGTCATGTTGAAGATGTCTCTGAATAAGTTCAAAGTTAATGTAAAACGTAAACTCATTGAAAAATCTTATTACCATATAAAGGACTACTTAATTGCGTTCAGAAGGTGTACTTTGTAGGTATAGATGCTTTGAGTTTTAAAGGCAAATTTAAAAAAAACAACTCTAATTAAAAGGAATAAAATTCATTGTTTATGGCGTACTAATACTAGCTGATGCCCGCGACTTTGTCCGCGTGAATTGAGGTTTTTTAGTTCCCGCGGGAACTCTTTAGTTTTCCGGGATAAAAAGTACCCTATGTGTTATTCCAGACTATAATCTATCTCTGTGCTAAATTTCATCCAGACCCGTTCAGACCTTCTAGGTACTGTGATCGAGTTACAAACATCCATCCATCCATACATACATCAAACTTTTTAGTATAGAATATAGATGATACATTCGGAGTTCGGACTTTTGGAAGCCATCTCGGAACTCATATTTTGATTTGTGAACCTTAGCTTATAGGGCACCTTAGGGCTTTGGCTGCAAGCTTATCAATATCCTAATTATTCAAAACCCTCGGTTCAATAATTAGGTAATTTTGGATACTTTATAGTTACGTACAGGACACAGGTGTAGATATGTCTTAGTGTTAACGTTATTTCCATGTTTCTTATGGCAACATTTAAAAAAAATGATATTTAGTTATTCAATGATTTCCTCGATGGCAACATTTTTTTAAAAAGTTATTCAATGATTTCCTTGATGACTCCTTTCTCTTTGTCGTAAGTACTTGCTTTGTGTTCGTAAATAATTAGACTATTTCCGTGTAAGTTCACAATCGCGGTTGAAATCGTGTCCGAAGGGTGGTACTAAAGACAGGTGGAAATGATCATAGATTAACTATCTACTTCCTTGCCTTAATTAGAATTTATGCTAAATTTGGTCCGTCCACCTTACGTCTGTTGCTAAGCTCCCTGAGGGGCTGATTGTAACTAGTAATCATTTTAATAAAGTTCAAAGAAATACTGCAAATTGTGATTGTCTCAATAAAGAAAATCCGAACACTGTTAGGTTAATGTAAACATCCGAGATTAACGAGAGCTCCTATTAGAGGCAGTGTTATATATATTACCTCATCAAAGGCTTGCTGTGTGAAATAGTCCTATTTATCGCCATCTAATCAGACTGAAGATTAGATTTTTCGGTATCTGACAATGTCCTTTAAGCGGGATCCAATAGAACTTTATCATTGTGCACATAACAGGATGTTGATTTATTTATGATATCTGAATGAGTGTATGGCGTATCTACCAAAATTGAATTTAAATTATATTTTATTAAATTTGATGAGTCGTTGAAATTATAGGATACTAGTGTGTCCGGCAGACGTTGTCCTGCCCTGAATCTAGAACCCGGTTGTAGCTACCCCTACCGCGTCCAATTGTAAATATAAACAATCCCGGGACCACCCTCACAAATACAAAAAAATATATCAATATCGGTCCAGCCGTTCTGAAGTGATGCGCTTACATACATTCGGCAATTGTTTGTAGGTATATAGATTTGTCAATTTCCTTAAATTTATTCCCTTCAGCCACCAATGCCTTCAGTCGTAAATATTGCTCATGTTGCGTCGCTAAGTTGTTGCAGAAATAGTAACTGGATCTAATGAAATACAATTCAAACTTATAATATACTTAATTAAATATTTTTTATACTGTAAAAGGTAATATTAAGGCTGTATCAGCTGAAAATCAAACTTATGTAACCTCCCGAATCTAACAAAAACAAAAATGTTGATGGATCGTCAATACGGCATCCGCTACTTGAGAACTGTTTTTGTCACATTTTTTGTTTTCCAACGAAAGTCCCGTTTCTCCAAGAAATAACAGGAACTCATAAAGATTTGCGACATGCAAACTATCTCGAGCGTGAAAATGAGAAGAGCCATAATTTTTCACGAATTTTTCGGTATTGGGAAGCGATGGCTACTAAATGGTCATTTTAGGAATTTAATAAAATATGATTCCTCCGTAGGCACTAGGCTACTAGTTACTATCCAGGCACTGTCGCCAGTAAGTAAAATGAGACAAAATCGTGCTGTGTTAACTTGCCTGATACGTAGGTACAAAATATAGCAGCTTCTTATTTTATTTGATTTCTTTGTATTGACTGACTGACTAGAGTGGACAGGTTGTTGATGTAGCAGACTGCAGAGTAGTGGCGTTAGTTTAACTGTAGTCAACACACATTTGTAATGTAAAATAGATTTATTTTATATTACATAGAAATTGAGATTTTCACCATGACAGTTATACAAACTATATAAGAACACAAAACGCTATGACAACTCTGTCACATCAAATAACATCGTGTTCGAATCAGTCGACATTGAATCTCTTTCAATTGCAACCAACCTTCTTTTATAACACAGATGAAGCTTATCTTCACCTAAAATTGCGTAGAAGTTTCGTTTGTGTCGGGCGACCCTCTACAATTTTTTTAACTTTTTTAATTTGCGTAGTTAATAACTATGTGCTTTTTCAGTCCTGCATACCTTAGAATAAACGCTGCTGACCTATCCAATACAAAAAGTCTATTTTTTTCATGCATGTTGCTTGCACCTGCTTACCTTCGCCTGTATTGCGTCACAAGTTCCCACTAGACTAGAGGGTATGATCCTGCACCTAATTTTCTATCCTTTTCCCTCTCCATTATGTCTCACTTGTTGTCCTTTTCATTGCACCACGTCCCTTCAGGGGTTTTGTAGTCCTTACAGTTCACCCTTATTGAGGTCTGCGTACGCGTTCCGTGTGGGTGTGTGAGTGCGTCCCTTCAAAGTGTGAGAAAAGGATAAAATTCTTCAACAATACACTATACAGTTTGGTCCTGTCCTTCAATGAGTGTGCGTGGTAAAAATGTGTGTTGTGCGTTTTGGCGGGAATATAGGATTTTTTGGAGTGCTTTGATGTTACTGTAAAATGGATTTATGTGGACAATGGAGTTATTAGTGTTTAATAAACGTCGCGTTTCGTTTTCGGATAATTCAGCGTGATGTTATATGAGTAAGTATATAATTTAGATTGATACGATAAAGACTGGCAAAATAAAAATAGTCGCCATTAAGGTCATAATTATGTAAGTATTGTAGTTTATCTACCTATTATGGTGTCCATGCCGGAATCTATTGACAACCCCTGTACCTAAACAGTAAAATAAATACTAATGTTTCTTAACTTAAAGATTTCATTGAATTCCTAGGAATTAATTCCTACGTTACATAAGTATAAATATTTATCACTTATGTGTTTCCTGTTGGCATAGATACCTAAGCTGTAAATGTAAAATTGTATGCATTTCAGACAACTAATAAGTAATATATTTCGAAAAAATACTTCTGGGCATATACCTAGTACCTCGTCATATTGAGAACTCGACGAAATTGAAATGAGAAACTTCAAACTCCATAGATGTTTCCAAAGACTCATGGCTATACGAGATCAGGGTCAAAGTTCTAATAGTTTCCGAAGCAATTACCGAAATATTTGGATCCCACGCTTATATAATACCGAAATGCGTAGGCATCGACAAAAAATATGCTTTAAAAGAGGTCCGGTTGTGAGATTATTATTGGTTCGGGAGCGAGCGGGCCTCATTGTAGAAAATATTCATAGGTATACCTACCCAACAATGACATCATTCCATGCTATGGCTGTGATAAAATTTAATCATAAATATTATAAGTACATATGCACTGAATTTTATATTATTATGGTGTTAATGTTACCGTTTGTTCATGCTCTCTCGTAATTATTGTAGCTGCAATTTAAGTAGTAAGTGTTATTAGAACATTATAACAACCTTTGTGAAGTAGTACCAGGTAATAACTACTTCACAGTGTTTTTATATACCCACCACCACTACAGCCCAATAACGTCCCACTACACATGCCTCCAACTCTCATAGGAGAATGTGAATTAGAGCTTAGACCCACCACGTTGCTCCAATGCGGGTTGGCGGGCTTTAACGACTATTATCATGTTAGTGGTAATAACCGGGACATACGGCTTAACGTGCTCTCCGAGGCAGAAAAACCCAACACTTATTTTGGCTCGACCCAGGACTCGAACCCGGGACCTCGTCGGCTGCAGTCAAACGTGCTAACCACTAGACCAACGAGGCAGTCATTATATAAGGTAATATTAATAGCTAGATGATGCCCGCGACTTCGTCCGCGTGGACTAAGTTTTTTGGAAGCCCGCGGAAACTCTTAGTTTTCCTGGATAAAAAATAGCCTATGTCCTTCCCCCGGATACAACTTACGCCTATATCAAATTTGATCAAAATCAGACTGACAGACACACTTTCGCATTTATAATATAAGTAGGTACGCACGCAACCAACACCTGTAAAAAAGTGCAAAATATTTATAAACAGCTGTGCAGGGCCGCAAAAGTGAGCTGGGGCCTCCATCCCCAAGTCATAAAGACAATATACACGGCGGTGGTGGAGCCGATTGTTTTATATGCGGCAAGTGCATGGGCACCGGCCACCAAAAAGCTGGGTGTCAGAAAACAGCTGAATGCCATACAGAGGGGATTCGCCCAAAAAATAACTAGGGCCTATCGAACTGTCTCATTAAATTCGGCAATGATACTGGCTGGAATACTACCCCTGGATCTTAGGATTCAAGAGGCAGCCGCCCTCTATGAGGCGAAAAGAGGAGTATCCAGCCAGTTGCCAGAAGACAGGGAAATAGAGACCAAGCTGGACTACGCTTCACAGCACGTTGAACATCCAGCGCTCAGTACCAGGATCGACTACGCCCACCTTGACCGTCTTACTGAAACCACTGATGACCAGGAAACGGAACGCGTACTAATATACACAGATGGGAGTAAGATAGAGGGCAAGGTGGGCGCGGCCGTGTCCGTGTGGAAAAATGGCATGGAGGTGAAATCCCTGAAGCTGAAGTTGGACTCGTACTGTACTGTGTTCCAGGCGGAGCTGTACGCCATGGATAGAGCTATAAATTGGGCACTCAACAGTGGTGAAAACGAGACCTGGATCTTGAGTGATTCCAGGTCCGCTTTAGACCTAGTAAAAAGTGGGAAAGTCTCTCACCCATTGGCGTACAGCATCCGCAAGAGCTTAAGGGCGGTGAGAGAACAGGGGCGTTCCATCCAGCTGTTTTGGGTAAAAGCGCACGAGGGTAACATCGGTAACGAGCGAGCCGACTATCTTGCTAAGCAAGTCGCGCTGCATGGTAGGACGGCCGCAAATTACCGTGCTTGCCCACTCGCTACCATCAAAAGACTAATAAGAGCCGGATCTCAACAGCTGTGGCAAGAACGCTACAACGAAGAAAGCACTGCGAGTACCACTAAACTGTTCCTGCCAGATGTCCGCTTGGCACAAAAAATTGTAAATAAAATAGACATGAATTCTACAATTACCCAAATTTTGACCGGACATGGGGGATTTTCTAAATATTTACACCGTTTTAAACTGAAAGGTACCCCCGGTTGTAAATGTGATGGAAATAAAGACGAAGAACCCGTCCACTTGCTGACGGAGTGTCCGAGATTCTGCAAAGAAAGATTCGAATTCGAAATGGAATTAGATATAGTATTAAATAAAGAAATAATTTGTAAAATTTTTGATAATAACACGTTAAGACCAAGATTTCTAAACTTTGCAATTAAAATCATTAGTAAAATAATAAATGAAAATAAATAATCGAGAGGCCTAAATCATACGTGAGCGGTATAGGTTGATAGTGTAGTGTGTATTAATCATAATATGACAAGTTACTCCAACAAAAACGTGCTCATGTATGAATTAGGTCAAACATAAGTAAATTAACATACTCGAACAATATTATTAATAATGAACTAAAAAATGCACATATACAAGTATAAAAGGTCTCCGACCATCACATCGGAGGGTATCTCGTTTAATTATATAAAAAATATAAGTAGGTAAGGATAGTATGGATAATAATTCAGGAGGTTGGCTTGGCAGTTGGCACTGGTAAATATTACTTAAACAGGTAGGTATAACAAACATAGTGATTATCGAAGCTCAAAGAGTCCTTAGCACACACGATGTTTCTGTCCATAGAAATAGGAATCTGCTTAGTACTATTCAGCCAAACTAAGACAAGCTAAAAAAAAAAAAACATTTCTATTTGTAAAGTACCTATAACAAAATAGATAGCATAGCATATTCCACCAAAAATCAAAGAAAATCATAGGAAAGGGACCAGCTCAATCTATAGAAAACTAGTTTGGAAAAGTCGACATCATACTCTTGAGGCCTGGCCCTCATCTTAAATACTTAACACAAGCTTAACCGGTTATTCAAAACAAGAACCAGGTTATTAATTCACATGGAATGAACAATCCCAATTTCATCTAAAACTATCCACTAGCTTCGGATGTTTAAAAAAATCTTTGAAAGACCATACATACCTAGATATTAGACACAGTCTACACCTCAAGACTAGACGAGATAGGCGAGATAAAGGATATTAAATGTATAATATGATGAATTATTAACTTAGAAATTAGGTTATTTACTCAAAGTCCTGAACGAAAGCTGATTCTATTTACATACCTACAAGTGATACATGAAATATTCTAAACAATTTAGAAAATTTTATAACATCAATCCTCATGGCCTTTGAATTTGATCTAGTTTTAATACAAGCTAAGCCTAAAAAGTCTATGTGACATGAAATAATGACTTGGAAGGTTGAGGATAATATTATAAGTAAAATAGGTATCAGTCCTCACGTAGAATTGGGCCACAGATTACATAATAGTTAAACATTTACTGTTTTTGTTAAAAGTTGTAAATTTAAGATAATAACAGACTGTGAAGAACTCTTAATTAAATAAAACTTAAGATATGTTTATAAGTATGATAAATTGATAACAAATATTATTATGTTTAGATGACTCAATACTTAATTTGCCGACGCGATCCCCGTCCCAGTATTCGCAATGAATGAGAAACTTGTTTGCAATCAGCTGATGCCGGCCGGCGTGCATAATGTATCTTATTTATAAACCATTCTTACCTCATCGAAAGTATGGACCGAATTGAGAATTATAGACATTAAAACCGGAATTATTTTTCCTACATACTGAAACTCGTTTCTTGCTATCAAAGGAATGCTTATCTACGACTGCACACACAATTACTGTTACTATTGTTGTAGAAATAAGAACTAAAATTGTGTGCTCAGTAAACAAGCTAAAGGCCGACATGGATATGCCGGTCTTCTGGGAATTCTGTTCTGTATCTACAAATTGTATGAATGGCGCCAGGAGTTACGATGTATTGGAGATAAATACCTGAGCTAAAGCTTCAAACAAAGCTTTTAAGAAGTTTCCAGTGGAAAATGCTTGCTTTTTTGCTTAAGGAGTTAGGACGTTACTTAAATAATTGTTTTGCCAGTAAGATTACACTAACAATTGATTTATTTATTGCCTCATAGTCTGCTACAAAATCTGTAATTATTATTTTTTACCTCTTATCTAAGTCTAGGAGGTCTTGTTTGTTTTTTAAAGAAACTGGACATCAAATTAATTGAGGTTGTGAACTTGTGAGGCACCAGTTTCGATTTTTTCCTATTCTAAAACATCGATCGCGAAATCGCTATGTACGTAATACGTGATTTCACACTCATTGGTACATAATTTTAAAGTATAATTTTAATTGTCTACAGACGTAGCGGCTATGAATCAGAGTCGAGCGAATATTCAGAGGACTCGACGGCATACGAAGATGTGCCGGCTACAACCAAAAGCCTTGGGCCGAGGAAGAATATCAACAGGGGGAGGTGGACGAAGGATGAGGTAAGGTTCAACGTATTAACAGATCTAATGCAAAATTAATCAGTTCAGACAGTTTTGAGATTAGTATCTTTGGAACCATCCGTCCAGTGAAGTTTTAGTTTTTTCGATAGTTTTTGTTGCAATAATGATGAAGATATATATAGTCAGTAGGCAATAGGCATCGAATTACATATTATCTAGATATTTTTTTACTCAAAGATGATTGTTATCTTTGGAACCATCCGTCCAGTGAAGTTTTAGTTTCTTCGATAGTTTTTGTTACAATAATGATGTAGATATAGCAAGTAGGCAATAGGCACCAAATTACATAATATCTAGATATTACTCAAAGATTAGGTGTTAAATTCGCATGACTTCTCTAAGACATCTTACCGACAGTATAATTGAAATGATTTAGGTACTATTATTACGTTAGTGTTCGTGTACATTATTATCAACCAGAAGTACCTACTTGGATTTATAGCATCGTGGTTTCATCTAAATTCTAGAGTATGAATTCATTATGAATTTATGATAATGGAGGAGACTGGAGACAATAAAAATTAAAAACTTGATTGAGGACTCTGATTTTTACTGAAGATTGTCTTTTGGGTCAAGAACTCGAGATTGATAGTGTGCCATGTTAAATTAAATTTGACACTAATTCGTCTTTACTGTATCTGTCATTTATAGATAAGTATTCAGTGAATATTGCATCTCCAGATTTATTCAATTCATTGCTTAGCGCTGATATTACGTAATGTTATAATGAAATGCTGTCTTCAATATACAGATATCTTCTACTAGACAAACACACATTTTTTTGAAAAATTACCCATAAGATCCAGGCCAAAATGTCCAAGAAAATATTCGAGCGTTTTACCTTGGCAGCTCCAAGGTAAAATGAGCCCGAATATTGCAGGAAAAAACGGTAACAAAGTTACTTCTCTTTCAGGACAAAAGACTCAAGAACTACGTAAAGATGTACAATGAGAACTGGGAGATGATATCGGCGCAGTTCTCAGACCGGTCGGACGTCCAGTGCCAGCAGAGGTGGACGAAGGTCGTCAACCCTGAACTAGTCAAAGGCCCTTGGACCAAGGAGGTGGGTGCTAAGTATCAATTCCTAATCCATCCACTGTTGGTTATATAAGCATATTTTAGGTAGCGCCAACGTTGCCTTTCATTGGCTTTGTGCATTCATTCATTGCTCTGGTTGTTATCGCCGAATTTATTCGGGAGGACTCCTCAGCTGAACTGACGAATTTGGTCAGTGAATGAGCGACCAAATAGGAAAAAGACTTTCTCAAGGCCGTATCAAATGTCAAAAGACCTTCTTTCGATGTTTGCATAGACATAGACCGAACCGAACGCCAAAATAATGTCTTCGGTATATGAGGGTAACCTTTTTATTTTTTTCAATGATCCTTTGTTTTCAAATTCAGTTCAGATCTCTAAGTAGTGGTAAATCAATACTAAGTTGTCGTAGTATGCCCTAACCTAACTAACCTATTTATTTGAAAGTTTATAAAACCGAAACCTCCATCCACCATCTATTCTCTACCATCCTGCATTATTATCATTACGTGAGGTCGCCATGAAATCCATACTAATATTATAAATGCGAAAGTGTGTTTATCTGTCGCTTTCACAAGCCATGTGTTCAAGTTCAACCGATTTTGTCAAAATTTGGTACGGACGTTGTATCCCAGAAAATAAGAGTTCCTTTGGGAATAAAAAAACCTGAAACCATGCAGACGAAGTCACGGGCATAATCTAGTAAAAATGTAAATATTTTGGTAATTTGCATAAAATGACGGAAGTTCGATACGCGGTGTAGATTTATCGCAACTCTCCATTCACGCACGCACGCCATTGAGTCTAACAGTGCAGGGAAGATGCGTCATAGGTCAGTAACTTGCACGCTCATTCATGAATGTTACACCTTTCATTCATCCGTCACTTGTGTTATTATTGTTCGTTAGATGCAAAGGAGACTCTAAAAGTTTAACGTTCATTACGAAGTGAGCTCAGTGCAATTAGAATTTTTCATTAGTCAAGATATAAGATGGATGGATGAGATGTTGAGTGGAAACTCTACAGATCTCACCCAGAAGAAAATCAGACCTTTTAGTATTGTAAAGATCTGTTATCTGTGTATTAATTTGCAGTTATTATGTGGCCAATTCTGTTTAACACAATCTCTGAACTAAAATGACAGCTCTGAATCTAGTGCTGCCCCATTCCACAGGAAGTCCAGACTATGAAAAAAAAAACTAGAAGCAGAAAATCGCTAGAGTTCTGGCTAAAACATGGACAAAGGAAAAAGAAAATAGTTTAAGTTTGGGACTGCAGTTAAATTTGAATTGGTTATAATGTTATGTATAAATATTGTAGCGATTTAGTAAAAAATATTTGGACACATGACATGACTCAAATTGGCACCTACTTTTATTATTGCTCATCAAAATAAGATAACTTATGCATTCTTACAACAGTTCTAAGATTTCATGAATGAATCCATTGTCTACGAATACGCACTATGAATTTTAACTACAACATTTTACGCTGGATTTTACAGACATTTGATAGTCATCTTATGCGGAGTACAGAGCGATTACATATTTACTACTTGTAGGCAGGTCTATCTAGTGATTTGGCATGATAGATAAAGCTTAATTTTTAAGCGTTTATTGCTTTCAATAATTTTCTGCATAATAACTTTATCTAAGAACTGGAATCATTATGGTTCAAATAAGTGGTAAGTAACTGAATATGTGATTGGCACAGCGAACTTAGATTCTCTTGAAATCGAAAACTTTCATATTATTTTAAGTCCAAAACCCATTGAAAAACGTTACAATTTTAAAATGATGGATGTAAAATATAGTGTTAGTTACCTACGTGTAGCAATTCAATGTAATTTCGTTGGTGATCTTTCGTTACCTATATCTAGATATTCAACTTTTGTCTCTCATTATTTTTATCAATTGAAATTTATACAATACTAGCTGATGCCCGCGACTTCGTCCGCGTGGTTTAAGTTTTTTGATTCCCGCGGGAAATCCTTAATTTTCCGGGATAAAAAGTAGCCTATACCACTATCCAGGTCCTCAACTACCCGTGCAAAATACCCGTTGCTCTGTTGCGGCGTGATTGAAGGACCAACTCTCTATTTCACCCCTTTGGGGTAGAATTTTCAAAAACTTTGAAACACATGTTTCTTCATTTTCAACCCGCAGCTCATATACCAAGTTTGATGGCTATAACTTGAGAAATACGTATTTCTTAATTTTCAACCCGCAGCTCATATACCGAGTTTCATCACTATAGCTTTCATACAAATTTTCAACCCCTATTTTACCACTTTAGGGGTTGAATTCTGAAAAACTGTGACACTCGTAATTCTTTAATTTTTAACGAAAGCCGAAATACCAAGTTTCGTTTATATAACTTGAGAATATCTTGAGCAATGCAGGACTTTCATGCAAACTTTCATCCCCTATTTCACCCCTTCGGGGGTGGAATTTTTAAAAACTGTGAAATACGTATTTCTTAACATTCAACTCGCAGCTTATATACCGAGTTTCATGGCTATAGCTTTCATACAAATTTTCAACCCCTATTTTACCACTTAAGGGGTTGAATTCTGAAAAACTGTGACACACGTAATTATTTATTTTTTAACGAAAGCCAAAATTCCAAGTTTCGTTTTTATAACTTGAGAATATCTTGAGAAATGAAGGACTTTCATGCAAACTCTCATCCCCTATTTCACCCCTTCGGGGGTAGAATTTTTAAAAATTGTGAAACACGTATCTCTTCATTTTCAACCAGTAGCTCGTATGCCAAGTTTCATGGATATAACTTGAGAAATGACGGACTTTCATACAAACTTTAACCCCCTTTTTCACCCCATTAGAGGTGGCATTTTCAAAAATCCTTCCTTAGTGAGCGCCTACGTTACAAAAGGAACCTACTGTCAAAATTTCAAGTTTATAACCCCAGCGGTTTAGGCTGTGCGTTGATCCCTTAACGATTTTATATATATATTAGATTAGATTGGTAATAGTAATGAGAGCAGAATTTGTGTCAGCATAATTATCTATTAAGTATATTCATCTTCTTGAACTTCACCTGTCTAAGATAAAATTGAGATAAATCGACTAAATTATAAAACATGGCACGAAATACTGGAAGACATTATAACATTTATAACTAATCACCATGTTTTAAATATTAAAAATTCGTACGTTTTATTCAGTCACTATACCTGTTCCAAATTTGGTTAAGGATTGCTTTTAAATAATAATTTTCCATACAAGTCAGTAAAGCTAGAAATTCCGTAGGTGTGACAATATCGCTCGAAAATCCATGATTTATGCAATAAGGAACTTTGTTCCAAAAAAAGATAGTATATACGTACTAATATTATAAAGAGTTTGTGAGGTTATAGGGGGTAATCTCTGGATTCAGTAGATCTGGATCGATCTACTGAACCGATTTTGAAAATTCTGGTACCAAAAGGAAGCCACATTATTTGTGAGAGGCTATACATATATTAACCCGAAAAATTAGGGAGTTCCCCTGGGATTTTAACAAACTTATTTTACGCGGGTGAAGTCGCGAGCATCTGCTAGTTGGATAGTCATATTATTACCAATGTGGCTAATTCTGTTAGACACAATTTCTAAACTAAACTTAAATTACCTCTATACTCCCTGCGGAATGGGTACAGCAGAATTAGTCGCATTATGTTTTTTTTATTGCGTGATAGGCTTGCGCTTGACGACAATCATGCTTAGTGCAAAGCAATGATGAGGTCTAGGTTGGAACGCGCTTGCCTAGAAGATGCCTATTCACTCTTGCCTTGAAGGCACTTAAGTTATAAGTGGCAGGAAACACGTGCGCTGGGAGGGTGTTCCACACCCTAGCGGTTCGTATCAGAAACGTCGAGCAAAAACGCTTCGTGCGAGCAAATTGGACGTCAACCACATAAGGGTGCCAACGCTCACGGTTTCTCGCTGTTCTGTGGTAGAACGGAGAAGGAGGAACAAGGTTATGAAGTTCCAGAGCACACTCCCCATGGCATATCCGATAAAAAACCGATAAGCAGGCGACATTGCGTCGGTGTTGTAGACTGGGCAATTTCGCCGGCTTAAATGCTTTTATGTAGGCTAAAATATCGGCTAACCTAACCTAACTTTCCGGAGTAGCATGCGTCCAGGATTCATTATTATGTTCACAAAGGTGTGTGAAGACTGAAGTCTGCCAATTGGCTACTTGACAGCTGTAACTATAAAATATGAAATATGTTAGATTTGGTAGCTTGTGGGTTAACAATAATTATACAATATGTATTTTGCATTAAAATAAATTGTAAATATTTTATTTTTGCAAAACAAATTTGAGATTTTTTATCTGTGGATTACAAGAAGCAAAACGCGGGCGGTCATGATAGAGCCCCGTGTGACGTCACATTTCAAAAAAAAAAAACGTCGTGTGTACTAACGTTTGCGTATTGTTGAGAAAATTAACAGTAATATACTTCGATTTGTGATTGTGAGCGGTTAAATGAAATGGGATTATATATGCTTTACAGCTGATAGTACAAATCTGCCTAAAGTCGATTCATTTATGGTTGCAAATTTATTTGCGTGTAAACTTTTGCACTGCCGAATTTCGTAATGTATTATAACTTCCATGTAAGTACCGAAATAAACAAAGTAAGTAATAGTACTTAGGTCTCGTGTTTAAGACCTAAGAAAGTGCTGCTGTAAAGTGACAGAAATATAATTTATTTTAATTTTATGTCATGTTTTATGAAGAAAATGTCAGGTAAGGTTAATTCATTTTTGCTAGATCAGAGTTTTAAGTTGATTTCTTCATAACACGAACATCAAAGTGGTCTTCACAAAGTAATACCGCAGATATTTATCCGATTTAAATTCCGGCTCTCGGCAGATTAACTCTAACCACTGCTTTCGACGTTTAAATTATGACATAGGTAATATAGAATATAGGAATGTGTTTAACAATTTGTCAGGATATTAATTACTTATTATTTATTGTATTTCTACACACGTCTTGTAGCTTGTAATTTCCACAATTGCATTAAAAAAGCTGTAAACTTTCCACTTAAAATTAAATGAAACTTGGAGCGTCGTATAGTTAACTTTGTTTTATTTTGAGCTGAGCTGTGACGTCACAGCTAGCAAATGTCACGTGACCGGCTGTTTTCGCGCGAATTTAAAATTAATGTATTAAAAATGTATTTTTTTCTAATAAATAACGCTTTTTTTGAGAAAAAGTTAATTGTAAGAGGTATAAAATGAACCTACGTACATTTTTAAGTATTTTTCCGAAAACTGTCAAATAGCCAATTTGCAATTTTCCTTCGAGTTGGACGAGGTCTTCAATAAGAAGTTTCATCTTTTATGGCAATGTCTATTCTCTAGCGAGGGGCCATTTTTAGAAACAAGGCTTAGAGTTAGACATTCTCCTGTCTGTGACTAATCTGCCAGCTGCGAAAACAAAACGCCTTGCCCATTGAAAGCTTCATTCACACGCAATAAAAAGATAAATTTAAACAGGATCACTTAAAGACCTAAGTAAACATATGACGAAATGTTTGCGGACGCATTTAGATGGTGACATAGTCTGTGACCTTGATTTTTTTTCTATTCGTATGCCCTCCAGAAAATATCCTTGGCTAGGGTTAGCATGATTAGTCGTCTGTGTTGAGACAAATACTTTTAAGGTGGCTTGCGAATTGCGATCTTCTTTTCTGACGCCGAGCAGTAAAAACCTTCGCTGTAAAAACTTTTTAATGCGATTGGCTGATTTTAAGTAATCTTGCTGCAACAATACATTTCAGATAAAAAATATTTTCAAAAAATCGACTTCCAAAGTCTGTCTACTGTAAAGTCGGGTCGCGTCAACTTTGCCTATCCATATTATACTCGCCCGACATCGACAAAATGTGTAGAAATCAAAATAATTTTTTATTTGTACTTTACAGTGGCTTTGGAAGTCGGTTATTTAAAAGATTTTTTTTAAACTTTTTAGTGTACTCGTTAGTTCATAATTATAGTCTATGCCCGGTGCCAACAATAGTTCCCGCAGCATCAGGAATCAGGATTGAGGAGTTGGAGTCAAAAAAAATTATGGGACCACCTTGCAAACCTTGAAATTTATTTTCAAATCTGTTCAGAAACCTTGGCGAAATCGGTGTACATACCCACATACATTTTAAAAAAAAAAAAGATACGCGCCGAATTGAGAACCCTCCTTCTCCTTATTTGGAAGTCGGTTAAAAATTGCGAGATGGTGTTGGCTTATCATTTCATCTGTTTTCTGTTTCATGTGTGTTCATAAGCGGGCCTTAGAAATGAGACCGGCCATTTTACTATGTTTAATATGGTAGCCGTATCGTTAATCGATTCGTACCAGACGTTAGTATGACTTTGCAGATGATTTTAAATTGACTTGAGACGATTTGTGTGTAAACTCTTTGATAGTATTATCAATTTGATCTCGGATTTTGGGGCTGCACCCTTTTATCAGTTGGTATGTTTGTAATAGGCATGATGACTGATTTTGAAAAATGGTCAGATTATGTTCGGAAGTGTCTACCTACTATTTCGAAAAAATATCTTATTTCAGCAGAAAAATAAGGTTAAGTAGATAAAATTGCCATTTGAAATTTAAATTTTAAAATTCACGCCAAAACGTTCGCCGGTGTCATGGCGTCGTTTGTGACGTCACTATTATTTTTACCAATGTACTCTGTGCAGTGTGCAGTAAACAATTTGTGATTGTCAAAGCTCGAAAACAAACCATTGTGACGTCATTCGCTTCTTGGCGTTTAATCCATTATGGCGGATTGCTGTATTTTATAGTTTTATTTTATCGAAATAAATAGCAATCTCACTCGAAATAGAAAAATAAATAGGTTTTTTATAATCCATTAATCCTATTTCATTAGATAAATTTATAATTTTATTAAATATTGGTTACTGTCATGCCTATTCTGAAGTCTACACCGTGTACGAAATGCTTGCTGTTTACTGTTTGTAAGGCCGTCTAAGGACAATTTACCCAATTTGAAAGGGATTCAGGTATTCGTATGCTTCTTTACCAATTTTTTACACGTATTAAAAAACCGATATCAGCTTAGAACAGGTTCTTAAGACAATATCGGTCAATCTATGGCTATGACAGGTCTTAATACTTTAATCTTCATAAGATCTTGTTACCATTCTCAAGTACTACAAGACCATAAAATATAATATGACGACATTTCAAGGACGACAATAAGTTACAAGCTATAGGTAGGTAGCTAATACGTGGTTATACAAAGAAGGTTTTTATCCTACATGCCCACGCTTCTAGTAACAACACGTGTATTGAAAATTTTATTATAGACATGACGAATTGCTGGAGGAGTTTTAGAATTGGAATAATATTTTTTATAATTATTTCCATTGCATAGTGCTATCTTACAAGCAGTTCTACATTTAGTTACCTTTATTTATTTTAGATATTATTTAGATATCTTTAATGCACACACATAATATACAGTATGCAATCAATATTAAAGTAAAAAATGAGTAGTAAAACTACAAATAAACTTTTCTTTATTGAGGAAGCTAATGGTTGGAAGGATACTATATCATATCTTATATGTGAAAATAGCATGTCGTTGAAGTGTTTAAAAATAAAAGTACAATACTTTATTATTATAAAGTTGTAAGTTATTAGTTGTCATTGGTTCCTAATGTTTAGTGTAAGCTTACATTAAAAGCAGGAGTTTTCTCTTGTCTTCCTAAAATGATAATAAATATTCCAATAGACCTTTAAAATCTTTAACTAATTCCCATATTCATTTGATAAAAGTGTTATAAAACTCAATCCATATAGAAACTATATACAAAAAAAAACAAAGTCATTCAGCATTGAGCTTTTAAGATCAATAACATCTTTATTAACTTTGTATTCATAAACGCATAATACAGTCGTGTGACAAGTTTTTGCTTGAAAAAGTGCCACTCACAGCTGATCGAACGATTTTATTCGAAATTTTTCAAACACTTGCTTACCTTGAGAAGTAACGATTCATGTTTTTTGTTCGTCGCTTCTTTTGTACTTTTTTTGTTTTATTTTTTTTGCAATTATATTGGTCATTGATAATCTTATAATGATACTTATAGTTTGAGATATCGCGTGGAGTGAACTTGTTGGTGGATCGCAAAAAAAACAAGAGCATGACTGCGTTAATTGAAATATTGTTTTTTGAATCGTTTGTACTTTGTATCATGTGAACTTGGTCTAACAAAAACTTATATGACGACTGATTTTAATAACTTGTATCGATCTCTTATTTAATGTGAAATCTTGACAAAATGTAGTGTAGGCACGCATTTAAAAACACAAATAATTTTAGATTTATAATAATTGTTACTCATCCGCGTACCTCGTCCGCGTGAATTAAGGGATTTAAAAATCTTTTTGATTTCTTACAGTTAAAAAAATGTCACTCTCATGGTAAAAGATCACGTCGATCTGTTGCTTCGTTGTTTGTAGGACAAACCAACAAACAAACACAC
This sequence comes from Erebia aethiops, assembly GCA_923060345.2. Taxonomy (NCBI): domain Eukaryota; kingdom Metazoa; phylum Arthropoda; class Insecta; order Lepidoptera; family Nymphalidae; genus Erebia; species Erebia aethiops. Next base: position 13,642,853 of record OV281088.1, on the reverse strand, counting down.
TTTATGTAATAAGGTAGCATTAGTAGGATTAACAGATTCCTTATTTTGTTGTTACAGGAGGACGAGAAAGTCGTAGAGTTAGTAACTAAGTACGGTCCAAAGAAATGGACGCTAATTGCAAGGCATCTCAAAGGCAGGATAGGAAAACAATGCAGGTAACTATTATAAGTATTTTTCCTCATATAATACTAAAATTTAATAACTAAACGTATATTTACTTTTTTTAAAGTAAACATATAAGCTTCATGATTTAAAAAACATATAAAATAATTATTTCGGATTGCAGAAACATCATATTTAAAAATATTTAAAATTCATGTATCAAATTCGACATTTAGTTCCGAAAGAAATTAAATGGCCTCAGTAACTTGGAAGGGCAAACAAGTGAACATAATTTAAAAAACACGACTGCCCTGTAGTATTAAATTTTTTCAAAAAATTTATAGTGTAGTGCCACTCAGGATGATTTAAGGATTCTAACGACACCCCATACATCCAAATCTGTTCTGGCATCTAGAAGTTATGGTGGAATAAAGAAACTCACATACACACATGAACCCTGAGAACATTACACTCCTTTTTTTGGACAGTCGTGTATTAATAAGAAACTTCTATCTTCCTAATTCCACTAATGTAGACTAAATAATCTGTTTTCAGAGAGCGGTGGCACAATCATTTAAATCCTTCGATAAAGAAAACTGCGTGGACGGAACAGGAGGACAGAATCATATACCAAGCGCACAAACAATTAGGGAACCAGTGGGCCAGGATTGCCAAACTACTGCCGGGCAGGTAAATAAACTTAATCATTGCTTAGATGAATAATTTAAAGTTAGTTTGAAAATAAATACTTATCTGATCTGTTGCATAGAAACAAGTGTCACTTTCCGTATACAGAATATTCTACATAATTTACAGAACATGAAATTAAAACACACTCCCCACCCACGTTTAATTCCGATATGAGAGCATCCTCAGAAGATGTCCACAAATTAAACTGCATCATTATCAATGTGGCTTTAACATTATTGTCTCTCTGACTTCGAGATCTATTGAATATGGAGTAAAGCTTCACTCAGAGTTAATTTGCACTCTTGCTATCATTAATTGTCTAAACCAATGGATCACTTGACCATACCTTATCACTTTGATTCTTACTATCGAATAAGAAGTAAGTCGTAACTTACTAGTAATTTAGTAGGTGAAATTTAAAATAACAAATTTTTATAAACCCTTTTCAATTCCAGGACAGACAATGCAATAAAAAACCACTGGAACTCCACAATGAGGAGGAAATACGAGCCGGATCTGCTGGACAGCTTCGAGACGCTCAGACGTAAACAGGCGCGACCCAAGCGACAAGAGCAAGTAAGCGACGAGCGTAGTGAGCGGGTACTTGTCGCTTTCAATGATGTTAGTGTGCTTTTTATGTTTTGTTTCTTTATTTAATGGTTTAAACACTGCGCTGTACGCCATGCTACTTACACCACCACACGCCACCCCACGCCACTTGCTATAAAATTATATTGGAACTCCACAATAAGGGGGAAATACGAGCCGGATCTGCTGGACAGCTTCGAGACGCTCAGCTGCAAAAAGGCGCGACCCAAGCGACAAGAGCAAGTAAGCGACGAGCGTAGTGAGCGGGTTCTTGTCGCTTTCAATGATGTTAGTGTGCTTTTTATGTTTTGTTTCTTTATTTAATGGTTTAAACACTGCGCTATACGCCATGTCACTTACACTATCACACGCCACCCCACGCCACTTGCTATAAAATTACATTGGAACTCCACAATAAGGGGGAAATACGAGCCGGATCTGCTGGACAGCTTCGAGACGCTCAGCCGCAAACAGGCGAAGCGACAAGAGCAAGTAAGCGACGAGCGTAGTGAGCGGGTCCTTTTCGCTTTCAATGATGTTAGTGTGCTTTTTATGTTTTGTTTCTTTATTTAATGGTTTGAACACTATCCGCCATGCCACTTACACCACCACACGCCACCCCACGCCACTTGCTATAAAATTACATTGGAACTCCACAATAAGGAGGAAATGCGAGCCTTATCTGCTGGACAGCTTTGAGACGCTCAGACGCGAGCCAAGCGACAAGAGCAAGTAAGCGACGAGCGATGTGAGAGCGTAGTGAGCGGGTCGTAGTCGCTTCCAATGATGTTATTATGCTTTTTATCTTTTGTTTCTTTATTTAATGGTTTAAACACTGCACTATACGCCATGCACACCACCACACGCCATCCCACGCCACTTGCAATAAAATTACATTGGAACTCCACAATAAGGAGGAAATGCGAGCCGGATCTGCTGGACAGCTTTGAGACGCTCAGACGCGAGCCAAGCGACAAGAGCAAGTAAGCGACGAGCGATGTGAGAGCGTAGTGAGCGGGTCGTAGTCGCTTCCAATGATGTTATTATGCTTTTTATCTTTTGTTTCTTTATTTAACGGTTTAAACACTGCACTATACGCCATGCACACCACCACACGCCATCCCACGCCACTTGCAATAAAATTACATTGGAACTCCACAATAAGTAGGAAATGCTCGGATCTGCTGGACAGCTTCGAGACGCTCAGACGCGAGCCAAGCGATAAGAGCAAGTAAGCGGCGAGCGTAGTGAGCCGTTCGTAGTCGCTTTCAATGGCGTTGGTGTGCTTTTTTTGTTTTGTTTCTTTATTTAATTGTATAACCACGGCATCCCACGCCACGCTACTCACACTACCCCCTGCCACTACACGTTACACCAATACACCCCCACCTCACCCTCACGTCCCGATGGGACGGAAAATCCGTCATGACCGGAGAGAGATCAGGCACAGTACCGACGGTTTTACGTGCTCGCCAAGGCACGGGGATAAAAGACTGCCAACTTCCTAAGTCCGGGCTATAGTACTGAGAATTTCTTGTCAGAAAATCTCAATACTTAACAATGGTATAAACATAGCATTTCACTCCATGCCGCTAATGCCTAATACTACCCCACGCCACCATACGCCAAGCCACGCCAGGTCACTTGCTATAAATTTACATTGGATCTCCATATTGAGGAACCAGCATCCCACGCTACTGTATGCCACGCCACCATGCCACTAATGCCACGCCACGTGCAATAAAATAAAATTAGAATACTACGATGAGCAAATACGATCTCGCTGCTGAATATCCTTTTTTTCCTTCATTTTTCTTTATTTAAAGTACGTTATTTACGTAATAACTTACATATGTAATCCTAGCCACTGCTCCAATAGGCATGATGACTGATTTTGAAGTCAGATTATGTTCAGAAGTATCTACTATTTCGAAAAAATATCTTATTTCAGCAGAAAAATAAAGTTTGGTAGATAATATTGGCATTTGAAATTTATATTTTAAAATTCACGCCAAAACGCTCCCCGGTTTCATGGCGTCGTTTGTGACGTCACTATTATTTTAACCAATGTACTCTGTGCAGTGTGCAGTAAGCAATAGTGTGATTGTCAAAGCTCGAAAACAAACCATTGTGAAACCATTCGCTTCTTGGTGTTTTAACCAATATGGCGGATTGCTGTATTTTATAATTTTATTTTATCAAAATAAATAGCAATCTCACTCGAAATAGAAAAATAAATACGTTTTTTATAATCCATGAATCCTATTTCATTGGATAAATTCATAATTTCATTGATTCTTGGTTACTGTCATCATGCCTATTATCATCTGCAATGTTTTGTTCCAGTCAAGTCAGAACTGGACAGACACATTCAACGAGTCGACTCAAAGCAATTCATCGAACACGAGTCAGCCTTCGAAACAAGTGTTACACTTTAGGCAGTTGCTCAAAGATCAGCTGAACAACTTGCAACAGCAGTCTATGAGGAATAAGTCGCCTGATCGGGGCGGCTTAGTCGCCGCGGACACTGTGGAGATCTGCGAAACACCTTTTAAGTAAGTTAAAAAAATGTTTTTTATTCAAATAAACTTTTAAAAGTGCTATTGAATAGTCGAGTGAATCTACCACTGATTCGGAATACCATTCCTACCGAGAAGAACTAGCAAGAAATTCGGTTACTTCTACTAATATACCACCATTTTTCGGGTTGTGCCATACGTGATATAGGTCATCCCTGCGCCTCGTTGTTGTTGTTCAGATCGTTAAGGTACAGGGGTAAGGACCTCTTAAGGTATGCTTGTTATGTGTGGCACGATTAGGAAATAAATGCTTTTTTTTTCTAATATTATAAATGCGAATGTTTGGATGAATGGATGGATGTTTGTAACTCAATCACGCCAGAATGGCTGAAAGGGTTTGGAATAACACATATGCTACTTTTTATCCCAGAAAATTAAAGGGTTCCCGCGGAAACCAAACAACCTTAATCCACGCCGACAAAGTCGCGGGCATCAGCTAGTCGTTCTAATATTATAAATGTGAAAGTGTGTTTGTTTGGTTTGTCCTTCAATCACGCCGCAACAGAGCAACGCATCGACGTGATTTCTTGCTTGGGTATAGCTGACGAGCTGGAGAGTGGCATATAGACTACTTTTACACGCGGACGAAGTCGCGGGCATCAGTTCATTAATATTACGTTAGTCATTAGGGAATGAAAAGGAACCATTTTTGTTGAAATATTGAAAAAAAAAATGTTAGGAATTTACCCGCAGTCCAAGTGTAATTAGAAATAAGTCTTGAAAACGATTTTTGTAGTCAGTGCAAAATAGAACTTTTAATCTAGTTAATAAAGCAGTTGTTAAAGATTAATCTCAAAGCCTATCGCTGACGAAAATTTTTATTTTTTATTTTTTATGGCTTTTAGTAAAAATTTCAATTTTTACTATTAATAGGAGGTATTTAATGATTCACAAAGTCAAGTTCGGTAATAAAATGTTATTTTCAGATTCGTGAATATAGAGCATCTACCCAGCGACTCCGCTGTTAAGAATTATTTAAATCAAGCCGATGCGGCCGATACCAACAATCACGGTACAGGTAAATTACAATCAATAATTCAGCACCTACAACCTCAATTTACAGACGGGCCCTGTCAAACAAATAATGTGGGCGTATTTTACTAATGCCATCTAGTCTGAAAAGCGGGACAGCGCTATGGCGGAGACAAGGACAGGCGTATACAGGTGTGGACCGCGGTCCACAGGTCGGACGCCCAATTTTTTTCTATGAAAGGGTCCATCTAGTACCTACATATAAATCGATGTTCAGCACACCATAAATAGATACTTTAAGCAGTCGGTAGTCAGACGTACATAGCAATCCTACTTCTAAGACGTGTGACGTAGTTTTTTTTAATCTACTACAAGTTAGCCCTTGACTGCGATCTCACCTGATGATAAGTCTAAGTTGGCAGCGGGCTATTAGCGGCATGGGATTTATATTTAACCCATACCCCTATTCGGTTTCTATACGGCGTCGTACCGGAACGCTAAATCGCTTGGCGGCACGTCTTTGCCGGTAGGATGGTAACTAGCTAGCCACGGCCGAAGCCTCCAGCCAGGCCAGAGAAAATTCAGAAATTATGAATTCCCAAATTTACCCTGCCGGGAATCGAACCCGGGACCTCCCACGATAAGACAACAGCGCTCAACACTGCGCCAGGGAGGTCGTAAAAATCCTTCCTTCTAGTTTTGACATGCTTTACAAAAAAAAACTTAATGACTTTTTTTATATTTCCAGTAACATATTCAATCCAATCGGAAGCCGCCAAGGAGATAGTAATTCCCACAGTGTACATGTCTCCAAGGAAGAAGGTTATGGAGACCAATAGCCCCCCTCCCATACTGAGGCGAGGCAAGGTCAAGAAGCAGATGGGCATTACCCACAACCCACATGTGAGTCAACGTATTGTATCACTGTACTCTTATTAACTAGCTTATACTCTGATGTTAAAAAAACAATAGGCATGATGACAGTAACCAAGAATCAATGAAATTATGAATTTATCTATTGAAATAGGATTCATGGATTATAAAAAACGTATTTATTTTTCTATTTCGAGTGAGATTGCTATTTATTTTGATAAAATAAAATTATAAAATACAGCAATCCGCCATATTGGTTAAAACACCAAGAAGCGAATGGTTTCACAATGGTTTGTTTTCGAGCTTTGACAATCACACTATTGCTTACTGCACGCTGCACAGAGTACATTGGTTAAAACAATAGTGACGTCACAAACGACGCCATGACACCGGCGAGCGTTTTGGCGTGAATTTGAAAATTTAAATTTCAAATGCCAATATTTACTACCAAACCTTATTTTTCTGCTGAAATAAGATATTTTTTCGAAATAGTAGATACTTCCGAACGTAACCTGACCATTTTTCAAAATCAGTCATCATTCCTATTGTAAAAAGATTAACTCAACTTCTCTACTCGCTGGATATTTACGAGAAACAAGATTATTAATAATCAAACTTATTATTATAAATGATGGAAGTGTAAATAAGATGAAAGTGGTCTAAGAATGTGCAATATAATAAAAACAATATCAAAATCTTCTAAGTTCATACTTAGAAGACAGATAGACAGTTAGAGATGGTTAACATAAATATAACACATATTTTAAGGTTTTAAAGAAAGAAAGAAAGAAAGAAAAACAGTTTATTCGACAATGGTGTCACAGACAAAACAAAGATTACATTAATATGTAAAAAATTTTGGGTGATGACCCAGAATGGGTGTACAGCTCAGCATTAAGCCCTGCATTGTATGCCAATAAATTGCATACAAAGCAGGGCGCCGGTTTTCAGCTGTGACCCGGGTGACGTCACAGTAACAAAAAATATTAATATAATAAAACATAAGTAAATTTTACACAATCTTTTACGATCTCGACTTTATTAATTACTAATATTAAAATGTCAGCCACTTAACAATTTATTCTAGCCTAGATAATACCCGCCACTCTGTCCGCGTGGATTAAGGTTTTCTGGTTCCCTTGGTAACTTTTTAATTTTCTGGGATAAAAAGTCCTTCCCTGGGGTGCAATCTATCTATGTACTCGTCCAAATCGGTTGAAAAGATCGTGACAGCAGACATAACACCTTCGCATTTATAATATTAGTACTTATTTGAAGGGCACACAAACAGACACAGTGGCGTGCACAGGGTTCGAAGCCAGGGTAAGCATTAATTATGTATGAGGGTGAAACAGCCAGTTTCCAACTCCAGGCTAGTGCTGAAAATTTCTTAAAACAAAAACCTAATATCGAACTTCCTTATCTAAGATTTTTGGTCCGACCCGGGAAAGAACCCAGCACCTCTCAACTGCAGTCGAACATGCTAACCATGCTAACAAACCATGCTCAACTACTAGGTACTTAATATATTTTATAATGTGAATTGTAATGCAAAAAAGTACACCAATAACTCTCTCGTTTCACACCCAAAAAGGTAGGTAGGTACTTAAAATAATAATAATACTATGTAAGTAGATTGTTAATACCGTCAATACCGATTTCTGAACAATTCCAATAATTTTGTAATCACTAATCACTAAAAAAGTTGTCACATGCTGTTCTCACAATAATTCACGTGTTTTTTTACAAAGAAATGTCCTTGAACGTGTTAAAACAATTTTTTAACGGGACGAAATTCGCAATCAAAACAATAACAACACAATAACTAACATGGCGCGCGCGTTCGTCTGGTAGCCGGCGGAAGTCTCGCTAAATAACTCTTTTATTAAAATATTTAATTTCAATACTTTAATTACGCTATTATTTGCGTGAAAAAATATGTTTACCCCTTTTGGATGTTTAATCGGTGGCCGTATTATGTTTTTTTAATTTAGACTGCTTTTGATTTAATACTTAATTAATAATTTAGAATCTTTATAATTTCTTAGAATACAAAATCAGTGGAAAGAAATACAGTAGAAAATTTTAATTTATTTAATAATTTCAACAATTCTTTTTGGTATCTAGGTAAATACAGTTACTTAATTTTCATTATTAAAATAAGTCTTGAGTTGATCACGCAGTTTCCGGAAGCTGAGCTTTTTATTGACGTAACGTCGTGCGTTATGACTAGGAGTGATGACTCACACATGTAAATGTATTTCGTGTTGTATTACTGAATGTGAAACACACATACCTAAAATTTTTGCCATTTTTAACTCCTGCTTGTTCCGTGGCGCCAGCGTCGCGTCGGTTCAATGTTACTATGAGCGTATTGACTTTGGATAGAATTCGTGACAGCGCCATCTTCGTGATAATTACAGAATTAATATAGATGCGGGTGGTTATTTACTATAGATGGCGTTTTTATGAATTTATATTACAGTTGTTTTTTTATTATTTTATTATGTAATTTACTTGAGTATAACTTTCATTCAGTTGGGGTAAGCTGTGCTTATTTGCCTCTATGAACTGCACGCCACTGAACAGACATATTATGCGTTTTCGCATTTATAATATTAGTACTATGTGTACGGGAGCAAGTGATATGGCTCGACCGTAAAAAAGGATGATCATCCACCGAGCGGGTGTTGTGCTCAGGGACCACTGGTCCGACCGTTCATCGTTGGAGGTCGTATATAGGCGTAATTCAGAGAACGCTTCGTTAGCGTGAGTTAGGCTCTTCGTGTTCATCGTACGCTACTAGTAATGCCATCTATTGGATTATGTGCGGACTGCGAAGACCGTTACACTATGGATTTAGCAAAACTAATGAGATATCTCTTTGTTCCCAGGTATGGGAGAAGACAATATCAAAAGTGTTGGAGGGCGCAACTCCAATCAAAGCTCTACCCTTCAGTCCGTCTCAGTTCCTCAACTCGCCCGCCGGAATATCGTTCCCGGCTTTCGACACGCCTCTGAGACATACGCATAGTAGCAAGGTAAGTTACCACGTGAGGCTATCAATTTTAGAGGTCAAGGAACAAGAAACTTATAGGCCTACTAGCGAATGCCCCCGACTTTTGACGACCTCCGTGGCGCAGTGTGTAGCGCTGTTGCCTTAACGTGCGGAGGTCCCGGGTTCGATCCCCGGCAGGGTCAATTTGGAAATTTATAATTTCTGGATTTTCTCTGGTCTGGCCTGGTGGGAGGCTTCGGCCGTGGCTAGTTACCACCCTACCGGCAAAGACGTGCCGCCAAGCGATTTAGCGTTCCGGTACGATGCCGTGTAGAAACCGAAGGGGTATGGGTTTAATATAACTGCCATGCCCCTAACAGGTTAGCCCGCTACCATCTTAGACTGCATCATAACTTACCATCAGGTGAGATCGCAGTCAAGGGCTAGCTTGTAGTGGATTAAAAAAAAGACTTCGTCTGCGTGGTTTGAGGTTTTTGGTTCCCGCGGGAACTCTTTAATTTTCCGGGATAAAATAGCCTATGTGCTATTCCAGACTATAATCATCTATCTCTGTGCCAAATTTCAGCCAGATCAGCCGTTGGGGCGTGACTGAGTAACAAACATCCATACATACATTCATACATCCATCCATACATCCATCCAAACTTTCCCATTTATAATATTAGTAAGATTACACTGCACTTTTCACAGGATACTTACCCTGATTCAGTGTAGTGTAATCAGATTTAGGCAGTAAGGTTCCCTAAATTGGTCCTTATTGCTTTGTAATAAGCGACACCAAAACTAGCAGCCACGCCCACCCTTACCACAGGGCCCTGTGAAAAGTGCAGTGTAATAGGCCTATTAATTTGCTATAATCTGGCAAACAGACAAATCTATGAGGTACAATGTTGCGATATGCACTGCCAGCACATCCACACAAATCTTCCAAATTACTCTCAACGTACGTATCACTACCACACCAGAGCATCCTCAGGAGATGTTGCGATAATAGGCATGATGACTGATTTTGAAAAATGGTCGGATTATGTTCGGAAGTATCTACTATTTCGAAAAAATATCTTATTTCAGCAGAAAAATAAGGTTTGGTAGATAATATTGGCATTTGAAATTTAAATTTTAAAATTCACGCCAAAACGCTCCCCGGGGTCATGGCGTCGTTTGTGACGTCACTATTATTTTTACCAATGTACTCTGTGCAGTGTGTAGTAAGCAATAGTGTGATTGTCAAAGCTCGAAAACAAACCATTGTGACGTCATTCGCTTCTTGGTGTTTTAGTCAATATGGCGGATTGCTGTATTTTATAATTTTATTTTATCAAAATAAATAGCAATCTCACTCGAAATAGAAAAATAAATACGTTTTTTATAATCCATGAAATTTTAGAGTTATCAACATCAAGGAAAAATTACAACAATAAAATTGCTGTTTTATATCTTTTTGATTGATTTGATGATGGCGCGCGACTTTTTCCGCCTGGATCAAGGTTTTTAGATTCCCGTAAGAGATCTTTAATTTTCCGGGATAAAAATTAGCCTATATCCTTCCTCGGGATTCAGCTTTAAAATTATAAGCCATTAGTGTGGCTTTAGGGCTATAGCCAATGGCCTTTGAATATTAACTGTAGTGACTGTTTATTTCAGGATCTAGGCGCTAGTCCACTACTCCACACTCCTACGCCCGCGAATATAACCCCTGGTGGAAGTCAGTTCAAGACAGACACACCAAAGTAAGTCATAAATATTATCTTTCTGTGCAAACAGAAAATATACTGCGTGGATTTAGGTTTTTGAAAAATTCTCCTGGGAAGTTTTTGTTTTTCGAGATAAAAAGTAGCCTATGTATTTCCCCGGGAAGCAAGGTTGAAAAGATGGACCGTGAAAGCGTAGCAGATAGACACAATCGCATTTATAATATTAGTATGGATGTCAAAATAGCAACATTCATATTGGAATATGGATCCTACAATTAAATTGCAAGAAACGTTGCAGATTCAAAGTTAATTGATACTAGCTGATGCCCGCGACCTCATCTGCGTGGATTGTTGTTCTTTGGTTCCCGTGGGAACTCTTTATTTTTCCGAGATAAAAAGCAGCCTATGTTTTATTCCAGACTATAATCTATCTCTGTGCTAAATTTCATCAAGATCCGTTCAGCCGTTCTGACGTGATTGAGTAAAAAACATTCTTCCATCCATCCAAACTTTCACATTTGTAATATTAGTATAGAATATAGATTAGTTTTAGAAGAATTTTCTTCCACACTGAAGTAATATCGTCATAATTAATTATTTCAGAACACCAACTCCTTTCAAAATAGCGATGGCGGAAATAGGCAAGAAATCCGGTCTCAAATACGAACCGTCTAGTCCGGGTCTCCTCGTGGAAGATATAACAGAGATGATCAAACGCGAAGAGAATTCCGACAGCACTGTGCAGTTGAACGACTCTATGCTGTCATCGACCGCCGAACAAGAAATGAATGCTCAGGTAATTCTACTTTTTGTTTTGTTTTAGACCATTTCTAGGTTGACTGGGATTTCTCCTGATGGTCAGTGATGGTGCAGGCAATATGAAAGGTGTTTCCTAGTTGGAGTATTAGATATGACAGAGATGATGAAACATAATATGTAGTATTCCGATAGCTTTTAGATGCGGTTGAATGACTATACTATCAGGGACGGTAGATCAAGAAATGAATGCTCAGGTCTAATCTACTTTTTCATGGTCACCGAAAGACGAGTCCCCAAGTCGTAAACCTAAGTCTAGACATATATGAGACGGAACATCTTCGAGAAAGGACTTCGTATTTCATTTGATTTTGTAGTGACTGACTGGATTTAATAGGTCCAGACTAGGTCAGACCAGATCGAACTGGATTGGATTGGATTGGACCGGAGCGAATCGGATGATATAATATGAAACATGCGTAAAACTGGACCAATAATTATTTATTATTGCTTTGTTTTTAATATAATATTATGATGATGTACCTTGGTGGTTTAAGTATGTAAATGTTGATATTGAGTTTTTATTTTATTTCTTGCAGGTAAACGATTCTGGTATAGGCAGCGGTCGACGTGCCAACACAGACAAGGAAAACCAGCCGTCGCACAAGAAAGCACGCAAAGCGCTCGCTCAGAGCTGGGGCACCGCCACCGCTACTAGCACTCCTCACTCGCACTCGCAGCCGCAAGTGCCTGATGTGGCATTCATCGTGGAGACACCGGTAAGTTGACTACTGACACATGGCAAGAAAAACATGCCGTCGCACAAGAAAGCGCGCACTCCTCACTCGCAGGCGCAAGTGTCTGACGTGGCATTCATCGTGGAGATACCGGTAAGTTGCCTGAGACAAGGCAAGAAAAACATGCCGTCGCACAAGAAAGCGCGCACTCCACACTCGCACTCGCAGGCGCAAGTGTTGGACGTGACATTTATCGTGGAGACGCTGGTAAGTTAACTATTGACACATGGCAGGAAAAACATGCCGTCGCACAAGAAAGTGCGCACTCGCCGCAAGTGAATGACGTTTCATTCACTGTGGAGACGCCGGTAAGTTGACTGAGACAAGGCAAGAAAAACATGCCGTCGCACAAGAAAGCGCGCACTCCACACTCGCACTCGCAGGCGCAAGTGTTGGACGTGACATTTATCGTGGAGACGCTGGTAAGTTAACTATTGACACATGGCAGGAAAAACATGCCGTCGCACAAGAAAGCGCGCACTCGCCGCAAGTGAATGACGTTTCATTCACTGTGGAGACGCCGGTAAGTTGACTGAGACAAGGCAAGAAAAACATGCCGTCGCACAAGAAAGCGCGCACTCCACACTCGCACTCGCAGCCGCGCGTGACTGTCGTGGCATTCATCGTGGAGAGGTCAGTTGACTACTGACACATGGCAAGAAAAACATGCCGTCGCACAAGAAAGTTCGCACTCGCCGCAAGTGCCTGACGTTTCATTCATTGTGGAGACGCCGGTAAGTTGACTGAGACAAGGCAAGAAAAACATGCCGTCGCATAAAAAAGCGTGCAGAGCGCTCGCATGTATCTCAGACTAAATCATAGCGTAACAAAAGTTTAAAAAGCAAAGGCTTGAAATTTTTTTTAAAAAAATTGTTACGTTAAACGTATTTTCTGTTGTTTCAGAGCAAATCCCTTGCTGGAGACAGTTCTGTACTCTTCTCCCCGCCATCCATCGTGAAGAACTCTCTTCTCGAAGAATCTACCAGCCTTCATAGCTTCGAAAACACTCCGGAACCAATGAATATTGAGGAAATGGACATAGAAAACGTTATCTCAGAAAAAACTAAGGTACAACACAGGTCCTATGTCCCTACTAATCCTCTACCTAACACCCTCGATCCCAGTTTAATACTCTATGATGACATTTACGATAACCATACGGATTTACGGCCGAACCCTAGTATATTTAGAGATATTACTAATATGGCATCACCTAGAAGCTTCGCGAGACTTAACGCGGATAGGTTGCGAACTATTACAAGTTCTAATGAGCTAGCTTGCGATAACGGTAACAGTTTAAGTAATATTAGCAATAACGTTACTAGCGGCAGTAACGTTACAAATAACGGAAATTCATTAATAGCTCCTAAAGAAGTACTCGCTAACGCGTTGGCCGATCATATTTATAAAGTAACGAATCAAAAACCTTCTACGTCGCGTATAGATGAAATATTGACCAATAAAGTGCTGAAAACGAATGAGGTGGAAAAGGAGAATCAGTGGTGGCAGATAGAGAAAGAATCCGATGAATTATACAATGACTATTACATGTTCACTAATAACATGTGAAACTCACTAGAGAAAAGGGCTATGGTAATAAACTAATAATACATTGCATTAAATGTTAAACTGTAACAATGTTATTTATAATATCGAATCGATATCGGTATTTTTACTGATACGGTTGGTAACGTTATTCTATTCAGTTACTTGATGACTACTACGTAAAGACGATAAAAGTTACAGGAAGTTTCGCATTAAATCGATAGTTACGAGTAGATATAATTGAAGTGTACAGAAGTAAAAACGGTTGTGAAGTAATATAAATACCGATTTGTGGTATGTAGGTTATGATATAAAGGCGCGAAATACTCTGTAGTGGATTGCAATGCGGCACTTCACAACAAAGTAATGTATTTGGAACTTTTGACTTTAAGGTGTGTTTCCACCAGAGATGTGCGAGGAAGATGGTGCGGTTGGTAAATGCGACGCGCGAATTTACCAATAAGATAACGTCATTTTCCTAGCCTACCTCAGCACATCTGTGGTAGAAAAGGCTTTTGTACATACAAAATAAACAAGAGACAGACATGTGCGAAAAAAATGAGGTGGTATGGCTTAACGAGCTTTAAGTGTGAGATCTATAGAGCGAACTTTGACTTTGCTTAGCCTTAAGACATGGTTAAAACGAGACAGATTTATGTTCCTCACATAAGTCCATCTCGTTTTAACTCTAAGTCAAGTCTGAGCAAAGTCAAAGTACGCTCTATAGATCTCAGCATTAGACTCAGTCAATACATGTACGGTGTAAGTCATAGGTAAACGTGTATACGGAAAATATACGTGACTCAGCGAATAAAAAAAATATATTATTAACAATGCGCGATAAAAAAACTCGTAACAAAGAGCTTTATCTCATTATTCAGCTCAGCTACGCATTCTCGCACATCTCTGGTGAAAACGCACCTTAACAGTAGCTGCCGGCGGCTGTGCGTATAAATTAAAGTATTGAAAAAACTAAAAATAACTTTCAACATGATGTAGAATTAATATATATATATATATATATTATGTTATATTTATATAACATTATTAATTAGGAAAGTATGTTAATGACTGTTAAAACGTAATGTATAAATTGCTGTCATAACTAAAAGCATGAAAAATAAAATTATCATGAATTTGGAATTATTTCTTTCATAAACGCGAAGATGGTTGTTAAAAAACTTAATTGCAAGCATTAGTTTCGAAGTTGATGCTTTAATCGATTTTTATTATTAATCGATTTCTGAAGGGATTAGTTGTTAGGATCAAAGTTACAAATATTTCTTTTTTTTTTTTGTAAAAAGTTTTATCGTCTCGATAATTATAGTAATAAGTGCACCAAAAGAAGAGATTAGGGCGTAGTAGGCTACCAAAGATGAAATCTTCATCAAATGAATATATCATTCGACTTTAATATATTCATCATTAATTATAAGATCTTTTAAATTAGGTTCTACGTTTATAAAAGTTTACCTCAAGTTTACCACGCACCAAATTATTTTAGTGTTATTAGTGTTTAGTTTATTTTTGTAAGAATCGCGAATTTTAGAGTTTAGGTTTGGTTTGTTTTGGATATAAAACGAATTGTTTGTAACACAAATTTTGACTGCGGTTCCGAAAAATCTATTATAGATTCTACATTAAATTTTGCAATTGACTAATTTGCCGTTGTTTGAAATCAATTTTCGAATCATAAAAGTATGTAAATTATAAATTATAATATTTGCAAAAATAATCAATAAAATAAATCTAATAAAAAACAATAAGCAATGAATTTACCCGTAGTCAATTAGGATAGATTTTGATGTGCATTTAAGTATTAAAATTGGCTGTACGGATAAAAAAATCTAAACTTAGGCTGTCGTTGGTTACGGTTTTAAGTTACATACACTAACCATCCTTGTTAGGTGACCTATCCTATCCTTATTACGTATTTATTTATATTGGAAAGTCTATTAAATACTATTTTGCTTTGTAATTTTTGCCTGTAAATTTATTAACACTTTTTTTTTATTTATTCGACTACCATCGTCGTGTGTAATGTAATTACGAAACTATTTATTTTCTATCACTTTTTTTTTGTTAAAATATTCACAATTTTAATATAAATCGGCAGCTACTTAAAAGTACTTTATTTGAAATGATAAAATGGCATATTCCCTTAACCTGATCCAAAGTCTTGCTACCTTTACCTGGCCCTTTCCAGTGTAGATATAAAATAGGCTGCGATGTTTATCCTTTCATTTAACCAAAAGACGAAAAAAGTTGAACTGTTGTCAAGTATACTACCTGAAAGAGTGTTTTGATGTATTATGCCAACATCTACCATAAAAAAAAACTGGCATCTTGGTAGATATTACTATCGAATTGTCATTTCAGAATTAGGTACTTTAGAACATTTTGCTGAAAAATGGCGGCCTCAATACAGCTGTTTTGTTTGGTGGCCTTTTTTAAACGAGAGAGAGAAATGCGCCTAAGTAGGGTTTAGTAAGTAATTTAAAAAAAACGTTTTTTCACAAAGCGTACATTTCGCTTTCGCTTAATCGAGTTGTTATAAGTCATTTGTTTCTTTCGGTTAATGAAAGGGGGTAGATAAAAATCGCTGAACCTATTTCATATTCCCATCTTTCCCTTTACAATATTGACAGACCAGTGTTGAATCTACATTTTATGATATTTATTTTAAAAACTTATTTATTTTCTTGTTGAACTTTTGTTTTTCTTTTTGTTAATAATTTATGTTTTTTTAAAATGTTTTAACTTATTCTGTAGTGATAGGTTTCTTGTATGACTACAATCTTTTCTTTGTAAGATCAAAACGATTGTGTTTATTTCTGTTTTGTAGTTTAGTCGCTGTCAATATTGTTAGTCCATTCCAAAGTCCAAATGAGACCCAATGTCATTTTGTATTTCAATAAATGTACTTAATAACTATAATTTTGTTTTTTGTTCTTACCCAAACGCTGCTTTGTCTAAAGTTTTTCAATTTTTCATTTATATTTATGCATAATTTAGTATTTTTTTAAGTCTGCACCGATGTCGAAACGTTTGATTTGTCTATAGAAAGAGATGCCTGCTTATGGGCGTCTGTCCACTAAAGCGTAGCGGAGACACTAATTATTAGATTATGAGAAATTTAAAACAAGTATAAAAAACAAATTGGCAGTCTTAGGGACTGCCGATATAAGTGAAAACGAATATTTAAAATAACAACACAGCACTTTTAAAATAATTAAAATATAAAGCTTAAAACAAAGGCATTAAAGTTTAATTACGAATGTACTATGTATATTATTTATACTTAAGACCTTTTGTCTTAAGAAGAATGGTGTCGCGTGACCGACACCGTTCCACATTTTTACCCCTTACCAAAAAGTGCTCAACGCGCCTAAACATATTTTCATTTCAAAAATAAAATTATCACACGTTTTATCCTAAAGACAAAGAAAGCACATTTGCGCTTCGCTCCGCTTCAGTTGACAGGCCTCCCTTCAAGCTATTAGGTTCCACTTTTTGGTTCTAATAGCACTCTCGTTGACTAGGATCCACCAATGGTCTGGGGCCATACTGCCAACGATTAGTTTGATGTCACGTACCTTGACGTTCCTAAAATAAGGATTATAATTCTAAAACACGAAAGTCAACAATAATGAAACAATATAAGCGTTGGCAGTAGTTATAGCCCATGGATGGATCCTATACGACATCAACTTCATTAGGATCCACCGTCCCGTTCCACCCTTGATAGAGATATTGGCGTCAAAAAGAGCTCTGACCAAAACCTGCACTATGGGTTATTTGGGCCTGTCAATTCAGTATAGCTTATAGATTACTACCGAATTGGCCACAATGTTATATTTCAAATTTCACTTGGTTGTCTATCCCTAGGTAGACCCAACATACTCTTAGCCCATTAAGCTTTAAAGTTTGGTTGAAAGAGGTAAATAAATGCTAACAGGTACGATTGAACACCTATTGCTAAATTCACTCACAAATAGATATTATTGATACCTACCGCTAGGGCCCTATATCGGCAAAATGCCCTACAGCCCT
Source organism: Erebia aethiops (assembly GCA_923060345.2). NCBI lineage: Eukaryota > Metazoa > Arthropoda > Insecta > Lepidoptera > Nymphalidae > Erebia > Erebia aethiops. Next base: position 13,625,185 of record OV281088.1, on the reverse strand, counting down.
TAGCTATTGTCCAAAAGCCGCCAAACTAGCAGAAATAATACCTTGAATTCAGCCAATCACAAAATCTGAGACCAGTTGTTTTGATTGGCTGAGCGGCTTTGGTCTATATATGTTACTATGGTTGTGGACATAGGGCCACTGCAGGTGCCTTATCGAAGTTGTAAGCTTTTCGTCCCTCTACGTCGAGCCGTTTAGCATTTTGTATACGGTAACATCCACATGTTTCTAAAGTTCGTTTGTCGCACAGGGGAATATTCTAGAAAGATCCAATTTTCCTATAGATTTCTCGTGTAACTGGGGAGCCGTTGATGCTAAAGAAGTCTGCAGTACGCTCCATCAAGTTCGAGGAAGAACCTTCCGATGAGCTTAAGGAGGAGCGGCCATCTTTTATTATGGTTTGTATTTCCTTATGAGTAGTAACATGGCTTTAGGGCCTTGTTTTCATTCGACAGACTAACCGATATGACGTTTTTCACTGATCGAAACAATACCGATATATATCTGTACTATACGTTACGATACTTTAACGATACTAAGTCGGTCAGTGAAAACGCGTCAAATTCAAAGGTCGCTCCATACATTGTACCGATAACAGTGGGTCTTTAACGGTAACGATAATATCTCGTTATCGGCGAATGAAAAAACGCCCTTTAGAAAACAGTAGATTGGACTTGCTAAACAAGCTAGCTTGACAGCGGCTTGCGGTTGACGAGGTTTTGGGTTCGATTCGCAGACCAAAAAAAGGTATTGGGCTTTTCGGTCAAGAAATTCAGCATTATCCCGAAATAAGAAAGCTGGTGCTGTCGCACTCCCTTGCCTCGGAGAGCACGTAGAGTTGTCTGTTGGAGGGATCTCTCTCCGGTTGTGATGGTTTGCCGCCCTATAGGAGCATGAGAGTAAGGGAATAAAGATTGCACCTGTGCTTGCGAATACGCGCATATCTCACATCGTCACACAAAATCTTTGAAAATGAAACTACAGTTAGGTACATCTATGGCACTTACTACTTGGTACGTTGGCGGCCTCGAAACAGTTGTTCAGTTTGATATGGCGCGTTGCTTCCGTCCGAAAATATAATATCTTTAGTTTATTCTCAAGTCGCGCTTAGTGAAGCTTTACTTGAACATTGTGATAAAATATGGCGGCCTCAAAAAGTTCAATTTAGGGGCCGTAAATACAGACGAAAGTAAAGTTCGCGTTATATTATAGGAGATAGCCGTACTTTTGGCAACTAACTAAGTCTTTGAGCGGCCATATCTAATGAACCAACCGATGAAAATCTTTTTTCGTTTTTAAACTTTTCACACAGGTACTACTCATGCCATACCTAGTATCAGCCTTCCTAGTAATTGTTCATTTTTGGTAACCATACTTCGTCTTTGAGTGGCGATAAGTAGTCAGTTGGCCAGCCGCATCCGGCAGACTGTCACTATTCCCACCAGAGGAGAGCCAGGACACCTACCAAATACTGAATCAGCCTTCCTATTGATAGTTATAAAAAGTACAGCTAACTTTTACTCTATTACTTTACCTCGAGGTTTTGTATTTGAATGAACGTTATCTTTCAGGCCGACATTAATAACAAATGGGAGACCCTGGTGTGCGGCAAGACTCAGGATCAGCTCGACTTAACCAAACTCGCCCATCAGTATCTGAGGAAGACCGCGCTAAAACCACGATCGCTCAACTTTTAACCTTGTTCAATGTCTTACACCTATCGTCCGTGTTCGAAAGAAGTCCCGCGGCAATAAGTGGAACTAATATACATCAGTTATTGAAGTGAAAACTTCTTTAGGCGCGTTGAGCACTTTTGGTAGGGGGTAAAAATGTGGAATACGCGAGACCGACTCCATTCTTCTTAAGACAAAAGGTCTTAAGTATAAATAGTACATTCGTAATTAAACTTAAATGCCTTAGTTTTAAGGTTTATATTAATAAGTGCTGTGGAAAGGAGACCGACACCTCGCGTTGTTACGAAGACAAAAGGTCTTAAATATAAATATAATACATTCGTAATTAAACTTTAATGCCTTAGTTTTAAGGTTTATATTTGATTTTTTTTTCGTTTTCACTTCTATCGGCAGTCCCTATGACGGCCAATTTTTATTATTTTTATTATTTAGGCGCATGCGACTACTAGCGCCATCTGAAGGTAGCTTCTTTCGAGACATGGCCTTTCTTTCGTGACATGGGCTATTCTACCTTATACAGTTCCACAAATTTATCTAATTCGGTGACAGCGTCAGTCATTTAGTGTTGCTAAAAAAAGAAAAACTAAACAGTTCTAAAAATTAGTTTCAGTTTTGTCAACCGAGCCAGAAAAGTAAGTGGGACTGTACTACCGTGGAATATGCGTTTCAAATGTAAAAACCATCACCAATTTTAAGTGACCTTATACAGTGGCGGACTAAAGCTGGCAATTGACGTAAAGTCATTTGACTTAAGTCACGATTAAAAATCGAAATTTAATCGCGAGTATTTGCACTCGCTACGGTATTGATATTTTACTTTGTCTTACATAACACTGTTCATTCATTACATTAATTTAGGACGCTTTTTTCTACTTTAACTTAACTACCTGTTGCTCATTTCTTTCTGTTTTAAAATGTATGTACCTATTTCTTGATTTATTATAGTTTTAGTTTAAAAGTCTTTTTTTATAAAAACACAACTTTATGTTTTCTGATACTTAAACCATAATCTTTCTTTTCATACTGTTTATTTATCTTATAATGTTTAATGTAATGAATAGAATGGATGAATTGCGAGTGTTTCTTTAACTAAAATCATGTGTAAGCATCTAAATTCTTATTTTTGGTGATTTATAAAGTTTTACAAAAAAACCATATACTGCTGTAAATTGTAATTTTATAGGAATTATTTACATGTAAATGTTAAGCATTTGTAAATAAAAAACTGTGTGATTTTAGATTTAGTTTGTTTTAGGTTAAGGTTTCAACTTTCCCTATGCCTACTTACTATTTTTATTTTAAGTTGCTTGTGGAAAAATATTTTTATTTATTTTAGCAAAACGGGATGATGGTTTTTATTATTTGTAAAGCTTCGTCATACTATTTATATCTTTTTTCTTTTATAAGACGGGTTACTTTCCAAATGATACCTAAAAACGAAAAATTGAGAACAGTATTTTTGTTAAGTAATTATAAAATATGTCGTGGTAAGTATATTTTCCAGAATCATGAGCAAAAAATCATAAATAGCTTATTTCCTTTAATTAAGTACATAGACTTTTACAACAAAGAAGCATTTACCTAAAACCTATACCTACTATAACTATATATTTATCTATATGTAAATCAAATATTCAGATTGAAAACATAAAATACTGTATTCGAAATAAGTCCGAATAATAAGTTCTAATTTCGAGTACCTTACTTTGCTGTAGTAGAATCTACTTCGGTACGCTTAGTCAAGTTGTTACATTGTACATTCGATTGAGAGTAATCGAGCGTTCGGTCACATTAGCGTTAAAGTAAAATGGACCTTAACCGGATTGATTTAGCGCCCAATTTAGTATATGCATGCACAGCCAGCGCTTCGAACGATAAGTTTCGTAATTAAAATCGGTTGTACTGAATTTGTGACTCAACCTTTCCTTTTGACCTTTGGGACCTTTTGGGGGCCCAAGTAATCTAACGCTCGATTTCGATCAATCGATGTAAAAACTTAGACTAAGCGTACGGGTAGTATTTTTCCGGATTATTTCTGGACTAGTGCACAAGAGTCGTAATAATAAACCTGCAGGTTATACCCAGCCAACAGATCTTTTAATAGGTACACATCCTGTTATCTTCACATCATCCGTTAGGTAATAACCAGTTTTAGTAGAATGCGTTGAATCAATAACCTTTCCAAGGCTTGGGGACTTTCCCGGCTAAAACATTTTTTTTTTCATAAATTGGCAAGATTCATTAGAATTTAGAAAATATCCTGGAAACAAACAACCTCGCTCGGTTTTGCTCTCGTCTTTATACACAAAGATAGGTTTCATAGTAAGATTCTTCACTTGGTTTCTTACGGCTAAGAATATTTAAATCAACGTAAGTATCTGTAAACTATCGAAAATGTTACAATAAAACTTATAGCTAGCTAAACTCATCTCATTGTCAACTGTACAAATCATATCCACGGTTAATGGTGGCAAGAATACTGGCTGTATTTTCTCGTTGAACAGCCACGCTGATCCTTTCAGCAAAATGTGAGCCAGCCCTTCTGTGTCACAAATCTTCCTGAGTCAATATTATCTCTTAGTAAGTATCCATCTATTTTTTTTTCACAGTTAATTTCGGACTTACAAACCACGTTCTTTTGCTACTGATTTTCGTATTTCTTTTGATTTATAAGGTTTTTACTTTGACTTTTTGAAACTTCAATCTATAGATATAACAAAAATAACTTTTATTTATGGTCATCTTGTGGCTAATAATTCTGTAGTACATAATCTCTAAACTATAATAAATTGATAGTTCTTAAATGTAGTGCCATATTTTTCTACAATCATTATGAAAGGAGTGATAAAAATAGATAGTCTAATTTCGAGATTATGTACAACATAATTAGCCATATTATACCTATACCTACGCACTATATACTTAGTTTGAAATTTCTTTATACTTAGTTTTTGTATGTGAAACCGATGTCTTCGTACGACCTTTTCAGATATTATTTTACTTTTTGACATTGTAACAGTTTTTGATGATACTTTATTACAAAATCGTGTTTAAATCTCAAGATAAGATCTTTAGATATTTTTGTTTGTATTTAAAATATAGAGAAGTTTAATATGTATAATTTAATCAATAGGATTGGTTTCGTAATTCGTATACCCAAGTCAAGATTTCCGGTAATCATGTGAGCATTTAAAAAGTCTACTTTTTTCTGACCTTTTCTAGTTTTACACATTAGTTTTATAAAATTTGTAAAACATCGTGAATCATGGAAGTTATTTATTTTTATAACATCACAGTCTGCATTTAAATAGCTATTTATGCAACTGTGTCGTAATGAGGGTCATTTTAATTCGAGTGCTGTTTTTTGATACGAGGCTTGCCGAGTATCAAAATAGGATAGTACGAGAATTAAAATGACTAATTACGTACAGTTGCATACAAGATTTTATCTACGACATGGACGTCTTTATAATTTTTTACTTTGTAAATTAATAAAAAAGTCAAATCAATTGACTGGTTGGGAAAGTGCCAGAACCCAGAGCCGCTAAGCTATAGGTATCCTATTTATGAAGATAACCATATCGATACAGCTACGACTCATAACGATACAGCTCCCATACAACGAACTGTATCGTTATGAGAAGCAAACACGAAAGAGGGTTCAATTCGATGTAGTTGTCAAATTCGAAATTGGAACTTTTCGATGCTGGAGTAGATAAAAGTATAAGAGATCTTGATATTTTGATATTTAAAATGGGGTTTGATGGCATTGTTACGTAGTAATAGTTAGTATTCTGTGGCTTTGTGGTATATATACAGTGGCGTGCAGTTCATAGAGGTTTAAAAGCACTGCTTCCTCAAATGGAAATACGTCAATGCTCATTTTTCATTAAAACAGCTAGTAAATAGGTGTTCTAAGTAATGCCTACCCTAGCTTCAAAACCTGTGCACTCCACTGTATATATAATAATTATTATGTACCTTATTCTTTATATTATACGATATTTGGGAGCGTAGCGTTGTAGTTCTTTTGGTAATTTCTAATGTACATAAGTAGGTATCTCTTTTTTAAACAGAAGCTTTATAAGTTTTTTTTTTGTTAGAATAGTTTAATTTAATTTTAGCTCTTATTTTTTTTGTTACAGTTTAGGTGAAAATTTAGCTAGTAATAAGTGAAGTGGAAATAAAGTGATGGTTATTTTCTATACCTTTTTATTTTATTTGGGGTAAAAAATGGTATGGTCAGGGAATTCTTCTACTTTTTACCAAAATTTGACTTAAAATCTTAATTGTGGACTTGTGCCACTCACTTTACGAGATAATCACTCACTTTTCGGTAGGCTTTAACGATAATAATTAACCATAACATCGATTTCGTAATTGTATGTTCTTAAAGTGCGTCGTAAGAAAAAAAAGTGCGTCGAAATTTGATGACGTCACTATTATCTACTGTTATATACAAACTCCCTTAAACTAAAACCGCGTTTTGATAAAAAGTTGCTGATTTGATTGAGTTGGCATCATCCCCATAACGAAGTACCTACCTACCTTCTCGTAATTAGCGAACAGTATGAAATGTATGAACATTTTTTTTTTAATCCACTACAAGCTAGCCCTTGACTGCGATCTCACCTGATGGTAAGTGATGATGCAGTCTAAGATGGTAGCGGGCTAACCTGTTAGGGACATGGCAGTTATATTAAACCCATACCCCTTCGGTTTCTACACGGCATCGTACCGGAACGCTAAATCGCTTGGCGGCACGTTTTTGCCGGTAGGGTGGTAACTAGCCACGGCCGAAGCCTCCCACCAGGCCAGACCAGGGAAAATTCAGAAATTATAAATTCCCAAATTGACCCTGCCGGGGATCGAACCCGGGACCTCCGCACGTTAAGGCAACAGCGCTACACACTGCGCCACGGAGGTCGTCAAAATCTCGTACCTTACCTACCTTCTCGTAATTATAGCTAACAGTATGAAATGTATGAACATTATTAAGATAATAGCGAAATGCATCATCGTAATATTATGATTCACCCTACCGCAATAATGAGATGAAAACGTCATACGTTTATACAACTGATAAGAAACGGCGGAGGAATTAACCTCTTATCAAAATATTTGCATGTTAATTAATTACTTAATTGGCATCTTACCCGGTGCCGCGTACTAGGGGAATAACTTGGTTCATGTACTGTATTCGCGCTCAGGGACTCCCGCGCAGGTTAAGTCTTTGTATAAATAGTGTTGTCTGGATGGGGAAATGCATCATTCAATTTGTGGATCTCCTTGGAAGAACATCCAGTATTCTATCTTCGAGTATTTTTGCTGCCGTAAAAGGTAAGGATCATTTTCTCCATAAGAGGTCGGGTATTAAACTTGTCAAACAACTTTTCAGGTTCATATTTCGCATTGCTGAAAGTCGCGACCCATTCCATTATTCATAATTCATTTTTTTTTAATTGCGTGATAGGCTTGCGCTTGACGACAATCATGCTTAGTGCAAAGCAATGATGAGGTCTAGGTTGGGACGCGCTTGCCTAGAAGGTGCCTATTCACTCTTGTAATATATGTCTCACATGTGGTAATAGTAGAGGTTCTTTCGAAATTACTTTGCCGGAATGCAGGATACTGCTGGATCCTGGCGACCTATTTTCAGCTGCAGACCTCTATCGTATAATGACAAAAAACTGCTGTGGGTAGTTTAAAAATCAACTCCATAGCTCATCGGGAATTAGACTGAAATTGTAGTTAACGTTGATTAGAACCCCTTTTTTGTGAGCTGTTATCGTACCAATATTTACTCCTAAAATCTTATTTTTCCTTTACAGACAAAATGCAGTTCCTCTACATTTTACCCGCGGTCTTCCTCGCTGTCGTCGCTCAAGAGTACTATCAACCACAAGAAATAGTTGTAGATACGTAAGTACCTCCCTATATCGACACTTCGGTCTATAAATCTTTTGACTCAGGGCTGAAAATTTTGCTGTGTCATGTTTATGACTCACCAGGGATCATCACATTTTATGGTTCCGTACTCAGAGTGCCATCCGGACCCTGCTAAGCCTCCGCTTTGGCCCTTTATGCCAGACTTTTACTTTTATTGAGCCCGAAGCTCCTCTCAGAATGTAAAGAGTTGGTAAAGAGTTTCATAGTTGTGAGTTAGCGAAAGCCTAGTGAATTGCTTAGTAGTGGTAGGATTAAGTCTCATATTAAAGTGGTACGAGATTCGCATACTCACACTATAATCTTAATTCTTCCACTACTGGGCTATCCACTAGACTCTAGTGGATAGCCCAGTAGTGGAAGAATTCTCTAGTGACTAGAGTCTAGTGGATAGTCTAGTGATTAGACTATCGCTATTTTTCTGGCTGCTTTAAAAGAACACGTGAAAATATTTCGGCTAGTTATAAGTGAACTAAGTACCTTAATGCTCTTACCTTTATTTAATCAACTAGCCTATTTTATTTCTGTCTGTATCTTATTTTCTGACCTACCTAACTTAGCTCGATTATGTTTCTAGTTACCCAGAATGGTACGTGCAAAGTCATCCGAGAGAACGTCGTGACCTTACCCTGGACAAGAAAATCGGAGATGGGCGTGTGTTTGGAACTGTTGGACAAAATGATGCTGGTTTATTTGTGAGTATACAGTTTTGCCCATTGATACGGCATCAGGATATCACGCTACCATTGGGGGATAAAGGCTTTCTCTCTAATATGAGATAACCAGAGATAATTACACCAAACTATATTGGAGTAACGTCCTATCCTATCGGATAAGACGTTACTCCAATGTGGTGAAATGGCATTTCTTTTGAGACACGTAATTTTCTATCATCTATAATTTGTGGTACATTTTCGAATTCAGTCACTATATTATAATTTTATCCGTATCAGAGTTGCACTGTGTCCGCATTCCGAACGGATTTTAAATTACTTTCCATTAAGTGTTTCTTCCGTTTCCGAACTGGTTGTAATATCTTAAATCTTGTCGGTTGTCACAAGCAGTGGCGAGCAGCTCATAGAGGCGCAAAAACACTGCTTACCCTGGTTGTAATAGGTTTTTTTACAACCACACTAGCTTGCCCTGTTTTTGAACCATTCATGAAATAAATAAAATCTTCCTCTTGCAGGGCAAAGGCGGTTACGAGCACCAGATTTTCAACGACAATCGCGGCAAACTGACCGGTCAAGCGTACGGCACACATGTGTTGGGCCCCGCGGGGGACTCTTCGCACTTCGGAGGCGGCCTCAACTGGCAGAACCCTAACGCGGCTGCCTCGCTCGATATCAGCCGACAGATCCATGGGGGCACTTCTGTAAGTACTTAACCGTGCACTGTTAGAGATTTGCTTACTTTTTATTATTTTTATGCAGAATATGGCATATCAGATTGAGTAAAAGGGTTTCGAGCGAGGTGATACGATTTCAACCACATAAGGATACAATCGTTCATAGCAGCAATTCAGCCCTAGGAAAATTATCTAATAGTTTCTCTTCTTCCTTCATATAAATACCACTGAGCTGATGCATTAAGACCGAATTTGATGGGTTCACGAATAGAAAAGTTCACCTCAATTCTAGAAGGAATAGTATTGTATATCAAATCAAATAAATATTATAAATGTAAAATGTTTGGATGGATGGATGTATGGATGGATGTTTGTTACTCAATCACGCTCCAACGGCTGAACGGATCTGGATTAAATTTGGCACAGAGATAGATTATAGTCTGGAATAACATATAGGCTACTTTTTATCCCAGAAAATTAAAGTTCCCGCGAGAACCGAAAATCCTCAATCCGCGCGGACGAAGTCGCGGGCATTAGTTAGTATATCTATATATTTTTAGATCTATATAGGGGACAACTATTTAAGGGAAGTCTTAGTAGGGTGGTCCAACACTGACAAAAAAATCCGACAAAGAGAGACTTGAGATTTTGCAAGCTGGTCCAGCTTGATAATCTCGAGTTTTTAGGCCCAATGATTTGACTATATGCTATACGGTCGTGTCAGTTACTTTTATCCTTTTATTATAGGCACAGTACAAATAATGGTTCTTTGTCCACAGTACCAAGCAGCGGCCGGTGGGAAATGGCCAGTTGGCAAGAACGGGGATTTCTCTCTCCAAGGCACGTACGGCCGCCAACATGGCTTGCCCCGCGAATACGGTGGTTTGGCCAACTTCAACTACCGTTGGTGATTGGCCACCAAGCTGTCACCAAGCTTCCACCAATGCAATGTTGTGTTTGATAATTTAATGTAAATAGTATTTCGCCATTATTAAATTCTACTTAAGTTTTACTTTGTATACGCGCTTTTCTGCTCAGAAAATATGTATTTTTCAATATTTTGATTTGCACCTAAAATATTTAAGTCCTTGGTAAGTATCTATTTTGAAAGGAGTCACCACTACTTGTAAATATCAATTTGTGATCTGATTGTAAATAGTATTTGAATAAAGTATTTTATTTTACTCTATTACTTACTTTTATTTATTTTGGTTTTTAAAAATATACGAGTATGCTATTTATAAAAATAAAATTTTATTAATTTTTCTTAAACTAAAGCCGATTTGCACCAGGACATTTAAGTAAACTGATTTAGTTAAATTGTGTAATGCTACTCACTTTTTTGCGGTTCCCAAAAAGTGTTTCCTAAAGCCACTTGCACAAAGACATACTTTGTCTTAGGTCTATACTTCATTTTGTAGTGGTGTGATCACGGAAGAGAAATGATCTTCGATACTAGTTATAGAAAAAAGTACGTATCTGTCAGTATTATGAATCGTTTGAATCTTGGCAGTCGTTATTATAATTAAATCTAGTTCACATGGCTATTATAACAACTATTATACTCCCTATTTTAATGAAAGAACCAGAAGTTTCATTCGCTATAATCCGCCACAATAGATAAATCTATGTGATAACTAGTGTGTATCTTGCACTTGTAGCTTGCGATATTCAACACACCACACAAATCTTTCAAATAGGGATGATGCCTATATCAAAAATAAATTATTTCTAACTGATTGTTAAATAGAGGGTCTTCCAAAAGACCTAAAATTCACATCTTAAGTTAGTTTCAAGTATGATAACCATTAATATATATATAGCTGCTCGTGCTGACTGACTCATTGATCACCTCTCCTGTAAAATTTTGTATGAACATTTTTTTTTTCACTCACCGTTTCGTATAGAAGACAAAAAATCATTAAGAGGAAAAATACAGAGAGAGCTGATGATTGAGGATTTCGAAGACGGATGAAGAGCACCAGCCAGGGTATTGAAGATAGGTGGGGGGTGCTCGACCAAATGTCACTCGAAACGTCATCCAATTGACAGTTAGCTGAAAAAAATTTCAAAATGGCGGATTTAAGATGGCCGCCATACAAATTTCGTCGGTGTCTATCTCGGTGAGTATCAGTGATGGAAGAGTGGGTTCTTGGCAAAAGATGATCAGGACATGAGGGTCTACTTGATGAACAGGAAAAAAATTCAAGATGGCGGAATTTATTTTTCCATAGAAAATGTATGGCGAATGTTGACTGGGATTTGGAAATTATGCAAGACCTTTTCAAAGTTTGTATCTTCGTACTGTCATTCTGACAAATGATTCGGAAAGAAAATATGGAGATCGAGGGTTTGCAAGATGGGTGAAGAGCTACTAGCTAGCTAGAGAGCAGGGTATTAAAGATAGGTGGGGGCTGCTCAAACAAAAAAAGAAAATGAGCTGAAAAAAAAACTCTTAAATAGCGGATACAAGATGGTGGTTATACAAATTTCATAGGTGTCTATCTCGGAAAGTATAAAAAAATTTAAATAAAGCTGAACGATAGCAACTGACAAGTATTCATTAATTAATAAGTAACTAGATGATTCCCGCGACTCCGTCCGCGTGGATTAAGATTGTTTGATTCCCACGGGAACTCTTTAATTTTCCGGGATAAAAAGTAGCCTATGTCCTTCCCCGGGATACAACCAAATTGTACCAAATTTCATCAAAATCGGTTGAGCAGTCGTATTACTTATTCGAAATATCAGTTTCACACACCGTTTAGTTAATGGTACTAAATTAATAATAGATCAAATTTCGAAATTCACTCTATTAGCGCATCACCCAAATAGTAATGAGCCTATCGTAATACCTCGCATAACTTTTAAATTTCAAATAGGGCGAAACGGTATTGAAATGACCCGCAAGCAGTTCCCTGTCAAGTTGGCTTATGCTATGACGTTTAATAAATCGCAAGGGCAAACGCTTGATCGTGTAGGAGTAAATCTAAGAAGCGATGTTTTTTCACATGGACAGCTGTACGTTGCTTTGGGCAGAGTACGACACAGTCACAATTTGTGCGTCTTAGTCCCGTCAGAAAGAGTTACCAGAAATTACGCTCTGACAAAAAATATAGTTTATAAATCATTACTGTAAATAATATGTTGTCACTCCGGTAAAATCGTAGTTAGACATTTAAAATGTCTGAATTGCAGGAATCTTTTGAAATTTAATTTTAAATAATATGTAGATAATATGTATATCTGTATGTAACTTATTTTTAAATATTATGTAATTTGTAGATGATATTATCTTTTTAGTTTTATGTTCTATTTCATATTTATTTGATGTCCTTCATAACAGTACCTACTTATTTGTTATAATGTTTATTCCAATTATTTATCTACCGTGGAGCAGAGCTGCAAAAATATTTAAATTTTAATAATATTTTTGCTAAATTGCAATAGGTCTCATTACTCAGGCATGCAGAATTTTTTTATAATTAAAATTTTATTTGGTTTTAACTGTCTGAGAATGGGAGAACCACGTAAAAAAAAACGAGCTGAGGCCATACCTCTTCGGTGGCTTGGAAACTGGCCCACTACACTTTTTGATATTATAAAGTAAAGCACACTAGAAAGTTGATACATAAAAATGTAAAGTAAATAAACGTAATAAGTAATAGTGGACCAGTTGAGTCACCGATGTTTATTTTCCTGTTTCAGATAATAGGTACATATTTTGTAAGAATTTGTAAGAGTCTTCTTCGATATGGCTACCCGGGGTAACTTGAAGAAAATGAAGAATTTTTAGTACAATAATATAATAAAAGGCACCACTATGTATTACCTATAACACACCAAAACTACAAATCCAAACGGACTTATTATTCACTCTTCTACGCGGTCCGCTTCAGCGGGCCGCGCATCCACGCGCCATACTAGTTTTAAAAGTTGAAATTTGATGACGTCACTATTGTGATTTTCATACAACTTCCATACTAGAAGTGCGTTTTTAAGTTTGTTGCTGATTTGATTTGCTCAACGTACGTTTCACTCCGACTTCGGAGCATCTTAATATGTTGACTCGACAAAGACAATGCACGATTGTAAAGTTTTCATTTTATTTTATCCACTACAAGCTAGCCCTTGACTGCGATCTCACCTGATGGTAAGTGATGATGCAGTCTAAGATGATAGCGGGCTGACCTGTTAGGGGCATGGCAGTTATATTAAACCCATACCCCTTCGGTTTCTACACGGCATCGTACCGGAACGCTAGATCGCTTGGCGGCACGTCTTTGCCGGTAGGGTGGTAACTAGCCACGGCCGAAGCCTCCCACCAGACAAAAAGTACTTTAAAAACCCCAAATTAACTCCTGCTTCTATCCAATATCTTCCTATTTTGTTAAGTGGGTATAATTAATTATAGCGTTGGAACAGTACTTAAATCACTGTTCCAGCAGTAGATGATATTTAAGGGCAAATCGGAGGTCTTATTCGATTACACTCACCCTATGCCGTAATTTCCATTTGCCTTGTTACGGCGTATTGGGGCCTCCAATTAAGGTGAACTCTCCATTTGAGCATGCAAAATAGGTGACTATGCTTTATTTTTATTGAAGACAAATTTCTTTACAAGTGAATAGTGCGTGTTGCAAGTCTAGCCAGGAACTGCCTCGTTGGTCTAGTGGTTAGCATGTTCGACTGAGGCCGACGAGGTCCCGGGTTCAAGTCCAGGGCCGGGCCATAATTAAGTGTTGGGTTTTTCTGACTATAAATTCTCAGTACTAGCCCGGAGTTATGAAGTTGGTGGTGTTTCATCCCCATGCCTCGGCGAGCACGCTAAACCGTCGGTCCCGGTTATTATCACTAACTTGATAATAATCGTTAAATGTCGGCAACCCGCATCGGATCGGCGTGGGGGTCTAAGGTCTAATTCCCTCTCTCCTATGAGAGTGGAGGCCTGTGCCCGACAGTTGCCAGTGGTACATGTAGGTATGTATCTCTATTAAATATACTCTGTGTATATGTCAACGTAAGATTGCAAAAACTGTTAGATTATAATCTAACTAGCGAGATTGTAAACTGTCGACAGATTACAATTTAACGCATTTTTTTCGGTAGATTGTAATCTGTTAGATATATTAACCCGATAAAACCTGATTATTAATTTCGACCCCTAACCTAACCTACAAGAAATAGACAAGAAAACGTAAATACAATGAATATTTCCGAAATTGTCACTCAGAACATTGAACGGTTCACAATCTGTCGACAGTTTAAAAATTTCGCTAGTTAGATTACAATCTAACGGTTTTTGCAATCTTACGGTGACACACAGAGATACATAGATACGACTCGCCTTTATAACTGTCTCGTTAGTCTTATGATTCACATTTTCACCTGCAGATGAGTCCCAGTTTCGATTACGTAAGGCCATGAGAGTAAGGCCAGAGAGTGCAATGTGTCTGCGTCCTCAGTCCACGCAATATCTTCCTGATGGCTAATCTCTGTGCAGATTGGCCGTTATGGCCGTAATTCGGACGGGAAAGCATTATTATTACCTACATATGACTCAGAAACATGGCTGCTTACTAGGGGCCATTGCCCACTAGCTACTAGGGAAGCTCAGGGACTGTCCTGAAAAATACGACATCATAGAGTCATTATTAGAAGGGTGGGGCCTCAAAGGGCGAGATTAAACGCTGTTACCGCCGAAGCCTCTCGCGCGGTTTGATGTTTCGCGTCACTTCTTGTTGCCAATTACCCGCCGTCTAAGACCTGTAAATAAATAGTAATGGCCGTGGTAAATTAGGTATTAGGTATAGGTACCATTTAGCATTATAATGATAATTATTATGTTTAATCTGGTTTATTGATCATCACAATAGGTAGTTAGATAGGTACGTCTCTGTACTTTACCCTTTGAGTCTAAGCTAATCGAAGTTTCTGAGCAATATAGAGTTTGAAAGTAGGTACGAGTACTTAACGTCCGAAAGTCCGAAGGTCGTTCGTGGGAATGAGCATTCTATTCTATTTTATAATAAAATTCCACAACCTATGTAAAACTTGCCTATAAACAAGTTTAAGAAATCCATTAAAAGTATGCTCCTGAACAAAGCTCATTTTTCTGTTGGAGATTATATAAATGATAATAGATTTGACTCGCTCCAGCAATGATTATTACTGCGGTTACTTATGTAGCTACACATTGATGTAATAATTGTACCTACATGATGCATTTTTTCAAAACAGAAACCACCGAGTTTCTTGCTGGTTCTTCTCGGTAGGAATGACATTCCGAACCACTGGTAGATTCACTCGACAAAAGCGACTCGATTCAAATATGAGTTTGAGTTTGAATCCTCTGTCGACTGTACCTACCGAGCTAGACTAGACGGCACAATCAAAGCAAACGAACCAATAAATTGGAGTCGGGCTTAAACTTAATTTGGAGACATGCAATCTTAATTGCTACGGGCAATGTTACTCCAGTTTACAACGATCCGATCGGCGGCCACCCAATTAGAGCTTTAGTGTCAAGTGCAAATAGTTCAAACTTGTTTTGGCAATCAAACTATCGTTGATCAAGCCTAGGGATACGGTGTTGGAAGAAGCGTATTTACATTTCAGTTTTACTTACCTATGGAGGTGGCGTTGGGGTCCCATCCCAAGGTGCTGGAATGGCAACCCTGCAAAGCGTAGGTTTGGTGAGTCACACATTGGGTGAACCGATGACATCAAGTGAGTCGCAGGATTCAGGCGGCAAAGAACGTGGCGTATGGAATAGATGTCCAGCGGCGGACGTCTATCGGTTGATGAAAAAAAAAGGAGATGTACTTATGTGGCAATTTATCTATCCTTAGCTTAATAATTTGTTTGGTATTAGCTAGTCTGGCTTAGAGCGAAAACACTACGTAAGTACAGTTCTTCAGGTAAGCAGCCAGACACCACCCTAGACTTCATCATTGCTTTGTACTTATTGAGCATGATTGTCGTCAAGCGCTAGACTATTCTACAATAAAAAAAACTTCGTTCCCCTCCGACACGGACTTCGTTATGACGTCATCGCACAGATATTTTGTTGTCCAAGACGTGTCCTAATGTGTTTTCAATTTGAACTGATTTGACTTGGTCCCTGATGAACTCTCAAGCGCGGGGGTTGCTAGCAAGTAAATAAAATCTTAGGAAAATGGCTAAGCATCCTTTCGTGTAACCCTGATATAGTTAGGTACCTACTTAACTGAATAATCTCTGATGAATTAATTTTAAATATTGCCAATTCTGAATAATTCTTGATTAAAATCAGAATGGTTTTAGTCGAGAGTTTTATTTGTAACAGTTTCCTTTGGAAAGCGACTAAGTTCATTAGGTGAGTTTCCGCTGCCGCTAAAGCACTGACATAAGCCGCCAATCCAATAGGTTTGAAGCAGACGGCAATTACACGAGACGTTTGGGTAGTTAAGATCTACCTAATTACTTATAACTAGCCTGATGGTAATGTACCTACGCATCTCCGACGTAGGCACTGAATTCTAGCTATACGAACCTAAGTTCTAGTTTTTATTACAGGTATTTATAAAGCGTTATGTAATCGCGTGTGACCTGCAGACCTAAATCGTTGAAGCGCTCGTGCTCATGAAATGATTAAATTTAATTAAAAGCTGGGTTTTAACTTGCAAGTAAATATTATGTACATATGTATACTCACTTTTAGTTACAACAACGTGTTGTGATGCTAACTGATGTTTTAAGCCTGGTAAAATGATAAATGATTTATTTATTTCATGTAGGAACTTGTGTCACTTATATGATACGTTATGACTCTACCGGTTCGGAAAACTGATTCCACTGGAAAGAGCCGGCAAGAAACTCAGCCTGGATGGCCTGGAACTTACAAAACCCAATGATAGTCTCTTACATTGCAGGATGTCACACAAAACGCTTCGGTGCCTACGCTTGATATTTTTAATATGATATGTTACTTTTTGAACTTTGAAGCATAAGTACCTACCTATTCAGGGGCACCTCTAACTTTACGGAGTTTGGAGCGTTATAGGCAATAAAAAACCACTTGCTTTAGCTTGAAGAAAAACACCATGAGGAAATTTTGAGGCCTGAGAGTTCTTCATAATGATCGCAAAGCCTTTGACAGGTTTTTCAAGCCTGTCAATTTGCACTTGACCTGCATGGTGGATTGTGGCCTAAACTCTAAGCCCTTCTCATTCTGAGAGCAGACCCGTATTCAGCGGACGAGTGATTGATTGAAGTGCTCATAAGTTGTCTAGCGATGGAGTGATGATGCCGATGATGTATAATAGACCTTCCAGAATCCACGTTTCCGGAATACGTATCGCGTTGACGAAGATACGATACACACGTTTGTTTCAACCTTAAAAGTATTTGACCATTTTGTTCTGTTTATTATATTCGTTGTCTTAAAGCTCAGAAGTGATAAAAGCTAGTCATATCACAACTTCACAAGATTTAGCCAAAGACACGAAACAAAATCCCTAAAGGAAACAAACCTATCTAGAGTATAGATACAGTGGCTTAAAGCAGACAAGTTTATGATAGTTTTCATTTCATTTCCCCAGCGCAATGCATCGTGAAAAGACGTCATTTGACGGGTATAAGTAAGTTTGAGATAAGGTCCTCTTTTTGTCGGCAGTCGAGACTCTAACAACTCGGTCGTCCCATTTCGCGCTTCGACGGAACGCGCCGGCGAGTTTTACCAAGCTTTGGGTACAATGAGATCGAATTGATTGTAAAATAAATTAGAAACCTTAGCTTCGTAGCTTTAGTTTTAAGATATCGTGGTTAATAATTATTATCACCATCACGTCTGATACTTTGTAAACGTGGCGTTCAGAAGGTTTACTGTGCAGGAACCAATTTTGAATGAATATACTTTGAGTTTGGGTTTATGTAATAATTTGAGTGAATAACTTTAAAACCGACGTTAAAACCCACCATTCGTACCACTATGTAGTTACTAATTATGGCTGATTTTCTGGTAGCACAATTATTAGGCATAATGTTCTAAGATCAATTAATGCCGATAAAGTAATAATAATAATGAAATCTAAACTTTTTAGATATTTTTTTTCAGTGAAACATAAATTAACTTTAAATTTAAATTAAAGGTATATACTATATACCTATTTATGGGCATATTTTTTATCCAACCTCATAAATATACCTATAGTTTTCAAATAAAAGACTTTGAAAAATCCGTTTAAGGTCCGGTAATTTTTTTAATACTTTTGTTACATTTTCATGGCTTAGTTTTACAAATAGGAGACAGAATTTTTACGTCGACAAAATATATCCAAGAATGAAAAGAAAAACACAATGAAATTGGAAATCAGACTAAATGGAACTTCACGCGATATTCAATCGCTGGAGTTGAAAAATATATTAAAAATGTAACGCATGAAATGCCCGGTGTGTCCCAATATCTTTCAGTATTTTCATGAACTTCAGTTTCTCGCTCTATAACAAACTCGGCATCTTCAGCGGGGTATTTCATTATAAACTTTACAAATTATATCTCCCCAGGGGAGGCACGACTGTTGCTCCGTTATCTACATGTAAAAATAAACAATCTGATGATTTTTATTTTCGAAGTATAAAAATTTCAACATTTCTGCTGTGGGTATATCTTTTTTAACCGACTTCCAAAAAAGGAGGAGGTTCTCAATTCGGCGCGTATGTTGTTTTTTTTTGTCTTATTGCCTTTAGACCAAAGTATTCTAACAGTAAATTGCCAAATTGATGACATTTATTTAATCGTAGTATGACGTTTAATACATATATTTTTGCCTGCAAGTTCGTCGCTCGTTTAGCACCACCCCAGGGGACACGTGCAGGGAGGTAAAAGGTAGTTCCTGCGGACGTGAGCGACGGGGCATCCCCCAATGATGACATACGGATTCGATATATGGTGGCTATGGGCCTCATAAGAAAACTCGCAGTCACGTCTTAATTGTTGATGTTTGTAACTATTGAAGAATTCTGATACAGTCTACGAGATAAAATCGGTATTGAGGAGATCCGTACAAAAGCTAAAGTAACCAACATAGCTACCTAGGTCGGAAGCTGAAGTTGCAATAAAAACAGGTCGAAGAAACGATAGATGTTGAATGGTCCCATTGTACTGAAATGGCCAACCTGCATTGGACAAACTCCTCAAAAAGTGGACTGACTGCATCAGCGTGTCTCGGGGAGCCGCTGGATCCAGGCGCGGTGCACGTTTACTTCCACCAGTAAACTAAATAGTCGTACCTAACTACACCTAGCACAAAATACTCAAATCTGTTTTTATTCAAGTAGACTCGAAAGGACAATTGCTTTTGTATCGTCGAGTGAATCTACCACTGGTTCGGAACGACATTCCTACCAAGAAGAACAATCAAGACTTAATTGGATGGGATTTTTTTTTTTATAATAACGATTCAAAATTCATTTCATTCTATTTGTATGAAATACTAGGAACCAAAAATAATAGAGCCTCTTTGTAAGATTTTGTAACAATAAAATAAACATAAACTCCCGAGATAATACCTATTATATTTTTACTGGCTAAAACAGTCTGTTTGATCATTGAGCATAATATTAAGTGCAAAGAACGAAAGGTCGAAATAAATTGAACAAAATAAAAGGATCAGATCCCAGAGGTTATTAACTGGCCCAATCAATCATGCTGCTGCATCGATTATTACTAAGTAAGGTTAAATTCTATACTAATTAAAACAAACATATCATATATTAAGCGATATAATGATAATAACGTTAAGTGCCTTAAGAAGTATAACTAGTCGTGGGTCCTTTACACTCATCCGCGTTCCCAGTCTACAACGCACACTATCACAAATCCACTTATCTGGCGGATTTCGATGACGCAAGGCGGCGGCTGAAGTTTTGGAGTCAACTGGTACCAGAGGTGGGAGGCAACGACTGCACTGGCGGCACGCAGGTAAGATGGTTGTAGTTTTCTCAGGGAGTTACAAAAACCCCAATTTGGGGTAATTTCCTCTTTTAACTTTTTAACTAAGAAGACTTGGAAATATGAGATTTGTAGGATTAAATATACAATTATAGCAAGTATTAAGTACGGTAGGCACTTTTAGCTTGTCGCACGCACTCCGTAGTCGCACCTTCACAAATGTGTCTCCCTCTCGTCTGCCTTCTCGTCGCTCGAGGGGGGAACTCGCGGGGTCGCGCGGTGAGGTAACGAGTCGCAGTGTTACATACCCCCTTTTCAAGGATAGGATTTTTCTTAGGTTAAAAATCCGCTACATTAACCAAAATTTTACTAAAGTAGCCTAAAGTAGTTTTTTTTTTGTTACAAAGATTTTATACCTAATTTACTAATTAATATAGATAAAGCTGTTTATTACTAAAATATTACTTAAGTACCACTTTATTTATTCCACGACATTTTTATGTTTAAAATCTTTGACATGCCATGTTCCAAGATCATGACCGTTCATGTCTTCTAATTTATATACTAGCGGGGACAATTTTGAAGTTATTCGGCACTTGACAAATTTAGGTGCAAGTTTTTTGCTGAAGTGTCGATCTTTGTCACTTTGGAAGTAAGTGCGCTTCCAAATTATATCTCCTACACTAAACTCGACGTCCTTGCGCCGCAAATTATAGTTAGTGCTACTCCTTGAATGAGCCTTCAGTAATGCTAATTGGACCTTATCAAAGATCTTGTGTAGATGACCAAGATTCTCTGCGTACTCATCGCGAGGTGAGAAAACTATGTCATCTGTTAAGTCAGTGTCGACGTAAAAGGAACCGCAGCTTACTAGTTCGCGGCCAAATACAAGAAAGGAGGGAGTAAATCCGGTCGCTTCATTAACTGAACTATTAATGGCGAATTGAATTCTGGATATATTCCTATCCCATGAGCGATGGTAATTTTCTATGTAAGATGAAACTGCAACCATGATAGTCCTGTTGTATCTTTCAACCGTGTTGACTTGTGGTGTATATTTAGGCGTGTAACGAATATTGGGAATTTTATAATTGACAAATAAGTTTTTTAACACGTTTCCGGTAAAATTTTTTCCATTATCCATCAAAATAGTGCTAGGAATTCCATGAATTAAAAAAACATTGTCTTCTAGTATGCGGGCCATTATTTCTGAGGTAGCGCGCTTGATAGGGAAGAGCATACAATATTTAGAAAAACAACACGTAATGACAAATATGTACGAATTCTGTTTACGAGAAACTGGTAATGGTCCAATTAGGTCGATGCTAAGCATTTGAAAGGGTCTACTGCAGTCTTTCGGTCTACCCATAGTACCTAAAGTAGGGTGGTTCGGGTATTTGTGAGAGTTGCATATATCGCAATTAGCTATGAATTTGGAAACATCACTCATCATTCCTGGCCAAAAGTAATTAAGGGATAATCTTTTGTGGGTTTTAAATATACCGAGATGTCCGGAGGTCGGCTTTGAGTGATTTTCAGCTATTGCTTTTTGCCTTTTTTCTATAGGCAGAACTTCTTTCCACTCGAATTCTCTGGTAAGGGGATTTAGACTTCTTACATATCGAAAAAGTGTATCGTTTTCTATTCTGTAATTAAGAAAAGAGTTTGGAGACGTGTAGCAACCATTATATATATTTAAAAACCAGGAATCGTTAGTTTGTGGAGAATTTGGTTTTCTTGCATTTACATTTATATCAGCGATAGGAACTGAACGAGAAAGGCTGTCAGGCACTACGTTGTCGGAGCCGCGACGGTGTTTTATATCAAAATTATATGCTGATAGGCGTACACCCCATCTCGCCAATCGACCTGTTGGGTTGTTAAGGTTTAAAAACCATTTTAAGGAAGCGTGATCAGTATACACAATAAATTTTTGGCCATTTTCTAAATAGCATCTCCAGTGTTCTATGGCAGACAGTACAGCTAAAGCTTCTCTCTCTGTTGCACTATAGTTGCGTTCCTGGTCACTAAGGGATTTACTCATATAAGCAATTACCTTTTCACGACCATTTAAAGTTTGCGTGAGTACACCACCTATACCAAAGTCGCTGGCGTCTGTATGGACTTCAAATGGCTTCGAATAATCGGGACAAGATAGAATGGGTGCTGTAACAAGGCACTCTTTCAGTTTTTTAAAAGCATGCTCAGCTTCTGGAGACCAATTGAAAGGAGGGGCATTTTTCTTTTGTGATGTCAATTTATTTAAAGGAGCAGCTAAGGAACTGAAGTTTGGTATAAATCTACGGTACCATGATGTGGTACCGAGAAACCTTCTTACCTCCTTGCGGTTGCTTGGGGTTTTGTAATTAAGTATGGCTTCTGTTTTGGTCGGGTCAGGATGAAGTCCATTAGAATCTACTACGTACCCTAAATAATTAAGTTTATTTCTAAAAAATTGACTTTTATTAAAATTTATAGTTAGATTTGCTAATTTTAGTTTATTTAAGATGCGCTTTAGTAGTGAAATATGTTGTTCAAATGTAGGTGAAATTATTATGATATCGTCGATGTAAACGAACACCATGTGTTCGAATTCTGGGCTATAGAAGAGTATATCTACTAGTCTTTGTTGGGTAGCTGGGGCATTTGTAAGGCCGAATGGCATTGATTTAAACTGAAATGTACCACGAGATGGTATATAGAAGGCTGTTTTACACCTATCCTCATCCTTTATTAAAATTTGCCAGAAACTCTTGGACAGGTCCAAACTAGTAAGATATTTCGCATCACGAAGATTATCCAGTATATCCGATATATAGGGCAAACTATATGCATCTTTTTTTGTGATAGCATTTAATTTTCTACTATCTAAACAAAATCGGAGGTCTCCATTTTTCTTTGGAGTAAGCAAGACAGGGGAGGACCATGGGCTTTCGCATGGTTCGACAACGTCATCCTTGAGCATTTCATCAAGTTGGTCACTTAAGATACGTTGCTTCTCAGGAGACATTCTATAATATCTTTGACGAATGGGGGCAGCATCCCCAGTGTCAATTGCATGAGTTATAAGAGACGTTCTACCTAAACCACGAGATTCGTATGATATTTCTCTAAATTCCTCGATTATATCATTAGCTATAGACTTTTGGCTTTCCGTAAGACTATCATACGAACAAAGACATTCAGTTTCCTTATCGATGTGTTTTTCGAGAGTAGCATTTGACCTTTCAATTATTTGTACAGCATCTAAATGTTTAGGAAATATATTAAATGTTTTCCAAAAATCCATACCCAATATCAGTGAATTTTTAATTTCTGGGACTACATACGTGTACACAATACTAGTTTGATTTCCGAAAGTGATTGGTAGATTTATGACACCAGTAGGTAATAACTTTTGACCTCCTGCTGCTGTAAATTCTATATTTTTAGGGCATTTCTGAATTGTTACATTGGTGTTTGTCAGAATATGTTCGTGTGCTCCATTTCCCAAAATAGATACTGAAGATCCAGAGTCCAGTAGGCCTAGCATATCCTGTTTACCATTAATACTTATAGTTACGTACGGTCTAGAGAAGCTATTATCACGGATGGAGGAAACAGTGTAACAAGCAAAAAATTTTGAAATGAATGCGAGCCATTCATTCCATTCCGAATTGTTAGAGTCAGTTCTTTTATTCTCATTACTGCTTCCTCGATCCGCTCTTATTAGTTTTTTGTTGGACTGTGGCAGTCAGGGCATTCTGGGTAACGCACATCTTTTTTTCCGCATTTAAAACATACAATAAAACGGGGTTGGGTGCACTGGCGCAGGGAATGCGTATCCATCCTACATCTGGGGCAATAGACGCGTCTTTTTCCTTCAATGGCATCAACTGAGACAGAGGCAACTGCTGGCAAGTTTTTATTTGTCTGATTTTTATAGTTTCCAGCGTAGGTACTGGTATAAGATTTATAATTATTAAAGATTTTAGTATTTTTATAAGGGGTGTTAGCTACCGGCGTAGAAGCGTAAGCAAATTCAGGGGCAATAGTATCAGGGGTGACTTTAGGGGGTTCATGAAATTGTGTAAGACGGGACTGAATGTTTTCGTAATTGCGGCAGAGTGTTTTTAATTGTTCAACGGTTGTAATTTCTTTTCCAGATGCTAAGGTGCTCGCATACGATGGCCGAATATTATGGAGTAAAATTTCTAACTTATCTTCATAGCTCATAGGTTTATTTAATCTTGAGAACATTCCATGCATTATTGAAAGGTAGATAGTAATGTTTTCATTTTCGCCTTGAGTACGTGAACGAATTTCCTCTAGAAGACGGTAATCGTAATCCTTTGTGCTAAAGTCTTGTTTAAGCTGTAGTGCTAACTCGTTCCAGGAATTAATGTCATCTTTTACGCAACGATACCAGTGTAACGCATCGTCAGTGAAAATCTCGTATGCAAATGTAAGTAATTTCTCATAGCTTATACCCCTAGCAACGACGAATTCTTCAACTTTTTGTATGAAAGCGCGTACGCACGTTTTACCGGAATATTTTAACTTGCTTATTTCAGAAATTATGTTGCGCTCGCAAGTGACAGACAGAACAGAAGGGTCTGGCTGTTTATCAGAAGACCCTTGTGCAGTTTGAGGTTTCATACCAAGCATTTCTCTATACAACATTTTAAAATTAGTGTGTGTATTTTTAAATTGTTCTGCCGACTCAGGTGTTTGAGTTATCCTGTTTATACGGTGGTATAGATGGTTAAATAGTGTTTCTGTTCTCGTAAATAGGTTTTTATCAAACTTTGCTTTTAGAGTTGCAAGATTACTATTTGCTTTCGTTAAAGACTCCTTAACGCCTTTGAGATCCTCAGCTGGATCTAAATGAGACTCTAAAATATCTTCTGGTGGTAGATCGTTGCAAATTTTTACAATTTGTTTACGTAGTTCTTGTACGGAGTCGCCTGGAGTGTAGCCACGGACTGCGACTTCATATTCTAGTTCTGTCTTTTGTAAGGACAGATATTTAATAGGGAACGACATTTTTCTGTCGAGATCTGTTTTGGTAGGTGTTGTAAGATAAGATTTACACAATAAGCACTTAATACTAAGATACAATACCTGCTTATATTAGAAACTAGTTCTTGTACTGTAACATTAATGATAACTTAATTTACTAGAAGACCTAGAAACAGCCACCACCAAGAACTACTGACCAAAAACTACACACTAGGACACAGATGAGTGCACTGCCTATTTTATCAGGCGCCATATGCTGCATCGATTATTACTAAGTAAGGTTAAATTCTATACTAATTAAAACAAACATATCATATATTAAGCGATATAATGATAATAACGTTAAGTGCCTTAAGAAGTATAACTAGTCGTGGGTCCTTTACACTCATCCGCGTTCCCAGTCTACAACGCACACTATCACAAATCCACTTATCTGGCGGATTTCGATGACGCAAGGCGGCGGCTGAAGTTTTGGAGTCAACTGGTACCAGAGGTGGGAGGCAACGACTGCACTGGCGGCACGCAGGTAAGATGGTTGTAGTTTTCTCAGGGAGTTACAAAAACCCCAATTTGGGGTAATTTCCTCTTTTAACTTTTTAACTAAGAAGACTTGGAAATATGAGATTTGTAGGATTAAATATACAATTATAGCAAGTATTAAGTACGGTAGGCACTTTTAGCTTGTCGCACGCACTCCGTAGTCGCACCTTCACAAATGTGTCTCCCTCTCGTCTGCCTTCTCGTCGCTCGAGGGGGGAACTCGCGGGGTCGCGCGGTGAGGTAACGAGTCGCAGTGTTACAATGCAGAACCAATGTTACGTATTCTGTTATTGCCAAGTCCCTTTGCATTAAAAATGGCAGATTATTGTACAGAGATCTCTCTACCTATTCGTTCAATATGGAAATGTGAAATTTCACTTGAGAATCATTTAATGAGCTTCAATATTATTTTTTGAAAAGGACAGAATAGTCTGGGCAAGATTTAAGATTAGATTAACTGGATTCTTGAGTGATTCCATCAAATTAAGTAAGTTTCGATCACCCCGCTGGGGATACAGCGGGAAAATTTATAATTTCTAAATTGGTTTAGATCAGGTGAGATAAGACCTAGGTAGACAAGGTTTTACTTGTAGTGGGATTAAAAGTAGAATAAATAGGTATACCCTCTAGGTACATGGTGTTTATAAATATCTTAAAGTGCAAACCGCCTGAAGGAAGGCAGTTTCATTAGCAGTTTTCTCGTCAGCTCCTCAGGGACTCAATCTTATTTCCAAGCAAAATGTTTTCCGGTAGGTAATCACAATATCGAAAACCGATAGCTATGATTTCAATACAAGACTTATCGACGCGACTATCACTACCCATTTGAATAGGTGTTAAATATATTAGGGGTATTTATTTACGTATGTACGTACCAAATCTCAATGTCCTTACTTACGAAAACTTGCCTGATACGGGTGAATACGTCTCACAATAGGTACTATACTGTAAATAAACAAAATAAGAACTATAATACCACTAAATAAATTAAACGCACCTATTTAAAAATATATTAAAAAAAACTAATGAACCGCAACCCTAGCGGATCGAAGCTCCGGTCTTTTTAAGTTCGCACAAATTTGGTTGTATGATTTGGTTGCAATCAGAGGGCCTGGATAGCGGATAGGCTTAGGGACCTCGCGCAATAGATAGCAAACCTATTTAGCCACAAACATACAGTAGCCACAGATATCCGAACTGCGGGTGCGTCAAATGCATAATTGTTATTTCTCGAAGTGGCCCGCGAGTTACGTAAGGCGGCAGCCAGAAGGATTACAGAAGGAGACGACGATTAATTTACTACTAAATTTATTAATTAATTCTTACATTATGACCTAACCTAATGTTACGTCGATTTTAGACGCAGCGGTTCACATTATGACTACCTAGGGCTAACCTAATCTACCCTAACTAGCATCCTGCGTCGATGTGAGACGACAGGATTAATGAACGATCTTCTCATTATTTCATTAGCTTTTATATCGTACATCTTCATACTAAAATCTAAGCGATGCTTGCTGTCACGTTTCTTCGGACGTGATGCAATTCCGTGGAATCCGCTGACTATGCACTGGTACCATGGCCGTTCGCTGGAGGTGCAAGGTTGCGATCTTGCAACGAAAGTGATTTTTTCCATGACGCCGTAGGTATACGTGACTCGCGTACCTAGTCATTGAAGAGTTATTATGATTTCCTTAATTTGATACAATGCCAACTTACAAACTACTGTACCTGTCAGATTCTGACGTCATATTATAATATCGCTGTCGTCGTGCGTTGTCTATTCAGGACTTTATATCTAAGGAGTGTTCATTTCATGAAAGCAATCTTGAAGCGAGTAAAGAAACGCCTGGAGGAACGGAGGCGGTTTCATTAACATTTCCTAACTCCTCAGGGACCCGTATCTTATTTCAAAGCTCACAGATACCACAGCCTAAAGAGATACTTCCTACAGTCGGCAGACGGGGGCGTTAAAACAGATCAACTTTCGGAGTGGAGATGGAGGAGGAATTAATACCGACTTTTACCAAGTAAAAAATCTGTTTTTCGGTTAGATAGATAATGTAGGTGCTAGAGCCGTTGCAGCAAAAACACACTGGAGTCCAGAATCCAGATCCTAAACATTTGCACGAAACGCCCGCGACAGAGAGGAACGTCGTTTTGTCCTGTCGCACTAGTTTGTGTGCTCCATATAAAAGTGAATAACGTGAACTTTTTGTCCGCTAGATAAAAATGTTTTTTGCGCTCGCATCGCCCAATAACGTTAATGGCGTCACCTCACTGAGTATAACCTACGCTGTACCAATAACCACTGAAGAGTATTGAAAATCGATGGAAATTATTTCAATACGAGCTTTTTTTCGTGTACTTAAGGAGACCTCGTCTCCTGTGATTATCCATGCCAATATAATAAAATTCCCGTTCAAATTTCATTTATTCCGTTAAAAAGGGTGTTTTAGTTTAAATATCTGGGTTATGTGGTATCCTTTGACCTGAAAGATGATGCTGATATAGAGAGAGAGCGCAGGGCATTGTCTGTTAGGGCGAACATGATTGCACGCAGGTTTGCTCGTTGTTCCGACTCTGTTAAAATAACGCTCTTCAGAGCTTACTACACCTCATTCTACACGAGCAGCCTGTGGATCGACTACACGCAAAAACAGTACAGTGCCCTGCGTGTACAGTATAATAATGCATTCAGGATGCTAATGGGTCTGCCTAGATACTGCAGTGCGTCGGGGATGTTTGCCGATGCGCGTGTGGATTATTTCAACACTACCATGCGCAAACGGTACACATCCCTGGTGCGCAGGGTTCGGGCTAGCTCCAATGGCATCCTGAGGGCATTTGCTGACAGGTTTGATTGTCAGTACCTGAACCATTGTCATATGGTTCACGTGCTGACAAATCAATGCTGTCTTAGGTAAGGTTTTAGGATTAGGTAGTTTTAGATTTACTAACATTAGGTTCAGAGGCGTATTTAAAGATTTGGCGCCCCGGGCCAGTTGGCTTTGCCGCCCCATTCATTTAAAAAAAACCTACCTACTATGTGATGTGAAATAATAAATGAAAAAAAATAACCATTTATTCACTATAATAGGTAAATATTAACATTTTTTTCCTATGTACAAATTGGTTGACAAAATCGTCAATGACGCTGTCATAACAGATGGCGTTTGTCAATTCAGCTTCTATA
The DNA here is from genome assembly GCA_923060345.2 of Erebia aethiops. Classification (NCBI taxonomy): domain Eukaryota; kingdom Metazoa; phylum Arthropoda; class Insecta; order Lepidoptera; family Nymphalidae; genus Erebia; species Erebia aethiops. The sequence continues at coordinate 13,596,530 of OV281088.1, read as the reverse complement.
TTCATGACAGCTAAGCTGTTTAAGCGTTCTTCGCTTATAGTGGAACGTAAATAATTTTTTATCCTTTTGAGTACAGAAAACGAATGTTCTGCACTGCAATTCGTTACTGCGGTGCAAAGAAAAATGCGTAATGCAATCTCTACGTACGGGAAAGCTTCTTATAAGTCCTTATTTTTATAAATAAGCTAAGTTGCCTTAGACTCATTTTATTTTCATAGGCTGCCAAGAAGTGTTTCAATAGAACACATTCGTCTTGTAGGTCTACCGCGAGATCTAACGGGTTACATTTTGAAGGTTTAAGGCATGCCTTCTAACTTATTTTAAATGTCAATTAAAATTAGTAGATTATTAACAAAAAGTAATTTAAAAAAACAAAAAACCCGACTGCTTGGATACCAAAAAGTATAAAACAAGATGTGAATTTCATTATTATCAATTTACATAGTATAATACTTTTAATTAAATAATGAACAAAATAATATAGCAGTTCAGTATTCTCTTAGCTCACGTTTAACAATAATATTATTTTTCCCTCAAAAATAATTTTGTAATTATTTTTGAGGGAATTGAATGGTGTAAAGGACAATTTTTGTCTAAATTAAATACTTGAGATGTTAAGATATTTTTATTTTGATAAGGAATTAACGATTAATACTATGTTGGTAAAAACACCTTCGCAAGTAAATCATTGTTTTAGACCAAATTTGAAAATCATAAAAATGGTTATTTTGAGTCAACCTTAAAAGATAGTAATATGCTATCACGGACTTTTTTTAGAACTTTTTGAGAGGAACGTTTCCACCATACATTGTTGTCGTGTAACTTTATCGATTTAGGTAGCGCACGCCACGTAAGCTATCAGATGAGATGATTTTTTCCGACTTAACTCACATTATTGCAATTTTCGTAAGGATCTCTAATTTTTTTCGAAATAAAATATAGCCTATTTTACTTGTTATTAATGTAGCTTTTTATAAGTGATATATTTTTTTTAATCGGTTGAGTGGTTTTTGAGATAATCCCCCTAGTTTGATAGATATATCTATATGATATGAGTAGTAACTTTAAAAATTTCCTTTGAAACCTTGTAAATCCTAAATTATCATTTAAACGGAAAAATGGTTTAAGGAACCTAGGTGTGATTTTAAAAGACCTATCTAACGATACCCCACTTGCATATGGCCTATCGACTTTCATTTATTAATTGGTTTCTAGTGGACGCCATTTTGTTTTTCTCAAATTCGGCCTCCATAGTGACACTCGGAAGAGTAAAAAAAATCTATTGGTGCAAGTATTATCAAAATCGGTTCAGCCGTTTTGTCTGTAGTGCGACACAAAGGAATACAACCTTTGAAACCTCGTAAATCCTAAATGATCATTCATACAGATGATTTTAAAAGACCTATTCATCGATACCCCATTTGCCATAGTCTATGGACTTTTATTTTTTAATTTGTTACATTATGGATTTTAGAGGGCGCCATTTTGTTTTTTCTCAAATTCGGCTTCCGTTATAACACTCGGAAGATTAAAACTAATCTTTTGGTGCGAGTATTATCAAAATCGGTTCAGCCGTTTTGTCTGTAGTGCGACACAAAGGAATACACTAAAAATGAACCTTTGAAACTTCGTAAATCCTAAATTATCGTTAAAATGAGAAAATGATCAAGGGAACCTAACTATGATTTTGCAAGACCTATTCATCGATACCCCACTTGCCATAGTCTATCCACTTTAATTTTTTAATTTGTTACATTATGGCTTCTAGAGGGCGCCATTTTGTTTTTTCTCAAATTCGGCCTCCACAGTGACACTCTAATGATATATTCGGCATAAACTGGTGCAAGAATCATCAAAATCGGTCCACGCGTTTAGGCTGTAGCTGTCCTGCAAGGAACATACAAACATATATAGACTGATGAACACATAACCCTGTGCGTTCCGCAGTCGGGTAAAAAGGGGATAAAGCAGTGTCTTCTGTCGCAGGTGACGATTTAAATCGCGAGCGTAACGAAGGACTCGAGGTTTACTCCCGAGCGTAGCGACGGTGTTAAAAACTTAAATCACGAGCGAAGCGAGGGATTTAAGACGACTCCTGCGTGTAGCGAGGGATTTAAGTTCACCCAAGACTAAGACAGCTTTATCACCGAGGAAAATACTCTACTTTTTGTACCATTTGCGAAAAAATTAACACAATAATAATATGAGATAAGCATTTATTAAATAATGACAATTAAAAGATTTTTAGAACATTAACTTATTTATAAAAATAAATTAAAATAAACTTAACGTTTATGTATTTGAAGAAAACAAAAACGCGGCAAATTCCTAGACTAATATTTTTTGTCGGAAAAGCAAAGGTATCAAGCTCATACGGCCTCGTCGGTTTTCGTAATTTTATTTAATAATCATAACTGCATAATAAATGTGTATTCCTTTTTCAAAAAGATATATAATGCTTTATATACAAACTCAATGGTGTAAACACAGATGTAGTTAAATAATTTCGGTAAGTATTCCAAATCACATTTTTCCCCTAGTAGAGGATGAATGAAATTCAGTACAAATTTCTTTCCCTGTTTTTAACAGATTAAAAATGACTATTGTTATGTTCGCTTTTTGTGGCATAGAATGTCACTTTTTTCAGCAAGTGGTACGAAAATAATATTTATTGTAGTTAAGCTTGACAATAAAAGGCGCCCAGAGAAGGCCAAGAGGGGCGGCTTGGCCGCCCCTCGCAGCCTGCCGCCCTGGGCCATGGCCCCCTTGGCCCTAGGGTAAATACGCCCGTGATTAGGTTATTGTGTGAGTTTCTTACTAACAAAATTATATGGTCGAATTAAATGATTTTTATTTTTATTTTTTTTATTTATTTTCCTGATATCAAAATTAGCCTAGGCTGACTGATTTCGTATCCGTCCCTAGAAGTGAAACTACCGTTAAGTTCGTTTCTGCCGTTTTAATGTTTGTCCCAGACAAACAGATATTCAGTAGGAAAGGGAGTTTGAGTTTTGATAGAGTTCTAATAAATCGTAGCTGCTTAGCCAAAGACAGTTATTTCGGACGTAATATACAGCTTTTACCTTATTTATTTTGATTTAAAATATCAACCTTAACAATAAGACATTAAAGTTTAATTTCGAATGTAGTATATTTATAATTTATATGTTCGCGAGCATGTCGGTTACGCGAATCTACATTTTAACCCCTACCAAAAAGTGCTCAACGCACCTAAATTTTGATTTTGTAATTATTTTTCTCTCTTTCTTTGCCATTCATCATCCTAATTTTAAAACAATGGAGCTTAAAACATACCATTGTTTTAAAGTGGACCTCCTTTTTTCCGCGTTAAAATTTCAATTAACGCCGTAGGCGATTGCGCTAACGCCCATTGTTTCAGATTGGAGATCTTGAGAACAATTTTCCGAAGTTGAACGTTCTTGATAACGTCCCGGACGCCTCGCGCTTGTTTTGGGACAAAGATGTAAAATGTCTAGAAAATTTTTTGTTTCTCGAACCATTACTTACTTCTTGAAAATTAATTTGTGGGAATATATTGTGATCTCGTAAATGATGGTCATAACTATAGGTTAAAGGACCATGGGGCATTTCGTATGGAACCCGTCACCACTCCCCAACAATCATAGAATGTTTGTACCTAAATATGTTTAATAGGCAAAAAGACAAACTACCTTTCACTCACAATATAGGTACTAGATGGGCTTTTTATGGAGTTCCCGCGGGAATAAAAAATCTTAAATCCACACGGCATAGTCGCGGGTATCACCTGGAGAAGTACAAATAGGTACGACGCAGTCAGAGGACCTACTTTTAAAAAAATCTACAACAATTTAGCCCTTGACTGCGATCTCACCTGATGGTAAGTGGCGATTCAGTCTAAGATGGTAGCGGGCTAACCTGTTAGGAGTATGGCAGTTATATTAAACCCATACCTCTAGTCGGTTTCTACGCGGCATCGTACCGGAACGCTAAATCGCTTGGCGATACGTCTTTGCCGTTAGGGTGGTAACTAGCCACGGCCGAAGCCTCCCACCAGATTAGACCAGAGAAAATTCAGAAATTATAAATTACCAAATTTACCCTGCCGGGAATCGAACCCGGGACCTCCCACGATAAGACAACAGCGCTCAATACTGCGCCTACTTCCCGTACTACGGTTTAAACTATGACCCTTCCAGCTAAATGATGCAGTAGATCAATGATATATTCGTTTATTATTATTTTCTCGCGGGCCATTGAATTTTAAGGACAAAAGATTTTCTCTCGGCAAAATATGCTATAGCAACAATGTTTTCTTTACAAATAATTTCATCATAATATAACCTAAGTGGGTACCTAAGTTATTATTAGGAAAGCTATCTAATGTCTAACCTTTATTGAGGAATTCTTTTGTTAGAGAAATGAGGTTTATTTTTATGAATGAATAATTATAATGTACATATATAACCTACCTACCTACTTATATTAATTTCTTAGATGATAAAAAAATCACATTGTTTATAAGGTTTTTGAACCCTCGTAGCTTTAGGTAGTTTTAAGATACCGTGGTTAACTATCACCATCACGTCTTATACTTTGTAAACGTGACGTTAAGGTGTACTGTGTAGGTACCAATTTTGAATAAATATATTTTGAGTTTGAGTTTTGAGTTTTGTTTAAACTTTGCAAATGTGACATTTACGGATTTCAATTTTCAGTCCACCACATTTTTAAGTTCTTGAAACCTTATAGTGATTTAATGAAATTAAAAAAACTTACTACTACACAAGCAGAGATCCGAGCAAAAGGCAATAAGTACAGATATACTCGTATAAACACAATTTCGAAGTCAGTTAAATAACTTAGCACAAAGCCTTTTAGAGTTACTCCTAATACAAAAATCTCTTCCAAAATAGATTATCCCCAACTGGGGGGCTATGAACAAATATATGTAATCCTATTTACCCAGGGCCCTAATTCGGCGGACTTCAGAAGGCTTTTCTGAAATCACTCCGAACCGTCCCAGTATCCACTTACTTTATATTTTACTTAGCGTCTCCAATTTAATAGAGTTTCCACTCTATTTGTACTCTAAATAAGGTTCATTATGAATTGTATTGCATATGAATAACAGATTATGATGTATGAAAGCAATTTGGAGTGAAATTGATTTTAAATTCTAAAGCGTTTAGCGTAAAAGAGATTATGCATCTTGAATTGGATAATTTTGTGTTGAATTTTTTATCGTTCTTTATTATTTCGTACAAAATTGGTACGATAAAATTATAAAATTCGATCTTGCTAACTATTTAAACAATTTAAATATTGAACATTAAATTGAAAATTAACACAAATGTTTATAAAAGAGGGGTTCAAGATTCAAGATTCAAGTCATTTATTCAATATAGGTACACTGTAGGTACACTTATTGTCGTCTAAAAATTACTTACTTAAAAAGCATGATGGTGATAATGGGTAATGGTATCTTAAAACTAAAGCTACGAGGGTTCCAAACGCGCCCTGGTCTGAGAAGAGCCCACAAAAAATTCAGCCGGTTTTTTATTATTTTTTTATTATCACCATCTCACAAATCATCTTAACTAAGGAACTATCTAGGCTATAAGTTTAATGTGTGTCTGTCTGTGGCATCGTAGTTCCTAAACGGATGAACCTTTTTCAATCATTTCTTTTTGTGTGACTTGTCTATCTCTGTATCAAACGTCAATATTGATTAAACTAACGGCACGCGAATACGTAGCAGACAGACAGGCGAACTGACATTCAGACAGACCTAGATAAACACTCTTTTAGATTTATAATATTATAGTACTTATGTATTTTTTTGTCGATATGTTATTTTACATTGCTAGTGACTCCTCACAACGGATCGTATCTAGTCTTCTGGAACTCCAAATATAGACCTCAACAAAGCTCGCAGTAATACTAGCGAAACCATTGTGGACAAATGTTTTGTATCCGATTTTTATCTGCTGGTGTTCTTTTTAACTCATTTATAACATTTTGGAGTCGCACACGTCATGGACGTCAGAACAAAAAGTGGTTCCGTTCCTCTCCGTCCGTCATCTTGTCCACGTGCGTTTGCTAATAAATTAATTACAGTTATAAATAAATTAAATCATATTAATTAGTTTTAGTTGTTTTGTGAAAACGTTTAAAGCTCGCTAAGCTGAAAAATAGTTAAAAGTAAACGAAAAGTTACGGTTTGTCGGCAAATACGTGTTATTCCGACCGATGCATTATAAGAGCTCGGTATATCGACGTGAAATGGAAAAAATGGGGGGCTATTTCCAACAATGCCTCCAAAAATATACAGTTCGAGATCGATCAGTACTGATTTAACTTGATCATCAAACCTAAATTTTCATACCAGTCAAAATATTGAGTCTTAAAATGGTCTTAAAATGTATAGGTCTCTAATGTTGTCCGTAGGTTGTAGGTTGAAAGAAATGCGTTAGGAAATATCTAATTCAGTAGACAACCTGTTTTTAAAAAAAATGGTTCTCACTATTGTGTCAGGGTTTTATGCTGCAGGTACTGTGTCAGAAATGAGTATTAGTAATCTTAGTAACTAAAGTATAAGACTCAAATTCTATATTTGTAAAAACAAGAAATTTTCAATACGCTTCAGTAAAAAAATATTTTTAAAATATTACTCTGCTGTTGAAAGATATAATCGTGCAAAATTATTCTTAAGAAAGCCATTGATGGTGTTGCACTTATCCGTAAACATTTCTAGAAAAATCCACGGAGAATTCTTCTTAGCGTTTATCACACGGATGGTATTTTCACCTTCTTCGCTTAACGAGTGTAAGGAAAATATTTACAAGCTTTACTTTATTTTAGATTCAAGTTTAAATCCCAGGTTAACTTTAATTAATTGGATGGATGTGTGGTGTGACTAGAATGGATAAGATTAGGAATGAATATATAAGGGGAAGTCTGAAAGTAGCGCCAGTGACAGAAAAGATGAGGAGTAATAGGTTAGCATGGTATGGGCATGTAATGCGGAGGGAAGAAAGGCATATTACGAGAAGAATGATAGATATGCATGTGGAAGGAAAAAAAGAGTAGAGGGAGACCAAAGAAAAGATGGATGGATTGTGTGAAAGAGGATATGAGTATAAAAGGGGTGAATGAGAGGTTGACGGATAACAGAAGAGAATGGAAGGAGAAAACATGTTGTGCCGACCCCACATAGCGTGGGAAAAGGAGAAGAAGAAGAAGAAGAACTTTAATTAATTGATAGGACACAATAATATTACAGAGGTGGTGGTGAGTTTTTGGGAATGCCTATTTTCGACACACAGACACGAAAATCTTATCTTCTTATCTTACTAATATTATAAATGCGAAAGTTTGGATGTATGGAGGTCGGTATGGATGTATGGATGGATGTTTGTTACTCAATCACGCCCCAGCGGCTGAACAGATCTGGATGAAATTTGGCACAGAGATAGATTATCGTCTGGAATAACACATAGGCTACTTTTTATCCCGATATATATATCTTTATATCCGCTACTTTAAAATTAAAAAGTTCCCGCGGGAACCACAAAACCTCGATCCACGCGTACGAAGTCGCGGGCATTAGCTAGTATCTTATAAAACTAAGAATAATTCGAGTATGTACGTTGATGATGATGGTCAGATAGAAGTTTTGTGTTTAATTCTGCTAACTAACTTGAGTAGCGAAAACTGGGAAAACCGTCTCTTTTTTTATTTGTGTATCTTTTCTTCTTTAGTTCATTTTATAATTTTATACCCCTTCGCGTTTTACCACTTCAGCAACTTAAACACTTCATATGCAGCACAGTGTCTTCATGCATCTCATGTTGTTGAATAAAACTCACGCAATGTCAGAAATGTTTCTCGAACGCTATATCGTACGGCTTCAAGAATAGCTCCCGAACCCACATTTCATTTCCACCGCCATTACACAGATTGAAGCGAGGAAAAAACAAGGAACTCGAAAATTTATGCACCGCTAAATATATGGCTGCGGTTGGTGTTCGAATAAAATTCTTTTTAATTAAAACTGAAAATTTTAATACGTTTCCGAATTGAAATTGTAATTAGTTAAGAGCTAATTTTGATATTCGGTTATTCAATTTTAGTTTTATTTGACGAACTATCTATTTAATATATCGGGGCAAATAAATAAATATTGCCCAGAAATATTCCAATGTACAATACAATAAATAATAAACTTTACATATTATACTACTCAAAGCTACCAAAAACAAAATTTATCCCACGTGCATATTATTTAGGATACAAGATATGAGTTTGTTACAAGTAACCAGACGCGACTTCGTGTGGATTAAGATTTTCTGGTTCCCGTGGGAATTCTTGGATTTTCCGGGACAAAAGCCTTTGCCTTCCCCAGGATGTTTATCCTATCTTTATACCAAATTTTATGACAAATTCGCTGGCATCATCTAGAAATAAATAAAAAATAAATAACTGTAGATTTGATTATTAAAAAGGTCTATTTAAAAGGTCGGGCAGAAATAATCCCGACCTTTTGGCAGAAAGCTTTTAAGTCGAAACTTTTTAAGTTGCTGCGACGTTTCCAACTTAATTGAAACTCGAAGTTTTCGTTGCATTGCGATTTTTCGAGTACGCCATTTTGAGGCTACTTTTCCCTTTAGGTCTGCCATCCACTAAAGTGAAAGAAGTTATAAAAGGACAGATCCTAAAATGCAGTAAAATGTTTACATTCATTCAGATAATTTGAAATTTTGATTTTACTAAAGCTGTTAGAAAGCAAATCCTAACTTTGTAGATTTTAACTCAATTGTAAATTATCTAACTCAAAAATTTTACTATAGAGTTCCATGAGTAGGTTGTAGTCTATATTCCAGCATATCCATCTGCTGATTGAATTCAAATGAGGAATGTTATACAGGTGATAAGTACTATATGTATATGTAATGTATATGTTATACAGGTTAAAAATATACACTTATAGTATTCCTGAAATTATGGAAATGATAAAAGAGCTAATCTACATAATGTAATCTAGGTTTATGTAACTGCCTCGTTGGTCTAGTGGTTGGCATGTTTGACTGCGGCCGACGAGGTCCCGGGTTCGAGTCCTGGGTCGGGCCATAATTAAAGTATTGGTTTCTTCTGGCTAGAAATTCTCAGTACTAGCCTGGAGTTAGGCAGTTAGCGGTGTTTCACCCCCGTGCCTCGGAGAGCACGTTAAGCCGTCGGTCCCGGTTATTATCACTAACATAACAATAGTCGTTAAAGCTCGTCAACCCGCATTGGAGCAGCGTGGTGGGTCTAAGCTCTAATACCCTCTCTCCTATGAGAGTGGAGGCCTGTGCCCAGCAGTGGGACGTTAATGGGCTGTAGTGGTGGTGGTGGTTATTATGTAGATTTGACTCGTTCCACTCTTCTAATGGACTGCTGCAGATACCTGCACAGCTATGATACTGATAATTGATTAATTTCTTACCGTGAACCGTGTTTCTTGCTGTAGAAGATTTACTAGACTTTTCTAAAGCACTTGTCCGAAAGACTGATTTTGATATGGAAACGGTGACGGCGACGAAGCGCAATTGCAGCTCCTAGCTCCTTTTATCCCACTACAAGTTAGACTGCGATCTCACCTGGTGCTTAGTGATGATGCAGTCCAAGATGGTAGCAGACTAACCTGTAGAGGTATGGCAGTTATATTAAGTCCATACCTTTATCTAATCGGTTTCTATACGGTATCGTATCGGAAAGCTAAATTGCTTTCAACCTTTCACTTGGTGCTAAAAGATGGCAGCAGGCTAATCTATAGTGGCCTTTTACCAGGCCAGATAAGAGAAAATTCTTTAATTCTAAATTCCCAAATTCGAGCCCCAAGTTACAAGAAACAAAACAATAAATAACAGTTTGTTTTGTTTGACACAGCCTTAAGACGTTATTGGACTCCGTGGATTCAATTCCTTAATAAACAGACTTGGCCTCCCGGTAATACAGGTGCTTTGGAAATATTTACATTTTCGTTTTTCCGTCGTAGGATTTTGTTTTATGAGCCACTGGGAAATTAAAAGCTTTAAAGTATTACCGGGTAAAATATAAATCTATATTTGAGTCAAGTTATTATTTAGGAATAGCGCAGAACATAAAAACACCTATACCTAAAGCCGGCAAGTATATCAACCCGACTTTTTTGGGCCTATAAGACAAAGAAAATAATCTTCGTTCAATTTCGGATAGTTGTAAAAATTTCCATTCCAGTATGGTAATGGCATAAGGTAGGTACCGAATACCTATGTAACTATATTGTGTAGGTAAGTGTCTAGAAGGTAGTTATAGGTAGAAGTCTCAAGACGAAGTTTTACGGTCCTATGAAGGTACTTGGCAAAGACATAACCACTACTAAGTCATGATTGCCCCTAATAAACTTATACAAGGTCTAACTTCGTCTCACGTAGGGCGACCACGTTTTAGTCTGGGATGGGACGAAAATGTCACTTCTCGAATTTTTCTGGGTTAAATTTGGCAGGTTTAGGGCACTCCCTTCAAAGTACAATAGTACAGCAGAGTTATGACTAAGAGCACTAGGGACAAAAAAATTGTCTTGCGAACCAAAATAAATATACAGGTCGAATTGAGAATCGCCTCTCATAAGAAAGTTACTTAAAAATGTCCGCCTGACTCACGTTTAGAACCTATGCACACGGCGTGTTTTCTACGCTCAGACGACGCGATATAAACGCGAGTCTAACGCAAACCATACGCGCGTCCGCTTCAGTCGCAGTCAAACCTTTGCACACGACACACGTCCACAAATGATCAATAAACACGCGCAGTCACGTCGTCGATACAAAGGCGCGTGAGTTACGTAAGGCGGCAGCCAGAAGGATTACAGAAGGAGACGACGATTAATTTACTACTAAATTTATTAATTAATTCTTACATTATGACCTAATCTAATGCTACGTCGATTTTAGACGCAGCGGTTCACATTATGACTACCTAGGGCTAACCTAATCTACCCTAACTAGCATCCTGCGTCGATGTGAGACGACAGGATTAATGAACGATCTTCTAATTATTTCATTAGCTTTTATATCGTTCATCTTCATACTAAAATCTAAGCGATGCTTGATGTCACGTTTCTTCGGACGTGATGCAATTCCGTGGAATCCGCTGACTATGCACTGGTACCATGGCCGTTCGCTGGAGGTGCAAGGTTGCGATCTTGCAATGAAAGTGATTTTTTCCATGACGCTGTAGGTATACGTAACTCCTCCGCCCTAAGAGAGGCAACTATTTTTTAATGTTAAAAAATGTTGCTGAGTCTGGACTTCTAAAATGTTCTCGATAAAGTTGAGTCTCCTTCATAGAACCTGGGTGGAATTCTTCAATAGCTTCATGAGATAAGTGGATTCCTTGACATCCATATTAATAGCGATCATCATCATCATCATCATCATGCGGTGCCATCTTCAAATTGAAGTTCGGCGACCAGTCGGAGAATCCTTTCCCGGTCATGTGCTATTTTCTTTATTTCTGCGTCCACTCCTCTATATCGTCGAACCACTTCCTTCTTGGTCGTCCAGGTGCCCTTCTTTCAGCTATCTTGCCTTCGAAGATCAACCGTGGATATTCATACAGGGATCCTCGTTGAAGGTGACCGGAAAACCCGACTTTTCTTCATACGATGGTTGTCATTAGCATCCGTTTGTAGTTTGCACTTTGAAGTACACGAGCGCTTGAGATGAAGTCTATCCAGGAATAGCGATATAATTTTCATATTGTGTAGGAGTCTTCTCCAGGTGTGGCTTCTGCTTGAATTGAGTTGACAGGTTTTTCTAGGCTCGGTGAACTTGATGATGAGTGGCTTACTTTTATTACAGTTTAGTCGGATTGGGTACCAGATTTTTGCTTCGGACATTCTGTCTCTATCGTAGACACATGAATAGTATCTCATTGGTTGCAAGGAACGGTTAGGGATAATTTTGGATTGTATTAGGAACCCTAATGGATCTTGAAAGAATTCGAGAAAAATTTTGCCAAAGTAAAAAGTAATTCCTGATGCAATTTTTGTAATTATTTGATAAACGACAGCTAGAGAATTATTTCAAAAAAATGAGCTTTACTCATGGAATTATGAGGTGATGCACGCGGTTGCACCTAGTAAGTACCTACTCATTAAGTCCATGGTTTTAGGTACTACTATAAAACCTTTATTCTCTATTAACCTAAGTGAATCTTGGATTTTAATTGTCTAGCAAATACTATTTCATGACAAGAATTAGATACTTCGACATATCAGCGTAATTATTCCTACAAAAAGTATTCTTGACCTAGACAATACCTATTGAATCATCAGCGAAATCATGAAATGTATAGTCATCATGGTCGGTGTTAAAATTTTACTCTATTATAATATAATAAAATTATAATTTATAACTAATCATTTTCTATAAACGATGATGTATGATAATTCGTGACCGTACATTTTAAAGTGCCTATTTGTTATATTACTTCGCGGAAATCGATTTTATTTTACCATTTTTCGAAATATCGAAACCTATTCTATTGGTTGACAATCAAGATAGATTGTCCTAAAAGACTAAAAGGGATTTCTTCGGTGGATCCTACACGATGTAAGACCCTGAAGCCCATTCTAAGGGGTGGCAATCAAGATCGATTACCCTAAAATTAAAATTTTCAACAATGATTTCTAGTATTAATAAATCGGTGTGCCTAATAAAATTAGGGGGTAGGAATTAGCGGAAACATGGGAAGCAACACGAGATCGATTCAAGTGTACTCACATGTAATCCTTCCTGGTGAGTGTCCAATCTCCTCCGTTGTATCGATTTTAGATACTCCTTTTGGTCTTGCCGCTGGTCCGTAGATTCCAAATCCTCGTCCTGTGTTCCCTGGCTACCCGATTGTAGATACGGGACTCGACTAACAAGTATCCTACCGACTGCGCCAGTTACGTAAGGCGGCAGCCAGAAGGATTACAGAAGGAGACGACGATTAATTTACTACTAAATTTATTAATTAATTCTTACATTATGACCTAATCTAATGCTACGTCGATTTTAGACGCAGCGGTTCACATTATGACTACCTAGGGCTAACCTAATCTACCCTAACTAGCATCCTGCGTCGATGTGAGACGACAGGATTAATGAACGATCTTCTAATTATTTCATTAGCTTTTATATCGTTCATCTTCATACTAAAATCTAAGCGATGCTTGATGTCACGTTTCTTCGGACGTGATGCAATTCCGTGGAATTCGCTGACTATGCACTGGTACCATGGCCGTTCGCTGGAGGTGCAAGGTTGCGATCTTGCAATGAAAGTGATTTTTTCCATGACGCTGTAGGTATACGTAACTCGTGTGTACCATTTATTTACGAACTAAAGACGATTATGTGATTTTTAGCGCAGATGTTTTGCCCTGTCTGCTCCCTACTGTGTGTGCGCTCTAAGAGAATGCGCTTTAAATCTTTATTATTGGAATAAACTAATGTACAGAACAATGAATTCCTGTCCCCTAAATACCTGTCCCCTAAATACCCGTATCTTAGGGCCAGTGGACTTCCCAAACATTGATTAAAAATATCATAGGCTTATTCTCTAGTTAGTGCATGATGATACCTAAATAATTTAAAAAATGTGTTTCGATTTTTATTATAAGTAACAGTTTTCTTTTTAATAAAAAATTAAAAAAAAAAATTAAAAATATCCGGTTTCAGTGAGACATGGCCGCTTCTCTCGTAGATAACTTCTCAAAGTCGTTCCGTAGAGCATTCAGTTTATAAAGAGAACAAGCCCGAGTATAAATTGTGTTTCGAGATATTTCGTTTCAATTACTGCAGAATGAACATGATGGATTGCAGAACAAGTTAGCTGGTTTTATATTTCACTTTGAAATGTTATTAGGCATCATATCTTGGATTTAGATATTGAATACCAGCACGATTCCATACTAATATAATGTTAGTGGTTAGCATTAGTCGCAGTCGAACATGCTAACTTAACTTGTCCCGGGTTCGAGTCCCGGGTCGGGCCATAGCAAGTATTAGGTATTTCTGACAAGAAATTCTCAGTACTAGCCCGGAGTTAGGAAGTTGGCGGTGTTTCACCCCCGTGCCTCGGAGAGCACGTTAAGCCGCCGGTCCTGCGCCTGATCTCTCTCCAGTCGTGTCGGATTTTTCGTATGCGCACACCATTGATGTAGAATTTTAGTATTCTATTTCAATGGCGCACACACATTGTGCACTATAACATCTCCCGCGCAGATGGCTAATCTCTCGCAGCTTGGCCGCCGTGGCCGAAATTCGTTCGGGAGGACATTAATATAACAAAAGGGATTCTGTCTGTCCACCTGTCTTTTTATTTGACTGTCTGTCTACTACGCTTTTGGGGCCATAGCGATTTTGACGTGTCACCATAGAATATTAGATTGCATCCCGATGAAGGACCTAGGGTTTTTTGAACTGGACAGTCAGAGATGGGAATTCTTAGAATTTCTGAAAGAAAAAGGTTGAAAGATCAAAGAGTTTCTACGGGATTTAAAAAATACATAAATTATTGATGCGAATTAATTAAACGTTGAGAGCATCGGCTACATCGGACAATGTACGAGTAGGTATAATATCAATTATTGACGGTTATGTAAATAGTATCAAAGCCTGCTGTTATGTAATAGTATTTGCCTGGTGGGAGGCTTCGGCCGTGGCTTGTTACCACCCTACCGGCAAAGACGTGCCGCCAAGCGATTCACATTCATATGCTTAAAAATTTACCTCTAGATCCATACATTTTATAACCCGAGTCAATCAATCAATCAAATATTCATTTATTCAATTTAGGTACACTGTAGGTACACATATTGACGTCAATTACTTACTTAACCTAATCCCTAGATATATAGCCAGCCTTAACAAATATTATATTACTACTAATTTTCCGGAATAAAAAGTAGCCTATGTGCTATTCCAGACTATAATCTATCTCTGTGCCTTCAGCTGTTGCCTGTTGGGGCGTGATTGAGTACCTAACAAACATCCATCCATATTATATCCATACATACATACATCCAAACTTTCACATTTATAATATTAGTAGGTATAGATTAAAGCGAATAGGTGCCAAAAGAAAAGCATCCATCGCTCATAATAAAATTGAGCATCAAAATGGCCGCTTGACGGAAGGAGTACGGTGCCCGCGGGAAAAATCTCTTTTCAATTCGGAGGTGAGGGAAATGATGGTACCATTTCTGCTTATTACGTTGTCAATTATGGGGAAAATTTGTTTGATATTTCCAAGGCTGCGTGAAGCAAGTCACTGTGGGGTAAATGTCTCCTTAACGACCTTACCTTTTTTTTTTGGGCGCAATTCGGATACATCAATATTGCGGGAGCCCTGTTTGTAAATTGTAAAACAGAATACTTAAAAAAATTCCATAATTCTTTAAAGATTTATCTTTATTATTGGTGATTACTTTTCATCTAGTTAAGTAAATAAATAAATATTTAGCGTAAGATTCTTAATTTTAATTATATTATAACTAGGTATACTGATGTTGTGTGTTAATGATAAGTGCACGGCATAATATAAGTTGAGCGCGAACTCGCCAGCAAACTGCGTGTGTAGTTTGGCGAGATACATAATTTTTGTATTTTTTTGTGCAATATGAAATAAATAAATTAAAAAAAAATCTTTAATTTAAATTCTTAGAATATTTCACGAAGCAGGTTTATATTATCATTTTTAACAAATAATTCTATAGAACTTTAAAGTACATGGTTAGTCCATAGAACAGGTTTTTCTATCCGTGCGGAGGTGATTATAGAGTCAGGTAGATTAGACATTATACGACACAATTTATTATAAGTAAACCCATTAAACCCAATGCAATAATTGTTCTTGTTGCAAGTTACCATCAGTCGATAAAATGTTTAAGAAGACTCTATGAGCTAGGTATGCTTAAATTTTAAAGTATGTTCAAAGTTGCTAGATGTGGCTAATTACCACCCTACCGGCAAAAGACGTCCCGCCAAGAGATTTAGCATTCCGGTACGATGCCGTATAATAACCGAATAGGAGTATGGGTTTAATCCCATGCCCCTAACAGGTTAGCCCGTTACCATCTTAGACTGCATCATCACTTACCACCAGGTGAGATCATGTGCTAATTTGTAGTGGATAAAAAAAGAAAAAAAGTTTTGCCGATCAGACATACTGAAGGACATGAAAGCGATTTAAAATAAGTACTATAAGAACGTATTAAATAGGTAATTGTGTTTCACAGCAGACGCTGAATGAGTTTTAAAACCTGTAATTAGTCATTTCAGGGATTGTGCCGTTAGCACGAGAACTGTGTTATACTTACGTAGAATTATATAGAAGAAACCGTCTTCTACATGCTTAAATCTACTGCATGCTTTGAAAAAGTGCCTCAAAAATGTGGCCAGTTTCGATGACACGTTTTCGGGTTTCCTTTGATGTTGTCCATTAGCAGGGACGTATGCAGCCCGCATGGACTTTCACAAAGACTGGAATAAAACAGATTCTCATTGAAAAAAAAGATAGATGGTGGGTGTCAATGCTTTTTATTTCGTTCGAACTTTTATTTATGTTGATGTTCATCCAATTTCAGTGCTTTTTAAAAAGTTGGCTGACTATTCAGCGCAAAAATGCATCCAGTATTGGCACCATAACTTGGCACCATTACATGAGAAATGCTAAGCTATAAGTTTTAGATTTCACACAAATCCAATACGCGACCCCAAACCCATCTGATATCCAGAAAAACTGTATTTTTATGAACTACATGCCTTGAAAGGGTTGCCTAATTTCAAGGCTACGTTAAATTAATTAAGTTAGAATAACCCATTTTTTTCTACACCCATCCGGTAATCAAATGGGTGTAAGCAGGTAGGTTGTGTAGTGGGATCTTAGACTAATTCTACAATAGTGGAAGGACTGGCTTATTTATTAGGTACTAGATAATGTCCGCGACTTCGTCCGCGTGGATTAATTGCCGCCTTTTTTGGGTGCCGCGGAAACTCCTTAGATTTTCGGGATAAAAAGTAGCATATATGTTATTCCAGACTATAATCTACCTCTGTGCCAAATTTCGTCCAAATCCATTCAGTCGTTCGGGCGTGATTGAGTAACAAACATCCATCCATACATCCATCCAAGCTTTCGCATTAATAATATTAATTTGATATTTGATTGATTGATTTGATTGATATTTGATTGATATCAAGAGATAACTAATTGAGAGGGGTTAACTTGAGGGGGTTTGTTTATATTATGTGAAATGTCCCTCCTAAATTAAAGCTAAAACACTGCACCATGTTACCACATTTCTCTTTCCACGCATTTGCAACTTTCCAAATTAATACTCATATTTACCTTTTTATTTCAACGCATAGTAGTCCATCGAAATATTATGCCAAAAATAAATGTAGATACTAAAATAAGGGTTACTTCATAACGTAATATAAATATCGATACGAAATGAAAAGAACATAATTTTTTTTACAAAGTTATCAGAACTTTGGGGTTAGGATTTTAGGGTTCAATTTTCTAATCAAATGAGAATACTTCAAGGAACCTTTTACGAGCAGGCTGAAAGAAACCAGTATATATCTGGAAGGAATCTTTTATATTTTATTCGATTTTATAGCACCGAGAGAATATTAGAAAAGTTATCTCAGTATATTTTATTGTAGTAGTTCTGCTATAAAAACATTATATTTATGATATACTTATTTTATTCTCGTGAAAGGTATATATCTCCGAAAAAAGTAAAAGCAATATTTCTTAAACGATATTATAGCTGACCCACTCCGACTTCGTTCAGATTGGATTAGTTTTTAACCCCTGATGTAAGCTAGTATATACTAGTGGTTCGCCCCGAACTGAGACCTCGCGGAGCCATCAATTGACATCAATGTGAAGTTCCGTTAAAAATACTGAAGCTCATTAAAAATTAAATAATTTCGTTTCCTTACAATATTTATCTAATTTTAGTATTTGTTGTTCAAGTACAGGATATAATTCAAATAATTTATCAAGTTTCAGGCTCAGCCTTTCAGAAAATTTAGAGTTCTGAGGTCAACTTTGGAAGTTAGAAAATCTCCACTTTGAAAGCCCCCCATTTCGTCAATTTTAGGGGATAAATTAAAAAATATATATTTTTGGACTCTATTCCTAATTATCTTTAAATTGATATACCGCAACCCTATGTAACGCCATAAAAAATATTTTACTTCGCATTCGCTTCTATGAAAGCCCCCCTGAAATAAAGATTTTTATAACTTTTTAAGCCATATTCGGCCATTAGTTTACATATTATATTTAAAGCTGAAGTAATTACGTTCAGTAATTCAGAAGTTATAATGCTCTGACAGACGGACGGACGGACGGACGGACAAGTGCAAATTCACTCAAGTAGACTCAGACCTTCGCTTCGCTCGGTCAATTATGTCACCGTAAAATAGTAAAAACCGTTAGATTGCAATCTAACGCTTTTTATCTCGATAGATTGTAAACTGTCGAAAGGTTGTGAACCGTAACAGCTGCTTACAATATTTTAACGCATTTTTTTTCGATAAATTGTATATTAACCCGATAGAAGCTAAGTGCCTGATTATTTATGTCGAACCCTAACCTACAAGAAAGCGTAAACACAATGAATATTTCAAAAATTGACACTCAGAACATTGAACGGTTCACAATCTGTCGACAGTTTACAATCTATCGAGATAAAAAGCGTTAGATTGCAATCTGACGGTTTTCACACTCTTACGATGACATATATACGTAGATCTGTCTGTGGCATTATAGCTCCCGAACGGATAAACAGTTTTTCGGTTCGGTTTAAAGATTATTATTTCTCTTAAAAGAACACTGTTCACTTAACAAGAGGTTTTTGATTAAGGTATTTTTTGAAAGTTTTGATCTATGAAATTTTTGATCGAGATTTTCAATGTACATTAATTAGTTATGTTAAAATTAATAGTTGATATTATGTATGTATGTATGTATGTATATACTTTATTGTACACCACAAATTTACAAAAACAACATGTTACAAATAAGAAAACAACAATAAGTAGTAAGTAGTTATGATTAAATAGTTATAGCTATGATTCCAGTAAATCTGTTCAGACATTTGAAGATCATGAGCTCTTTTCTAGTTGATGAAAGGATTTTATAAGCAACGCTCAGGTAGTTAATGAAAATACAGAGAAACAAATTAAAATGTATATTATTTTATAATAGAAGATTGCCGCCAAGCGCAGGCCTATCTTGCAATAAAAAAAATTATCAGTCATGGACTGCCGATAGAAGTGAAAACGAATATTAAAAAAAAAAAAAAACCATACTAATATGAATGCTTAAGTGTGCCTGTCTGTCAGTCAGCTACGCTTTCATCCGGTCAACCTATTTTGATGAAATTTGGTACAGGGGTAGGTTGTATCCCGGGGAAGAACATAGGCTACTTTTTCTTACTTAGTAGTTAGTTAAACTTACTAGTTTTCGCGGGAATCAAAGTATCCTAATCAACGCGGACGAAGTCGCGGAAATCATCTAGTTAAAACAAAGCATTAACGTTTAATTACATACAAATGTAGTTTATTCATATTTAAGAGCTTTTGTCTTCGTACAACGCGTTGTCGATGACGCGAATCCACAAGTTTACCACCCTCTACTAAAAAGTGCTCTACGCGGCTAAAGAAGTTTTCACTTCAAAAAGATAAGCTGAAAAAAATGAAATTTTTGTTCCATTGTGCCGTAGTTGCCCTCAAACAATTGATATTACGTTCACGTAGGATCAATGACGCACGCAGCAGGCTGTTCTAGGCTCGTCAGATATTTCTTGTAGCGCGCGGAAAATATTTTGCAATTTCCTATTTGAAGCACGAATGCCTACTAGAGGTACGAGTAGGTACTCGTATCTCTGTGTAGTACTTACCACAGAATAAATACTATTTCGGTAGTACCTACTATGGCCCGTATTAATAAACCGACATTAGGCTAAGAACACGTTAAGTAACGGAACGATACTTAAGAACCCGTTCTTAGTCAGCGGTTTTAATAATAAAACAAGTTCCTGCTCTAAAATGGATTGACACTTTTAAGGGTTCCGTAGTCAACAAGGAATCTTTCTAGTTAAGCCATGTCCGCCCGTCCGTCGGTCTATATACGTCCGCGGCTTCTCTCAGAGAACTAAAAAGCTGTAATTTGCCATGAGTATCTCTCTCTGTGTCGTATTCCTCATCGCTGAGGGTCGTTCTATTAATGAAATAATGGTAGGAATTTTCTTGGGATAATAAATGGCCATGTTTATATAAGTACATATTAATCTACTAAAATAAAAAAAATGTTAGTTATACCTCCCCTGCACGTAAAGTAGGGATGAATTTGTTTCTTCTCGTCTATCCCATGGTGTATATAGGCGTCATTGGATATATAGGTCGTTCAAAAATAGTACGGGTGTGGGAAAAGCATTTTTTGAATCAGGGATCCATTTGCGAAATATTAGGCTCGAGACCGAGCGGTCAAGTAGACTCTATAGAAATAGTTTCTCCCAATTCCCGCATTACATATGTACCGTCATGAATATTCCACGTCCAAAGAGATTTATTACGGCCGGTTTTCCGTCATTCCGTAAATTTATGCTCGCCGGTTTGAATTAGATTTGTGATGCGTCCATGTTCCGGTGTTCTGAGGTTTCATGGCGACTGGAATTTGGGACATCCGAATAAACGCTCCGCTGAAAATATATTCCGCGTTAGGTACTCCAGATAGCTTTATCAAAAAAAAGTTTGGCAGAACAAAACTACCTATAGGGACCGAATAGAACAATACGTGTGCGCGAAACGTTCGTATCGGAGGTATCAAATCGTCACCATTTGACAGCGCAAAACCTACACAAACTGTTTAAGGAGCTCATACATATGCTTTTTGACGTGCAGACATCTATGAACTCCTCAAACCGGTCAAATTTGACAAACGTCAAACGGATAATTAATAATTAATAGTTCCTTACATAATTGGGGGGCAAAGCGCCGTGTCACGAAAATGTGTAGTGGTTCCAAAATGAGTTACGCGGACTTTTCGCCCTTAGGTCTGCGCATGTTGGTTTGTCCCTCAATTATCTACGCCCCAACAGAGTAATGGATTGACGCTATTTTGCGTATTATTATTAAAAGCTAAATCCAAGCGAAAGTAGAGGCGAGCATTTAAATGAATATGTCATAATATAATGATACATTATAATATTATATATAAGAGACAGGCAGACGGCGTATTTTCTGCGCACAGACGACGCAACGCGGCAAACGCGCGTTCAACGCGATTCAGACGCGCTTTCAACACACGTTATGTGAGTCTCTGTCGATTGAACAGCAACAATCTGCTTTTTTGGACTAAAAAGAGCTAACAATGCTAAAAACCGCTATATTGAGTGATGTTTCTATACCTACATTTACATTTACGTACATTTTTATATAGTAGCTATATTTCAAAAACAATAACTTTGGATAGGTACTATTTCGTCTAACTTACCTGAGTTCTAAATATTGGTTGAATCATTTCCTTAAGTTTGAGACAGATCAAACGTAAATCAAATAATTAAAATCTAAAAGATTTTAGGCTATGGAATATATTATGGTAGAACGAAGCGCCATAAAATCTGTTGAACATAGAACATTCATATGGTGAGGTATACTTAGGTATTATACGTCTGAATTTATAGGGATACCAAGACCTTATAAATCGCGCTCGCTGAAGCGGCAGGATTGGTAAATACACTGGATATGCCACTGAACTAAAATGTAAAGGTAACAGTAACAGACATGGTATTAACTTAGTCGTAACTAACAGACAGACGTCAGTTCGATTCTTGGGTCGTGCTATAATTAACTACCTACTGGAATTTTTGCGAAGATCTTTTTCTTCTTCAATCTTTTGATTCTTCGCAATCGTGCATTGTGGAGTCAACATCTCCTGATGATGCTCTGGTATCGGAGTGAAACGTACGTTGAGGGTAGTTTTGGGGATTTTTGTGGTGTGGTGAATTAGCCCAGGCTACTTGTGCAAGCTATGTATGGGAACCCTAAAATAAAAAATGTAAAGCTGATTTTTGGCACAAGCGTTCCTTGGGGTCTGAGAAGTACTTCTTAAAAATTCCCCCCCCCCTAGGCCGCGGGCTTAACCCCCCACCCCCCCAAACGTCTCCCCAACCGCAGTTTTTTGTAATTTTCTCAAAAAATATTAGTGCTAGAAAAAAACCATCTATAGCGAAAATAATTAACATTAAATAATCTACCATATGGCACTTAAATCATTATGATCGGATAAATAGTTTTGCAAATATGCCGGCTTATTTGACGCATTTGTTTTTTTTTTTAAATCGTGTAAGTTTCTTGTGATTTGCACAAAATGTATAAGAGCTAGGAAAAAAACAACAAGAACAAAATGAAAGTTCATAAAATCTTCTACAAAATGCTTTTTATTTCATTTCAATCGACCGAATACTTTCGGAAATATGACGATCGAAAACGTGCATGACAGAAAAATATTTTGCAATAATTTTGACTTTGTACCTACACATTCTATTTGATAATGATCGATGCTATATTACAATAAATTAATAGTAGGTAATAATCATGAAATCTTTATCTACAAAACAACACCACACTCAGTAAATAATATATTAAATATTATTATTTATATTCGTTTAAAGTTCTAACAAAGACAAGGCGTCGCGTCGGCCGAAGAATAACGAATAGGATTGCAAAGGAAGTGGGAGGTGCGAGGGGGGTTGTGGAAGGTGCGAGTGAGGTTGTGGGAGGGGGGAGATGGGAGGTGGGAGGGGGGAGATGGGAGGTGGGAGGGGGGTTGTGGGAGTGGGGAGAAAAGAGGACATCATTTGCGCCTAAAATCAAAAATACGTTATTTATTTAGAGGTTAATTTCTATTTATTCCATAGTACTATGCCAAGTCTACATGACTACCACCGGTTCTTACACAACAGCAAGGTATATCTCGAAAACTATTTGTCCTATCAAAATAAACTAAACACTATTTTATAGGTAAATTAATAATCTTTGTACTAAGTCCTGACAGCTTTTTTCCTAACTCTAATACTTTTTCTTGAAATTACAATAAACATTTACGGATTTAACAAAGGTTTAGTTTTTTATTCCAGTTAGGCAGCCATATTTCCGAAACTATTAGTTCTATCAAAATAAACTAAAAAATATTTTGAAGATAATTTAATGAAGTTCATTTTTGCTTCTTATGTTTTTTTTCCTAGTTCTAGAAGTTTCTGTGAAAATTCAAAAATATACCAACGGTTGTTGAAAAAAAAAATATTCTTTGAATATAGGTTGCCATATTTCTCAAACTATTGGTCCTATCTAAATTCACCATAAGACTTTTTTGTGGGTAATTTAGTGAAATTAATTACTCTTCCGAGGATTTTTTCCAGCTCTAATAGTTTTTGTGGAAATTGCAAATAACATAGGATTCTAGCAATTTTTTTATTTTTTTTCGTACACTATACATGGATATATATTCTAAATTATTAGTCCTATCTTTATGAACTAATTTTTTTTTAATAAGTGGTTAAATGATGTTTATTTTTACTTCTGGGAGTTTTTTGCCTAGCTCTAATAGTTTTCTAGAAATTACAGAAAACATATAAAATTTTGAAAAATATTGCTTTTATGTTAACTATGACAGGTATATTTTCGAAATTATTAGTGCTATCAAAATTACCTAAATACTATTTTGTAGGTAATTTAACTATGTTTCTTACTGTTTCAATCAGTTTTTCCTAACTCTGTTATTTTTTTTTCGAAAATTAAAAACAACGTACACGATATTTGCATATTATTTTCTTTATCTTACACAATAGGTAGGCATATCTCCAAAACTATTACTCTTATCAAAATAAACTAAATATCATTTTATAGCTAATTTAATAGCCTTTTATTTTGCTTCAGACAATATTTTTGTAGCTCTATCAGTTTTTATGGAAATTACAAGAAACTACATTACAAAAAGCCATACATGCAAAATATTTTCTTTTCATGCACAAAGGGTTAACATATCTCCGAAACTATTAGTCTTATGGAAATGAACTCAAATATTATTTTGTAGATAATTTAATGAAGATAATTTTCACCATAGAAAGTTTTTTTCTAGCACTAATATTTTTGGAGAAAATTACAAAAAACTGCGGTTGGGGAGACGTTTGGGGGGGTGGGGGGTTAAGCCCGCGGCCTAGGGGGGGGGGAATTTTTAAGAGGTACTTCTCAGACCCCAAGGAACACTTGTGCCAAAAATCAGCTTTACATTTTTTATTTTAGGGTCAATGTTTATTAGTCCCGTACTAAATGTCGCGGGCTATAAGTGCGGGATACACACTGTACCACATAGATTTTCCTATTGTCGCGGATTATACCTAATTAAACTTCTAGTTCCTATGAAGGAAAAAATAAATAAATAATAAATGTTTTATTATGAAATTTATTATGACAGGTTAGCCCGCTACCATCTTAGACTGCATCATCACTTACCATCAGGTGAGATCGCAGTTAAGGGCTAGCTTGTAGTGGATAAAAAAAAAACATTTATTATTTATTTATTTTGGCGTTGTTAAAAAAGGGTCTCTTCGTGCTATTAGACATCGTTGTGCGAATGCCAACGATAACTCTTGCAGATGTTCGATATTTTCCAATACGACACGCAGATAATGCGCGCCCACTGAATAGTAACTATCCAGTTGAACAGTCAGTACATATCGGGCGTTATCTCTAGTTATTATTGACGCTTTTTACGGAAAATGTTCTTGTATTGAGGAAATATCGGAGAAGGTAGAGTTTATTCAACAGAAAAAGCTTCATGATATGGTATTTAAATAAAACCGGCAAAGTTTGTGTCGGACCACGCCCAGTGTAGGGTTCTGGGCCTAGTTGTCCGTCACAAAATGCGGTCATTTTATAAGTTGGTCGACTATTAAGCCTTGTTAGCTGTAATAGTTTTTCTTTTAATTTCGTTATTATATGTATTTATACTAAGGTCATATTCACAATATGAGGAATATTATATCAGGTTTTTTTTTTCGATCCACTACAAGTTAGCCCTTGACTGCGATCTCACCTGATGGTAAGTAAAGATGCAGTCTAAGTTGGTAGCGGGCTAACCTGTTAGGGGCATGGCAGTTATATTAAACCCATAATCGGTTTCTACGCGGCATCATACCGGAACGCTAAATCGCTTGGCGGCACGTCTTTGCCGGTGGTAACTAGTTATGGCCGAAGCCTCCCAACAGGCTAGACTAGGGAAAATTCAGAAATTATAAATTCCCAAATTGACCCTGCCGAGGATTGAACCCGGGACCTCCAAAATCGCTCAACACTGCACCAGGGAGGTCGTCAAAATTTATTAACATAATTATTTAACATATCCTAAAACAAGCGTTTAGGTGGCAGAGGGCGCTTGACGCTACCACACATTATATTAGTCTACTAAGGCGGATTTAAATAGCGAATTAAACTTCTAGTTAAACGACAGACAGACAGATATTTTCACTTTTATAATATCAGTATGGAAAGTATGGATATCAGAGTACCTACCTCAAAATGTAGGTACCAGTTTTGACGACACGCTTTTAGCAGCTCTTTGATGTCGTCCATTAGCGAGGATGTATGCAACCCGCAGGGTTTTTCACATAGAAGGGAACATTCAATTATCCCTTTTTATTAACCTCTGAGGTAGTGGTGAGTCATCATGATCATCTTCATTTCAACTCATCGCTGTTTATTTATAGCCCATAATCCTAATATTATAAATGCGAAGATGTGTTTGTTTGTTTGTTGGTTTGTTGTTTTGTCCTTCATTCATACCGCAACGGAGCACCGGATCGACGTGGTTTTTGGCATGGGTATAGTTGAGGACCTGGGGAGTGACATAGGCTGACATATAGTAACTTTTTATCCCGGAAAATTAGGGAGTTCTCGCGGGAATCCAAAAAAAATCAACCACGCGGACGAAGTCGCGGGCATCGGGCATGGCTCATAATGCCAAATGCGAATTGACACAACAAACTTTACTCCTTCACCTTTAAAGTAAATGATATTTGTACAATGTACATACATCGGAAAAGTTTAAGAGATCGAACACCAAACCCAACGAATAGATGGATAAGGTCTCAAAAGGTTATCACAGCATCAATTTAGAGTGATAAGTACTGTAGACTTATTTAAAGGTCTCGGATTTGATTAGCGGAAGGGTCAATTAAGGAATTTATAAATTTCCAAATTGTCTGGTTGGTCTGGGGGTAGAGGCAAGGTCTACAAAGCGATTAATCGGTAGAGTTTTGATGATAACAATTCCGCGTAGAAAGTGATTTGAGATATGAGTTTAATTTTCATTGAACATTTTTTTTTTTTTTTTTTTTTTAAATTTATTTAGTACCAAAAAGTTATAAAATACGAAGAAAAACAGATACATAGTGGACAAGGAAGCACTTATCTCTATAAGAGATCTCTACCAGTGACCCTTGGCAGTGAGAAAGGTTGTGGGGGAAGAATAGGTACAACAAGATATGAGATAAGATATTATATCATAAACTTACATAAATTTACATTACATTTTAGGCGTAAATTGGGTTTAAGCATTTATTATACTACTAGATGATGCCCGAGACTTCATCCGCATGGATTAAGGTTTTTGTTTCCCGCGGGAACTCTTTAATTTTCCGGGATAAAAAGTAGCCTATGTCCTTCTCCTGGATACAAACTATCCCTGTACCAAATTTCATCAAAATCGGTTGAACAGATTATATAAAATTATATGGCACTGTTATGTGAAAAGTCTCTAGCAATTTAGAGCTAAAACGATACTACGTTGCCCCATCAAATGCGTGCGCCGCGTCAAGAACTAGGTAATTATAATATGAAATCAACACACTTATCTGCTCTTATAGTAGTCGTATGCAGAAGGACGTGGAAACCCACCGCATTATTATCCCAAGAAAACTGCTACCATTATTTGTTTAATGGAAAGGGGTCACGACCTTCAGTAATGAGGAATACGACGCAGAAAGAGAATCAAAGAGAAGATTTCCAAAAACTTACATAAATCAACGCTGTTCGGTCTATGACAGTTAAATGATAGAAATGATTGATGTATTAATTTATTGATTGATAATAAATTATTATTATAATTATAATTTAATGATGAATGCTAGTGACACGTGTGATTGTCGCGATGATGTTTTGCGGACTATTAAAATATATTAAATATATTATATATATAGCTATATATTATGAACTGCATTAAGAGATGGAGCAAATTGTACGGTTGGGCTGTGGACCCGTACACACGCAAAGTTACAAACATGAACAACATTAGGTAACGAATAAATTACCTTCTAACTGCCTGCCAGTATAAATACCTAAATGATAGATACTTCAATATAATCCTATTGCTATTAAATGTAGGGATAGGCCTAACAAATCTAATTCAGTTCTACGAAGCATAAATCCATGGCAGGACGGAAAACCGGCCAAATAGTAATAAATCTCGGGGGACGCGGAATATTCATGAGGGTACATATGTAATTTGTTAGAGGAACTATTTTTATGTGCATTCGTAACTTTGTACCTCTTTGGGGAATGTTGAATTCAGTTTATTGTACAAAATAAACGAAAATATGGAATCTTTGTGTTTATATTTTTTGTGGCTCCTTTCAGAACCAATAAGCAGTCTAAAAATGTTTAAGAGAGCTTAAAATGTATTTATTACTCGAACTGTCATAATTTTCGATTTGTAAGAATCTACGAACTCTTTAAACTTAATATAGGGGGCTTCAGGACTGCACACAAACGACTGCATCGTTTTTTCTTTTTAAATCTTTAAGGTTAGCCCGCTACCATCTTAGACTGCATCATCACTTACCATCAGGTGAGATCGCAGTCAAGGGCTAGCTTGTAGTGGATAAAAAAAAATATCATTAAGCCTTTATCCAACTTAAGAATACGAAGCTTCATAAATCTTTCCGGCATGTATTCCGGTGCTCCCATTTCCTGCTTCGATAAGGCCCGGAACATCGGAACATGGGGCTGTCCGCATCACAAATCTAATTCAAAGTGACGAGCATAAATTTACGGAAGGCGGAATACCGACCGGCGACCATAATATCTCTACTTGGACGTATTAAATTAATCTCCTGGGTATATTCAAGAGGAAACATAATATTAGATATGTGGAAACCATTTCTATAATAATTGTACGTATGTACGTATAGTCTATCATGATTCATGATAGACTTCTTAAGTAATAATGAATTACTGAAGTGTAGTAGATTATTCAACATGGGGGTAATGCAATGTCTTACGTTACGGGCGCCGTGATTAATCTCAAGTGCAACGAGGGAATCTAAATCGAACACAGGATGTTCCGAAATATAAAACTTGTATAGATAATCAAAAGTTATTCTCATCATTAGAAAAAATAGAATGGGGCCCTACAACCAACATGACTTGTCCATTAACTATATATAATAATTTGCAAAATAAACTTACTGAGTGTTACAAAAAATCAGAATATAAGCTAAAAATTAAACCTAACAACGCACGAACTCAAAATGACTGGATCAATAAAAAAATTATTAGAGCATGTGAGTACAGAGATGATTTGTTCTTAAAATGGATAAAGAACACAAATGATTTGGTCACAAAACAAAAATATAATAAAGCCCGCAACTATGCTAATATGTTAATACAAAAAACTAAAAATAAATCCACCAAATCGGACATTATCTCTAATAAAAACAACTTGAAAAATCTTTGGAACATACTAAATAGGCTCACCGGTAAAATTAAGTTTTCAATAGATGAGGTACTACAAAGTTCTTTTGGAAGTTATGGCTACAATTGCAAAGATATCGCAAACAAATTTGCTGATACGTTCAATAATAGCGTCAAACGTATAATCCCCAAATGCTCAGAACCATTGCTTGACAAAAAAACTTATATATCTAATGCAAATGTTACCATACGATTTAAACCCGCAGACTGCAAGGCAGTAGGAAAATTAATTCAATCCTTAAATTGTAACAAAGCTCCTGGAGTAGATAGAATAAGAGCTATCGATATAAAAATGTTATGTGGTAAAATTAACACGGTAATAGCTACACTAATAAATGCGAGCGTAACTACTGGTAAATACCCCCCCGCACTAAAAACTGGAATAGTCAGACCAATATACAAAAAAGGTAGTCGGGTAGAGTGTGATAACTACAGACCAATAACAATTTTACCTACGGTGGACAAAATAGTTGAAAAATACATAAGTAATCAAATACATACATTTTACAAGGACAACGACATTTTAACAAATAATCAATACGGATTTCAACCCAACAAGAACACTACTCAACTGCTTTCAGTATTTACAGATAGTGTATATACACATTTAGACAATAAACAGCACATTCTGGTCGTCTTCATTGACTACAGTAAGGCCTTTGATACGCTCAGACATGGCACATTATTAGAAAGTCTTGAGACCTGCGGAATTAGAGGAAAGTTACTCACTTGGTGTGAAAACTACCTTCTAGAAAGATCGTATAGGGTAAGGGTTGGCGATGCTGAAAGTTTTCCAGTGCAGGTAACGGAAGGCACGGCTCAAGGTTCTGTTTTAGGACCATTACATTATCTCTCGTACGTAAATAGTCTTTCCAATATAATAAAGAAGTGCGAGATTTATCAGTTTGCAGATGATACTTGCCTACTTGCCGCGGGTAGCAATATTGAAGAAGCTCTCACGCAGCTTCAAACTGATTTTAATACACTGGCAAAATGGTCGCACGACGTTGGACTAGTGCTCAATGCCAGCAAAACAAAATTATTATACATCAGCTCTAGTCAGAACAGAAGCTTGTGTAAACCCAAACTGATTGCACATAATCACAATTGCCTTCACGTAAATAACTCCACTAAACTGATGCCTTGCACATGTGACGCCATCGACCAGGTCGACAAACACACCTACCTCGGGCTTGTCATTGACGATCGACTGAATTGGAAAGCACATGTTAACCATGTGTGTGATAGGCTTAGAGGGATTTTGGCAAAATTTTCACTAATAAAATACAAAATACCATATAAAACACTTTTATTGCTATACATGTCTTTGGCTGAATCAATTATATCATATGGGTTGTCTAGCTACGGTAGAACATATAAAAGTCACCTTGATCAAATATTTACACTTCAATTGCGTATTTTAAAACAAATAGTTCCGCACAAAATTAAAATAACTCATAAAGATGATTACCGTAAACTATTCAATTTCTGTAAAATTATACCAATTCATGAAAAATCTGAACTTACATTACTACTGGAAAACTATTTCAATGAAAACTTTAAAAAATTACACATTCCACATTCAGCTCGAAGGCATGACCACCCTAAACTTCTATTACCTAAGTATAATAACCTTTATGGAAAAAGAAGATTAAATTACGTTATACCTAACCTAATTAATCAGTTACCAAAGTGTCTGAAAGATGTAATTACTATTAAAAATCTTAAACATAAGCTAAAAAACTACTATCTACAAACTACACTATTAAAATATTCTTAATAATACCTAATTAGACAAGTGTCATCCTTATCCTAAACTTATACCTATATACTATTTGTGTATTATACACAAAATAAAAATGCTTCCAAACAATTAAAACCAATTTACCTTAGACGTCAACTACACATCCTGTATCACGAGCGAACAATTGACATGTTGCGTTAGTACACAAGTTTTTTTTCTACCCACTTTTAACTTTTAGAATAAATGTTCCAAGTAGTTATGTATGTATTCTATGTATGTACTTGTGTAATAAAATTGTTAGTTAAAGTTGTAGTATTAGGACGTTAAAGTTTATATAATCGTATAGTGTGTACTATTTATAGCTGTGTAAAATAAATTGTAATTCTATAGTAAGAGTATTCAGAACAAGCCTATTGTCGGCGGCACTGTGGTGTTCGGTAAAATTCGTATGAATTTATGATAACACCACATCAAATGTAAACAACTACTGATAATATGTAAGATTTATTAAATAAAAAAAAAAAAAAAAAAAGATAAACTCCCGAGCGTAGCGAGGGTGTTTCATCTAGAATCCTGAGTGAAGCGCGGGGCTTAGGGACACCCAAGACGTAAACAGCATTACCCCTGCGTTGAATACTCTAATTTTCACACCTCGCGAGACCATAAAATCAAGGCCAATAAAAACATTATTCAATATTCATATCATATCCATTTTCAATAAATAACTTGTCTGGTGGCAGACCTCGGCCGTGGCTATAGTAACGTAATACTTGCGATTGTCTCCGGCTAACCTGATTATAAAATCTGAATTTCCAAAATAAAAATGTTTCCGTACAGAAGGTAACCTACCTTACCCAATTTATTACTTTAGGGCAAAGTTAAGGAAATAACTTCTTGGAAATTATATTAACACTCCGTAATGGGAAAGTAATAAAGAAAAATTCTGCTAGAAATAATATTAACAACACTTCGCTACTCGTGGCACAAGGGAATATTTCAAACCATTTTTGCCGAAGTAAGTTCATCTAAATACCTAATAAGGATAAGTAAATACAAGAAGAAGTAAGTACGTACATTTGAAACTGCCTCTTATTAAATGATGGAAAAAACAGCATTGAATGCGATTATTATATTTATTACTAGCTGACCCGGCGAACTTCGTACCGCCTTAGTATGCAAAATTAAATGTATATTTTTCAATATTTCTGAGAGATTTTCTTAATATTTTTTTCCGTAAGAACCTTCTCCTAATAATAAAAAATACAACAAAAAAAGAATTAGTGAAATCGGTCCAGCCATTCACGTGTGATGCCGTGACCAAGGAAAACGGGTTTCATTTTTATATATATAAGAAGATAGATAGTTACTATAAGTATGACTCTAATATTTAGAGATTAACTGGAGAAATAAATAAATATTATAAAGGTCTCCGGATATTTATTAAGGTAAAAGGAAGAAGATGAAATAGTAAGCAGGTTTTTATAACAATATTACAATTAATTAAAGTAACAATTATTAGACTACAGTAACCAATAAGGCTCTAATTCCTCGAACGGTGATTAGTTCTGGACGTCGGTTTCGACTTGGAAGTTCGTGGGTCTTAATTAAATAAACAAAATCACCTCCCCGGCAGCAAGGCGATTATTTTATTTACTAAGCTGCTACTATTGACTCTCGATGACTTTATTCCAACTATGCTATGCTATTGTACAGTAGCAGAGAATAGGTACTGTAGTAACGGAACGTTGCTTATGTAATTTGTCAAACGTCAGGCTCCGACAGTTGTCAGATTGACATCTCTCTCATTAACTTGTATCACTCGTAGACTGACGTGTATTTTAATATTAATTACTAATAAAGTGGTGCCTAGTGCACGAGTAAAGATATTCACCTAAGAAGTGAAGTGAAGTACTAATAAAGTGTAAAAATTAATAAAACATCGAAGACCAAACAATCTTTTATTTGACAATATTACGTGGCGCAGTCGGTAGGATTTTGTTAAAGGGGGGAGAAAAGGAATGGAAATGTAATTTTCTTATAAAAAGGGGATGATGTAGTAACGGTACGTTGCTGATGTAACTTGTCAAACGTCAGGCTCTGACAGTTGTCAGATTGACATCTCTCTCATTAACTTGTATCACTCGTAGACGGACATGTCTTTTAATATTAATTAGTAATAAAGTGTAAAAATAAATAAAACACCGAAGACCAAACAATCTTTTATTTGACAATATTACAGGTACGTTGCAGTAGCATAGCAACTAGCAACGATTTTCATGCGAAATTTGACGACATTATATTTTGGCGATCGTGGCACATATTATTATCATGTTAAATTAAAAGTCTTCGTCGTGGTCAACCGATAGACGCCTACTCTTGCACATACTTAGGTCTCTTATAGAGAGTTCAACACAACGCG
Source organism: Erebia aethiops (assembly GCA_923060345.2). Taxonomy (NCBI): domain Eukaryota; kingdom Metazoa; phylum Arthropoda; class Insecta; order Lepidoptera; family Nymphalidae; genus Erebia; species Erebia aethiops. The sequence continues at coordinate 13,563,466 of OV281088.1, read as the reverse complement.
ACGAGGTCTTTCCGCTCTGCTTAAATGGAGAAGTTTCAAGATGTTGTGAATATCATATTTAACGCAACGGAAGTAAAATATAAATTAAAACTAATAAATCAGTAGTTTTTTTAAATCCATCAATAAATTACTGAGAAAATAATTATTTAATAAGTTTAATGATTTAATATACACAGATTGCTGTATCTTACTCGATTGAGAAATTTTGTGAGTGAGTTTTTACCTAGCCGAGATTTAATACTCAAATACAAAATTATCTTCACACACAAATTAAGTGCTTTTAATTCAATTATGTCACGTTAAGTCCATTTCTTTCTTTTATTCGGCTTTATAAAGTCGGTGGATAGGGTCGTGTGACGTCACACGACCGCATTTGCAAGCGCAACTTTAAATTTCCATAACTTTTTCATTTGTTGAGATATTTTAATGATTCTTTCATATTTTTGTTTTAGTTTGTCTAAATCTTCTTAATTTTCATATAAAATTAATAAAAATGGAAACTTCTCCATTCCTTCCTTCCCTCTAACTTGTTTGATGAAATAAAACTCATGTTGTTAAAATTGATTATATTTTTATAAGCTAAAGTGGTTATTTTTTTTTTTCAATTCATTTATACTTTTATTTAGCAATTCACACAAACACTGACCAAGACAGCCGCGCCTCCATCTTGACACAGTCCTCTATCCAAGACCAAAGAGAATATAATTAATATTAATATAAAGTGGTTATTTACTTTTTTCTAAATTGAGTATTGAAATCTATAATTTATCTAGTGTTTTAGCAAGCGATTTAATATAACATAAATTTGTCAGAGTAATCAACGCATTCTTTCAGTTTGAAATTTGAAAGTGGCATTTATCAAATATACTGTTACTTATAGAGATTGGCTATAACTTGTTCAATTCGAGTTCATTATGAATCGAGAGCAAGTGGTTTATTTTTGTTTAATTTATTTTAGAAATTGAAAGGGGCTTTGTTCATAAGTCCTCTTTTACAAGTCCCGTTCCGGGGTAAATTAACTTAGCGGAATTTATCAAAATTATTCAGTGCTATTTGTTTAACAGTTCTCGGGGCAAAGTTCTTAAATTGATTAAGTTGTTTTAATTGTTTGTTAAGACGAACTGTGTTTAATTTTAGAGACGTACCTATTTACCAATGAATTATTGTAAGTGGCACGCTAAATACATTACTACCAGCAGTGGTATGCAGATTGTTAAGTCCTAAAAGCTATGCAGCCAGTTGAAATAGCCAAATGCTCATTTTTAGAATTCCGTACCAGAATAGTAAATAAACAGGCCAAGTGTGAGTCGGACTCATATAGTTTTATTTCCACCCATTATTTAGGTATCTATTGACTTACGTCGAATAAACTTTTAGGTATACTTATTTAAAATCTCTCCACCAACCCATTATAAAAATATTTTATTTATTTGCAATAACGTTATATTTTTAGGACAATCATTATGATATTTTTAAAAATATTCCAAATTTCAATTCAATATCTGTATTAGTAAGTACTGGACATAGGTGTGACAGGCAGACGGACGGACTTAGCCAAACCATAAGAGTGGCCACCACTTTTTGGTCATTCACCACTATACTTAAGTTATTTATTTGGCACCGTTTAATAAAACTAGCTTCACGGGAGATCAGCCTAACATATTGAAGACTATCGAATTGAAGCAAGCGAGATTCAACGCAAAAATATACTTCAATCTTCACAGACAGCTAGCGAGCGCGGAGATGTACTAGAACGGAACACTCAGGCGGCAAAGCCAAGGTCTAAAACGGTTAGCTCTAATCCTCAGCTTTAGGGTGTGCTTCCACCGGAGATATGCAAAAGAAAAAATCCATTACGAATAGTGAGATCTATAGATTATCATTGTCTTCGTAGATTTCTCTACATGACTCGATCGGTCCGGCAAAAGTCAAGGTACGCTCTGTAGATTCCAGCCTAAGGGTGTTACCACATCGATCGACGCGGAACCGGCTTGAGCCGGTCAGAAAAATGCGACGGCTACCGACAACGGTAACGACGATTTGTATTACTCGCAAAACACAGTTTTCTCGTACAGCTGATATGGAGATAGTCACACTGTTGTACAGCTCTGCTCTGCGCATCCTCGCTAGAGTCATTTTTCTCGCAAATCTCTAGTGAAAATGCACCTTTACTCCGGCGCGTTATCCGCATGACGCACACGCTTTTAGGGTCTATGAGAGTATGTATGGCGGTTTCAATATTTATAGTGTATCTCTCTATGTTGTTCCACCGAAAGCCAACATGAACCTACAGGAGGGATGACGGGGTCGATATTAATATTTTGTTCCTTCAGCTATCCATATTACGGCATTTTTTAACTTATTACTTACTTGTTTATTATTTGAGAGCGTAGGTATACATTTTCCATTTACCAGTATTTGGTCTATGAGAGTGCATCTCATAATATAGCGTGTAAATTCTATACTCTATTTTGAGCGTAAAATATCTAATGGAAAAGTTGCAAAATAGCTGTTATACTTTGCAACTATGTACGTACGTCTTCGAAATCTTATAGGATAAGTTATTGAATTCTCGTACGTACCTGGTAAGACAATTTTCTGGACGTTAATCCATAAAAGTAGTAAAGGCTTTTTACTCTGTGCGAACGTACGTGCGTAAATGCGTATATGAAGCGAATAAAGCGGCTCCGAAGAGAAGCCGGGGATTAAAGTAAAGCGCTTTAGCTCTTCGCTTTAATCTTGGCTTTGCCGACGTCGTGTTTCGCTCAAGTAGAGGCCCTTGCTAACTGTTAGCTGGCAACTAGGATTTCCATTTAGAAATTATTATTTTTTTAAAGAAATTACCAAGTTAAGAAAAAGTTAGTGTTTACTTTATAAATAAATTCAAACAGTCTAATGTTGCAGTCAGTCCACCGCCGTGTCAGTGCGTAAATCGCTACTCGAACAATATACATATAGAACCGATTTTGTTCTAACTTTCGTAGTTTGTAAGTAAGTAGAGTTTCTGTCGGAAGACTAACTTAACATGGACACAGACATGTACCGACAATATAATATTTATTAACAAAAGCTTGGTAACGTTACATTAAATGAAATTATCCGGTCAGGACATGGATCCGATCGATTTTCGGTCAGCGCTAAGTAAAACAATACTAATTACCTATTCTGTGGTAAAACCATGTAGTTGTGCATAGAATTCTATTTTCCCGTTTTTAAGGTCACAACGCGACTCTAATGCCATACAATTTTAAACCTTGGCTGTAACAATACAAGTTTATTGCATTAAAGATACCCAAGTTGAACGTTATTTTAACTGCAATAAAGTTTCTTAGATAAGTCCCGGGTTAAGCCTAACCGGTGCGGTGTTGAGAGTTGAGCAAGGCAACCCGTCGGCTGAAGCTAGTCTCGCAGAATACGCTGCCTCGCTTTAGCAGCCAACTGGGAACACATTAAATTCACTGAGTAGTTATCTGGTGGAAGGGACGTGCGTGAAACGCTTTGACTCGATCTGGTTCCGTATATATTTTTACTAGAATACGCCCGCGACTTCGTCCGCGTGTATTTAGGTTTTTTATTTGCCAGAGAAATTCCTTAACTTACCAGGATAAAAAGTAGCCTACGTCACAAGAAGTGATTAACTACGATTGAGTTTCCATAAGTAATGATGAAACGACTGTGAGTGCGGCAGTAAGATCTGTTAAAAATAATAGTTAAACCAAAGATTCGAAATCCGGGAATATTAGGTGTACGGAAGGATTTGTAAACCACCACAATAAATAGTATCCCAAGAAATTCTAGCATTACGGTAATCAATAGCCATGGCAATAGGTCCCGAGTCACGACGTTCAGCAATAAAGAATACGGCACAGACAGTGAGAGAGTTAACACAAGTATTAACTAGTGGTTCACCCCGAACTGAGACCTCGCGGTATTCATAAGATAATTTTAACTATATAATGCGCGCTCATCTTTACGTTCATAGACATCAGTACTATCAGTAGACTATTTTTTTATTCCACGTTAGAAGGTGCGAACGTCTTCTATTATTTGTAAGCACAAACGAATAAACTTTTACAGAGCACCATCTGTTGACTTCATTGTGAAGTTCTATTAAAAATACTGAAGCTCATTAAAAATTAAACAATTTCGTTTCCTTATAATATTAATCTAATTTTAGTATTTGTTGTTCAAGTACAGGATATAATTCAAATAATTGATCAAGTTTCAGGCTCAGCCTTTCAGAAAAGAGAGTTCTGAGGTCAACTTTGGATGTTAGAAAATTTACTCTTTGAAAGCCCCCCATTTCGTCAATTTTAGGGGAAACATAAAAAATATATATTTTTGGACTCTATTCCTAATTATCTTTAAAATGATAAACCGCAACCCTATGTAATGCTATAAAATTTTTTTTTACTTAGCATACTATGAGAGCCCCCTGAAATAAAGATTTTTATGACTTTTTAAGCCATATTCGGCGGTTTACATAATATTATATTTAAATTTGAAATAGTAACGTTCAGTAAGTCAGAAGTTATAAGGCTCTGACAGACGGATGGACAAGTGCAACTTCAGTCAAGTAGACTTCGCTTTGCTCGGTCAATTAAGGAATTATCATGTATGGAATTTTCCATGAACAATCATGGAAATTTTTATCGCGGATCCCTGAAAGTCCTTCGTCGCCATCAGTTTATTTGCCTAGCTACTTAAAGAGCGCTCTCTAGTGGAAACTGTGCCCGCTTACCCGACATTATTAAAAACATTCCGCTCTCGGTGATTTTATGTTTAACTTCGCATTTTACGTTCCGCCGTTTACGGAGGAAAATGTTTTTTTTTTCGATTCGACTCGACGACGGCGTGTTTACTTTTTAGATTAATATCCCGTTTTAATTTGGTACTTCTGCGTGGGATGTATTTTTTTATGTCGGGGTATGCTTTTAGTAATTAGCTGATGCCCACGACTTCGTCCGCGTAGATTTAGGTTTTTGGTTCCCGCGGGAACTCATTGATTTTCCGGGATAAAAAGTAGCCTTTCTGTTATTCCAGGCAATTATCTATCTCAATTCCTAAATTCATCCAGATCCCTTCAGCCGTTCTGGCGTGATTGAGTAACTATACATCCATACATACATCCATCCATCCAAACTTTCGCATTATATTAGTATAGATGGAAATAGACAAAGTAATATTTATTTAGATATTTAGATATCTTTATTGCACACACAAAATATACAGTACACAGTTTAATAACTAGTAAGACTACATATAAATGTACAAAGGCGGTCTTATTGCTAGAGCAATCTCTTACAGACAACCTTTAGGGAAAGGATAAATAATAATGAATAGATAATATTCAGGTTTTCCGTAAAAAAATCTCAAATACTGGCCTGGAGTTAGGAAGTTAGCGTTATTTCACCCACGCGTCTGGGTGAGGACGTAAATCTGTCAGTCCTGCGTCTAATCTATTTCGAGAAATGAGAGTAAGGGAAAAGTGAGTGCACCTGTGTTTAGGTACAAACTTGTGTACAATGATAATATCTCCTGAGTAGAATAGTATATATCGCTAATCATTTTAGATGAGTTTGACATTTTCATACTACGTCCTTTATACTTGAATATTTTAAAATTGAACTGACGTTCATGATACCGTATTTCTGGTAACGTATAATTTGACAAGTTTATGGAGTTCATGGATGCCTGCACGTCAAAAACACGTATTAACCTCCTTGAACAGTTCGTGTAGTATGTTTGAAACTGTAAAACGACTACGATTTGCTTGGTCTGATGGCATTTAGTGGTAGGTACGTACTACGTACAGTTAACGTGATTAGTACTTAATATAATTTTATGAGATAGTATTTAGTTGAAGCAGCGGCAGCGCGGAGAGGAAGGCGACAAATCAAATAGAGCAGCTAAACCTGATTACGGGCCTCGTGATTTGGAGCGCGCGTGACTCCGGCGAGGGCTTTCGTCTGAACTAGTTAATGTTCCGTGACTGTGAACTTGAGGCGACTAAATTAAACTTTGCTAGTTCTGACTCAGGTCGAAGCTTAGTTTTATCTCTAGGTATTACCTCACTCTCAAAATCCGATAGGACAGGAGAATCCGATATGACCGGGGAGAGATGAGACTAGTAATCAGGATTTCTTGCCAGAATTAATTTATGAGTTTATGTGTGTTTGTTTCTATACAGTTCCATAATATTAAAGTGCGCAAGCGGAATTTTAGTGCGCCAGACAATTTTTTTTCATGTCCGTATTGTGCTTTTGCCTTAAACTTAAATTAGGTATAACTTAAATTAAATTGATGTATTTAAATTTGAAATTTGAAATTGAAGATGATCGATGATACTCTACGAGTCGCCTACGACTGCTCTACGTCTTGTTGCTACGCTCACTGTGTATGAGATACGTTCTGGAAACGTGAGACAGGCTGTACCTGAGGTAGATTAACTAGCCATGATAATAGACCTATGACCAGCAATAGACAGCGGTTACCTATCGGTTGACTCGATAACATAACTCAATAATTAAATATCTACATATAAGTCTATGCTACAGACTATTTGACCGAGCGAAGCGAAGGTCTCTGAGTCTACTTGAGTGAATTTGCACTTGCCCGTCCGTCCGTCCGTCTGTCAGAGCCTTATAACTTCTGAATTACTGTACGTAATTACTTCAGCTTTAAATATAATATGTAAACCAATGGTCTCCAGCCGAATATGGCTTAAAAAGTTATAAAAATCTTTATTTCAGGGGGGCTCTCCTAGAAGCGAATGCGAAGCAAAATATTTTTATAGCGTTACATAGGGTTGCGGTATATCATTTTAAAGATAATTAGGAATACAGTCCAAAAATATTTTTTTTAAATATTTTTCTCCTAAAATTGACTAAATGACTTTCAAAGTGGACATTTTCTAACGTCCAAAGTTAACCTCAGAACTCTAAATTTTCTGAAAGACTGAGCCTGAAACTTGATCAATTATTTGAATTATATCCTGTACTTGAACAACAAATACTAAAATTAGATAAATATTATAGGGAAACGAAATTATTTAATTTTTAATGAGCTTCAGTATTTTTAACAGAACTTCACAATGATGTCAATAGATGGCGCCGCGAGGTCTCAGTTTGGGGCGAACCACTAGCTTATTGAAGCATTTTAAAACTCGTCTTCTTTAAAATGTTCCCATACTTACATTAAAGACCTAGCTCGCAAGTCGAAGTAGTTACGTTTACTTTCTGGAAGGAGTTTAGCGACTAATCCGGAACTGTGTGTTTATTGATTTATAGCGAAAGCTTGTGTGGGCTTATTAGAAAGAGAAAGTTGCTCTTAACTTTGGAAAAAGTTGGCGAAATGAAATTACTTTCAACAAGGGGAAGTTTCACTGACTTGTACATGTACCTACATTGAAGGTTTTGCGACAACCCATCTCATGGGCCCGATCTTTTATTTTGTTTTCTATTTTATTTAAGTATCGTATAAGTTACAATGAAACTTATACCCAACAATTATAAGTATACAAGATGGTACCTACTCGCGACTTTGTCCGCGTGTATCTAGGTTTTATAAATCACGTAGGAACTCTTTGATTTTCCGGAATGAAAAGCATATTTTCACTCTGATAAAACTTATCTCTATATTATAAAATTTGTCATAATCGGTTAAACCGATGGGAAGGGGGGAGGAAAAATCAGACAGACACACTTTCGCGTGTAATATTGGTTTATAGGTTAATTTTATTCATGCCTGCAACTGGATAGTTCAGCGCTGAAGAGCCATGGCGATTCTTTGACTTTAAGAAAGAGTCCACCCTTCTGTAACCAGTTCTGGATAAAGTCATTCGTATGTTTTTCGGACTAGAAGTTCACGACTGCAGCGTCTCCAGGGCAAACGCGTGAGAGTACCTACCTGCTATCAGTAAGGTTTCTTCCATCTCGGACTGCATAAATGGTTACCACGGTATAACTGCATTGAAAGAACAATTTGTCATGAATTAAATTGGCAAAAAAAAAATGAGTAGCATGCTGCTTATAATATAATAACACATGTGCTGTACCATACTTTCCTGATTAATGTATACGCAAGCAATAAACACATTTTCATCACAAAGATGTACGTGATTAATTACCTCAATAGCTCTACCGTTCTCATATTAACGTGGTATTTACTCGTGCGGTATTCTAAAGGTCTGGATACAAAAAAAACGTCACGGCATCAAAGTGCGATAGCCCGACTACAGCAAACGTTACATTGCTTGCGTGTACGATTTGTTATTTTTATTCGTCGTTATCGTCAACCGATAGACTGAGCAAGACTTCTACACGACGACGACAAGCACCGCCTTTTTCCAAGGGTTCCCCGTGACTTCTTTGATATTAAAACAAGGTCTACCTACCGCCATGCCCCTAATAGGTTAGCCCGCTACCATCTTAGGCTGCATCATCACTTACCATCAGGTGAGATTGCAGTCAAGGGCTAGCTTGTAGTGGATAAAAAAAAAATGACTGTCAACCGAGTGAGGGCCTGCCAATGCTGTGCTTTCTGGTGTGAGGTCACTCCATGCTCCTTGCACCTTGTTACTTTTTCATTCATCGGTTATTAGGACTATGTGTTAACTATTCTTTAAACTTTTTATTTGGTCACGTGGGAATCTCCGTACTTATTTGTATTGCCCCGTCCGTACATTAGTATTAGCAACTAACGTAGCATTAACAGCTAAAAAACCACGCTCCTCTTGAATTTAATGTACATAGCGGTGCTGCATTGCATCGCATTGTAGAGCCTTTACATGTTATTAGAATGTTAAATTAGGCCTCCTTGAAATACAAGTAAGAGATGATTTGTAATAATTATGATTATTCTATAAAAACTGCATAATAAAAGGCACACTATTCGGTTACTACGTATATTAGTTACAACGCTTCTGGGAGCAACATACGACAAGTTTGCTTCGCTGTCGTCCCACATTTTGTTCATCCAATACCTTAAGTCTTAATAAAGATAAGAGGTGAAGCGTCCATCACTGTCGGGTCGGATTTCTTGACGGATTGGTCTCATCGGAGGTGTAAGGTAATGCCCTTGATTAAGGATATTTGCGCTAAATTGGAATAGGGAGGGCAATTAGATCCTTTTTTGGTTGATTGAATTATTTGGATAGATTTTTGGTCCAACGCGCCTAAAATAAATCTATCTCCAGAATATGTGAAGCTATAATATGATGAACGTACCTATATTATTTTGTATATGTATACTTGTAGGCACTCATGATGTATCATTTTGTAAACTGATCTCACCTAGAACTTAGTCTTCGGTTAAGTCTAAGTTTAGGTAATCATAATATGGTTCCCTAGTGTGGCGAACGAGTTAAAAAATGACATATATATTACATATATATGTCATTTTTTTAAGGTTTACAGTAATTTTTTAACTTTTTTTTTAAACTTTGGTCGCAACAATAAATAAATTGGCAATAAATATATAATTATTAATTATATATTTTATTTTATACCAGCTGATGCCCGTGACTACGTCCGCATGGATTGAGGTATTTGGTTCCCGCGGGAACTCCTCAGTTGTCCGGGATAAAAAGTAGCCTATGTGGTCTTCCAGACTATAATCTACCTATGTGCCAAATTTGATCTAGATCCGTTCAGCCGTTCGGGCGTGATTGAGTAACAAACATCCATCCATACATCCATCCAAACTTTCGCATTTATAATATTGATTTGATTGATTATAAAATCAATCAAATCAATATTATTTGATGACGACAAAATTATGCAGCTCAAGACGCTGACCCGTTGTCCTACTTGAGATAGGTACTAAAATTCTACATCAATGTACGTGAGCCTCAAGCTTACATTTTCGCGTATGTCATTTTCTGACGTCGTATCGCGTCACTCGCGTCGCTTCTGTCCCTCTATAGGCCACTGGGTCAGTGTAGAAATAACTACGCTAAGTAACGAAACTAACATTAAACAAGGTTCTAAAATATATAGAGAAAAACTATGTGACTTAATTTTTACCATTTAAAATACCTGTAATTATTATTACAGTTCTTTTGTTTTCACCCGTAATAAATTGTAAGGGAAATTGTATAGAGCAAGCAAGTAACGTTAATAAAAATGCGCTTTCATAGAAATCTAAGGACCTGCAGTACAGTAAAGTTGATTACCTAAGAGCTTACAAAGAGCTCAAAGCTTTATTAATAAAGTTAGCTGCGTTTCGTGGAACGTTATTAAGTTATCTACGTTAAGTCCGTGGAGCTTGACAACTATTAATACTAATAGTGGCCAGCGGTTGAGTCAGATTAAAGAAATAACGGAGAGAGAAAGGTTCTTGGGAAATTCCCGATGGTATTAATTAAGGAAATGAATTGGCTTTCCTTAATTGACGTCGTGGAAAGGGACTTTTACGAATAATATGACTAAATGAAATGCAATTTAAGTATTCCCCGATCCCTGATTCAATCCCTAGGCACCTCTATCTAATCATCATGCGTTTTAACTCTTAAGGCCCTGTGTAGCGTAAAAGGGGGTTTTTAAAAGCAGTGTATCCATCAAACTAGCTCGAAACTATAATATTACTATTGTAACAGCTCTTTTGTTGTACCTACGATCAGCAAATAAAATATAAATGATTATGATATTATTATGATTATTAAAACGGTGACATAATGTATGTTTGTAAAAATAATTTGCTGTTTTCAAGACCTTTGAGCAGTCATTGACGCATCTCAAAACACAATTAATAAAAAATATTTGCATTGAAATTTATTTTAAACATACCTCTTAATTTACCTTCTAGAGCAATTTTTTTCCTTATTGAAACTAATAATTTGCTCTAGAGATATAAGATAAAATTTACATTTCTAAATCAAACAGATTGTCGGATTAATTTGTCTTGAACAGTAAATATTTTTTTTTTACAAATGATTTCTTGCATTTTTTGCGACATGCGCTTGCTCGATTTCACCCCCGCGCGCCTGTTTTTTGATCTCGTGAGCTCACAGCGCCTTAAACAACTAATCAATATATCGTGACGAAATTTGAAGTATTGTTTTGTATGGCACAATGCTGTGAATGAATTTGTGAGGTTTGACGACCTCCCTAGCGCAGTGCTTGAGCGCGGTTGCCTTAACGTGGGAGGTTCTGTGTTCGATTCCCGGCAGGGTCAATTTGGGAATTAATAATTTCAGAATTTTCTCTGGTCTGGTCTGGTGGGAGGCTTCGGCCGTTGTTAGTTACCACCTTACCAGCAAAGACGTACCGCCAAGCGATTTTGCGTTCCTGTACGATGCCGTGTAGAAACCGACTAGGGGTATGGGTTTAATATACCATACCCCTAACAGTCCGCTACCATCTTAGACTGCATCATCACTTACCATCAGGTGAGATCGCAGTCAAGGGCTAACTTGTAGTGGAATAAAAAAAAATTGAATGCTTTTTCTTTCTCTATTTTTCTTGTCTGAAAGTGCTTAATTCTGTCCTCAATGGTATGTAAAGTCTGCCAATCCGCACTTGGCCAGCGTTATAGTAAACTAGATGATGCTCGCGATTTCATTCGCGTGGATTTGGGTCCTATTAAAAACTCCTGGGAACTCCTTAATTTTCCAGGATAAAAGTAGTCTGTGTCGCTCTTACTGGTCTTTGCTCGTGCAAATCACATCGACCCGTTGCTACGTTGTTGTTTTCCGTTTAGTACCTTAGTATAATCTTTTACTCGGTCGTATGCTTCATTGCAGAAGGTCGTATCTTCGCGACGCCGGTTAGCTTTGCCCTTCAATCCACTTGGATCCACTCATTCAATAGCACTCTGAAGACATTTTCCTCATTTGTGATCACTGGGAACCTCAGATATCGATTTTGAAAGTACTCTGAAAAACAGCTGAGAAATTCTTTCGTGAATAACATTTAACATTGAATACGACGGCCATCTTGGATTTCAAAACGCATGACATTTCCGATATTATTAACAAACTCTTGATCACTAAACTGCATTAAAAGATCGAAATGGACCACACCATTCTAAAGGCTCCACCAAGAACAGTAGTGTATCATAGTAAACTTCCAGAGTGCTATTTGCTCCACCGGCGGAGCTGAACGGTGGATGCAATCAGTGGATTGTAGTGGTTTGGGGGAATTTAACCCACGGTGCATTTTGCTCGTAGCACACACGTTTCCATTGGCAGAGATAAGGAAAGTAGGTAATTGCTTCGACGACAATAGCAGTCATCTATCAAGCGTCAGTCCCCCGTGAACGTCGATTCAGCCCGGGCACTTTGCCAAATATCAATAACGTTAGAGCAACCGTAGTGTAGGCATCTGACTTCATTTTGACGAGTTCGTAAAACCCATTTCTGGCTCACTACTGAGCAAGAGTCTTCTCTCGGAATGAGCAGGGTTTGGCCATAGTCCACCACACTGGCCAAGTGCGGGTTAACAGACTTCACATACCTTCGAGAACTTTATAAAGAATTTTTAGGCATGAAGATTTTCTCAAGATGCTTTCCTTCACCGTTTGGAACAAGTGATATCATTTAGTTCCTTGAAACGCATATAACTCCGAAAAGCTAGACGTGTCTTACCCGGGGACCGAATCTGTGAGACCCGATAGGAGGTCGAGTGTCTTAAACCACTAGGTTTCCTTCTTTTTTGCTGATAATTAGAAATCATTCATGTATAATTTTAGTACCTATAATAATAATTTCCCAAATTTCCCCTGCCTACTTGGATTGGATCTTCCGATTTGAAAATCAGTGAATCGGGTATATTATATTTTCATTTATGGGCCAATACTTGGGGATAACGTTGTACGAATCCTTTTGTCCTTATCTCAATGATACCTGAGTAAGTAGTAAGTGTAAACAATTGCAGAATAATAATCTCATAAACTTACTACCCTATGAAACTCATATTGTAAAGGTAGAAACTTATTTACAAGCACAAACGTAGGTAGGAATTATTTTCAATTGTCCATTATATGTTTTGGAGTCATAATACAGTGCTAGAAAGGCGACCTTACACTGGAAAGCGAAGCGTTGGTAGGGCGTCCACTCGGTGGAAGGGCGACATCAAAGGAGTTGCAAGACTGTGGTAGACGTCCACTCCACGTCTAGCAGTCTATCGATTGGCGACGACGATAATAAACTTTCAGGATACTATGCATTGTGAAAGGTTTAAGTATACTGCCATTAGCCATTAAAGCGTTCCTTGTTACTGTTTCTGTTCCTACCTCAACTCAGTAGTATCACAGCATTATTATCCACCGCTTAGGGCCGTAAAGGGCTGTATATTACGCTTATCTTCGCTTTAATTGCCTTTTTGCTACTTTATTGTCATTTCCCTGTATGCCTGTTTCTCTTTTTGCAGCTTTTAGTGCCTTTTAGCTGTACCCATGTGCTCTGTATTGGATTAGTCTTATGTATGGCGGGCGGAGATTATCCCGTGATAAGTAATGGTAGTTACATTTTTGCTGTACGCCAAATGGTTACAGTGTTTTTAATGTTTCTGTAAGTATAAAAATATGTTAAAACACATTTTACGGTTCGAGTATCAGAACCAGATGTAACTAGTAACTTTGCAGAAACTAATTTGATTTCACGAGTTAATTTCATAATGTGGGTAATTCTATTCTACACGATCTTCTTTAAACTAAACTAAATTGACTGGACTAAATCTAGTGCTGTCTCTTAGCTATTATGAAAGATGGTGACCATATAATTTTAGTTTAGCTTGGCGATTGCGTATCTAAAAATAACAGAATTAGTCATATTAAGCTAGCCTAATCTAATTATTACAAATCATGCCTGCGTGTAATAGTGGCATGAATGCTGGCTGCATTTCCACGCTTAACAGCCAGGTTGATTCTTTGCAACAAGCCAGCCCTTCTGTCAATATTATACTATATGAGATAGAGAGTCTATAAGTATATGAGAGATAGGTACTAATGATGTATTCATATTATAACCTATAAACGTTTTAAAATCCGGGACATTTTAATTTAAAACTCGGCGGGATATTTTCTGTTCTTGTTCACTTCCTTACTTAAATCATTGTGTAACTGCTAATTGTCCATTCATACTTAATTCGGTACATTTAGATAATCAACTAGACTATTACAGGACGGCTTCCAATAATCTGTTCATGTGAAGGTAGATTCCCATGAGTACGGAACAGCATAGACTTCAGACAGGATTCACTCTTCCATAATATAATATTACCTATTACTGGATGATTCCCACGATTGCGTCAGCTTGGATTTAGATTATTAAAAATCTCGTGGGAACTGCATGGATTTCGGGATTTATACTCTCTTTGTTGGTTTGTTATGCATATTGGATTTTAAACCGACTTCAAAAAGAAGTCTGTATTCGACCTGTCGCCTTCAAAAACTACCTACAATATAAGTCTTGAGTTTTTGTTCATTGGCTAATTTCTCATTAAATCTCAATTTAATTACTTTCATCCAATGTACCTAACATTGGATGAAAGTAATTAAATTTTATTTAATGTTTTTAAATATTTGTGAAGTCGATTCGTTTAAAAAAAGTTTTATTACCTACTAGCTGACCCGGCGAACTTCGTACCGCCTTAGTATGCAAAATTAAATGTATATTTTTCAATATTTCTGAGAGATTTTCTTAATATTTTTTTCCGTAAGAACCTTCTCCTAATAATAACAAATACAACAAAAAAAGAATTAGTGAAATCGGTCCAGCCATTCACGCGTGATGCCGTGACCAAGGAAAACGGGTTTCATTTTTATATATATAGACTAGCTGACCCGGCGAACTTCGTACCGCCTAAGTATGCAAAATTAAATGTATATTTTTCAATATTTCTGAGAGATTTTCTTAATATTTTTTTCCGTAAGAACCTTCTCCTAATAATAACAAATACAACAAAAAAAGAATTAGTGAAATCGGTCCAGCCATTCACGCGTGATGCCGTGACCAAGGAAAACGGGTTTCATTTTTATATATATAGATTTAGCTTTTTGATTATGTTGCGTAGACTACGTAGGCGCTTCTAGCCGCTACAGTGTCACCTATCATGGCCGAGAGTTGGGTGAACACAGACATAATAAAGAAAAGGGTGTGAACCATAGGTGGGCATGAGCCCTATGGCTCGAACACATAGGGGGGCAACGTCTTCTTTCATTGTACCTCTAGAATTTACGCTTATGTAAAAAAAACACTACCATACTAAAATTTGTACTCAAACCATAAAGACATGTATTTTTTAGCGTATACAGTCTGAGGCGCCCCTTGGAAGTCTACAGCAAGAGAATATTCAATGCGTTTGACTTATATCTACAATTACTGGAAATGACAATTAATTTACTGTAACCCTTTAGGCTGTTTGTAGAGAAATTTTGGTACAATGTGTACTGTCAAAACTTCATTCCTCGAACGAGCCAGAGCCGCCAGATTACAAAACGACGCGGCGTTGTTTTGTATAACGGCAAGCGACATGTATATTATGATTAAAAAGTAAGTATGTCTATTAATTCGTATTAATATCGCCGATCTTTTAACTTACAATAATTTATGCATCCTTGCGCCGAGCTTCCTCGCACAGCTTTGGTGGAAATAGTCATACATATTCACAACTCCGTCAGCCTCCAATCCAACCAACCTTCGTGCCGCTCGTTTTCCTTACACATCTAGTCAGGTGGAAACGAATCCTATAGCTGATCAATGATGATACTAACGCTAGGGCTGCAAGAGGCGTGAAGTTGTCCAGTAGGGCTAGTATGCGCACAACGAGTAAAATTATGTCTACCCGTTATCTCTATTTGTCTACCGAAGCTAACATGGTTTTTTGTCTCGTTAGGTCAAAAGTAGAGATACAAGTAATATTGATTATCTGTGCTATTATTCTCTACGAACCCTAGTACATGCCGACTACTTTTTTCTTGTAATATACCGCATTTTGTGCATGTTAGGGTAAACGAAAAATATGTCGGCAACAACATCTCTCTCTCTTGTTGCGAGATAATCTCGTAGTGCGCATGCTGAGCCTGCAGGGGGTTTCGACATTTACGGCACTAGGGCCATACAGTCAACGCCAAAAGCAATAAGCTTAGTAACATTACTCAAAATTAATCTGATTTCACACGCCTTGACATTCTTAAAATGAGGATTATAAATATAAAACACAGAAGTCCACAAATATGAAACAATAGCCATAAGCGCTGGCAGTATGGCCCCCGATTAAATCAAATCAAATCAATATAATTTATTCAATATAGGTGCACTGTAGGTATACTTATTGACCTTAAAAATTACTTATAAAACATTAAACATGATGGTGATAAAATCGGTTACGGTATCTTAAAACTAAAGCTACGAGGGTTCACTTAGAACAGTCACATCTAGGGACTGGTAGTTCTTCGATCGTCACAGTCTAATGGATTGCTCGTCGGTTGACGAATTAATCCAAGGCTGTGAGCAATTAATAACACGTACGATTATCCTGAAATCACAAGATTTAAGCAAGCGGTTGCGTCACAGACCAATGAATACTCATTCTTCCATTGGTGGGCAATCATTCGTAAAGATAATTTATGTTGTGAATGATTCCATGTTACTATTAATAATAATCATACAGACAACGTTATCTTTGTATTTGGCCAATATACATATATCTATAACTGGGTATCTACTATCATATTATATTAATATCGTACCTTTTACTTCACAAGTGGGTGATCCAGGGTTGGATGAAACTGATAAGGGGTATGGGTTTATTATAAATGCCATACCGCTACTAAATTAGCCCGCTATCACATATCAATAGATCTTATTCCTGATTTAACCGCATCTTCTTTCCGAGTAGGGTAACACTTTAGCCTCTCTCCATCGCCTGGCGCTTCCTAAGGTCATCCATATGATTCGCTGCTATTAATATGCGGTTTCAAGATTATTAAAAAAATGGATTAAAAACATAATACCTATAATATGAAGCTTGGATAGCAAGTTTTAAGTGACGGACTAGTGGCCTAGTTGTGATAACGCATATCAGTCGATTACGAAGGTTAAGCAACGTTTACCCAAGTCAGTAACTGGAGGAGTGATAGAATTTGAAAGTTCAAATTTGGCCTTTTCGTTTCCTCCGTGCCTCGGAGAGCACGATAAGCCGTCGGTCCCGGTTATTACTCACATCTGATAATAAGTGTTACAAAAACCTAAGAGTTTAAAAATACTCTTAGTATAGAATAGTATGCGGAAGGAGGTGGGAACCCACCGCATTATTATCCCAAGAAAACTCCTACCATTACTACTCAGTAATGAGGAATACGAATCAGAGAGAGAGAGAGAGAGAGAGAGAGCAAGTTTTAAAAGAAGAAAAGGGAAACAATTTTAATATTTCGTACTAAAAATGGAATAAGCTTGCTGGCAGTAACTTGCAAATCGCAGGCCAACCAAAATTCGACTCGTAAATTATCACCGTCCGCGTAACAGATGTGCTCAATGTTTGTTCCGAGCTTTTTGTGAATGTTACGGTTTTTCAAGTGATCTTTTTTAGCTTTCTAGATAAAAATTTTCCAAAACGTATCTGTTTACTCAGAAGGTACATCAAATGTAAAATATGTAATTTTAGGAACAAATCTTTAAACGGTCTTCAGAGAAAATTTCAGAGAAATTTGTGGAAATTTGCGGAATTCTGTGAACCTTTTTCCGCTCTTGTCTACTATATTTTTTTCACCCGACTATTTTTACTCGAATCGTTTTAGTTTTGCTAGATATATGAACTTGTGATTCGTCTTAATGTTGCCTCATATGGTAAATAGAGGGTTAGTTCTTCTGAAACCCACTTGTTCCACTGGCGGTGGAGACGATGGGATGCTGGGGTGGAGATGCAAAAAAAAATTATGAAAGAGATCGGCTGTCGTTTGAGGGCTGTGAGCCACGTTCTGGTTCCTACCTGGTTCAAAGGTTATCCATCGCCATTCGGCGTGGCAATGCTGCAAGTTTGATGGGTACCTTTGGCCCAGGGGCAACCAGGGGTGGTCTTTTTGATTAGGGTTTTATTTCTATTTTTTGTTAGTAGGTATATAAGGATTTGATGTAAATTTATTGTATAGTTTGTATGATATTTAGATTTTAGATTTACTCCTATTGTGATTAATTAATGTAGTTCTTCTGTAGATGTGCTATGAAATTATATTGACGTCTCTTGTACTGTCATTATTTATCAGTATTATTAGTATTGGTAGTAATTTAAGGTTGGATTCCTAAGCAGGAGGCATTAGCTAGTTTTCGTCACAAATCACGTCTTTTCGTCACAAAAGGTTGAATAGATGGGCAGTGAAAACGTTGCAGATTGATCTCTCTCTCTGCGTCGTATTCCTCACTACTGAGGGTCGTGCCCCCTTTCCATTAATCAAATAATGGTAGGAGTTTTCTTGGGATGATAATGCGGTGGGTTCCCACGTCCTTCCGCAAACGACTCGACTTAAGAGTATTGAAACTCTTATTTTGTAACGATTATTATCAGATGTTAGTGATAATAACCGGGACCGACGGCTTAACGTGCTTTCCAAGGCATAAAGGAAACGAATAGGCCAAAGTTGAACCTCTAAATTCGGTCACCCATCCAGTTACCGACTTGGGTTAACGTTGCTTAACAATCGCAATACATTGCAGATTGATAAACAGAAATAAAAGGATAGACAACACTTTCGCATTTATAAAATAAGCATGGATTGTTAAAGTAAGTCGAACGCCTTCGCGGTTACAAAGTTTCAATTTTCGAGCAAGTGTATTGAAAAGGAGTTTACAGTTTTCAATATTTTCTCGATGGATACATTTAGGTCGTATATTTTCTCGGCTAATATATTTGTGGGAGGGATTATGAAGATGAATGGCGTTATCGGTCATCCATCAAGCAGACCCTTTTAACGTCTAAAGCACCAAGAGTGATACATTACGATATAATAATATTATTATACGTATTTGTGGCGGTAATGGGCACCGTCACAGATTATACACGTATAGCACAATTTTTTTTAATCCACTACAGGTTAGCCCTTGACTGCGATCTCACCTGATGGTAAGTGATGATGCAGTCTAAGATGGTAGCGGGCTAACCTGGTAGGGATATATCAGTCATATTAAACCCATACCTCTATAGTCGGTTTCTACACGGCATCGTACCGGAACGCTAAATCGCTTGGCGGTACGTCTTTGCCGGTAGGACGGTGACTAGCCATGGCCAAAGCCGCCCACCAGACCAGACCAGAGATATCTAATTCTGAAATTATTAATTCCCAAATTGACCCTGCCGGGAATCGAACCCGAAACCTCCCACGTTAAGACCACAGCGCTTAATACTGCACCATTGGTCATCAACGACAGTTAAAGAAAATTTCAATAAAGTACATAGAATCTTGAACAATGTACCTACCAAGTTAACGAGGTCTAAGCACTTGTGACAGTTCGCCGCTTGGGACGATTTACTGTGACCGCGGATTGGCCATCCCCTTTGTATTATCTCTTGTAACGAGTTTTATACTGCCTCTTCGCACCCTACAGAGCAATAAACACTTAAGCATCAACAGTTGGAAGGTTGAAAGTCGGAGAATTCCAGCTACAAAATTAAAAAGTTCTAGGTCCGACGAAAGCGACACAATACAACGCGACCCGATGCGACTCCATAAAACATGACAAACTGCATAAATCCATAGCACGCTACAGACTATTAACCACAAAATAAAGCATGCTATTAAATAGGCTGCTATGTTAAAGAGCGTGTGGGCGGACGGCAGGCGCGATAAGTCTTGCAGCACGCTATATATAGTAGCACGTTGCATTACATGTCATTCGTTGGACAGATAGCGTGCTATACAAGAATATTATTTAGTAATACGTCGCATTTCAGTCTAAAATTAAATAGAGCAGTAAATAACAACCAATGAACTTGAATGACGTAGATCACGTCGTTGCCGTATCAAGTCGTGTCAACGCGTTTGTCGCTCACGTAGAACAATGCCTCACTCTAACGTAAGTTTCTTATACAAATCTATACGAAGTTAACAAAGTCTAAGCACTTTAGACAGATTCGCTGCTTGGAAAGATTTAGTGTGACCGCAGATGGGCGATCCCCTCTGTATAAGCTTTTGTTACGAGCTTTATACTGCCTCTTCGCACACGACAAGGTAATAAACACTTAAACGTCAACAGTTGGGAGGTTGGAGTAGTTCCTAATATAAACTACTTACGATTTAAGCAAGCAATTTTAATATTTTAAGTGTACTTTAAAAAAAAATTGCAGGAAAGGATTAAGTTAGCCAACTTACCAGGTGGTAAGTGATGATCCAGTCTAAGATGGTAGCGGGCAAACCTGTCGTTAATCCAATCACCTTTAAACAAATGCAACTTGGACTATTGGATATTTAAAATTATGTTTTCCAGGTTCTCCCACATTCCTAGGTTCTTTCACACTAGACTGAACTCTCAGTCCAGTCGAGTCCGTAATCATCTTATCTTATGTATGAAAATCTACATTTAGGAATATTGAGCCACTTTAGCAGCTTCCTGTAATACGTTCGAGTTCTGAATTTTTGCAACGTTTGCATTGGTTTGTTTTCATGCATGCATCTTTCCATCTATCAGCCTGTATGCATCCATTGCTGGACATGGTATGCCTTTTCGAGAGCGCGCCACAAAACACGCTATCTTAAAAATAGAAGCAGCTCTGAAAAATATTATTTGGTACTTTTATGATATTAAAGTTGCGTGATGCCGCAGGAGTACCTAGCGTAGTATTATTCAATCAGTTAAAAAAACAAATCCTTAAAATAAAATCACGCTGTAAAAATCTCAAACTATGAACCGTAACTAAAACTCAATTCGCTAGTGCGGCACATCACGATAAATCTTCCACGCTCCAGATAATAACGATTTTACTGCGCACATATCCGCGGAATGGCTTTGTGGGAAGAGGTCAGATTTTTGACTACTGTTTCAATGTAATCCGATGATACGAGAAATTGCGAGAAATAAATCCAATTGAGATTGTTATATTCCTGAAAATATGGTTTTAAGGCGCTGTGAGCTCACGAGATGAAAAACACAGGCGCGCGGGGAGAAATGAAATTGAGCAAGCGCATGTCGCAAAAAATGTATGAAATAATTTGTAAAAAAATTAATATACCTAACTTTTCAATACAAATGAATCCGACAATGTGTTTGATTTAGAAATATGAATTTTTTGTCTTATATTTCTAGAGCTAATTATTGGTTTCAATAAGGAGAAAAATTGCTTTAAAAGGTTAATTAAGAAGTATGTTTAAAATAAATTTCAATGCAGAGATTTTTTTTAAATTGTGTTTTGAGATGCGTCAATGGCTGCTCAAAGGTCTTGAAAACAGCACATTTTTTTTACATTATGTCACCATATGATGGATACACTGCTTTTAAAAACCCCCTTTTACACTTCACAGGGCCTTAAGATTATTATTTTTTTCGTGTGGAAATCTATCCTGATAATGCGCCCACCACGCTCGGGGAGCCGTAGAGGGATATAAGTTATCCTCATCATGTAGCTTTTTAGAATTGAAGTTATCCCGCGAAAAGCTTAAAGCCACGTTTGTCATAATTTTGAGTAAAGCTATAACCCCTTTCTGCCCCCTTATATCCTCCAACCACTTGCGTCTTTGGCGACCTTGACCTCTCTTACCTGCAAGCCAACACTACACTTCCAACACTAGTTTTGAGAGTAAGAACGAAGGTTAGGTCGTTTTATTCCCGACTAAAATCCCACGGTGTTCCATGTATCGTCTTGTAGGGGGTTAGACAAGTTCGAGACCCAGCCAGCAGCCTCTATCAAGAACTTCCTTCGCGGGACCAATGATCCCTGTACAGAGACGTATTTGTGTTCCTAGTATGAGGCATACCAGGAACATAAATACGCCTCACGACTCGAAGAATATTTTTCTATTGAGCGACAAACTATCTGTTTTTTTTTTTTTTCAATTTTCAAAGTCATTGTTCCACGCTACGCTAAATTTTAAGCAGCCTTTACCACACCGGATGCTTAAGACATGCCTGCCCACTGCCCTTCAGCTCTTTAATATTATGATTAGGTTTTATTAATCGTTGTATAGGTAAAATAAAACTTTTTAACTTTAAATTCGACATCAAAAATAAGAAAGGTTTCGGTAGATAGGACTTTTAATACCGAATGAACGGTCGAGGATCTAATTATCGCTGGGCTAAAACCGGATTAATTTGAATAAACGGATTCTGATTAAATCTGAACAATCCAGATCAATTTCCTCCGCTAACAATTTTAAATACTTAATATATTTTAGCTATGCACAAACTAAAGCGGAGGACTTTGTTTTGTAAATTTCCGCACATAAATCTAACAATCGGTACAAAAAATGGTAATCAAGTTTCCATATATAGCATAAGTATAAATGTAAGACGAAGTGTGGTTGCCTGTCTGTTACCTCTCTAGGTCCATCCGCTTAAACAAATTTTACATTAGGCATCCGCATTCGGACATAGGCTTAGAGAGTTCCCAGGGGAATCCACCACCACCACCACCACTGCAGCCTATTAACGTCCCACTGCTGGGCACAGGCCTCCACTCTCATATGAGAGAGGGAATTAGAGCTTAGAACCACCACGCTGCTCAAATGCGGGTTGGGGCGCTTTAACGACTATTATCATGTTAGTAACCGGGACCGACGGCTTAACGTGCTCTCCGAGGCACGGGGGTGAGACACAGCCAACTTCCAACTCCGGGCTGGCACTGAAAATTTCTGAATTGAAAAACCCAATACCAATTTTTTTGCCCTACCGGGAATCGAACCCAGGACCTCGGGATCCGCAGTCGACTATGCTAACCGCTAGACTAACGAGGCAGTTAGTCCCAGGGGAATAATAAAATGTTATCATCACCAAAAAACTGCGATTTGCATCATAGACGTATAAGTACTAGCAAGGCAAAATGCTTGTGACTCCTTCGCTCCGCCTCAAGAAAATCTGGAAGTCGTACGTGGGAATGACTATACCCGCTATGCTTGGGACTGCAGTTAGTTAATATGTTTAGTATAGGCCGACCGTTTAACTCGCGTATCGCCTGCGCGGTAAGAAGGGAGCGGGGGGAGATGTTAGCGGATGGGTGAAAGGGGTGCGCGGAGCAGAGAGCTTATGTCAAGTGCGCTGGCTGTTATTATTATTGACTCCGTGTGTAGCGTTACCCGCCCCCGCTCCCTTCATACCGCGCAGGCGATACGCGAGTTAAACGGTCGGCCTATAATATTTAAGTGTTTTTAAAGAACAACCGTTGAATTACTTGCTGGCTCTTCTTGGTAGAATGCCACGTAGGAATGGTATTCCGATCTATACTCGGACTTAATTTTAGATACACTTAAACTGACGTTTCCAAATGTCATTTCACATAATATAAAGTTTGAAACGTATATATACGTAAATATATTATGTAAAAGTGACATTTTGAAACGTTTACAGTTTACTGCATCCAATTAAATGTCCGAGTATATAGATTCATTTGACTATTCAAAAGCACAAAATTGAAATAACTGTTGAATTTGAATTTAGATACAGTTGCACATTTTATAAAATAACATTGTCTACCAGGTGATCTTGATATGTCTGACTTCTGTGCGCAAATATGCAATTTACCGAGTAATAGTTGGTGTCAAAAATTAAACGAATACGAATCATACTTTTCAACATAACATTTCAAAAGATCCATTAGCACTACACGATTACACAGCTCAACAGAAATGCAAAATCGGCTTAACACAAAACTGCTTATCCAAGCCAACGCTACACTGAGCCCGTGTATGGAGCTGGAACGATGAGGTAAGCAAGCTGTCTGACGTTTATGCATTGTTAGCTCGTGCAAATGACGTCTGCAGCTGGCTGGGGGTATTTATGTCATCTATTTTGTTGGTAGCCTTGTTAATATTAGTTGAGCTCAACGATATTTAATCATAGATTTATTCTTGGGTTCGCGCGGTGAAGCGCGCGAACCCAAGAATAAATCTATGTATTTACTAAATAAACTAGGTTGAGCTATTTAGTTTTCGGATACAATGTATTCTAAGTTTCACTAATGTTTCACAAAAAACCATTCAGATGACAAACAACGTATTCCGCAAAAATATCATTTTATAATTGGACAAGATATTGAATATATTTTGTCAGATGATCTTTTATAAAATGATATTGACATGACATTCGCAAATGTTTGTAAAATTGCTGAATGTTAAAGTATCATTTATAAATTTATTATTTCACCAAATAATTTATTTGTCAAATTCGGGATTTTATAAAATGTCGGTACGGTTTCTTTAATCTATATTTTAAAATGGTTATGTCACCGTAAGATTGCAAAAACCGTTAGATTGTAATATAACTAGCGAAATTGTAAACTGTCGACAGATTGTGAACCGTTCAATGTTCTGAGTGTCAATTTTTTAAATATTCGTTGTATTTACGTTTTCTTGTCTCTTTCTTGTAGGTTAGGTTAGGGTTCGACATAAATAATCAGGTAGGTTATTATCTATCGGGTTAATATATCTAACAGATTACAATCTAACGAAAAATAATGCGTTAAATTGTAATCTGTTGACCATTTCGAGTCCATGTCGAGTTTACCATTTTTAGGGTTCCGTACCAAAATGGTAAAATGGACCCTTATGGTGCGACTTTCTCCGTCTGTCTGTCTGTCCGTCCGTCACACTCGATTATTTCAGTAACTACCGAAGCTATCAACATGAAATTTGGAATAATTGTGTATATTAGTGGCCCAAAGACACTGGAATTAAAAAAAATTTGAAAATATTTTTGTTCTTATTTAAAAAGGGAGGAAAATCGGAGGGTTGAAATTTAAAAGTGAGATAACTGTACTGTGTGGGGTATCATACGAAAGGGTTTACTTTGTACATTCTAAAACAGATTTTTAATTATTTTTAGTCATGATAGTTTTTGATTTATCGGGGAAAAAGTCAAAAAAAATACCGTTCCCCCCCTTATCTCCGGAGTTTACCGATCGAAAAATCTGAAATAATTATGGTCAATAGGAATTTATGTATATTTTACAGGAAAACTATAGCCAATGCTCTAACTAGCATAGTTTTTTTGATATTAACAGTAAACCTCTACAAACAAAGTTAGTTTTGCGTTTCATTAACAAAGGTAATTATTACCGTTTTACATCTTTGGTCGTTACAGTTTTCAGTGCGGAACCCTCGGTGCGCGAGTCCGACTCGCACTTGGCCGGTTTTTTTTATTTAATATGAAAATTAAGACAAAATAAAACAAAAATATTAAAGAATCATTAAAATATCTCAACAAATGAAAAAGTTATGGAACTTTAAAGTTGCGCCTGCAAGACGGGAGACGTGACGTCATAATTCCCTATCAACAGACTTTATAAAGCCGAATAAAAGAAATAAATGAACTTAACGTGACTTAATTGAATTAAAAGCACTTAATTTGTGTGTGAAGATAATTTTGAAGTATTAAATCTCGGCTAGGTATTAAAACTCACAAAATTTCTCACTCGAATAAGATATATAGCAATCGGTGTACATTAAATAATCAAACTTTAAAATCGTCATTTCTCAGTCATTTATTGATGGATTGTAAAAAAAAAACCACAGATTTATTAGTTTTAATCTATATTTTACTTCTGTTGTGTTAAATATGATATTCACAGCTCTGAAGTTCATGGAATATTTGTGTAGTTAGAGATGTTGAACTATGGATTTGAAGCAGGTTTTGGAAGTTCATGAAGAAAACAATCTTTGACGAAGCTAAGGGCAAGGGTTGTAAAAGACAATGGACTATTAATATACTTGAAATATAAAGAAATTAATCAAAGCTTGCAGTAATCGATCCATTGTATTGTACGTGATACAAACAAGCGAGAATAAATGTATTCGAATGCACGTTTCCTTTCCCAATGCAAATATTTCCAATTGATTTTATTTTCTCTTTGATGGCGTGCAGTTTGTATCCGTATTTTCAAAGATTCCATTCATTTCAAAAAGACAGGTCAACTATTGTTCAATTTAATTAAAATACTTGATGTATATTTTTAAACTTTTTACCTACTTACTTATTTTTAATTTTTTCTATGCAGTCTCTGTATTTTGAATTAATTGGAACATAATGCCTTAAATAATCAAACAAAATATTTAAAAACAATCTTTAATCGTCAAAATTATTAAAAAACACTGAGGAGCGTTAGTAAAAGACTAGTAAAAGACGAAAGTCTTGGCTTGGACACATCCAGGTTAGACCGGGAGTAGCCAACATAATAAGTTTATAATAAATGATTATAAGACCTCCAAAAGTGGGAAGGCACTAAAAGAAGAAGAAAGAGATAGCAAGCCAAATTACACGTAAATGTATTGCCAATGCAAGCGTGAATAAGAAATTCAATTGCCGGATGCCCTTTCTATCGAATATATTTCTGCCATTGAATTTATTTACGCTATGGGTAAACGAAGGCTCTGAGATGCTGTTATATCATATATGGTTTATTCATCTATTCATATTGTCATTTATAAATACTTATACCTAATTGAAAATATTATATTTGGAAATCGTAAATATACAACTATTCAGCGAAATTTTTCGGTTACTTCGACCAATAGGTGAGCTAATATAATAATAGCTAATATTAATGAAACTTTAACATACCTACTTTGTAAGCCGCTGAATCTAGAAAGCGTTACGTTATAGCAAAATATCTAGTGCTATAACGTAGAAACTTTTACCGAATCCTTGACCGACCGAAGCCGAGTTTCCATAATTTTATGCGAGCGAAGCCGGGGTGGAGAACTAGTTCAATAATAAATGATAAAGAATACATGTGCCTACTGACTGACTATTACATCAAAGAAACTGGCTAAAACCACGCTGAATCTAGAAACTAGATTTTTTCCTTTATAGTAGACCCATCTAAGAAATTCAGAAATCTCATCCAAGCCAAGTGGCTATTACCTAACCTGTGCCCCGAAACTGAGGCTAAAACCGCTGAATCTAGTAACTAAAAAAAGTGTGTGCAATTCACAGAAGTGAAACTCCAGAAAAGTATCTACTCTATCTACTATCTCATTATCTCGCAGGCTAAATCCTATTATGAATTTGTATGTCTCTCTTTAGCGTCACTTTTTCGTTTCATCGAATTTTCAAATCAAAACGATTCTAAAAAAGTTTCAATTCAGAAATATTTTGCCATAATGTAATCCATCCATGCCACCGTTAACGGTAACGTTTATAACGTTATGTTATTAACGTAATATTTTGCCATTCAGAAATCTCACTAAAGCCTATTACCTAACCTGTGCCCGACCAAAACCGATGCGGATCTGCTTGTACTCGTAGTATATAAATCGAGGCAAGGAGAGGAGAGGACCGTAAAAGATAAACCTTTGTGAACTCAATGTATTGTGTGTTGTGCGGTCTAAGTGAGCGTGAATAATACATACATGCGGTCGTACGGTTGCTTTCCAATGAATAAATTTTCAATTAAACTTGGTTTGCCTTTTGGTGAATTGATGGATTTTCTCGATTTTCTCTATATATTGCTATTTATTTACCAGTTGAACTTGATAATTCAGAATTATAATATGACCTAATCATATTATGCTGTCTGTTACCATTTCACTGCTCAGTAGCATAAACTGTCTTAACAAAAAAATGTAAAGTAATGGCTAAAGTAGGACATAGAATTATTTTTATCCCAGAAAATAACATTTAGATGTCAAGGGTTTCAACTAGAGATATAAAAACATTCAAACCAATTCGTAATAAAAAACACAGTGTTAATCAATGGATTTATATACTATTACAATATTTTCTAAAATAAAATTCCTGTCTCGTATCAGAATGTTCAAACGAAAGCAAAACTATGCTCGAATTGAATGAAACAGTTATTTATTGTGAAAAAAAAGTACAGCAAAGCGTTGGGTTTCCTTTGTGTGAAATGTATAAAGAAGGTTAATATGAATCCATGATTACATAATAGAGCTGATTTGCCGGCTATAAATTGCAGCACCGTATGCAATGAACTGCAATTCACCTACAGGCAGTGCTTTAAACTGATTGCGAGCAAATGCTATCAGAGAGTATTTGCGTTAGAGCGGATCGCTTGCAACTGCGGAAAATTAGTGTTAGTTTTGCGCTCCACTTTGTATCTGTAAGCTAGTCTAGTCTAGTTATTCTGTGTATTTGTTACAGTCAGTCAAATTAGCACAAAGCCTGTGGACAGACTTCCTTACAACCCAAAATAATAATAGTGGCAATAAGTGACTAAGCAACTTAGTAGGTAACAATTAAGTCGATAAGTTACTATGCAAAATTCTTCGTCAACCAATAGACGACATAATTTTTTAATCAAGAGCAAACAGCGAGTTTCTTGTTATTTCTTCTCGGTAGGGATGGCATTCCAAACCTGCGGTAGATTTATTCTACGATAAAAGCACTTTTAATAAGTTTATTGACCGAGCGAAGCGAAGGTCTCTGAGTCTACTTGGGTGAATTGGCACTTGTCCGTCCGTCCGTCCGTCCGTCCGTCCGTCCGTCTGTCAGAGCATTATAACTTCTGAATTACTGAACGCAATTACTTCAGCTTTAAATATAATATGTAAACCAATGGCCTCCCGCCGAATATGGCTTAAAAAATAATAAAAATCTTTATTTCAGGGGGGCTCTCATAGAAGCGAATGCGAAGTAAAATATTTTTTATAAAGTTACATAGGGTTGCGGTATATCATTTTAAAGATAATTAGCAATAGAGTCCAAAAATATTTTTTTTTTAATTTTTCCCCCAAAATTGACGAAATGGGGGGCTTTCAAAGTGGTGATTTTCTAACGTCCAAAGATGACCTCAGAACTCTAAATTTTCTGAAAGGATGAGCCTGAAACTTGACCAATTATTTCAATTATATCCTGTACTTGAACAACAAATACTAAAATTAGATAAATATTGTAAGGAAACGGAATTATTTAATTTTTAATGAGCTTCAGTATTTTTAACAGAACTTCACATTTATGTCAATAGATGGCGCCGCGAGGTCTTAGTTCGGGGCGAACCACTAGTTTGAATAAAAAAATATGAGTTTGTGTTTTATAGGCCTAAGAGCAAGGACTTTCACACGTCACGGTCTTGCGCCGCTCAGATCCAGCACCCTGCAACTCATTTGTTGTCATCTTTCAACCGAGTGCTGGGTCTGCCAATGCTGCAAATTCCAGTGCGGGGTCCACCATTTCAGCAATTTGGGACGCTAAAATCTATCGGTTATTTGGAGTGTGTGCCCCGCTCATTGCCACATCTACTTCGCAACACGTCGAGCTTTAATTTACTTTGACTTAAACAACATTATTTGTTTCTTTACAAAATGTATGGTCTTTTTGTAACGTTGACCGATTTATTACTATTAATTTCGAATTTCGAAAAAAAGGTGACTTCTAAATTTTAGTTTTCAGGAACTAATGACGTAAAACGATCACGTGGAATCATCATACAAATCAAAAAATGTGATATCAGTGGGGTCTGTCTAAGTTTTCGAATAGCGTCGTGTTTACGAAATAGTGACTTTAATTATTAATCGGTGATATTAAACTGACAGATATTCATTAGAAAGCGTAGAAAGCTATTTGATATTGATGAATGTTCTGTTTTGAAGTACATAATTATTAAATAGGTACGGTCTATTTTAAGAGGATTGTTCTTCATTCATTCATTCATTTAAGAATAAATGTAAAGTTTATGTACTTACCAGCTTTATTTTATTAAAGCTTTGTAGCTTTGGGGTTTCAGTATTTAATTAACTTGAAGTTATACCAACGGAATTATATTATTATGCAGTGAAAAACAGAAAGCTGCCGTGTGTTAGAGCAGCAATGTTCTACAAAAGACTCTACTGTGTCAATCATTAACTGCCTCGTTGGTCTAGCGGTTAGCATAGTCGACTGCGGATCACGAGGGTTCGATTCCTGGTCGGGCATAAAAATTGTTAGGTATTGGGTTTTTCAATTAAGAAATTCTCAGTGCCAGCCCGGAGTTGGAAGTTGGTGGTGTTTCACCCCCGTGCCTCGGAGAGCACGTTAAGCCGTCGGTCCCGGTTATTAGTCGATAATAGTCGTTAATGCCCGCCAAGCCGCATTGGAGCAGCGTGGTGGGTCTAAGCTCTAATTCCCTCTCTCTTGTGAGAGTGGAGGCCTCTGCCCAGCTGTGGGACGTTAATAGGCTGTAGTGGTGGTGGTGGTGTCAATCATTGTTACAATCTCAATTGGTGTGATTGGCTGTATTTATGATATTGTTGCTATCAACAATGGCTTTTGGCCGATAGCGCGGATGAAACTGTTCGCGCCAAATCCATTTTCCTTATCGCATTTCCTCTCCCCTTACCCCTCCGTACGACACCCGCACCGCACCCCGTCGACACTCCTGCGTCGCAGCAAAAATCGCCACGCGTTCACAGTCTAAAATTTGCACTCAAAGCGAATCTACGTTGCTCGGTCTCGCGATTTCAAGAAAATACCCGCTCAAATCAGTTCGCGTGTG
Source organism: Erebia aethiops (assembly GCA_923060345.2). Classification (NCBI taxonomy): domain Eukaryota; kingdom Metazoa; phylum Arthropoda; class Insecta; order Lepidoptera; family Nymphalidae; genus Erebia; species Erebia aethiops. The sequence continues at coordinate 13,532,900 of OV281088.1, read as the reverse complement.
CTGTAAAAGAAAAATAAAGTGACTCCCGCAAATAAACCGCAAGTGTATTAACTATAAATATACGAAAATTACTAGTGTAGTGCAAAACAAATCATAAGCTGCGTGAGTACCTACCTAGTATTGACATCCTTACCCAAATTTCTCTTGCCTATTATAACGCCTACGCACCCCCCTTATTTTTCTCATTCGCCCACACATTTTTTGGTACCTTCGATCCGTATGAAATGAACCATTTCTCTCTCTCATATATAATACTTTTACTACAATAATAATACTTTCACTCCAAGGTCCTTCGATGCTAAACGTTGATCTATAATAGTAGATCATATTTTTCCTTTATTACGCATTATTTCGCATACTTATTACAGTAAGTTTGAATGTACCATACCTAGCTGTTAGGTATTTTACTTCGCAACGCTTTAACTTCGCTAAAAAACGCTTATATTATATTAAATCGCGGGAAAGATTAATACTTCTCACAGTGCATTTTTTTGATTGACAACGCAAAATAAAATTCGCTAAGTTATTTGCAATATTGCAAATACATTCGTTCGCCATCTTGTACTAGCTTGACTTCCTTTGTTCTATGCTGGCATGCTATATGACGTGGCTTGCCTCTAATTCGCTCAAATAACTTTATATACATTAGTATATACGCATATTTAAAGATTTTTATATAAATTAATTAACTTTAATTGCTTTAAAATGTCTAAACGACAGCAATCGCCGGTCGAAGTTAGTGCAGAGGTGATCATATTAGAGGCTCAAGTAAGGGCTTATTTTGCAAACATTCAATCTATTTATAACGCTGCGCAAAATACATCAACTGTGGAAAACCTTAAATCTTTCCTATCAAAGGCCGCAAATATTAATAATTTACGCACAGATTATGTTAAACTTGTTAAGGATTTAAATATCGCTCGTATTCAAGACGATCCCGAGTACGAACCTAATTTCCAATCGGTAATCGCATTTGAAGAATTATTCTCGTACATCCAATATAAGTTGAATGAATGTTCGCCGCCGTCAACTTCAACTACAAAAAGTCCAATTAAAACGCAACCTGTAGTGTCATCGAAACCTAAGATAAAATTACCGCCTATTACTTTACCGAAATTCAACGGAGATAATAAACAGTGGACAGTATTTTATGAATGTTTTAATAACACAATACATAAGAATACGGAACTCAGTGATTCGGAAAAGTTACACTATTTATTAGGCCAACTTTCAGATACCGCTTTAACTACAATTGCAGGTATCGAACCTACGGGTGAAAATTACTCGCTTGTATACTCCACATTAGTGGAAAAATACCAGGATATTCGCGCTTTAGGTTATACTTATTTGGATCAAATACTTAACTTTAAACAATTACAATCTTCGCAAAATTTAAACTCATTCTTAGATGTTTGTGCAACATCTTTTGCCGCCTTTGAAAAGTTAGATATAAAGGATAAAGCCGACTTTATTTTCTTGTATTTATCTCTAAAAAAGATAGACAAAGATACCGCTCGCTTATACGAGAATTATATGCGTTCTGAAAAGTTACCTTCTTTTGATAATTTTATTAAATTTGTAAAGGAGCAGGCTAAAATTAATGAGAGAACTCCCGCGAGTTCTACTCACCCGCCAAATGAAAATAAAGGTCGCCAACGCATAGTTCCTACACCTAGGAATATAACGCCGTCAAATAACACTAAAACATTCGTTACCGCAGTTAGTAATAATAATAATCAGAAGTTATGTCCGCTTTGTAATACTGATACTCACATGCAGTTTTATCGCTGTCCCAAGTTTTTAAAGTTAACGCCGCAAGAGCGATATAATATCGTAAAAGCCAATCAAGGTTGCATTTTTTGTTTATCCTTTTTTCACCAGAACCGGTTTTGCAAATCGGAGAAGACCTGCGTTTCTTGTGGGTCTAAGTACCACCACAGCCTTTTACATATGTATAAACAAACAGAGCCCTCTGAACATAAGGCTGAGTCCACACTTGCAGTCACCAATGACAAAAAATCGCAAAATCAAACCGCAGTCTCGCTCTGTTCGCTCAATACTCATGCGCCGGTACACACTACTGTGTTGTTAGCAACCGCTTGCGTACGCGCGCTAGACTCAAATGGGACAGAGTATATCCTCAAGTGTCTTATTGACAACGCATCGCAACACAACTATATAACGAGTGATTGTGTTAAACGCTTAAACTTAAATACCGAAACATTGTCACAACCTGCAACGGTTAACGGATTTGGTGGCATGTGTAGTAATATAAAAGGTATTAGTCGCATAACAATATTCTCACGATTTAATAATAAATCATATTCGCTTAGTCCGTTGATTGTTGATAAGATCACGGATCACTTACCTACGTCTCCAGTAGAAAATTCGCTATTTAATTATTTAAAGAGCGTACCACTCGCAGACAATACTTATTATCTTCCTAGTAAGATTGATATGATTTTAGGTGCGCAAATGTTTACGCAAATATTATTAACGGGCCGCGTAGCGGCTCCGCCTGGAATGCCGCATGCATTGCAGACCACGCTTGGATTTATTTTGATGGGTGACGCTCCGCTCGCGCAATCCGCTTTTCCTTCGCAAACGCAAACGCAAACGCTATGTGCTATCACAAATGAACGCTTAGATAAATCCTTACGCAATTTTTTTGAATTAGAGGAGATACCTTCTCCTAAGAACTGTTTTCTCAGCGTGGAAGAACAGGACTGCGAAGACATCTATAAAAATACTACCGAACGCGATTCTGACGGACGGTATGTAGTAGCTTTGCCTTTTAAGTCTGACCCTACCGTGTTGGGTAACGCATCGCTAAACGCAAAAAAACGCTTTAATTATTTAGAACGCAAATTAGAACTCTCATCTTCATTACGCGACGCTTACGATAATATTATCGACGAATATTTGGAGAAAGACTACTTAGCTCCTGTTACGCATGACTCTGACGTACAATACGTCATTCCGCACCACGGAGTTCAACGCAACGATAAAGTTAGTACCAAACTTCGCTTAGTTCTGGACGCTTCTACGGTTGAAAATAATACCAGCCTTAACGCACTATTACACAAGGGTCCTAATTTACAATCGGATTTATTTATCTTGTTGCTTAACTTTCGCTCATTTAAAATTGCATTTTGCGCAGACATCAAACAGATGTACTTACAACTAAAAGTTCATCCAGAATTTTGGAAATTTCAACGCATTTTTTACCGCTTTTGCAAAAATGATCCTTTGCAATTATTTGAATTTAAACGCGTATGCTTCGGCCTCGCTTCTAGTCCCTTTCTTGCGCTTCGCACGTTAAAGCAGCTAGCTGAAGATGAAGGTAGCAAGTACCCTTTAGCTGCAGCTGTAATAAATGCAGGGCAATTTTACATGGATGACGTCATATGTTCAACGCACACCGTGGAAGACGCGATCGAATTATCCGATCAACTATCAAAATTATTCGCATCGGGTTGCTTTGATTTATTAAAGTGGTCTAGCAACTCTGCTGAATTTCTTGCGCATCACCCTAAAGAACGTTTACATCCGTCGCTTGCGATTAATTTTGAACCCGAATCCAGTCAAAAGGTTCTAGGAGTTAAATGGGAGCCGCATAAAGATTTATTTTCTTTTGAATTTTCTCCTAAAGAAATGAAATGTACTAAACGCACCATGTTATCGGTCATTGCACAATTGTTTGACGTTCTCGGATTTGTAGCACCTGTCATTTTATTCGCAAAATTACTAATTAAAGAACTTTGGCTTTTAAAAATGGATTGGGACGATGAACCGCCTGCGCATATAAAACAAGCCTGGGAAAAATTCCAAGGTGAATTGCCCTTATTATCTAATATATCGATACCTCGCCATGTTGGTATAACGCAGAACTGTGAGGTTACGTTAGTTGCTTTCGCAGATGCAAGCGAAAAGGCTTATGGGGCAGTTCTATACGTCCACGCAAAGACACTGAACGGAATTTTTGTTAGCTTGCTCTGCGCAAAATCAAAAGTCGCGCCAGTTAAAACCGTATCACTCGCTCGCTTGGAATTATGCGCCGCTTATTTACTCTCTAAGTTGGTACGCACTGTTTTGACAAATTATGGTTCTCGCATTAATATAACTCGCACATACGCATTTTCCGACTCAACAGTCACATTGAATTGGATTAATTCTAGCCCACATAAACTCAAAACGTTCGTTGCTAATCGGGTATCAAAAATTCAAAACAATTTAGCACCAGCAAACTTTTTTCATGTTTCTGGAATAGAAAATCCAAGTGACTGTTTATCTCGTGGTATAACTCCTGCAAAACTTATTTCACACCCTTTATGGTTTAACGGCCCCGTATGGATGAAGGAAAAATGTGAAGATTGGCCTGTTAAACAATTCATTCCAAATTTAAATGATGTACCCGAGACTAAAACTGTCGCATTACATAATGTAATATCAGAAAAGCCACTTATACTGGCTATCGCAGAACGCACATCTGATTGGTTGAAGTTGTTACGCATTCTCGTCTATATTTTGCGTTTTTCTAAACGCTTAGCGACGCGCGGTTTAATAACTGCTGACGATTTAAATACCGCAGAATTGTTTATTATTCGCTTGCTTCAAAGGTTTTACTTTGCTGAATACTTAGAAGCCTTAAATAAAAATACCGCTTTGCCGCTAACTATTAGGAAATTACGCCCTATATTAGTAGATGGAATTATACGCGTTGGTGGACGTTTATCGGCCTGTAATGATATTTCGTTTGATCATAAACACCCTATTTTACTTCCTGGCAAAGATCATATCGTCAGTCTTATAATTGAACATGTCCATCGCATTAGTTGTCACGCCGGACCTCAACTAACTATATCATTGCTACGCAAGAAGTATTGGATCCTCTCCGCTAGGAGGATCGTTCGCGCTCGCATACACGCCTGCGTCCCTTGTTTTAAGGCCCGTCCGACGCCTTATCAGGCACCGATTATGGCAGACCTTCCAACATGTAGGTTAGATATTTCTAAACCTTTCGCTCACACTGGGGTGGACTATTGCGGTCCCCTTTATATAACGCTCACTAGAGGACGCGGTATTAAAAGCCAAAAGGCTTACGTTTGCGTTTTTATTTGTTTAACGACGCGAGCTGTCCACGTGGAAGTTGCGCCTGATTTAACCACAGAGTCTTTCCTAAATTGTTTGAAAAGATTTCTAAGTCGACGCGGCCCAATCCAGAGGATCTGGTCAGACCACGGGGGCAACTTTGTTTGCGCCAAATCGTATTTAAACGAGATTTACGAATTTTTGGATAAAACTTATGACGACGCCTTTAAAAATGAACTCGCTCAAAATCGCATTTCATGGACTATGATCCCCCCTAACGGGCCCCATTTTGGAGGGGGGTGGGAATCAGCTGTCAAATTAATAAAAAATCACCTGTTTAGAGTCATAGGTGCGCAAATATTGACGTATGAAGAGTTACAGACGGTATTATGTCAAATTGAAGCCTTGGTTAACTCACGGCCTCTTGGAATACTTAGTGAAGATCCAACAGAGCCTTTACCTATTACGCCAGCTCATTTTTTGAATACAACGCCTTTGCACGCTTTACCGGCTGTTGATGTCTGTAACGAAAATCCGCATTTACTTTCGCGCTTCTCGCTCTTAGATAAATTAGTTCAATCATATTGGAAACGCTGGCGAGAAGAATATCTTCAAACATTACAGGCTCGAGCGAAATGGAACACGGAGGCTCGCCCTGTAGAAGTTGGCACAATAGTTCTAATAAATCAAAATTGCGCACCACTGCACTGGCCGTTAGGCAAAATTGAGAAAATCTTTCCAGGCCCTGATGGCCGTATTCGCGTTGCTTTGGTCAGAACAAAAAATGGTACACTCAAACGACCTGTAATTCGTTTATGCCCACTTCCTATCTCTATTAATAATTAGTATTTTTAATTATTTCTCATTATCACTTCTCATCAACCTCATTCTCATTTTATGTTCATTTTTATTTTAATTTAACTCATTTTAAGTATCGCTATCGCATTAAAGGTAAGATTTTTATTTATTTTTCTCTTGAAAGGATCTTTCAAGGGCGGGGGCTATGTTCGCGCCAAATCCATTTTCCTTATCGCATTTCCTCTCCCCTTACCCCTCCGTACGACACCCGCACCGCACCCCGTCGACACTCCTGCGTCGCAGCAAAAATCGCCACGCGTTCACAGTCTAAAATTTGCACTCAAAGCGAATCTACGTTGCTCGGTCTCGCGATTTCAAGAAAATACCCGCTCAAATCAGTTCGCGTGTGCTGTAAAAGAAAAATAAAGTGACTCCCGCAAATAAACCGCAAGTGTATTAACTATAAATATACGAAAATTACTAGTGTAGTGCAAAACAAATCATAAGCTGAGTGAGTACCTACCTAGTATTGACATCCTTACCCAAATTTCTCTTGCCTATTATAACGCCTACGCACCCCCCTTATTTTTCTCATTCGCCCACACAGAAACAACAGTCATTTTTACTGACTCTATGCTAGAAATTGCTATCTTTTAGATAAATTACATGACGCAATTCTTATGATATTGTAACAAAAAAGAGAAGGGCTGATTTTACAATTTTTACTATCAAAAAATTCTTAAACTGACGAATAAATTTGACATTTGATTTGAACATTACAGAAACGGACAAAATAATATGATTCCTCAGTTCAACAGTATATTTGGGGGAACTGAAAAATCACCCCTAAAATATTCCCTGCTATAATATTTATTACAATAATATTGTTTATTAAAACGATAATTTTTACTTTTATTTTCTGTTCCGTTAGGTACATCTACATCTTTGTATCAGATTAAGTGTAAGTACTTTTATAATGCTTGTGATAATAATCCATACTAATATTATAACTGCGAAAGTGTACCTGTCTGTCTGTCCGTCTATCTATCTGTCTGCTACACTTTCACGGCCCACCTGTTCAACCGATTTTGAAATAATTTGCTACAGGGATAGGTTGCATCCCAGGGATAGGCTAAGGCTTTATATCCCGGAAAATTAAGGAGTTCCCGTGGGAATAGAAAAACATTAGTTCACGCGGATGAAGTCGCGGGCATCATCTAGTTTTTAATATTTGCTACTCCACGGGCTAACTCAATGGTATCGTATAATTAAATTGCACAGTTCAAATCAGATGGCAAGTAAATGTTTTCAGAATGTGCTTGCGATCGAGCAAATTGTTGGGGACTGCAGTTTTAATGTTAGCTCTGCAATGTGCTGTGTAAGTTGCTTAGCCACTTTGCGTTCAACTGTTGCTTTCAATTTAAAGACTTTTTATTTAAATTATTAAGTTTGCATTATTTAACAAGCTAGTCTTTAATGTATGTGGACTATTTTTTTGGGGCACCATTGAAACAAAATGTATCATAGTCCTGTCGCAATCCATTTATTCGTTTATGAGATTTGCTTGAAAATGTACAGAAACGTTTTAGCATAGGAATGAAACAGCGCGAGCGAAGCAAGCGCTATTAATACTTTTAAATATAATGTTTTAAATATGTTATGTGAGTGCATTTTGGGTCAGTTCCGACGCCTCCCTTACCCGTACCCTTGCCTAGACGCCCACCAAATTCGAGCGCCCATATAAGCGGTCGCTTATATGGGCTCTGGCTACCAGAGGAACTAGAAACTTTCCAATATTCCACTTCACAGCCGAAAACGGAGTACAGATACCGTTATATACCTTGCAATTCTGCCAGTGGATTTTCGCTGAACAAAACATGCGCTACATGCCTTCAAACGTCTTTAGAGGCAAGTAAGAATCACAGTACACCAACTACCTCGAAAACAGTACCATGCAACCAGCCCTACTCAAGAGAACGTTGCTGGTCACAGCACGTCACGACTGGGCTCAACCGTTCTCGAATAACTACTATATTCTTTGAGTGTTGGCACAATTCAATCCAATAACTTCCAATCAAGATGAAAACCTATTTGTTGTCGTCTTCAAACCGTCCCGGGATGTGTATGCATTTCCCAACTTCCCACTTTCCAGTAGAAACGCAAGCGGTGCGCTAAACGCTCGACACAGGACAATTTGCGATGTACTGCGATAGAGAAACTAGATGAAGCATAGTTTTAAGTATAACCTATAGAGATTTTAGATATAAGCAGACGCTTCTTTGCCGAAGTCCACGAAAACCAAGGAATAAGAAGCTTAACAAGCTATAAATTATAATTCGTTAAAGTTATAGCTAATCCGCCCGCCCTGGAAGCGACCAAACAAGTAATAGGCACCGCCATCAGACCAGATCACACAAACTTCCAAGGCACTATCAACGTACGTTTTACTCCGACACCGGAGCATCCTCAGGAAATGTTGACTCGTCAGTAAAATTGTAAATTCAGTTTCTTGTTTCTTGGTTAATAGGAGATGATAATTTTATGGCACTTCCATTGTGGCAGTATTCCTGTAGTCGTTAGAGGCCGTATCGCATACTGGCTGATTGCAACGGGAGCGGTGTTTGCGTACCCGCGGAGCGCACGAGCCGTGTTTTATAAATACATGTAACGCTACGGATACATGCCGTTTGGTTATCATAGTACAGTTGGACAAGGATGCGAAGCAGGAGGTTATGGAACCGTATGCTGCATGCACAGTGTTAGACGACTCCCCACTAGGTGGACGAACGATCTCATGCGTGTAGCTGGGAGCCGCTGGAAACAAGCGACACAAGACCATGCTCTGTGGTGATCCTTGCAGGAGACCTTCATCCAGCAGTGGACATCTATAGGTTGAAACGATGACGACGACGACGATGCTGCATGCATTGTACCGGCACTATATACGTACTCTATAATTATACTCTATACAATGATTCTGTACCTAAATTATGGAAAATTATATACTAACACCAGTACTTATAAATAAGGCATAACTGCAAGCAGTAATTTTGCAGCTGGCTTGCGTTCTGAACGTAGACTGCGAATAGAGAACTCGGAAGATGTTTTTTCTGCCATAGAGTGTAGAGTTGTGTGTTCTATACACAAAAAGAGAACTGACGGAGTTCTAGGGATTCTAGGTTCTCGGAAGCGTGCAAGTCATTTTGGTATTATCTACGAGTCGAGCTTCTCGCTTATGTATCCGGTCAAATGGAAGGTGCTGGTTCTGGGGTACTGCCCAGAGCAGAGGTAGAGCAGCTCCATGTGGGGCCGAAATTGCTCTTTTTACAGCAGAAGCCTATGCATAAGCGCAAGGAATATTTAACTACCTGCGGCGTTGCTCAACTATACGATAGCTACACTATGAAATACCGTAGTCCTTGCGGATTTAAAATATTGTAGAGTGAAAAATAAACGCCCGTGATAATTCCACACGTACCTAAATACAGAAAAGTTTTTAAGTCTAGTTTCGCTAAAATACGGCTGTATGTTAGAACATGACGTGATGGAAGTTGCATGTGCATGACTTTTTGACACCACATTTAACATTTTCGCTGTGAAATATTAAATGGTCTAACTGTGTGTGTTTTTTCTTCTTCTTTCTTTTCCACCCAGCTGGTTTCTTCATCACGAAGACGGTCTCGAATCTCGTCGTGATCATCGCAATTTTTAACTTTTTGTGAGTGTAGAGTAAGTGTTGCATTCGTATTGTTTTCTTACCTCCGATTTCAATTTATCCCAGCTCGAGAAAAACTGTTGAGACGTAATCGGTACGTTGGAGCGTGCTTGCCTAAAGAATGCCTATTTGCCTTGAAGGTACTCAAGTTGAACTTGGCAGAAAACACATTATTTCGCCGGAAGGGCGTTCTGTGGATTGATCGTAAAAGTGATGCGTATCAGAAATTTCAATACAACGGTCAGATTTCGCCATGGGACAAAACACATAATTAAATACCTATGCATCATATCGCATCGTGGCACTTAGCGCCGTCGTGTTGCGATGCGATATCGTGTCGTGGAAATATTAAGAATTGCATCGCAAAAAATCATGACACGAGATACGTTACACGGCACGACACCGGTGCTGTTTTCTGATTTCTATCCTTGTAATCTTCTTTTATTTTATACCATAGCAAGGGGCGCTCATCTATAAATCTTTTGCGTCATATTTGCCAATTAAAAATAAAATGCGTCACCATTCACGACACGACGTCGTGCTTTGCATCGTCCTACGTACGTACCTACGTAGCACGTATCGTGCACAACGTAGATTTTCCACGATACGACATCGAATCGCGACACGATGTCACAACATGATACGATGCGAAGTTCTATCGTATGTATGTGTTTTGGCCCTTTTACTTTGCTTGTCCTCATATATTTTTGGTTCCGAAAGCGTTAAACGCTTTTCAGACGTCAGCTGTCTGTATTCTGCACATCCTTTATTAAAACTGTGGCTCGGAAGTATGCAATATTATTCACAAGGAATTTCCTCTAAAAATCAGTTCACAGTGGAATTTGCGTTTAGAAACGTTCACTTCTGTGTGTAGTTAACAATATAGTGAAAAGGTATAAAGAAATGATATTAGAGTTTTTTTGAAGTAAAAACTTCTTTAGGCGCGTTGAGCACTTTTTGGAAGGGGGTAAAAATGTGGAAATGCGTGACCGACACCTCGCGTTGTTACGAAGACAAAAGGTCTTAAATATAAATATAGTACATTCGTAATTAAACTTTAATGCCTTAGTTTTACGTTTTATATTTAAAGTATTTTAAATATTATTATTTTTTAAATTATTCGTTTTCACTTCAATCGACCGATATTTTTTTTAATTACTTTTAGTTTAGTTTTCGTTTACTAATACAAGTCTCATTTTCATTGGTCGATTTTATTTATTCCAATGACAAGTAGAAGACTGCAATTAATAAAAATTTTAAGACTATAGATTTATTATATCTACTACTGTATTTAAGACCACTGACTTTTACTTGTAACTTGATCGATTACGCACGGAATAATTATTTATTTAGTCATGCTAAAATATCAAGTAGTCATACCTACTATGCTTTAGAATACGTTGACTTTGAGGGTAATGTAAACGGTAAGCTGATTAAAAAAAATTCTTTCCAAAAAACCGACTTCCAACGCCACTGTAAAGTAAAAAATAATTTTGATTTCTAACCAATATTTTGAACTCGGGCGAGTCTAATGCGTCAACTTTGCTTATCCTTGTTATGCCCGCCCGACTTCAACATAGTGGGTAGAAGTCAAAAATTTTTTTTTACTTTACAGTGGCGTTGGAAGTCGGTTTTTTGGAAAGAATTTTTATGTTTAACTTTTTAGTGTCAGGGTTGAGAATTTGGAGACAGAATTTTTTATGGGACCACCTCAAGAGCTTCCTCTAACGACTGATAGAAAAAAAATTCAAATTGATTCAGAAACCACGGAGATATGCACCGACATACATTTTTAAAAAAAACGCACTGAATTGAGAACCTCCTCCTTTTTTTGGAAGTCAGTTAATTAGATCACCAATAGGAGTAATAATCCTCTTCTCTTTTTTGTAACGGGGACGGTAGCTTGCCATGATATTCTTGTTAAAGTTTTTTTACTGTACCATAGGGGTCGAAAAATCTCAAGACTCATTATCATCCCATTCCTATCCCTCCTTAAACTCTGAGACGCGGTCATTATCCCCAAGAACAACAAGTAGAAAACAATGTAGGTATCTCAGTATTTTATCTTTTGTTCTCACCGAAAAGGAAGCCAATGGCGAAGCTTTTCAGGAATGGACCCTCTAGCTACCAATTATTATTGCGGCAAGAAACAATAGACTCTAAATTAAGAGATTTGAGTACTTACTATTGTTTTATTTTAGGGAAGTGTGCGTAGGCGAGCATAATTTGCTTTTGGATCCATAGTTAATACCTATTATATGAATGGACGATTTATTTATACTTCAAAGGTCCGTTATAGAAGTGAAAGTGTTTCTGTTTGTCTGTCCTTCAGTCTGTCTGCCTGCCTGCCTGCTACGTTTTCACAGCCAATCTGTTCAACAAAATTTTTAACGAAATTTAGTATACATTATATAGGTTGCATTCCGGGGAAGAGCACATATATATATAAGAACATATATATATACACACATATCCGGAAAAATTAAAGATTTCGCCCTATCATTTTCAAAAACCTAAATCTTAGCGGACGAAGCCCGCAGTACAATTTTCTTTTTTTTGCTGGTTGTTTGCTGGCAAGGCTTTCTTGCACATAAAGTAAAAAAAATAAAAAAAACAAAATGTGTATTTCTCATGGCACTCACAATACGTCAAGACCGGTTGTTTGTACCACCTTAATTATTGTTTGAAAGAGAATTTTTGCTGCTGTAAACAAAATAAACTTCAAGTTGAATTTTTTTCTGACAGATTTTGTATCTACGCCTGAGAGGACTCTTTGATACCTACATAAGAGACCGTTAAAACATTGAAGTACGAAGTGGAAGGTCTAAAGTAGGTGCTTACTTACTCTTAAAAATACTTTTAGACAAAAGACGTAGGTTGAAGTTTTAAAGACCCAATATTCCCAATTCTCTTAAAAGCTTTTTCCACTGTGGATATTTTTAAAACTTAACAAAAAAAACCTTTTAAAAGTCATCGTCCCTCTATCGAAAATCTGTGGGGCGGTCCTCAAACGGGTTAGCTATGTAGGTCAGGTCGTGTCTAGAAAGATAGCAGGCAATTTTGTAACGTTAAACTTTAACGTAAATTGCTTAGGTACTTGCTTTGTTGAGTGGTTATTTAACTTTTCAAACGGCAGGTAATAGTTTAAATTGAAAATTTATTAGAGTTGCTATGTTCTTTATATTTCCTTGAAAGTTGTATGGCGTAAAATAATTGAAATAAAGTACTTTTACATTTGGGCCAACGGGAATGAGGATATTTTTGTCTTTTTCTTTTTTATTCTTTTGACGACCTCCGTGGCGCAATGTTGAGCGCTGTAGTCTCTGAGGTCCCGGGTTTGATCCCCTGCAGGGTCAATTTTGGAATTTATAATTTCTGAATTTTCCCTGGTCTGGCCTAGTGGGAGGCTTCGACCACGAATATTACCGGGCTTCGACCGTGGCTAGTTACCACACGGCAATGGCGGCAAAGACGTGCCGTCCCGTTCCGGGACGATGCTGTGTATAGAAACCGAATAGGGGTATGGGTTTAATATAACTGCCATGCCCCTAACAGGTTAACCCGCTGCCATCTTAGACTGCAAAATCACTTACCATCAGGTGAGATCGCAATCAAGGGCTAACTTGTAGTGGATAAAAAATTATCTTAGCTTAATTTGACCTTACACATCTTTATACTACACTATGGTTTGGCCTCCTCCAATCTTCGATGGTTGAATACCAGGTGGTCGAACTGCATAGCAAGCTGCATAGTTAACTAAGTATACGAAAAAATATATTGGAATACGACTTTTCGAGTTGAGGCGTGGGGTAAAAAAAAACTATTAAGATATGGGAATGTTAGGATTAAAGTTAAAAAAACTCAATGTATTTTAAGAATATTATATATTGTATAAGTATTTAAAATTGATTATTTATTTTACGTTACAGTTACAAAAGTCGATAGATATATGATAAACATTTACAACAATCATTAATTGATTGGTATCGAGTGAATTAGCCGGACAAGATGCGTGTACGCAGCCTACGCGGTCCTACGCGGTCTCGTGGGACTTCGCCACAAAGAAAACTAAAACTCAGATTATACGTCTTGGATGGATATTTTGAATACTTGCGATATTATTTTCATTCATACATTGAATATTAGATTCATTATCACCTAAACTTTTTAATCTACTGACTAAATTGCAATTGCAAAACTGAAACGCTATTACGTGATAATAAAAAAATCTGCGCAAAAATTAAAACTTATAAAATATAAAATGTTGAAACACTAATTGCCAAGATGAAAAGCGGGTAAACGGTCTCACTACGAGCTTATTTTATAATTCCCGTGCATTTGAAATGCACGGCCAGAGTGTGTGGAGTGACATAAGACGGCTGAATACACGGGTATAATTATTTTAAATCGTTATTAACATGATGGAATACTAATAGTAGAATACTAGAATTTTTGAAGTGAAAACTTCTATAGGCGCGTTGGGCTCTTTTTGGTAGACCACCACACCGACCGCGAGACCGACACCGTTCTTCTTGAGACAAAAGGTCTTAAGTATAAATAGTACATTCGTAATAAAACTTTAATGCCTTAGTTTTAAGGTTTATATTTGAAATATTTTTATTATTATTATTTTTAAAAATTAAATATTAGTTTTCACTTCCATCGGCAGTCCCTATGATGTCTTTTTTTTATCCACTTCAAGTTCTTGACTGTAATCTCACCTGATGGTAAGTGATGATGTCTAAGTTCAGTCTAAAATGATAGCGGGCTAACCTGTTAGGGGCATGGCATATATTGAACCCATATCCCTAATCGGTTGCTACACGGCATCGTACTGGAACGCTTAACCGCTTGGCGGCACGTCTTTGCCAAAATGACCCTGCCGGGGATCGAACCCGTGGCCTCCGCACATTAAGACAACAGCACTGAACACTGCGCCAGAGAGTTCGGTGAGGATTTAGGTTTTTGAAAATCCTTTGAGATATTCCAAGAAGTATTCTATTTAAAACGTTAAAATCGGTCACAATATTACGATAAATCGAATTTGCAATGTAAAAACTCAGAATAAGCGTTCCGATATATAAATCACTTACCATCAGGTGAGATCGCAGTCAAGGGCTAGCTTGTAGCGGATTAAAAAAAAATACTAGCTGATGCCCGCGACTTCGTCATTGTGGATTGAAGTTTCCTCCAATTTCCTTCCTCCGGATCTTTTGTGTTATTCCACACTATAATCTATCTATGTGCCAAATTTGATCTAGATCCGTTCTACCGTTCTGGCGTGATTGAGTAACTTTCACCCATCCAAACTTTCGCATTTATAATTATTATCGTACAGATAAAAGAGTTGGACGTTCTCGAACTCGTAACTACTACCGTAGTTGTGAGATCGATGCCGTAAAGTAAATTAATTAAAGAAACAATAAAATGGGTAGTGAAAATTGAAGTTCAAAGAAAACAAACCGATTGGAGCCGGCAATTAAGAGGGTTTGCAGGGAAGACAGCGCTCGTTCGTTGTCGCTAAGTACTTCTATGAGTTTCCCGTTAAGGACTATGGTATTGTACCAGAAGTGAATTTGATCTTGGTGCATTGCAGTGGTAATAATGCGGCAGCAAAGTTTAACAATTCTGTGTAATTTTAAAATTATTAAAAATTGTTAAAAAAAAAATAGGAATAACAAAACTATTGGTATACATAAAAATATATGTAAAATGTACTTCAAAGGTTCGTCTAAAAAAATGGCAGTCAACCTTCAGCATCGGACCATGCACAAGCCAATATATTATGAAAATAAATTGTATTGAAATAAAATAAGGGTAGTAAATACAAAACCTGTAATAAGAAAGCTAAATAATTGTACGCGCAGTCGAATAATAACATTAACGGACTGCTGTTCCATATTTAGTACTACTGCCGTGAAACGTGCTTTAGGTAATCGACTGCAAAATACGATAAGCTATATACCCAATCTTTATTTATCAGTGCAAATACTTTACTAACACCAATATTATAAATAGGTACGATCCATATTTTTATACGACTGCCTGAAAAAAGGAGTATATTGTATGTTATTTGTATAATGAACATCTGAAGTCTGAACATCGCAAACTCAGTATTAGTAGAAGATCCGAACCTAAATCGACCTTCACCGAGCTGATAATAGAATATATACTTATTTTATAATAAATTTCGTATTTTAGAAAATGGGTTGTCTAAAAAAATCCTGGACATAATATTTTTCGAAAAAATATTTTTCAAAAAATAATTAAAAATATTTTTGGAAAATTTATTTTTATCAGCTCGATGAAGGTCAATTTTGTTCGAATCTTAGACAATCTTTACAATGTTAAACTCAATTTAAGTCAAATCTTTTCTTGAATTATATTTATAACAAGTCGTCAGTTATTGGAACAGCTAGAATCTAAAACTTAATCTATTTTACGTCAAAATATAAAAATCTCGGGCAGGTGCAAGTTTTGTAGCTATAATCAAGCAACATAATCACAAACAGGAATCAAGTTCAACAAAGAAAGAAAGTTATTAATACTTAATAATTAATATTTAATTAAAAAGTTTCTAATACAAAATCTATACCCAGAGTGTTCATCGTAGACTCTAGTGACCACCCGGCGGCCCATTTATATTCATGTGCCGTGCTGTGCATTAGGTAATTGATATAGGCCGGGACGCCGCAGTTCCGTACACCTGTCGTAGGCTGGCCTGATCTGTAGTAAGAAGTGTATAGGTAAGTATATATGAAAAAGTTCCTCGTTGGTCTAGTGGTTAGCATGTTCGATTGCGGCTGACGAGGTCCCGGATCCGAGTCCCGGGTCATAACAAGTATTGGGTTTTTCTAACAAGAAATTCTCAGTATTAGCCCGGAGTTAGGAACTTGGCGGTATTTCACCCCTGTGCCTTGGAGAGCACGTTAAGTCGTCGGTCCTTGGCCTGATCTCTCTCCGGTCGTATCGGATTTTCCGTCTCATCGGGCTATGAGAGTAAAGGAACAGAGAGTGCACGTGCACGTGCAGTTCTGCGTGAAATAAATAAATAATTTATTTAGGGCTTGGTGTAGATATTATTTATGCCTGAAACAAACAAATTGCTGCAGTAGGGTTTGTGGGCGTGGTAGGACGTGTAGGAACTTGCGTGTGTTAAATTTTTCATACAAGGAATTGTATTAAAGTACATGAATGTTAAACTGTAGCGCTAATAATATATTATGGCTGTGTGAGTGAAATTGATGATTTTTATGAGGATTTTTTCCTTACCTTACCTTACTATTGAAAAAAGTACCTATTGTTTGGCGGACAACAAGTCCGTGCGCAACATTTGGAGACCGACCTCATTTCGTCTATAACGCAGCAGTTTTGCGTGGATGTTTTTACTTGTTCTGCCTGCAGTGAGTATCGACCCTAATTGTGGACTGATGTTTTTCTACACTTTTTCCCGGCGACATAAGCTCCTTTTCCACTTCTATATACTGCATTCTGTGGAACCACCGTTCTCTATGTAGTTTGTAGTCCTAAATACATAGCCAGTACCTCGAGTGTAGGTTATACAGTGGGGTCTAATGGCTGAATTCACTGAGTGCCGCATCCATATTCAAGCGCCGCCCGTGGCCGTGCATTAGGAAATTGATAGCGGACCACGACGCTGCAGTTTGCCGTCTCTGTGTGTATCGTGCCTTAGCATTGATTAGATTAATGGCGAACGTGTGTTTAAGTGAAGCCGGTTTTGCTATACAGTATTGAATTTTGTTGTCATCTGACCATATAATATGGTGGTGCCTCAAAAAGCAAAAAAAAAAGTGTCTGTGTGCAATTCACACACGGCAGAAGTGAAACTTCAGAAAAGTAGCCTACGAGAGAATGAGATAAATATAACTTGTATTCTATCTCATTCTCTCGCTGGCTAAATCCTATTTATGAATATGTTTGTCTCTTTTTGGTGTCGCTTTTTCGTTTCATAGAATTTTCAAATCACAACGGTGCTAAAGAAGTTTCAATTCAAAAATATGCCGTATATACCTATATATCCCGTTGCCAGCCCACTAAAAGTATAAGTCTGCTTTCAGAATGAGAAGGGTTTGGCTATCGTTCACCACGCTGGCCAAGTGCGGATTGGCATACTTCACACGCACCTTTGAAAACATTATGAAGAACTCATGCAGGTTTTATCACGATTGTTTGCAGCAAGTTACATCTATTTATTACTTTAAAATGCACGTAATGCACTCAGAAAAGTTATAAAGGTAGATTATTTTCTCATTTTTACACGCTTTTTATTAGCTTCAGACGTATGTATGTTAGTATGTTAGTATGTAACGGAATCTTCAGACGTATGTATGTTAGTATGTAACGGAATCTTTGAACATGATTTTGACCCCCTTTAAAACGTCGGATTAACTCGAAATTTGGCATACTTATTAAGGACTTGACGATTCAAAAGTACTTGTAAAAGTATATTTGAATAAAAAAATATTTGATTTGATTTGATTTGGACCGATGACAATTCAATATTTTAAACAGTTTGACCCGTTATCCTTACTAGGACAATCAGGATTAGCGATTTTTTGTTTTCCTGAGACCCGGAGTGTCTGCGTCAAAAGCGTGTTTTTTAGTTTTTTTAAACTATTATTTTTTATTTAGGGTTATGACTTGAAACTGAGTTGTCTCGAGTATCTCGAGATGTATAAAGAAATAACTCGTCCCATCACTATTTGTTAGGTTCCGGTCATATTAATAAACGGACATCAGCTACGAACAAGTTCTTAAGATAGATCTTATAAGCATAGATGACCTATACCTACGTGCTCAATTAATATTCTAAGCTGATGTCTGTTTATAAATCTCAGCCTGCCTCGTTGGTCTAGCGGTTAGCATAGTCGACTGCGGATCACGAGGTCCTGGGTTAGATTCCCGGTCGGGCATAAAAATTGTTAGGTATTGGGTTTTTCAATTGAGAAATTCTCAGTGCCAGCCCGGAGTTGGAAGTTGGCGGTGTTTCACCCCCGTGCCTCGGAGAGCACGTTAATCCCTCGGTCCCGGTCATTATCAGTAACATGATAATAGTCGTTAAAGCCCGCCAACCCGCAATGGAGCAGCGTGGTGGGTCTAAGCTCTAATCTCCTATGAGAGTGGAGGTCTGTGCCCAGCAGTAGGACGTTAATAGGCTGTAGTGATGGTGCAGGTGGTGGTGGTCTGTTTATAAATGCGGGCTTTAGATACCGTATACCTCCATAGGCAAATGATTTGATTTTTTTCTTCATGATTTTCCGTGGTATCTTCTGAAGGTTTGTGACAATATTGTAATATGAGAAAGCTATTGGCCATTCTCTCATAAAGTAGAACACCGGAACGTGTTAAAACTGTAATCTCCTCTAAGAAATAGCTGTTGAAGAGAAAAAAGTACAAGTTGAAAATTAGCTCCAACGTCAAAGCGTTACAGAGGGTTAATTGAAGATTCTGAGCGAGGAAAAGAGCATAACTACGTTATTAGCGAAGATTCAACTTGCCAAGAAATATTTTTATGAATAAAGTGTACAAATTGTGTAAAAGCGGTAGTTTAGACACATTTACTTCTATTGGATAGTGGCAGGCGTTACCTTGCGGAAGTCCATCATAATGAAGGAACCAGAAGTTAAGTTTAATTCGCTATATACGATTGTGAAGTGCCTCTTCAGTGCATTGTGGAGGCAACATCTCCTGAGGGTGCTCCGGTATCGGAGTGAAACGTACGTTGAGGGTGGTTTTTGGGGATTTTTGTGGTGTAGTAAATAAATATAAATCTATATATATATATATATACATACCTCCAACCCGCATTGGAGCAGCGTGGTGGGTCTAAGCTCTAATTCCCTCTTTCCTATGAGAGTGGAGGCCTGTGCCCAGCAGTGGGACGTTAATAGGCTGTAGTGGTGGTGGTGGATATTTACATATATATATACCACATAGGTACCACATAGGTTTTTCCTTTTGTCGCGGATTTTAGCAAATTAAACTTCTGGTTCCTACATTTATTTCTGCTATAAATATATCTCAGCTAGTGATCTAATGAGATGAGGAAATCAGCTACGAAGACTGATGTTTGCATGAAAAATATCTGAATCATTCTCTGCTCAAGGAAGCAGTCATTACTTATATTCACGCAATTTACAGCTTTACATCATGTGGATTTCGACCATAAAAAATAATTGTTTTTTGTCCATACGGCATCTTGGCACCCTCGCGCTATTTATACTATGTGGCATTTCCAATACTGTGATTATTATGATTTATTTAAAATCAACTACATCTATAGTGTGCAATTAAAAAAAAATAACCAAAATGTTTGAATACCCACTATATCAGAGAAATACAACGAAATGTTTCGCTTTTTAGCGATAAAAAGAGTTCGAACGGATAACTATTATAAATTATCATTTTCCGCTAGAGTAAAATTGTAAATAGATATTTCAATAATGTTCATTTATTTTATATTTTATTAAGATAAAAATGAAGATATATGCCCAACATAAAGATGGTTATACATACAGCTTTTAGAAAAATAAATTCTAACCGCAATAGCAAGCAGGATACATTCGGGAAGAGTTATGGTCTACCAATTGTTATGTCTGGGTGCATCGTAAAAGTCAATTTTAAGAAATATTTGGGACACAAAAATTATGTTTCTTAGATATTATTTTACAAGCTACTGCTTGGCTTTTGTCCCCGAGTGTACACGAGCTTGTACTAATATCTATTATAATAATGTTTTTTTTTGTTGGTAGTAGTAGTAAAATTAATCTTAGTCCACTATGGAATTAATTCTGACCAATCACAATTAATTACTTAAATATTTTTCACTTACGACCATGGGCCATACTGCCAACGCTCAAAGTAATACCTAAGCAATATTATCCAAAATGACAGTTTGATGTCACGTACCTTGACGTTACTTAAATAAGGATTATAATTCTAAAACACGTAAGCCAACAATGATGAAACAATATGGCTTTAAGCGTAGGCAGTATGGCCCCAGGTGTATGTAGAAAAACAACCAGGTACCTAATCACCATTAGGTAAGGTATCCTTCATAAAACACTTGATGTCGGATCTTAAGGAAACGCTTCAAGCAAAACCATAAACAAGATTTTAGATTCCCGTACACATCCAATATAACAGCAATACTATTCCAGTCTTATCTCATATTATTCTGGGTTGTAATTTGAATATCTTATATTTTATAGCTTCTATCTGCGCGTATCCCTTCGATAGTAAATTGAAGATAACTTATTATTCCTCTATTGGCACTGAAGAGCTCATCGAAATCAGCAAAGCTTCATGAAAATCTAATCGCTGTGTGATCGTACGGGATCCCTTATGGTACGACGCTAGGGTTGGCACATACACGTATGTTTTTTTTGTTTCCGTTTGTATTTTAAAATACCTACATGTTTTTTTTTTAATTATTATTATTGTGAGATAGGCTTGCGCTTGACGACAATCATGCTTGGTGCAAAGCAATGATGAGGTCTAGGTTGTAACGCGCTTGCCTAGAAGATGCCTATTCACTCTTGCCTTGAAGATACCTAAGTTATACGTGGCAGGAAACACGTGCGCTGGGAGGGTGGGTGGTTCCACACCCTAGCGGTTCGGATCAGAAACGTCAGTAAAAACGTTTTGTGCGGGCAGATTATAGTATTGATTCGTTTATTTCAATAAATTATTATTAAATATCATTGGACATCAACCACATAAGTATGCCAACGCAGACGGTTTCTCGCTGTTCTGTGGTAGGACGGGGAAGGAGGAACAAGGTTGTGAAGTTCCTGAGCACACTCTCCATGGTACATTCGATAAAAAACCAATAAGCAGGCGACATTGCGTCGGTAATTCATCATCGTCATCATCGTCAAATAAATAGGTTTAATACATCGTCAAATAAATTATAAAACTTTTTGTCATTTTGATAAGTATCCAATAATTTTGTATTGAATGTATTGGAAACTCCTTAGTCCTTATTTTAAGGACGTCATATAAAACAGCAAAATTATTAAAATAATTAAGCAATGATAGTAAGCCTTCAAATAAAATTAACTGCATAAATAAATAAATAGTACTACTTACTTAGTACTATTTATTTATTTATTTTATTTTATAGGGGCACCCTCGCCTTCGTGTATCACTTCGTACCAACAAATATAATACACATAACATAGCCCAATGCGCTTATTCGAGACAGAGCTTGTTTTCGTGACGCCAACTGAATAAACAATACAGTACCTGATGAGTGTTTAAAAGACGAAACTTTTTATACAAGTTTTCCGCCATCTTTGTTTTTCAATAACCTGCGCATCGCCACCCCTATTTCCACGGGCAATATTCAGGGGTATGCATTATTCAGTTTCATTACTCCCGAGCCACTCAGCTATAAATCGAACGGAGCCTTTATTCATTTCCGTTATTTTTCCCTCTGTTTCTCTGTTTTATTCACTGGCGATAACGTTTGATTGGATTCATGTAGCATTTTATTTTTTACCGGATTCATACGTGGAGGTAAACATTGCAGGGATGGGTCAGGTGGCCTACGCAGTCCGATAACCTATATAGGGTCGAGTAAATAGACAAGGAAACGTTATAATATAACTCGGGGCCATACAGCCTACGTCCCACACGTTCTAAAATTGTAACGTATTAATTATTACTTATGAGTCATTCAGGGAGACGCAGGGCGTTGTGCGGGGAGTCCAGCGTCGCGTGGCGCAGTCCATCCACCACATCAAATCCACCGCGTCCTTAACCACGGAAGGGTTAAAGGTTAACTTAAAATACTTTTTAAGTACCTACCTAACAATTATCTTCTAGTTCTTAATAATATGTCGATGAAATACACAGTAGGTACTCCATTGCAAAAACACGTTTGCGTTGTTGCATGTCCGAGAAATACTGCCAAAAGCGCCCGCATGCACCAAAAATGTTGGTCTTGTAGACAAAAGGCCAGCATGCTAACTTTTATATGGAGCTGCACAAACTCCGCGACAGGGTGAAACATGTTATTATATATGGTATTTCGCGCAGACATTTTGTACTGACGTGTGCTTTCGCCCTTCCATGACTCTACACACAAAATCTATTAGATTTTACTATTTTCTCGAAGACTTCTGCTAACCAAAGGTTAATCCGATTTCTTAAACAATTTTTAAAAGGTTGGATATCAATAATCAGATAATTTCTTACTTATCAGTCTGATCCGATAAATCGATTACTTATGCGATCAAAGAATTTCAGTTCTCCCAGGAAGAGAGATTATCATAAAACGTTTACGTCTGAAATAATATTAATTTATCCTGCCAAAGTAGCCTCTTTATCGAGCAGGACCGACTTAGCATTGATTATTCTCTCGTACTTTTTTATTCGTCGTTTCGAGATTGTGCTATCCTCTATCGGAGGCAAAGTGATTTTTATGTACATTGACGCTTCGAAGCTTGATAATGTTCTCCTGCGCGCTGTAGAACCTCAACATGTACCTAAAGAGATACCTATGTGAGAAAACGATGAAAAAGCGATTACGCACGAAAACATTCTTCGAGGGACGGGTGACTGCGTTCGTGATTATAAGTAATTTGTACGTAGGTATAGATAATGTTTATTATTCACTGATTTTACTCACAAATGTATTGAAAAATTAACAGATTTCGCAGTCCCCGCAAGAATTGTAGCATTGAAAATGATTACAAAAATATACAAAAAAGCACTTTTCTGCATCTGCATCTTTTAACACCATTACCATGATGATCGGTCAATAATCATAGATGCTACATCACTTTTTATATACGGAAATACCCGTTTTTCTACGACTCCAAATCCAAAGGGACCACCATTATTAACAGATTTTCAAGTTTTTTTCGCCATTTTGTAGCTAAACTTATACCCTAGGACTCTTTTTTAATTTTTTATTAAGTCGGTTTTTTCCGAAATATTTACAATTTAGTAAACAAACACCCCCCCAATAAAACCCGTTTTTTTTACATTTTTCAAAAAAGTTACCAGTCGATTTTCAAAATTCAAACGATGACACGTGTCTCGATAAATTCCTCAACTTCGGAGCTATGGCCAAAAATACGTCTCAGGCGATTTGCATCTGATAACCATTTTCAATGGTAAAACTTTGTATGACACACGTACATATGCAATTTCATCTTGTAGCATAATTAACTATGGCATAGTTTTACGAAAATACGAAAAATAGTAGTAGTAGTAGGTACTTAGGTACAAAACAATCATACCGACAATATACTACAAAAGAGTAACATTTCAATCAAGCATTGTATGACGTTCAACGGACTTTCTCATCGCAACTCAGCACATGGTACTGTGGCAAGCCGATTAACTTAATGGCTCTTACACGCTATTTCTATCGAGTGCTGAAACAAATCTTTCTTTTTCCGCATAAAGAGATAAAGATATTTTCAATTAGAAGCGTTTTTCAGATGCTTCGCAGGAACAGGCTTTTCTAAATTGAATTCTGATTATGACTTTTTTTACAGATGACGAGCTCCATGGTGTAATGGTGGGCGCTTTAATTTTAAAAGTAGAAGATCCAAGGTTCGCTTCCTTGAAGGGGCAATTCAGGGCTCTATAGTTTCCAAATTTGCTCTAATATGGTCTGGTTTACTGGCATACGACTCCGGATTTGAACCCAGTACCCCGTCATCCGCTGTCAAACATATTGCAATCCACCCGACCAATGAAAAAGAAACCTATAGAAAAATGTATGGTATTGCTAAATATCAAATTCCTTTCAATGAAACTGGATATTAAATCAAAACTCGTATAAAATCCACAGCGTCCAGTTTATTTATTGTTGAAAAGGGGATTAAGCGATTAACCTACGCGGAGTGGTAGGCCGCGATCCGAGAGGTATTATCAGTGTAAATGTTTAACGTGCCTATAATCTTCTGAAATGTATAGAATGTAATATTATTTGTATAATACTTTAGAGGAGTTATTATTGTAAATTAATTATTATTTACTTGATTTGTATGTTCTATCATTATTTATTAATAGACTGTGCTTTGGTACCTGACCGTTGATTCCAAACGGGGTCAAACTAAGTATTGTGTTTTTCTAAAGACATTTTTAGTACCAGCCCAGAATTTGAAAGTAGGTAGGCGGTGTTTCACTTCCGTGCCTCGGAGAGCACGTAAAGGCGTCACTTCTGCGTTTATTCTATATTTTTTTTTATCCACTACAAGCTAGCCCTTGACTGCGATCTCACCTGATGGTAAGTGATGATGCAGTCTAAGATGATAGCGGGCTAACCTGTTGCTATCTTCGGTTGTGTCGGATTTTCCGGCATTTAGGTTAGGGATTAGAGAGTGCAATTATGTTTAATTGGTTATGGAGATCTCCATAGAACAAAATACCAATATACCTACATTAGCCGTTGCGTCTGGTTTGGGAGGAAAATATTTTTATGTTCTATCAAATTTAAACTGGGCAGTATTTATAAGTGAGTTTTTTTCAGCCGATACATTGAGTAACCGACATAGCTCGAAGAGTCGCCAAACTCAAGTGACAATAGGTGGGGCACATAGTTCGTAGAACCGATAGGCGATGGAGTCCCAAAGTGCTCGAATGGCGGCCTCGCACCGGGAAGCTCAGCGTTGGACGACCCCCCACTAGGTGGACGGAAGATCTCAAGCGTGCAGCTGGGAGCCGCTGGAAACAAGCGGCATAAGACCGTGCTCTGTGGCGATCCATGCTGGAGACCTTCGTCCAGCTGTGGACGTCTACAGGTTGAGATGACGACAATACATTGAAACTTTCAATAATATTAATTCTAGTACTTTATGTTGTAGTTGTCAAAACTTTGCGACCACTAAACCACCAGAAACCCACATAATAGTACATTACATCGCGAGACCGGGAAGTACGCGTTTTCTGGTCGAGTGCTAGGCCGGCTATATACGAGATCAGAAATGCTCTCCCGGTCGAGGTGTGTATAGTGCTTTTCTAAAAAATGAAACAAGTGACTTTTTTTTAAATATATTATTTTATGTAATTAAAAGAAAGTAAATAAAAAAGCAACCTACTTAAGAAATATTAAAAGTTAAAATATTATACTTTTAATTTTTTTTTTGCGCTGTGAGTGCTGAACGCGTAATACGGTAGAGTTCCAAATTTAAACTATTTAGGCCAAAGAACATTATAACAAGTTACAAGATATTCAGGAAAAAAGATTCCAAATTCAAACTTATGATATGTAATGAAAATACATACATTCTTTAATGGCCTAGGCCGGGAAGTTTAACTTTCGAACTCATTTATAGGGTATGAAATGTGCACTTTTCATATCATTTTTTAGAAAAATCCTTTTACCTCTAAGAAAAAACTAACAAGCTTGTAACGAAATAAACCTTTTACTTAATCAATAATATTAGCAAGGAAAAAACACGTTTACCGACATTCCCTGGGCTTTAATCACATTAAAAATTCTCTCCGCTTCGTTGACGGCAAACTTTTCTTCCCAATGGATTTGCATTATTTTAATACACCTTCCCCATTTCATACTTTCAAGTTTTAAATTAATTACATGTCAGTTTTTTTATAAATTTCTGTGCAAAGTAATAATGTCCTCCCAACCGAATTTCGACCACGGCGGCCTATCTCCAGATAGATTAGCCATCTGCGCGGGAGTTTTTTTTTAATAATCCACTACAAGCTAGCCCTTGACTGCGATCTCACCTGATGGTAAGTGATGATGCAGTCTATTATTACTCTGTCCTCTTACTCTCATAGCCCAATGAGACGGAAAATCCGACACGAGCAGAGAGAGATCAGGCGCAGGACCAACGGCTTTATGCGCTCTACGAGGCACGGGGGTGAAACACAACTTTCTTACTCCGGGCTAGTACTTACTGAGAATTTATATTTATTATTTACTTAATTTAAAACTATTCCTTACAAGTCTTAGGTATATATATGCAGCCCTGTTCTTTAACTCAGTGGCTATCAAAAAACCAATAAGCCAAAGCCAGCAATGAAACAAAAATAACATTTTCATAGAAAATCTTCACCGGATAAAAAATATGTCAATCTTTCATTTCTTGATAGCCAGTAGCCACTAAGTTGGAGAATAAATAGGGGAGCAGGTGAGTTCACAGTCAAGGGCTAACCGGTAGTAGAATAAATAAAAAATAAATAGCCCCACAAAATTTAACCCCCCATAAATAGTAAATGCAAAAGTCGCTCCCCAAAACTTTGTGGACGGAAGGCATCATACTAATGTGTATACTACTAGCAGATGCCCGCGACTTCGTCCACGTGAAATAACATTTTAAATTCCCACGGGAACTCCCTAATTTTTTGGGTTAATAATATATAGATTATAACACTCACAAATGTGGCTTGTATTGGCACCAGAATTTATAAAATCGGTTCAGTAGATACAGAGATTACCCCCTAAAACCTCACAAACTTTACCTCCGAAACTTTATCCGAAAGTATGTATGTTTTTTGGTTTATTGGTTTGTCCCTTAATTACGCCTCAACAAAACAACGGATCAATGTGATCTTTTTCATGGGCATAGTCGAGGACCTGGAGAGTGACTACTTTTTATGCCGGAAAATTGAAGAGTTCTCGTGGAAATTAAAAAAAACTTATTCCACGCGGAAGTCGCGGGCATCAGTTAGTGTTTTCATAAAAGTAAAATAATATACAAACGTATATTTTCCGAAGTTTATGTTTTAGTAATACCGCATCAACGTCGACAGTTGAGTGACGTGCGCGCGGCGGAGTGAAGGTTTCTTGGATCGTAAGGAAATTGATTCCAAAACGGTAGTTCTTAATATCCTGCTTTTACTTTAAAAGTGCTTTGATGTAGAAAGCTTTGATGAAGTCAGAATTCATAGCTAGCCCATTTTAAACACTATGAAGAACTCTATGAATCAGACCAAATCGCGATGTCAAAATAAGCTCACAAAGTGAGGCAATTTAAAAAAATAATAATAATACATATATATAGCGAGCAAACAAGCAGGTTCACCTGATGTTAAGTGATTATTACCGCCGTCCATATGTTCATGGACGGTAGTTGTAGCACCAGAGGAATCGCCAATACGTTGCCGACTTTTGAGATAGGTGTTGAAAAACCACATATTTGATATTATAATCATGAGGGAACACAGAAGATGGAAGCTGGTGCAATAATTTGCAGGTACATGGCCAGTGATAATCTGGAATAACGGGGCCATTTTAACGAAAACTCCACCTACATCCCATCCACATAGTATCATCTGGGAATTCCTTCATAATATTATTATTTAGATACACCGAATCTGACAAAGGCCAAAAAGTTACCAAAATTGAAAACAACGTACGGGGGTCCTGCGGGAATAAAATTGTAGTTTAGAGTCAAATTCGCTTTCGAGTTGTTTATTTACGGCTGGCGGCTGATTCAGAAGTTCTGGAGTCTGTATGAATTACGGGTTAGTTCGGACAAGTTTTACTATAAACGCCTTTAAGCACGTTACACAAGTACTGACTGAATCACGCGGTTACAAACATTCATGTTTTTATACTATTCAATCCATACTTTTAATATTATAAACGTAGAATTAATATGTTTGTCAGTCTGCTGTGTTTCCACGGCCCATCTGTTCAAACGACTGAAACAAAATTTGATACAGATCAAAACAAAACAACCTCCTGAAACCAGTCCTGAAGGACTCGGACAGCGGACTACTTTTGTCTCGGAAAAGCAACCTCCCTGGCGTGGTTTGACGACCTCCCTGGCACAGTGCTGAGCGCTGTTGTCTTAACGCAGGAGGTCCCGGGTTCGATTCCCGGCAGGGACAATTTGGGAATTTATAATTTCTGAATTTTCTCTGGTTTGGTCTGGTGCGAGGCTTCGGCCGCGACTAGTTATCATCCTACCGGCAAATAAGTATGAGTGATTCCGGTACGATGCTGTGTAGAAACCGACTAGGCGTATGGGTTTATTATAATTGCCATACCCCTAACAGGTTAGCCCGCTACCATCTTAGACTGCATCATCACTTACCATCAGGTGAGATCGCAGTCAAGGGCTGGCTTGTAGTGGATAAAAAAAAAGATAGATTAAACGCAGAAGTGACGCCTTTACGTGCTCTCCGAGGCACGGAAGTGAAACACCGCCTACCTACTTTCAAATTCTGGGCTGGTACTAAAAATGTCTTTAGAAAAACACAATACTTAGTTTGACCCCGTTTGGAATCAACGGTCAGGTACCAAAGCACAGTCTATTAATAAATAATGATAGAACATACAAATCAAGTAAATAATAATTAATTTACAATAATAACTTCTCTGAAGTATTAGACAAATAATATTACATTCTATACATTTCAGAAGATTATAGGCACGTTAAACATTTACACTGATAATACCTCTCGGATCGCGGCCTACCACTCCGAGCAGGTTAATCGCTTAATCCCCTTTTCAACAATAAATAAACTGGACGCTGTGGATTATATACGAGTTTTGATTTAATATCCAATTTCATTGAAAGGAATTTGATATTTAGCAATACTATACATTTTTCTATAAGTCTCTTTTTCTCGTTGTATATATAACTGCCTCGTTGGTCGGGTGGATTGCAATATGCTTGACTGCGGATGACGGGATACTGGGTTCAAATCGGACCGGCAAATAAGTATGAGTGATTCCGGTACGATGCTGTGTAGAAACCGACTAGGCGTATGGGTTTATTATAATTGCCATACCCCTAACAGGTTAGCCCGCTACCATCTTAGACTGCATCATCACTTACCATCAAGTAAGATCGCAGGATCAAGGGTTTACTTGTAGTGGAATAAAAAAAAGGGTCACGACCAATAATAGATTCAGCCGCAGGGGCTTTTGTGATTTGAACGCAAGCGCAATTCCTACTTTTGTTTATTTGAAACGATGATTTAGAACAAGTAAGTAGGAGAAATATTGCACATAATTAATCTGTATTTATTTGACTATGATTGCAGTACTATTTTGTTGCCTATTTACTAAGGTACTAGTGATGTTCCGGATATCCGTATCCGCGGATCTTGGCACCAAATATCCGTATCCGGATCATTACATATTATACCTACATTTTTAACGATCCGGCACATCACTATAAGGTACATATTTTACTTACCGCAGCGTTTCTTCCACCAGTATGAACAGTCTTTACAATCAAAAGTTAGGGCAATAAAAACAATGTAACATTAATTCTGGGAGCGTGTTGCGGATGATTTATTATCGCCTGGTGTGAACCTTTCCGTTTCATACCCGAGGGGTAACAAACAAACTTTGCACATATTAAATTAATGTTTTTATTAATTGTCATTGTTCATTTTCCTAACCATACTACCACAAGAGCCCATTAACGTCCCACTGCTGGGCACAGGCCTCCTCTCTCATAGGAGAGAGGGAATTAGAGCTTAGACCCACCACGCTGCTCCAATGCTGGTTGGCGGGCATTAACGACTATTATCATGTTAGTGATAATAACCGGGACCGACGGCTTAACGTGCTCTCCGAGGCACGGGGGTGAAACACCGAAAATTAGGGAGTTCCTGCGGGAACCAAAAAACCTCAATCCACGCGGACGTAGTCGCGTGCATCAGCTAGTATAATATAGATGGAAATGTTGTGTACATTCTGATGGTCTGGCGGACAGAAATTCCGTGTCATTAAATTATCCACCGAGTTTCTTGCTGGTTCTTCTCGGTAGGAATGGCATTCCGAATCAGTGGTAGATTAAATCGACGATTCAAAAGCACTTGTAAAAGTTTATTTGAATAAAAAACATTAGATATATATTTATTTTTACGCATCCCCGTCATTAGCTTGAAAGGGGTGCGCTCACTGAGCGACAGGACAGAACGTCGCTGTTCTGTGACGCGGACTTTGTGGATGTTTTTCATGTGCTTTAGTGTGTTATCGCTCTAATACTTACTAGCTGACCTGCTGGGCTCCACTCGCATTGAATATCTGAAAATCCTTTAACAGTCCACATCATAGAGACAATCTACATTCGTAATCTCAAGTAGAAACTTGATAATAATGATAATCTGCTTGCTTGACCTAGCGATATCGATCTATGCTGTATGAAGTGAGGGGCTAAACTGCCTGGCGATTTATTCGTCTATGATATTTTTTTAATTCTCAGTGTGGATACTGAACTAATTAAAAATGTGATAGTGTCTGGCTGTTTGTCGTTCTATCAGCCTCTTAAGCTTGTCGGGGCTAGCTGTTAAACCAATTTTGAAGAAAATTTTATCGGTATCCCGAGGAAGAAAATAAGCTGCTCTTCACATCGAAAAATCAAAGAATTTTCAAAAAAAAACCCTATACTAAGTAACAACGCAGACAAAGTCACGGGCATCCCGCATCATATACTAAAAAAAAACCTTAATCCATACTAATATTATAAATGCGAAAGTGTGTCTGTCTGTCTGTCTGTCTGTCTGTCTGTCTGTCTGCTACGCTTTCACGGCCCACCTGTTGAACCGATTTTGATGAAATTTGGTACAGGGGTAGATGGTATCCCGGGGAAGGACATAGGCTACTTTTTATCCCGGAAAAATAAAGAGTTCCCGCGGGAATAAAAAAAAACCGTCTCTTCACCCGATTTTGATAAAATTTGGTACAGGGGTAGATGGTTTCCCGGGGAAGGACATAGGCTACTTTTTATCCCGGAAAATTAAAGAGTTCCCGCGGGAATCAAAAATCTTAATCCACGCGGACGAAGTCGCGGGAATCATCTAGTGTACTAATAAATTGATTTGGTCTATGTATGTACGGTTATTTAATGTCAATAAAAAAACGAAACTCAAACATGTATTTTTATTTGACGTTCCATAAATAATGACGACAATAATAATGTTAAGATAATAACAAAGTATCTAACTTAACAAAGTTACACCAAGATGGAGATGCAACTTTGTCAAAGGAGAAAATTTATCCATTACAGCGGATTGCGAGAGAGATCTCGGTAAAATTAACAATGACAAAGTCGGTATAGTACAACAGGGATTTGGCACAAAGACTTGGCATTAAGTACATCTTACTTCTATGAAGAGTTATCAGTCTTTCAATAAAGATATTCGACAATAAATATTTAATACTCTAAAATGGATTATTTGCCTTTCGTGAAAATATTTTTCGAACTCATAATATAATTGTAAAGATAAGTAATATACCACTAACACTTTCAGATGGCATTTCTGAAAAATTGGCTTGGCTCTCGAAAAATTAAATCACAAAAGACTCTATTTCATAATACATGACAGACTTCATTACTTACTTTTCTACACAATATTACTAACGTTTCAGATTTCTTACTGATATGATTTCAATGGTAACATTAAAATTTAAATTACAATGTTTTGTCTCACTTAAAGTTCTATGAGTGAATTTGAAAATTCTTACGACTTCATTTCTATATACACTTGTCTACAAAACATAAATGCACCACGACAAAAGAAGGAGCTGTGTCATCAGGTACGAGTGAATTTTGCTCAACACGTTCTAAAAAATAACAGTCAAAAAAGAAAAAAACAACTGTAGTTTTAATAAAGAACAAAATGTTAGTTGGTTTAAATTATGACAAACAATTTTCTATTAAGGACGTTATAACGACACGATATTAATATTTGACATTGCCTTTCGTAATATAGAATATTTTTAAGTGACATTGTTCAATCCTGTTTAGTATTTTATTGACCTTATTATGTAAATATTAACGCAATAGACGTCAAAAAACAATACACAAGTTCTCGTAAATTTAAGCTGGCATTACAGTTAGACGAAAGGTTATAATCGCATAAAACTTATATGTCATGATATAAATACAAAAATTCGCAAAACGTACGTATATGGCTCACAGAAAAAAGTATCTAAAAACTTTGGTAGTGCTGCTGCATTGAAATAAAATCCTGGCAGTTTTTTATCTGTGATGCGGAGTTCGGCAGTGGCCTGAAACAACATTGTGATTTATTAACACTAGTTCCAGTTGTAAACAAGATCCATTTCTATTTGAGAGTGCTTTTAGGAGGTACGGATGAAAAATAGCGTCATAATCGTCGGTACTGCTTTTTAGAAAAGATTTTAAAATGAAAATGAAAATTTGTTTCGTCTATCAACATTAAAAGGTTTGTAAATCTAAAATTTTAAGATCTTTTTTTATTAACATAACAATGTTGCTGTAATTTATTCATCGACAGGTTTCAGACCTTTATGTTCAAGTCATGTATAATTATTAATTAGACACCAGGTTCGAGGTAATTATTTATCTCAAGAATTTCTATACCTTTGATGCCGTTTCTTACATTACGTACTAGGTTCTAAAATATAAATTGTCATCCATTGTATACCAAGGTGCAGTGCAAGGATTTTTCCCCTTTACTCTATCTACTTAGATAGACAACAAGGTTTAAGGTTTACAAGGTAAGGTTTTTTAAGGTTTTAGGTTTACAAGCCTTAGCAGTTGCTAAGGCCTGTAAATTGTGCTACATTGTGACCGATTTCGTTTGACCCACGTAATAAAGTGTATTTAAATTGCTCAGCACTTTTACTCCAAGCAATTATAAAACTGGATGAGTACAATTCAGTTGAAAGTGTTGAGAAGATAACCATTTGAACTTCTGCACCCTCGGACCGCAAGTTTCCTAGTATCAAATGTACAAATTCTGGGATTTCTCTAATTATTTCGTAGACCGTTAACTTTCCCTGAATGCGATCTTTGTTGCGTAAGTTTCTAGCTCCATTTTACGACGTAATTTCATTTTACATATTTGAGGCAGCACAAAATCTGCTATTGTATGTAATTAGTCTCCGTAACTCGACTTGGTAATTCCTGCTTCGAGTCAGGACTACGTCAACAAAAAGTTTCCGCTGCGCAAGTATTGCGCTGGTAAGTCATTCATTCTTCAAATTAGACCGTGAATGCATTACGATAGGGGAGCGGAAGGAGGGAGCGGGAGCGATCGGCGGGGGAGGAGCGGGAGCGATCTGGGTTATATTTACTTAGCAATATTAAATAACAAGAATTAACCTTTGAAAAGTTAAATCCTAACTGAAAATAAAAAATTTAACATTAAAATGTAAGAATACGATTTGGAAAAATTAAATCCTCACTGTTTTTTTTTAATGTAACCATTAAATTATTATAATACTAAGAGTTATGAATTCTGTAACGCAACGCAATAATCGATTTGAAAATTATATACCCAAGCATTATCATTGAAGAACACCCTTGATCGTTATTTCTTTCATGCTTGATTTGGTTTTAAAAAATATGACGCAAGTACAATCAATGCGACGACTTTTTCAATGCTTGCGATCTGCTGCGAGAACTCTGAGGGGATAGTAAGAGTCTTACTGTTGTCTTACTTATTTTCTTTTCTTTTATTGAGTACCAATGTCACTGGTATGATAAATATATTTAACTTTACACCTTATATAAGATCAAATTCACTTCGATTACATAAACTCCCGCTTCCACTATCGCTTCTGGCAATGAATACACAACCTTACTTTCGGTAGAACGGTCTCGTATAAATCAAGCTAAGTTCTCGGCATCCGCTACAGTTGAGATTTACGATACATTTGCCTTAAGAGAGCTTTTAATGGACTAACAAAGATGTTCAATGGTAATTTTTATGACAAAAGAAAGAATGCACTTTCATAATAGACTTTTTCTCAACACAACCCAGCAGAGAATTAATAAATGTAATAATCGTTTAGCAGGACGTCTGCAGAACATAAATTTTAAATTACGCTACAGAGCTAAGTTTTGTAGAATTGACAAAATTTTAACACAGATTTTCATTCATTATACATATCATAAACACAAAATGATTTAGCATTTCGGTACGACCTATTATGCTATTCCTAAATTTTATATACCTACCTAATCCAAATAATAAATCACATTAATACGCAATCAAGCCTGGGACGTTTGTCAAAGATTTCGTCGGATTAGGTAACATTTATTTAATCTCTTCGACCTCATTCCGGAACAAATATCGGCTCTGGCGTACTGCCAGTAGGTAGTATCTGCACATGGTTGGATGGTCACCTCTAGCTTAATAATCTAATCTTTGATGTATTTCGAATACAAATTGGGGGTTTTAAACTGGCTATAAAATATAATTCCTACTATAAAATGCTGCGTTATATTATAGGTCCGTTAAGTAGTATTATTTCAAAGCCTTTATTAGTTTACCTACACTTCACTACAGCCTATTAACGTCCCACTGCTGGGCACAGGCCTCCACTCTCACAGGAGAGAGGGAATTAGAGCTTAGACCCTCCACGCTGCTTCAATGCGGGTTGGCAGGCTTTAACGACTATTAACATGTTAGTGATAATATCCGGGACCGACGGCTTAACGTGCTCTCTGAGGCACGGAGGTGAAACACCGCCAATTTCCACCTCCGGGCTGGCACTGAGAATTTCTGAATTGAAAAACCCAATACCAATTTTTTTGCCCGAGCGGGAATTGAACCCAGGTCCTCGTTATCCGCAGTCGACTATGCTAACCGCTAGACCAACGAGGCAGTTAACTACACTTCACTGTCTATTAAATGGTATTAGAGAGGCGTTTTATTCATTTTTAGATTTCTTATTATTTGCTAGATACGATTGCACTTGCCTCTTATTGGTTAATTGGTTGCCATTATTCCACTATTGGCCAAAATCCAAACAAATCCAAAAATTCAACTATAATGAGATTGTAACAATGACTGATGCACTATATTTTAATAATATTAACAGCTACTGATCAATTTACCAGTTACTTTTCGTATTCATGGTCATCCAGTAACTCAAGCTATTTGATCCTGCTATTTAGCACAACATTGGGATTCCCACCACAGATTTGCGAAGACGACAGAGATGATTGACCCAAATGTAACGATCATATCGGTGGGTCAAGTAAGCTTGATTTAAGAGACCGTAGGGCCGATACACATCGCCCCGGTGCGGCACGTCTATGCTTTTGTTGCGAAATGCAGAGGCATTGGGGCTGATTCTGTACAATCTCTAAACCAAACGAAAATGAGACCATTATAAATCTTGCTAACCTTCTCATAATACTCCCTGCGGAAAGGGACAGAACTAGATTTACAGCTGTCGTTTTAGTTTTTTTTTATCCACTACAAGCTAGCCCTTGATTGCGATCTCACCTGATTAAGGGATTATGCAGTCTAAGATGGTAGCGGGCTAACCTGTTAGGAGCATGGCTGTTATATTAAACCCATACCCCTTCGGTTTCTACACGGCATCGTACCGGAACGCTAAATCGCTTGGCGGCATGTCTTTGCCAGTAGGGTGGTAACTAGCCACGGCCGAAGCCTCCCACCAGACCAGACCAGACCAAAATATTTTTGGACTCTATTCCTAATAATTATCTTTAAAATGATATACCGCAACCCTATGTAACGCTATAAAAATATTTTGCTTCGCATTCGCTTCTATGAGAGCCCCCCTGATGAAATAAAGATTTCTATAACTTTTTAAGCCATATTCGGCTGGAGGCCATTGGTTTACATATTATATTTAAATTTGAAGTAATTACGTTCAGTAATTCAAAAGTTATAAGGCTCTGACAGATGGACGGACGGACGGACTGGCGGACAGGTGCAAATTCACTCAAGTAGTCTCAGAGACCTTCGCTTCGCTCGGCCAATAAATCAATAAGAAAATATAATTAGTATTTTAAACAACGACGTGAAATTTTCTTTAGAAAACCTTTACTATCCATTTAGTGGTTGCCTAACAGTCCCGAATGGATTTGGATTCGCATCACGCAATACATTAGCATTAAGTTAGACATGTCTATCTATGTACTACATTGCCTACCTACTGGCAGACCGCCAACTTCAATATGTACCGGGAATGAGGTCAAAGTTTGACTTGACGCAATGTTTGAACGAATTTAATTACATTGATTTAACGTGATCGTGGTGTGCTGCCAGTTGTAATGTTTCAGTTGTTACCTACTGGGGCCAACTGCCAACGCTTAAAGTAATACTTAAGCAATATTACTCAAAATGACAGTTTGATGTCACGTACCTTGACGTTCCTAAAATAAGGATTATAATTCTAAAACACGAACGTCAACAATAATTAAACAATATGTATTGGCCCCAGTTAAGCATTTTAGCGTTCAGGAGGGTTACTACCATCGCTTAAAGCAGTATTACTTCCAAATGTCAGTCTTATGTCACGTACCTTGAAATCTCTAAAATAAGGATTATAATTCAAAAACACTAACATCAACAATATTAAAACAATATAGTTTTAAGCGATGGAAGTATGTTCTCTGGCGTTTATTCCATACAGTAGTAATACATGACATAGACAAAATTGGTCGTGCGGTAAAATTCACAGCTCAATTACCTACTATTGGTGAGATCGCAGTCAAGGGCTAGCTTGTAGTGGATAAAAAAAAACTTAACAATTATTTTTATTCTACAATAAGTTATCACTTGACTATGCTAACTTATTGTAGAATAAAAATATGGTAGGCAAGTGCTGATATGGTCTTAGATGGCAGCAGGCTAATCTAGTATAATGGGATATACTCGTAGCATCGTTAAACCCATACTCCTAATCGGTTTCTACACGGCTTCGTACCAGAACGCTAAATCACTTGATGGTACGTCTTTGCCGGTAGGGTAGTAACTAGCAATAGACGTAGTGTCCCACCAGAAAAAAAAATTGACAAAATTTTGCACAAATACGATTTCGCATCCTGGAGACGGATAAAATATTTTAATAGCTTTTGTCCTGAAATAAAAAACTCCACGTGAATGAAATCATGGGCATCTGTATGTAGCTAGTGGATTATACCAGGTCACATAAATACGAGTATGTTCGATCTAGTATAACCATGGAACTAATAAGTACTACCTACGTAGTACTTATTAGTTCCATGAGTATAACTTACGTCTAGGCATCCCTGAGACTGTAGCTTTGGACGTGCTGTCACTGTCATCCGA
This sequence comes from Erebia aethiops, assembly GCA_923060345.2. NCBI lineage: Eukaryota > Metazoa > Arthropoda > Insecta > Lepidoptera > Nymphalidae > Erebia > Erebia aethiops. Next base: position 13,495,282 of record OV281088.1, on the reverse strand, counting down.
CTCTGAGACTCGGGTTTGAAAACTGGTCTCTGAAACAAAGATCTCTATTAGGTCGTTGCCTATGATTTATTATTGGTGTGGCAGCAGCAGCATAGCCACGGAATCATGCGGCAACGAAAGTTTACAGAGTACCTACCTACACAGTGAAAATTGGCATGTTACCTGTGAAAATGATACGTTTATAGACAAATCCATTCTTAATATTATAAATTTGAAAAGTGTGTCTGTCTTTCTGCTACGCTTTAACAGCTAATCAGTTTTTCAACCGATTTTGATGTATAGAATTGCATGTAGTGTATATGGTTACATTCCGGAAAAGGACATAGGCTACTTTTTATCCTGGAAAATTAATTAATTCGCCTGGCAATCAAAAAACTTAATCCTCGAGGACGAAGTCACAGGCATTTAGTATTCAACAATCACCACCTATGGTATAATACAGAGAGTAACAGCTCTGTGGTAACAGATAAATGTCATTGGTATAAATATAGCTCTGTACAAAATTACTTAATAATATAAGACATTTCAGATATATATATCAGAGTCACAGGCGATGGATCGCGAAATATCTATCTGTAGTTAAGTTATTCCTATCCGTATAATTCTTCTATTACTCTAGTATATGTATTAGAATGTATACTTGTTTTAAAAAGAAAAAATAAGTGTGTGTGTGCAATTCACACACGGCAGAAGTGAAACTTCAAAAAAGTAGCCTACGAGAGAATGATATAAATAAATCTTGTATTCTATCTTATTCTCTCGCAGGCTTATTTTTACATTAAAATGCTAAAATCTAAATATTAAACTTACTATAAAATACATTGAAAACAAATCCTTATATACCTACTAACAAAAAATAATATTAAAACAAAAAATAATATTATATTTAATACTTACTTAGAACAATACAAGTTATCGCTAAACAAATACAAACATGCTATAATAACGAAAAAATACCAATAAATTAATATCCAATACGATGAAACCGCTTTTGGTAACAAAGTAATTCGCAACAATGATCAATCAGTTTTATTTTCAGCGACGGAAAATACGTACCGTTAGAGTTGTTTTATTATAATAGAGGCGGTAAAGTTCCGGAAAACTGCTTAATTTTGACCGGTGAACCAGATAATCAATCGTGTTTTTTTTACTTAATAAATTAGTGCTAAATATGCTTATAATCTCTTGATAATAATATACTTAAGTTTATTATTATAATAATACGTCATAGATGATGATAGAGATAGACTCTTGACCTAGCATAAACTCTATACGTTGGCCAATGGTCTACATGAATTAAGATATTATTTGAATTGGAAATTGTGTAAGAATAACGTAAATAGATACAATTTTATTAAAAAATGATAATATCAGATTCAGTTCCAGCCTAACATCTTTGTCAGCTCACTCAATTGAGCCACTGAGAGTGCTTCTCCACTGGTGTAGACAGGTGACACTTTTGGAACCCTCTTAAAGCTTTAGTTTTAAGATACCATAATTAATTATCACCATCATGCTTTATAAGTTTCGGACGTCAATAAGTGTACAGTGTACCTAAATTGAATAAATTAATATTGATATTGATAACACAGAGATGTAGTAGTAAAATTTACGCGCTATGTATCAATAATTTTATTGGTCTGCTACATAATATGACTTCACCAAGCTCCGTTTCAGGGGTGTTTATAATAACGCCAGTTGAGTTTTGAATCTCTATCTTCTAGTATAGCTCCATGCGATTTACCCAGACTTTGCACGAAAAGCCGAAGTTAAACTAAATAGAACAACGGAGTCATTAATTTTATTAAATTAGATCAAGATTGATGGTGATACAGGATGGCTGGATTCCCTCGTGAAGTATGGGGCCACAAAATCCGGGCCAAAAATCTTAAGCTGCTTTAATTCAATTTTAGCTTTTAATTTTATCGATAACTGGATGATGCCCGCGGCTTCGTCAGCATGGATGTTTTTTGATTCCAGGGGAACTCTTCAATTTTCAGACACAAAATTGCCTGACCTTACCTTTATTTTTAATTCAGGGCATTACCTCTATTTCAACCTGTATTCCAAATTTCAGTCAAATCGGTTCAGTAGTTGTGGCGTGATGGTTACAATCATCAAAATTTACAAACTTAGAAAAAAAACATTCTAACTTTCACAATTACACTTGTTACAATACAGATGTTATATTCAGATGTACATTAACTATAAATTACTGACATGTCTACCATTTCCCAATTCAACTGGACCAAGAAACATGATATTTTACATGCAGCTATATTTGTAAAGTAAATCCCTACTTAGCAATAACGAAATTGTCAGATACATTACTTACTGGGTAGGGTGGGCTCAGATTTCAGTGGGAAACAGATTTATTTATTTATAATTTTCAATATTTAATTTAATATTAAATATTTAGTTCAATATCGAAAAAGAACTTCTAAATATTCATAGAACAAGAATACAATATTTAGTTTTATCAAATTCTTTTTGTACTTATTAGTAATAGAAATAATAACCTTCACCTTAAAATTTTCAAAAAAGCTAGATTAATTAAGAAGTAAACGCTTATTCCGTGGCCAATCGAACTCGTGATAGGATAAACGAAACTTTTGGAATTGCTTTTGTCGACAGCTTTATAAGGGCAGGGTGTATAAAGATTTTATCAATAAATGGTGGCAGTTTACATAATCTGTATGGAAATTAACGAAGAGATAACCAGACGCTACCCAAGCAATTATTACCGTCAAGAAATACAATTCTTCAGTGTCATCCACCCCGCAGGGCAGCTCTGTCTAGTCGACGTCTCCAAGGGAAGATTTGTAGAAAAACGTATTTCTTTTGACTGTGGTAGAAGTAGGTATACGCTGGTTTAAAATACCTAACTTTTTAATTTGCAAGTTTTATTTAAAAATAATACCTATGATGTTGTGATAAGTTAGTATACTAAATATTAATGACTGCGATTTCTCCTGGTAGCAACTGTCAACTAGCAAGCGCAGAAGGAAAGATGGCAGCGGGTTATCTTAGAGGTAGGTATAATAATAAGTATATAATAAGTATTGAACAAGATTTCTCTGGTCTGGTCTGGTGGGAAGCTTCGGCCGTGGCTAGTTACCGCCCTACCGGTAAAGACGTAACGCCAAGCGATTTAGCGTTCCGGTACGATGCCGTGTAGAAACCGACTAGGGGTATGGGTTTAATATAGGTGCCATACCAATAAACAGGTTAGCCCGCTACCACCTTAGACTAGGTACATTATGTAACGACTTACCATCAGGTGAGAAGAGATTGCAGTCAATGGCTAACTTAAAGTGGGATGAAAAAAAAACTCTTTAATAATTTGACATCGCGCGCTAACGTTTTCTCTTTCACATTTATCGTGAACGATGCCAGAATAAATATTACTTTTTGCATGAATAAATTAAAGCAATTGAATGAATGCCTTGCAAATTCAATTATCAGAAGCAAAAGCATAAAATATAGTTGCGAAATTGAGATTTTCGTTTATTTCGTAACTAACAAGAGCTATAATGATGCAAACTGCGTAATAAAAATTTGTTCATGGTAAAGTAATAAAATATTTGTACGGTGTACTTGAAGATATAAATATTGTATTCTTTTCGTTTTTATTTGATTTTGATATCGTCTAGTGAAAGTACGACTTGCCACGACTCATAATTTCAGCCTCTTCCTCTAAGAATGAGAAGGGTTTGGCAATTTGTAGTCCACAGCGCTGGCCAAATACGGATTGGCATTAAACACCTTTGGGAACATTATGAAGAACACTCAATGCAAAGATCCTCACAATGTTTTCTTTCACCATTCTTAAGCGATACATAATAAACTAGCGTCACACATGCAGAAAAGTTAAAAGTGCGTGCGCTAGGGGAATCCCCGACCACCTGACGTGGAGGCCAATGCCATAACTAGGCTATCAGGGCTATATCCGCTTAATAACGCTGGTTAAGCAACGTAAGGCTACGTAAGGACGTAACGTAAGGATGAGTGACAAATTTATGTTCCTTCGTTCCGATGGAAAAACTTTAGGCCTTTCGGACTTAATTTATTTCTTAGTTTCAATTAAAATAAGTTTTAATTAAAATATTTACATAGCCTTGTAACAAAAAAAAAAATATTTTGAAAATAAGTCCATGTTAAATTAAAAAAAAAATATATATAAAGATATTTGATTGCAAATCAAAACACGGACTTTCGACTCCGGTTATAGTCACTTACATCATGATAATATTACGTAGAAATACTTAGCCGAATTGTAAGCGGAAGAATCTGGGAACCTACAGCAACATTAGCTACCTATCCCAAAAAATCAAGGTCTAACCAATGAAGTAAGTAATAATAGAGTTGGTAGGGCGCAGTATTAGAAACTAGCAACACAGAATCCATATTTCCATACTAATATTAGTCTGTCTGTCTGTCTGTTACGCTTTCACAGTCCATCTGTTCAACCGATTCTGATGAAATTTTGGCACAGGGATAGGCTTTTTATCCCGGAAAATTAAGGAGTTCTCCCGGGAATCAAAAAAACTTAAAGCACGCGGACTAAGTCGCGGGCATCATCTAGTAAATAATATCTACTTAGAATTTTCTAATAACTACTCAGAACTTATATTTTCTCACGTAAAAAGTATAAAAGGAATATTCCATTAACATTCTTTATGCACATCAATTATTCGGTAATTATTCCTTAAGCGACCTCATTAATTTAATAGGCGATTTAAATTATTCCGTATAAAAAATATTAAAATAAAATTTTATATTCCTCTCACATTTTAATATGTAAGCTTTCGCAATATATGGAGCGTGGCTCGCAAACCATTTCTGTTATTGTTAATTTAAATAAAATTTCATAGAGATAACGTATACGAGACATGATTACTTTTTGATTTTAACGACCTCCCTGGATTAGTGGTAAATTCTGTCAGACGCCGTGCGCTGTAGTCTTATAAGTGGCAAGTCCCGGGCTCGATCGGCAGAGGTTATTTGGAAATTCATATATTTTTTGAAATTTGTCTCTCGTCTGGACTGGTAGCAGGCTTCGGCCGAGGGTAAATATGCATCTTCCGCTAAAAATGGCCGCTAAACACACAGAATAGCTTTAACGTCCTTCCAACATAATACTTAGCATAGCATACCTTAGCACTTTCTAATAACATAATTCTTTTTGTTTGAAAAATGGTAGCTTCTTCTTCGCTTCTTTCATCCAATGAGCCTCTTAAAAATTCCGTTGGTAATACCTAAGTATATAAGCTTAAGAATTAATTAAAATACACTAAATACTTATGTCCTCATACAATTATATGAGCCTAGTAAGCCATTGATAAAGCTATTACATGTCCTTTGATATACTAAGCCAGGCCACGAACGGGCAAAATTGATTGCTCCATACAAGCGCCACGCATTTACTACTGTAGGCGTAGGCTTTTAGATGCACTCTCCAACTCCAATTACTTGGTATAATAGTATTGATTGAACTAGCGCAGGTGAAGTTTAAGTTTAATTGAAATATAAATATAAATAAACACTTAAACTATGATCTGTGGACAAAATTAAACAGCTTCAGTAAAGCTGTATAATTAATTCATAATAACTTATTTACCTCTATTACATGTATGCTAACATGGTCACACTGAACCAGTTGAGGAAGTAAGTTCTTTTTTATTTTATTTATTCCAATACAAGTTAGCCCTTGACTACGATGGTCAATTCGAAGCTGCAAAGCTTGGAGCATCGGCGCAAAGTTATGAGTTATGTTTCATGCACTTGCACATCAACTAGCATTACGTCTCGCTTTATTAGGACTTGATAAATCCTCCCTCACAGATTTGTGATCAGAATTATTTCATTTTGTTGCAACTCGAAGTTCAAAATATAAAATTTACCATCGGCAGACCGTTACTCATCGAATGTGAATTTTATGAAAATTGTTTGATTGGAAGTAATAAAATCCTAGAATTTAAACAAATAGTACGAAAGTGAAGCTTAATGCTCGTGAAACTTTTAAAAGGTTGGATCAATACTTTGTATAAATTGGTGTCGCATCTTTAAAATGCAATGTTCTATTCTATTTTGGCGCAGTGTGTAGCGCTGTTGCCTTAACGTGCGGAGGTCCTGGGTTCGAACCCCGGCAGGGTCAATTTGGGAATTTATAATTTCTGAATTTTCCTTGGTCTGGTCTGGTGGGAGGCTTCGGCCGTGGCTAGTTACCACTCTACCGGCAAAGATGTACCGCCAAGCGATTTAGCGTACCGGTACGATGTCGTGTAGAAACCGAAGGGGTATGGGTTTAATATAACTGCCATGCCCCTAACAGGTTAGCCCGCTACCATCTTAGACTGCATCATCACTTACCATCAGGTGGGATCGTAGTCAAGGGTTAGCTTGTAGTGGATAAAAAAAAAAACGCCTGCTTCTATCCAACATTTGAAAACAAGATACTTTTGTTCCACTGCGCTTTGGCAATAATTATGATTTACCGAACGAAATTATCAACAATAATATTGAATATTCTATTGCTAAAAGGAAATTTAATATAGCGGCCTGTCCCAGGGTGGATGCAAAGTTTGTACGAGCTATCGACAAGGGATCAAGTTCCTTTGAAATATGAAACCTGACCGCAAATTTATTACTGGACCACCCGCTGGTCCTGCAGTGACTTCGTGCTCTCCAATTATCTGGAACTTGATTGAATTGAGCTATGGACCCTTTGATGTAGTTTCCATTCAACTTGTAATTAAGCTTGGCTTGTACGGAGAGGCTTGAACGTAACCTGTTTAAAGACGTTACTAATACTAGCCGTCTTACCACAAATTAATATTCATATTATGGATCATATTCGGACCTTTTTTTTTATCCACTACAAGCCCTTGCCTACGATCTAACCTTACCAGTGATGATGCAGTCTAATGGTAGCGGGCCAACCTGTTAGGGGCATGCCAGTTATATTAAACCCATACCCCTTCGGTTTCTACACGGCATCGTACCGGAATGCTAAATTGCTTAGCGGCACGTCTTTGCCAGTAATGGTGGTAACTAGCCACGGCCGAAGCCTCCCCACCAGGCCAGACCAGGGAAAATTCAGAAATTATAAATTCCCAAATTGACCCTGCCGGGGATCGAACCCTGGACCTCCGCACGTTAAGGGAACAGCGCTACACACTGCGCCACGGAGGTCGTCAAAATTACCTTTAATTACTTAGATGCTAACGTTTCAAAATTACATTAAACCTATATAATATGTAGTTTGAAACCTATGTGTATGTCTTAAAAAGAAGTATAAAGTATCTGAAAGAAATCAGAAGCTATCCTTATTAAATTAATCATCAGTTATATATCGTCGTCGTCGTCGTCTCAACCTATAGACGTCCACTGCTGGACGAAGGTCTCCTGCATGGATTGCCACAGTTATATATGTTTTTGTATTAATGCAGATACGTAGCAGAAAAGACTGGAATAATGGGAGGTGGAAGAAGATCAGGCATCCAGGTGGTGATGATGAATATGTTTCAGCGACAAAGGGTGCGTCTAGACTCTCTAGACTACGAGGAAGGTGGTATTAGATTCAATAACTCTTCAGAACGCTCTCCCTTGTTGAGTCTCGTTGCAAAACCCGTCCCGGGAAATCTATAATATTTCGGGATAAGAAGAGCTGTATCCTTCCCCGGGATATTCATTTTCACATTCATAATAGTTAGCAGGATTATCTTCTGTCATTGCTGTATGTATTATTTATTCTAGGTATTTCCTTATTACATATTGGTTCATATTATATGAACCAGGAGGACTCGTGCCTTATATTGAACACGAGTTTGAAAAGAGAGTTAGCACATCTCATCATAGCACCCGTGTGGGGTTCGAGGCAATACTGCCTTCCATTAAATACGCAAACAGAAATACGCGAACCGTCAGCCCACTGCAGTATCTATGAGTATAATTGGATGTCACATAGATCTTTACTTACCAGTATCAAATCTTGGTCTGCTAGGCAGTCTGCTTGGCAGGTCTTGGTTCTCCACGTGGTCAAATGTCCTGAATCCCAGCGCGAATTCAGCGTACGGGCTAATCTCGAACATTTCTAGACAAACAGAAAATCTTATCAATATTGCACCCTTCGATCTAAGATCATATCTAGAAGCTCTATTTTTGTATATATTCCACAAAAATCCCTTGACTGCGATCTCACCTGATGGTAAGAGATGATGCAGTCGGAGATGGTAGTGGGCTTACTTGTAAGAGGTCCGGTAGTTATATTAAACGCATTCCTCTATCGGTTTTTACACGGCATCGTACCGGAACGCTAAATTTCACTCCCCAAAAATTTTCATACTCCGGAATGAAAATCGATTCTAAAGAAGGTAAACTCAAATAAACTCCAACAAGAGAACAAAAAGTAACCTAAAGGTAAACAAACAACATAGTATTAGCACCAGTACTATACGTCTGAACTTCAACGAAGTTGAACGAACCGAACTTCTTCGAAGCTGTGCTGTGTAATATGTAAGCTTGTAAAAATGTAACTACCAGTTTATTACCAGAAGTATGAAATTCACTTACCGTTTTTGCCGCTCTTCCTTGGGTGGACGGGGGAAGTGTATATTCTTGGAGTATGCGCGTACCGCTCTTTATGTTCGGATTGCGAAGCCACACTCTCGTTTCGAGATTTTACCTCTTCAGCAATGGAGTGACGATATTGGGACGAGTAATTTTGCCTACATTGGAAAATATGAAATTGTTTTATGAAGGCTACCGAATATATACCTACACACTTTTATTACTTGTCATTTAAGTGGATATGCAATGGAAGATTAATCTATTGAATGTATGAGTGAATCTTACTGTAAAAGGGACGACATTTTTTGACGACAAGGGGGAAATTTTTGACGAGGGAGGTAGCAATTAGCTACTATTTTAGATTTATTCTTGTATCGGAATGCATTCTTAATAATATGGATTGAAAGTATTTCTCACAATAAAGTTATTAACAATTAATTTTCTTTAGAGTTAAACAAATAGTTTCTCACCGATACCTACTTACAACGATTCTCATGACCACAAGGGATCTGTGATACAAGTGTACGTCAGAACGTCAAAAGCTTCGGAAAATCGCATCACTACTCGCAAATCAAAAATTACTTTCCAATTTGTAAATCTATATTTACGAATGGTAATTATAATCGTACATTATATATTACAATATCTATTTTAAAAAAATTGCATAAAAATCAATATATAAAATAATAAATTTGATAAATTTTTATAAACAGATGCGGAAGCACTTTTGTTACAATTTACAAAAGGGTAAATTCAAGAAGAATTCAAATTCAAAAAGTTCAAAAAATCAATTCAAGAAATTTATTTTCGCTTCAAATAAATCTTCATGTTAAATCTTACCTATGTCTTCTAAACAGTATACAAATGAAGGCCAGGAGGCAAATGACAAGGAGAATACTGCTGCAGATTATCACCAACATGTTCAGGTCAAAAAACTCCGACGGTGGACCTATCTCCTCTGCAAAAGAAAACGCTATATTACTACAAGACGATGTCGAAGACCCTGTTGCTACTTTTTGACTCGTCCTCGACCGTCGTGAACCGATAAACGTCCGCGGCTGGAGTCTCTTGTAGGGACTTTTTGTGTGAATTCACGCAGTAAAAAATATCCTATGCCCGTCTTCAAAGTTGAACCGTGAAAAGCTTACAGAACACCTTTTCCGGTTCAATACACATTCACAAATTTATATCTACAGATCGCGCGCGAGTTGAATGCAGAGTAAATGTATGTGTCACCATACATTTACTATGCATTCAACTCGCGCGCGAATTTTAGGCTACCTACGATTTCGTCTATGTGTTTTAGCTTTTTTTAAAGTCTATGTTCGCCCTGGGATTGTAAGATTATCAAATTATCATCAAAATTGGTTTAATGATTGACCGTGAAAACATAACAGATATATAGACATACAGGCACACTTTCGGGTTTCTAACATAATTGTGGATCGAATAATGGATAGCCATATTATGAACCTAATAATAAAATAAATTGGCACTTATAGTGGACTAATTAAACTCATTTCAGTCTGCAGTGGAAAGTCAATAAACTATAGACATTTACCACCTACTTTAACTTTAATTAAGTGCTCGAGGTCTTTTAATATATATTACGACGGCTCTTGTTTGATTTTATGGAATCTTTATAACGGGCTTTGACGTTATGTGTTTTATAGGGCTTTTTTCCATTTTGCGTAATCCTGAGAAACATATAAGGCTTTTGATGTTTTTTTCAGCATGGCTGCGAACGTCACGATTCACGATATATGTTTGTTAAATGTGGTTATAAGTCGTAACATATAGTCCACCACGCTGACCAAGTGCGGATTGGCAGTCTTCACAAATCTCTGAGAACATCACAAACTGGATTCTCTTAGATGCAGGTTGACTCATATAATATATACTTTTTTAAATCGCACATAATCAGAAAAGTTAGAGGTGCTTGCCCGGGGATCAAACCCCGCCATCTGAATAGGTGCCTCTAAACCAACAGTAGGTATATAACGCATGTAAGGTTATTATATTCAGTGGTCGTATAGTCGCTTATTCCCGTGTGGCGCGAAACCGTGGGTCAGTCAGCAGTAGCAGTCAGCTTCCAAAAACGAGCTCGTACACGCCGAAAAACGCTAGTCTGAAACTGCCCTTTGCTGTAAAAATCGTAGCGAGCAGTTTCGGTAAGTATAAAACATAGGTAGTTTAAAGCCAATATATTGCTTCATTAACACGCTTCATCTATCTACTCTAATATTATATGTAATTGGATATGTCTATCACAGGTATCTAGTTTGAAATAAGTAGTTAGTTGTGAAACAAAGTCCAAGAAGTCTATATCGGGAATATTATAATTCTCGTTAGGAGATACCGTGAAAGGGCGTAAATGTCTCTCAGTATTTGACAGACCCCAATTCGGTCTGTAATGATGAAAGTTTTGATGAGATTTCAAACTGTATTGTAATGAATATTAATGATCTTTGACCTGACGTTTTCATTGGTAGGTAATATTTCAGAAATTGTTAGCGAAATATAGATTAGCCTGCGTTCCCTCAGGACAAATAAAAGCGGTGTAAATAATTTTGCATTTAGATTCAAGATTTACTCGTATACCTAATTTAGTTTTTATGTGTAACTCGCGACCCGCCCAGGCTTCGCACGTATGCAATGCTGATACTAAATATACTACAGAATGTCTTTATATACCTTTAATTGAATAAGTATTAATGCGGTATTGCTTAAAATCGCTTCGTAAATAAGCCATTATTTCTCGTAATAAGTAAAGGATAAAAAATGGTTGTGGGTTATCCCTAAGAGATAGACATATACCTACTATTACAGACTTTTTTGTAGACCTTTTTAAGGTGCACAATACTGTAGTACATTATGTTGATCTACGAGTATCTCGTAGGGTTCAGCCAGCGTTTGCATTTTAAGCGCAAAAAAAGTGTTTATTTACGACATCACATTAGAAACCTCTAAAATTATCAGTGTTTCTCTACTATATTATGCATGTATGATACATATAAACCTTTTTCTTGAATCACGCTATCTATTAAAAAAAACCGCATCAAAATCCGTGGCGTAGTTTTAAAGATTTAAGCATACATAGGGTGTTTTATATATAGTATGTATTTAGTTAAGCGAGCTGTATAATCCGAGAATTGACTTGAACTGAATTGAATTGGTGCGTTCAAATTATAGTCACATGTTAAAATGACACCTGAAAATAGAACTACGAAATCATACACAATAATATCTTACGGTTCGCGCGCGAGTTGAATGCAGAGTAAATATATGTGTCACCATACGTTTATTCTGCATTTAACTCGCGCAGTCGATAAAAAAAAATTGAAAACTCTATAACTCTCAACTTATCTGAAAAAACTATACGATTTTATACCCAAGCTGAAAGGATATTCTTACAGAGTTTGAATTCAAATTCAAATGTAAATTCAGCTAAAGTTTTCCAAGTACTATTAAATCGTAGAAATAATCTACCAATACTTCGGTATGGATTCCTACCATGAAGAAAGATGACTAAATTACCAATATTTCGATCTTGGATTACCAGGGCCATATCGTATTTTACTATGTACAGAAATAATAAAACCAAATAAGAAAAGCTTTTTTAAGCATACCAAATTTTTTTTTTTTTTTTTTTTATCCACTACAAGCTAGCCCTTGACTACGATCTCACCTGATGGTAAGTGATGATGCAGTCTAAGATGGTAGCGGGCTAACCTGTTAGGGGCATGGCAGTTATATTAAACCCATACCCCTTAGGTTTCTACACGGCATCGTACCGGAACGCTAAATCGCTTGGCGGCACGTCTTTGCCGGTAGGGTGGTAACTAGCCACGGCCGAAGCCTCCCACCAGGCCAGACCAGGGAAAATTCAGAAATTATAAATTCCCAAATTGACCCTGCCGGGGATCGAACCCAGGACCTCCGCACGTTAAGGCAACAGCGCTACACACTGCGCCACGGAGGTCGTCATTTCACTTCACTTACCTCCATCCATAGTTTTAGTGGCGTATGTGTAAACAGTAGAGGCGGTACCCGCGTCGTTGCTTGCGCTGACTCTCAGTTGATACCAACTGCCCGGCGCAAGAGCACCGACCGCGTATGATGCGGGGATGGACCGGAGGGGAGGTGCTTGGTAGTGACTGTCAACGTAGCCCCAACCTAGGCTGAGGTCCATTGCCTACCAGAAAAATGACATAGATTACAAAATTGTCACCAAATTTTGACCAGTCACGTGATCTATCAGTGCAGTCAGAAAGCACGATCAAAGAGTTCTAAACCGGATCTCCTAGTCACGTGATTAAAAGGCTATTGGTCGCGTGATACTCCAGAGTACGAAAGCCTTAGCAAAGATAGTAGCTTATGATTTTGTACACCTACGTAATAAATATAGTTGAATGCAGAACGTATGTATGTGTCACAATACATAAGCTCTGCATTCAACTCGTGTGCGATCTGTAGTCTGTTAATCAAAAAAATCGACATTAAAATCGTCGACAGGGATTTGTATCTTATAACTATAGGTACATAAAGTAATTTAAGAAAGTAAGTAATCAATGGTTAAGACGTGTTTTGATGTTATTAAATTCTACTATTCTACTAAATTAATACGATACCGAATATTGCATGTCCAATAAAATACAATATCCGTCCAATAAGTAGCTTATCTAGCCGCTTACCGCCAAATTTTCCGCGCGGTGCCAGAAACTGCTGCCAAGAAGGCGGTATTCGACGTCCCATTTGGTGACGTCACACCCTCCGTCGTCCCACCCGCTCAGTTGGATGTAGATGTGGGACGCGTTGCTCCAGAGCCAGTCGGTTGTTGGCGGTGATACCGGTGCTATTAGGTAAAGGATGTATCTATAGAATTGGTAGAATTTGGAGATTTTAACTATGAAGAGTACCTACACAAAAACCTTTATACCATAGACAGATATATAGTGAGACTCAGTACCGAGTCTAGCTTTTTACGAAATGGCAGGGTAACTTAGTTATTGGAAAGAAAGAAAACATTAATCTATGGATCGCCCTTTACTTGGTAGCATTGCTCAAAGAATTTATGATTTGAAATGAGCTTACGTAAGCTTATTTGACGTGTTGCTGTATGCTGGTAACTTAGACTAAGTTGCCAGGCGGTACCTCTACTCAAGATACCTCTTGTCATTGGTCAGACTTCTTGCCTGATTCCGTCTCCTTCTTTCCAGGTCAGGTAGCAAATTACTAAGAAAAATATGCTTCTTACCTCCCCCTAAAGTAGTAACGTCGATATGCGCTGGCACAGAAGTTCCAATGCTGTCGGTAGCGGTCACCCGAATAGAGTACTTTGTGCCACATTTGAGCCCAGCAAGGACTTGTTGCTGTATCCCTGGTAACTTATTATCTCTGGCCATTGGCCACGCTTCTTGCCATAGCCCGTCTTCTTCCCTCCAGGTTAGGTTATAAACTATTAAAGTTCAATATTATTTAAATCTATTTGTGTAATTTTAACTTTTAAACTATCGTGAGTGATATTCATTTTAACTATACATAACCACCGGTTAAAGCTTAGTTATCCTCGTAGCCCTTAACATAAGTTTACTATTATTATGACAATTATTCCACTACATTCTACTAAATTCAACTACTGACGTACGAAAAGTAGGCAGTACTGTACCCAAATAATGTTATTAAATGAATGATTAAGTGGCGTTTTACTTTGAACTTTAGAGAAAGGCTCTATAAAATACTTCGACAAGCCTATACGTACGTAAGTATACATTTTAAAAAGGAGTCTATAATAAGTCTTAAATAATTAAAACATTTTTAAAAACAATCTTGTCCGCCATACTGGATTTAGAATGACGTCACTTATCTAGCCATGCATTGCCATCCAAATTGGACGTGTGTGCAAAAATTCCGCTGTCTGGTAACTGCTTTTTCAGTTGCAAAATTTGACCTGAACAAACCCAAAAATATTGCAAAATAAATAAAAGCTTGTAAAAAGCTCAATTTATTTTCCGTATTAACAGCTCACTTATTGATCCCATATTCCTTTGATTCATTATCAGGGCTTTTTCGTACCCTTCGGCGATAATGGAATCCTCATGTGAAAAGGCCCTTAGCCCTAGAGGGGCTTCTAAGGGTTGAGCCACTTATGGTAGAACTTTGACTGAACAAACTACTTATGAAAGTCTTGGCCCATGTCAAAGAGTCGTGCATTGTTCTTATATATTAATACTGATAGCACAACGTACAAATTTATGTATAAATTGTAATTGTTAGGTATATTGCTTTAGGCTGTGCATAGTCTAACTACAAGAAAAATTAATTTAATAATAATAATTGTATAATAATCGGAATTATATCGCATATTTTACAGGTCAAATAGAGTCCAATTCTACCTGGACTACCAAGGCCCTATTTTCTTTGTTACTAAGATGGCGATATCAGTTTTCACAGAAAAAGCAAAAGCCATATAATTTACATAATATAATTAAGTACAGCGCTTAGCTTATAGAGTTTTATAGGCGCAACGCACGAGAGAGACAACGAGTGTAGATTCAAGGCGAGGCGTCTTTCTTGATTAAACTTTATTCACGACACCTGAGTGCGATGGAGTCCTGTGTATATTTTTTCAGAAGATATACCTACAAATTTCAGTATGACAAAGTGCATAAAGCTGAGTAAAGTTGTAATCAAAAAGTCTCTTAGGTACTATTCCGTACTCTATTCGCTCTAGTCTATCTGCGCTGGCCCTTATGCTACCTGTATTTACAAAGTTTGAATTTAACGTGAAGTATGCATGATTGAAACACATCATTCCATTACTACTGTTGAAGCAAGAGAATTCTAGATAATATGTTCAAACAAGTATGACGTAATAAGTATACTCGTAACATAATTTTAACCATAAAGCTTCGAATAACAATATCTGCTCGCAGCCATACAGGCATTGTATAACCATACAGATAATTAGCTTACAAATGAGCTAATCAAGCATCCAGGTCAAATAGTCACTTACCGATGCCATATCCCAGTGTATCATTAGCTGTCCTTATTTCATCCCATTCAACGACAATAGAATCCTTGTATGGGGTCGCTCTAAGAGATGGTGGGTCGGGTAAAGGTAGAACCTTCACTGAGTAGACGACAGAGTCTGATCCGTACAAATTCTTTGCTAGACACGTGTAGTTCCCGCTGAGAGATTGATCGATACCTAAAAAAAATTTAATTATTATCAACTAGTTAATAATATATTAAATAGCACTTATCATATCAGCTGTACCAGAGACGCAGCAGAATACTAAAGCTGTAGTATAAACACTAATTTTAAGGTAATTAAAGGCATACTGGATTTTTTAATTTTTAGGTTGTGACACAGAAGACAAGTTTTTTTAAAAACACGACGTACTAACTAAGCTCAACGTTACCAGCTAGGTATTGGAGAAAAGTTAACTAAGAGTTTAAACCTATAATAATCAATGTAATAATTAGGTATGTAGGTTCTCGTTTTATTCTGGCTGTTGGTTTAAAGCAATAAAGCCGCATAACACCGCATACATTAGTTTTAAGTTCATTGTTGTTCTTGACTTTAATTCAATAAAAAATATATTAATCTATTTGTTACGCTGCCGGACTCCCTAACGAAACGTGCCGCGAATAACAGAGGCCCGATTGTCTAATTGTAATAATTTTTCAGCTTAAAACGTATTACTCGAACTGTTTAAGGAGTTCATACATGCTTTTTGACGTGCAAGCATCGATGAACTCCTTAAACAGGTCGAATTAAACGTTTGATTACGATTTCCTGACACAATCGGGGGGCAGATTCCCATGTGAATCCGTCAACCTGGAAGATAAGTGCTTTTCGCTAACCTCCTCGTAATTTCGGTGCGAACAGACATGTTTTTTTTTATTATATACATTTTCTTTATACATTGTTACCAACCACCTGTTATACCGATTAATTATACAGTTTTACACCAAAAGAAGTTCATTATTCCAAACCTGCTTCGGAATAGTCGCCTTATGTATCTTATTTACATTTAAAACAATGCGCTTTGTTACAATGATTACTTTGACTGAATTAGATCCGTCTATCCTATTGACTGCAATAGGATAGACGGATCTAATTTCATGACTGGATGAACCGATTGGCTTCAGCACTAATCGGTTAATCCGTCGTGTAATTCGCGACTTGAGTTTTTATTTTATTTTATCTACTAAATAAAATTATTTTTTAGTATTATTTTCTTCACAAGTGTGTTGAAAAACGTCGTATGATACACGTGTGTATTGATGATTACCGTCCTCGGCTATCTTAAGACTGAGGGTCTTAAGATAGCCGAGGACGTTATGTTATATCATCAACATTACACACTCGTACCATATACTCGTACCATCCTACATTAGTACTATCAGATAAATGGTTTAATTTACACCACCTATGTAATTATGTGTTGCATGTACCATATTCTTGCATAAGTATGATTTTATCAAACAAGTTACATTTTGAACAAAAAAAAAATCGAAATCAGTTGATACACAAATAAACGTTATTATAAAATATATAAACCCTCTGTTTGCGTCAGGGGTTTGAAAAGAATAACAAGACAGTGTAAACGACTTACTTTTAATGAGCAAGCTGTCATCCTTATTCCTGGTGAAGCGGGGATGGTGTGTGATGATGTTATGGTTGTGGTACCACACGGTGCGTGGTGGTGGTGACCCCACGCTCCGGCACGCGAGCAGTAAGGCGCGTCGCACCGCCACGCGCACGTCACCACCGAGGGACCACACGCCTGCTACCACTAAAACAGTATCAGGATATGAGTTTTCTTTTTTAAAACCACTACTAGTTAGCCCTTGACTGCGATCTCACATGAAGTTAAGTGATGTAGTCTAAGATGGTAGCGGGCTAACCTGTTAGGAGCATGGGGGTTATATTAAACCTATTCCCCTATTCGGTTCTACACGGCATCGTAGCGGAACGCTAAATCGCTTGGCGGCACGTCTCTGCCGGTAGGGTGGTAACTAGCCAGAGCCAAAGCCTCCCACCAGGCTAGACCAGGGAAAATTCAGAAATTATAAATTCCCAAATTGACCCTGCCGGGGATCGAGCCCGGGACCTCCGCACTTTTAGACAACAGCGCTCAACACTGTGCCACGGAGGTCGTTAAAACGTCGTCGTTTAGGGAGCAACATGTGTTCGATGATAAACAAGGAACCAGAAGCTTCATTTACACCACTGGTACAACTAGGGCTAGCAGCATACGATACAAACATTGGCCAAAGAATAAGTTTGGGTTTGAGGATTTAGCGATTAAAGAATTTAGTTTTTAATTTGAACTTAAGTTTATTTTGTAGTCAAGTTTTAATGGGGTATAGGTAGGTATTGTTATTTAAGAATTTAGTTTTATTAGATAGATAGATAGATACATATACTGTTTATTGCACACACTTAAAACAAAAACAAAAAGGTCAAAAGATAAAACAGTAGGGTGCAAAAGCGGTCTTATTGCTAAAAGCCTAAAGCAATATCTTCCAGACAACCTTTGGGGAGAGGAGATTATCAAACAAGAGCGCGGGGTAGTGCAACATCTAAACACAAAAATATATAGTAAATATACACACATAGATGCATATATAGATTATTAACATATTATTACATAGATTTAATAATACTTAGTAGGGAATATTATGGCTTTCTTTCTGGCTGCCAGACTTTCACTGCTTTTGAGAGAATGTGCTACAAAGATAACTCATATCTCGGAGTCGATCTAACTTCAGTTGGGAGTGCTTAAAAGATAAAAGTGAATTCGCACCTTCTAGACAAGCAAGTATACTGCATAGTGGATTTTATTTTTACAAAGTATTTTATCGATATTTTTGTAAAGTAGGGTACCACTTTACAAGAATCTCGATAAAACTCTGCAAAAGAATATTAATCACGGACCGTTTCAATATGCAAGAAGTTGTGAAAGTTTACAATTGTAGAATGTATTTTTAATTTTTTATCGTCCCTTTTAAAAGCATTTTTCACTAGAAAAAGTGGAGTGGTGCGGGCGTGTTGAGAGCCTTACGTAAAATGAAAAGTTTTAAATCATTGAACGGCGCGTTGGTAGGTATCTGTTTAATGAAAAAGAGAATATTCATTACGTCTGATATTGTAAACTATATTTATTAAATTAATAAATAGTACATATTTTTTTAGAGGCGGCAATATCCCAAACAAGAATATTGTAACACTGTGCCGATTTCACCAACTCCGCGGTAAGTTTAACAGAGGATTAAAATTGATGTTTTGACAGATGTTATACGGATAGACAAACTGACAGACTTTCACATTATTAAACTTTTTAAGTATGGAAGTACGGCTTTCAGAATAGGTACTATTTTAGGTCTAACCTAAGTATATACGATATGCTGTGTATGTCTGTCTGATTAGTTTAAGATGATGAGATTACGGATGAATGCAATATTATTAAAGAAACGTACGTACGCCCTCGGCTTTATTAGCCCATAGGCTAGAATCTAGCCGCTAGATGGTAGTATACAATAAAGTTGCCATTATATTGTAATTCTTTAGCAAATAGGGAATACCGTCAGTGGATTCCGTCATACCTTGCTCCAAAATACAAATCCGCCACCCATAACCGCACGGCTCAATGTTGCAAGACAGATTGCCGAGAAACAGAAATAGACAGAAAAAAAAAAATTATATTGTAATGGAACTTTATGGTAAGGAAAATAAAAATGTCCTCGGCTTTGCCCTCGTGATAGTTTCGAAAAACTACCCCTCATTCGATACCTCACAGGCAACCTCAAGGCAAATTTTCAGCTTTTTAGCTTAGGTTTGGTTAGGCGTTGATGAGTAAGTTAGTGAGTGACTTAGACGTTTTATATTAAAATATTATTAAAAGGAAACTCGATTAATGGACTTTAATTTAGCATTTCGCACAAAACTTGTATTCTATCTCATTCTCTCGCAGGATAAATCCTAATTAGATATGTTTGTCTCTATGTCGCTTTTTCGTTTCGTTGAATTTTCAAATCTCAACGATTCTAAAGAAGTTTCATTAAAAAAAACTAAAATTAAAAACTCAGGACGCAAATATTGGCTCATTTAAACTTACCTCGTTGCGAAGGCGTGTTAGTGACCCGTCGGCTCTCAGGGCCCTCTCCCACGGTGGTGCTTGCAGTAACCCAGACATCGTACTGCCGCCCTTCGTACAGGCCCTTCAGCTCCAGACTCTGGGTTTGCTCATATGGCTCCGTGTCTGTCTCCACGTCTACTCGATGAATTTGGGGACCATCGTTGCTGTTATAGAAAACTAGACGTCATAGTATCTTTTTTATGTGAAAACTTATTTAGGCGCGTTGAGCACCTTTTGGTAGGGGGTAAAAATGTAGATTCGCGTGACCGACATGCTCGCGAACATATTAATATACTCTATTCGAAATTAAACTTTAATACCTTATTGTTAAGGTTTATATTTAAATAAATATAATTTAAAAAACAATAAAAACACAAAAAGGATTTTTTTTAAAATAAATCACAATTTTCCAAAAAAAATATCAGACTATCATCAGATAGTCTGATCAGGCGGATCGGGCTGATGCCCGTGACTTCATCCGCGTGATTATAATATATTTTGGGATTTACGATTTAGAATCCCGTGGTATTACTGGTTTTATTTTTATTCCACAAGTTAGCCCTTGACTGCGATCTCACCCGATGGTAAGTGATAATGCAGTTTAAGATGGTAGCGGGCTAACCTATCAGTTATATTAGACTCATACCCCTAGTCGGTTTTTACACGACATCGTACCGGAATGCTAAATCGTTTGGCGGTATAACTAGGCACGGCCGAAGCCTCCCACCAGACCTGACCAGACAAAATTCAGAAATTATAAATTCCCAAACTGACCCTGCCGGGAATCGAACCCGGACCTCCCACGTTAAGACAACAGGGATCAACACTGCGCCTGGGTCGTCAATCTGAGTTTGAAATAATATAGGCTAATAATTATCCACTGATTAATTTAATTCGCCCAAAACTTTCAACCACGGTGCGATGCTCTATTGTTATATCGTCAGTATAAACAGAGTGAAACTGTGGTATTAAGGTCTTAACCAACTGCAGATGTACGGCGCGGCGCGACACGTAGCGACAAATATTATTTGTAAGTGTTTGTATGGAGCTGGGCCCACTTAAGTGACGCGGCACAGAGATGCCCTGGGATATAATAATTGTACAAAGAATACCTGCCGCTACGTGCCCTACAGCGCCACGACTCTGTAGTGGGACAAGACCTGTAGCAAGCCTTCTCGACGCATCGCAAGAACTTGCGACATAATTCGCTTTGCAAGATACGAGTAGTTCGGTTAATTCCTGTGGGTCATTCAGACCATGTGATTCATGAGACGGCGAGATGCTTTGAGGGGCAAAATTTGGATCGCGGTTTTGAGCTTAGGTCCTATCACATAAATTCTCAGTTAGTAGTAATATTGCAGCTATCTGTGCAAGGCATGGGCTATTTTCGTTCACCAAAGCTTATTATTACACCCCTAGGTTGATTAAAATAAAAGATACACAAAGATATTAATTGAAAAAGGAAAGTAATAAAACTAGATTTCTTTGCTTGGCGGATTTTAGATCTTTTTGCTGTAGAAGAGGTGATTTCCACTTAGGATGATAAAATAGGTAAGTTAGAGTAAAACAACCTGAATATCAAAATTCAGTGTCAAATCGCAGGTAGATTATTTGAGGACCGCTCCTAACGAGGAAAATGAAAATAAAATTGGACAAAGTTACACGTGCGGAATTTATGTGATTTTGCAGATCAGTTAACACGAGGATTTCGACCTTTACGGTAATCGGTAAAACTTAATATTTGGTTATTATTACAAAAAAAGACTTTTATGTCTGGGCTGTATTAACTTTACTCAGATCTTTTAGCATTTAGGTAAGTAAGGGAAAAATACGCAAAATAAAATAAAATTGACAGTCAGAGGGACTGCGGATAGAAGTGAAAACGATTTTTTAAAATTAATAATAATAAAAATATTTAAAATATAAACCTTAAAACTAAGGCCTTAAAGTTTAATTACGAAAGCACTATATTTATACTTAAGACCATGGTGTCGCGTGACCGACACCGTTCCATATTTTTACCCCCTACCAAAAAGTGCTCAACGCGCCTAAAGAAGTTTTCACTTCAACAATAATAATGTCCTGAAGTGGAATTCTGTAAAGGAAGATTTTATTCCAATTATTTGACGGATTAATTTTGCCAATTAATTAATCTGTATTATAGTGATCTATACCGTCTGATGACGGTTATCAATAAATTGAGCTTTTTTAAAAGTAGTACTAAATTCAAAAGTAGAATCTTTTCGTCTTTATTTTATGTAGGGCAACAGCTTGTGCCTCATAATTATGCTAAGACATAACTCTACCACCAATATGGAAACCAAATTCTACTGAGAAGAGTATCAGTGGCGAATAGCACAAAATTATGCTCGAGGTGCATTTACCAAGAAAGGCATACTTCAAGAAAATGATAACACTGAAAAGACCAATTATTTGCAAAAATAAAAGCTATTAGACGTACAAAAATAAATCTTGGATACATTATTTGGCCGTGGGTTATTTTATTATTATTGGGACATCAAATCCGGGATTTTATTCCATATAATTGTGATGGAAAACCGAAAGATTCAGTTAGAATTTTCTTTATTTTATTTCATCCCTTATAAGTCAAATAAAATGTTACCATTTTATTTGACTTATAAGGGATGAAATAAAATAAAGAAATAAAGAAACTCGGCAGAGATAATTAAGACGCAGTTAATTTGAACAGCCCTAAGTATCATAGAGTTCTTAATTATTAAAGTACTTAGGGCCTACTCAGTTATTTGAACTCAAATTCCATAAATTAGGGTTGTACAGAAATTTAGCTCAGGTATACCAATATTTATCTTAATATGTAATTTTAGAAAATTTCCTGCCGTGTTAGCATAATTAGCATCTTTGCCTAAATTAAGACATCCTTCCACTGAAATGGAGTGGGCAGACTAATCGAATAAATTTAGATGTCGCGATTATTTTATCACGTCATCTCTAGAAAATCTAATTGGTCGAATGGATAAATTAACATCATCATCGCGCTTCAGTGGACAGGCACCTCACCAAAGCGCTGCTTAAGTAAATTTTACGAACCGACGATACCATGACGAGACGATGTTACGAGGGCTAACTTGTAGTAAAATTTAATATTAAATAAATATAAAAAAAAACCGCCTTCAAAAACTAAAAAGCAAAAAATAATTGGATATATTTACATATTATTATTTCTACCCACTATGTAGAAGTCGGGCGAGCCTTGCGCCAACTTTGCTTATCCTTGTTATACCCGCCCGACTTCAACATAGTGGGTAGAAATAATAATATGTAAATATATCCAATTATTTTTTGCTTTTTAGTTTTTGAAGGCGGTTTTTTTTATATTTAAAAATAATTTTATTGTTTGCTTTTTAGTGCTGTAAATATAGAAAAAAAAAATAGGTTCTCGAAAGTTAGTCAGAACTGTACCTAATAACTATTTGGGTTCCTGTCCTTATAAAATTTAAGTTACTTTGATTTCCCCAGGATTCCATCATCAGACCTAATGACCATGGGACCTCCTGGAAAGTATACCCTTTCAAAAAAAAAAGAATTTTCCAAATCGGTCCAGGCGTAAGAATCGTCGAGTAATCGGGGAATATCTGTCTTCGAAGATCTCGGGGAACATCTGTCTTCGAAGATCTTCATCAGATCTTCACCAAATTTATATTGGACCACCTTTGAAGTATACCCTTTCAAACAAAAAAAGAATTTTCAAAATCGGTCCAGGCGTCTTCGAGTAATCGGGGAACATACATAAAAAATAAAAAAAATAAAAAAAAAAGATTCCGATGAATTGAGAACCTCCTCCTTTTTTTGAAGTCGGTTAAAAAACACCACGAAACAACTTGCAGGCTAACTTTCTATTAATAACGGAAAAGCTGCATTACATACCTAATCATTACTATACAATCTCAATAATTATTGTTGTGAGAAATCCACAGGTGACCGGAAGGTTGGATATAGTTGGAAGTTATATACTTAGCTATTCAGCAGCTGGCGTTGCGTTTTGTGTTGCTGGTTCCAATGATTTCTAAGACGATATTTTTAACCCGCGACGCAAAAAGAGAGGTGTGTTATAAGTTTAACGTGTCTGTTTGTGTATCTGTCTGTGGTATCGTAGCGCCCAAACGAATGAACCGAATTTTGCACAGTTTTTTTTTGTGTCATATATAATTTTATATTATTATGTTTCATGAAAATCTGTTCATCCGTCTGAAGGTCATCAGCTTTTTCCTTAATCTGTTACGTCCATATTATGTCGGGGGTTGTTTTAAATTTGTAGTTTATACTTGTTGAATTTTAGTTTTTGATTAAGATTTAGAGTGTTAATTTTGTGGTATAATTATGTAGTTTATACATTTGGTCATTTTAGTAGGAACTTTTACGTTCTTATTATCGTAGGGGACGTTATAATGCCCATAAAAGGTAATTGCAATCGTTACACGTAGCCCTTAGCAACCTTAAAATAGAGTGGGTGTTAATTGTTCTGAGAAGCATCTTTATAAAAATAAACTTACCTAGCTGTGGGCTTACAGTATACTGTGTAGTGTAGGAGCCGACCGTTTGGTTGTTTCGGCTTCTTCCAGCTGACGAGGAGAGCCGTCGACGACTGGGATACTAGTTTTATTTCTGCAGGTGCTTCCGGTACTGTGTGATAGAAATATTGTATCAAGACACTTATCTAATATCTATGTAGTATGTACATAATATAATTTATATTCTGTACTTGAACAACACATACTAAAATTAGATAAATATTATAAGGAGACGAAATTATTTAATTTTTAATGAGCTTCAGTATTTTTAACAGAACTTCACATTGATGTCAATAGATGGCGCCGCGAGGTCTCAGTTCGGAGCGAACCACTAGTATTATAGACGCCAAATTGGGTATGTCTGTCTGTTTGTTTCCTACGTTTTCACAGTCCATCTGTTTAACCGATTTTGACGAAACTAAGTACAGAAATAGGTAGGGTAGGTAGGTAGGTGTATCCCAGGGAAGAATAAAAGCGCTTTATCTTAGAAAGTTAAAGAGTAACCATAAGGGTTTTCGAAAACCTCGAAAAATTTAGCTAAGAACATGGGTCAATCTAGGCTTAAGACCGATACTTGAGATCTGCTTTATTTTCGGAACTCGGTCAAAAGAGAACCTCACTCATCTTATAATTATGTGGATTTTGGACATTTTGATTTCATCTTGAATTTCTATCTATGATGTAGTGTACGTTATAGATAGAAATAACAAAGGATTTTCAGAAATTCAAATAAGATTTGATTCCAGAAAGAATAAAACTCTAACTGCAAGACAAATAAGATAGTTTATAAGATAAAACAGATTTAACCCTTCGTGAATCAAGTGGAAAAAGGTTCTCTTGTTCCTGTGCCTATTTTATCTTTTTCTTGAACAAACATTGGTTCAATATAACTTTAGTTACATTACGTACCTACCTACGTATCTTTATAGGTACTTAAAGACGAGTGCTAGACTTAAGTTATAAGTAAGGTTTTATTTAACACTTTAATTTTATGCGGTCACATTAAATTTTGCGCCTTACTTTTGTAAATAAAGCTCATTTATAAAAAGGAATTTAATAAGTTACTTTATTAAAATCTTTAAACTATAGCTAATAATGACGTAGTTTATGGAAAGCAAAAGAATACATTTTCAGTCTCCAGCTTCCATCTCAAAGTTTTGTGTGAGAAACGAAGTGGCAAAGTTGGAACTTTTCTTAAGTACCGACTCGTACATGAGAGATAAAGTTTATGTGACAATATTTAATGCCATTATTTTTCTCGGTCCCTTAGAACGCCTGTTGTTCTCTAAGGGTTAATAAGTTTTTGTTTGAATAGAACGTACAATTACTAAGTAAGTTTTCTAAGCAAACTTAATTACTAATTACAGAATACAGAGAAAATGAAAGCCAAACAAAGTATAATTACGCACTTAGTAAACAAACTAAGTAAATTATGATCGACGAACAATGAAATTCGCTGAAACACTTTGTTAGAACTAAACAATGTAATTTGGAACGAAATATTGTAGCTAAATAAAGCTTTTGGTACACAACTCACGTCTTGATAAGATTAAACTAAAAAAAATTACCGTAGTAAATATTCTAAGCATATGTGTTATAATAGTCCAAAGCCGATGTGCGGGCGCATCGCGATTGGCCTAGGCAAACCTCAGAAATGCCCAGAACACTCGGTCCAAAGTTAAAACTTCGGCTTTTGCCGAGCGAGGTTTCAGGCTACTTGAGAAGTGCCCGAATTTTCAGTCCAAAGCCGAAACATAGTTTTGTCAATTCGGCTTTGGACTTGGCAATCCTGTTTCATTGATAATATAGGTTTTAGAATTTGCATAAAGCTCTAGTATTGAAACTTTAATGTTTATCGTTATTAACATTTCATAACTTAATACGTCAGCGTAAGTATTTTGTCTGTCTTGTGATTCTAATGTCTTTAAATATTTTTGAAAACATAATTATTATCGCATATTACTAGTTGACTAGTAAGCTAGTAAGAAGACTTTGAACTGCAGATACAGTCATAATTTGCATGCTCATCCAAAACAGTGTATTTGTGGAGCATTTTAAAAACACTTAAACTAAGTTTTAATTGCTTTGGCTTTGGAACACGACACAACACAATCAAGTAATGTGTTTGCACCTTTCTAGATTATTTTTACACATGAACAGATTTCAGTGTGTCCTAAGCCTTACATAACAATAGCCTTACCGTCTTGTAGCGTAGAGCAAACAATAGGGAAGGAGAATGGCCCGGTGCCGTAGTTAGAGAAGCCGGCCACTTTGACCGTGTAGTTCGTGTACTTGAGGAGTCCTTGCAAGCGTAGTTCAGTCACTAGGGATGTGGCGTTGAGCCATTGACGTCCTAGGAACAACATACTGGGTGTGTGTTATAATGAACGAGAACTTACAAAAGCTACCGTTTCTTAGAAGAGCGGTGACACTATAAATATTGATCTTAGTGTAGCGGCGAATGCTGTCACTGAAACCTTGTTTATAATAGAGGTCTCAGTATCAAACTCTGTTCTTAAGGAAACCATGCAGTTGTTGCATATGATAATAGACAAGTTTTCAGTGATAGCACTCTACTGTTAGCATTATTAGTGTTTGTCATTATATCTCATGAAACAGGAATTAATTTGACTCGTTTCATGTCATTAGATTTAATCTGAGGATTCGGACGCCATTTTGAAAATGGTTAGTATAAGTGCGAGTGTTTTCACGATGGAAATTCAGTCGGCAGACTGCGATTATTGAATACTATTGTGTTTAGATCGCTTGATTTAGTGCTTACCGATAGCAATCGTGGCCGGATCAAATGAATATTTTTTTTAAGTATAGCCAACTTTTATCTAATTACATTAAATCACTCTTGGAACATCTACACGTTCAATCATTTACTCGTGCAAGTTCCAAATGAGAGGACAAATATATTAAAAGTGTTTCATTAATACCTACTTCTGGTTTGTCTCTTACACTACATTGCAACCGCTTTACTAGTAAGCCCATTGAAATAGAAAGGTACTAAAAAAATTCTACATCAATGAGTAAGCCCTAGCTTTGGAACATGATGTGGTAGATTTATTCAACTATTCATAAGCACTTGTAAAAAGTCTATTTGAATAAAAAACATTTGAATTTTGAATTTTGATGAAAATTTAAGAATGTGGCGAACGCTACGAGTGAACTGCTAAAGTATCCCTGTCGCCTCAGATTAATAAACTAAAATTATTATGATTTACTTTGAGATTATTATTTGTTTTACAGTTTTTTTTTAGTTTTATAATCTGTAATTTTAGTTTAGTTTAAATGAAGATTTTTAGATTTTTTAGATATAAAAAATCTAAAAATTACCAATACTTGGAAAGTATTTGAAAATAGAAAATTATCGAAAAGGAATTCAAAACTTTCACAGATAATATTATTGAGTGCGTTAAAGTTCTTTTGGTAGACAACTATTGTTAAACTTTAAACGGTTATGGAATATTTAACAAGTTCTGTACTTACTCCGGTTTTCGGAATTCGAACTTTTAACAGTTATTGAAGGAAACTTTTGTGAAGTATCTAATTAAAATTAAGACATCGTAATTTGACTCAGTGTCTTGTATTTTAAAATTCTTCGTAAATCGTATTATTGACCGAGCGAAGTGCGATAGTGCGAAGCGATATCCTGTACTTGAACAACAAATACTAAAATTAGATAAATATTGTAAGGAAACAGAATTATTTAATTTTTAATGAGCTTCAGTATTTTTAACAGAACTTCACATTTATGTCAATAGATGGCGCCGCGAGGTCGCTGCCTCCCGGACCATTATAATTAAGTTTACATAATATAAACGGCCGTCATGAAAGTTATTCAAAGTTATACCTTTGATGATGTTGTGATAAAAGTCAATGAATGAATGATTTGACTTCATACTAGAATCAGAAATAAATCTGTTTTTATAAATGAGCTAACTATTTGACCGAGCGAAGCGAAGGTCTCTGAGTCTACTTGAGTGAATTTGCACTTGTCCGTCCGTCCGTCCGTCAGTCCGTCCGTCCGTCCGTCTGTCAGAGCATTATAACTTCTGAAGTACTGAACGTAATTACTTCAGATTTAAATATAATATGTAAATCAATGGCCTCTAGTTAGTTACTAGTTATACAAAACATAAAAATACACGATACATACACATTAGATCTGTACTAGGACTATATATTAAAATTGTCCAAGTTAAATATTTGATTTGACCAAAAAGTAATATAAATTCAGTTAATCTATTTAGTTAAAATTACTTAGCACAACTACTATAAAGTACTAGGCTTAAATAGGTTGTAAAGATGTTGGTATTCGTCACCTTGAGCTGCATAAAGTACTGAATATCCTATAAGAGCACCGGCTTGCTTGTAAGGTGGTATGGGCTGCCAGCTGACTCGAAGAGCTGTTGAAGTTACTCCTCCACATTCCACTGAAGACGGTCCTTCTTCCGGTGCTATAAGAAAACAGATACTTAACAGAGGTCAAAATACCGTGAGGATCAAAATAAGTGGCATAATATTCAAACACTGCAAAAGCTCGTGCTTATGTATTAATTGTGGATTACATAAATCTAATACTTTGTGACATAAAAACTTACATCGCTTTTTCCTGAAAAGATACACAAGTTTAGTAATGTAAGAAAAAGTAACATAAGTAATATTGTGGATGATAAAAGCTACTCCAGTGTCATGTTTCCTAAAGATTTTGTTTCTAAAGCTCTGGTTTCCTAATTGTCTCACCACATCTATCGACTCGATATAGGCAGAATGAAAAAAACTTCACAAAACTAGGGAGTTCAAACTTCTATTAATGTATACACTACCTCATATTTACTAACAATAGGTACCTATTTAGATACTTATTTAAAATATGCATTTAAACAATAATACGAACAAAGGTAAATACGTTTTCATTTTATCATAAACGAAAACAAAAACAACAACAAGAGTTTCAAAACCAAATTGCATTTGTAAAGTAGCGAAAACCAACATTTAAATTAGGAAAGCGAAAAAGCCATCTTGAAAACAACTAAGGAAGCGGGAACGTTGTGGAATAAAGTTAGTAAAGACGTACCTAATTTAGAATTACGACGGAATATTTTAAGAGAGACGCATGGGACTTATTTTACATATTTCCAAGTAATTTCTGCAAATGTTTCTTTTTCAAAGAAGTGTTGGAAGATATTAAACTAAACGCGATTTAAAACGAAGAATGAACAAAGCATATAATTATTAAGCAATTAATTATAGCAAATTAAACTTCTAGATCTTTCATTATCATGGACTACCGCAAAGTATCGCCTACTTCTATACAATACTAGCTGACCCGGCGAACTTCGTACCGCCTTAGTACCTATGCAATATTTCTGAGAGATTTTCTTAATATTTTATTCCGTAAGAACCTTCTCCTAATAATAACAAATACAATAAAAAAATAATTAGTGAAATCGGTCCAGCCATTCACGCGTGATGCCGTGACCAAGGAAAACGGGTTTCATTTTTATATATATAGATAAAGGGGTCACTCTATCAAAGACTTTCCTTTATAAGATGCACAATTTGACCAGTTACGCCTCTGCAAGACTCAACGCCTCAGCAACATGACATCAGTCGGACTTTACAGGTTAAGGATCTGAGTGATGAGAGTTTTAGAGCCTTATACAACATAAGCTGAATATAGAAAAGCTGTTACTAATTTTCTTTAAATTGAAAGTGCCCACTGCCCATTACAAGAGCTCGGACCAGCAGCCTGATTCTGTAACTCAGTGGCTATCAAAGAGTGAAAGCCACTGACATATATTCTTTATCCATTGAAGGTTTGCTATGAAAACTTAATTTTTATTTCATAGCAAACCTTCAATGGATAAAGAATATATGTCAGTGGCTTTCACTCTTTGATAGCCACTGAGTTACAGAATCAGGCTGCAGGGCTCAGTTGTGTAGTTGGAATTTTTCAGTCTGTCATTAAAATATTACTTTGAGATATAAATAATAAAGTAATAAGAGAACGTGCTTAGAAATACTTTAAACTTCTGGAGTACCTCCTTCCCGAGTGTCTTGGAACAGTGGAATTGAGAAGGGTCCGTTTCCGGCCCCGTTGAACGCGGCGATTGAAACAGAATACCTGTTAAAGATATTCAATTAAAAGTTCCGTCAGAGAGGTCAGAGATTCTTTCTAAAGTTTATTTTTGAATAACTTCAAGTATTTGATTAATTAAAAAGTTTCTACTTTGCTTGTATAGCCGTTTTGCAATTTTTTAGCTACTAAATACGAAACTAAAACACAAAAAGTACTTAGCTGGATTATTTACGTATTATTACGTTTGTGGTTACTGGTAGAGCAAGCAAAAACATTTTGTTATTATATAGATGTCAGATTTCCTCAAAATATGTATTATAATTTAACTAACCTTACACCTTTTAAAAGGCCACTGATGACAGTTTCTTGTTTAGAATACAGAGATGATGTTTTGATGATCTTGTCACTTGGTTCTAGACTTTCTGAAAAATACCAGTCGTTTGAGTCCATAAAATCAATAACAGATTAAATAATAGGAAAAGTTTGGTCTGTGACCTGGATCAACGTTGGAAATCTAATGATAACAATACTTTTGTGTTTAAACCAGGATATTTCTTTTCAGTTTTTAGTATGTCTCTTCCATCTCGGGACCATGGGGTTCTGGACCTTTGGAAGGCACAAGAGGAACCGAAACCGAGGGCCCGTTAGACAACTTTACTCTAAAGGAAATGTGACACCAACCGGCGAATATCCCTATGTGCACTATGCGAGTGCACCCAAGGATAATCCCCGGTAAGTGCAGGATTATTGCAAAACATAGAAACAAATGATAGGTATGGGTCGACGGGTATGTATTATTAAACTGTACAAACCTGTGATTCCACTCAGTTGTGGGACAGCTTTTAACCTATAACCAAGTATTAGTCCATTATGAGCGTCTGCAGGTGGTGGCAGCCATCTTGCTCTCAACTCTCCAGGTGAATCAGTCTGTTCCAACTGTACTCCTAATGGTGGCGATGAGGGTGCTACAGAAAATAAAATCCATACTAATATTATAAATGCGAAAGTGTTTCTGTCTGTCTGTCTGTCTTTTTCACTTTTATCCCGGAAAATTAAGGAGTTCCAGCGGGAATCAAAAAATTTAATCCACGCGGACGAAGTCGCGGAAATCGTCTAGTATATTATAAATGTTTATAGACGCAAACAGTTAATCACAAAAAGATTTTTATTGCTACGGTTGACAAGATCTGATGAATCTCACCAGAGATAATGGTACTAAAACAAAAAATGATTATTTAAGAATGTATGCCAAGATGAGATGATATAGTAACATTTAATGCCAGCCTACCTTCCTCAGTAGTGGTAAACCGTACTGGTGCAGAATAAACGCTCAAGTCAGCTTGATTACCACCGGCCACTCTAGCACTGTAGCTAGTTGCTGGCTGTAGATCTTCTAATTCAATGCTGTGGCGAATTTCATCTAACCTTTATAAAAGAAGGTTGAGATTACCAATTTAATAGAAAAAATTTGTGTGATAAGACAAAAAATAAGAATAATTATTGAGAACTAGACATTAATTGACTAACCTAGTAATATTAATAGTTCTTGCAGTGCTCCAAGTCAACCTTTGGCTGTTAGTTATTTGTACACTATAGTATTGCGCCAAGGATCTCGCCATATCCCGCCAGGAGAGCTTGACTGATCGACTCTTTATTGAATCTACTGATAAATCCGATGGAGGCGTTGGAGGCTCTATAAAGTAAAGTTACTTGTCAGATGCAACGCACAACCGCAGCGTATATAAAACTGCTTATACAGTCTCTGAGGCGTAAACTCAGCTCTGCATTAATACCCGACATCTAATATGACTTCTCACAACATGATCTTCTCCTAGCCTGATGACGATGTATTTAAAGGAATCTCACCTAGTATAGTTAGATAGACTGTATATATATCGACTCCAAAAGGGTTTCCAGCTTTGCACTGATATAAGGCACCATCACTTGTCTCCGTTTGTAACAGTTCCAATATGCTATTCATTCCGTCATTCGTTTTGGCTTCAGAAATCTTCACTCTGAAAGAATTTTCATTTTCAAATATCCCTTTAACCATAATTATTCATCAGTCTATGAGAAGAGAAATACAATCTAATTTCCCAAATCTGTAACTAAGCATACTATAGGAATAAGGTCAAAAAGAAACTAAGTACCATTTAGAAGAAATCAAATACCTTTGCGTCAAGGGATTAATTGGTTTCCCGTTTCTCGTCCACATTATTCGTATTGGATCGTCTCCTTTGGCCTGGCATTCTATTGTAACGTGTTGTCCTAATTTTGCTGTTATATTTCTCCCTGCTATATCGAATGTTACCGGTTCTAAAAAGTAAAATGATTAATGTATTCTTTGTGGGGTTTCGCGTTTACACTTTTATAAAAGCCATGCCATTTTATATAGTCTTTTATGCATTTGCCATTGCATAAAAGACTATATAAAATAGCATTTAAATATTGATATAATAAGCATATTGATGAATTTCTTAATGACAAAGTTGCATGGAAGAAAATTGGCTTCGCATTTAGCAGCCCACAAGTCAGTGTATTTCTTGTAACAATGTAATGTGTATTAGCTACATACTGTAACATTCTTTTTTCTTTTTAAAAAAGAGCAACTCCCATTTCCTGCCTGACTGCCAGCAACAGTTTCTTACCGGTACTTCTCAGTAGTATCTTACCGAACCGGTGGTAGAGTTGATATATCATACGTGACCGAAGTTGTCTTACGTGAAATAAATAATTTCATTTCAATCCATAAGCTAGATCACATAACACTCACTATTAACGGAGATCCAAACGGTTTTGCTAAGAGCTTCTCCAACGCCGTTTTCAACATGGCACGTATAAAGACCAGCATCAGATAATGCCACGGAATCAAATATTAAAGATCCATTAGATAAGCTCAGAACTCCACCTCCCGCCACTTCAAGAACTGGTCGCCAGGTTTCAGAAACTACTAAAATAAGTATAATAATGAATACGCTTATTTTAGGTTAATCGATTTTTATGAAATCAAAACTTATGTTTGGAGATTTTAACAATCACTTTAATTTATTTGTTCATTGTATGAATTTGAAATGATTAATTAATTAAAGATAAATTACAATTTTTAATAAACTGTGTAATAAAGGACGGAGTATGTCGTCTCGTAATTGTATTTTTTGTTGTGTATGATCATTATCATTTTGTACATGCAAAGTATGCGAGGAAAACAATAGCGACGCATTTAAAGTGACATATTATTTAAGTACTATATAATTTCATTTTCAGTATTCCATCGAAATAATGTTAAGTATTGACAAACTTATCAGTATTCAACCGAAAGACTCTCAATGAAGCTTCGGATTAAGAGATTTTATTATTCCCTAAAATGCAAATGAGATGACTTTGATAACTCCTGTTAACTTCAGACACAAATTAAAATAATCTTGCTAACTGAAATTACTAAGTTAAGAGTGAGGTCAGAACCTGTAAGATCATCTTATTAGCAAAACGAAATAATATAATGAAAAAGAAATGTGAAAGTACTGATTAGCGAGCATGGCATGTGCAGCGCATAGAGACTCTGGGATGGATGACATAAGAGCTACGAAAAATTTCTCTCTCTTCTCAGACCAGGCCCTCTGGAATCCTCGTAGCTTTAGTTTTAAGATACCGTAATTATTTATCTCCATCACCTCCTATACTTTATATGACGTTCAAAAAGTGTACAGCTTACCAAAGAATAAAGTATAACCTGATTCTGATGGATTTATGGACGGGAGAAAGGACATGACGGTTTGGGGAGTTCGAAGCTGGAAGGAATCACCCAGAGCTGTACATGAAATGATCCGCCCAAAGCGCGCCAATACTAATTAAGTACAATTTGCAAACATTTTACGATCCTTGCATTACGTCCCCTATACGTTAGTGAACAGCGAACAGCCTAATTGAAACGTTGCCAAATCTGCCGAATTCATTATCATTTAGTAGATCGGTGGGTTTGACCGTTTATAAGCCTATCTTGATCACTGCAATCTAAATTTTAAATCCCATTTCAATCAAATAAAGTTTTACTATTCTAATTCCAATTACAACCTCGCTCAAACTTTTTGTTCGATCTGTAGGAAAGTTTTTCTTAATTAAGCTCATTTTTATTAGTTTATCGGTACCGCAGTTTAGGAGCAGGAAATTTTCTAAACATATGCACTACAGGTCCAACATGGTGAATTATTTTTATAGGCTAGTCAGAGAAAGTGTCCGTAGCGCGCGACATTTCTAAAACGTATTCTTTGTCTGTACTAGTCAATTTCATTACTAGTAACATTGCTTCTAGGATGTCCACGTGTGGACTGCTTTTTGCTCACTCAGTACTTTCACTTGCCATTATTCTGCTTGGGAATCTTGGTATCCTATTTTTTGGATAATGAAAATGAGCCTTGCATTTACTTAGTAATGCGGTTGTAAGTCTTACCATCTTTCTTCAGCCAGTGGGTTTGTGGTTGCGGGTAACCATTCGCACTACAAGAAACATGACCATTTCTTCCTAAGAGTAAAGACGTATTTTGTGGTTCTTCATTCCATTTAGGTGCCACTAAAACACATTTAAAAATTTTAAAACTCTATAGTAAATTTTACAAACATGATTATAAAATCATTTTATAGTCCGATAAAACTATACTGGAAAAAACGTATTTTGTGGTTCTTCTTCTTCATTCCATTTAGGTGCCACTAAATATACATTAAATTTAACTCTGTAGTAAATTTTACAAACATTAATAAAATCCTATCAATGTCCTATAAAAATTCTAATGGAAATTACCAGTAGAATTGTATGTTTAACAGATGATATGGATGCAGACTTTGTGCAAAGTTATCTTATAAATAATTGTGTAATTTGTTGCAGTTATGGAGCAGTATTATTCTGTATATTGTGTATGTATGTAGGTTCCTACCTCAAATCTCGTTTGAAAATGGATTTAGTTTTTACTAAAGCTTATTTTGTTATTTGTATTCATTTCATAAAGTGATGTACATATTATGTGTTGAGCTCTTTGAAATAGGAGAGGAATGTTATATTTTAGCTTTTATTCAGTAAATTTTCATTTATTGCAGTTGTTTGTGTATATTAATATAAATGTAAATAGGAAGGAAAAGTGTATAATATATATTTTAGTAAACTTTTTCATATATACTTATACTTCAGCACTGCAGGGATTAAAGATTAGAAACTATTTGTAATCATAACAGAACAGTTTTCAGCAATGTCCGAGTGAAGAAAAGGCGTTAATGGACTTTCTTGACAAAGAGACTATTTTGCATGGCTTTGGTAAAGATTCGGCCAAATGAGCTCCTGCCACCTGATTGATATGTCTGGACGTTTTTTTATATAAAATGAAATTAATGATCATACCTTTAATATACAAGTTAACAGTTCTATTAACTTTAGCAACGTGGTTCGCCGCAACACATGTGTATGTACCGCAATGTTCCAGAGACACATTCTTGATAATAAGTACACTGAATACTTCCAAGCTCCGCTCTACGATCTGAAATATACGCAACAAAGACATTCCGGGCTTTAATGCCAAAGTAGTTAGTTTCCGTTATGGAATATTTCGCCTTCCCATGCTTTGTGAGGAAATGTGCACATGTAGAAGATTTTTGTAAAATATTTCATACGATGCTATAACTGCAAGGGATTTAAGACTTATATAATATAAATATATGTGTAAGGTTGATTTATGTTTCAGTTAATATATTCAAAAGACAAAAGAAAAACAAAATCTCAGACTCACTTTAAGATTAGAAGGAATTTTCTTTCCATCCTTCAACCAAGAGTAATATACTGGCGAGTCACCACTCTTTAAATTACAATGTATTTGTACTATTTGACCTTCTTGAAGGTCTGAAGCTAGAAGTATCTCCTCTAACTGTGGAGCTTCTACTACTTGTAACTCGAATGACCTTTTCGCCATTTCACCAGACGGACTTCTGACTATACACGCAAACGTAGCTCCGTTTTCACTTTTACTCACTTTATTTACATTTAGTACTCCATCGTTTGTGATTGTCGCTATATCTCTTTTAGCTCTTAACTTAGGTTTCCTACCAAATATTTCTATGCTAAGGGCAGTGTTGTTTATGAGTCTTTTATATCGATTAGAAGGTGTTGAGTCTGAACTGATTTCTTTTCCTTTATACTCCCAAGTTATTTCTCTGCAAAATAATGGGTTTATATAGTTATAGAATGATATTTGCTAGTTACAATAATATAAATTGTTATTTTACCTTATCGGATAGCCATAGTAGGGGCACCTGAGGGTGACACTTTGCCCGCTCTGAACTTTGAAGGGTGGCAAAGTCCGGATATAGGGGGGACCTGTTTGAGTGTTAAAGTTTTTCTTTCTCATTATAAGGTACAAAATATAAACAATTCACAAAACTTTCGCGAACATTTTTATCATAGCTTTTTAAACACTGTTGACATGTAATTAAAAGTTATAAACTCATAATATTTTGCCTTCGAGCTTTTATACATAGTTGTTGCACGTTTTACCTAGCTTATCAAATTGTAACAAAAAATCTTATTGTTCTATGTGTCTTTCGTAGTCTTAAGACTCTTCATTTGAGCTGTAACGGTTCGGATCAATATTTAGCTCTTTTGTCCCCTGATATTTTATTATTCATAGCATTAAAACTCAAAATTTAATTATACCAAATTGTAGGCAAATCGCTTATCTACCACAATGACTGACAACATTTTGAAATTAATTAATAGATTGTTACTTAACGCGAAAATACCAAGACGCTGTTATTGAATCTTGGGTTGGCTCAGTGTTGAGCGCTGTTGTCTTAACGTGGGAGGTCCCGGGTTCGATTCCCGGCAGGGTCTATTTGAGAATTTGTAATTTCTGAGTTTTCTCTGGTCTGGTCTGGTGGGAGGCTTTGGCCGTGGCTAGTTACCACCCTACCGGCAAAGACGTACCGCCAAGTGATTTAGCGTTCCGGTACGATGCCGTGTAGAAACCGACTAAGGGTATGGGTTTAATAATAACTGCCATTCCCCTAACAGGTTACTCCGCTACCATTTTAGACTGCATCATCACTTACCATCAGGTAAGATTGCAGTCAAGGGCTAACTTGTAGTGGCGTAAAAAAATAATATTACCATAAACATTGAGCCTATCTTCATGAGATACCACAGCGTCTCCATGATGCGCCACACATGCGAATCGCCCTCCATCATCAACCCTCACATGTGAAATGTTAATTTGGGTGGTTACTCCCCCATCTGTTGTCATCGTTTGACCTACTGAATACCTAAAATGTTTATGATAATTCTAAGTCCTAATGATTTACAATTAATCAGCAATCGTTAACTAGATGATACTCGCCACTTCGTCCGCGTGGATTAAGTTTTTTGATTCCCGTGGGAACTCTTTAATTTTCCAGGATAAAAAATAATGTCCTTCCCCGGGATACAACCTATACCTGTACCAAATTTCGTCAAATAAAAGGTAAACAAATGGGCCGTAAAAGCGTAGCAGACAGACAGTCAGACACACTGTCGCATTTATAATATTAGTAAAGATATTACTTATCTAGAATTCTGATATTTAATTTCTTACTCACTGTAAGACTTCAAGAATGATTCAGAATTTTGTGGTTATTACATTTTAAGCTATATCGACTTTTAGCTCTTTTAGAATTTTCAAACAGAAAACATGAAATGATAATGTTCAAAAATACAAAGTCGTTCAATTTTCCTAAACATACCTCGAATCTGTATTGGCAGAGATAACAACGCCGTCCCTTTCCCAAACAAATCTAGCTGGATGAGGACCATTGACAACACACTGGAGAGTTACCTACAGAGCAATTTACACGTTATCCAAATATGTTTAAAGTTCAAATTTACAAGCATCCTCTCTTAATTCCTCGTGAGAATAATTACATTTGAAATTCATGAAATCATGCCATATTACAAGGGTAATAAAATCCAATATTGCTTGAATTTAGAAACGCAATTAAGTCAGGGTTGGCATCGAAATATTAAGTTATGATTTATATGATTTCGCATGAATGCTTTCAAGGTCATATGAGGGTGTTTTTTTATTATTTCAGTGAAAAAGGTTTAATTTCCAGTATATTATTATACAGACCACTCTTTTTAATAAAACTTACATCAATACCAGGTGTAATTGTGGTTTCACTGAAGTGTTGAGAAATCATCGTTGGTAAAGTTCTTTTGTACCTGTTCAGGGTTATTTGTGCACCTGTGAATTATAAAAATGTTAGAATTTAAAGAATATAGAACCTAAATCCTGATAAGAAGTAGTAATGTCTTATCGGGTATGTCCTATCAATATTTTTTTTTAAATCTTTTTATAGTTGAAAAATATTGAATATTCTTATATTCAATTTTTTTTGTAAACAACTAGCCCTAGTGACTTAGGCCAAACGTTGAAAAATCAGTAAGTCAGTAGTCATTTAAGACAAGTGTTTTTCATATAATATGTACAGGAGAAAGACGTGTTCCGACAACAGTTTCTAAAAAATCTTTGATCAAGTAGCACGGATAAAAATAACAGGGATTAATTAAGCTTCTGACAACAAATAACAGGAGAAGCTTTTGTAAAATAAACAATAATATCATAGAACAAAGCAAAATTATTATTGCGTGATATTTGATATTTTATTTTGATTTGAAGTACTCTCAATTTACAGCTATATCACTTACGTTTATAATAATAATTCCATTCTGCAAAATCTCTATAGGTGTCATCTTTCCCATAATTGGATATAGATCTGGAACAAAAAAAAATAATGATTCCGATGGAAGCAATTATTTTTAATTAAAGGAATCTGATCCTTTGATAGATGTTATGAGCATAATTGACGACGAAGGCCATAAGCAAGGCTTTGTAATGGAGGGTTTTTATTGCATAAAATTCCTTTTCTGAAGTAATAATCAAAGATCGATATAAACCACAATAAATTTCCGTTTTCCGAGCCAGCAAAAAATTGCATTCCACACATATTGGCATCGTAGTGTTGTATCATCAAGAGGTTTAATTAAGTCAAACTATACAAAACATAAAACGACAATTACTATCAAAATAAAGTCAACAGTTTTTGAACTACTTGGGGTAGAGACAGACAAAAATAAGACATGTTTCATGGGTAGATTTCACTTTATATGCATGGTTTTTAAGTAAAGTGTATGAACAAAATTGTTGTTATGATATCAGTTAGTTAAAGCAAAAATTTTACTCTACATCACCCTTTTTAGAGTAAGCAAGCATATTTGTGCCGTTTGCCGTGCAGACCCTGGGGCCGTGGAGTCTGAGTGCCAAAAAATTTTTGCAAGATATTTCACTGCCGTTAATTGCCTCATCTGGTAACAGAAGAGCTGGCTCATTTTTTTGCGCAAAGGATCAGCCTGGCTGTCCGGCGTGGAAATGCAACCAGCATTCTTGCTACCGTTCCATGGGGGCATGATTTATATAGTAATTAGGTTAGGCTAGCTAGCTTTAAGTTCTATTGTATTGTTTTCAATTAAAGTATTCTTGTATGATTTAAAAAAGCAAGCATAAATATAGATAGATAGATAGATGAATACTTTATTGCACACAAGAAATAATACAGTGTAGAGTTATAACTAAAAACTAGGTATGCAAAGGCGGCCTTATTGCTTACTGAGCAATCTCTACCAGGCAACCTTTGGGGAGAGGATTGAACGAGATGTGTAGGGTAGTGTGGCACAATAGAATACCTACACGTTATTTTAGGTAATATAAAATTTAAAATAACCCCCGACATATCATAAGTAACGATATACCAATTTCATCAACTAAATAGGAGCTGATGATACCTATTCAAACGGCTGAACCGATTTTCTTAGCTAAGATCACTCTCGATCAAATCATCTATCAGAAAAAAAAACTAAATGAAAATCGGTTCATCAGTTCGGGACCTACGATGCCACAGACAGACACACAAATATACTTTAAACTTATAACACCCCTCTTTTTGCGTTGGGGTTTAAAAATGTTATGACCCAAATTCTGCTGAAACGCGACTAAACAGGAAACTCACTGATTCGAACCAGCTTATAATATTTTCTAGTGACTAAACATCGCCTTTGAACATCGTCCTATACTCATCAAACGAATATCGCTTCAAATAATAGGTATATTAGACAAATAACAGTTTTAATTTTGAATATGTAGAAATATATATTTTATTTTAAAACATTTTTATTCATTTAAAACAAAATTACAAGATATAATAAAAACTTATAGACTAAACGTTAATCTAAAATCCTTATATACCTACTAACAAAAATAAAAATAAAACCCTAATCAAAAAGACCACCCCTGGTTGCCTCTGGGCCAAAGGTAAATTTTAAAACTGGTTTTATAAAACTGAAATTGTTTGTAGTTGTTAATCCTAAAGGAATTTCATCTGGACCTCATTAATCATTATTATAAAGCATCTAATGACCATAATAAAAACATTATTGATTCGAAATCAAAATTAATAATAAAATGTGAGCAAGCTTCATTCGACGCGATTCTATAATATTTGGAAAGTCATGTGCCAGCAATGATCAAGTCTAAATTTCATAATGGCGTACCATTATGAAGGATAAGTAGGTAAAACTCTAAAATTGGAAAACTAAACCGTACAAAAGAAACACCTCCAAAGAAAACAAAGGAGGAACTTATGCCCAGAACACAAAGAATGCAGTAATAAGAAACAAACTTAAAGAAGTATGCAGGGACCCACGTTCATAGGCTGAGATACTTTTATGTAGGGCAGCCCGTATTCTGTATGGGCGAAGGAATATAGATTAAATATTCCAAACTGCCAGCCAGCCCGGAGTTGGAAGTTGGCGGTGTTTCACCCCCGTGCCTCGGACAGCACGTTAAGCCGTCGGTCCCGGTTATTATCACTTACATGATAATAGTCGTTAAAGTCCGCCAACCCGCATTGGAGCAGCGTGGTGGGTCTAAGCTCTAATTCCCTCTCTCCTAAGAGAGTGGAGGCCTGTGCCCAACAGTGGGACGTTAATAGGCTGTAGTGGTATTCCAAACTAGCAGTGATAACCTAGTAGTTTAAACACCGGCCTTCTCGCTTCTATTCAGATGCTCGAGGGTTCGATTCTTGGGCACCCAATTCAAACTTTTCTTTTTGAGTAAATAAATAGCTTACTTAGAAAACCTTTATGCCTGAGA
Organism: Erebia aethiops; assembly: GCA_923060345.2. Taxonomy (NCBI): domain Eukaryota; kingdom Metazoa; phylum Arthropoda; class Insecta; order Lepidoptera; family Nymphalidae; genus Erebia; species Erebia aethiops. Next base: position 13,453,704 of record OV281088.1, on the reverse strand, counting down.
GTTCTTGAAAATGATCTCAAAGTACTGGTACTATTACCTATTCTGTGGTAGTGGCAAGTTTGCCAATCTGCAGTACTTGGCCAGCGTGGTAGACTATCCCAACCCGTGTCATTTTAAGAAGAGATTCGTACTTAGTTCTAAGGGTTTCAAAATATGTAATGTATTTTTTTCAATTAAAACATTTTAATCAGTTCAACAATATGATCGGAAAGTTAGAAAAAGTAAATGGGGGGCATAAATTTCTTTTGAAGTAGCATTATATTAAAATAAATGAATTGAGGTTTGTAAACAGCCCTAAAAGGCAAGTAAGGAAAGAGCCAAAGAAAATATGTTTACATAATGGCTTACAAAATGTTCCTCAGTGTTTATTTTTCTTCGATAAGTTGTGTTTTGCTGTTTTTATTTATTTAGATTTAGCTTACGTTAGAACATTCAAGATAAGTAATCATCTTTACATCTTACAAAAATATTTGTATAATTTTTCATTCACTTTTAGGTAGAATGAATTACGAAATTCCCTAAGCCTTATGTTATTTTTTCCGACTATTTTTTGGAGTCGGTGCCAATGTGGAGACCCAAAACAATGTGAAGAATAAACGATTCGTGCGGCTAGTCAGTGGCACCTGGCTCCAAAATATAACTAGATTAACTTTTCTAAGTATAATATATTCAGGAATAAATTAAAATATTTTTTTAGGGTTAGTGGTTATTGAAGTCGGTTTTTATTTTTTTTGTTTTTTTTATTTATGTTAAGCGATAGTTTATATGGTAGAATTTTCGGTTTGATATTGTCAGTAAGTCAGCGCACGTCACATTATATTATATCTATATAATGTAAGTTGTAGGTACCGTGTTGTTAACCGTTTCACAATGAGTTGTTCGAAAAAATGAAATTTTAATACAGGACTTCATTCAATTCTTGTGATTAGCTCTGAGTTGCTCGAAATAAACTTTACTAATTTTATACAAAGACTGGCTGATTTCGTTAATATTAAGTAATTATTACTGATTATTGTTCCGTGAAAGAACCGTTTCACGATGAGTTGTTCGAAAATATGAAATTTTACTTTTAAAGCGGTTTAATATTATTGACGTTGATGATTGTAGTTAAAGATCAATAATAATTATTTTGTATTCACTGGACGATTTTTTTTTATTTCGTATGACTTGGAACTTGGGTATTTGTGTCCTTTTGTCAAATGACAATCCTTTCTAATCTTCTATTAAAGAGAATGTAGTGATTAAAAAAAATGGGTAGCACGATTTCCACTGCGAAAAAGCTTTCACTGGGGTTACTACAATCGCTTAAAGCATTATTGTTTCAAAATGACAGTTTTATGTCACTTACCTTGACGCCCCTAACATAAGGATTATAATTCAAAAACACAAACGTCAACAATATTAAAACAATACGGATGTAAGCGATGGTAGTTTGCCCCCTGTACCAGGACCATTAGACCGATTGGACAGTGACTGGCATCGTGCCTTTCGTTTATCGAGATAGGTTTTACTCGCGCACCATTACGTTGATGGTGTAGGCGGCTTCAGGCATTAATGGAGAGAAACCCTACACTACGGGTTTTGAGAATTTTAAAGCAGCGCGGAATCCAGAAGTGTCACCTACCTACTTTTAAAGCAGAAATTATTGGTAACTTCTTGCACCCAATAATTTAATATAATTTTATCTTAGCGCTGTTAATATAATTTTATTTTATTGCAAGATAGGCCAAAATTTATGCTTAGTAGAAAGCAATGATGAGGTCTAGGTTGGAACGCGTTTCCCTAGAAGATGCTTATTCACTTTTGCCTTGAAGGGACATAAGTTATAGTTTTTAATATTTTTTGTTCTTTCTCTATCCAATTTTTTCCGCTCCCTATAAATTCTAAACTTTTATTTTCACCACCCCTTACATCCAGTAAAAGTTGTAAAAAAAAACTAGGAATTGCCGAAAAAAATCTTGATTCTAAAACAAAATATCCTCTTAAACTCAGAGCTGTCAACCAACCAACACCGCAACTCGCACTTGGCCATACATTATAAATCTGTAGAGCACATGTCGCGACTTGAGACTACTTTGCCTTGACAAACGTAACATTCATATCCGGGACAAAGAAATGGAGCTTCACACGTAAAATCCAAGACTTTTTTTTCTTTTTTTTCATTGGCAGTTTCATTTGTGTTGTCATTGGTGATGAAATATGTAGTCTCTAATATATCAAATACTAGATTATGCCTGCGACTTCGTCCTCGTGGATAAAGATTCTTTTATTTCCGCTAGAATTCTCCAATTTTCCAAGATAAAAAGTAGTCTATATCTTTCACCGGGATACAACCTATCTCTATACCAAATTTCATCAAAATCGGTTGAAAAGATAGACCGTGATAACGTAGCAGACAAACAGATAGACACACTTTTGCATTTATAATATCAGTATAGATTGATAATAGAAGTACCATTTGACAATTTCAAAAAATTGGCAGTCAATAGGGACCGATAGAAGTGATGCCGATAGAAGTGAAAACGAATATTTAAATTTTTTTTAATTGAAAAAAAATATATAAAAATACTTAAAATATAAACCTTTAGGCATTCAAGTTTAATTACGAATGTACTATATTTATATTTAAGACCTTTTGTCTTCTTAACAAAGCGAGGTGTCGGTCACGCGTTTCCAGATTTTTACCCCCTACCAAAAAGTGCTCAACGCGCCTAAAGAAGTTTTAATTTCAAGAATACTAAAATTCAATTTGCTAAATATTATTCGCGTTTCTATGCATACAATTAAAACCCAAACAACATAAGAAATTCCAAATAAGATTAAAAATGTATTTTTAAAAACTTTTATCTTAAAAGTCGAAATAGCGGACGCATATTCGGAATCGTACAAAAAGTTTAGAAATGGCGTTGAAACGACAAGAGATACGAGTTAAGAACTTCCGATAAAATTCCATACATCGCTCTCACAGTATGTAAAACAAACAACTAGAATACACCGACTACCAAAGTTTGATATGCCTTTGTTCCGGGTCCCAATAACCTAAAACTCCTACAGTCCGTGGCACTGTTTCAAACGCTGAATAACTAGGCCAGTGGATTCCAAAAAACTCATTTATTCAAATACTAGACGTTTTTTAGCAATTGAATTGAATAGACGAAAATTAATCTCTAGGATGGAAGCTTGATGGAAGTGATTCTAGTTATATTTGGGGCCGCATTAAAGGCTGGCAGGTTCGCCATGAGGTGTGTTGGTTGGTTTTAAATGAGACACGTCTGTTTTTCAATAGGTTCGCTTTATTACTCATCCACTACACACAGTACAAGAGTAAGAATCATCACTAAATGTGTTAGAGACTTAGGGCTATAAAGGTCTATCCTATCTATACCTATCTCTATCTATCTATCTCTAAGGACTTCGGGTGGGTTAAGATGATGCTCCTAAAAGACGAAATATTTGAAAAATCGCTTGCTTAATCATTTATCCACTGAGAGGGTTCCTTGTTGACTACCGCACCCAAAAAGGGTGAAGTAAGAAAGTTAATACTTCAACCGGTCCAAAATTTCCACGTCCATTGTATAAACAATGGGCGCCAATGTTATTCTTTCGAAACCAAACTGACTCGTTAACTAGTGAAACTACGATCTGAACTAAAGGAAATCAGTCTGTTGTTTCCATTGTTTTTCCTCCACAAGCAATAGTTGATTAATTTCGCTAAATTAAACTTTAAAACCGGGGTGTAAAGTTGTATTTTCCGCGTATTTAACAAGTACATTAGAATTCTGAGGGGTTAGTAAAACTTTGGAGTCTCTCAAATTCCCTTAAGTTTGAGTAAACTTGTACACTGGCAATGGGATTTGTAATAGTAATTTAGTTAAATTGTATGAAATTCTCGGGTGTTGACTCTATTTGGGTTAATGATGAAACTCGGGATTGTTTCACCGTGCTGCGGAATACGGCGTTTGGATGGGGTAATTTAGACACATTAGTTCGTAATGTAACCGCTTGTTGGTAAACGATGCCTGCACTTGACTATAATTTAAAGTAGGTATGTAACGAAGTTTTCGTTGCTTAATGGTGATATTTTCAAGGTAGGTATAATTAATTTTATCTAGCGTAAGTTACACGGCAACTACAAGTCGGTGTACTACTTGTTACATAACGTATGCATTGTAAACTTATTATTTACAATGTGTAACATTTTCTTTTTATGAAAAAAGCAACTCCAGAGTTTTTTGCCGGCTTTTCTCAGAAAAATCATCTTTCCGACCTGACTAATCATAAGTAGCACAATTTATGATATACGTGAAATAAATAAATCATATAATTTATTTAGTAGAATTCTCTAAAACTTAACCCCTACCAAATAGATGATTAATTAATTGATCACATGATTTGGGTTAATGACGAACTTTAGAGCAATTTAACACCGTCAAGCGTTTCGCGACGCCTATACGAGGTAATTTATACACATTAGTTCGTTACTTTACCGCTTACTGGTGAACGGTATCACTTTGGCAAAGTTGTTAAGCTGTTTGAGAACTTCGTCTAGGTAAGTACTTGGCGGTAAAATATCTATATAATATTTGTTATACTTACAGTATCGGAACGCTCCTCATGAACGGTTTGTAATATAAAAGGAATCCAATGGAGCATTACACATACCTTTGATGCCGTAGGCGTACAAAATTGGGAGTGCAACTTCAACGTGTGTTTCGCAGTATCAACTTTATAGATTTCCTTGTATTACGAGCACCAGGACTAGAGTAGGAGGCATGTCAGAAACGTTAGTAATTTAACTGCCTCGTTGGTCTAGTTGTTAGCATGTTCGACTGCGGCTGACGAGGTCCCGGGTTCGAATCCCGGGTCGGGCCATAATTAAGTATTGGATTTTTCTGATAAGAAATTCTCAGTAGGTACTAGTCCGGGGTTAGGAAGTTGGAGGTGTTTCAACCCCGTGCCACGGAAAGCAGTTAAGCTCTCGGTCCCGCGCCTGGATCCCTCTCTGGTCGAGTCGGATGTTCCATCCCATCGGCCTATGAGAGTAAAGGAACAGAGAGTGCACCTGTCTTTGCGCACACATTTGTGCACTATAATACCTCGCGCGTAGATGGCTAATCTCTCTGGAGATGGCCGCCGTGGCCGAAATTAGGTTTTGAGGTCATTATTAAACTGCATTGCGTTTCCGTCATTCGATATGTTTATCCCAACTCCCAGCCCTACCAGTGCATTGAGATTCGTTCAGTCTGGCGTACCGCGTAGCCAAGCGTCTATTTTCGTCCCTCAGTTTTCATTAACTTAAATCTTAATTAAAAGGCAAATACCCCTGGGGTCGTCATTATTGTAATCATTATTTCGTGAAATTTCGGATAATACACCATATTTCCAGACTTTTTAAACGTTGCTATCAGTTTTTAAGTATAATAAGTCTGTTTCTCATTAATGATTATGGTCATTAATTAACTAAGTTAGTAATTAATGTAGTCTAAGTTGGCATTACTCATGTAATTTTACTATAAAAATGTCTTTTATTTGTATTATGTTTACTTACCTTAAAAATATAGGGTGTTTTGGAAAACGCTCTAACACATTGACACCAGATGTTAAACCTGTAACAACAAAAACAGAATTTAATTTAAAATACTTAAAAGGAGAAACTGTCTTACCGACATAATATAATTTTACCGAAAGTCGCGGCAGAAGACTAGTCTTACTAATATTATAAATGCGAAAGTGTGTTTGTTTGTTCTACAATCTAGTTGCAACAGAGTAACGGATCGACGCGACGTGATTTTTGGCATGGGTATAGTTGCAACTTACAGACCTGGAGAGTGACATAGGTTTTTTATCCCGTAAAAATAAGGAGTTCCCATGGAAATTAAAAAAACTATAGCCCACGCAGACGAAGTCGCGGGTATCAGCTAACAGCTAGTTATTTATAAGTAAGCAAATATCAAATCAGAGCAATATCAAAAACACAAAATCTTGATTTAAAATGAACATTTTTGAAAACAGAGACCGAAGATGCGAGGTTTCCACCCAAAAATGTAGAAATACAAAATGTTCAAGTGATAACGCTCCATTAGGGACGAAGTTCCATTACATCTAAGAAGCGGAACACATCAAGTTCAAGTTTGCGACGTCAATGGCGACATCGTTAAAACTTCGGCAATTACACTTAGCAGTCCGCCTTTATACTAAGTATTTCGCTTGTGTGTGTCCTCAAAGTTAGATACTCCTTGAAATGTTTGTGAAGTAACATTAAAGAACATTTCTAAACTGAAAGTTCGTACTTAGAAGTAGTATCAGATGCCAATAGTCTTGAATTACTAATCTTTCTTAATTTTGAGTGTGTTCTGACTGAGAGTTAAATGTAATCTACTACTTAATAGCTCCTCTTCTATTGAGGTTAAATTCAAATAATTTGGAATGTGTAGGATTTTATTAGTATCTGATTAAATTATATGTTAACATCTGTATTTAAACCTACTAGTATATGTAAAAGTGTGTCCGAAAAGGTAGCAGCTTTTTCATAAAGCTCAACCAAAACCTCTGAAATGAAATTGATGAAATTTAGCTCAGCGATAGCTTACATCCTGGCGACAGAAATTGAAATTAAAATTTATTTATTTGTGATAATATGGGATGATATAAGATGTTTATACTTAAAAAATTAGAACCGCATTTTCAGTCAGTTAACCCTGACGTACAAATTTCTTCGAGTTACAATAATTCTAATTACTTACTCGCTATATTGCCAATCTCGGTTCTTATGTTTTATGTTTACAATTCACAGTCAAGGGCTAACTTGTATTGGATAAAAAAAACTACAGAAAACATTATACTATAAAACTGGACTTAAATAATTAAGATTTTTATACTGCTCAGAAACACTACAGTAAAGAAAAATATTTTATACTTCTACCATACCTTTACTACTGTTTTAATCATACTTTTGCGGGTCTAAAGTCAGTCTTCATGCCCTAGGGCCGTAATCTAGTCGATCGATCGCCCAACTAGTTGACCAACCCCATACTGTAAATATGCACAACAGAGTCTAGGCTCCAGACTGGTCGACCATTGACAACGATCGTACCATTTGACATAAAAGTTTTTAAACCAAGGAGTATGTGTACCTGCATAAACACTGGCAGCATGAAAAGCAAAATGACAAATGGACAAATGTGACTCCTATCGAACGTGAACATTCACTTTTAATTTGTCTTTTCTTTTTATTATTTACTAGACCTATGTATCCTGCTTACTATGATTTGCAATAAATATCTAACCGTTACAGTTTGTTTTACTGTTATGGTAGAAGTATAAAGTAGAGTATACACCACCGGGATAAAGCAGTTTTTTTCTTGGGCGCTTGAATCCCTCACTGCACTCAGGACTCAAACTTAATTCCCTCCCTTTGGTCGGGAATTAACTTATAACACCCTCGCTGCGCTCGGGAGTTAAATTTGGAGTCCTTCGTTACGTTCAGGATTCAATGTAGCGCCCGTGACATAAAACAGTGCTTTATCCCCTTGGTGTATAAACTACTATTATACTTCTACCATACCTTTACTACTGTTTTAATCATACTTTTGCGGGTCTAAAGTCAGTCTTCATGCCCTAGGGCCGTAATCTAGTCGATCGATCGCCCAACTAGTTGACCAACCCCATACTGTAAATATGCACAACAGAGTCTAGGCTCCAGACTGGTCGACCATTGACAACGATCGTACCATTTGACATAAAAGTTTTTAAACCAAGGAGTATGTGTACCTGCATAACCACTGGCAGCATGAAAAGCAAAATGACAAATGGACAAATGTGACTGTATCGAACGTGAACATTCACTTTTAATTTGTCTTTTCTTTTTATTATTTACTAGACCTATGTATCCTACTTACTATGATTTGCAATAAATATCTAACCGTTACAGTTTGTTTTACTGTTATGGTAGAAGTATAAAGTAGAGTATACACCACCGGGATAAAGCAGTTTTTTTCTTGGGCGCTTGAATCCCTCACTGCACTCAGGACTCAATCTTAATTCCCTCCCTTTGGTCGGGAATTAACTTATAACACCCTCGCTGCGCTCGGGAGTTAAATTTGGAGTCCTTCGTTACGTTCAGGATTCGATGTAGCGCCCGTGACATAAAACAGTGCTTTATCCCCTTGGTGTATAAACTACTATTAAATGTCAAAATATAAATTATTATTAAACTACCTTCAATGTCACAAATAAAAATTGGAATACAAATTAAAATGAAACGTAAAAAGCATAGCAAAATTCTTCGGTTGGTTAGAAAATAATAATTGAGAAGTCGCGGGCATCAGTAAGTTTAAAATTCTTCGTATGTACTCGTATTTCTAACTTATTATATGAATAACTTAATAATGGTAACCCTTTTTCGTTGGTAATAAAATTTATAAACTAATATTTGTTTACGTTATAACTTTCTTTTGTACAATTTATGTCGCTGAAATTCACGTTTAATTGGAAAAAGAAACTAATGAGACGATTCTAGCGATATACGAGTATTTCAATGGAAAATTCAAAGTACAAAAACTTTGCGTTTTGACATGCTGACAGTACTTCGTGGTAATAAGCGTCGTGGAAACAACAAGCACAAGTGACCGTTGCGACGGTTCGGTCGCAACTGATCGCTCCGTCAGACACGCACACAGCAATTTACATATACACGTTCAACCACGAGTAAAGCTCACTCGCCTTCGTGAATTGCAAAAACTATAAATTATCAAAATAAAGATGTCTTGTCAGACTATAAACAAGTGATAACTTGTACAAGGCCTTTGAGACAACGCGACGTTGTTAAAACTTATATAATTACGCTAACTTCTACCCGTACCATTACTTACTTCAGTCTTCAGTCTTCTTCGTCTGTTGTCATGTTTAGCTCGCAGAACTTAAATTGCAAACTGATGCTTGAGTTTGTCAAATAATTAATTAATTATTAGTCATTTAGTCATTTTAGTCATTTATTTATTGATAGCTGACATGAAGTCTTACTTACTAATACATTATATTATTGCTTAATACAATTAGCTATTAGCATGCATGGACATGAGGCCCTGACAGGGCGTTGCTACATGTTAACATTATTATAATTATATTATATGTCAAATTATTTATCTTTTTACATACATATTAATTTATCTTTGCATAATAATTAAGTGTTGAAGGTTGTGGTGAGTTATATTAGTTATTATGATTGATTTAAACATTGGGGCCCGTTCTGTAGTGCACAATCTCTTAACTAAACTAAAATTAGAGCATTACAAATATTTCTAACCCTTTCATAATACTTCCTATGGAAAGGGACAGAACTAGATTTAAAGCTGCCATTTTAGTTTAGTTTAGAGATTGTGTTATACAGAATCAGCCCCAATGTAAGTATTAATTAAGTACTTACCTAATTCTTAAATTTGCACGTCTGCATTAACGAAACTTTTGTGGACTACTTATGTTTCAAGAAAATAAACGATTCATTTTTTGACGACCTCCGTGGCGCAGTGTGTAGCGCTGTTGCCTTAACATGCGGAGGTCCTGGGTTCGATCCCCGGAAGGTCAATTTGGGAATTTAAACTAAAAAAAATTAAAATTTAAGTATGATTCAAGAAGTCTGTTCATATTTCTGTTACTGGGTGTTTTTTATTATTGTGCTAGCTGATGCCCGCGACTTAGTTTTTTTTGGTTTTTGGTTCCCACAGGAACTCTTTAATCTCTTGGGAAAAAAGTAGCCTATATGTTATTCCAGACTACTATCTATCCTTTGTGTAGCCAGTGCCGTTCAGCCATTGACTTACGTTCAGCCGTTCTGGCATGTTTGGCGTCAAACATCCATCCATCCATCCAAACTTTCTCATTTAAAATATTATATAGTATAGTATAGATATTGTGGTTTTTCGGTGTCAGTCCACACAAGGTGTTTTAAAAATTCCATAGAATAGGATTTTTTCATTTCATTCATTCAAGTAGGTTGAACGGTTGGGCCGTGAAAGGAAACAGACAGACGCAGAATCTAAAAGTATATTTATATTTGCCTCGTAACTCTAAACTACGAGTATTCCGAACAAGTATTATATTTTTAATAAGGCTTCATTGTTTCTTCTTTGGTTGGATAGAAAAATAGGAGTGCATTATTTACCTTTGAAATAACTGTCTGCTACACTAAAAAAGTTTGGCATCCATTCCTACACTGAAAATCACGTCACTATCTGGGTTTCAAAGCGTGTCAGCGAAATACTTCGAAAATGTAGGTATAACATCTGTTCCCAGTGAGAGGGTGGTAGTTACGAGAAATTCTTCCTCTATTCAAATACTTTGCGTCACTTCCCAACTTTTAAATACTTGCCCAAACGATGCAGTGGGTATGGTCAAAAGGACGGCAACGGCATCTTAATAGCCAAACTTTTAACTACGTCACTAAAGACGACGGTCTTCCTAAAACATTCTATTGGGTTCTTTGATAAAAAATACTTCAAGAGAAAAGAATCTTTTTTTTTATCAACAACAAGTTAGCCCTTGACTGCGATCTCACCTGATGGTAAGTGATGTTGCAGTCTAAGATGGTAGCGGGCTAACCTGTAAGGGGCGTGGCAGTTATATTACACCCATACCCCTATTCGGTTTCTAGAAGGCATCGTACCGGAACGATAAATCGTTTCGCGGCACGTCTTTGCCGGTAGGGTGGTAACTAGCCATGGCTGAAGCCTCCCACCAGGCCAGACCAGGGAAAATTCAGAAATTATAAATTCCCAAATTGACCCTGCCGGGGATCGAACCCGGGACCTCCGCACGTTAAGGCAACAGCGCTACACACTGCGCCACGGAGGTCGTCAGTAATTCTTAGCCCGAAGCTGTTATTTATTCTGTGACTGAGGACTGAACTCAAAACTGGAACTCATTTCCATCGACCCATCTTCTTCTTCTTCTTTTTTCCCTGGGCTTTTCCGCACTTAGGCAGGGTTGTCCGTTGTGCGTGAGACCTCTGGTGCGACTCCCCGCCGGATCATTCCAGCCAGCCGAGCTCACTCCAGAATCCAAGCAGGCCGCCCAGGACCCGGAACCACCGCACATTAAGACAACAGCGCTCAACACTGCGCCACGGAGGTTGTCAAAGGATCTATCTATACATACAAGCAAAATATCACTTTTTATACTTAACTCAAACGTCTTGGCTGTACGTTATTAGATACTATTAGAATATTTTAGTAAGCAAGTCAGAGTATTCTTGTTAAAGAAATTGCATATTTGAATGGAAAGTAATGTCAATTCAAATCGACACAAAATTATTCATGAAATATTCCTCAAAGAAAAAGTAAACACAAATTCGCACGAAACTTTGTCAATTATGCGAAGTTACCCATATTTACTCGCTGCTTACATTTCGGGAGTATTTTGTTATACAAATATTCATGTATAAAGAATAATGGGACCATGCTTGAGAATTTTAGAAGGAGAACACATACTTTATTTATATCAAGAATAATTGACCGAGCGAAGCGAAGGTCTCTGAGTCTACTTGAGTGAATTTGCACTTGTCCATCCGTCCGTCCGTCCGTCCGTTCGTCTGTCAAAATCTTTATTTCAGGTGGGCTCTCATAGAAGCGAATGCGAAGTAAAATATTTTGATAGCGTTACATAGGGATGTGGTATATCATTTTAAAGATAATTAGGAATTGAGTACAAAAATATTTTTTTTTAAATTTTTCCCCATAAATTGACGAAATGGGGGGCTTTCAAAGTGGCGATTGTTTAACGTCCAAAGTTGACCTCAGAACTCAAAATTTTCTGAAAGGCTGAGCCTGAAACTTGATCAATTATTTGAATTATATCCTGTACTTGAACAACAAATACTAAAATTAGATAAATATGATAAGGAAACGAAATTATTTAATTTTGAATGAGCTTCACTCGTACAATATAACTGACTGTTTTGTAAAATATATGAACCTAGTGTAGCATATCAGCGCACTGGGTGTTTAAAGAATGTACAATTTTCTTTTTCTTGCCCTTGTCACACGCTATGTGGGGTCGGTCAACCTCTAATTCACCCTTTTTATATGCATATCCTCTTTCACACAGTCCATCCTTTTCTTTGGTCTCCTCCTACTATTTTTTCCTTCCACATGCATATCTATCATTCTTCTCGTAATATGCATTTATTCCCTCCGCATTACATGCCCATACCATGCTAGCCTACTACGCCTCATCTTTTAAGGAGAAGTTTGAAAGTGCCAGTGATAGCACTGGCGGTACTATCAAACTTCTCCTTACATATAATATTCATTCCTAATCTCATCCATTCTAGTCACACCACACATCCATCTCAACATTCGCATTTCGGTCGCATGTACTTTTCTTTCAAACAAAATACATAAAGTATTAATTTCATTATACAAAAAAATGGTCACAGTATGAAAGAGCAGCAAATTCTGAAACATGAGGCGGAATTTATCTCATATAAATCGCTCACACGCCTGGACGGATTCACATGACAACTGCGCACTACATAATAATTATTTATTTCATATTCTGTGTGCGTAATTATTACCCATGGTTGGATTATTCGATAATGATTTTACTTTATATAAAACTAGCAGATATCCGCGTGAAATAAGTTTTTTAAATTCCCACGGGAACTCCCTAATTTTTCGGCTTATTATATAGCCTATGACACTCACAAATAACGTGGCTTTGTACTGGTACCAGAATTTATAAAATCGGTTCAGTAGATCCAGAGATTACCCCCTACAACGTCACAAACTCACAAACTTTACCTCTTTATAATATTAGTCGGTTTTTTGGAAACAATTTTTATTTTAAATTTTTCAGTGTACTCTAAATCCCCACGGCTTAGGAGTGCAGTACCCTGCAGCATCAGAGATGAGGAGTTAGGACTTGGTTTTAAGTATGAAGTCGTTGCTTGACACCCACAATCTGAATTCACCATTAAAAATCCTAAATCACTAGGTATGTTTAAGGAGTTCTGTACCCTGCAGCATCATGGTTGAGGAGTTGGATCTCAGAGTTGTATTGTATACACGTGACCACCTCGCGAGCTTCCTCTAACCAGTGAAAAAAAAATTTTTCAAATCGGTTTAGAAACCACGGAGATATGCACCGACATACATTTAAAAAAAAATACGCGCCGAATTGAGAACCTCCTCCTTTTTTGGAAGTCGGTTACTTCTATTCTATTGAAACAAAATATAATTATGAATCAATTACTTCTATTACTATTGGTATTTAAGTAACTATATAAATAGGAGACCCATGAGGATGAAATTTAGAGAGGTCTCTGTTTCTACCCGACATGGTTCTAAAAGGGTCCTTTCATTTGAAAATCGCAACAACAGTAGAGATTTACGTGTGATTTAGATTAAAGCCTAAAGCAACATTTTGAAGAGCGTTTTGTCGTCTATGAACAGCGTATTCTAAAAAAAGCCTGGATAAAAACTGAAAATGCTCGCAAACACCCTAAAAATGGAAGCAAAATGTAGCTATACGTATAATTCGCCGTAATAAATGTTCAATGTAGGTAGGTACGTCTTATTTATACACGTCCGTCCGGGACGGCCGGCTCTCGCGAGTCGTAATAAATTGCCCTGGACGGATAGCCCTCCAACGAAAATGAGATTAACTATTTGTATGTAATGCGGGAATCCGGCCTGAAAATATATAACACCTATCAAATGCGAGCGCCTACGCCCTACATGTACATGCATAATACAAGATAATCCTGTAAAAGCCAAATGTATTTATTTGGTGGGCTGTAACGAAAACACCTTACCATTTAGAGTTAGACTATTGTAGATCTAAAATTTTTTTTTAAATATTATAACTACAGCTTTCACACATCCTGCTTTCTTTTGACAACACTTGGAATGATGAGCGTTATCCATGCTAATATTTTAAGTGCGAAAGTATGTCTGTCTGTCTGTTCATCTGCTACGCTTACGATTTTGACGAAATTTTGCACAGAAATAGGTTGCATCCCGCGGAAGGTTTTTTTTAATCTGCTACAAGTTAGTACTTGACTGCGATCTTCGCTGATGGTAAATGATGATGCAGTCTAAGATGGTAGCGGGCTAACGTGTTAGTGGTATGGCAGTTATATTAAACCCATACCCCCAATCGGTTTTTACACGGCATCGTACCGGAATGCTAAATCGCTTGGCCCGCAGCAAAAGCTTAGAGCTTTGTACGAATGAATCCATATAATATAATATAATATTGCCTACCCGCAAATCTACCAATATTATATAAGCGAAAGTGTGTTTATTTGTTGGTCTGTCCTTCAATCACGCTGTAGCCTGCAATAGACCAACGGGTCGACGTGATTTTTTTGCATGGTCATAGTTGAGGACCTGGAGAGTGACATAGGCTACTTTTAATTCCGGAAAATTTAGGAGTTACCGTGGGAATCATAAAAACATATTCCGGACAACGGACAAAGTGGGGGGGGGGTATCAGCTAGTAAGGCCCGGACTCCACCAGAGCGGAGAGGAGACGAGAGGAGAGGAGGTATGATAGCGGAGACAAGAGGAGATATGAGCGGCGCGCAGCGGAGACGAGAGGAGATGTGAGCGGCGTACTGTAAGGGTAAGCGGCGTGCTGTGAGCGGCGCCGCGTTGATCTCAACATTCAATGCTCACCGCACGCAGCTCAGTCCCGGTCTAGCCAGCATACATCTCCGGTCTAGCCAGTATACATCTCCGCTCCAGTCTAGCCAGTACGCATCTCCACACAGCTCCGGTGGATACACCCGAGCTGAAAAACATCTCTTCTCGTCTCCACTTCAGACATCTCCGATCTGGTGCATTCCGGGCCTTAAGAATAAAAAAGTCTCGAAAACCAATTTCCAAAATCAAGAAAGCGCGCTGCACCAAATCATAATCCGAAAACGTCGCTTCAATTTTTAAGAGTGTTTATAAAAAGAATTCTCTCTAAGCATTTTTAAAAGCTTTTGAGGCCGTCGCGTCACATCCTTACCTTAAGTTTTCTTATCTAGGCTACATCTCCCAGATCCCATTGAAGCTCTCATAGTGCCAGCGAGTGTTTCACTAAAAGCGTAGGGGGAATAAGAAAGCTTTCGAGTTAGGGTTTTAAAATGTTAGTATAGAGTTAGCGTACCTACGCGAAAATATTCTGTTGATACGAGTAGAACCAACAAAATAAAAAGATGTATCTACATATTCAATTTTTATGGTTAAAAAAATGCTTCGTTATTAATGTATTTCCTTATTGCAACAACAGCAGATTGTATGAAACATTGCAGAACTTTATGAGTTTTATAAACTTTGACAGTTCTGCGCTAAATCTATGCTAACTTAACTGCGTCTTAACTCTTAGTTTATCTTTTGTGTCACAGTTCTACGTTAAATCTACGATAACTTAACTACGTCTTAACTCTTAGTTTTTATGTCACAAAAGAAGAAAAAAACAATACCAACTGCATACAATTATAAAACTTAGACTGCTGAGAGTACAAATCTGACCTTATGGGCGGAGTTTTGCTTTATAAAGTAGAGATACTAAAAAGGTATTTCAGCAGTTCCATCTGAGCTAAACCACAAAGCGGGTCAATTCATGAATAAGGGTGGTTTCAGATTAGCCTTTTTTAGGCCCGTGTGAGCTCGTTTTTGGTAGCTCATGTAGGCGTTTATAGGCGCGCCTTTTACCACACGCGCAACTCTACGAGCGTGTACGCTCTTATAAGCTCGTAATTATGTACTGACAGCGAACACGCCGGAAATAGCGCGTGCAGTGCATAAAAAAAAAATTGGTTTTTGAAGCCCAAAATGTGTCACGCGTGTAAGCTAGTAAGCCGCGAACTCATACGCGCAAAAAAATACGCTAGTCTGAAACCGCCCTAATTTGAGACAAAACTTCCCGTTGGCCACAACCTGACTTAAGTACAGTAGGTAAGTAATGTTGCAGTAAGCAAGTAGCCTCAAAGTAGTTAATCTTTTTGTGGTAGTCCACTATAGAGCAATTTATCAGTGTTCAACTTGGTGGCTCATTTAAACTATTTTATAAGCCGGTTGCTTTAGCTGATGCCCGCTACTTCGGCCGCGTGGAAAAAGGTTTTTTAATTCCCGCGAGAACTCCTTAACTTTCCGGGATAAAAAGCCTATATCCTTCCCCGGGATGTAACCTACCTGTGTACCCAATTTCATCAAAATCGGTTGAACAGATGGTTCGATGGATCAGACATTCTAATAGGTAAATGCACATTGCTGCTACAGAAATTGATTGGTACCTACATTATGTCGATATAATATTTTTGACGACCTCGCTGGCGCAGTGTTGAGCACTGTTGTTTTAACGTGCGGAGGTCCCGGGCTTGATTCCCGCGGGATCAATTTGGTGATTTATAATTTCTGAATTTACCCTGGTCTGGCCTGGTGAGAGGGTACGGCTGTGGCTACCACCCTACCGGCAAAGACGTGCCGCCAAGCGATTTAACGTTCCGGTACGATGCCGTGTAGAAACCGATTAGGGGTTTAATATAACGCCACCATCTTAAACTGCATCATCACTTACTATCAGGTGAGATCACAGTCAATGGCTAACTTGTAGTGGAAAAAAAAATAAGTAAATAAACTAGAAATTTTATTTAGTGGACACAGTTTACAAATACTTTAGTATTCCAAGGCCTGGTTGCATTATAAAAGTATTTTTAGGTACCTACTTTCCACAACGTTAACATTTTCAATAGGGCTCGCGAGATGCAACCTAGATAAGAAGAAAACTTCCATAGGACGCGACGTCGTGTCGGCCTAAAATGCTTTTCATATTCTAGAGATTTTTCTGCAAACACTCAGCCGATGAGGTTTTTGAAATACATCGGAAAATGTTATAATTATACGTATTTTTACTAAATTTAATCTTAACTAGATGATGCTCGCGACTTCGTGGGCGTGGATTTCGTTTTTCCCGGGATAAAAAGTAGCCTATATCCTTCCCCGAGATACAACCTATCCCTGTACCAAATTTCATCAAAATCGGTTGAACAGGTGGGCCGCGAAAGCGTAGCATACAGACAGACAGACACACTTTCGCATTTATAATTATTATGACGTTTTTATGAAAAAAAAATTGTAATAAACCAGTCCTTATGAAACCCTTACAAACAAACTCAGGTCACTGGTGGTCACTGGTCTCAAAGACTCAAGCAATATGGATTCCTAAAAGGCGGGTGAAATAATTAAACATTAATTATTACTTTTTCTAAGAAGTAACGGCACTTTCGGTGCATGGCTTCCGACTCGCACTTGAGACCGGTTTAATTTTTAACAATTCATAATATAGGAATAACCACAAATTTTCTGTTGCTAAAAAATTAATTTGATTGAATCAACGAACTGGATAGTATAAAGGAATTCAAAAAATGAATATTGCAAACGGTTCCATTGATTAAATTGAATTTTCGTTTTAAATTTCCCGTGATGAAATGAAATTATTAATAAAAATTTTAATGCAAAGTGGGCTCATGATGATTTATAGATGAACTTTCAAAAAGGTTTATCGAGTCTACCTACTGGAGCTGGCAGTTGCCTTGGCCAATTTTGGTGATTCAAAGAAGCAATGCGGTTGATTTTATATAGTGCACAATCTCTAAACTAAACTAAACTAAAAAATATTTCTAACCCTTTCTTAATACTTCCCTGCGGAAAGGGACAGAACTAGATTTAAAGCTGCCATTTTAGTTTAGTTTAGAGATTGTGTTATACAGAATCAGCCCCAATGTTTAGTTTTAGTTTAGAAATAAGGCTACTTGGGTACTTGGTAATTGGTATGCCTCGGTGCGGTGCAAAAGATGCGGATTTACCAATTTTAGTTTTTAATCTAAAGTTAAGTCAAAGGGGCATTTACACAAGGCCGTTAGTTTATATGTTTAAGTTACATTTTCTATTTAAAAATTGAGTAAATCAACTTTAGGCAGTGTTGTGCAAGACTACCTGAATTTTGATTTTTGGAATTTACTCCTTAAGAATCGATTTTCATTTAAAAGCCCGGGGTATGAAAATTTATGGGGAGTAAAATCAAACTTTCTCCGTTACGTTACGTTATGTTTATGTTTCCACGGTAACACTTTTCGTTCGTAAAGAGTAAACTCCATTCGTGCGTCGGAGCTGACACACACAATTTTTTAAGTTAATTTAGATGATGATTTTATAAATAAAATAAGTAAATAATTTTATAATAAAATAAACCTATTCGATCCAGATAATTAAGCGATGCAGACTCGAGATAACGAATAATAATAGGTAGAAAAATCTAGTAGTAGACTTACCATAAAAAAATGGCGCCAAAATCATAAAAAATATCCAATTACTTGTATCCATCGTAGCTTATGCACAATGCACAAAAAGTTTTATAAATCACGCATTGTTTTTAAATTAACATTTTCGAACGTTTGTGAACTTCGAATCACAAAACGTTCCATATTTAAATGTCACAGATAAATTAGTTAACGTCTTAAAACGCACCATTGCAAAGTTCTTCGAAATTTTCTTTTACGAAATGTTATTTGCAGTTTCCCGCTCTTTTGGAATTGAGGAGCGTGCGTCCTCGATCACGTCTCTACTGAAACTGTGGACTGGCAGATTTCCCTACTACGGGTTTTCGTTAGTAATCAAGTTAAGTGAATTTATCGGGAGTATTCGAGTATGCTTCAGCTTTGCAGCCTAAGCGGAATAAAAGATGATAATCAATTTATGGTATGCAAAATATTGATTTCAGTTTCAATCGAAAACCCATCTAATTTCTAACTATGTACTTGTTTAACTGATGAATTGTCAAACGGTTTCAAAAGTTACCTGTTTTTAATATGAAATATAGTTCTAAATTATTAATTATTTTAAGGAGTTTATAGTAAGAAAATTAAGGAGTCCCTGCGGGAATCAAAAAACTTAAACCAGTCGGACGAAGTTACGGGCATCAGCTAGTTACAAATAATAATTAATTAGTTTATTTGGTTCCCATGATTTAAACGAGTATGTTGATCATTTTGCTGCCCAATTTCCGACCAGTTTTAGATTTCACGTATAGGTAAAGATGAGGAAATTTTAAATTAACTAAAGCGGCTTTTGTTGATTTAGGGCCAATGGTAGGGGACGACCAGATTTTCAGGCGCTCCGCGCTACATAATTCTACTTCAGGCAACGTTTGAAGATTATCTTTATAGCCCTAAGTCTACATATTTCGTACATCCTTGGTGATCCTCCCTTTCCCGCTTTTGGTTGCGGATAGTTAGTACTTAGTACTAATTTAACTCAAGCAAAGATTACACTTGCATGTTTTATACACTTGCATGTTTTACTGACTTAAGTCGCGTATGAGTAACTTACGAAATGTAAACAGTCTTTTAATTCGCGTAACGTACCTATACAAATGTTAGCTATGTACGTGCTCTACTTACATAAAAACTTACGTGACCTTATATTTGGTTTACATCCATACTAATATTATAAATGCGAGTGTGTCGGTCTGTCTGTCTACTACGCTTCACGGCCCATCTATTCAACCGATTTTGATGAAATTTGGTATGGGAATAGTTTGTATCCCGGGGAAGGATATAGGCTAAGGATTGAGTTATGA
Organism: Erebia aethiops; assembly: GCA_923060345.2. Taxonomy (NCBI): domain Eukaryota; kingdom Metazoa; phylum Arthropoda; class Insecta; order Lepidoptera; family Nymphalidae; genus Erebia; species Erebia aethiops. Next base: position 13,434,081 of record OV281088.1, on the reverse strand, counting down.
AGTTTGTGGTGTTTCATAACCGTGCTCAGGCGTGACTTGAAGCCGTCGGTCCCGTGCCTGATACCTCCCTGGGACCCTGGCTATGAGAGTAAGGGAATAGATATTGCACCTTTGTTTGCGCGCACACCTGTGCACTATTATATTTACCGCGCAGATGGCTTATCTCTCCGGAGATTGGCCTCATTTACTAATCTACATATAATATTTTATAATCGTTCGTAAAGAGTTTACTCCAGTCGTGCGTCGGTGCTGACACACCTATTTTTTTTTTGTACCGAGAAAATAGAGTTCAATTTCCCTGTTTACTGGTTAACCTAAAGTTAATTAACCAGTAAACAGTAGAATGCGGTTTAGTCCTGTAGCGACTTCAAGAACACATGGTGTAATTCTACTAGCTGGCACCAGATGGTGGTGCAGGTCGCCCATTACTGTATGTCATCTTTGTTCTACCTTTAAGGGATGCGACATGATTTATCGATGAAGTGTTACTGGACTGATAATATGATCGTTTTCATTATTAAAAACTAAGCATATCTAACTGTGACAAGTGCAATTAATTATAATATCTAAAACAGAGTTTAAACTGACTGACTGATATACTCGTATTATCTACGTACAACCCAAACCGGGTTTAGAAAATTGAAATTTTCAATGTATATTGTGTCTTTAACTTGAGTAATCCGAAAGCCACCTACCCACTACGAAAGGATTTTCAGATAAATATAATACTACCCACATGAGACTACGGCAATTAGGGCAGTTTTCATTCATTACCAAAAAGTAACATAATACATATTTGTGGTTACCTACCTAGTAAATTTGAAAGATCTATTATTAATTCTATTAATTATCCTAGACGAATCGTTAAATAATACTTGACTTCAAATAAAAAATAGCAAATTACAATATAAGTTAGTTCAAAATTTTGGCAATATGAAATTTAATTACGGTTTCAAAGCCGAGCTTACACAAAATTATGGTATAACTAATTGAAAGCCACAATAAGGGACGTGAGCTCTACTAAATAATAAATCATTTAGTTGCTAATGAAAACCTATATTTCGATATTTCGAATAATGACACTATATTATGAAATCATTCTGTTCTGGTTATGTTGTAGCGGAACAGTGTCTTTTAAAAGGTTTGAATGATGTTTAAGGTTTATAATATAGTGATTCTTTAAGTGATGAATAAGATAAATTAGGTAAGTTCTAAATAAATATGAAAAGGTTCATTTTAGGCCTACTCTTGTACACTCTACCATGAACAGAGGAAAATACATAGATTGTATTATAAATATAATAATTAAGAACAGTAAAGTAAATAACGAGCAAAAAAATTAAACCTCCGTGGCGCAGTGTGTAATGCTGTTGCCTTAACGTGCGGAGGTCCCGGGTTCGATCCCCGGCAGGGTCAATTTGGGAATTTATAATTTCTGAATTTTCCCTGGTCTGGTCTGGTGGGAGGCTTCGGCCGTGGCTAGTTACCACCCTACCGGCAAAGACGTGCCGCCAAGCGATTTAGCGTTCCGGTACGATGCCGTGTAGAAACCGAAGGGATATGGGTTTAATATAACTGCCATGCCCCTAACAGGTTAGCCCGCTACCATCTTAGACTGCATCGATCGCAGTCAAGGGCTAGCTTGTAGTGGATAAAAAAAAAAAAAAAAAAAAAACGTTTCCAAGATGGCAACCTTCAGCCATAGAAAAGGCAGTAGGCGCGAAATGTATCAAATGTCATTTCTGACAGTCACAAATCAAGTCAATCAAAGTCAAAATAACGTGTTTTTCTTTTGAAAACGTCAAAAAATATGAATCCGCCATTGTTACCCACTCATGTTTAGTGTTCCATAACTTGGAAAGATTAAATAATTTTACCACTAAAATTACGACGACTTCGTAGATTTGACCAATGAAAACTGGTATAGTATTTTATTTTCCTTTATTTCTCTGCTTGTTCAAGACTTCGGATATTATTTCATGTAGAATTTTATTCAAATAATTCGTGATAGTTATTTATTATGTATTATTAAAAATAATTAGGAATATAAAGAAAAGACAACCAAAAATATAATTAAGTTAAGTAGCTTTCTATAATGCCTTAGAATACAATGCAAAAATTATTTCAAAACTAAAATGATCCTGTATCATGAATGATAAGAATTATGATATAAAAGTGAAATCAATTTGAAGTCCTTAAACGAAATTTCAAATAAATTATACCTACCATGATTAATTGAACAAACTTCGCTGTATTAAAAATGATTATCATTTCGTAGTCATAATGTTAATGTACCTACTGTTAATTTTTATCAAATTAAAATCCGCTTTGGTAGCAATTAATTTAAAGCTATACTATTAATATGGTTTTAACATATTGCTATTTATTTCGCGGCATTATAATGATAAGGTGTAAATGCATAACATTATATTTTTTAATATTAACATTCATAGTAGAAATTTAATTTCAGAAAGACCAAAATACTTATGTATTTCCTACTGTAATACTTACGTCTTATATCTGTCGATGCAAAACTTATTTCGTAGTTTAACCACAGAATAGGTAATAGTATGATTTAACGACATAAATAATGTAATAACGGGTTCGTACATGCCACGATAAATACGACGGCTGATCAATCAATCTATCAATCAAATAATGTATTCAATATAGGTACACTGTGGGTACACTTATTGACGTCAAAAATTACTTACTTATAAAACATGATGGTGATAATCAGTTACGGTATCTTAAAACTAAAGCTACGAGGGTTCCAAATGCGCCCTGGTCTGAGTAGAGCCCACAACAAAATCAGCCGGGTTTTTTTATTTTTTTAATATCACCATCTCACAAAATATCATCTTAACTATGGAATTATCAGAGCCATTAGAGCAAACCATTGATTTTTTGTAGATATTCCCATTATTTCCACGCTTGTGCTAAAAATATATAAAAATTGGTATATAAGTTTATCGATATTTTTGACTAGGAACATCTCTGGCCCGTGCTGTCTAAAAGCTATTAGCAGTTGCCGTCGGAGGCGCACCTGCGACTGTCATTTCCTACGAGAGATTACTTACCTTCAACATTAGCGCTATATGCTATCGTGGCAATGAACTATCAAGGCATATAGAAACTTGCTATTATCTTGATATTTATAATATACTAATTGACACCAGCGACTCTGTCTGTGTCACTACAGCCCATTAACGTCCCACTGCTGGGCACAAGCCTCCAAGCTCATAGGGGAGAGGGAAATAGAACTTAGACCCACCACGCTGCTCCAATGCAGGTTGGCGGGCTTTAACGACTATTATCATGTTAGTGATAATAACCGGGACCGACGGCTTAACATGCTCTCCGAGGCACGGGGGTGAAGCACAGACAAGCTCATAACTCCGGGCTGAGAATTTAGAGTCAGAAAAACCCAATACTTATATTATAGTCCGACCCGGGACTCGAACCCGAGACCTCGTCGGCCGCAGTCGAACATGCTAACCACGGGACCAACGAGACAGCTGTCTGTCTAGATTTAGATTTAAAAAAACCCGGGGGAACTCCGATCCGATCCGTTGCTCTGTTGCGGCGTGGTTGAAGGAAGTCGAACAAACACTTTCGCATTTATAATATTAGTACTTACGACTAGTTGATGCCCCCAACTACGTTTGTGTGGATTTTGTTTCAAAAAAATCCGGGTGAACTCTTTGATTTTTACTACACCAAAAATAATTTAAATAATGTTTTCATTGTGAGTTAAATTAACTAAATTCTTTTCACCAATGTAAATTGATTATCGATTTATTATTCGCCTACGTATTTTTACTTTATTTTTCACAGTCATAAAAAGTACAAATAAATTACAAATTCTCGTAGTAACTTCAAGATCCTGAAAAACTCTTGTAATTCGCTCTCGAAAATTAAACTTTCATTCCAACTGGCATTCAATTCAAGCTTCAGACTTCTCTGAAAACAGACTTGCATAAATCTAACTCACAGTAGCAGATTGTTTTTAACGGTCTCTTTGGTGGTCCAAGTTAAGGAGTGAAAGCGGATTTATATTTGTTCCTTATCAAAATCTAAAGCTTTGTTAAAACAATATACGACAATTGTCTCCACCATATTACAAACTTTTGCACGCGGCTTCGCTCACGTTTCCTTACAAATTTCAAAGCTGTGTGCTGTACAGCGGTTTGAGTAGGTACACAGCTCAAACCACTGGACGGATCGGGCTGAAATTTGGCATACAGCTTTTTTATGACGCATCTGCGCAGAAAGGATTTTTGCAAATTCAATCCCTAAAGGCGTAAAATAGGGGACTGAAAGTTGTATGAAAATCGAACGTGAGCGAAGCTGCGGGCTTTTTTTTAATAATTCTAATTTGTGGTGTTTAACAAAAAGAAAACTTATATTTTTGTTTAAATTCTATTCTTTGCTATTTAGGTTGTAGTTAGTTTTTGTACAATTACTCAATAGTTGCTCCGTATTTACTACTCGAATTATCTTGTTTTACTCAATTAAATAAAATAAAAAAGTCAAAGTGCTAATATTATGTAATCTTAAATACGGTATGGCATTTTTGATTCCCTCGCCCTTTATGCCTTAACCCAAGTCACAAGAAATTGCGGTTGACGACGAAGTTACTCCCGTGATTATTCAATTATTGCCTCAGTTAGGAGTTTCGTCGAGTTGAGCTTAAAAATATCGTCAAATCTTTGAATTACCTTCGGATTTTTTAAGGTCGGAATTACAATTTGTTTTATTACAAAAATGCTTTCGTTGAGAGATTTGCAAGTTTATTATGAAATTCAATTTCGAGGTGAAAAAAAGGTTTTCCTTTTCTCGCTAAAAGCGTTTCTGCTTTATGTAATGCTTACACATTTAAGAAAGAACTTTTTGAACCGATGAATACAACATTATGTTTTATGTTAATTACTTTTCCAATTCCATCTTTGGACGTATCGTATGGCTAGAGCTTTGATACCAACTTTGCGGGTCTCTATTTTAAAGTAGTAATAATAAAATTAAGTTATCTTTTCTAATCCCTGAAAGGAAGCGATGGTTTTTCATTATTGCTAGCTCTCAGAAAACAAAGCTTCTATGTATTTTTAATATTTTTTATTATTCAAAACTTACATCTACGAGTATTACATAGTACATTTATGTTTGTAATATATTTATAAAAATAAAAAAAAAAACGGCAATACTACAAATTAATACGAGTACCTTACATTCATGCATTTTTTGTCTAAGATTAATAATTAAAGCTTATACTTATAGGATTGAATCTTACTGCCAACGGTCATAAAATAGAGTTCAAAAGTTTATATATTATGTTGTTAAAAGTTTGTGTTATAAATGTGAAAGTTTGGATGGATGTATGGATGCATGGTTGTTTGTTACTCAATCACGCGTCAACGGCTGAACGGATCTGGTTAAAATTTGGCACAGAGATATATTATAGTCTGGAATAGCACATAGGCTACTTTTTATCCCGGTAAATTAAAGAGTTCCCGCGGGAACCAAAAAACCTCAAACCCCGCAGACGAAGTCGCGGGCATTCGCTAGTATCTACTATAGAATTTATAACCCATACTAATATTATAAATGCGAAAGTTTCTCTGTCTGTCTGCTACACTTTCCCGGCCCATCTTTACCGATTTTGATGAAATTTGGTACACAGGTAGGTTGAATCTCGGGGAAGGACATAGGCTTTTTATCAAGGAAAATTAAGGAGTTCCCGCGGCAGTCAAACAACCTTGATCCACGCGGACGAATTCGCGGGCATCATCTAGTAGTTCATATCGAAAGTTATGCTTTGCATTGACATTCGATAGTTCTTGCTTTTTGAGTTCTGAAAGTTGCAGTAACTATTTTTTGTCGTATAAACGTTCCAATCCATTGACTCTTTGACGACCAAGGGACGTATTTTTGGGTTCCAGTTTTGGGTTGGGTTGGGATCATAGTTTTTGGGTGAAAAGTTACCTTTATCGCTCATAGGGACACAAGTGTCCCAAAGAATTCCATAAAACTACTAAATTTTATTTTATTTTTAATGTAGAATATGTTTACTGGACCGTAAATAAACCATAATTTATAACCAAAAACTTAAAATCACTTCTGGAAACCTTATGGTCATGAAAGGGTTAAAATGACAATGGACTTCAAGGCCGTTGGATGTAAGATCGTCACCTTTATAATACAGTCAAATATTATGCATGGCCATTGGCCGAATAGTTAAATACCATATTCTAATTTCAAACAAAGGAAATCAGAAAGATTTCTTGAAGAATAACGAACCACCTGGTTGCCAGCTGCCTTTGCTAAAGGGATTGTCACTCTTCGTCGCCCCGAGGTTCACCCCAAATGCTGAGGTCGGCGTTTGATGTAAATTGAGTTTCCCTCCAACCGAGTAGTCAGTTTGCTTGAACATCGGCGTGTGTGACACTGACGCGTTGGCACCGACCGTGTTCCTGAAAACATGACAAATAAACTTTCAAACTCTACCTACGTTTACAGCACAGGGGGTCATACTGCCAACGCTCAGGCCCGGACTCCACCAGAGCGGAGATGAGACGAGAGGAGATGTGATTTAAACAACCAATAGAAATTCGTTATTTCCACATCTCTGCTCCGCTCAGCTTCAGTGGATACCATTGAGTGGAGATGTATGTGAGAGATGTGAGCGGCGTGCTATGAGCGGCCTCACCGTACGCAGCTCAGTCCCGGTCTAGCCAGCATACATCTCCGCTCTAGCCAGCACACATCTCCGCTTCAGTCTAGCCAGTACGCATCCCTTCACAACATCTCTTCTCGTCTCCGCTTTAGACATCTCTGCACGTCTCCGCTCTGGTGGTGTCCGGACCTTAGATCCATATTGTTTCATTATTGTTGACTTTCGTGTTTTAGAATTATAATCCTTATTTTAGGAACGACAAGGTAGGTGACATCAAACTGTAATTGTGAGTAATATTGCCCAGTATTGATTATGGCTTATTTTCATAGGTTGCTGAGTAGTCTTTAACATTTAAATGCATCATCGCCGAACAAAACTTTGTGTATTTAAAAATAAACTTGTACATTTTAAAAACCTCACTTTTTTCACTTCGCTCATTTCGAAATGATGATTAAAGGGAAGTCACTTATGATATCATGCTTGGTCTAGTGAACTTGATTTTAAATTTGGACCCCTACATTTCAGCCTTTGCAATAATTGCAATAAGACTGTTGTTTTTCTTCTATATTCTTCCCTTTGCTAAGGTCATTGTTGTGTTATGTAGTGAAAATAATGGAAAAGTTGAAAACTAGTAGTTACTGAAATACCAGCTGATGGACAAACGGTCAGACCTAACCACACCGAATTCCTTTTTTACAATTTTTTTATGATACTCTAAAAATCCCATCGGAGTTATTTCGGGGCCAATCTTTACTAATATTATAAATGCAAAAGTTTGGATGGATGGATGTATGGATGTTTGTTACCAAATCACGCTAGAACAGCCATCGGATCAGGATGAAATTCGGCACGGAGATAGATTATATAGTCTGGAATAACACTTAGGCTACTTTTTATCCCTTTTTAAAAGAGTTCCCGCGGGAAGCAATAAACCTCAATCCACGCGGACGAACTCGCTGGCATAGCTAGTCGGATATAAATCTTATTTAACTCACTTGTAAGTATAGTCCACACCAGCGCCATGAGTTGCGAAGGTTGGACCAGCTTTCGGCATCACAGCCGACGTAAACGCATTGGCAGTCAGCCTGTGGTCATCTGTGTTCACCAAATGCACGTTCGTAGAGGCTGTAAGTATATTGGCGCGGTTTGGTATATGCATGCCAGTCAGGGCTGCTGAACCGGCGCTGGAAAGAAGAAAATATTTCATTGTCATAAGTAGCACAAGCTGTTTGGAAAGAGAGCGAAAGTTTGGATGGATGGATGGATTTTTGTTACTCAATCGCGCCAGAACAACTGAACGGATCTGGATGAAATTTGGCACAGAGATAGATTATATAGTCTGGTATAACACATAGGCTACTTTTTATTACTTTTTAAAAGAGTTCCCGCGGGAGCCAAAAAATCTCAATCCACGCGTAAATCATTTCATTTTACTCAAACTTCAAATTCAAGTGTTCTTTTTTCAAATCAACTTTTAGTGCTTTCGAATCGTCAAATGAGTTTACCACTAGTGCGGAATGTCATTTATACACGCATATTCAATATTCATTTATTCAAATTAGGTAGGTAGGTACACTGTACACTTATTGACGTCCAATTACTTATGAAACATGATGGTGGTAATCAGCTAAGGTATCATAAAACTAAAGCTACGAGGGTTCCAAGCGCGCCCTGGTCTGAGAAGAGCCCATAAAAAACTCAGCCGGGGTTTTTTTAAAATTATCACCATATCTCACAAATCATCTTAAACTAAGGAACTCCCTATAATCATAAAATAATGTTCTTTAACCGTGCTATTAAATCCGCAATAGACCAGTGTGGTGGACTATTTCCGAATTCTTCTCATTATTAGTGGACACTCGTGTTCAGTAGTAGCCAATGGGTTAAAATGATGATGAAAGATGAACCAAAAGTGCAAAATACAAAGAAAAAGAATAACTTACCTAGATTCGGCACCAAGACTTAACCCTGCGTTGCTGTACGGAGGAGCATTAGGCTTCATAAAGTCATGCTCTGTCCTCAACCCATTCACAAAACCAGTTGCAGATATATTATTACCATTATCCAACTCCTTTATCCCAGTTATAGAAATATTTTGTGTTTTGTCCTGATTTGTAGAACACTCCCCAGTAACCGGCATTTTTGAAAAAAAAAATTAGTAATTAAAATATCACGCCCTATCCTATACTGCTGAGGCAAAGATCAAACTGTATATTATTTAGCAACGCTTGCTATTTTATACAGAGGTGCGTTATAGTGATGTACCTACGTCCGCGTTTATCGATAGACTTCGTTCATACTCCTCAAATTGATTTACAGCTACCCGTAGGCTTGTCTTCATTTCTTTTGAATATTAAGTTACATTTGAAGGAACAACAATGATTTACTTAACTATTTTATGGCAATTAACTCTATTGTTTCCTCACATCACTTGTAAATAGTGGCCAAGTGAAAGATAATTTGAATGTGAGTCATCAATTTTTATTTATTTTAAGTCAGCTGGAAATGTTTTATCATCAAAATTTTGTACAAATTTTATTCTATTTTAGGGGCTATACATTTCTTTCTTTGTATTTTACAACCTTTTTTTCTACTTGTTTTATTAATTCCATTATTAGTTAGGTAATTGACATGAATATAACATAATATATAGTATGTATAACATATCCCATATTACCAATACAAACTTACAATTAATGATATGTATGTAACTCAGTTTTAATTTTGATTTATTTTGTGCCTCTGTGTTTATTGCTGCCAATAAAGATTTCTCTATTCTATTCTAATTTTTCTAAACGTGAGTTGGGAGGATTTTTATATTTCACGATTATAAAAACGCTAAAATTAGGTGAATTATTTCTCAAAATCCAATATCGATAATTTTTATCGACAACGTCGTTCTCTTCCGCCATTATGTAATTCCTGCCCAATAGAGCTGGGAAGTCCCGACAACTTCCGATGTATTCACAGATACACCTACACAACTGTTATGTATAGTTATAAAAACACACACTAATTCTGTAAGGTTATTTCCCCTCCAGAACATTCAATTATGATGAATATAACTAGAGCAGTTTAAGGCTTGAATGAGAGTATTTTTTTTCTTATATCCATTCGAATGCCAAACAATATAGGTAATATATAAACTAATATTATAAATGCGAAAGTTTGGATGGATATTGTATGGGTGGATGGATGTTTGTTACTCCATACGGATCTGGATGAAATTTGGCACAAAAATAAATAATAGTCTGGAATATTCAGTTCAATTGAGTCAACGTCTGCCTCTGGATGTAGATGCTTTATCTTCAAGAGCGAATACGAGCGTAGTACCAATCAGAGTAGGTACCTACTGATAAATGACGTAAAAAAAGGATCATAACCTCATTGGTGTATGAAAAACGAATTAGATGGACGAGTGGCCTAGTTGTGACAACGCATATCAGTCGATTAAGAATGTTAAGCAACGTTGACCCAAGTCGGTAAATGGGTGACCGAATTTTGAGGTTCAAATTTGGCCTTTTCGTTTCCTCCGGGCCTCGGAGAGCACGTTAAGCGGTCGGTCCCGGTTATTATCACCAACATCCTTAAAAACCTAATAGTTTAAATACTCTTAGTTGAATCGTATGCGGAAGGATGTGCGAACCCACTGCATAATTATCCCAACTCCTACCATTATTTGATTAATGGAAAGTGGTCACGACCCTCAGTGTGGAATACGACGCAGAGAGTGTGTGAAAAAAGGTGTATCAGGCATCCAAAAATCCTAATTATGAAAGCGCTGCATCAAAACAGAAATAAAATTCCCGTAGTTTGAAACTGCAATCCAACAACCTTGAGTAGCCACTCGCAGTGTAGTTTTTTAACGACTGCTTCAAATGGAACAACAAGGAACCAATAGTAAGCGCTTAATATACTTTATTTAGTAACTAGCAATAGGTTGCAATTTGCATTTAAATTGGAAGGTAAAACAATTATTTCCAAAATACCGACTTCTAATGCCACTGTAAAGAAATAAATAATTTTTATTTCTACCCACTATGTTGAAGTCGGGCGAGCGTGATGCGTCAACTTTGCTTACTTATCCTTGTTAACTAAAAAAAAATATTTATTACTGGCATCGGAAGTCGGTTTTTTGGAAAGAATTTTTATTTTTAACTTTTTAGTGTCAGGGTTGAGAATTTGGAGTCAGAATATTTTATGGGACCACCTCGAGAGCTTCCTCTAAAGACTGATAGAAAAAAATTTCAAATTGGTCCTGAAACTACGGAGATACGAGTATGCACCGACATACATTTAAAAAAAAATACGCACCGAATTGAGAACCTCCTCCTTTTTTGGAAGTCGGTTATAAATATACTTACGTGATTGCAGCTGAAGAATTTTTTGAAAAAAAATCTTAAGGCGCTGTGAGCTCACGGGATGAAAAACACAGGTGAAATCGAGCAAGCGCATGTCGCAAAAAATGCATGAAATTGTAACGCGTTTAGATCGCGTTCGGGAAGATGTAGGGTTAGTAAAAATAATTTAGTCCCAAAATTAACAATTTATAAATTTATTTCAGGAAGGTTATAAAAAAAATGTTTAACCGATGTAGGTAGTACCGCGGAGTAGGTCGTGGTTCATGCACTTTGCAGTTCCAGTTAGGCCTAATGTAGTTCACATAAAATGCCACTGCCCTTTTGATGATCCCTCGAGGTGACGCTTGCAGGGTAGTGCTGTTCGGCCACAGAAGGTAGGGTAGGTGAACGGTGTCGTGGCCAGCTGCCGGATGACCCAAGAGGTGATTCGCTCTGCAGAGTGGTCGCGAGTAGTGGTAGACCACGTATAATGATCCGGTAGAATGGACCCGTAGTAGGCTCCCTGAAATGTTGACCGAAACCGGTGTTTTTAAAAAATGTCCAGTTTCATAGTTTGACTGCAACATAACATCGATCGTCGGCTTCCATGAATTGATGAATGCGTGATGTGGTGAGAGGGCAGAAGCAATAATTAAAGCATTAAATAGTGATCAATGATGATGCGGCAATCTAAACTATGTAGGTACATAAAAAAACTGGTAGAATTACGTTTTATTATAATGCAGTTAGATATCATAGAATATCGACTTCTGAACTCAAGTTTAGCTTTGTATTTCATTTTAAAAGAATAATTAATAATAAATCGATACACCATGGTTAAATAAGCTATAGTTACAAATAATTCTAGTCTAATAGTTATAGGTCACCAAAGGTCATGTCAACGATCTCAACTTTTCGGTGCATGAATTTTATTAAAATAGCAAACGAAAGGCATAGCTAAAGCGATAATGAGACTACGGTAATGATAAAGAACTAAAATGACAATTGATCAGCATGATAAATGGTAGAAATGAAGAATGATGCAATCTTACAGGTAAGTACCTATTTCTTATTTTAGATAATTTTCAACACTCACCCAATATCGGGGATCATTCACTTTCTTGTATATTAGCAGTACACAGTTGCATTTCTATTGATTCTAAATTCCAAAATTACAATTCACAATCGAGATCTCACAATTTTCCAAATTAACCGTCGTGAAAAAGTGGATAGCTACTTAGCGTCTCGAGTGACGTCTCCTGTCATGTCAAATCACTCTCTGCCTTTGCGCAGGTTATAAATGTGTTTCGTTTCACGTAGTTGATTTGAGTTCTAGTTTCAAGTTTCAATTTAGATGAATTTTATTTATTTATTATTTATATATTTTGTACAGTTGAATACTTATTATTAAATTTAAGTTTTATTATAGTTTTTGTGTGGGTAAGTTTGACCAGTGTCACATATCCCCCTTTTTAGGTCAGGATTTTATCTAATAAAATCCTGCTCAACTAACTAAACTTCGGACTCAACTATATATATCGTTTCCAGGCATGCAATCTGTCATACCTCAATCTTAGCCAAAAATCAGTTCATACTTCACACTAACACGCAAAACAGCGTCGCTTTCATAGAGTGTCGCTGCTACCTAACAGACTGAGTTCTTGTTTTATACTACAATAACTCATATATAGTTTAGTTTTAATGGTTAGAAATTATTTGATTGAAGATAAATTAAGTAAGAAATCATATTAATCACCTTTTAGGTCAGTGAGTATATGATGTGTTATAGAACATCCTAGCTTTTAGGTCACTAGTATGTAAAACATTTTCCACCTTTTAGGTCAGTGAAGAACGTTAGAGTCTAGACTTCCCTTCACCTTTTAGGTCAGTGATGAGTAGTGTATAATATTGTAATTGTTTTTAATTTTATGTTAGAGGAATTGGTGAGTGTTGATTTTAGTTTTAAATTTAATTCTATAGTGTATTTGTACGTTTAATAATAGTTGTAGTTCAGTAATTAATTAGTTTTATAAGGTGTAAGTATTGATTAGACTTGGTTGTTATTTAATTTTAGATCTTTAATGTGCCAAGTCCCTAAGTAATTACCATGAATATCTTCAATATCGTAAACTAGAGGTGATCTTTTGTTAACTATTTTACATTTTAGGTATTTAGGGGCGAGTTTCTTTGCAAATTTTTTATCTTTACTGCTTTGATAATATGTCCGTTTCCAGACAATATCACCTACTTTTAGTTCAACGTTTCTACGCCTTAAGTTATAGGTAGTACAATTTCGAGAGTGAGCTTGTAGTAACGAAGATTGTACTTTATCAAATACTTTTCGAAGTGTGCCTAAATTTTCAGCATAATCGTCACGTGGTATGTAAATTATGTCATCAGTTGAAGTGATTTTAGTATCTCTGTATTGAGATCCACAGGTTATTAATTCACGACCAAAAACAAGAAAAGATGGAGTGTATTTAGTTACCACATTTACAGAGCTATTAATTGCAAATTGTATTTTAGCAATGTTAGTGTCCCATGTTCTGTGATCATTTTCGATAAAAGTTGATACTGCTGTCATAATTGTTTTATTATATCTTTCGACAGAATTCACCTGAGGAGTATATTTAGGGGTGAATAGTACGTTGGGTATTTTGTAAGTATCGTAGAGTCGACGCAAGGTACTACTCACAAATTGTTTTCCGTTGTCCATGAGCACAGTAGAAGGTATTCCGTGAATTAAGAATACGCGTTCTTCTAGAAGACGAGCAATTATATTAGAAGTGGCATTACGTATGGGGAACAATAAGCAGTATTTTGTAAAACAACAAACTACCACGAATAAGTAAGTATTTGAATTCCTAGTGATGGGTAATGGTCCTACAAGGTCCATACTGATCATTTGAAAAGGTCTAGTACAAGTTTTAGGTCGGCCCATAAAACCAAGTGTAGCATGATTAGCATGTTTGTAAGCGTTACAAGTATCACAATTTAATATGAAGTTAGCTACATCCTTGTGCATACTAGGCCAAAAGTAATTTAAATGTAGTCGTTTGAGAGTTTTATATATACCTAGGTGTCCAGAAATTGGTTCAGCGTGATTTTTAGTTATTATCTCCTTTCTTAACTCTGCAGGTACTACTTCTTTCCATTCAAAATCTCTATTTAAGGGGTTTAGGGTTTTAACATAACGATAAAGTTTATTATTGGATACTCTGTAATTTAAAAACGAGGTTGGAGAATTCTGAACTCCATTAAAGATATTCAGATACCAGCTGTCAGTAGTAGTAGGAGGTAAGTTGTTAGTTTGTAAATCGTCTATAGCTGCAATATCAACCGAGCGAGATAGACTATCCGGTACGACATTATCGGAACCCTTGCGGTGTTTTAATTCAAGGTTATAGGCTGATAATCTGAGACTCCAACGTGCAAGTCGGCCAGTAGGGTTGTTTAGATTTAAGAACCATTTCAGAGCAGCATGATCAGTATACACAGTTATTTTTTTACCGTTTTCAAGATAACATCGCCAGTGTTCAATAGCGGTGAGAACAGCTAATAATTCACGCTCCGTGGCAGAAAAGTTACGCTCTCTATTAGATAGTGATTTGCTCATGTATGCTATTACTTTTTCTTCTCCATTGATATTCTGGGTGAGTACAGCTCCTATACCGTAATCACTAGCATCTGTGGAAACTTGGAAAGGTTCTGAATAGTTTGGGCAGGTCAATATAGGTGCAGATATAAGACATTCTTTAAGTTTTTTAAAGGCTTCGTCAGCTTTAGGATTCCAAGCGAAGGGAGGTGCCTTTTTGCCTTGAGAAGTCAGAGTATTAAGTGGGCAAGCTAAGGAGCTAAAATTTGGAATAAACCTTCGGTACCATGAGGCCGTACCTAAAAAACGTCTTAGTTCTTTTCTAGTTGTAGGAGTTGGATAGTCGACAATAGCTTTTACTTTGTCAGGATCAGCGTGGAGACCGTTTGCATCTACAACGTAACCTAGATATTTCAATTGTTTTCTAAAAAATTGACTTTTTGTGAAATTTATTGTTAGATTAGCTAGTTTAAGTTTATCTATTACCCGTAGTAAAAGTGATATGTGTTTTTCGAATGTAGGGGAAATAATAATAATATCATCAACGTATGCAAATACCATGCTTTCAAACTCAGGTCCATAGAATAAGCTGTCAATTAACCTTTGTTGAGTAGCTGGAGCGTTGGTTAATCCAAAAGGCATGCATTTAAACTGGTATGTGCCTCGTGATGGAATATAGAAGCTAGTTTTGCATCTATCCTCTTTCCTTATCAAAATCTGCCAAAAACTTTTTGATAAATCAAGGCTAGTTAAATATTTAGCATCACGTAGATTGTCTAAGATTTCAGAAATGTAAGGTAGATTATAAGCGTCCTTTTTAGTGACTGCATTTAATTTACGACTATCTAAACAGAATCTTAGTTCTCCATTCTTTTTTGGTGTCAATAGGACAGGT
This sequence comes from Erebia aethiops, assembly GCA_923060345.2. NCBI lineage: Eukaryota > Metazoa > Arthropoda > Insecta > Lepidoptera > Nymphalidae > Erebia > Erebia aethiops. The sequence goes on along the minus strand of OV281088.1, from coordinate 13,418,578 downwards.
GATGACCAGGGACTATCACATGGTTCTACGACGTTTTCCTTCACCATCTCATCAAGTTGCTCAGTTAGAATTCTTTGTTTTTCAGGTGACATCCTATAGTACCTTTGACGTATTGGTGGAGAATCACCAGTATCGATTGTATGTTCGATTAGAGAAGTGCGGCCTAATCCTTTTTCTTCATAAGATATGCTATGAAATTGAGATATTATGTTGTCAGCAGTGACCTTTTGAGCTGGAGTTAGGTGGTCGTAGGAACAAACTTGACTAGTTTCTTGAGAGTTTAGTTCAGCTAAAACTATATCTCGTTCTTTTAGTATAATATTGTTTATATTTTTAGGGAAGATGTCGAATGTAATCCAAAAATCCATGCCCAAAATTAGGTCGTTTACTATTTCAGGTACGACATGAGTCTTAATAATGTGTTGTTGATCAGCGAAGTTCATAGGTAAGTTTATAAAGCCTATGGATTTTATTCTAGTTCCATCAGCTGCTGAAAATTGCAGTTGTTCAGAGTTAATAATTTGGTAGCCAGCGTTAAGTAGTTTGGTATGAGAGTTATTTCCCAGTATTGTCGCCGTGGAACCAGAATCCAAGAGACCCAGCAATTTTAGACCGTTAGTATCAATTAAAGCGTAAGGCCTTGTGTTATTATTAGCGTTTTGGATTGTAGAGATGGTGTAACAGTTAAAATATTTGGAGATAGTTTCGAGCCATAATTTCCATTCTGAAACATTAAAATTAGTACTAGTTTTTGAGGTGTCATCGGCTCTACAATCCGATTCATTTAGTTTTTTGGATTGTTTAGAGACTGGCAATCAGGACAGTCTGGATAGCGGACTTCCTTCTTTCCACATTTAAAGCAAATGGGGAAGTGAGGTAGTTTGCATTGCTTTAAGGAATGTGTATTTTCTCTGCATCTAGGACAATATACTTGTTTAGGGTCAGAAGAAACTGTAGCAACTTGTAATGTCCTATTGTAGTTAGTTTTAGGTAGCTGGGAATTACTTGCAGAAGTATTGCTAGGATTATTTTTATTTGTTATATTAGAATAATGAGGTTTGTGATATTTTTCTTGGTTCTTATTGTAGTGTGTATAATGTTTGTTGTAGTTATTAGGATAAGTATTAGAATAATAATTAAATTTTTTATTTTGTTGATTGTTAGAAAAACTACTACTAGGAGTGTTCAATTTTCTATAGGCAAATTCAGGGGCGAGAGTTTCAGGATTAGCACTGAGAGGTTCATGAAAATGTTTCAGTCGTGCCTGAATTGTTTCATAATTACGACAAACATTCATAAGTGTATCTAGAGTGTTGATTTCAGAAGATGCCGCTAATGTGCTTGCGTAACACGGTCTTATGTTGTGCAGTAAGATTTCCAGTTGTTCACTTTCCGAGAGAGGTTTGTTTAGGCGCGAGAACATACCGTGCATTATAGATAAGTATATAGTGATATTCTCCTGCACACCCTGTGTACGACTGCGAATTTCTGCAAGAAGTCTGTAGTCGTAATCACTATCACTAAAGTCTCGCTTCAACAACTGCACTAGTTCATTCCAAGAATTAACTTTGGGTTTTTTGAAACGGTACCAATGTAGTGCGTCTTCAGTGAAGAATTCGCAAGCGTATGTCATTATTTTGCTAGGTGTAATATTTCGTGATAACATAAACTCCTCCATTTTTTGTATAAATGCTCTTACACACGTTTTACCAGAAAACTTAATTTTACCTATTTCAGTAATTATATTCCGTTCACAAGTAACAATGCGCTCAGGTTCACTAGTGTCAGTTGTAGGGACAGTATCCGTGGTTTCAGTATTACCGGTAGGTGGTTCAGATGGCTGTGGTTTTAGATCAAGTATGTCATTGTATTGGGATTTGAAGTTGGAGCGACATACTTTGTAACTGTCAGCACAGTCTGTTGTAGGTGTAATACGATTAATTCTGTGGTGAATATGATGAAGTAACGTTTCGGTTCTAGTAAACAAATTTTTATCAAATTTATTTTTTAGAGTTATGATATTATTTTGCGTTTTAATCAGTATCTCTCTAACCGCGCTCAAATCAACATTCGCATCTAAATGTGACTCCAGTATATCTTCCGGAGGTAAGTTTGGAGCTAATTTAACAATTTGTTTACGTAGTTCAGCAACCGAATCAGCTGGTGTTCTACCTCGAACAGCTACTTCATACTCGAGCTCAGCTTTTTGTAGTGAGAGGTATTTTATGTGGAACGACATTATTAGATTTTTGTAAAATAATTAAAATCAATAGCAAAATATTGCGTGAGTGTTGCAAATCAAATTAACAGTAGATATGATACAATCACAATATGAACTTAGCCTAAAGTTAGCTTAAACTAGTAATCCAAGTACCACCACCACCAATGATAACTACAAAGTGCCTAGAACTTACCTAGAGCTCACCAGAACTGCATAGTACATAGAATAGTTGGGCGCCATTGTAACGCGTTTAGATCGCGTTCGGGAAGATGTAGGGTTAGTAAAAATAATTTAGTCCCAAAATTAACAATTTATAAATTTATTTCAGGAAGGTTATAAAAAAAATGTTTAACCGATGTAGGTAGTACCGCGGAGTAGGTCGTGGTTCATGCACTTTGCAGTTCCAGTTAGGCCTAATGTAGTTCACATAAAATGCCACTGCCCTTTTGATGATCCCTCGAGGTGACGCTTGCAGGGTAGTGCTGTTCGGCCACAGAAGGTAGGGTAGGTGAACGGTGTCGTGGCCAGCTGCCGGATGACCCAAGAGGTGATTCGCTCTGCAGAGTGGTCGCGAGTAGTGGTAGACCACGTATAATGATCCGGTAGAATGGACCCGTAGTAGGCTCCCTGAAATGTTGACCGAAACCGGTGTTTTTAAAAAATGTCCAGTTTCATAGTTTGACTGCAACATAACATCGATCGTCGGCTTCCATGAATTGATGAATGCGTGATGTGGTGAGAGGGCAGAAGCAATAATTAAAGCATTAAATAGTGATCAATGATGATGCGGCAATCTAAACTATGTAGGTACATAAAAAAACTGGTAGAATTACGTTTTATTATAATGCAGTTAGATATCATAGAATATCGACTTCTGAACTCAAGTTTAGCTTTGTATTTCATTTTAAAAGAATAATTAATAATAAATCGATACACCATGGTTAAATAAGCTATAGTTACAAATAATTCTAGTCTAATAGTTATAGGTCACCAAAGGTCATGTCAACGATCTCAACTTTTCGGTGCATGAATTTTATTAAAATAGCAAACGAAAGGCATAGCTAAAGCGATAATGAGACTACGGTAATGATAAAGAACTAAAATGACAATTGATCAGCATGATAAATGGTAGAAATGAAGAATGATGCAATCTTACAGGTAAGTACCTATTTCTTATTTTAGATAATTTTCAACACTCACCCAATATCGGGGATCATTCACTTTCTTGTATATTAGCAGTACACAGTTGCATTTCTATTGATTCTAAATTCCAAAATTACAATTCACAATCGAGATCTCACAATTTTCCAAATTAACCGTCGTGAAAAAGTGGATAGCTACTTAGCGTCTCGAGTGACGTCTCCTGTCATGTCAAATCACTCTCTGCCTTTGCGCAGGTTATAAATGTGTTTCGTTTCACGTAGTTGATTTGAGTTCTAGTTTCAAGTTTCAATTTAGATGAATTTTATTTATTTATTATTTATATATTTTGTACAGTTGAATACTTATTATTAAATTTAAGTTTTATTATAGTTTTTGTGTGGGTAAGTTTGACCAGTGTCACAAAATAATTTGTAAAAATTTTAATATTTACTTTTCAATACAAATGATTTTTTATCCACTACAATTTAGGCCTTGACTGCGGTCTCACCTGATGGTAAGTGATGATGCAGTCTAAGATGGCAGCTGGCTAACCTGTTAGGAGCATGGCAGTTATATTATACCCATACCCCTATTCAGTTTCTACATGGCGTCGTACCGGAACGCTAAATCGCATGGCGACACGTTTTTGCCGGTAGGGTGGTAACTAGCCACGGCCGAAGCCTCCCACCAGGCCGGACCAGGGAAAATTCAGAAATTATAAATTCCCAAAATGTCAAAAATCGTCATTGTAAGCTAGGCTTTTTTAAAATGTATGATTATACTATATTAAGAATTGTTTATTATATCAATACAGTTCAGAACGATAGTGGAGGAAGTATATTATACCTAGTTAATTTTATATGATAGCCATAACGCTGAGCACCAGAAATTCAATTTCGTAGTTTGCAACACTTGCATCTACAACTCGTAGACTGCAGTCTTCAGCTGGCTGCGATGAACCTAGTTAGCAACTACTTCAACTGGCCACTCATTTGGACAGGAATACCTACTATACTGATGAGAACTAGTTCTTAGCTACAAGCACTTATATTGTGATACTATAGCTGACCCGGCGAACTTCGTACCGCCTTAGTATGCAAAATTAAATGTATATTTTTCAATATTTCTGAGAGATTTTCTTAATATTTTTTTCCGTAAGAACCTTCTCCTAATAATAACAAATACAACAAAAAAAGAATTAAGTAGTGAAATCGGTCCAGCCATTCACGCGTGATGCCGTGACCAAGGAAAACGGGTTTCATTTTTATATATATTTAATTTAATTAATTTAATAAATAAATGTGTGCTAAAATGTGATCTAGTTTTCGGGGTCCAATCCCCGAACGCGCCTTTAACGCGAGCTAGCGATTAAAAATTTCACTTGCTAAACGGTAAAGCGAGGTTCGATCCTCGGGCACGTACGTCACAGACACACTTTCACATATTTTATAGTATTATAGTAAGGATGTTTCTGATTATTACAAATAAGTACTGTTTTAGGCATCGATATATTATATGTAGGCACTAGATGGGCCCTTTCATAGAAAAACGCCGGGCGTCCGAGTTGCTGAACACGTTCCGCACCTGTCTTTGTTCCCGTCGTAGCGCTGTCACGATCGCTCGTCGTGCAGATAATTTGTTATTATTAAGTTAACATCTAAAGTTTAATTAGTTTGGCACTGTATAATTTTAATTTTAAGAGAAGTGTTTCCATAATTCACAATTATACATTTCCAAAAAAACGTTATTTAATCTTCCTATTTAATATGTTTATCCATTACGCAATCATTTAATTTCCGCGGCAAACTGTATGATTTTTTTACTAACTGACCTTACTGCTATGACCTATATTATCTATGACCGAGTCATAGGTTTTCAAGCTTTCATTTAAGATGTTGCAAGCAAGTTCCCGCTTTTCAGACTAGATGGCGTTGATGGCGTTGCTGAAAATACGCCCACATTATTTGTTTGACAGGGCCCGTCTATGTAAATTGAGGTCGTTGGTTTTAGGAGGTTAATTAGTACGTTGGTGTCAAAAAGAGTTTAAATTATCATACATACTTTTTATCCCGGAAAGTTAAAGAGTTTCCGCGGGAATCAAAATCCTAATCAAAGCGGATGAAGTCGCGGGAATCATCTAGTATTACATAAATGTAAGACTATGAGTTATGTAGATTTAAATAAGGGTATTGAAAATTACTCGTGTTACCAAAACACAAAATAATATAGTGGCCATCTAGTCAACTTTCATTATCAGACAGACTCAGTGGTAAGCCAGCGATGAAACCATTACTCACCATAATTGTTTGTATTATTCATACTTGCAAATCAGAGCTTTTTTATCCACTACAGGTTAGTCCTTGACTGCGATCTCACCTGATGGTAAGTGATGATGCAGTCTAAGATGGCAGCGGGCTAACCTGTTATTGGCATAGCAGTTATATTAAACCCATACCCCTATTCGGTTTCTACACGCCATCGTACCGGAACGCTAAATCGCTTGGCGGCACGTCTTTGCCGGTAGGGTGGTAACTAACCACGGCCGAAGCCTCCGACCAGGCCAGACCAGGGAAAATTCAGAAATTATACATTTCCAAACCCTGACGGAAATCGAACCCAGGACCTCCGCATGATAAGGCAACATTGCTCAACATTGCGCCACGGAAGTCGTCTGGAGATGCGTGTGGTGTGAAACTTGGAAGTGACAGAAAAAAAAACCGGGATAAAAAGTAGCCTATGTCCTTCCCCGGGATACAAACTACCACTGTACAGAATTTCATCAAAATCGTTTGATCGGATGAGCTGTGAAAGCGTAGCAGACAGACAGACAGAAACACTTTCGCATTTATAATATTTTACACAAAACAATATACCTACTTCTGTGTAAGTATAGGTAGTCATGCAAAGCTTTTGAGATCCCTCCCATAGGCTAGCTATCAGTCAAAAATAAATAAAAGTACTCTGAATATCGATCTCCTCGCTATTGTATTGGTGAAACCCTTAGTGGTGAAATATGAATGCTTGGAGACACTCAATTGTTCACCAATTGACGGCAAAAGTACTTCTGTTCATTGTTTTGCGTCCCTCCGTGAATAAACTTCACTCAGAGTGATTTCAACACCTGTTTCAACCCTCTGGAAACCCCCTTTTTAATCTAAAGATAAAGAATGCATTGAGTGCTTTACCATAGTATTTAGAAATGTACCATATTATACTTACCGTTATGGTGGATTTTATCACAAACTATTAAAAACTATTTTACAACAAACAAACTGTTAAATTAAAGTATAGTCTCTTTCAACTACATTGTTTTCTTTTGCACTCGTGTAATATCGTATTTCAATAAAGTTAAGGCTTATTTTTAACCAACCAGGATAAGATAAGTTGGTATATAGTACGCGCTGTCCCTAACAATTATTTATTTTCCAATCTTACAACACTTCACGACATGTACATAAGGTCCATATTGCAATATTCGTAGTGTTTTATAAGATGGTTTCTCTTTAGATTCAGAACCTGACAATGGAAGCTCTTGTTTTACGGAACGTAGTCGAGATCAAGCTTCGATATTATTATTCCGATGGCAGAATCGATATCTTGATTTAATTATAGTAAGTGATCACTTGATATCGTGTGCTTACCTAGGGCGATTTTTTGCAAGAATTAAAAAACGTCAGCTGATTTCCCATTATAGAGCACGGCATCTTAAAATGAAGTGACATTATTGCATCACAGTTCCATACAAAATTCCATTGTAAGTAAAGTGCATTAAACTCCTACCATTATGTGACTAGTGGAATGGGATCACGACCCTCAGCAATGAGGGATTCGACGCAGAAAGAGAGGAAATAAATTACAGCCACAGAAATCTAACAAGACTAAAACTAAGAAATTAATTAAAATATAAATTAAAAAAAAACTAATTATATTTACAAAAAATACAAACTAAGACTAAACCATACGTACGTATGTATGTACCTATAAAGTAAAGCTGCTCATAAACATCTAACAGTAACCTGACAAGCACGGGAGACACGGGAGCAATGAATTGCTTTCATAATTTTTTTTTAAATCGAGCCATCAATTATTGGAGTTTACTCCTTAAGAATCGATCTTCATATATAAACCCGGGGTATGAAAATGTATGGGGAATAAAATCAAACTTTCTCCATTACGTTACGTTATGTTTATTTTTCCATGGTAACACTTTTCGTTCGTAAGGAGTAAACTCCAGTCGTGCGTCGGAGCTGACACACAGATTTTTTTTTTAATTATTCCAATCAAGACTCGAACTTCAGACGCGTGCCAATATGCTACGAATACTTACGACTTTTTCCTTCGTTGCTGGACGTAACAAAATCTCTCACATTAAAATTCATAAGTGCATTATCCCACAGTCACGGATGTCATAAAATTTCATTAAAAATATCTAAAACTTGGGGACCATGAGGACGTAATAAAGTGGTTTCAAGATAATCTGCTGTCGAAGTGGGGAGTTCCCCCTGGTCCTAAGAGGTGACAGCACGCTTAAGTAGGTACCCGTCTACCATTTATGTATTTTACGGGAGATAAAATTTTTAGGCTCGCTTTTACACTTGATAAAAATCTAAATAGCCGTCTTTAAATAAAAGGATGTTTGTGATCATAATAATTGTGTCAGAAGGCCTAGCTCTTCCAAATTTAATAATGACATTAAATATAAAAAAAATATTCAATTTTTCAAATTCAAATGTAGGCATGCAATAGTGATAGCAATTGTATGTGTGTGTGTGTGTGTGTGTGTGTATGAGTGAGTTGTATGAATGTGCGTATCGTATATTCAATTTAGAAACCCACCCAGTTACACATACCTACCGAATAATCTGCAGAAGAGCTTCCGTTTCATCAAAAGATAGTGCTTTTAGCCAGTTTTAAAGTATTATTTTACAGTCATGAAATTTCTTTGGGTAAATAAATATCCAGGATATTGTTAACTTCCATATCCATACTAATATTATAAATGCGAAAGTGTATCTGTCTGTCTATCTGTCTGTCTGTCTGTCTGTCTGTCTGCTACGCTTTCACGGCCCATCTCTTCAACCGATTTTAATGAAATTTGGTATAGGGATAGTTTGTATCCAGGGGAAGGACATAGGCTACTTTTTATACCGGAAAATTAAAGAGTTCCCGCGGGAAACAAAAAACCTTAATCCACGCGGACGAAGTCGCGGACTTCATCTAGTTATTATACTTACTTAAAAGTAAGCAGATTTATGTTGCTATTGATACGCAGAAAAGGCAGAACTTGTATGGACTAGTTCTACAACAGTATTAATTGTGCTTTTTAACCGACTTCCAAAAAAGGAGGAGGTTCTCAATTCGGCGCGTATCTTTTTTTTTTTAAGATACTTGGGGTCAAAATATAGGGTTATTATGTCACATTGGTGGATCTAAGGCTTAGTAATTAGTATGAGGCTTTGAGCGTTATTACATAAGTACAGTTAAATCGGCTGAACAAGAATTTTTTTAACCAGCAGTGGTTTGCATGAAGCTGCTGCATCTAGCTTTAATTCATGCAAACCACTGCTGGACCTCGCAGTATCTTCCGTACGCCGCCGTCTTACGCTGTCTGGATCCATACAAAAGCTAGTTCTATTATATTTTTGCTTGGCGTTGTAAAATATGCTGCAAAGTGCATTAAAGCGACCTTCTTTTTAATACAAGAGACGACGTTTTGACCTTACGTGTGTTTAAGAGATAATTCGTGACTGTACACTTTTGCGGCTTTGCTTATGCAAAGTCCAACTTGACTTGCAAGTTACTTTCAACATTGCTGTGCAAAAATCTGCATGTATTTTTTTTTTATCCACTACAAGTTAGCTCTTGACTGCGATCTCACCTGATGGTAAGTGATGATGCAGTCTAAGATGGTATCGGGCTAACCTGTTAGGGGCATGGCAGTTATATTAAACCCATACCCTTATTCGGTTTCTACACGGCACCGTACCGTAAAGCTAAATCGCTTGGCGGCACGTCTTTGCCGGTAGGGTGGTAAGTTACCACCCTACCGGCAAAGACGTGCCGCCAAGCGATTTAGCGTAACTTGTAACTCCACTGGTAACTTGTCACGGCCTAAGCCTCCCACCAGGCCCGACCAGGGAAAATTCAGAAATTGACCCTGCCGGGGATCGAAACCGGGACCTTCGCACGCTATGACAACAGCGCTACACACTGCGCCACGGAGGTCGTCAAATAATAATCATATTGAAGTGTGAATGAGGTCCGAGGCACAGCTAGTAACCTAATATTGAACCAAAGTCTTACTACTAACTATTTATAGTACTACTTAATACTTATTCAGAGGTTTAGCTACAAAATGGCGATTTTTTTTAAAAAATCGGTTAATTATTGTGACCTGTAGGTGGTACCTTTAGATTTGGAATTGTAGAAAAACGGGTATTTCCGTATATAAAAAGTATTGTAGCTTCTATGATTATTGACCGATCGTCATGGTAATGGTGATAAAAGATGCGGATGCAGGCGAGAAGTGCTTTTTAGTTTGTATTCATTTGCGAAATCTGTGAATTTTTTGATGATTCCGGCCCTGTTATCTGCAGAAGAGATAAGCTGTCCCAAGCAACGACTGCATTCCCAAAGAATGGTTCAATGGGTATCCATTGTTGCAGTTTTGTCATCTCAGGGCTGCCTAGCGCTAAAATATTAAAGTGACTTCTGTATTTTTTCAGGGGTAACTACAAACCATATTTTTCATTATCTATTCTTCAACTGGAGTGTATCTAACGTAAGTAGTACATTCAAGCCAAAGAATACTTTTAGATTAAACTAAACTATATACCCACTATGTTGAAGTCGGGCGAGCGTCAACTTTGGTTATCCTTGTTATACCCGCCCGACCTCAACATAGTGGGTAGAAATAAAAATTATTTATTACTTTACAGTGGCGTTGGAAGTCGGTTTTTTGGAAAGAATTTTTATTTTTAACTTTTTAGTGTCAGGGTTGAGGATTTGAGGTCAGAATTTTTTATGGGGCCGCCTCGACAGCTTCCTCTAAAGACTGATAGAAAAAAAATTCAAATCGGTTCAAAAACGACGGAGATATGCACCGACATACATTTAAAAAAAATATACGCGCCGAATTGAGAACCTTTTTTGGAAGTCGGTTAAAAAGCTGATGATCGTTGAAGTTCCAAGATACCGCTAATACACTATAACATACAATATATTAGTTGCTCTTTGTTTACGGCATAATATTACGTATATGAGAGTATGTAGAGTCTACCTTGGATTCATACGTGTTGTGCACTGGAGTCTTAAAACTGGGAGACAGTGGGATTCTCGGAAATCACCTTATCACATATTACAATAACAATACAACAGGTAGATACAATATTATCATAGCGGCAGTGGGCATCTTAGTTTGCCCACCCGAGTGTCAAAATGGGACACACACTAACACAAATTTCCAAACGCCCCATGTAGGTGTAACTTTGGGGAATCCTACATAAATATCTAAATCGATTCTGGCCTAGGCTGGTAGTTATCTAAACGCGAAGCAATTTATCGATGTAGGTTAATAGGTATAATAGGAAATAGGCTATTTTTTAATCCCCAAAAATTGAGTTCCAAACGGCAAACCGTACCGGCAAAGAGGTGCCACCAAGCAATTTAGCGTTCCGGTACGATGCCGTGTAGAAACCGAAGGGCTATGGGTTTAATATAACTGCCATGCCCATAACAGGTTAGCCCGCTACCATCTTAGACTGCATCATCACTTACCAGGTGAGATCGCAGTCAAGGGCTAGCTTGTAGTGGATAAAAAAAAATAAAAAAAAGGCTTTTTTGAAAGTAAGTAAATTCACGCTGGGAACAGCGATTGAAGTAGGTACGTACCTAATCGGTAAACAGAGATCTTAGATAAAAGGTAAAATGTAAAATAACAACCGAACTGACAGCCCTATGATATCAAAACAATATCAACGGACAGTTGCTTTTGATGCGTATTGTTCTATGTTTCATTTGTTATAAAAATTGCATCTCTCCTAACATTTTTATTGCTGAAGTTTTTTTGAAGTATTCCAGACAAAAGTATAGATACGGGCACGGACCACGGTTTGAGATTTCATTTCTGTTAAGTATAACATAGATAAAGAAAATATTTTTACCATACAATGGTTACTTGGAACTTAAAAATAGTGTCTATAAATTTTATTTGTAGGGTTTTCGGCATCAATAGAATTTTTTATAGAAAATTCTACTTTTTTTACTAACCTAACTGCCAAACAAGAACCTCAGGAATTTCACAACCTTGTTCCTCCTTCTCCGTTCTACCAGAGAACAGCGAGAAACCGTCAGCGCTTATGTGGTTGACGTTCAAACTGCTCGCACGAAGCGTTTTTGCTCGACGTTTCTGATACGAACCGTTAGGGTGTGGAACACTCTCCCAGCGCACGTGTTTCCTGCCACTTATACCATAAGTACCTTCAAGGCAAGAGTGAATAAGCACCTTCAAAGCAAGCGCGTTCCAAGTTCCAACCTAGAGCTCATCATTGCTTTGCACTAAGCATGATTGCCGTCAAGCGCAAGCCTATCACGCAATAAATAAAACTGCCCTGTAATATTGATATTTTTTTCAAAAACAAAATATAGCCAGTGTCACTCGGGGTGATGTAAGGATTCTAACGATACCCCATACATCCCAATCTGTTCTGGCATTTAAAAGTTATGGTGGAATAATCATCGATATTATAAGTACCTACCTACTAGATGGGCCCTTTCATAGAAAAAAGTTGGGCTTCCGACTTGTAGGGCGTGCCCCTCACCTGTATAAGCCTGTCCTTGTCCCCGCCATAGCGCTGTCCCGCTTTTGTAACTAGATGGCGTTAGGAGAATAAGTCCACCATAGAGTTAGTATTGAAGTCCACATTCTTTGTTTGACAGGGCCCGTATACATATACGTGCCCTTACGAAATTATACGATACGAAATTGAGGTCGTTCGGAATAATACATGAACCTTGAAAAAAAGACACTGCTTCTTTTGGGCAGTCGTGTAAAAATAGGGCTTTTTGTAATATAGGGCGATTTACTTAGGTGACGCAGTACTATAAAGCGCATTTTATCATCGTAACAATGCAGAATGCAACTAGTTGCTTCAAAAGCCAGCCTGCAGGCAGTTCTGAACATAAATTGCTCGTGACCTCGTTGTTCCGAAGCGTTATTACAGTAATTTCTAGCGCCGACATGATGAGGGAAAATGTAATTCCTGTCTATTTTCACTGTAAATGCAGCATTATAAAACTTTTCACATTTATCCTGGGATAAACCAATCTAGCCAATCATATTTATTTGTTACCTAGCGACTTTATGACATCTATTAGTGCAAAATGTCGTAAAGTCAGAACCAGAAGAAGACTAGCCGATGCCCGCCAGTTCGTCCGCGTGGATTATTTTTTTATTGCGTGATATAGGCTTGCGCTTGACGACAATCATGCTTAGTGCAAAGCAATGATGAGGTCTAGGTTGGAACGCGCTTGCCTAGAAGATGCCTATTCACGCTTGCCTTGAAGGTACTTCAGTTATAAGTGGCAGGAAACACGTGCGCTGGGAGGGTGTTCCACACCCTAGCGGTTCGTATCAAAAACGTCGAGCAAAAACGCTTCGTGCGAGCATTTTGAACGTGAAGAAGGGTTGATTTGGGAATTTATAATTTCTGAATTTTCCCTGCTCTGGCCTGGTGGGAGGCTGCGGCTGTGGCTAGTTACCACCGGCAAAGACGTGCCGCTAAGCTATTTAGCGTTCCGGTACGATGCCGTGTAGAAACCGAGTAGGGGTATGGGGTTAATACAACTGCCATGCCCCTAACAGGTTAGCCCGCTACCATCTTAGACTGCATCGTCACTTACCATCATGTGAGAGCTACTTGTAGTGGATAAAAAAAAGTATGCATTTTTAAGAATAAGTAGTCTACTCAAGTAGGTAAAATATACTTAGGTATTTGTTTTTTTTTCTATTTACTGAATAAGCGCTACTTAAAAAGCGTTAATTTCAGCACATACATAGCGCCATTTTCAGCGAGTTGCCCTGAATGCAGGCAATTGTAAACTTTTATTATTGCCCATGACCTCAGTCTCACTGTTCCGAAGCGTTACTGCACAAGTCCTTTGTATCGCCGTCGCGTCGGCGTGAAGGAATTAACAATTCTTTTTCAGATAAAAAACTAAAAAGCAAAAAATAATTGGATATATTTACATATTATTATTTCTACCCACTATGTAGAAGTCGGGCGAGCCTTGCGTCAACTTTGCTTATCCTTGTTATACCCGCCCGACTTCAACATAGTGGGTAGAAATAATAATATGTAAATATATCCAATTATTTTTTGCTTTTTAGTTTTTGATGGCGGTTTTTTTTTATTTAAAAATAATTTTATTGGTTGCTTTTTAGTGCTGTAAATATAAAAAAAAAAAAAAGAATAGGTTCTTGAAAGGTAGATAGACCTGTACCTAATAACTATCTGGGTTCGTGTCCTTATACAATTTATAAGTTCCTTTGATTTCCCCAGGATTCCATCATCAGACCTAATGACCATGGAAAGGGTATACTTTCCAGGTGGTACCTGGAAAGTATACCCTTTCGAAAAAAAAGAATTTTCCAAATCGGTCCAGGCGTCTTCGAGTAATCGGGGAATATCTGTCTTCGAAGATCTTCATCAGATCTTCACCAAATTTATATGGGACCACCTTTGAAGTATACCCTTTCAAACAAAAAAAGAATTTTCAAAATCGGTCCAGGCGTCTTTGAGTAATCGGGGAACATACATAAAAAACAAAAAAAAGATTCCGACGAATTGAGAACCTCCTTTTTTTGAAGTCGGTTAATAAAATAGAGATTGCTATCTATACTAATATTATAAATGCGAAAGTTTGGATGTATGGATGTATTGATGCATGGATGGATGTTTGTTACTCAATGACGCCCAACGGCTGAACGGATCTGGATGAAATTTGGCATAGAGATAGATTATAGCCTGGATGTCCTTATGTAGATAACAGAGAAAGAGAAAGCGTAGCAGACAGACATATATACAGACAAACAGACACGCTTTCGCATTTAAAATATTAGCAAGATACATATTACTCTAGTTTCCTCAAATTTACTGATATATTATCTCCTGGGTACGAAATAAACTGAGACTAAATTCGAGGAAAGAATTTCCAATATCAATAACGGATCAGTATCGAATGTATATGTCACCGTAAGATTATGAAAACCGTTAGATTGTAATCTGTCTAGCGAAATTGTAAACTGCCGAAATTGTAATCGGTTAGGTATATTAACCTGATAGAACCTAAATATTTATGTCGAACCCTAACCTACATGGAAGAGACAAGAAAACGTAAATACAATGAATATTTCAAAAATTGACACTCAGAACATTGAACGGTTCAATCTGTCGACAGTTTACAATCTATCGAGATAAAAAGCGTTACATTGCAATCTGACGGTTTTTGCCATTTTACGGTGACATATCCATTATTCGTGAACAAATCAGCGTCGAGTCTATCAAAATATTCATGGTTTCGGAATCTGGAATACATAGGTAGGTACTTGAGTTACATTTCTTTTCAACTAAGTACATAGATGTTACTAGTGACTTCGTCCGTGTGGATTTTATTTGTACTTACTTACTATAATTTCAGATTAAGTATTTTATGGAATAGTTTGATTATTTATTAAGTATATTAAATTAAAGCCTATTACAAATTTCTGATTGCGCGAGCCGGGTCAGAAATAAAGTACAGTTCGCGCGCAAATTGAATGCAGAGTTAATATAAATTACTCGCGCGCGATCTATAGTTAAGAAACCGTTTTACTCGTAGTATCCAGTTTATTTATAAACAGTATTCTTTCTGTTTACAAATATTATAACGATTACCATTGCTGGTTTTATGTTACTGTCTTACGAACACACGCTTATCATGCTTCAATGAAGATGGTGCATGAATATAAGTTGCCTACAACCCGAACAATGAAGCGTCGGGCGGCTGGCTACATGACGCGTCGGTCTTAATTACCTGTCTCTCTTGCTCTAGCACTGTGATATAATTTCATCTCTTTCTTTTTGTTCCCTACCGTTGCTGACTGAATGTCTGCAGTACTCAACTACTCAGTACCGCTTTTAGCGTCGCATAGTTCGTATCTCTTTCATAAAGTATTTTCGCGCGTTTTTAACTCAAAATGGCGTCTCCAGTAGATACATGTGGCGATTCCGAATTTGACTACGAATCCGTAAAAATGGCATACACAGAAAAAGTGAATAATATTATTAAAAGTAAGATATTATCTACGTGGAATCGTGAAAGGGAAGCAAAAGCAATTAAAATAATTAATCGAACACAGAAACCGGTACTTCTCTTAACTTTGTTAACTATATCACCCGAAAATTTGGATAAGAACACCAAAGTAGACTTAGCGAAGGATAATGGTGTTCCAATTCTGACATTAGCCAACAGTAATATTCAAATAGTTCCCTTGGAAGATTGCTTTGACATATTTGTAGATTTGCATCTGCGAGAATCTCATGCTGGATTCGATGCTATGCATGCTATTTTCCAAAAATACTTTTATTATCCAAGTACATTATTGTTAAAATGCTTTCTTCAATCATGCAACGTTTGCATTAAGCGCCAATCCAGATCCGGTGTTCGGAGTTCAATTATAATTCAGAACCCTCCAAGCATTGTTGAGCACAATAATAGTAACTTGGTGGTGCATTTAATGTTTTTGGGCATGAGTTTTGTTCATCCAAAAGTAAAGGATGAATTTAAGTACATGTTGGTTTATCGTCAAGAAAAAAGTGGATATGTTTTGTTAAGACCGTTGTTAGAACTGGACGCTGAAGAAGTTGCTCTGGAACTTTACAACATATTTGTAGATTTTGGTCCGCCCGAAACTATAATGACTACACACTTAGATTTCCTCACAGATGTCTTACAACTGTTGCAAATGACGCCTTTAAAGTATAATTGCACAGTTTATGAAGATCAATTTGATCACGAAAGTTTGACAAGTAAAATCGCCGCTTATTTAAATGAGTGGACGAATAAATGTAACAGCTCGAATTGGGCTGCCGCTAGTTATATTGTTCAGTTTTGCTTGAACACTGATGGAGACAAGCCGATGGAAAAATTATTTGGCAGGAGGGATGGACAAAGTGCGAAAATATGTTTGTCTCGTGAGCAAACAGATAGCGCTCAGTCATTGGCTTCAACATCCGAAGGTCACAGTTCTTTATGCGATCCATCAACAGATCCTTTACTCACTAAAGAAGATGTACCCAATGAAGATACGGTTGTTTTACATGGAGAGGATGATGATGTATCCGATGGTGACAGTATAATGTCTTTGGATTCTGAAAATGATTCTGAAAAAAATACATGTGATGTTTGTCAGCGGCCAATTATATTTAAGGAACATATTTGTGCAAAGTGCAATAATCTGATTCACGTGTTCTGTGGTCTTCGGGTTGCAGTTCATCCAAAATCATTTGAAGATTGTCAGCTACTGTGCAAAAACTGTGGAAAATCGCTTTCTGAACTTACCGAATAAAGATTTAGTTGCCTATTCTATGCTGTTTCATTAGGATTCCGAATTAAAAAGTGGAACCCTATATTAGTTACCTGTCTGCAGAATGGTTATTATCGTAGTCTGCGAATTGCGAAACCTACCATCCTCTTCTATTACTGCAAGAAGAAATTTATTTACCTCCCAAGTTAGCCAAGAAAAGTAGGTACATTTTAAGTTTAACGGACAAGATTTTAAGGGAAGAAATCTTGGATAAAAAGTGTGAACTTTCTATGAGCGTATTTACTGACTGACTCTCCGTAAATGGAGCGTAAAATATCCGGATATCGAATCGATCCTTTATTGCATACATTTTATCTTTACCCTGGGTTTATGATGATGTTCGCGGTTATGAGGTTTATCTCCAAAAAGCCTTAAGGAGTAGGTATAATAAGCAGGTTCGTTTACTTAGGGTTAGTAGAAGATTCGCCATTGCGGCAGCCTCTAGGGTAACGTGTGTGCTTCATAGCGGCCTGTTTAGAATTCTGGATTTGCCTTGGATTGATTAATTTGACATTCCATTGAGTGACTGCCTAATTCTCGAAGAGTTCGGCGTATGGTTTTGCAAATTTTCAAAACCACAATAATGTTTGATTCAAACTACATAATATAGTTTTGAGTTAAACAATACACTTAGAAAGGTTTTCATTTGAACTTCTTTAGTATGGAAAATATGCAGTAGGTATTATATACCTACGCTACCTAACGACATTTTCCTAACGTTAATAGAATTCGATCATTGAAATATTCGTATCGGGGCAGTTAGTATTATTATGGGGCAATTCAAAAAGGTGTACCAAAAAAGTCTCAAAATCAGGTAACGCATTGGCGGTTCATCTAGTTCATGGTGAAAGTCAAAGTCTAAATTAAAAACTTATGAATTCAAATTGGATACTTAACGAAGCATTTTTCGGTCAGGTAAATAGTAGGGACGTGAATCAAGTGGTGATTTTTCTAGTTTTTTAGCTAGTGTGCGATCATCATTATTCTTGTGAAGTAAAAAAAAACATTGTTGCTCGTCAATGGGGCGTAAAAAACGGTTATCCATACTTTGCGCGAGGCATAAACTTTATCTTGTACCTATAGTCTCGGTCCTTTGTGACGTTCCTTCCTGTAAACTTAAAATATAATTATGCCTAGAATTATTATAGGTACCGGATGTAGCACCAGCAATGAATTCCATTGAATACTAGCGAATGCCCGCGACTTCGTCTGCGTGGTTTGAAGTTTTTTTGGTTTCCGCTGGAACTCCTTCATTTTCCGGGATAAAAAGTAGCCTATCTGCTATTCCACACTATAATCTATCTCTGTGCCAAATTTCAGCCAGATCCGTTCAGCTGTTGGCGCGTGATTGAGTAACAAAGATCCATACATCCATCCATACATCCATACATCCATCCATCCGTCCAAACTTTCACATTTATAATATTAGTAAGATTGTAAAAATTCATGAACAGAAATTTTGTATTTCGAGAGATTCTTCTTTGCTCGTAACAAGGTAGGTGGTATAATAGTAGGTACTAGGTAGATAGTAGATACTTAAATAATGGTGACATATCTATTACTTTTGGTATAAACTAAGCTAGTTTTTTTCCTTTTGCAAGTCTACGTATTTTTTTATAGTATTTCTACCTATATCCAATAACTAGCCTAGTTCCGAGCCTTAATAGTGTCATTTCGATGTGGTTTTACTTTAATTAAAATTCCCGCGGTCCACAGCGGGTGCCATTTTTTGTTATTTTACGAGATGATATTAGCTTAGACTGTTTTTATATCATTTTATGAAGTAGGAACTTTAGAAAATTCAATTTCATGATAGAACTTCCTTTAGAACCAACAATTAATTTAAAAAAAATATCTTAATCAAACTTTTTTCAGTGCCCATATGCGGTATATCTATATATATTATTTATTTTCAACCTTTTACCAAATGGAAAATGTATTATTACCATACATTACGTACAATTTTATAAGGTTTATATATTTTGAACAATAACTGGTCCGATCAAGCTACATTGTATTTCATACCATAACTGGAGATGGTAGAGTTGATTATCGTAAATGCTAACTAAATTAGAGATAAAACAATTTTGATGTTTTCCGTTGTTTGGCTATAAAATAGAAATATGGGAGTAAAAGATACTTCCAATATTGTTTGCACAAACATCATTTTATTATTTTAAACGATTGTATAGTTTCTATAACGAAGCCTTTTAGAGTCAATAATTCTTGCCAGGTTAAAGGAAATTAAGTTGTTGTTCGTTATAATATGTACATAAATAATTTTTACTAATTAAGAACCAAAAAAAAGTGAAAGAAAAAAACAAGTGTTCATAATGAACTCTAGTACAAGTGGTTTGCCAAGAACTAAGGCATCGTATTCTATGAATTCGTACTTACTAATAAACGTACGAAATCCAATAAATTATTTCTTGGCTCTCATATTATTAGCCCAATAAAAAGATATGATATACCCAAAGATTCAGTAAATATGAATCCACAATCAATATAGTATTTTTGCCTACCCACTAAGTAAGAGAAATAAAGTGAGCCCAAATGCATTATAAATAAAA
The DNA here is from genome assembly GCA_923060345.2 of Erebia aethiops. NCBI lineage: Eukaryota > Metazoa > Arthropoda > Insecta > Lepidoptera > Nymphalidae > Erebia > Erebia aethiops. Next base: position 13,399,020 of record OV281088.1, on the reverse strand, counting down.
AAATAAAAATGCCTGGAAGTTGTACCAACATCAAAAAATAGTTACAATACGGACAGTCTCTGAATACAAAAGGTTTCCAGTAAAATGCATCGGTCGACGTGCCTGCTAAATTTGCGACCGCAAAAATTTCCGACTGCTAAATTTTTATAAGCCACGCCGCGACAATTTTTTTCGCTCAGTCAGCACTTTGGAGTTTCGCTACGGTTAAAATCTGGGCTCTAAAACCGACAGTACACACTGGATTAAGGCAAAGCAAGTATTTTTTATTTATTTTAACCCCCAACGGATATTACAAGAAGTTGTTTAAAGAGGGGTGTTATATGATCGCTGAGTGTACCTATTTGTGTTATCGTGGAGCTCACTGATACACTGAATACACCGATATTTATGCCATAGGGGCTACCATGAGGGACTATGGTTTTTTATTCAACCCACTTAATAATAATATAATGATTGACAAATAAAACCGAATAAAAATATCATAAATAACTCTTGTGTAATAATTAGTTATTAGGTAAATATATTATTATTCATTCCATTATTATATTCAGTGCTAATAGATTTTCTACGATATAGTGGTCTAAAGACAAAATGATGTCCGCAATTTTTCCATAAAGAGCTTTTTCTTTTCAACTAAATAGCAAGACTCTTTAGTTAATGTTTTTCGAGATAAAAAATATGCAAGCGACAGATATAGCATCCTGCTGCAACTAACTCAAATTACGTCAAAATCGGTTCAGCAGTTTAGCTGTAAAAAGGAAACACACGATAGACATACACTCTTTCGTATTAATAATACTAGTACGCAAAAGTATCTATTATCTGTAGTCGTAATCTGGATAAGGGTTTCCTTATACTTAAGTTATAACAAATTGCAGTGAACCCTAGACCCCTAGACCCCTTTTCATAAGTAATCAATATTCAATATTATCAGCTGTTTCAACACGTAATAAAGATACTCGTAGTACCTAACAGGATGGACGGTGAACTTTGATGATACTAAATCAACCTTTTGTAACTCTGAGAGCTTTGCCCGATTGACAAACTCATGGTAAGTATGGAATTATTCACTTACACTTGGCGTGGTGAGCTCTCACGTCGATTAATCGTATTTGCAATGTTAAAACTGGGAGTTAGGCTACAGGTGAAATATTAATTTTCGGCGTTTCGAGTGAAGCTTCCCCTTAACGTCGGAGGACGTAAACCGTGCATAATTAATATCTTCAGGCGGACACACACTGCATATTCATGAGTCTGACGCCTCAGCGTAAAACTGGATTATTAGACTGCTTTCAAATGTTTCAGGTTTTTAAATACCTTATGCCTCTTTGCGACATATTCTTCATTGCTGACTATCCAGACCCCAACGCCATTACACATCATCTACTACTGACCTGCACTGATGCACAAACGTAGCCTCCTCCTAGGGAAGTACTTAGTACGTCCGGAAGAGGCAAAGAATATCCCGATATATAACAGAAGCTGCTGCTGTTTCTAGCAGTGTCATGATGGTGTAGATTGGCAACATTTATTTATTATTTATAGAATGGCAATACTGATTGTCATGATTTACAAAAAAAGAATGTTGCATAATTTGTATCCACCACTACAGCCTATTAACTTCCCACTGCTGGGCACAGGCCTCCACTCTCTTAAGAGAGAGAGAATTAGAGCTTAGACCCACCACGCTGCTCCAATGCGGGTTGGTGGGCTTTGACGACTATTATCATGTTAGTGATAATAACCGGGACCGACGGCTTAACGTGCTCTCCGTGGCACGGGGGTGAAACACCGCCAACTTCCAACTCCAGGCTGGCACTGAGAATTTCTGAATAGAAAACCCAATAATAATACTAATACCCAATAATAATTTGTATATGATCAGATAAATTTCGAGACACAGAATTTAAGTAATAATTATTTATTAGTGTGGTCATATTAAAAAGCTGGTCAAACCAAATACCGAACGTAATGTGAGGGCAAGCTGGTGGGGATGAGTGGTGGGGGCAATACGTACGGCCTTTCAAAAAATTAAGGAAATACGAGTCAGATCATCGGGAAGAAACACCTCTACAAAGTATTATTGTAATAGCAGCAAGCAGTTTCTTGGCTTCAGCAGGAACCTCCTTGCTGTTCATAGATTGTGGCGATGACAACGGATCGGCAACGGTCTAAGTGAAACCGGACCTCTAACCAGAGCTATCTCTAACTTGCATAGCCACACCCCCAAGAAGAAAGACAGATCCTGACCCCTAGCATCATCAACATCATTAATTATTGAATCCATCGCTGGCCCACTACCGAGTACAAGCTCCCCATCGAGTATTTATTGATTGTATGGTCTGTGGAGCTCCCTCTTAGATGAGAACGGTTTGGACATACTTAGCTCTCCATGTTGGTTAAGTGCGGATGGGCATACCTATATAAGCAGTGGCGTGCACATGTTTTGAAGTTAGGGTAGGCATTAGATAGTCAGAATACCTATTTACTAGCTTTTTTGATGAAATATTAGCATTGACGTGTTTTTGTTTGGGTAAGCAGTGCTTTTATGCCTCTATGAACTGCACGCCACTGAATATAAGGTATGCCGGTTTCCTCGAAAAGATTTTCTTTCACCGTTAAAGTGATAGAGTTAAGAGTTTCAACAAGTGATACTTATTAAATATCTCATAAAACTCTGAAAAGTGCGTCAGGCAAATAACTCCGCAAAATTGTTCTAGGTTATGAAATGAAATGATTTATTTCACGTAGGAAAACTTGTGCCACTTATGAAATGGCGTGATTCTTCTACCGTATGACTTATTATTGAACTGGACGTCTCTCTCAACCGACTGTATGAAGAATCTCTTGAGTCTGTGTTTGATACTAAGAATATTTTGTATTTTTCGTCATCGTCATCTCAACCGATAGACTTTCACTGCTGGTCGGTCACCTTTATGGATCCCACAGAACACAGTCTTGTGGCTCTCGCTTCCAGCGGCTCCAAGCTACTCGCTTGAGGTCGTCCGTCCACCTATTGGGAGGCCGTCATTCAAGCACTTTGGGATCCCAACGCCTATCACTCGAATTATTGGCCATCGCGGAAAACTCTAAAACCCTATCACGAATGACATTATTGGGTATTTGACAACCACCACCACTCCAGCCCATTAACGTCCCACTGCTGGGCACAGGCCTCCGCTCTCAAAGGAGAGAGAGAATTAGAGCTTAGACCCACTACGCTGCTCCGCAATGCGGATTGGTGGGCTATTTGACTAGTTTTCATTTGACAACAGCTATTCAAATAAATTATTTTTTCCACGTTCCCTGTTAGTTTTATGTTGAATAACTATTTTAAACTATCGATTAAAGTAAAAAAGTGCGTTGAACTTTGATGACGACACTATTCAATATTTCATACAAAATCCCATACTAACGCACGTGTTTTGACGTTTGAAAAAAGTTTCTGATTTGACTAGTTGTCAAATACCTAATTGGACTGGAATATTTGGCAGCCATAGACACAGTTTATACCAGGTTTATACCATCGTTAGGTTTGCAGCCAAATGGAGAGTTTTGATGGAGATTACGCAATCGAGGTAATAAAGCTTAGCGGCACTAACTACTTACAATAATCCATATTATGCTACTCATACTATCAATAATAATTATAAATGCGAAAGTGTGTTTGTTGTTTTGATATTTGCTTAGTTTGTGGGTTTGTTAGTTTTTCTATGCTCAACGGATCAACGTGAATTTTTGCATAATACAGTTTAAAGATTTCGGGAGTGTTCTAGGCTACCTAATATTACACTTAATCCTGGAAAATTAAAGTTACGAGTTTTTTAAAAAACCTAAATCCAATTCGCAGCCGTCGTCTGGTTATTTAGGTATTTATTGAAAGGAGAAACTGCCTGACTGGCAAAGTCTCCCTCCGCCTGATCTCTCTTCGGTCATATAGGATTGCTGTCCCTTGAGGCTTTAAGGCTCACACTTGTATTAATATCTCTCAGATGGCAAATCTATGTAAAGCTAGACCGTAACCAAAATTTCATCCGAAGGTCATTAACACATAGATAGATAAACAGTAGTTACAAATGGACTCGGAATATACACCACCGTTTCAAATATAAACAGTCTACAGTAAAACAATAGCACAGGTATTTGTAGGGACACTACATTTGCACTAACAATCGCACGCCTCCAAAGAGGGGACTCACTTTAGTTTTATAGTTTGACCAATCGTTCCTCTACAAGCTGTGCTGTTGAACGCGACTTATAAAAAATACTATCTCGGGTCAGTGCGAGTTGTTCGCATTGGTCCATGAATTCTTAAAAGACATTTTACTCACATTTCATGTAAATTCGGCACAGCTTTAGGTATTCATAGATAGCTTGCGTTATCTAATCGCCGGGCATGCGTTGCAATGTACTTATTATTTGTACAACACATGATATACCTACCACCTACTTGATTATACTACATCTAAATAATAAATCAAGTCCCAACAACAACTGTAAGAAATTTCAACTCAATCGGATTAACGATAGAGACGCGAACGTATCAGAAACAAACACACATATAGATACGTAAGACAGATATGCTAGAATTCTGATTCAGAAAATTAACACCTGATGCCAGGAGTGTTATATTTTAGCCAGTCTCTGTCTGTTGGTCCATAGCTTTAGATTGGACCGACTTGAATGCCGTATTAATTACTCATACATACAAATATACAGGCACACAAGGTAGCATTTGGACATGCGAGACTTGCAGGACTTCCGTCATGATCATAGAGTTAGTATATACTAACTCTATGGTCATAATCGTTTCAAGCAATAGGTAAAAAGCAGATACACGAGACATTGATTAGCATGATATTATAGCTACAACTGCAGTGTGCCGTAACCTTATGTGCGTCTGCGATGGGAGGGGGGAATAAATGGGGGGATAAAAGGAGCCGATACCCCAGTGATACCTGGACAGACAGATCAATTATGCAGATAAAACAGGACCGCTGGTTTATGTTTTAATATTAAATGGAATTCGAAATTTTCTTTCGTGTTTTTTTTACGTTTTTGTAGTTTTCTGTCTGGGTTTACGTTTCAATTGTGTTTGCTGGAATATTTTTTTAACAAAAAAGGAGGTAGAGCGCACGACTTGTTCCGAGTAGATTTATGTTTGAAAACCCTTGAAAATTCGTTAGTAGGTATTCTAATATAAGAAGTATCCTAAGGCTACAATCTCTCTGGTTTAGATCGGTTCAGCTGTTGAGCTTGAGCTTGCGCATCTAGTATTGGATCTGTGTGCCGGATCGTTAAAAATACATATCCGCGGATACGGATACGGATTTTAACTTTTTTACTCAATCAGTGTTGGTGCGCGTGACCTTGAAACTCACTACGATAAATGTTAGCAATATAAAGAAGCCAAATATTTGATTTTAAGAAATAAAAAATAATCTGTATGGAATTTAATCGTTTTTCATTGGTACCTAATCACTTATATATAGAATTTCATCTTTGTATTGAAAATTAATAAGGTAAAAGTTCCGTCAAAAAAGTAACGGATACGGACACGGATACGGATCTTTCTTCAGCCGCGGATATCCGCGGATACGGATACGGATACCCGGCACATCACTAGTATTGGGTCATATATTCACAGAATACTAACCATGGTATAGTTTCTCTTCCTAGAACTCTATACTAGTATTAAAACAAAAGCTACTTCTCACCTCTGAAAAAGAAAGAGTTTTCACATGATTTTGATAAAACCCAAATCCACACGAAGTTGCGTGTGCTATCTAAGGATTATCATATTAAATCCACTATATTATGACGTAGTTCGCGTTGGTTAAGTTCTTTCTTATCCCCGCGGGAACTCCTTAATTTTCTGGGATAAAATCTTCTGTGTGCAATGTGCATCCTAATGCATCCCGCGGAAGAGATAGGTCTCTATAGTAAATTTCTGCCAGATTCGTTCAGCCGTTGGGGCGTGATTGAGTAACAAACATCCATCCATACATCCATACATCCATACATCCATACATCCATCCAAACTTTCACATTTATAATATTAGTAAGATTAGTATGGATTCATTTTTAGGTACCATAGGGCAGTCCTATGACATAATTATCTAAGAATGGATGGATGTAAACACGGATTAAAACGCGGTGATTAACTAGTCCTCACTCCTCACTTTTCTCTCGAGATCTCAATACGAAACTCGTTTGAAGCCCATTTCCGTGGACCCATCGTTAAAGTGAAGTTTATTTATCGTCTGCACGCTTGAGATAGCGGGGATTTAAGACAAATGGCCGTCCTATGGAGATTAAAATATTAAATTATCCCTGTTTTTTTTATCCACTACAAGCTAGCCCTTGACTGCGATCACACCTGATGTTAAGTGATGATGCAGTCTAAGATGGTAGCGGGCTAACCTGTTAGGGGCATGGCAGTTATATTAAACCCACACCCCTTCGGTTTCTACACGGCATCGTACCGGAACGCTAAATCGCTTGGCGACACGTCTTTGCCGGTAGGGTGGTAACTAGCCACGGCCGAAGCCTCCCACCAGGCCAGACCAGGGAAAATTCAGAAATTATAAATTCCTAAATTGACCCTGCCGGGGATCGAACCCGGGACCTCCGCACGTTAAGGCAACAGCGCTACACACTGCGCCACGGAGGTCGTCAGTAATTCTTAGCCCGAAGCTATTTCTTATTCTGTGACTGAGGACTGAACTCAAAACTGGAACTCATTTCCGTCGACCCATCATGAAGTGAAGTTATTTATCATCTGAACGCTTGAGATAGTCGAGATTTAAAACAATTTGACGTCCTTCGGGGCTTTATTAAATTATCCCTGTTTACCCCATTGCGTTGCTAAGGTCAACATTGAAGCGCGTTTGCCTAGAAGATTCGTATTCATGAATCTTGTCTTAAAATATATAGTTAACTAGCTGACGCCCGCGACTTGGTACGCGTGGATTGAGGTTTTTTGATACCCGCGGGAACTTTTTAATTTTCCGGGATAAAAAGTAGCCCATGTGCTATTCCAGACTATAATCTATGTCTGTGCCAAATTTTATCCAGATCCGTTCAGCCGTTATGGCGTGATTGAGTAACAAACATCTATCCATACATCCAAACTTTCGCATTTATTTGAATTTGAATTTGATATTTGATAAGTAAGTTTCGATTAGGCAAAGACATTTTTTGCCTGTAAATCAGTTTCATCTACACAGATAACGTTGATTTTATTTGAATTTAAATCCAGTTGAACGTATATCCATACTAATAAGTAAGTATTATAAATGCGAAAGTGTGTCTGTCTGTCCCAGAATATTAAGATGTTTGTGAGTACACAAAAAACTTAATCAAAGCGGACTAAGTCGCGGGCATTATCTAGTTATTAAAAGCCCATATATACGATCTCAAGCCTGAAGCTATTATTTATTCTGTGACTGAACTCAATACAAAACTCGTTTGAAGCCCATTTCCGTCGACCCATCGTTGAAGTGAAGTTATTTATCATCTGAACGCTTGAGATAGCGGAGATTTAAAACAACTCAACGTCTCTCGGGGACGATATTGAATTACCCCTTTTTACCCCTTTGCTAGAAGGGTAATGGTTATTTCAGTTTAGAGATTTAAATTACTATTCCTTAAAGCTTTGAGAGTAGGTAATACGTATCTCTATTTGTTCAAATCTCACTTACTTTTTTAACGCCCTACTACTACAAGTTCATAGTACCTACCTAAAAACGGATTAGTTATTCTTTGCTAAACTTAATAACTGGAATTTTATTAGGTACGTAAAACTTAAAACTTTGATAATAAATTAGTTCCAAATATACTATATCGTTTGAGATAACGGATATTTAAAAAAACAGCTCTACTTTCCTCGGGGACGATTGTTCCTGTATTTGTTTCGTTTAGTCTCGAGGTCACCACTGATAACCTTATTTGTAAATAAGGTCTGTGGTTTGTTATAGTGACAACCCTAGGACTCTAAGACAGCGCCAGCCCTACGGCTTTTAGATTACGTTGCGCTTCGTCAGCGCATAGGGTTACAGCAAGTGAAAGTGTTAGATTAAGTATTCTCACGGAGAACTATTTTCCTTACTTCGGACTAGTTCGCACGTACATAAGTAATTACCTATAAGAATTTTAACTGTAAAATTATTCATTAAATTTTTATTAATAAGAAAATTTCGGATTTTCTTTACCTCCACCTGCCGGCCTTCGTAATTGGCGCAGGTGTAGTAGGATATTCGGGACAGTCCGCGGCGCGAGAAATTCGGAAAATTTCCGGAAAATCTAGCCCCGCGAGGCTGGTTGGCTTTTAAGCCTTCGTCGAATATATTGTTCAAGAACCTTGAAGAGTCGCAGGTGGAGCGTCTCCAGACTTCGAGACAAGAAAGAAAGATATCCGGAAAAAATGTAAGTACACAAAATTACCCATTGTGTTGCTTCATATCCTAGTGCCTAAGTCCCTAATACAAAATTTTCCATCCCAGGAAAGAATACCCTAGAGCTGCATCTCCAAGGCAGTCTCGTAGGGCCAATTTAGATAGCAACAGAAATATAGATATTAATATAGATTTAGATATGAGTTATAATCCCGACACGATTCATAAGGCTTTGAGGGTCCTGCCAGAGTTCGATGGCAACCCTCATGTCCTCACTAGATTTATACGACTTTGTGACCAACTAGTTATCGCATATATAAAAGACGAGCCAGGTTCTGAACTTTGTAATATATCTCTGCTTAGTGGTATACTCAATAAAATCACAGGGCCTGCAGCCCGTTTTATTTATTCCAATGGCATCGCTGAAAATTGGCAGGGTATTAGAAGTGCTCTTATTAATAACTTTGCCGACCAGAGAGACGAAACCGCCCTCTACAATGATATAGCTGTACAGGTTCAGGGAAATAGTACTCCTATGGAGTACTACGAACGTTGTCAGACCCTTTTTAGCACCGTAATGACCTATGTCACCTTGCATGAGTCCGTTCAGACGACTATTGAGGCAAAGCGCGATTTATACAAGAAGTTAACGATGCAAGCTTTTCTTCGCGGACTTAAGGAACCCCTGGGTTCTCGTGTTAGGTGCATGAGACCACAAACTATTGAAAAAGCATTAGAGTATGTTCAGGAAGAACAGAATACGCTTTACCTTCAACAAAGAAACGACAGTCTACCTAAAGCGTTATCTAATTTTAGTGTGCCTCATATACCTACCATGCAAACTAATTGGCAGAAACCGTTCGCAAATATTCCACAGCAACAGCAATTTAAGATGAATATGCCCCAACCCCATAGAATGCCTATGCCTATCTATAATAATTATAATAATCGGCCACAATTTAATAGAATGCCTAACCGTACGCAACAAATGTTTCGTGCGCTTCCGCCTAATTATAACCCTAATAGTAACCTATTTAGACTGCCCCCACGAAATCCTAATCTTAATCGAGCATCGAACGGTTCGACACCTATGAGTGGCGTAAATCGTTTTGACACTAAGCCATTGCCTCCATCAGGTCATGACTGGCGCAGATTTGGCAATCCGCCCCCTACAAATTACATGAAGGCGCGTGAAGTTAATTTCAATGAATTCGATTACGATTATGATTATGATCAAAATTATAATTACTATGAGAGCGATAACTATAGCCAAGATCATACCTATGACCAATATACAGATAATTATAATTATAATAATTATGAACTCTACCCTTGCTCTACGAATCCTGCATTGGAAGAAAATGAAAAAAATACAGAAGGTTCTAATGATGAAAATTTTCGGTTAGCATCGGAACCAAAAAAGCCAACATAGAGATTAATTTCCAGATTCAGCGGCAACTCTGTTTTATCCAAATCAGTGAGCCGCCCCTTAAATTTCTTTTAGACACAGGAGCCAATCAATCGTTTATTAGTCCCGAAGTGGTCGAAAATTATTTTTCTAATATCCCGTTGAACTACGACCCATTCGAGGTTACTAATGTGCACGCAACTACAAAAAGTGATTATTCAATAACCTTGCCATGTTTCGAAGAACTCGGTGACTCCGATGATATTACTTTATTCGTATACAAGTTCCACAATTATTTCGATGGCTTAATTGGACTAGACCTACTTAACAAATGGGAAGCTAAAATAGACTTGAAAGATAAATTCCTCATTACTAAATTTGCTATTAATCCCATAGTAATGTATGACTCTAAAAATGTTAACCTTTACGAAGATATAATTCCAGCCAATAGTTCTAAACTGGTTAGGGTACCGATTAATAGTAAAGATGGCGATGTCCTAGTTCCCGAACAAAAAATATCGAATTGCATAATACCTAGCTGTTTAACATCTGTAAAAAAAAATCGCGGTATTTTAGAAGTATTGAACCCAACTCAAAACGACGCTATCTTTTCAATGGATAGATCGATTAATACCGAAATTAATAACATCGAAAGCTTTGATAAAATAACATTACCAGGTCGCACAAAGGAAGTTCTATCGCGACTACGTACAAATCATTTAAATCCTGAAGAACGAACTAATCTGGAAATTTTATGCGCTAAGTATGCAGATATTTTTTATATAGAGGGAGAAACTCTTACTTTCACTAATAAAATCAAACATTGTATTAGAACAACTGATGAAATTCCAATTTATACCAAAAGCTACCGTTATCCACATGTGCATCGCGAAGAAGTTAGAGACCAAATAGAAAGGATGTTAAGTCAAGGGATAATTAAACCATCGGATTCCGCATGGAGCTCTCCTATTTGGGTCGTGCCCAAAAAGGCAGATGCTTCTGGCAAACAGAAATGGAGACTAGTCGTTGACTTTCGCAAATTGAATGAGAAGACCATAAACGACAAGTATCCTATTCCTAATATAGCTGACGTATTAGATAAATTAGGCAAATGCCAATATTTTACCACACTCGATTTGGCCAGTGGGTTCTACCAAGTAGAGATGGACCCTAATGATACCCCTAAAACAGCTTTTAATGTAGAACACGGGCACTTTGAATTCTTGCGGATGCCCATAGGTCTTAAGAATTCTCCATCCACTTTCCAACGAGTGATGGATAATGTCTTGCGCGGGTTACAAAACGTTATTTGTCTTGTCTATTTGGACGATATAATTGTCTTTAGCACAAGCCTTCAGGAACATATCGTAAATCTAGAAAAAGTATTTCAGCGCCTTCGCGAATCAAATTTCAAAATTCAGATGGACAAATCGGAATTTTTGAAGTTAGAAACTGCATACTTAGGACATATAATTAGTAAAGATGGAATAAAACCGAATCCTGATAAAATATCAGCAATTGAGAAGTATCCTATACCCAAAACTCCAAAGCAGATCAAACAATTCTTAGGCTTACTTGGATATTACCGTAAGTTTATTCCAGATTTTGCACGTATAACAAAACCTTTTACTCAATGCTTAAAAAAGGGAATTAAAATAGTGTTGAATTCCGAATATATAAATTGCTTCGAAAAATGCAAATTAATATTATCCAATGATCCGATATTGCAATACCCTGATTTTGAAAAGGAGTTCATACTCACCACAGATGCATCAAATGTCGCGCTGGGTGCTATTTTATCCCAAGGGCCAATTGGTTCGGATAAACCTATCTCTTACGCTTCTCGTACACTAAATAGTAGCGAATTAAATTATAGCACGATTGAAAAAGAGTTACTAGCCATCGTTTGGGCAACGAAGTATTTTCGGCCTTACTTGTTTGGTCGCACATTTAAAATCCTCACTGATCATAAGCCCTTACAGTGGGTTATGAACTTGAAAGAGCCTAACTCTCGCCTTACCCGTTGGCGTTTAAAGCTTAGTGAATTTGATTTCACAGTGATTTATAAGAAAGGCAAAAGCAACACGAACGCTGATGCTTTATCTAGAGTTGAAATGTATAACGAGGAATCTGATTCAATGATTGTCAACCCAACAGAGAGATCACCGTCACCAGCTCATAGCTCTTCCACTGAAACTGCTCCATCACCCGTATTTATTCGTGGTTTTTCAACTGAAACTGCTTTAACACCCAATTCGTCAACGGAAACTGCTCACACTTCTCATGAAAACCCCATATTAGAAATCCCTATAGTCGATGATCCTTTAAATAAATATCAAAAGCAATTGCATATTGACATAGTAAGTGAAGTGAAACGGCGACCTAAAATTTCTAAACCCTTTGAAACACATACACGTGTCTCCGCCCAGGTTTCAGAAAATAACTTAGAAGAGGATTTAGTTAATGTAATTAAAGAATTTGTGCGCCCCAATATTAAAACTGCAATTCTTGTAACACCACCTCATGGTATGTATTCGATAGTTCCTATTTTACAAAGTAAATTTAGAAGCTCCTCTATGAATCTTGTATTAGTTAAATCTGAAATGGATAACGTTAATGACTATCTTAGACAACAAGAGATAATAAAACACTATCACGTTGGAAAAACGAACCATCGTGGTATTAATGAATCCTACTTAGCACTTTCTAGGCGATATTACTGGCCAAAGATGAAAGATCACATTACAAAATTTATAAATGTATGCTCTATATGTGGCCAAGCTAAATATGATAGACACCCGATTCACCAACAATTTAATATAGTGCCACCACAAACTAGACCTTTTGAAGTACTACATATGGATCTTTTTACAGCAGAATATGAAAAATATGTAACTTTTATAGATGTATTTACAAAATATGGGCAGGCATATCATTTAAGGGACGGAACTGCAATTAGTGTAATACAGGCTCTACTGAATTACAGCACGCATCACCGGCTTCCTTTCAGAATAGTAACTGATCAGGGAACCGAATTTACCAACCAATTATTTGTAGAATTTTACAGACTACATAAGATTGCTCACCATAAGACTTCGGCTCATGCTCCTAATGAAAACGGTAATATCGAAAGATTTCACTCTACCATATTGGAACATTTAAGAATCCTTAGATTACAAAAGCGCGATGAACCAGTGACCAATCTTATGCCATATGCTTTGCTAGCTTATAACAGCTCCATTCATAGCTTTACTAAATGTAGACCATATGATTTAATTATTGGACATACTGACCCACGGGACCCGTTAGACTTTAATTTATCTGAACAATTATTCCAGTTGTACATCCAAAATCATAAAGAACAAATGAAAAAGGTATATAATATTGTTAATGAAACCTCTCTTGCTGATCGAACACAAATTATAGGTCATCGGAATAGAGATAGAGAACCTGTAGTTGATTTAGCACCCCAGCAACAAATCTTTATTAATAATCCGCAAGCTTCTAGACAAAAATTAGCTCCCCGTTTTACGCAAGACACTGTAGTAACTAATCTACCTATCCATATCTATACCTCTAAAAAACGTCATCCCGTCGCAAAATCACGTCTGAAACGAGTTCCAAAAAGTGCAAACTTGTTACAGGATACTGCTGCTGCTCGTAATGACAACCCAGCTAGCGGCGAGTCAAGAGATAAAACTTGAAAGTATGAAGGATGGTCCTGGGCTATTACCATTTAATCTTGGATGCATGAACCTCATTACTCACTACCACACCTTTCTGCAGTATGTAGAAATAAATGATATAGAAATTAAAATTAACAACGTAAGAGATCAAATAACCGATATAGAAAATCATTTCGATGATTATACATTTTCACTTTATGAATCTCGTGTTCAATATTTGATTCAGAAATTAGATAAAGCGTCATATTACCTTAAAAGTTTTGAACCAGGTCGTGTCAAAAGGGGTCTGATAAATGGATTAGGTTCTATAATCAAAGCTATAACAGGCAACTTAGATTATAATGATGCAATTAGATATAACAGCGCATTAAAAACTCTGGAATTTAACCAAGATAAAATAATTTTAGAAACTAATCAGCATATAAGTCTTAGTAAGGACTGGATGGCAGAGTACTCCCAAGTAGTTAATAAGTTAGCTGATAACCAGATAGAGATTAATAAAACTATCCAATACTTAATGAATGTAGAGACTGATACCAAGTTGGTTACTCTTAGATTTGCGAAATTTGCTCAACTTTTAGATATTTTAAACGATAACGTAGATGAAGTTTTACTAACTCTTCTAAAAATTGAAGACATATTAGCGTTTACGCGTACAGCTACTGCACACCATATAATGATAGGGATTGATATTTTAAGAGTAATGATAAGTAGATTAGGTACAATATATAGTAAGAATCAATTATTAGATTTAGAACTTCGCGAATATTATAACATTATACGTTCAGGGTCATATTATTCAGAAAAAAGAATAGTTATAGTTCTAAGATTTCCGATAGTAGCTCCCCAAAATTTCGATCTATACAAATTATCCATATTACCTAATAGTCAAAATCAAATCCTTATCCCTCCATTTCCGTTCATTGCAACCAATGGGTATATGCATGTGTACATAGAGGCTGAATGCCCGAAGCTTGGTAATACTGCCCGATATCTTTGTGAAGCAAGCCTCAACCATCGGGTTCGCACTACACCAGACTGCATTTCGACGCTCATCACAAGCCAACTCATTGACAAGTCGTGCAAAATAACCACAGTATCGCTGTCGAAAGAAGGCATGGAAAAATTAGACGACCAACATTATTCAATTACATTTCCAAACGCAACTAAAGTAACACTTAAATGCGGAAGAAACGACTACATCACCTTGAATGGCAGCTATCTAGCTACTATACCACACAGCTGTCTCTTACACACCGATGAATTCACTCTGGTCAATGCAAACGACGAACTTCGAGGTCAACCAATGAAGATTTTATTAACTTCGGCAAACAGCTCAACCTTGAACTTACCCTTGAAATTACCGCAAGTTAAGATGAACTCAATAAATCTCAATTTTCTGCATGATATTCAAAAAAATGTAGAGCTGCAAACACTGATTCCTATTACCGGCCATTCTGACCCCCTCTATCATACAACCATCCCCTTCTATGTACTTCTTCTGAGTTTAATTATACTCACAGCAATCATTCTTATTCGCCGGTACATGAAGAGTCAGAGTATAATCGTCACACATCCAGCCAATACCGAAGGTGAAGATCTTACGAAGATACCATCTGCGGCTGAAACATCTCATCCTGCAACTTTTTCATTAAGAGTTCTGAAATAGTTGCAGATCTGCGGGTGGAAGTGTTATAGTGACAACCCTAGGACTCTAAGACAGCGCCAGCCCTACGGCTTTTAGATTACGTTGCGCTTCGTCAGCGCATAGGGTTACAGCAAGTGAAAGTGTTAGATTAAGTATTCTCACGGAGAACTATTTTCCTTACTTCGGACTAGTTCGCACGTACATAAGTAACTACCTATAAGAATTTTAACTGTAAAATTATTCATTAAATTTTTATTAATAAGAAAATTTCGGATTTTCTTTACCTCCACCTGCCGGCCTTCGTAATTGGTTCGTCAATATGAATATTGATATCATTCATCGGTATCAACGGTAATAAATATTTGAGACTAGTGGGCCCGGCAGACATTGTCCTGCCCTGGACCTCTAACCGGGTCCAATTGTGAATATAAACCATCCCGTGGTCCACACAAATACAAAAAAAAAGTTTCATCAAAAACGGCCCAGCCGTTCTGAAGTGATGCGCTTACGGCTTCGACTGAAAGTTTGGACTTCCAAACACTATGGCGCAGACTACGGTCTTGCACCGCCTGGATCCAGCGGCTCCTTGTGACTTGCTTGCAGAGTATAGAGCCATATCCGGTGGGTGACTTCTTTCTGGAACTACTGCTGGAACGACAGGGTACGTGTACAGTTTCGAGTGAAGAGTTCTCAACGATTTCTAAATGGATGAGCATCAAACATGGATTAATATAAAAATACTTTATCCTTAAATTCAATCAAACGTTAAAGTCTTTTGAGAACGATATTAAATTACCTTTTTACCGGATTCAAAGATTGAATCTCTTATTTACTTATTCTGTGAGTGAACTCAACAAGAAACTCGTTTAGAGCATTTCCATGGACTTGTTGATGGAACATCTATTATTAATGCGAAGTTATTTTTATCATTCAAAATGTTGAGTTGGCTGTGACTGTGTGTGAAAGTCTGGGTAGAAAGACAGTAAAATACAGATAGAAGTTAGAACTCTCACACCGTACCGTTATTTTATTCCACAGTACCGTAATTTGTGCTATATTAATGCAGCCTCAGTCGTGGCTGGTACCTTCTGTGGTCGTGGTCGGTAAGGACTAAGGGTGCTAATATACCTACTGAAAAAAGTTGAGCTGTTCAATCTTATTCAATTTTAAGTTTGACGACGAAAGCGTGCGAATTAGCTGTTGCCTGCGACGGAACTCCTATTATTTCTATTAGTTGTACTTTTTACTTGTAGGTTAAGGTGCCAGCGGAGGGGAAATTGCCCATATAAACGTAATACCAAAATAATTTGTAATACGAGAATATTTCCACCATATTATGCGATTATTAAGATTGAACTAGTATTTATTTATCTTGTCCCTGGATAATAATTATTTGTTCAAAATACTTTCCCAAAATTAAATGTAAGCACATTGCGTTTTGCATTTTTTACGACATAAATGACATGTTTTCTCCTTATTTGTTTCTTAAAACCAACGATATCTCACGTACTAATTGATCAGGAACATAGCCTATATTGTCAAGTTACAGAATAACAACACGAAGTTAAAAACACAACAATTTTTCATTCATCATTTTTGGTATTCACGGAACAAGACTAATTAATGTATAACAAATTCTGCACGCTCATATTGCTATCTCGCTTGCACGCGATCATGTGTCATCAGCCAAATAGAGATAGCAATATACTGGCAAATTTATATTTTCAGTTCGAATATAAGTTGCGAGCGGCGCAAACCGGCCTCTTCAGCGATGTGTCTTCAAAACATATCTAATGTAGGTACTTCAAAACATAGCTGTCGTATCTTCAAAACATATCTAATGAATAGGCAATCTAACTGATCAGAATTTAACCACCTCCCTGGCGCAGTGTTGAGCGCTGTTGTCTTTAAAACGTTCTGGACGAACGTAACGGAGGTCCCAGGTTCGATTCCCGGCAGGGTCAATTTGGGAATTTATAATTTCTAAATTTTCCCTGGTCTGGGCTGGTGGGAGGCTTCGGCCGTGGCTAGTTACCACCCTACCGGCAAAGACGTGCCGCCAAGCGATTTAGCGTTCCAGGACGATGTCGTGTATAAACCGATTAGATTGGGTTGGGTTTAATTTAACTGCCATGCCCCTAACCGAGTTAGCCCGCTTACATCTTAGACTACGTCATCACTTACCATCAGGTAAGATCGCAGTCAATGACTAAATTGTAGTGGCTAAAATCAAAAAAGAAAACTCTCGTTGGTACCTATTCCATCTAATCAAATCAAATCAAATCTATCTTCCATTTAAGTAGGTACAAAAATTAACTGCCATACCCTTTTTTTTTTTAAATATATAGGCCAGCGCTTGACTGCAATCAGACTTGCATGCAAGAGGTGATGCAGACTAAGGTGGAGTGCGTTTGCCTAGAAGATGCCTATTCACTCTTGATTTGAAGGTACCTATATTAAAAGAGGAGGGGAAAACGGAAGCCGGAAGGGCATTCCATATCCTAGCGGTTTGGATTAGAAACGAGGAAGCAAATCGCTTCGTACGAGCCGGCGGCATTTCGACTGCGTAAGGGTGCAGAACTTGTCGATGCCTTGCGGTTCGATAATAAAAAGGCGACAGAGATATTACTAAAATATAGCACGTGTTTTACGACGAAACGTAATCATGATGGCCGAAAATCTCCATCTAATTATAGGTTTTGTTTAAAAATATCTGAACATAACAGCCATTTTATTGAAACAAAAATCATCAAATAAGCCAATACCGTTTTGTTTTACGAACGAATAGAAATCGCTAAGCAAGCAATTTCGAGATTAAATTCTTCCAATCCGGGTCGCGGAGATATAAAAACTGTGCCAGCGTAGCAAAATTCCCCTACTCAGGGTTATTTTTAAATAATATCCTTGAAAGCTAAAAAATCTTTAGTTTCCTGATGAAATGAAAATTTAATGTGTTAGATCTCGCTGTGGCGTGTGATATAAGGGAAATCAGCAAAGTAAAGCGATGATCTCTAATTAAGGCATGATTTTATCGATAAATCAACCATTCTATTACTTACCAACACAAACTGGGGCCCTATTGCGGTGAAGCTGCAGCTAGAGTGTGATGATAACAAACACAATTAATTGGCTAATACGCAGTTGCTATTACCCCACATCTATTTTCGTAGCAAGACGATAAATTCAGCTATCACAATAATTGAGATTGTAGCAATGATTGGTACAACTTTTTTTTTATCCACTACAAACTAGCCCTTGACTGCGATCTCACCTGATGGTAAGTGATGATGCAGTCTAAGATGGTAGCGGGCTAACCTGTAAGAGGCATGGCATTTATATGAAACCCATACCCCTTCGGTTTCTACGGTTTTGGTTTTTTTAAATACGGATTTTTTTATAGAATTTTGATACCTAATGTTGTATAGATTTGGTGCTAAGTCCTCAGTAATCACTAAAGGTACGCTTTGTTCTACATAATGATAATATTCTTGCGATGTTTTCCATTTACCTATAAAAATTGTTGAAATATTATCTATGCTATGTAACTGTGTATGTGTGTAACTGGATTGATCGAGTTAAAACAAAAGGAAACAATATAAGAAAAGAGTTCGTAATAGGGGACTTCGGGCTCCTAACATTGGAAAGAAATTTATCGACGTTCCATCAGGCGCGTCTAAAAATATTGTACAAGATGGTTTATTATCTGGAAAATGTGATGGCGATTAACGACGACATTTTAATAAAATCTCTTCATATAATTATATTAGTTCCCGATGAACACAGATACTTCTTTTCATTCATTCATTTTAGGAGGAGTGGACATGGTTATCCATACTAATACAAAAGTGTATGTATGTGTCTGTCTGATACGCTTTCACTGCCCATCTTTTCAACAGATTTTA
Organism: Erebia aethiops; assembly: GCA_923060345.2. Lineage (NCBI taxonomy): Eukaryota > Metazoa > Arthropoda > Insecta > Lepidoptera > Nymphalidae > Erebia > Erebia aethiops. The sequence continues at coordinate 13,379,980 of OV281088.1, read as the reverse complement.
ATACAATTTGGTACGGAGATAGGTTGCATTCCTGGGAAGGACATAGGCTACGTTTATTCCGGGAAATTAAAGAGTTCCCGCGGGTATCAGCGAGTGGGTTATTTTGATGGCATCTCTTGACGACACCTCATGCACACTTGGAGTCAGACGAATTTGCAGTAAAACGGATGTAGTTAAGTCCACTTCAATACTAATATTATAAAGAGGTAAAGTTTGTGAGTTTGTGACGTTGTAGGGGGTAATCTCTGGATCTACTGAACCGATTTAGAAAATTCTGGTACCAATAGAAAGCCACATTATTTGTGAGTGTCATAGGCTATATATTAATCCGAAAAATTAGGGATTTCTCAAATGGGAATTTAAAAAACTTATTTCACGCGGACGAATTTACAATTATATTAGTTCCCGATGAACACAGATATACTACTTTTCATTCATTAATTCATGATGGCGTGGGCGTGGTTATCCATACTAATACGAAAGTGTGTCTGCCTGTCTGTCAGGGAGGTCAACAGAGATAAGTTGTATCTCGGGGAAGGACATAGGCCACGTTTATTCCGGGAAATTAAAGAGTTCCCGCGGGTATCATCGAGTGGGTTATATTTGATGGCGTATCTTGTTATCTTACTCTAGTGACTTCTATTGACGACACCTCATGCACACTCGGAGTCAGACGGATTTGCAGTAAAATCTTTTACCTATTCTTTAGTAAAACGGATGCAGTAAGTCCACTTAATTTATAAACTACGACGTGTATGGCTACCATGCGCACTACGAGTAAAATTATGTCTACCCGTTACCTCTCTCTGTCTACCGAAGCTAACATGGTTACTTGTCTCGTTTTCTCAAAAGTAGAGATAAAAGTAATATTTCATAGCTGTGGTATTTTTCTCTACGAACCTTTCGATATGTCGACAATTTTTTTCTTGTAATATATCGCATTTTGTGCATGTTAGGTTAAATGAAAAATTTGCCGGCAACGACAACGTCTCTCTCTCTCGTCGCGAGATAATCTCGTTGTGCGCATGCTAAGCACAGTGGACGCGTATGTTCTACTCCAGTCGTATCACGAGATGTTGCTTAAAATTTACCTTTTTCAACTAAAATGGCAGTGGGTCGGGAATTCTGCTGAATGCGGGTTGCGATGAAATCATGTCGAATTGGTTACTTTTTCATATTAATATATTGAATATTATTGAGTGGATCATATAAAACACACTAGGAAGCATTGAGTGGAACGATGCGGTTTAGTTTGATCTTATTTATTTACTTTCGTAAAAAGTTATAAATGTTATTATAATTATTAAAATAAACTCAAAGTGTTTATAGAGCGTTATTGCACTATTGAACGTTTATGAATAATGCTTTTTGAGAACTTGCTTATAACAAGCTAATAAAGCTTTTATGTCTTTTTATGAATAAGACCGTAAGTTTTTATTCCTGATAACGATAAAAAGAACCGCAGCAATAAATAGGTAGTAGGTATAAACAAACCGATTCATGCACGACCGCGATATGCGGGAATCACTCGTGTAATTGGCAATAGTTAGTTAGGGTTGTCTATCAGAATCAGAATCAGAAATCATTTATTGCATTATACACAAATATTATAAAGGTGGTATAAAAGATAAAAAAGTCAAGTGTATTACCATTAATTGGCGTGCAATACTTAAAAATAATTTTAATTAAAGTTAATAGTAGGTATTCAGTTAATTATTGTTGTAAAAATATTTAATATAATATGTCAATTTTTTAAAATAAAATACCAAAAAAAAAAAAGGAATTGTTTGAGATTGATAATATAAAATATATGAGATTGAGATATGTCATACATTTAGATTTTTCCATAAACGCAGCATATAATTCAGCCAACCGTCATTCAAAAGCCTTCTTCTAGGCTGTAGTAGGCTTTGCTTATCAACCAATTCTTTAAGACTCTCTTGAATTTAGGTAGGGGCAGTTCTTTGATGTTATCAGGCAAATTGTTATACACTCGTATGGCCATAACGTATGCACTTTTACGGAAAATATTACAATTAATCAGAGGCAGATGGAGTCCATCTTTTTGTCTACTTGGTCTGGTGCGCAATTCCTTATATATTATTATTTTTCGCAATTCCTTATAAATATTTTTCTTTTTATATGATATTATTTTTATATGATCAAAATATCATTATGTCCATTTTCCGCGTAGCCTAAATGCGACATTGCATTCCAATGGATTTATGACCCAAGTAGCTAACTGGATGTGCACACTGACTGATGTGGATGTGACTTTGGAGGTCAGATAATTTCGGCATTTTCTTTTTCTTCGGCCGTACCTTGGAGCATACGTTAAGCCGGCCTCGGTGCTTATTCCTAACATCTGCTTATAATCGGTGAACCTAAGAGCCGCAATTCGATTATCTTCGCGTCGTCGTCTCAAACGATTGACTTTCACCCTGGACGAAGGTCTGTAAAGATCTTCACAGAACATGACCTTGTTCCGCTAACGTCTAGTGGCTTCTAGCTTAAAAATGAAGATATTTCCATCAAGTGAAGTTCGTTCAAAAGCGATGCCGCCATTTAAAGCACCTTGGAAGTCCAACCCCTATCGGTTAGTCGGCGTATGCCCAGTCAGTCAATTTACCCTATTATAACCAAAGATTAGCCAAAGACTTGACTATTGACTGAGGGTTTGAGGGATTACTGTGGATTTTAAGTATAGACCACTCGTGGCAATAGTGGTTTGATAAATCTTCAATGATTATTTGTTACCACGTTAGTAATGTTTACAAAGCTTAAAGTTGGCAACCCTTATCTACAATGCTGACCTCTCAGAGGTCGGATATTATAATAATAACAACGAGAGGGATCGTTGTATTATCGCGTTCGGGGAATTCTTCGGACCTGTCAAATAGAAATATAGAACTCTGGAAGAGACAGAGTTATTTTAAAACATGCAAAAACTGTCAGAACTTACATGAAAACTTAGTCATCAGTTAATTTTCTTTATTTATTTTTTGATGAGACTGTAAAATCGGAAAATTCACAATTACATATTTAAAAAAAATAGACACAGATGTATAAAAACAATTAGTTAACATTTTTAATTATTTTATTTGTGCAATTTGCAATCGGTTGATTACCAAATGCCATTCATTTGATAATTTGCTTGCTATAGAGGAAAAGTTAAAAGTTAAGTTCCCGGCTGAGTTTGTTGTGGGTTCTTTACAGACCTGAGGGCGTAGACAAAGTGACATTCTATTAGCGATGACGCTAGTAGAAAAGTCTAAAATGGGCGCGTTTGAAACCCTCGTAGTTTTAGTTTTAAGATACCGTAACTGATTATCACCATTTTGTTTTATTATGTATTTGGACGTCAATAAGTGTAAAGTGTACTTAATTTGAATAAATGAATATTGATTGATTGATTGATTGATAGTACTTATCAAACAAAATCATGACCTTATGGCGCAGCCTCATAATACGACACTGTCTCGAACGAACAAAGCTTTTAGTACCCATTCACGCATTAATAACACATCCAGTAGCTGTTCTATATGTTGGGAGTCGGGGATTTACTGCTCTCGTGCGTTTTAATATAAAACAGGGAAGATGTGCCTGAAGAATCATTCGCAACTTGCTCTTAGCAATTAAAGTACTAAGTATTAAAAAAGAAAAATGTTCGCTAAAATTGCGTTATTTGCCGTATTCTTGGCGGGAGTCAGTTGCATGACAATACCATATGGAAGACCATCATTTTTCTTAGAAGATCAGGCAAACTTAATGAACGATGATTTCGAAGATGATTATTTTAAACATCCTCAAGAATCTGTTTACCCTATTCACCGCAATTCAAGAGTTCGTCGACAAGCCCGCGGTGTTTTGAATACAAACCCTGATGGTTCCACCAATATTATGGCTAAATTCCCGTTAGCTGGCGATGATAAGAACACTTTGAGCGCCATCGGTGGTCTTGGAGGATTGAAGCAAGGTGGTGGATATGGTTCTGCTACTGGTGGCTTGGCTTTGGACAATGCGTAAGTATTTCAGTCATTTTATGTGTTTCGAGTAGTTCTTTCTTCGACGTCATTTTATTGGGCACAATATTTTAATACTGCTAACGTCATAATATCTAATGTTTGAATTTTTCAACTTATGTGTAATCAAATTACCTGTTTAATTTTAAGACGGACGAGATGATTATTATTTTTATATTGTTACAGCCATGATAATATAGTTCTGTAACGGCTGCAGCTAAAATTATCATCTATTCCGAAAAAGCTGCATCAATCATCATTACATTCTTAATTAATGTCTCTGGCTAAAGTGGTGTTTTTTTTTATCCACTACAAGCTAGCCATTGACTGCTCTCTCACCTGATGGTGATGATGCAGTCTAAGATGGTAGCGGGCTAACCTGTTAGGGGCATAGCAGTTATATTAAACCCATACCCCTTCGGTTTCTACACGGCATCCTACCGGAACGCTAAATCGCTTAGCGGTACGTCTTTGCGAGTAGGGTGCTAACTAGCCACGGCCGAAGCCTCTCACCAGGCAGGTTCTTGCTGCGACAAAGGTTTTTGCCCAATAGCAAAAGATTGATAGCAATTAACTATGTCACCGTAATAGGACCCTTGGAGGTCAATTACGTTATTGACGAAAAATACATTGTCACAGCAAAATCACTATACATTTTATTCTGCCAATCATAATTGTGTGTAAAAATGAATTCTCTCATCGTTCAGCTGTAAAAGCTGTCAGTAAATCCGATTAATGGAACAATTTATTTTCCAGTAATGGCCACGGTTTGAGTCTCACCGGCAAACATATCCCATCCTTCGGTGACCAGCTTACAGCAGCTGGAAAGGCAAACCTTTTCAACAATGACAACCACGATTTGTCTGCCAACGGTTTCGCCACAAGGAGTTTCCCCAACAACCCAGCCATCCCCAATTTCAACACGTATGGCGGTGGCCTGGATTATATGTACAAGTAAGTACCTTTTCTGCACTTATAAACTAGGGCTTGGCTGCAATGAAACCTACTGGCTAATAAATTCGGCCTGGTGGAGCGCGCTTGCCTATAAGATGCCTTCCTTCATCAGAATTCGGCGGAAAAACGGAAGCCGGAATGGCCAGTCGAAGCAAATCGCTTCGTATTTTGATGGCAGTTTTTGCCCTAAATTTAATTTATTACTAGCTCTTCTGCATAGTATTAGCTCATCAGACATGGTATTGTCACATTTACAGTGATGAGTAATTTATAATTATGGATTTAGAGATGCGTCATTCTAATGAACGTTTTTTTTCAGGAACAAAGTTGGCGCATCTCTTGGCATGGCACACACTGATCTCCTGAAGCGTACAGACTATTCAGCTATGGGGAACCTGAATCTCTTCCGTAACCCAACATCCTCATTAGATTTAAATGCTGGATTCAGTAAATCGGTGTCGCCATTCCTGCCTCGTCAGTCATGGGAACCGTCAGCTGGTTTAACCTTCAGCAAATATTTTTAGGTCTATCTTACGGGGTCAAATAATTTTCAGTAAATGTTCTTCGGAATCTTATAATCGAGTGTTATGTTTAACATTTGAAATAATAAAGACGTAAAAATACTTAATCATCAACTTATGAAATATGTATCTGATCTCTATACCTACTGCATTTATAATGCCAAAGTTTATTTTAATTCTCAGTCAATTCTTCTTCAAGATCTTGTGATTTTACGTCTTTAATCATAAGACTATTATTGTTAGAGTTAAGTATTATGCCAAATTAGATTATAATTAAATTACTCGTGAAATAATGCTTATTCTTCTTCAAGATCTTGTGATTTTACGTCTTTAATCATAAGACTATTATTGTTAGAGTTAAGTATTACGCCAAATTAGATTATAATTAAATTACTCGTGAAATAATGCTTTGTTTTGTTTCTCTTGACATTATTACTCCTTTTTATTAAGGTAATGAAAGTTACCCGAGGACTCAAGCACCAGGAAATAAATTTTAGTATAACAACGGCTGTAAAACGAATCTGTAACAGAACAATAACGTTTACAAAATAAAGTCAAAACTTTTTTTAACATTAAAGAATCCTCTTTGAACTTTTTGGTTACCAACATGTTTAAAATAGCTCGCCAAATCATTTTTGTTTACATTAACACAGATTCTTTTTAATTAAATTAATTAAACTAATAATAATAAAATAATTATTTTTTAAATAATAATATATTCTACCTTCATTAATTTTTTCTAGTTTAATTTTGCCTTGCCTTGATTTTGACGGGTTTTACTTTGTTTTTTTAAAAACTAAATTATTCAACATTCGGTATGACTCTAACCAAAATTAGCAATTTAAAGCTTTATTTCGCAAATGGATCCCTGGAGGCATACTACCATCGCTTAAAGCTGTATTGTTCTAATATTGTTAAAGTTATTGTCGTAGAATTATAATCCTTATTTTAGGGACGTCAAGGTACGTGACATAAAACTGCGATTTTAAAATAATATTGCTTTGAGCAATGGTAGTAACCCCCCTGAATCGAAAAATTAGTTTTCCCACACCCACAATATTTTCTAACGACCTTTCCAACGAAATATTCATCCCTGATTTGAATGTAAGGGAGGTACCTAACCAAATTTTTTAACACTGTCGGCGTGACAGACGTTCCTTGAGACGTTCGTTTAGGGTTCCTTGTTGACTACGGAACCCTAAAGAAGCTTGAGTAACTTAAAACAGGTTATTTAAAAAATAAACCTGATTCTCGGCTACATTAATATTTTCAACTCTCTTTTTAATTCATAGTACATTAAGTAAACATTTCTGATAACGTACGACGAGATAAACAACTTGAAAAAAGTATCCCTAGTGAAAATTCATAGGATTTTATTTGATAAACCGGGCCAAGAGCAAGCAGACAGTGATAGTTAAGTGCTTAATGTATCCGAAGAGGCCGTCGTGCGCCGGGAAATTGAAATTGCTTAAGCGACAGTTTCCATACGACGACTTTCCGGCTGCTCATAAATATGTCATCGTAAGATTGTAAAAACAGTTAGATTGTAATCTAACTAGCGATGTTGTAAACTCTCGACAGATTACAATTTAACGCATTATTTTACGGTAGATTGTAATCTATTAGGTATACCTGATAAAACCTAAGGGCCGGGCACTACCTGTTTATTTATGTCCAACCCTAACCTAACCTACAAGAAAGAGACCAGAAAACGTAAGTACAATGAATATTTCAAAAATTGACACTCAGAACATTGAACAATTCACAATCTGGCGACAGTTTACAATATCGCTACTTAGATTACAATCTAACAGTTTTTACAATCTTACGGTGACATATATTTCCTGCTAGCTGATGATCGCGACTTCGTCCGCGTGGAATAAGTTTTTTTGATTCCCATAGGATCCCCTTAATTTTCCGGGATAAAATGTAGTCAACAATCACGTCGATCCGTTGCAGCGTGATTGAAGGACAAACTAACAAACAAACACACTTTGGCATTTTTAATATTAGTTTGAAGTCTTCAAAACAGCCCACCCTACCTAAGGACAAAATTCGTAGAAGTATCAAGGACACTGATAATAAAAATTAATGATAATAAATCCCAAATCATCAAGCAAGCTTTGTTGTCGGCACGTTCTTGGTGGCCGTTGGACCAGGAAAGTTTCTGAGTAGAAACCGAATAAGCGGGTAAGTGAGAAACTGATATGGTAAGCGTAGGCGCCCTGGAATGATAATATATTGTCTAAAGAGGGAGGGAGGGAAGTGAGGAAGACTGAGGACAAGGGGTAGTGGCGCTCTCTAGGGTCTAAGTCTATTTTCAACGATACTATAATGGACGTCTGCTGACGTAAATCGTAATCCAGGTTTGAATGTGTTACATCTATCAGAAGTTTTGATGACCTCCGTGGCGTGGCGCTGTCGTCTTAACGTACGGAGGTCCCGGGTTCAATCCCCGGCCAGGTCAATTTGACAATTTATGATTTCTGAATTTTCCCTGGTCTGGCCTGGTGGGAGGCTTCGGCCGTGGCTATTTACCACCCTACCGGCAAAGACGTGCCGCTAAGCGATTTAGCGTTCCGGTACGATGCCGTTAAGAAACCGAATAGGGGTATGGGTTTAATATAACTGCCATGCCCCTAACAGGTTAGCCCGCTACCATCTTAGACTGCATCTTCACTTATCATCAGGTGAGAACGCCGTCAAGGGCTAACTAGTGGTTAAAAAAAAAAAATTTTCACCATCACCATCACCATCATATTATTCTGAGTTGATGTTTTTTTAATAATGGTTTCGTTACGCAGTAGCTAAACTGTTCCCTAATCAAAGTCTACTTTATGAGAGTTATTCAGTTTTAATATTTTGCCTGCGAAATAAGCTCTAATGGCGAACGTTTATGATAAAGGCTTTCATTAGACGACGTCATGCGTTATAAGAGTCCTTTAAATAGAATTTATTAGAAAACTAGTTGACGCCGATAGAGTTTGATTTTGTTAAAATGTAAATTAGGACATTTTTACCCTCGACGAAACGGAGACGGTATATTATGTGTTTGCCCTTAGAGGTTGTGTGTTTGTTTGTGCACTTTTTTGTTACCATTTTTCTCAAAAAGTACTGGGCCGATTGAGATGCGGTTTTTTGCATTAGATGTGTATACCTTGTGAGAAGGTTCTTAGATATATTTTAGGACCATAGACAACCGAGCTGAGCTGTAGTCTATGATTTTAATTTTTCAGTAGTTACCATTTTTCACAAAAAGTACTGGGCCGATTGGGATGCGGTTTTTTGCATTAGATGTGTATAGCTTGTGAGAAGGTTCTTAGATATATTTTAGGACCATAGATAACCGAGCTGAGCTGTAGTCTATGATTTGAATTTTTCAATATGTTACCATTTTTCACAAAAAGTACTGGGCCGATTGAGATGCGGTTTTTTGCACTAGAAACGTATAGCTTGTGAAAAGGTTCTTATAATAGATATATTTTAGGACCATAGACAACCAAGCTGAGCTGTAGTCTATGATTTTAATTTATCAATATGTTACCATTTTTCACAAAAAGTTCTGGGCCAATTGAGATGCGGTTTTTTGCATTAGATATATTTAGCTTTTACCTAGATGCTGCCCAGGGTCTCATGATGGAGCCTGGAGGTGGTCATAGGAACTCCTTAAGTTCGCATCGTAAACCCGTCGTGTTTGGACTCTTTTCATTTGTCTTGACTAGCACTTTGTACCTAGATGCTGCCCAGGGTCTCATGATGGAGCCAGGAGGTGGTCATGGAAACTCCTTAAGTTCTCATAGTAAACCCGTCGTATTTGATTTCTATTGATTTGTCTTGACAAGCGCTTTGTACCTAGATGCTGTCCAGGGTCTCATGATGGAGTCAGGAGGCGATCATGGGAACTCCTTAAATTCTCATCGTAAACCCGTCGTGTTTGGACTCTTTTGATTTGTCTTATCAAGCACTTTGTACCTAGATGGAGCTTTGCAGTTCGTCGTGGGCTTTTTAAAATTTAAAATTTTATTACTTGTTTAACATCAAAATCATTTGTGCTAGGCTTGCTAACACGACATGCCTGACGTGAGACGACCTCCGTGGCGCAGTGCTGAGCGCTGTTGTCTTAACGTGCGGAGGTCCCGGGTTGGATCCCCGGCAATGTCAATTTGGGAATTTATAATTTCTGAATTTTCCCTGGTCTGGCCTGGTGGGAGGCTTCGGCCGTTAGTTACCACCCTACCGGCAAATGCCGTGTAGAAATTGAATAGGGGTATGGGTTTAATATAACTGCCACTATCTGCATCGTCACTTACATTCAGGTGAGATCGCAGACTAGTTAGCCACTTGTAAAGTTGATAAAGATAAAAAAAATAAGTAAATTATTTCCACAATCATTTTTATCTATTTATTCCTGGTACGTGATAATATTACTGTTAATAAATATGTAAAGTCCTGAAAACAACGGTGCTAACTCCGATAAGTAAGAGGGGGTGTTTCCATAACAAATTACCCTAAATTTAGACTCCCTAGAGCTGGAGAAACACGTTTGAATATAAATTGACTTAAATTGAGTAGGTCTATAAAATAACTAGATGCCCGCGACTACGTCCGCATTGATTTACGGTTTAACAAGTATAAATTACAAATTTAAAACAACCCCCGACATTATATGGAAGTAACAGATTAAGAAAAACGCTGATGACCTTTAGACGGGTGAACAGATTTTCATGAAAAATGGCTAAGAACACTCGGGATAAAATTATCTATGACACAAAAAAAACTAAACGAAAATCGGTTCAACCATCTGGGAGCTACGATACCACAGACAGATACACAAACAGACACGTTGAACTTATAACACCCCTCTCTTTTTGCGTCGGGGGTTAAAAATCCCAAGGAACTCTGTGATTTTCAGGGATAGTAGGTAAATAGCCTGTGTCATTTTCTGTGGAGTCGTATCGCGTCGCGTTGCTTTCGTCACTGACCTAGAACAACGGGTCAGTAAAAATTAGGTACGACTAGGTTAATACTACCTAGGCTACGAGTACGTTATTAATGAAGTGAAACTTCTTTTGAATCGTGTGATTTGAAACTTCTACGAAACGAAATAGCGACACCATAAAGAGACAAACATATTCATAAATAGCCTGCGAGAGAATGAGATAGAATGCAAGTTGTATTTATCTCATTCCCTTGTAGGTTCCTTTTCTGAAATTTCACTTCTGCCGTGTGTGAATTGCACACACACACTTTTTTTAATTGATATCAGTTTAATAACAATGCAAAGCTTACTTAGTTCCAGTTATAGGGAAATGTTAACATATTATAACATACTCCCCAAATTGGAAACCGGAAAGTTATAACTTATAATACCCATTGAATATGTGAATTGAATTTCGCCCAATATGCCCAAACTAATCAATGTTTGATCACGAAATGGATTGTTTGAGCCAATGCATTATTTATGCTAATGGCGAATCGATTGTGTCCGAATGTTTTGACCAATAGTTTGTTAACGCATATGATTAATTATTTCGGAACATAGGCCAATCGTTGTCCAGAAGCTGTTAATATAATTAGCCGTTTTAAATTAAGCCGGAAATGCAGCTAGTAGATCTATTCTTGGCACCTTGCCGCGCAGGATTCGTAAATCCGTGCGATAAAAAAACGCGCAAAAAGTTCTTCTAAAGTTTCCATATCCATCCATACTTACTATTATAAATGTGAAAGTGTCTCTGTCTGTCTGTCTGCTACGCTTTCACCGCCCAGCTACTCAACAGATTTTGATGAAATTTGCTACAGAATTAGTTTACATCCCGGGAAAGGACATAGGCACATTTTTTTTTATGCACTACAAGCTAGCCCTTGACTGCGATCTCACCTGATGGTAAGTGATGATACAGTCTAAGATGGTAGCGGGCTAACCTGTTAGGGGCATGGCCGTTATATTAAACCCATACCCCTTCGGTTTCTACACGGCATCGTACCGGAACGCTAAATCGCTTGGCGGCACGTTTTTGCCGGTAGGGTGGTAACTAGCCACGGCCGAAGCCTCCCACCAGAAACATCATTTTTATCCCGGAAAATTGAACAGTTCCCGTGGGAATTACAAAAACATCAATCAACGCGGACGAAGTCGCGGGCTTCATCTATTAACAATAACTATCATTATGCGGTACTATTTAACTACATACTTATTTTTTATTTTCCCAAGGTGCTTGAATGGCGGCCTCGCACCGGTAAGCCCAGCGTTGGACGACCCCCCATTAGGAGCCGCTGGAAACAAGCGGCACAAGATCGTGTTCTGAGGAGATCCATGTAGGAGACTTTCGTCCAGCAGTGGACGTATATAGGTTGAGACTATATTGTGAGACCGTTGCCGATCTATTGTGATACCTACCTATCTATACCTATCCAATCATGACACTGGTCATTAAGCATGGCATAGCCAACCCCACTCCTCGCTTTTCTGGGATAAATATTATGACTTATGAGTAATTCCGTCTCTGGGATAATAATAATATAAGCTATCTCGGAGCAGTATCTTCAAAAACACTTCAGCAGTTGAGACACGAAAATGTATAGCTGAGACAGACTGACACACTTTTGCAATTATAATATTGGTATGGATTACAAACCTATGAATCTGTCGAACTAAGCACACAAAATTCATACCTGTTTGCTTTGAAGTACAAACACACGCCATGTGGTTAGCGTATAGTCCTAGATTCTACTAGCATCAATTTTGCATGTTTGCATAGCATACTGGACGTAGAAAAGGACTTTTTCATATAACCTGCATTGAAAATGCGAGTTTCAGTGCCTGTTGAGCCAAATGTAACTAGTAAATTTCAGACGAATACGTCATGCAGCGCGTAGAAAACCCTAGGGCAGAAAGTGATAGTTTTCTACCCACTGAATGACGTAGCAGCCCTCCTTTCAATCCGGTCAGAGTATCTTTTGTTTAGTTCAAACCTTTATAATTGTCATTTTACCCATCAACTAAACTGACAGATATGATATTTGTAAACAACAATCTAACAACTAAAATAAATAAGAAGTAAAATTTTAATAAAACTCACACTTTTAATGCAGATTATATGAAAAATAGTGTGTGCGCCACGGGATGAAACACGATTTAAAATTTCGGGTGATGCCAGCCCTCGCTTCGCTCAGGTAGGCAAATTCACCCTCGTCTTGTTTCACCCCTAAGCACACAATATACTATTGGTTCTGGTGGCCTGCCTATATTAACTTATTGTAAGTTGGTAGCAGATTACTAGCAAAATGTTATCTAGGTTGCCTTCCAGGCTTTGGCGGCTTGGTCAAGAATGAAGGCGCAAGCACATTGCAAGCATGGCGTGTGGTGTATGACACACGTATAAAATGACTTTTTAATTATTATCCCCAGACAAGTAATTTAAATAAATATTTATATTTGCACGGTCGGCTGCCGACCGCGAAATTCGACACCACCCACGTGACCCCCCGCGAAGCCGCCCTGAATTCGCAAAATGGCTCTCCAGGAGAAGGGTTATTATTGTGTTTTTTAGCCCAACTGCTCGAATGATCAATTAGCAGCGGAGCTATAAACATGAAACTTTGACAGTAGATCTCCGTTATGATGTACTTAGGTACTCACTAAGAAACGATTTTGAGAAAAACGGTTCCTTCAAAATAATATCACACACACACACACACACACACACACACACTGAAAAAAATTAATGACATTATTATAGTATTGATTTCTCCTTCAGCTTTTTCTTTTGAAATCATTCATGTAGAATTTCAGTACCTATTTCGAAATGGAGAAATTTTCCTGCCGCTTACTTGTTTACATATAGCTATAACACGATTCTCACTGAATTTTATTTATTTACCAATAACCTGACTATTTCGTTTGTATTAGAAAAGCGAAATCACATTTGTAAATTTTAGCATTCTATTTCGGATCACAGCTCTGGACATTTATAAAAGCATATCTATTATATAAGCTACCTTAACGTGCAGTATCTGGCAGTAAATTTGGGTTCTCGCCAAATGTAGCGCATACATTATGTTGACTCGGCAGTGCACGGGGAAATACCGTTTCCACTGTGTGACGGCACGGCGATTTTTTTAATGTCTTGAGGTCAATAGATAATTGATTTACTTACCAGACATATACTGCAACAAGGTTACTTTTAATAGCATTCAGCCGTAGACGATTAGATAAATGGTTTGACCTTTGCGGTTATCAAATATTACCAATAATATTAATATAATGTATTAAGATGACGTTTCTTAAACGCGAAACAGTTGAAGATCACTTGCCAATTTTTTTTATGCCCCCTAACCCATGGGACTTAATTATTTTATAGAAAAATAATTAACTCAAACTAAGCATTGTTAGTCGTTATTAACGATCATCGTAATTATCATACTACTCCGTACGAGCACATTAAACAGATACAACCAGTATGCAAACTACCTAGAAACGTTCGAAACAGCTCACTCACACAAACGTGCGCAACGAACATACGGTGACGCGGCACTCACTGCGACGAGCGCTTGGGGTACCTTTACGCTTAGGTACTCTGAGTTTTTACATTGCAAATACGGTTGATCAACGTGAGAACTCATCTCGCCAAGTGTAAGCGAACGGTCAAAGTAAAATGGACTCAAAAGCTCTTGCTTTAAAGTCACAAATTCAGCGTTTGGAGCGCTGGCTGTGAATAAATACACGAAATTATGAAATGAGCTCTAAACCAATGCAGTTAAGGTTCATTTTACTTTAACGTTCGCTTACACTTGGTGAGGTGAGCTCTCACGTCGATCAATCGTTTTTGCAATATAAAAACTCGGAGTAAGCGTAATGCTTGGGGTCTCGTCGATGCGCACGTTTGCGTGAGTGAGCCTGATTCAAACGTTTCTAGGTAGTTTCCATACTGGTTGCATCTGTTCACTGTGGTACGAGTCTTGTGTTTTGTTTAATTGCAGGATTTAATCGGCTTGCACTTGAACGACAACCAAGCCATGATGATATTATATGAGGCCTAGATTGGAGCGCACTTATCTAGAAGAACGCTTATTCACTCTTACCTTGTAGGTAAGTAGGTATGTACTTAAGTTGTATGGCAGGCCACACCGACGTCGAAAGAGCGTTAGAGACATAACTGTGCCAAATGCCAATTTTACGATTTCTGGCAGTTTTGTTGTAGAACGGTAAAGGAGGAACAAGGTTGTGGAGTTCCTGAGCACACTCTTATATTAGTTTGATCGTCACCTAATATTTTGAATGTTTCGAACAACTTAGCAGACTTAAACAGAAAATAATATGTCAACGTAAATGTTATCAATTTGAATAAATACATAATTTTTTTTTATCCACTACAAGCTAGCCCTTGACTCCGATCTCACCTGATGGTAAGTGCTGATGCAGTCTATGATGGTAGCAGGCTAACCTGTTAGGGGCATGGCAGTTTTATTAAACCCATACCCATTCGGTTTCTACACGGCATCGTACCGGAACGCTAAATCGCTTGGCGGCACGTCTTTGCCGGTAGGGTGGTAACTAGCCACGGCCGAAGCCTCCCACCAGAACAGACCAGGGAAAATTCTGATTTTATAAATTCCCAAATTGACCCTGCCGGGGATCGGACCCGGGACCTCCACAAGTTAAGGCAACAGCGCTACACACTGCGCCACGGAGGTCGTCAAACTACGGAGCCGGTCGCTTTATATACAGAGCAAAATACAGTTCTCGTGTTACGTTACGTGTTGCCTAATTTTTTGAATATCGAACAACTTAGCAGCCTTAAATAGAACCCACAAACTTATCTGACCCGGTGACAGCTTCGCTAGTAAGATATCTATATCTAAACTAATATCTAAACTAATAATATAAATGCGAAAGTTTGAATGGATTGATGTACGGATGGATAGATGGATGTTTGTTACTCAATCACGCCAGAACGGCTGGACGGATCTAGATGAAATTTGGCATAAAGGCTACTTTTTATCCCGGAAAATTAAAGAATTCCTGCGGGAAAATCTCAATCCACGCGGACGAAGTCGCGGGCATCATCTGGTTGGCTAGTAAATGATAAAATATGATTTATTTAATTCAATTAGGACAACTTGTAAAAAATAAAATTTAAAAAGGCATTAAAATTTGTTCCATTTTTTGACTGACTGTAAATGTTATCAATTTAAATTATAGAACAATGGAGCCGGTCGCTTTATATACAGAGTAAATACAGTCCTCCGGAGTGTAGTCTGTGATTGAAGCATGTTACATGTCCGGTGTGGGGCCATTTCCCCAAAATGCATGGATTTAGGTTACGTGTTGCCCGCTGCAGCTCTTTGTGCGTTGCGTCATAGAGTAAGCTACATCCAGTGGGCTTACTACCATGACTTAAAGCAGTATTACTTTAAAATTGCAGTTTTATATTACCTACTTTGACTTCCCTAAAATAAGGATTATAATTATGAAACAAGAGCGTCAACAATATTAAAATAATACTGCTGAGTCAACTAATAATACGGCTGCACAGTGGTGAGTGCTGTGGTGTTATTGTGGGAGGCCCCGGGTTCGATTCGCGGCAGCGTCAATTTTAAGAATTGAAAATTTCAGATTTGCTCTGGTCTGGTCTAGTAGGAGGCTTTGGCCGTGGCTAGTTACCTAGTTAGTAGTCAGTAAAGATGTACAGTGTATACCGCCAAGCGATAAAGTTTCCGGTGCGAGGCCGCGTAAAAACTGATTTAGGAATATTTATGGGTCTGCCTAACAGGTTAGCCCGCTGCCATATTAGACTGCAGCATCACTTACCATCAGGTGAGATCGCAGTCAAGGGCTAACTTG
Source organism: Erebia aethiops (assembly GCA_923060345.2). NCBI lineage: Eukaryota > Metazoa > Arthropoda > Insecta > Lepidoptera > Nymphalidae > Erebia > Erebia aethiops. The sequence continues at coordinate 13,363,640 of OV281088.1, read as the reverse complement.
TAGTGGATTAAAAAATATATAGTCAATCCGTATGCGGAAGGAGCTGGGAGTCTGAGATCCGAGGTCTAGGTATTATACAGGTAAGTACTGATATTGCTACACTGTAACCATACAACTAGCCTACCATAACAAAGCCTATAAAGCAAATTCGTATTCAACAACGTTTAATCTAAAGTAAACGTTGTTGTCGCCTTCCTTTCTGCGCACACTAGATAAAATATAGAGATATGGAATCGAAAATTCTCTGGATATTAACTCAATTTAGTCTCCATTCTCCAAACATTTCCAGATTCTATTTCATTTCATCGGGCCGCAGTCCAAACAAGCAGATATCGAAATTGGGACAAAGATTCCCAGGGGGCGTTTATTTGTGTTTTAAAGTAAATAGCTCCGGTACTGCTGGTATTGATAACGGAGGCCTCGCGGGAGATGTGTTCGCAAGGCTCATAATTTGAGCTCATTCCGGTGAGTATACTTATTTATGTACGCTGTAGGTTTAAATTGGAGCAGTTTAATTAACTATATTGGTTCCGAAAAATCGTTTTCTACGACTTCCATAGCTGGACATGGACTCATAAAGAGTTTTTCACTTGCAACGCCAGGATTTAGCAGCTTCCTTCTACTTTTTTTTATTCCATTATAAAGTAAACCTTAACTGGGAGCTCCACGATCACCACCACAGTCCATTAGCGTCCCACTGCTGGGCACAGGCCTGTACTCTCATAGGAGAGAGGGAATTAGGGCTTAGACCCACCACGCTGCTCCAATGCGGTTTGGCGGGCTTTAACGGCTATTATCATGTTAGTGATAATAACCGGGACCGACGGCTTAACGCTGTCCGAGGCACGGGGGTGAAACAACGTCAACTTCCTAACTCCGGGCTAGTACTGAAAATTTCTAGTCAGAAAAACCCAATACTCAATTGTTCCGACCCGGGACTCAAACCCGGAACCTCGTCAGCTGCAGTCGAACATTCCAACCACTAGACCAACGAGACAGTCTGGCAACGAGGCAACTGGGAGCTCACCTGGTGGTAATTAATTATGCAGTCTCAAATGGTAGTGGGCTAACCTCTTAGGGGTATGGCAGTCATAATATTACACCCATACCTACCCCTATTCAATTTCTACACTGCATCATATTGGAACGCTGAATCGCTTGGGGGCACGTGTTTGCCGGTAAGGTGGTAACTAGCTTCGGCCCAAGCGTCCCGTCCCACCAGGCCAGATCAGGGAAACAAAATAAATTATAAATTCCCAAATTAATCTTGCCGGATCAATACCCGAACCCGGGACGCCCTCCCCCCACTTTTCAACCTTGTTCCTCCTTATTCCTTCATCGTTCAACCACAGAACAGTAAGAAACCGTCAGCGTTGGCACCCTTAAATGTGGTTGACGTCCAGTTTGCTCGAACGAAACGGTTCTGCTCTACGTTTCTGATACGAACCGCCAGGATGTGGAATGACCTTCAAGCACAGGTATTTTCGACCACGTATGACTCAAGTACCTTTATGGCAACAGTGGACGAAGTCGCGGGCGCAAAACATTACGCCGCGTCTCCGTTACGGTTTGATTGTAGCAATAACTGACAAGCAAACAATCCCTCATAGTTATGGAATGGGTGGTGATTTGTGGGGTAGGATATGCAGTGCGAACATGCAAATTGTGGAATCTGGGACACAGCGCTCAGTATACATGGGGTCTGTTTGTGTTACAGAACAAATACGGAATGCCGCACTGGCGCAGTATGTAGGTACTACTTCTGATACGACTGCCCAAAAAAAGGAGCGTAATGTTTTCAGGGTTCATGTATGTACCTGTCTAAATAAATAAATAAATGATTAAATAAATGTGTAGTGACCAACAGAAGATCAAACTTAGGGATCATCCGTAAAGTACATCACATGTTAAGGGGGTCGACTAAGTGTGACTGTGCGACAAGAGGTGGGAGAGGTCCTAAGTTTCGTGACATCACATTTCAAAATCTTATGTCATGTTACATGTAAGTGTTATTTAATGCCTTAAAAATATTTTCAACTCTATCTGTAAGATTTAAATTATTTTGTTGGCGAGTTTTCTAGATGTGACATCTGTGAAACTATGTGTGGTGCGGGTTGTTACGTTCCCTCAAATATGGTCGAGCGAAGCAATGGCTGGATCATGCGTCATGCTCGTGAACGGGTGCCACCGGCGGGAATGGGGCTACTTTCTGTCTGCACGTCTTTGACATGAATTGAATAAACAAATTGAAGAAATCCATTAAAAGTAATAATAATAATAATAATAATAAGCCTTTTTATTTCTAATCTCATGATATTTACAATTGTATATAACTACTTTTTAGATGAAATAAGTGTTAGTTGTGTTAGTGTTTGTCTTATTCTAGTTAGTATTGTTATTTGTTGCAGTATTTGTTGGTTTAAAAGTATGCTCCTGAAAAAAGCTTATTATACTGTTGAAGATTATGTAAATGATAGAGGAGCATGGATTTGATCGCTCCAGCAATGCTGGGGACAGCGGTTACTTATGTACACATTGATATAATAATTGTAAATGAATTATTTAAAAAAAGCAACCACCGAGTTTCTTGCTGGTTCTTCTCGGTAGGAATGGCATTCCGAACCAGTGGTAGATTCACTTGACGATTCAAAAGTACTTGTAAAAGTTTATTTGAATAAAGAATATTTTGATTTGATTTGATTTGATTTGATTTGGCCACCTCCTCAGCCTGTGCCTCAGCATGAGAGATAGGTATGTACCTACTACCTACCTAACATACCCCAACGCCGATTTCCAAGAGGAGCCCAGGTGCCAAGACGTCACAGATCATAACTTCTCTCTTTGCGTCGTATTCCTCAATACTGAAGGTCGTGACCCCTTTCCATTAATCACATAATGGTAGGAGTTCTCTTGGGATAATAATGCGGTGGGTTCCCACGTCCTTCCGCATGCGACTCGACTTAGAGTAATTTGTAACGATTAATAACAGATGTTAGTGATAATAACCGGGACCGACGGCTTAACGTGCTCTCCGAGGCACGGAGGAAACGAAAAACCTCCAAACCTTTGAACCTCCAAATTCGGCCACCCATCCAGTTACCGACTTGTGTCAACGTTGCTTAATATTCGCAATCGACTGTTATGCGTTGTCACAATGTGTAATCTGTGGTTTGTGTAATGCTTTCATTGCTTTATGGATTCCATTGAATACTTACTTAAGTACTAAGAAAACAAATTTTTACACATTTTAACACGTTAAGATTTCCCTATTTGAAAAAGCCAAGTATGTATTACCATGATGCCGTGAATGGAAGGTAAGTAGGTATAAGGCACCATAAGCTGGAATGACAATTAAATTGGCTGAAGCTTAATATAATCCTCAGCCTGCCTCTGAGAGCACGCCAAGTTATTAGAGACCGTCATAAATTAAAATTCCAATACCTACTATTTGTAAGTACTTACTTATATTTAGGGGAATCTCACTGACTAACAACTTATATCACTGGATGTAGAAACTCAAAATTTTGAAATTGTTTTTTTTTTTAATAAAGTTGAGGAGCTGAGGAATAAAAATAGAAGAGTAGTTGAGGTGTAAAGAAGTAAGTAACAAAAAACAAACAGACAGACCCACTAATATCAGTTCAGATAACTAAATTCAATTCAGTTTTTTTTTGTTATATATTATATTACTTAGCTCCTAAATGTTAGGCGTTAGCCCTTCCTAGCGATCTCATTTAGCCCTAAGTGATAATGGGGTCTAAGAACCATCTTACTAAGTGATAATGTTTTACGTAGTCCGGTACCAACCGGACTACGTAAAACCCACAGACCATACAACTCGACAACACCAAAAGAGTCACTTAAGAGATAAACTTAAAGAAATCAATATTATGACAGTGTATAAATTTAGTATACGTGCATAAACACATTGATAAATTCAAGAAGATAAGTGATTGTCATAATGTCAATACTAGGAATAAAAATAAACTTGTAATGCCTGGTACTAGGCTTAGTAAAACTAGCAATTCATTTGCTGGAAACAGTGTCCGCTTCTTCAATAAACTCCCAGAAGACATGTTGAAGATGTCTCTGAACAAGTTCAAAGTTAATGTAGAACGAAAACTCATTGAAAAATCTTATTACCACGTGAAGGATTACATAAATGACAATAATTTGCTCTAATGGCTCTGATAAGATGATTTGTGAGATGGTGATAATGAAAAAAAAAACCCGGCTGAGTTTGTTGTGGGCTCTCAGACCAGGGCGCGTTTGAAACCCTCGTAGCTTTAGTTTTAAGATACCGTAACAGACTATCACCATCATATTTTTATGTAACTGGACGTCAATAAGTGTAGTGTACCTACCTACATTGAATAAAATATACTTATGACTTATGACACCAGAGAAAATTCCGTAGTTATAAATTCCCAAAGTGACCCTGCCGGCGATTGAACCCGGGACCTCCCGCTTGTAAGACATCAGCGCTCACAACCGCGCCAGAGAGGTCGCAAATGATCCCAGCAGTAAAATATCTACCTATTAGTTTGCATTGATAAGGAAATGCCCCGTTTTTATTGACGTACTGAAAAACACAAATGAGGAAAAAGGCTACTTTGTTTTGACTTCTAAAGAAATAAGCTCTTTATTCCCCTTTTAAAGCCAGTAAGGGACTTAACCCTATGAGTGATCTTTGATATAAATACTCAGAGATTCATTTACGAAGCAACAGATCTTGACTTAGCGTTGTGGAATCAGGAGCCCAGTTGTTCTAATTATTTTGGTGAGTATATTACTTTTTAAATTCCGAAAATTATTACATCTTAACATACGATTCATTCCGATACCGGAACATCTTCAGGGGATGTAGTTTGGAAGATTTCTATGGTGTGGTGAATATCGCGGGCTATAAGTGCGTGATACACACTGTACCATATAGATTTACCTATTGTCGCGGATTAAAGGGAAATCAACTTCTAGTTCCTTCAAAATAAGATTAAGTTATTTAAATTAATAAAATAACTAGGTATACATTTATATTCATTAGTCACGGTCACTTTCTCCCCTCAGTTAACAATGTACTAATATTCTATTTTCAGATCATCACCATGCAGCCAGCACTCATCATTGGATTCGCGTTATTGGCGTGTGTGTACGCACAAGTGTCGCAGCCACCGCACTATAAAGAGAAGTAAGAATTTTGATACTTTCAAACATGCTATAACTTCTATAACTTGCATGAATTTGATATAAGAAGTGTCCAGTGGTTTAGGTGCCAAGTTTCAGCCGGTTTCACTTTCGGTTACAGCCAGAAACCACAGGACAGAAGGCTTCCTGTTAAATTTACCAAATACACATAAAAATGCAACAGACAACAAAAGAACAAGTCTAATTATTTATCAAGAAATTGTAATGTTGTGTAGGCATTGGACACCTACTTTATTTATAAAAAGCTACTTTGTTTTGACTTCAAAAGAAATAAAGTCTAGATTTTTTTTTATCCTCTACAAGCTGGCCCTTGACTGCAATCTCACCTAATGGTAAGTGATGATGCAGTCTAAGATGGTAGCGGGCTAACCTGTTAGGGGCATGGCGGTTATATTAAAACCATACCCCTTCGGTTCCTACACGGCATCGTACCGGAACGCTACATCGCTTGGCGGCACGTCTTTGCCGGTAGGGTGGTAACTAGCCACGGCCAAAGCCTCCCACCAGACAGATCTCTTTTCTGACGGTCAGATACTTCATAGAACTCGGGAGTATTTAAAGTATAATAACGCGTACCATTTCAGAAGGAAAAATATCTATATTTTTTATTAACTTCCAGATATCCAAATGAGTACCAGTTCGTCAAGCAAGCCCGTCATCCCCGTGACGTCACGTGGGACAAGAAAGTTGGAGACGGAAAAGTCTTCGGTACTCTTGGCGACAAAGACGATGGCAGTCTATTTGTGAGTAAAATATAATCCCGGTTTATTTACAAAAGTATTTATTTTCAAACATTTGTTATGCAATATTCTTGATAAAATGCTGTAGTTATGTGAGCAATACTCACTAAGTTTTTGCTTAAGTTTGATTTAACGGTGAAGGAAAACATCATAAGGCAAACTTGCCTAAAAATAGTAGACTTAAAGGTGTGTAATCTGCCAATCCACACTTGGCTTAACTACATGGGAGACTAAGGCCAAATCCTTTTTATTGTGAGAGGAGGATCCGTGCTTATTAGTGGCTTGAGATGATGATTATGACATTGAACAAAATGAATCGGCACTAAGGGGTATTAATTACTATTCCCATGTCCTCCAGGGTAAAGCAGGATATAAGAAAGACTTCTTCAACGACGAGAGAGGCAAACTCACTGGTGAGGCATACGGCGCCCGAGTGCTAGGACCCAATGGTGACAGCAGCTCTTTGGGTGGTAAACTCAACTGGAACAACGCTGCCAAAAACGCTGAAGCTAACTTGGAATTGATCAAGCAGATCCATGGACCGACCGGCGTAAGTTTGTTAGATTCTTTGGATACTTTCAGAGGTATGTTTGTGCACACACAGAATGTTGCAACCTGATGGACTGTAAACTGACTGTACCAATTTTATGAATGTGGAAATAATCTTAAGAGGCGCGTTCTCATAAAGACTTCCTGCATTGTGTGCATGTAGATAATCACTCAAATAGAAAAACGCTACGGCTGCGTATAATATAGTAACATAACAAAACAAACAAAAAACCATCTTCCTAGATTGAAAAGGATGTTTAGAGACACAAGTCTCAGGAAAGTTTTAAGTTTATAAACTAGACTAGCTGACCCGGCGAACTTCGTACCGCCTTAATATGCAAAATTAAATGTATATTTTTCAATATTTCTGAGAGATTTTCTTAATATTTTTTTTCGTAAGAACCTTTTTCTAATAATAACAAATACAACAAAAAAAGAAGTAGTGAAATCGGTCCAGCTGCATTCACGCGTGATGCCGTGCCCAAGGAAAACGGGTTTCATTTTTAAATATATAGAAGATAAGATAAGATGATACCGCGTGGTTAAGATTTTTTTTAACTTCTAATTTCCCGGGATAAAAGGCCATGTCTACAACTTTTAACAAATTTTGATGTAATTTGGATTAAGATTGGCTGTAATTTGGATAAAGATTGGCTTTTAAAGGGTAGCAGACAAATGGACAGAGACACTTTCTCATAGATAATATTAATATGTATTTTTACAGGCACAGGCTGACTTCTCCAAAGTATGGAACCTGGATAAGAACACACGCATCTCAGCGGGTGGTACCGTCTCGCAGGCTGAACTCGGACGTGGAAAACCTGACTATGGAATTGGCGCCAAATTCGAACACTTCTTCGGCGGTTTATAATCTCTTAACTTTTTTCTCTTTAAAGTATCTTCAATAGTTTAGAACAATCTCGCAATTCTGACATTTTAATTGTTTTTTATAATGTTAGTAATTTTTAAATGTAGACTGTTTTCGCTCAATAACTCTCAATTTTCCTTATTCTTCCGTCATTTCAACTTTCCACAAACTTTGTAAGGATTTATCTAAGTAGTTCTATATTTTTCGGGTTACATTAAAATATTAAACACTAGATGATTCCCGCGACTTCGTCCGCGTGGATTAAGATTTTTGATTCCCGCGGGAACTCTTTAATTTTCCGGGATAAAAAGTAGCCTATGTCCTTCCCCGGGATACCATCTACCCCTGTACCAAATTTCAGCAAAATCGGTTGAAAAGATGGGCCGGGAAAGCGTAGCAGACAGACAGACAGACAGACAGACAGACAGAAACACTTTCGCATTTATAATATATAAGTATGGATTCCACTCAATGAACGAAATTCTATTTCGTTATTAGAATTTTTTTAAATCATTTGAACTCGCTGAATAGGTAAATAAGACTCAACGATTAATTAATTTCTCATACCTAAAGTAACGTAGAGCTTAATTATATTATACCTGTACTGTACATACCTGTCATTGTTATTATTCATTTAAATTTACTTTGTGATTGACCTAGTCATATTTTGGTTATCAAATAAAGTTTTTATGACAAATTATAATATTTTGGTTTCCTTCAATCAGTAATTTTTACGCCATACGCTATTTACGCTAGATTTTTAAATTTAATTACTTACATACCTTCATAATATCTAGTTAAATAGGTAGGTACATAGGTTACATCTGCTTAAACTCAAGGAAATCCGCGGCAAAGGTGAAGCAAGGCGATGCTTCGTTTCTAAAAGTATCGAAATAGAAAATAGTCTCTAATTAAGTTTAATTATGTACCTACTTTGCAACATAATATTGCTATTACTTAGGTAGTATATAAAAAGCGCGCTTTAATACGCTTCGACCTGCAATCCGCTCTCTAGTTAGTAGGAAAGTAGGTCTAAATTAAGCATTAGGTACAGTAGGCACACATACACATACAGTAGGTACACATTTCACAAAACCAAGAAAGCTTAAGAAAAAGAGTATTTTAGGTAACCTATCAAAAACTAACACTCCAATTAATTATTTTTAATTTTAAAAACGTGATCAGCGGAGTAAGTATGGACCTACCTGTTTTTAATTACTTAAGTATTATTATTTTAGGATTTTAATAGAGTAGGCAAAAGCTGGTACTATGATAATAATTATTAACCATTGATAAGCTAATATTTTGATAATAATTAACCTGATAAGGATAATTAAGCTGATATTTTGATAATAATTAACCATTTATAATAATTTATGGCAGTTTGAGCATCGCACAATCTGAAAAGCAGCGGTTGATAAAATATTATTATATTTTTATTCTCATAATTAAAACGCCATCTAGTTTGAAACCTACAAACTGCACAAAAGGCCTGGCCCTTCGATGAAGGAATTTTATGGTTCGTATCTAAGATTTGTTAGTTCACTCGTAATGTTCTAGGTGACGCTGTTAAATTTTCAAGTTAGTTCGAGCGTACTACAATAGATGGCGCTGTTATATTTTAAGCTAGTTTCAATAGTAGTGTAATAGATGACGCATAGATTTTTCAAGTTAGTTCACTCGTAATGTTAGTTTTTCAAGTTGGCACTAAAAAGCCACAGGTACCTACTAGCTTTAATTTTCTGGAAGGTACTTCATTCATTATTATGAGACATTCTTAGGGCTTATTTTCCCTGGATAGATAAAAAAAATACAGTTGATCTTGCTGAGATAATCAAATGATTATGCCTACTTGTATGGATATACCTACATTATTATGCACGGTCTGGGGTAAATTCCACCAAATTATCGCTAATGTAGTCATAACAGTTACGGCCGTGCACATTGCAATTTGCATTTGTGAATGTAGGTGGGTAGTTACACTATTCAAGTAATAGGTACGTTTGATGTACCATGGTATGATGTGCCATTATATAATGTGATGTGTGGTACAACGACCTCAATTTACATAGACGGGCCCTGTGACCTGTCAAACAAAGAATGTGGACTTATTTTACTAACGCCATCTAGTCTGAAAAGCGGGATAGCGCTATGACGGGGACAAGGACAGGCTTATGCAGGTGTGGAGCGCGCTCTACAGGTCGGACGCCCAATTTTTTTTTATGAAAGGGCCCATCTAGTACCTACATAATAATATAATAAATCGATGGCTATTAATTTTTCACGTTGTTCCCGCTTAATGATTTTAATTTCATTCATAATCCTAAGTAGTTACTAAAACAACAGAATATTATATTACAAGATGATGCCCGCGACTTCGTCCGCGTGAACTAGCTTTTTTCGATCCCCGCGCGAAGTTCTTAATTTTCCGGGATAAAAAGTAGCCTATGTCCTTCATGTTAATACAACCTATCCCTGTACCAAACATCAAAATCGGTTCAACGGGTGGGCCATGAAAGCGTAGCAGACAGAAAGACATACAGACACACTTTCGCAATTATTATTTATCAGTATGGATTATCGAGCCATGACTTGCAAGCGTCATTTTTATCTAAAGTAAGTATTTTTTAAATATCATTCATATCAATAGTAGGTAGGTAAGTGTTACACACGAGGCTTCAATAATCTTTCATAGCAGACTTCAATGAATATAATAATAGTAGTTTATGCAACTGTCATATAATGAAGGGTATTAAAACACGAGTGTGAGTTTATGAAACGAGCGCAGCGAGTTTCATAATAGTAACGAGTGTTTTAATACCCGTGTTATATGCAGTTGCATACACTACTTTATCTTCACTAATGCAATTTATCAAACAACAAGAGTAAAAGCTGACAATAGTTTATTTATAATAATTGTTCAAATTTTGGACGGTACAATTTTGAAAGTTAATGTTAATTATTGATCCAGCAGCTGTCGCGGCCGCGGGGCAAGCAGTAGAGCTCGTAGACGGAGTCTGAATATTTATAATTACATTATGCCGAAGATTAGTGCAACCTGTAACAATAAACGATATAATAAGCTTGAGGTACATAGCCAAGGCAAAAACTATGATTTATGAAGTAGTTAAGTGTAGGTACCTACCTACTACCAAATTTATACACAAAGCGCTTAAACGGAGTGTCTAGATAACTTGCGTGTGTAGTACGTAAGTACTAGGTAGATTAAATAACAGAACTAAAATACACTTACCTTTTCAAAAAGATACAAAATATCTGGTGAATCTTCCAGGAACATCTTTATTTGACCTGATGTGAACGTCAAGGACTTTTTTTCCTTGTGTCCTTCTGAACTGCGTTTCAGGAACGCTATGACTTTTGAATAATTCGTGATATCAATATTGTTGTAGATACTCAGTGTGGACTTGAGCATAGAATATTTAGCCCACATAGAAGATGGCTTGAATTTGTCCGAGAGTTCTTTGAGATACGCAAGAATGACATTTTCAGACAATGATGTAGTTTTCTTTTCGATCTTCAATGCCAAAAAGTTATTATATTCTTTTTCATATAATTTTCTAGATTTTTCTGGCAAAAGATTGTGAGTTACTTTTGTTGCCAATTCTAGAATATCCGGAGGCGTACAAATATCATCGTCGCTATCCATTTTTAACTTTTAATTTGTATTTTAAAAACAAAACACATTGCGAAACATTAAATTCACGCGTACGTGTATTGTTACAGTGAACTTGCCGCCATTAAAATCTAACCAATGAGAGCGCAGCTGCGCGCGCAGGGCCAATCAGGAGCGAGCGCGCGCTGTTCGTTTTTTATTTAATTGGCACAAGATCTTACCAAAGAGTTTTGTGTATGTAAGTTTAGTAGTTTCGACGAAGTTTTCACGTATAACCCAACTGTTTTCAAAAGTCAGCCTAATATCAAAATTTTATACAACTTGTATGAGGATTTTGACATAAGGCTCGCCAGGTTAATTGGTCGCGTTTTATTGATGTTATAATGAGATTTTACGATATCGATGTGGATATTATACCATCATGAGAAATTGCTTAAATTGAGTGTTTTGTTATCTGCGCTATAACAGTAGTAATTATAAGTCAAGTATTGGAAACATAAGTAGAATGTTATAACATTAGTGTAGATAAAAATTATTAAAAAATACGACTGCTCTGCCGTAGCCCGTATTGAATTACCTTTGGAATCTTATTCACATTTTTATTAAATGATATTTTTAGTGAATCACTGGATATTGAACTATAGTGTTATATAATTTTGGAATCTACTCATCATTTTCTAGATGATGATTATATAGTTAATCTTATTTTCTAATATTTTTTTTTCAACTTTAGTCTTTAATGCGGGACCATGGTCACCCCATCAATTTTTTTAAAATTTTACTAGCCTATGTCACCCGGAATAAGCTAGGGATTCTAACGATATCTCATTTATCAAAAGTTATGGTGGAATATACAAACTCACATACATACATACATACATACATTAACCCTGAAAACAATATACTCCTTTTTTCAGGCAGTCGTATAAAAAAGATGTTCTGTATTTATTTATTTTACTTTTTGTATGACGCTGATTTTAATGCCCTGTACTTTTCTGAAATAGATACGTCCTACCCTAAGAGCTGCTAATAATAAATATCAAGAGCTACTTGAGTAAGCCCGTATTTAGTAAGGAGAAACTGGGGAAATCTGGGGAATTATAAAGCTCAGAAACTTGAAAGCACCCAATAGGGTGCAGGTATTCTCTAAGCGCTGGGGATTTTACGAATATTAGGTGAAAATGTTGGGACTTGGAAGGTTCTATAAAAGTCTCTCCCACTGGGAGAACTGAATTCAACGCAGACAAAGTCACGGGCAATTTAGAAGGTAAGAACTTAAGTAAACGAAAACGTGAAAGTAATTAACATTTAGGTAAGTATCTAACGTCAAAAATACGTACCTACCTAATTTGAAAGCGCTTTCAGTTTTATGAATTTCTATTCAAAACTAAATTAAACTACACGTTTAATAGGGTGAACATTTCCAATTAGCAAAAAATGAGACTCGATATACAGTGTAATTCCCCATATATATCACCAGATATTGTGCCCACACAATGGGTATATCGATCGACGTTATACTAGGCCAATTTTCAGTTTTTTTTTATAAGTCTTGTTTTATAACCCTTACAATTTTATAATGAAATGAAATATTTATTTTATGGGGGACAACTTGTGCCACTTATCTATATGATATTTCAGAACTCTACCAACGCCCGGTTCGGAAGTCGTTGATTTAAAATAAGCATTGAGTTGCTATTGCCAAGTTAAATTAGATAATTGTATAGTTCGCGCACGAGCTCCGAGAAATCGGGGTCTCAAGAAAAAACGGCTGTACGCCACCCCCGATCGTCGCTCCATATCCAGCTCGCTCCCAGCTCTAGTTTCGAGCTTGACGCGTATAATTTTGCGATAGCAGTATTGTTTTGTACTTTAAACAACTATAGGTCATTACTTTAACATTCCATAGGATTCCTTGGAGCTCGCGCGCGGACTAATATGTCCTGAGAAACTAGAATAGTTGGTGACTCTACAATAAATTCAAATCTTTTATAACTTGTTACGTTATGCAGATCTAACGGCGAGGTGATTGTCGAGAGTGGATTCGTAGACAAAATAATAAAAATAAACCATTTATTGAGAATGAAACACTATATCAGGCTGAATGTAATTATTTTCACTATTGGCCTTTTACGTAATAACTTGCTTATAATGTGATGTTTCGGAAGTGCGGACAAAGGAGACCTAGATTGAAAACCATTTGTATAATGCTCGCTCTACACTAGCGTCGCGATAGCCCGTGTAGAGCGAGCTTAAGCAATTTTGTCTTGATAAATGATGAATAATTTCACGTAGGAAAACTTGTGCCACTTATAATAAGTCAAGACTCTACCACCGGTTCGGAAAGCTGAGAAGAGCCGGCAACTTATGTCGTGTTCGTACCTTCGTAATCGTTGAGGGACGAGTGGCCTAGTTGTGACATCGCGTATCAGTCGATTGCGAAGGTTAAGCAACGTTGACCCAAGTCGGTAACTGGATGGGTGACCGAATTCGGAGGTTCAAATTTGACGTTTTCGTCTCTTCCGTGCCTCGGAGAGCACGTTAAGCCGTCGGTCCTGGTTATTATCACTAACATCTGATAAAATCGTTACAAAAATCTAAGAGTTTAAATACTCTTAGTTGAGTCGTATGCGGAAGGACGTGGGAACCCACCGCATTATTATCCCAAGAAAACTCCTACCATTATTGATTAATGGAAAGGGGTCACGACCCTCAGTAATGAGGAATACGACGCAGAGAGAGAGAGACCTTCGTAATATGGTTACGCACTTATGAATTATCCTTGCCTGCAGAAGTCGAACCCGTCGATCGTCGAATTAGTTATAAGATCAAGAGGCCAAATTGTTAAGCAAATCGTTATCATCTGAAAGCTTAAAACGTGTTACTCGAACTGATTAACGAGTTCATACATGCTTTACGTGCAAGCTTCTGAGTATGAACTCCTTAAACAGGTCGAATTATCCGTTTGACAGATTATTAGGATTACGAATTCCTTATACAATCGTGGGTCAGAGTGCTCACCACTGCACTGCGGTCGTAAAATCCCTTTAGGGTGACCGATATATATATGTCACCGTAAGATTGTAAAATCCGTTAGATTATAATCTAACGGTTTCTATCCCGCGAGATTGTAAACTGTCGAAAGATTGTGAACCGTTCAATGTTCTGAGTATTAATTTATGAAATATTTATTGTATTTACGTTTTCTTGTCTCTTTCTTGTACAGTTCGCACGCGAGTTGAATGCAGAGTAAATGTAAGTATCACCATACATTTACTCTGCATTCAACTCGCGCGCGAATATAGGTTAGGTTAGGCTTTGACATGAATATTCAGGTAGTGCCCGGCCGCAGGCCGGGCACTTGGTTCTATCGGGTTAATATACCTACCTAATAGATTACAGTTTACCGAAAAATAATGCGTTAAATTGTAAGCAGTATTTTACGGTTCACAATCTGTCGACAGTTTACAATCTATCGAGATAAAAAACGTTATATTACAATCTAACGGTTTTTAGGGTTCCGTAACAAAATGGTAAAATGGAACCCTTATGGTGTTACTATCTTACGGTGACATAATTATATACGTAGTCCCTTGGTATTCGGGGGAGTTTTTTCAGGAACCGCTTTATTCGCGCGTACCTACGCGTTGGGGGACCGTTGAATCTCGACCGACAGTCGATCTCAATTCTCACCCTAGTTAGGTACTGATGGGGACCGCACAAATCCCTGTTGAATTACGAAAATCCGTAAAGACTAAAGAGATCTGAGAACTTGATTTAAGTATCCAGTTGGCGTCTAGTTTAATAGAAATAGATGCTATAGAATCTATATGCTATAAATATATGCTTGAAAATTTGCAGAACATTAACTAATATCTATATAGATAGATAGTTAATTGTATTGGTAATTAAGTTAAAAATAGGTACCTACACTAGAGACGTGACAACTGAGCAAATCCTCTGCGTGAAACGTCCGCTACTTTGTGCAGCTCTATTTAAAATAAATGTGAGTAATGTCAAAGTTTTGTCTTGTTGCACGCATATTGCACGTCTAGTGTGTGTGCTCCAAAAGCTAACGTTGCGAACTTTTTATCTTACAGATAATTTTTTGTCCGTAATAAAATAATAATGTTTTCACTCTTAATGATAGACCCATTATCATTAAATCCTGACCTGAGTGTCACGAGAGTGTCATTCGATTGGAACACTAGTCGCTGTGTCATACTTCAAACAATGCCCAATTCACCAAGTGGAATATTTATCTATCCCGTACTCACAAACATTGCCTCCAGCGGGATGACTCGTACCTTACGACACGATTCCGACAGGATGCCACATTTCGGTATTACTTTTTTTTTTCTCCACAACAAGTTAGCCCTTGACTGCGATCTCAGTCTATCTATCAGATCTAATGGTAAGTGACGATGTAGTCTCAGATGGTGTAGCGGGCTTAATGGAATTTGCGATGATATTTAATTCCTTCCACATTCAAGAACATAGAGTAACTACCTATAGGATTTTGACTGCTTAATGACTCGTATTAGATATTAGTATGTAATTTCAAACAAATTAGGGACCCTAATCTGTGAAACACGGAAGAAACGAAAAAGATGCATTTGGACTTACAAAGCTCGTAAGGTACCTATATAAGTATACAAAAAAATATCCGGGAAAAAGCCTACGGTTTGAATCCTGTCTATCAGCATCAGTTCTCATTTTCTCTATTGAAAATGCGAATCGACGACGTTAGTTAAAAGTTTATTTGAATAAAAACCATTTGAATTTGAATAGATGTGATTCAGGTCTAAATCACTCTCTAGGTCTACCTACCCATGCACAAAATCACGATGTGATTCAGTTCTAAGTCACTCTCCAGGACCTTAACTATACCTTGTACCTACCCCTTGCACAAAATCACGATGTGATTCAGGTCTAAGTCACTCTCCAGGTCCTTAACTATACCTAGTACATACCCATGCACAAAATCACGATATGATTCAGGTCTAAGTCACTCTCCAGGACCTTAACTATACCTTAATGTACCTACCCATGCACAAAATCACCATGTGATTCAGGTCTAAGTCACTCTCCAGGACCTTAACTCTGTCTACCTATGCACAAAATCAAATTGCAAATTGCAAGTTGCAGCGTGATTGAAGGACAAACCACAAAACCAACGTACATACCTACAAACAAGCACACTGTCACATTAATAATATCAGTATGGAGTTTGGATTATAATATTGAGTGGATGGTGAGTCGCCGACTCAAATCCTTTATTTAATCTACTCGTCACGTTCTCGTCTCCTACAAAGCACAATGGAACTACGTTGACGTCGTTGACACTTACATGTTGGCATACGCTTTACACATCAGAAAACATTGATCCCCTGAAAAGTGTTTTAATAAAGGTTTTGGTATATTTTTATATTGACAAATAATATGTCAATGACATACCTAGTAGTTATTTCTAGGCAAGCGCGCTCCAACCTAGACCTCATTATTGCTTTGCACTAAGCATGATTGTCGTCAAGCGCAAGCCTATCTTTCAATAAAAAAAAGTCTAGACTCTGCTATGTTATTTAAATATCTAAGTTCTACAAAAAAAAAATTGTACGTCAGGGTTGCCTATTGGATATGCTGCAACTTTTCATACTGTAACCATCATTGTAACACATATTCAGACAAATAAATTATATTCTATTCTTATATTCTATTCTATTCTAAACGAGAACAGTAATTTTTTTTGTCATGTTCACCCAGACGTCCTGTCCAGTCTCTTGTATGGTCTTCCACATGCCGTCATCTTGAGGCGCCTAGATGTGTCAACGAACCACAGTGTCGTTCTTCCCCCGAGTGGGGTGTCCTACTATAGCGTACTGTGGTTAAAAATAAAGATATGTAAAGTATTTGTAAATTCCACTCCCTTACCGATTTAAGAAATTTACATGCGAGTGAACCAATGGCGCGGCAGCTAATTTAGTATAGACATCCAGCGGCTTCCTGGGACTCGCTTGATGTCGTTCTTCCACCGAGGGGGGTGTTGTACTATGGCGTAATGTGGATAAAAATATAGAAATACCTACGTGTTACACGATATTTGGAAACTCCACTCCCTCAACGATTTAAGAAAAGTTGATTGATTAATCTGAGTGAATCCACGGCGCGTAAGCTAGTTTAGTATAGAAACTCAAGTTTGATTGATTGGCATGAGAACTGAAGGCCGCTCGGTAAGGATCCTTTTTTTTTTTTTTTTTTAATCCACTACAAGCTAGCCCTTGACTACGATCTCACCTGATGGTAAGTGATGATGCAGTCTAAGATGGTAGCGGGCTAACCTGATCCGATAAGATAAAGTTATATAACACACAACCGAAGTGATTCTCGCCCATTGCTCTCCGTAGATTAAGTGAAAGTAGGTAGTGCTTTAACATTAATCTTTCGTGTTTATTAGAACAAAACGTAAACAAAATAATTTATTCGTTTTCGTCATGTCGGATTAGGTATGATTATTTATCAATTAAACAGATCTATACAAAATAATCTTACATGTCGATCAGAAATGCCTCTATTGCTTTCATCTTAGATGAAGAGATTTTTAGTGAACTACAAGAATTTATTACCGCCTGATATGGCATTCAGGTTATTTCTGACTTGTCACTCATTGCTGGGGGTCATGACCCCTTTCTAATAATAATGGTAACATAGTTTTCTTAGTAGGTATTCCATGCACTAGAGCCTTTTTGTGCAGAAGACGCGATACAAACGCGATCCTAAGAGCCAGTCCACACGGTGCGTTGCGTCGTTGTAACGCATATATTTTGACGCACAGGTAGCCGGCCACACAGGCGCTGCTTCATCACAGCGTTACTACACCCACGGCGTCGCAATGAGTACACCCCCGCCCGCTACGTCTCGGGGGTGCAGTTCCGTCACGAGCAGGGACTGAAAAACAGATTCAGATTACAGAAATATAAGTGTTACAGAATGAAACTGTAACAGAATCGAATCTGTAACCCTTTTGAATGTGTTTTTAATTCTGTTAACCCGAAACACTTATATTTCTGTAACAGAAACGAATCTGTAACAGAAATGAAAGTGTTTTAATGTTTAACCGAAATAGCGACGTTGCCAAATTTGCTGTTGAAGCGTATTCAAATTTGAACCTAAGGTCTAGCACCGTTGGTTGCAATTGTTTTAAGAAAAACATACCCATGTTGTGTCAGTATGTTTGAAGTCCGATGAAGTGAGAAGAACGCATTGTCACACCGTGCAGTTTGTAAGGGCATGTACCTATTATGGTTACATATAAAAACACTTATTAACAGAAATACGAAAAAACGGTTACAGATTGATTGGGTTACAGTATCGTTTCTGTTTCCGTCATAAGTGTTTCTGTTTTATAACAGTTTCAAAAAACAGTGTTTAAACCCCTTATTTCGGTTATTGTTTCAGTCGCGAGTGCATTACGTCGACGAAGCGCACCGTGTGAACACTATGATTATTAGAATGTAAAAAGACGCAGCGACAGCGCTACGTCGACGCAACGCTGACGCAACGCGCCGTGTGGACCGGCCGTAACGCGAACTATACAATCGTCAGACGCAGCCTTTAAACACGTCTTTGTACTGAAAACACACAGACGTTCGTGTGTTGTCTGCACGTGTAAAATATGCTTTGCCTGGCGGGAGGCTTCAGCCGTGGCTAGTTACCACCCTACCCGCAAAGACTCAAGAAGAAGACCGAAGAATTTAGCGTTCCGGACTCCGGTACGATGCCGTGTAGAAACCGAATAAGGGGTATTGGTTTAATATAACTGCCATGTCCCTAACAGGTTAGCCCACTACCATCTAATGCTACTATGACTATGTACTTTGACTTGCCTCAGACTTTACTCATAGTTAAAACGAGATGTACTTGTATGACAGTATTAGTAACATAAATCTGTCTCGTTTTAACCATATCTTAAGTCTAAGCTAAGCAAAGTCTAAGTTCGCTCTATAGATCTCACACTCTATTCGACTACCTGATGGTAAGCGATGATCATTTACCATCAGATGAGATCGCAGTCAAGGGTTAACTTGTAGTGGATAAAAAAAAGGTTGCTGATATACAAAAATACATGCTTCAGATACGCATGAAAAACATCTACTTTTTCATGTCTTTGCTTTCATGGATTTGGTTAACAAGTATGGTGTTTTTTTTAACTTTTTAACCATATGCATGACAGCTGTAAGTGACAGCCAAACTTGATACTCTGATTTGAAGACATTAATTAGTTCAATATGCAAAACAGTATTACGATACGTGAAAGTGATTGTCTCATTAAAACAACCGACGAACCTCCAGTGATAGGTAATTCAAACTTCTAGGTATCCACAATCAATCAATCTACTCTATACCGACGTAATATTAGACACTTACCTAAGTCGAATCGTTTTTTTGCACCGGGAAGTTGCTACTTGCTACCTAAGTCTGTAAACACACTAGCATCAAAAATAATTTGGTCTGACGGAAAAAAATCCGCGCTGCTCACTTCGCGGCGCGGCACACAATAACGCGACATAACAAAACGTCGTCATCCGCTTCTGGTAGATGCGGACTTTCTATCCAGTCCGGTCCTAATTATATCTGAACTAGATGATGCCAGCGACTTCGTCCGCGTGGATTAAGCTTATTTTTAATTCCCGCGGGATCTCTTGAATTTCCCGGGATGCAAACTATCCCTGTACCAAATTTCATCATAATCGATTGAACAGATGGGCCGTGAAAGTGTAGCAGACAGACAGACAGACGAACAGACAGACACACTTTCGCATTTATGATATTAGTACGGATTCTTTGGGCGGAAATTCAGTACGGAAAAAAGTCCGCGCGCGTTGGTTGGTTGGTTGGATGGTTTTTGTTTTAGTTCTGTACTTTGTAAGTTATTTAATGTAGGTAGGTTTTTATTTGTTATCTAGTAGTAACGTTGAAGTTTTTCAGTAAAGTAATTTACATTATGTATAAGTTGTCCTACGTGAAATAAATCATTTCATTCATTCATTCATACTAGCTTTATAACGCGACTTACTTACGCGAGAGAAGTATATTTTCCTTTATGATAACTATGGCTGCCTATCAAGCTTAAAACGATTTTGCTGACTCAGCAAATAAATAGTAATTCGTTATTGATTTGTTATTTTGTCATCAGTAGTTATAAATCGAGTATCGAGGTATCTGTACGATCTATTGAGTGCAATTTAGCGTGAAATGTCTTGAGCATAAAGCAAACAGTTTAAATTCTAAAGATGTGTCTATCAAAAACTAGTTTTTCAATTTTTATTGGCGTTTTATTAGTGTTGCATAATCTTAATATGCAATTTAAGATCATTGTATAATGTATAACATTATTTTTTATAGTCACTAACCGGAAGGATGCGGATTTAATAAAATTTTAGCTTTTTCCTGCATCCAACAACTTTATTCGGCTGGATTTAGGCATTAGGTTTATCTGGCATAAAAATTGCCCAAATCATTCTTTGTAGTTTTCCGCAATATGAAAGAGGTACAACATAGACCTTTTCGAGAGCCTAAAAAATGCAAAAAAATATATCCAGCTTTGGTCCCACTTGAGGTACCACATTACTAGCTAAAAAATAAGTATAAGAGGCATCGTTTTGAATTAAGAGGTATTGTTTTGAAATCACAGACAACCACTTAAATTTTACTTAAGTATAAGACTAATTACGGTAAGTTTACGTTACTGTTAATTTCTGATTAAGTAAGTATCATTTCAACCATACCATAATAATACTAACCGAACTGCCTTGGATTCGCACGGGTGGTCCAAGTATTAATCTTCTTATTTTGTTTTATGACTTTTATTAGTGCCACACCAGCACAAACCCAAGTATTAAATATAAAATTATAATTATGTTGTATGCGGCGCGAGCGGGCGTGGCGATATGACGTGGTTTTCCGCTGCAGTGATTGATAATATTTTTGGTAATTACAATAGTACTAGCTGATTCCCGCGACTTCGTCCGCGTGGAATGAGCTTTTCGTAAGAAACGTTTTCGTTCGACCGTTTTTTCTCCGTATTACATTGCAAATCCGACATAAAATAATATTGCGGCTATAAATTAACATGTAAGCTATCCTATCTTTCAAGTTGGATCAAACTGCACACGGTGTGCAAATTTAATTTAAAATCGGTCAAGTAGTTTAGGAGTCCATCGCGGACAAACAACGTGACACG
Organism: Erebia aethiops; assembly: GCA_923060345.2. NCBI lineage: Eukaryota > Metazoa > Arthropoda > Insecta > Lepidoptera > Nymphalidae > Erebia > Erebia aethiops. Next base: position 13,342,404 of record OV281088.1, on the reverse strand, counting down.
TGATTTATATATATTTAGATAAGCAGGTACCTTGATTTCGTAAAAAGTTAAAGTTTCACTTTGAAAGGGTTCCATTTGAGTAAGACGGATATCATGATAGGTCATCATCATCCGTCATATTATTCAACCACTGAATAGGTAAATAAGGTTACCTATTCAGAGTACTTATATGTCACCGTAAAATTGTAAAAACCGTTATATTAGATCTAACGCTTTTTATCTCAGATTTTTATAAACAAAACTGAAAGGAGACTTGTGCTCTTTAGTTGCCCGTCGATGGGTTGAATATGTCACCGTAAAATTGTAAAAACCGTAAGATTATAATCTAACGCTTTTTATCTCGATAGATTGTAAACTGTCGACAGATTGTAAACCGTAGGATACCTACTGCTTGCAATTTAACGCATTATTTTTCGGTAAATTGTAATCTATATTAACCCGATATATTCTACCTGAATATTTATGTCAAACCCTAACCTTACCTATAGTTCGCGCGCGAGTTGAATGCACAGTAAATGTATGGTGACACATACATTTACTCCGCAATCAACTCGCGCGCGAACTGTCTCTTTCTTGTACAGTTCTGTACAAGAAAGAGACAGGAAAACGTAAATACAATAAATATTTCAAAAACTAATAAGTACATACTCAGAGCATTGAACGGTTCACAAACTTTCGACAGTTTTCAATCTCGCGGGATAGAATCGTAAGATTATAATCTAACGGTTTTTACAATTTTACGGTGACATATTCAACCCGTCGCCGGGCAACTACAAAGCACCAGTCTCCTTTCAGTTCTTTTTAGAGATGAGGGTTTGGCCGTAGTCCACCACGCTGACCAAGACAGTCAAGCTGGCAGACGTTATACCTACACTTCTGAGAATCTTATTAATAACTCTCGGGCATACTTACCTACTGGTTTCCTCACGAAGTTTCCATCACCGTTAGGCCGTGATATTATTTAATTGTTTGAAAAGCACATAACTCTGAAATAAGGCCCGAGTATTGAATCCACTATCACCCAAACAGGAAGCCGGTTGTCTGTTTCAATAGAGATGAGCTATTTTTTCATCGTCTGAGGTGCAATCATGGAAGGATTGCCGATCAAATCGTTAAAGTTCGGCTTCAAAGTAAAATAAACCATAACAGCTCATAAATTAGAGCTCAATTTCGTGTATACATTCTCATACGTTTAGGGTATCATACCCTACCATACCATATACCATAATTTATGAGCTGTTATGGTTTATTTTACTTTGAAGTCGAACTTTAACGATTTGATCGGCAATCCTTACATGATTGCACCTCAGATTACGTCACCGAAGCTACTAGTGGACCAAATAGTAATGGGAGTATTGAATTCCGACATGTTTGTAGATATTACTAACATTATTGGTCGAATGGCAGATGATTACGTGATCAGACGTTAAACAAGTTGAAATAATATCTCATCTGTATTGGAATTTGGAATAGACTAGGTTATTACCGCTGTTTAAGCTTATAAGAATTAACACTTATTATACGATGATAACAAATTTATCGCTTCATCGCGTAATAATAGTTGATAATGTTATAATGTTGGTAAGAGGCTATAGCAGTAGTTATGATAGTCTTATAAAGCATACAACTTACCTACTTAGTAGGTTATAGTTCTCTGCCTATTTTAGTCTATAAAACTTTTTTTTTTATCCACTACAAGCTAGCCCTTGACTGCGATCTCACCTGATGGTAAGTGATGATGCAGTCTAAGATGGTAGCGGGCTAGCCTGTTAGGGGCATGGCAGTGTAGAAACCGAAGGGGTATGGGTTTAATATATTAAACCCATACCCCTTCGGTAGAAACCGAAAGGGTATGGGTTTAATATATTAAACCCATAAACCTTCGGTTTCTACACGGCATCGTACCGGAACGCTAAATCGCTTGGCGGCACGTCTTTGCCGGTAGGGTGGTAACTAGCCACGGCCGAAGCCTCCCACCAGGCCAGACCAGGGAAAATTCAGAAATTATAAATTCCCAAATTGACCCTGCCGGGGATCGAACCCGGCAACAGCGCTACACACTGCGCCACGGAGGTCGTCAAAATATATGTCGTATGATGAAATAATATGTTATTAATTCAATTTTCATTGTCAAATTATTGAAACAAAGCAAAACTAACGTTACGTAACCTTATCACTTGGTTCCGTCATTGTTTGGAGCTAATAACCAAGGTATCATTTAGAAAATAGCGAGACTGCGCAATGTACGAATGAGACCCAATTTAGACTTTCTAAACCTAGATCGTGTAAACTAGTAGAACCTGGCAATTATAGAATTACCCACTAGATTAGGGGTTTCATATAAACGTTGGTGAGATAGGTACAAACCGCATTTATCATAATGTACCTACCTGCCATGATATTTAAGTAAGCAAAGTCAGCACATGGACAAAACCTAAAAAAATCATACTATTTCCCCCCCAAATGCTTCTATCTCGTCCTTTTATCTGGTAACAGATATTCCTTTTTTCGTTGTCAAATATCTTGGTAACCAAGTTGTACTTAGTATTTTACATACCTACATAAAAACATAGGTACATGCATACAAACATAGCCCGCATTGGAGCAGCTTGGTGGGCCTAAGCTCTAATTCCCTCTCTCCTACGAGAGCGGAAGCTTGTGCCCAGCGGTGGGACGTTAATGGGCTGTAGTGGTGGTGGTGGTGGGACATAATATATAAATACGTATATATATATATATATACATAGACTGCTAAAATCATAACCCTTCCCCCTTCCTCTTGGCTTTTCCGTAGACGGGTACCTAATTTATGAGTCCCCGACTCGAGCTCAGAGCTAAGACCCACCACGCTGCTCGAATGCGGGTTGGCGGGCTTTAACTACTACTATTACTATTATCATGTTAGTGATAATAACCGGGACCGACGGATTAACGTGCTCTCCGAGGCACGGGGGTGAAACACCGCCAACTTGCTAACTTCGGGCTAGTACTGAGAATTTCTAGTCAGAAAATCCAATACTCAATTATGGCCCGACCCGGGACTCGAACCCGGGACCTCGTCGACCGCAGTCAAACATGCCAACCACTAAACCAACGAGGCAGTCTTCTATGTTCAGTTAAATCTTACTATCTTACTTCTTACTATCTTCTTACCAACTTCTTACTTAATATTATAAATGCGAAAGTTTGGATGGATGTATGGATGTTTGTTACTCAATCACGCCCCAGCGGCTGAACGGATCTGGCTTGAATTTGGCACAGAGATAGATTATAGTCTGGAATAGTACATAGGCTACTTTTTATCCCGGAAAATTAAAGTTCCTGCGGGAACCTAAAAACCTCAATCCACGCAGACGAAGTCGCGGGTATTCGCTAGTGTAAGTAAGTAAGTAAAAACACTTTATTACACACAAACAATTAACAAAACAGAGATAAAACTAATCATGATATAATTTAGAACTTGTTGCGGTGTAAAGGCGGCCTTATCACTAAGTGTGATCTCTTCCAGGCAATCGGTTGCATGTTGACAGGGTGGTGCACAGTGCACACGTGTAAACTAAAAGAAAAATTATAAAAACCTACTAAATATTACAATATAATGGTACATACTATAATTACATACTATTTTACTTAAATGAAAATATGAATCTAAAAATAAAATAAACATAACATATACTCAAATAATAAATATGATATCATGAACTTACTTACAGAAGCTTTACATAGATATTTATACTTTTATAGCGATAAATAGTAATTTTTAAGACGTCGTTTAAAAGTTGGTAATGATACAGACTGGCGGATATCCTGCGGTAGCGCATTCCAGAGAATCACAGCTTTGACAGTGAAGGAGTCGCCGTAGCATTGCGAGCGACTGCTTGGCATCGCTAATTTGTTATCGTTCTTTGAACGAAGGTTGAGAAGATGGCTAGACCGAAGAAAATGAAATCTTTCCTTTAGATATGGAGGAGTCTGTGGAAGAAAGAGGATAGAGTAGAGAAGAGAAAGGATATGAAAGTTACGGCGTTGTTTAACGGTGAGCCATTTGAGTTGGACTCGATATTGAGTTATGTGGTCAAATTTTCTCAGCCCAAACACAAATCTGATAGCCTGCATATTTTGCAGACGTTCAAGCTTATTAAGGAGAATCTGTAGTAAATCAGAATAGCATGAATCTGCATAATCTAGGAGGGGAAGCAGAAGTGATTGAGCCAAGGATATTTTGGTTTTGACCGGCAAAAAGTTTAGTGTAGTGTAATGTAAATGTCAACTAAAATAAAAAATTTAATTGCGTATGAATGCGTACAAATGTGGTACGTGTACCATGGCGTATGGCGCGCGTTTAATATCCACGTTATAAAATGCCGCATTGGCATTAAAGGGCACAAATGATTATCTTCCGTATTTATACTAATTGGCAATTAGTAACATGTGTCTCACTCTTTCTCTTTCTGAGTAATTTTTCTCATTAAAAAAAAATAATTCAAAATTCAAATATTTTTATTCAAATAGACTTTTAACAAGTGCTTATGAATAGTCTAATGAATCTACCACTGGTTCGGAATGCCGTTCCTACCGAGAAGAACCAGCAAGAAACTCGGTGGTTGCTCTTTTAAAAAATAAAATATATTTACAATTGCATTAGTCTAAAGATACATAAGTAACAGCAGTCCTGAGCATTGCTGGAGCGAGTCAAATCCATGCGTTTTTATCATTTCTATAATCTTCGACAGTATAATAAGCTTGTTTCAGGAGCATGTTTTTAATGGTTTTCTTAAACTTGTGTAAAGGCAAGTTTATAATAGGTAGAAGCGCGGGACCGACGGCTTTACGTGCTCTCCCAGGCACGCTTACTATTTTTTGTATCTCACTACAAGTTAGACTTTGACTCCGATCTCACCTGATGGTAAGTGATGAATGATGATGCAGTCTAAGATGGTAGCGGGCTAACCTGTTCGGTTTTCACATGGCCTCGTACCAGAACGCTAAATCACTTGGCGTCTTTGCCGGTAGGGTGGTAACTAGCCATGGCCGAAGCCTGCTACCAGACCAGACCAGAGAAAATTCAGAAATTATAAATTCCGTAATTGGTCCCGGTGGACCGGTGGTTCAAATGGTTCAATAGAACCCGGGACCACCCACGTTAAGACGACAGCGCTCAACACTGCGCTAGGAAAGTCGTAAAAGTATAATACTATTTAAGCGCAATAATAATATTTTAAGTTAACTATAAATATATAAGGAATATATATATTGCACTCATTTATTATATTCATAGTTCCGTCCGTGACTTCACTTTTAATCAAGGTTTCCACTGAAAACCAGCGCTGCAGTCTGCTACTGCATAATGCTGAGATGGAAACCTTTAATTGGTCACGTATCGCTATATACTTAATATTAATTATAATTAGTCTAATGTGGTGCTCAAATTAAAAAAAAACATTTTCTTTCTTAATTACTAATTTTCAAATCTTAATTTTATTTAATTAACGAGCTTGTTATAATCATTGGTTTTGAAAACTTAAGAAAGAATTATTATTCTATTAATTTATGATTTATTTTATTTTATTTATTTTTTATTTTTTATTTTTAATATATAATTTATTTTATAATTTATTATTATTTTTAAACATTATACTTATTATAGGCTCTGATACACCAAACTGCACCCAGTTGCCAAACACATCCGTCGATGCAGTGCCACCAGGTGTTTTGCAAATAAAGTAGTAAACTAGTCTACAATTTTAATTTTAGGTACCTATCATTTATCTAATGAGGAAGAGAAAGAGAATTCTAACGGGTGTGTAGTTTTGATTCATATGCCCATTAGAAGGAGCCCAAAAAGTTAAAAAGTAACCGCAATTTGTACCGAAAGGTGTATCGGAACTATATTGATATGGAGTTGATAATACCTGCCAGATATAAAGTAACATAATTTTATATAGAACCAATGCTTTATTATGGTACGTTATCCATATCCATCCATACTTAATTTTATAAATGCTAAAGTGTGTCTGTCTGTCTGTCTATCTGTCTGATACGCTTTCACGGCCCATCGGTTCAATCGATTTTGATGAAATTTGGTACAGGGATAGATATTTTCCCGGGGAAGGACATTTTTTATGCTGGAAAATTCAAGAGTTCTCGCGGGAATAAAAAAAAATCTCTTCAACCGATTTTGATGAAATTTGGTATAGGGATAGTTTACATCCGGGGGAAGGACATAGGCTGCTTTTTATCCCGGAAGATTGAAGAATTTCCGCGGGAATTAAAAAACATCAATCTACGCGGACGAAGTCGCAGGCATCATCTAGTATAACATAAAATTAAGAATATTAATTTGCTTGCATATTATTATTATTATAGTTATTATGTAATTTTAAAGGTGACTTATTTAAGCCCTTGGCAGTACCCGCAATTGTTTCTTAACTAACTTTAAATGTTATTTAAAACCACAATGACCCGATATAATTAATGTGGAATTATATAATTTGAATTACAATAATATAAGTTTGGGAACATTAATTCAAAGATGTTGAAAACTTCCAAGTTCCTTTTGTGTCCCAAATTGGTTTCTAGCAAGAATGGCCGGTCTCCTTCTGTATAATTTTCGTATAATGAGTCCTAAGCTTGGTACTAACGTTGATTTTCTTGAATTAATATCAACCTGTAAATTCATAAAATATTTTCACTGAGCACAATTTATGAGCCTATTTTGGTTATCTTTCTAGTGTAGTTTAATGAGAGATGTCAGAAGTAGGGCTGTAAATAAAAATCACTATTGTTTGGAAACTTATTTTACAATTTCTCTGCAGTAGTGTGTCAAAGAAGTAATACTACTAAAAATTATTACGAACGTTAATAATGTTTGCACGGTATACCAAAGACGACATCTTTTAAACAAATTGTAAACCAAATAATGGGGAAACAAACAGATTAAAATAATAAACTATATATTAATATTATAATAGTTACTAACATACCATACTAACGCACAGTATAATTAATTAGACTTGAGAATTTAAATTTAATTAATTGGACTAGTTTATAATATATTAAATGAAAGTAAATATCGTTGTTTTCGAAATAATTATTTTGACGACCTCCGTGGCGCAGTGTTAAGTGCTGTTGTCGTAACGTGCGGAGGTCCCGGGTTCGATCCCCGGCAGGGTCAGTTTGGGAATTTATAATTTCTGAACTTACCCTGGTCTAGTCTGGTGGGAGGCTTCGGCCGTGGCTAATTACCATCCTACCGGCACAGACGTGCCGCCAAGCGATTTAGCGTTCCGGTGCGATGCCGTGTAGAAACCGAATAGGGGTATGGGTTTAATTAACTGACATGCCCCTAACAGGTAGGATGGTAGCCCGCTACCATCTTAGACTGCATCAACACTTATCATCAGGTGAGATCGCAGTCAAGGGCTAACTTGTAGTGGATAAAAAAAATTACAAGATGTTAAAATTGTAAACAAAATTTATTAGCATCGCATTCAACACAGTCTTGATTAAATTTCATGATAAATATTTGGGGAGCAACAAATTACGGTTCCGGAATAAAGAAACCCAAGATTGTTTGACCCATAGAAAAAATAAATACAGGTTTGACCGTTAAACATATTTTAGTTTGTGTTGTAGGGAAGTATTTTTTTATCGTTTAAGGGCAGTTAACGAGTTTCAAACTAAGCTCCAACTTATATTTTAGTATAGTAACGATAATAGCATGTCTTCGTATGTTATTATCGTATTAAAAATGGTTATATTTAAGGTATTGAGTACTACAAGTAGTACTTATAAAAAAGCATGCCTGTACTATAATTTACACAAAAGTTCACACAAAAGAAATTGAACGGGTGTTTATTATTTATGTGTTAGCGATTTATATACTTACATTCTGATAAGACCTACTAAATAATCAAAATCAATGCCATCATTCAAAACCAACTCCAACTCTTATGTATGGAATATGCATCAGAATATATTATACTATTCATATTCATATTCATATATAATATAATAACTAGATATATAATATTTGAAGTTAAATTAGGTATATAGACAATTGATGACTCTTATCTACATTCATCATTGTCAATTAATTTACTAACTTCTTGATGTCATTAACATCTTAAAAAATTGGTATCTACAAACTTATTTGGCCCGGTGGCCAAATTTGAAACTAATTTTTGTTTGTTTAGTTTTTGTTTATTTTTCATAGATACTAGTGACGCTGTCACCAAGTCAGATAAATTTGTGGGACTATAGATACTTAGTCTATTAGGTACCTACCTAACAGAAAAAAAATCTCTCTCTCTCATCATAACATTAGGTACCTATTATTATACACCAAGTAGGACCATCAACGGCCTACGTTTTTGTAAATATCTCATTATACAGAAGAAAAATAAAACAATCAACGTAACAAATTAATCTAAAATACAATTAGTCGACACCGCACCAAATTAATCTACTTAGTGAGTTAATAATTGAAAAAAAAAGATAAAAATTTGCGTTGTATCCACTCAATATGTTCTTAGAGCCTTTCCCGCGTATACACCCGACAGTCACTTCCGTTCTCTATAAAAAGTTAGAGCATCTATCGTTAGCTATCATTGCGTTTGACATCACTGGGGAACGAACCCGCACTAAGCATATCGACATGAAGACTTTTGTAAGTGTTTTTTTTCAAATTAACTTAAGTGGTGTGTGAGTGTGTGTGTGGAAGAAAATCAAAAAAATTATGATAATGGACGAAAGCAAAAGATGTGTTTTAAAAATTAAGGAAGTACTTAAATATTTTAAAGAGTGTTCTAAATTCATAAGAGTGCTCTAAAGTTATTCAAGCTGCAATCTAGTTTCCAAAATTAGAAGAAAAGTTTGGCGGAGATAAAAGGACATTGTCCAAAAGTATAATGTTCTGTAATGATCGAACAAGGAATCCAATGAAAATTAAGTTTTTCACAACACAACTCTTGTAGACGCAGTTTTACAAGACTTTTATTTGCAATACCCAAAAAAAGTAAAATTCGTTAATTTTTCTTTAGAAGTATTGTTGGTACCATAATGATAACAACCCTCCTTATATTTTCTTAAAGCAAAATGAATTTAACTTATTATTGTCTTTGCGCGGAACTCTAATTATTTTAAACTGATTACCATCCTAATTATCTGGCAAGTTGACGCTTGCATTCATCTAAATTATTTATTTATTTAATAGGAAGCCATCGGTAATACAATGATCTTATATTCTGATTATATTTATATTATTCATGCAGAGGTAGTTTGTGAGTTTGTGACGTTGTAGGGTGTAATCTCTGGATCTACTAAAAAACATATTTCACGTGGACGAAGTCGCGGGCATCTGCTAGTATCGTAATAATTGCATAATTAGTACTTACCTTCTGTAGTTTAGCCCGCTTAAAAACTTATCGGATACTAACCTAGTAATAATTATTATTATAGTCATCCCCCCACCGCAACGACCCAAAGAGTGTCTCAAAGGGTCTCTTCTCAGAATGAAACATTTTGCCCATTATTAATTCACCATGTCGACCAAGTGCCGGGTTTTATCAGAATTCACATAACGTTCACATTAAATGGAGAACTTTGAAGCCTAACTGAATAATTAATTTCCTTACCTACCTACGGATATGAAATTATAATTAGCATTTTTTGTAGATTTTTGTTATTTCTGCATCATCTACCGGCTGCATTTGTAGCTATGTCCTTTCACACCATTGGTTGCCTGGAAGAGGTCGCTATGTGGCGATAAGGCCGCCAAATTTACTTTGTTATTAGCTAAGTTTAAAGTTCTATAATTTCCTTTGTGGTGTACAATAAAAGTATATGTATAAGTATTCATTCATTAATATTTTGCAAAAACTGACGAACCGTTAATAATACCAATTTGTAACTAATTTAATTATATATTTGAAAATTTGTGACAAAAATGGATATTTCATTAAAATCCAAGAAATCGGAATGTAACATTTCTGTTTAATCAATCTTATACAGTATCAAATATAATATTTGCCAGTTGTCTCAGTTCAAAACAGATTTGTTAAATTCATTAGATGAATAATTAACATCGAAGTATGAACTGGAGAACTCTCTCCATATTGTTCTGAAAAGTGTTTCAAAGTGCGGGAATCCGTACAGGGCCAGCGTGCAGGACTAAGCCTAAAGTTTTTTTCATTCTGTGAGAACTGAGAATGCGTCGTAGAGGGCCGTTGACGGGTTGGGAATGAGATGATGATTTTTTTTATTCTAATACAAGTTAGCCCTTGACTAAATGGGTATGGGTTTAATATAATGGGATAAAAAAAAACCCTTATTCCGTTTCTACACGGAATCGTACCGGAACGCTAAATCGCTTGGCGGCACGCCTTTTGCCGGTAGGGTGGTTAACTTGCCACTGCCGAAGCCTCCTACCAGGCCAGACCAGGGCAAAATTCAGAAATTTTTAATTCCCAAATTTAACCTGCCCCGAATCGAACCCGGGGCTTCCGCACGTAAAGACAACAGCGTTCAACACTTCGCCAGGGAGGTCGAGATGATACTTTCGGTTTTAAAGAGCCATAATGTTAGAGAGTATTTCAAAATTTAAATGTTAACGAGTTGGTATATTTACATCCTTTTCGAGAAATTAAACATTTTACATAATGTAAACAGCAAAATGTACCTATCGTTACTTTATCCGCGCCGTTTCTCATTTCCCCGTGCAAATGTTGGCTTTCGCGATTTCAAGTTATGATCCCGTGAAATATATAATATCTTTTATCTGTACTTGGATTTCTGTTGAGCTATTCAGGACTAATTGCTTATCTTCATGTAAACTATATAAATTTTAATTTAAACTTCTGTTTTAACTGTCTGTTTTCGTTAAGTGCAATATTTTGGCTCTCTAACCCAGTATCTCACTTTAAATCGGACTTATTTTTTGAATCAAACATAAAATTCAACAACAAATTTGTCTTTTCAACGCGTATTGGCGCCTTTAAGAGGTTGGTTATAGATCATTTAAAATAATCACTTTGAATTATTTTTACTTACCTACTAACTAACTGAAAATTTCCATTTTGTCTTTGTTTTTTTTCCTAACCTAACTAATATATTTAACGTCATTATTTTTCTTTCTAACCTAACTAATTAATTAGCTTATTTAAACATACCGACCTATATTATAATTATTTAGCACTAAGTCCACTTAGAAATGTACTTATCTTTATAATTCGTGGTTTACGTGGTTGACGCCACAGTTATTATTGTTATACTAAGACCTATGTAATACCCACTGTGTCGTTGTTTGTGAACCCAAAGAAATAAAATAAAATAAAATAAAAAAGTACTTTTAGGAACAACTTCAGCTAAAATAAAAGTGGTGAAGTGGCGAAATCAGTTCTAAAATAATGATAAATGTTAAATGATAATCATTATTATCATTTATCATAATATTTATAATTAGTCGTCGCGGGAATTTAGTCCGAGTCTTTCTCATAGACCACGTGAGGCATTGGTCACACTGGGAACGACGATGTGGCGTTAACGTTGGTCTGGCAGCACCATATCCCTTTTGTTTACTTTAACTAATGCCGTAATTGATTTACGGAAGAGCCTGCATGTACCTGCGCCACGTCTCCGACATCATTTCTTCTAGATAAAACATGTCTCAGACGATATAATTTAAAAAGGCACACAAGATTCTCGTTTGAAATCCTAATTCCTATTATTATGTGGCTTATTTTCACTCCCTTACTGGCTGTCGTTTATTTAACCGAGTGTACTATTTTCAAAGAATTTCTTTTTTCAAGATTATGCAGTTCGTTCTTAAAGTTTAAATTTCATAGAATTCAAAATGATATTATTAATCTCAAATATTATTAAATTTCCCGTATTTTAGATTTTGTTACATCTAATAATATTATAATCATCTTTCTGAGAAATAGATATATTTTATGAAACTCAATGAAGACTAATTTTAAAACTAATTTCAGCGTTTCTTTATATTACTTACCGTTTAATAAACTAGTACTTGGAATTCCGTAGGATGACGAATAAAGGTCTATTTTAGTAAAGGACTAGCTAGGACTAGGATACGCTTCACCGCCCACATAAAGTATGCCATTGAACTTATCCAACAGAATAAAAAAGTACCATCATATTTTCTTACATAATGTCACGTAACGACGACATTTAATTTCATTTTATTAACCTATGTTTAATTAATGGATGAGGTTAGATAATTTGGAGCATTTTTTTTTGGTTCCAATTTGGAGTACACGATATTTGATTTGATTTTATTGTCTTATTTATTAGATTTTTATGAGCTATGCCTTCGACTTCGTCCGTATGGATTGAGATTTTTCGGTTCCCACGGGAACTCTTTAAATTCCCGGGATAAAAAGTGTTATTCCAATGTGTTATTCCAGACTATAATCTATCTCTGTGCCAAATTTCATCCAGATCCGTTCAGCCGATGGGGCGTGATTGAGTAACAAACATCCATACAAACTTTCGCATTTATAATATTAAGTATAAGTATAAATTATTCGAACAAAATGGTCAATGACCCTAAAGTCTTGCGCGAATATAGACAGCGATTTGCAAATCTTTTCTCGATCTAACTGTCGAAGTCCGATGTGAAGACGAATGATTGTTATGACCGATGATGCTTATTTAGGAAGTATGACCTAACACCGATGGTTTTGAGACTAATTTTTTTAAACATAGTTCTGCCTATTTAGCTTTGCAATTATTATAGGCTATAGATTTATTAAGGATTAAGTGGAATAGTTAAAGATCACATCATGAAAGTTACACGAAAGTGCTTAGCGAGTCGTGTAAACACGAATTGAGTCTTCAGGGGTGACCCTTATGGCTCAGCCTCAGGCCTGATTTATGTTAGTGATGGCAATTTTTGATAATAAGCATATTTGTGATTCACTGCCGCTATTGTCCGGTACGGGCGCTGATGTATTGAAAATTATTGTAAGGTTGGCATGGACTATGAATCAGCCCTAACTACCTCAAATGCTCAAATGCAAAAGACGTGCCGCCAAGCGATTTAGCGTTCCGGTACGATGCCTTGTAGAAACCGAAGGGGTATGGGTTTAATATAACTGCCATGCCCCTAACAGGTTAGCCCGCTACCATCTTAGACTGCATCATCACTTACCATCAGGTGATATCGCAGTCAAGGGCTAGCTTGTAGTGGATAAAAAAAAAAAATGCTATGTTGTCACCTGTACGTATCAGCGCTGAAGCAAGACTTACAGAATATACTGCTTTAAAGGCCCTATAGGACGCAGTGCGAAGCCGTTCATAGAAAAAATACTGTGGTTAATTCGGTCCTTGAACAATGCTCCGAATGGGAGCTACTCTCATATGCTCGAACTCAGAAAACGAAATTCAGATCTAGTGCGCAACTCCTCATAAAAATATTACTACTTCAGCTACTTCAGCAGCCTGATTCTGTAACTCAGTGGCTATCAAAGAGTGAAAGCCACTGACATATATTCTTTATCCATTGAAGGTTTGCTATGAAAACTTAATTTTTATTTCATAGCAAACCTTCAATGGATAAAGAATATATGTCAGTGGCTTTCACTCTTTGATAGCCACTGAGTTACAGAATCAGGCTGCAGATCGGGAGTTCTCGGATTCGGATCGGATGCAGTGCGAAAAGAGCCTTAGAGTGGTGATCGGAAGTCATAACTACACTTTGAAATGGCCACTGTTTTGTCACGTTCTTATAAGAAAGTAATTAACGCTTTTACAATATAACATAATATTGACAGGCGCAGTGCTGATGTGGTTTCTGGTTAACTTTTCCGGCTTTCTCTCTAGTCTCTACATTCTAAGTGTAATTCATTGTAAGAGGGTAGTGTTGCGACATCTCATCTGGATCTCATCATCATGTCTCTCATCATCGTCTCTCATCATCATTGTGGGTTAAGCAAAGTAACCTTTATCCAAGTCGGATGTTACTTAGATAGGATTCTAAATTGCGACTACCGAATCAAACCTTCGTCCGTGCCTCGCAGAGTATGCGTTACTGTACATAACAGTAGAAAATGTATTATGTAGTTTTTGTAATCGAGTCGTATACAGTGGGAAAGGAGCTTGCTCAGGAGAGGTCACGACCGTCAGCAATAAGGAATACAAAAAGAGCATACAAAGAGTACATACACTGAACTTTATATGAAAAAACTTTCGTTTTACCCGATATTTATAACAGTTTATATATTTGCCGTCAGGGGGAATCCTACCGTATTGTTTAATTTTTTTTGAGATAAGATATATAGTCCTTATTTTAGAGACGTCAAGGTACGTTACATAAAACTGTCATCTCGAAATAATACTGCTTTGAGCGATGGTAGTAACCCCACTGGTGTATCTAGGATGAATGGTTTTGTGAAACAAATGAACTGATAAACTTCTTCCCAGCTCAAATCTTTCACCTTTCCGGGAAAATGTTTCCATATTTTTGTGTGTAAATCAGTGCTAACACAAAATAGTGAGCAGAAAATTTGCAGTTCGAACTCGATTGAACGTATACTATTGCTCGGTTAGGAGCTCAGCCATGCGAAAATCGACTCAGGATCCAATTTATTCGTATTTCAAAAGGGCGTGTGAGGATGTGACACTAATTTATCGATGAATCTTTTGTGAATGGTACCTGTATGAATTTTTTTGCCTGAGATAATTAATTAGACTTATACTCATTTGGACTTTTTGCCTTTATTAGCTGTTTGCCTATTTTGGATGTGTGGTGATCGCATCATGTCTGTTTCCCAACACATTTTTAGTATTACAAAAGATATATTATACCTATTTCTTTTAGTTCTAGATTTGTTATTTAATTGATGAAATGCAACTATAATTATTGTTCCTCTTTTATTTAAGATTACAATCAAATTAAAAGTATACCTAATTATATAAGTTTTATAATCATAACTAAAAACGTGTTTATCATATTATTTGATGGTAAAAAAAACCAATAGCGGTATTAAACTTTTTACAAAGTTAAGTAAAATGATAATAATATTATAATGTATACGATGTATCACAAACACTACAGAAGTGCTATAAAAACTTTTTTTTCTCGGGAGGCACGAAAGTTTTAGTAACATAGATTGTTTTATCTCCGACAGGTTCCTATTATATCAAGGTTGCTGAACTTTAAGTAATTTATGAAAGGCTTAGTCGATAGAAATATGTAAATTAGGGACGGTTTTAGGGACTTGTAAATCGTGTACTTCGATTATTGAACGAGCTAAAGAATTATAAAATCGGATCTCATTTTTACTGAATGGCTGGAGCTGGAGTGCCAGCCCTTGACTCCATTCCATAGTTATTGCTTTAAATGGGAAATTTACGTAAATACGTGAGGCTTTTAAAGCTTTATCGAAGTTGTTGGTTATCGATATTTTTTACTCAACACTGTGGATTAAGGCGGGGTGGTTTATTTACGGATTTATATGACATGTACCGCATATAACGAATAAACCAGCTAAATGTATTTACTTTCTGGTTAGATTTATTTTATTAGCCGTTCGTTTCACGAAATAGCCTGAGAGAAAGTACTTGCCTACCTATCCTAAAAGAGTAATAAAATAATATAGCTAGATCATATTATTCAAATTGAAAAGGCTTTCTAAATTCCAAATGGTCTGGTCTCTTTTAATTTAAGTGCATTTCCATTGTTGGCATAGACGTGGCTTGGACAGTGCAAATGCAAACCTACCCCAAAATTATAACAAAGTGTAGATTTATCTTGAAACCCATTGCTGGCTCACTACTGAGCGAGTCTCCTCTCGGAATAAGAAGAGTTTGGCCACTGTCCACCATGCTGGCCAAATGCGGATTGGCAGTTTAACACACCTTCGGGATCGATAACAGCATGATTCTCGCACGTGCATGTTTCCTCACGATGTTTTCGTTCACCGTTCGAAGCATGTCATATTGAATTTCTTGAAACGCATATCAGAAGTGCGAGCCCTGGGATCGAACCCGCGACCCCTTATAAAGCTAAAGCTCTAAACCATGAAGGCTATTGCCGCTTTACTTAGTCATTAACTTACGCTAATTGCGCGTCAAAATAGCTTAATGAAGCTTGAACTTTTGCTTTGTTTGAAGGATTTTCCAAAGGTAGTGAGTGCGGCATAACTGTCATTATTTCCCCTCAAACCAAACCAATAAGATTTTTCTCAGATCACAATTACAGGTAGACAGCAGACATGATAAATTTATAAATCGCATAGTTCTTAGAAATATATATAAATAAATGATAAATGATTTATTTATTTTACATAGGACAACTTGTGTCACTTATGATACGTTAAGACTCTACCATCGGTTCGGAAAATTGTTTTACTGAGAAGAGTCGGCAAGAAACTCAGAAGTTCCTCTTTTCTTAAAGAAGAAAAAGGTTACAATAAGTAAACAATACAACAAGTGAAGCATTAAAAATCGCTCGGAAAATAGTTTGATATGGGCGCTAGACAAATCTTCGATCTAATAAATCCATACTAATATTATAAATGTGAAAGTGTGACTGTCTTTCTGTCCGTCTGTCTGTCTGTCTGTCTGCTACGCTTTCACGGCCCATCTGTTCACCGATTTTGATGAAATTTGGTACAGGGATAGGATATATCCCGGCTACTTTTTATCCCAGAAAATTTATTCCGAGTCGGAATTTCCGACCGAATTACGACCATGGTGACCATGGTGGTGGTATGGTGGTGGTGGTGGGATGGTGGTATGCGCGAGAGATATTATAGTGCACAGGTGATATTATAGACCAACGAGACAGTTATTATTATTATTATGATCAATGATAAAACATAGCAGTAATTCTAAGATAGTATAAAGCAGGAAAGTAGAGACTGTATGCCTGTATAATTAGCCCATTTAGTTAGTTACCTACCTATGTTTCAGTCACAAACTTGTTTGTACTGCTAGAAAGGCAAGTAAAAGGGACGTTCACTTTAGAACTATATTACCTGTGTTATGTTAGTGGTCTAATGATGTTATAAGTAGTTTTTGTTAGTTTCACTTTCGTTTTAAGAGATTAATTACATAATATTATTAATGTAAGAAGAGCAATGCATTATAAATATTCGTTTGATAAAATACCATCGCAATATTAGATTAAGTTTGACTATCGTGACTTTTAGGACTCTAATTGGGTTCTTTTCAATAGTTTTGTATGATTTTGTCATCCAAAAGTAGTTGATCGTGCGTTTTTTGAGATCGTTACTTATGCACAACGCACACCGACATAGTGATATTTAACTCAAATTAAGCTTCCCTTACATTTGGAGAAAAGGCACTGTCTGAGTTGAAGGTGTATAAAAAAGACTCAGGTCTCTCTGTCTGTCGATCGGTCAAACCTTATTATGTTTTACAGATATTGTGACAAAAATTTGGTACTGATACAGCTTGCATCCCTGAGCCAGGCTTAAAATGCAATTTTTTTTATGCCAGAAAATCATAGAGTTCCCACGGGATCTTTAAATATGCACGTGAAAGAAGTTACAGGCTCTTTATCTAATCTATCATATTTTCTAGTCTAGTAGCTTATATAAGTCTGATACTTAAATAAGATAACAATAAAATCAAATCAAATATCGTGTACTCCAAATGTGAACCGGACGTATAAAAAGTGCTCCAAATTATCTAACCTTATCCATTAAACATAGGTTAATAAAATGAAATGAAATGTCGCCGTTACGTTACATTATGTAAGAAATGATGGTTTTGTTATTCTGTTGGATAAGTTCAATGGCATAATGTGGGCGGTGAAGCGTGAGTGATCTGCACTCATTCTTGTTTTGACTTCTTTTATCATATTGCGAATAGCTTCTGTTTTTGTATATCATGTAATATTATGTTCCGTTTGACTTGTTTCATTGTTGACTCTTTTGTTTTAGCTTATTATTTTCATTTTTGATGAATGATGCTCGCGAATTCGTCTGCGTGGAATATGTTTTTCGATTCCCGCGGGATTTTCTTTATTTTAAAAAGTAGCCTATGTGTTATTCCAGACTTTAATCTTTCTCTGTGCCAAATTTCATTCAGATCCGTTCAGCCGTTCTGACGTGATTGAGTAACAAACATCCATCCATCCAAACTTTCGCATTTATTATATTATTAGTGATAATATAGTAGAACTAGATAAGTATCGATAATATAATTTTAGTGCCTTTGTAATTGTATTGCCTTTTATGAACGCATTGATTACGTGAACGTATTCATTAGATTTTCTGGACTTTCCATAATTTCTTACTCATATGGTACCAACAACTTCTATGTAGCTGTAGGTAGGTAGGTACTATGTGCAATTCAACAGAAGGACCACTTTACAAATATTAAATTTTAAACTTTATTCCTATAATTTTTTGACTAGTAAAATATAACAATTGTAAAAAGTGCAAATTATCCGAAGCGTAACTCTAACCATTTACCTCGTACTTAACTTTTTATAAACGTGACTCAAATTATTTGTTATTCTTTAAACTGGTATTATAACCAGTAAGCTTATTGGTGATGATTAGCTTAAATGATTTTTTACAAGCTTTTATTTCACTTGCAATGTTTATGGGTTTATTTAAATGAATTCAATATGGCCAAGGATAAAAGCTTGTTTTTAAATGCTTTTTAATGATTTAAGACTTATTTAAAATTCAGTAGGTATTATATTGTAGGTGAAAGCATTAAACTTGAAGATTCTTATAAAATTAAAATAGTCCACATTTCAAATTTTTAAAGAATAACCGGTTCGCGCCGCTCGCAACTTCTATTCGAACCGCAAATATAAATTTGCCGGTATATTGCTATCTCTATTTCACTGATGACACATGATCGCGTTCAAGCGAGATAGCAATATGAACTTACAGAATTTGTTATACATTTAGTCTTGTTCCGTGAATACCAAAAATGATGAATGAAAACTTATCGTGCTTTTTACTTTGTATTGTTATTCTGTAACTTGACAATATAGGCTATGCTGCTGACCAATTAATACGTAAGATATCGTTGGTTTTAATATGAAACAAATAAGAGGGAAACATGTCCATCTTGTCGTAAAAATATGCAAAACGCAATTCATTTACATTTCATTTTAGGAAAGTATTTTGAAAACTTATAAATCCAGGGGACTAGATGAATACAATTTGAATCCAAATAAACTCTCATTTTGGTGGAAATGTTCTCGAATTATTAATTATTTTGGTATTACGTTTGTATGGGCAATTCATTCTCCGCTGGCACCTTAAGGTTTGTTTTTACATTACTGTTATAGTTATAATTTATCCTTCAAAATAATAAAGCACTTCATGAAAGTTTAGTCTTATTGTATTTTAGTGTAAAGAAAGCTTATTCCATATTCACTTAAACGATTTGTATGAATTTTGGTACTTATTATATTATCCGCTCGCATCGTGGAAACTTACATAGGTTAGAAAATATTAGCTAGATAGGATTTGTATCCCGGTAAACCAGGGAATCCCTACGGGATCTTTAAAGAAATCTAAATCCACGGCGACTAAAGTCGTGGCTATCATCTAGTATTTAATAAAGGCGATAGGCTATTCTACGGTCTTTCATCAGTCATCACTTAGATTTTTGTTCGAATTTTTATAAAAACTATTTTTTGTTTTGTTCCTATTATCTAACGTGTGCCATTAGAGCGCGGACTCAGAGTGAAAGGCTAGGTTATTAAAATGGATGTTTTTTGCTATTACAGCACAAACAGACAATTTAAAAGCTAATGTTGATGATAAATAGCCGGCATAATGAAATAATTCCCCCTTACATAATTAGTCAATTTCCAAAACAAAATATTTCTGTTACATATTAATAGGGATAGGTACATTTTTACTTTATTATTAAATTAAAAGAATTAATAGTATGAACAATAAGCGAACATAGAAATACATTTATACCTAATTTCAGGTCCCTCTTTCCGTAAGTTAATCCGATTTTAAATCGATCTTTTAGATTTTATGACTTAACCGTTTAAAATAACATTTGAATCAATCTAGAATATTGCTTATCTACTCTTTATTTATGCATGTTTTAACAAAATAGACAGAGAACTATTTTGTTAAAACAGGCATAATATATGCTTTTTCATAGGGGCCCCATAATCCTAATGTGCCCAGGGCCTCCAATAGGTTAAAGACGGCCCTGCCTAATTGTATACCTCACCGTTATAATTTCGGCCAATTTTGCGATTCTTATATTATTATTCTTTGTCAGTAAAGTATTTGGTTCTTTACGATCCCAAAATTTCTAGCTAATTATCTAACTAAAGCAAAACTCTATAAAGTAGCAGACGAGTTTTCTCTGTTACAAAAATATGCTCGTTTATAATCATACAGTATATGAAACTCATTTCACTCGTCTGGTGGATGTAGTGCCCTTCAGAAATTCCTACAATTTTATACTTTTAAAGCTCATACATAATATTTTGCTTGTAAATTAAACGCGGCACGAGAACGTTTCAAAGTTAAATTTACCGCGAGTTGACGAAAGTTGTGTGAATGTTAGTTTCTACTTATGCTACAAAGAAGGATCATTTTAATTCGTTATTCAGTAATAGTTACATTAGAATTTCATTAAAAAATCCAGTGACTGGTGCTAATGAAGTCTAATGAAGTGCTAATGAAGAGTGACGTCCAATTTGTGTATGTATTGCTAACACCTACTTTTCATGTGAGATTAAATACATTGCAGGCGCGTTCATATTTAGATAAGATGAAATTTATTAGTAGTGATAACGAAGCACACAAGAAAATTAAATTAAAGAATTTATATTTTGTTTGTTAGTTATTAAAATAATGGTTTTCATTTTAATTCATTTAAACTAACCCGCATTTGTAGCCTCAAGCTTTTATTGTACGTATAAGTTTTTGAGTGAGGTTCAAATATATTGGAATATTTTGGATTTGGGTCGTCCTGCAAGCGTACCTAATCGGATGGTAATAAGGTTGTGCCCTGTATCTGATTGGATGTAATTTTTGTACTTATTTGTAACTTTTCGTGACAATAACATAAAATTACGGACTCTTTAGCGCAATGAAGACTATTGTGGCCTTTTAAGTGGGAGAACCTAGTTTGGATTCCCAGCAGTCAAGAAATTTATTAATTCTTAACCAGCTAAGGCTCGATTTGGTGGATTTTTAGTGTTTTACACAAAACGTTGCATCTGCTACGCAATGTCGCAAAAATCGTCTAGGCTATTGACTGTTTTGGGCTGAATTAGCATTTACACAACGCAAGTGAGGTCTACAGTCTTCAGTAGGAACTTTGAGATTAATTTGTCGACAATGCGGTGCGCTTGGTCAGCAGTGCGTTTAATAATTGGCAATTAAGGAAATTTAACGAGAGTGCATCAGCGTTTTCAGCACCAACACTGTTTCTCCCAAAAAAAACGCTTTACGATAAAAAGCTTTATTAAATTATGTTCTGTTATAATATTTAGTTCTCTTGGTATTTTACTTGGGCATTTTGCAAATGTTATATCCTCTACAATTATTTTGAGGTAACCTAAAATAGACTAACAAGTTACAGTTAATGTGGCATTGTTATTCCTTCTTCAGAATAAGATTCGATGTTTCAAACATTTTTCTGCCAATCATAGAAAATGCTTTCGAATATTCCTTACTTATTTATGAGCATTGCTTTCAAAGTTATTCAATGTTATTTTCTTTGTTACAGGTTTGTTTATTGGCGTTGGCAGTTGCCACGTGCAAGGCCGGATTCGAAGGCGGGTATGACCAGTCAGGAGGAAATAGCATAGGGGACAATGGAGGTGGTTACCACTACTCAGGTCCATCAGGCGGAGGTGGTGGCCACGAATTCGGAGGCGCACAACTTCAAGAATTATCTGGAGGGCAGGGTGGACATTACGGCGGCCAGGGTGACTTCTCCGGTAACCAAGGTCATGGACAAGGTTTCGGTGGAGGTCATGGAAACGAGCAGACCATAGCCATTATTCAAAACCAAGATTTCGGACATGGTCAGGAAAACTTTGGTCTCGGCGGAGGTCATGAAGGTGGTGGCCAAAACTTTGGTGGCGACTCTTACCTTCAGGCAGTTCATGACTTAGGACAAAGCTATGGAGGTGGTGATGGAGGTCATGGAGGTAGCCAAGGAGAGTTAGGCGGATCAGGAGGTGGCCATGAAGAATTGAGTGGACATGGATTCGGAGGTGAAGGTGGACATGGAGGTCAAGGTGGATACGGAGGTCAAGGTGGATACGGCGGTGGTGATCAGGGACATGGCCAACAAGGCTTCATCCTTGAAGATGGAGGCAACGAATTCGGTGATCAGCATAACTTTGGTCACGCTCAAGCTTATCCTGTAGGCACCCATGTTGATGAAGAACACCCCGTCGAAGTACCTCTATACAAACACGTTACTTACCCAATCCACAAAACAATTCACGTTAGTGTACCTAAGCCAATCCTTGTTGGTGTACCTCACCCCTATCCAGTCAAGGTTCCCGTCAACAAGCCAGTAGCCGTACCTGTTGAGACTGAAATCAGTATTCCCATTGAAAAGGTAGTCCCATACCCCGTCGTTAAACACGTTCCCTACCCAGTAGAGAAACATGTTCCAATAAGGGTTGAAAAGACCGTCCACGTCCACGTACCTCATCCATACCCTGTCAAAATCCCAGTGTACAAAACCATCCATCATAAGGATCACCACCACCATTGAGTAGGGTTGCGCTCGTTTGTCTGATGTATGTATGTGTGTGTTCCGTGCCTTGTAAATATTGTTGATTAATTTTAAGTCATTTTCAACGGTCTTCATGTTGTAGTTGATTTATTTATTGTTAAGATTGTTGATGTTTGTGATGTGTTATGTTTAAAAATATACGTTGTTACCTGTTATAAAAATACTTTTCATTTCTAGCTCTTTGATAAATATAGGTATCCTATCTAATCCGGTAAAGATTTAGTCGCATTACGCCTCAGATGACCTTTTTTTTTTGTTGACGGGGGGGAAATCTCCTTAAGATACCCAATCTCCAGGGGGGGAGGTCAGGTTATGTGGGATTTCTACCCACTAAAACCCCCTCGGTGGCCACCTTCTGCGTGTAATGAGCAGCTCCGGGAACTCTTAAAAGAACATGCGCCGGAGCTTCTCTTGCGCGACGCCTATTGGGCTCGTGCTCGATTTGGTACGGCAGCTTGTGCCACGGCAAGCTGTCGTCTTCCCAGGGTTGCGTAACATAGATGAAAGAAGAGCGGCTGGAGCCCCCACTCCAGCCGCTCGCAACCCCGAGGTCCCTTCACCCGGGACTACTGGACTGCTGGACCAGGGCGTTCGTTAGTACCTGATGCCTCCGTCTCCGAGCGGGATCGGTTCGGTCGCGGTCTCGCTCAGCAGCCTCCTTCTTGGACATAACAAGGTCACAGAAGGAGACCACTGTCCTCCATGCTTCGCTCTCCGCCAGCATTGCTGCGATAACAGCCGGAGGCGTCAGGTCTCTTCCCACGTGGCTGACCAGTACGCAGCGCTCGGGTTCCCAAGCCGGGCACTCAGATGACCTAGTGGCTTAGCCGTTCGCCCACCTACAGTTCGGGTGGTCTGAGTAATTAATAATTTAATCTATTAAATATCAGAGGAAACCTACATTCCTGAGAGCTCGAACCTGTGTGAAGAATAATCCGCACCTGGTCAACGTGGTGGACTATGGCCAAGCCCCTCTCATTCTAAGAGGAGGCACGTGCTCAGTAACTTAGTCAAGTCTTAGTAAGTTAGTCATCGAAACTAATAGTTCGTACTATGTCAGTAAGCTTTAGTAAAGTGTCAACAACAACTGCGAACGCAAAGGACGTAGCTAACACGAACATAATTAGACGAAAACGTCTTCATTATCCCTTGGGATAATTCTTGGGATAATCATTGAACCTTGGTTCGGAGGTGTAGGTAATTGATTGTTATCTCGCGAACAAAAGGTTCAAACGAGATTAACTTTAGGGAATGCGAATTGAGTATAAATCTTGATCATCCCCAAGGGCCCTAGAGTGTATATTGCTTAGGCTGTACCTACATTAATTGATAAAATTGGGCTATTTTTTGCTCAAATCGTTAGGAATAGTTTCGTTAGTGGAACATAGTATATGCACAAACTATATAGTAGGTACCCACTATAGTATGAAATAAGAAACTCAGAAATAAAACATGATGACCCGTTTCGATGATGATGATCGATAACGTTATATTTTACGAAAATCCATTTTTAGAGGTGTCTCAGGTAACAAAAAAATGTACCAAATCTCTGAGTTTAGCTAGCATGGCCGCTTTTTGAACAGTGGGATAATAAATAGCTCTATTTATTTATATTTATTTGTGATGTTTGTGATTTTCAGCTTTTTAAGGACTTATTATTATTATATAGCCATGTTCAACTAAGCACAAAAACTTGAAGATTTTCTGTCTGTCTATTGGTCCAGGTAAATCTTCAAAATAACTCTACTGATTCTGATTTAAAAAAATATTTAGTAGGTAGATTAGATATAAGAGACTGTACAATTAAAATGATAAAATCCTCCTTTGAACGAACTTTATAATAATATAACGTTCTCAAGCAAACAAAAAAAACTCACGAAGATTAACTCCCCTGCCAGATGTCTTATAGCATGTGAGTTATTGCGACATTCTCATAAGTTACTACTGTTTTATGTAACAAATTGTCTAAAGGAGTTACATAGCGTACGTAACGTGAATATTTTTTTGTGCACGAGCTATTATCACCCTTTTTTATACATATATATGTCACCGTAAGATTGCAAAAACCGTTAGATTGTAATCTAACTAGAGAAATTGTAAACTGTAACAGATTACAATTTAACACATTATTTTTCGGTAGATTGTAATCTGTTAGGTATAATAAGCCGATAAAACTTAAGTACCTCGTTGTTTATGTCGAACCCTAACCTAACCTACAAGAAAGAGACAAGAAAACGTAAATACAATGAATATTTCAAAAAATGACACTCAGAACATTGAACGGTTCACAATCTGTCGACCGCCAGGAGGAAGGAGGATCTGACCCTATTTAGCGATGGTGCATACTTAAACCCAAGAGAATCGGCAGCCCTACTAGCCGACACGTTCTATCCCAAGGATACAGTAGAAGAGGACAACACAGACCACCGGCTTACAAGGGAAGCAGCCAGTCGAGTAAACGATTGGCAGCATGATGAATACCATGATCCACCGTTTACATCTCTGGAGCTGAAGACAGCCGTGGAAGGTTTTAATCCAAAAAAGGCCCCCGGATCGGATGGTTTTACGTCGGACATCTGTAGTCGAGTGATCTACCAGGACCCGGACGCATTCCTTACCCTGTACAACAAATGCCTAGAATTGGCGCACTTCCCGAACATCTGGAAAGAGGCTACAGTGGTCGTCCTCCGAAAACCGGGCAAGGATAATTACTTGAATCCCAAGTCTTACAGACCGATAGGTCTACTGCCAGTCTTGGGGAAGATCCTGGAGAGGATGGTAGTAGCACGGATAAAATGGCAATTAGTGCCGTGGCTCAGTACTCGCCAGTTTGGCTTTATGCCCCAGAAGAGCACCGAGGACGCCCTTTATACACTAATGAAGCACGTACAAGACAAGTTGAGGCTGAAGAAGTTAATTGTTCTGGTGTCATTGGATATAGAGGGCGCCTTCGATAGCGCGTGGTGGCCAGCAATCAAAGTCAGACTGGCTGAGGAACAGTGCCCGGTGAACACCAGGAGGCTACTGGACAGCTACCTCGACAGCAGAAAAGTGAGGGTAAAATATGCCGGGGAAGAATGCACACGAGAGACGAACAAAGGATGTGTCCAAGGGTCAATTGGCGGTCCCATTCTGTGGAACCTACTCTTGGATCCACTGCTTAAGGATCTGGAAAGGAAGGGCAACTTTGTTCAGGCGTTTGCAGACGACATTGTGCTGGCGGTGGATGGCGACACGGCAAGCGAAGTTACCAGAATTGCCAATGCAGCCCTCGCCCATGTTCAGAGCTGGGGTGTCCGAAATAAGCTGCGGTTTGCTCCGCACAAAACCTGTGCGATGTTAATAACCAACAAGCTTAAATATGACACCCCAGCCCTGAGCATGGCCGGGGTCAACATTGGTCTGGTCAAGAAGATGAAGCTGCTGGGATTGACCATAGATGAAAAGCTAACCTTCAACGACCATGCAACGAACATCTGCAAGCGAGCCGCCGAAATATACAAGCAGCTGTCTCGAGTGGCCAAGGTCAGTTGGGGGTTAAACAGGGAGGTAATCCATACAATCTACACCGCCACTATAGAACCGATTGTCACGTACGCCGCTGGCGCCTGGGCTCCCGCTACGAAAAAGCTGGGGATACGGAAGAGGTTGGGCTCTGTTCAACGAGGATTCGTCCAGAAGCTCTGCAAATCCTACCGTACTGTCTCTCTCAATTCCGCACTGGTGCTCTCTGGGATACTTCCTCTAGACCTCCGCATACAGGAGGCAGCCGCCCTGTATGAAGCGAGGAGAGGGTTTTCCCAGTTTGTGCCGGGGGACAGGGAGATAGAGGGTATGGTTAGATTTGCGGAAACCCCTCACCCAGCGAAGGAAATGCACCTGGAGTTCATGTGCCTAGCGGACCAGCAGAAGGTAGACACAAACAATGTGCAGACAGTGCGAATCTTTACTGACGGCAGCAAAATTGAGGGGAAGGTTGGAGCCGCATTATCCTTATGGGATAATGAAGGTGAAATCCAGAAACTCAAACTTAGCCTCGCCGCGTACTGCACAGTCTACCAGGCAGAACTCCTGGCCATTTGCAGGGCGACGGACGTAATCCTCAAACGCAGAGAGACTAGCTATGGGTTGTACAGCGACTCAATGTCCGCATTGCAGACGCTGGCAAATCATGGCTCGCTCCATCCCCTGGCGGTTCGCGCGCGAGCCAATCTGACTCAAGCTTTGAACCAGAATAAAGCTGTGTCTCTATTCTGGATCAAAGCCCACGCGGGCTTGCCGAGTTGGCGAAGGAGGCAGCATTGAAGTCGCGGAGGAAGCCGGACTACGACCAGTGTCCGATTTCATTCATCAGGCGCCAGATCCGCAAGGGATCACTTGATGAATGGAATCGGAGATATGTGTCGGGCGAGACGGCCTCGGTGACGAAGATGTTTTTTCCCAACGCCATAACCGCATTCCGTGTTGTAAGACAGGTGCAGCCGATAGGCGTGCTTACGCAGATTATGACGGGGCACGGTGGGTTCTCCGAATACTTGAACCGCTTCAAGTGTAAGGGGAGCAAATCGTGCATCTGCAATCCTGATGCAGAGGAGTCAATCCCACACATCGTCCTTGACTGTCCTGTACACATCACTGAGAGGTTCAATGTAGAACAGGAACTGAATGTAAAACTTACCAGGGAAAATATAGGGGAAGTAATCAGCAGCAAAAATAGACAGATGCTCCTTGATTTCTGTATAAAAGTAGCAAAAATAGTAATAGCACGAAACAAAACCGATTAATAAAGCTATGTTTCATAAAATATTGATTTTATTTAGATGTAAACATAGAAAAAGATGTAAAAATAGAAATAAAATGGTAGCTACTAGCAGAGTAACAAAATATATAGTATAAGAAATAGTATAAATAAATGTAATACAGTAGAAATAAGATTTAGCAATAAATACATGTATTAGAATAAGAAGAAAGAGAAATAAGAATAAAAATAAGGCTTGATAATTATTTCCCTAATGTAAGAAGAAATAAATTAAGAAGAAGAAGAATAGAGTAGTAAATGGGAATCCCACCCATAAAGACAGTAAGGAGACGAATGCAAGAAAGATAAAGTATGAGGAATGAAAGTGCGAGAGGAATATATGCGAGAACTGGTATGAATGAGAATCAGCTAAAAAAAAAAAAAAAAAAATCTGTCGACAGTTTACAGGTCGGTGTCGGTTTTTGCAATGTTACGGTGACATATATATATATTATAATATATTATTATATAGCGAGCAAACGAACAGGCCTTACCCTTGTTGTTACCCTTACTTTTGACTATTATTGGACACTTTGTTTGTACACTTTTTGTTTGTTTCTCAACATAGAATAAAACACACCCAAGAAGGTTTTTCTGATCAGCGGTCAATATAGTCATGGTGTAGGGTTTTTTATAAGTGTGGTCTGGTGTAGTCTGGTGGGAACCAGACTTAACTTAAGCGTTCCAATACCGTGTTTATACAGATACTCGTACCAACATCAAAACCATTTTACCAAATTTTTTACCATAAACGATTTTAGACTGCATCATTGTACCATAAACCATTTTAGACTGCATCTACTCACCATTCTATGAGCTAAACTTACCATTAATCTAGGCACCATGGAGCAACGGATCGACGTGATTATTATTTTTTTCGATGGGAAAATCTTCCAAAGATTACTTCTGGGGGGAGAAGTCGGGTTATGTAGGATTTGTACCTACTAAAATCCCCTCGGTGGCCACCATCTGCCTGCATTGGGAGGCTCCGAGATCTCATAAAGATCGCATCAGTGCCTCGCTTGCGCAATGCCCGTTGGGCTCATCCCGGTGCTGAGCTATGGCAGCTTGTGCACAGCAAGCTGCCATCTTCCCAAGGCCACTTAAAAATGGAAGATGGAACGACTGAGGCCCCCACCCCAGCCACTCGTGACCCCGAAGTCCCTTACTTCAGGTCTATAGGTGTGACTGGGCTGGCCGCTTAACGTTATCGCCCCTACGCCTTCGTCTCCTGGCGGGATCGGCTATCTCTCAGACCCGCTCAGCAGCCTCCTTCTCAACCATTAAACCATAACGGTTTCACAGAAGAAGACTGCACTGCCCTCCAAATTTCCTCTTTTCCCAGCAAAGCCGTTAATATAACCGCTGGGGAGAGGTCATTCCCCACATGCTCGGTTGAACTTCCCACGCAGGACACTCTTCGAGGGTGTGTTGCGCTGTGTCTTCACCACAATGATGGCACCACGGGGTGGCTTCACGACCAATCCGACACAGGTACTCACCGAAACAGCCGTCTGCGGATAGTTTGCGACCTGGAGAGTGGCAACATTTTATCCCTGAAAATTAAAAAGTTTTAAATTAATCTAGGCGGATGAATTCATGGGCTTCAGCTAGTCTAGAATATTCGATTATTATATTGCTACAAATCACAACACTTCAGTGACGTCACGAACCAAGAACTAATTAATACAATTAATACAAAATCAAAGTTACATTTTCCGCACTAGTAGCAAACTACAAGTTCTTAAGACAACTTGACAGGACCGTTGCGCAACTGTGGCAATTGCGTGGACGTCGTGACTCCGTCTGTGGGTTTCCGCAACGATTGCCTTCGATATCCGGAAATAAATTAATGTGTCGCATTATTTAGTAAGTAGAACACAATTCCGTTCAATTTTGAAATCTTCAGATTCTTTATTTGCGCAATATTATGTGATGGTGCACGCGAAATGAGGCACATTGTCTTTTAGATGGTTAATTATTTTAGTTAAGAGTTTAATATTTTTAATTAGTATTTAGTGTTAATTTATATAAAATTCAAGAGGTTAAAATCTTTAAACTCACCCAAACCAAACCCAATAAACCCAGTAAACCCAGTTCCGTCTGTTGTTAGTCAGTGTCTCCTTACAAATTAATATTAGTGTAGGGGGATACTCCTAAGAGACACCTGTACCTATATTGAGTACTAGCTGATGCCCGCGACTTCGTCCGCGTGTATTGAGGTTTTTTGGTTCCCGGGGGAACTCCTTAATTTTCCGGGATAAATAGCCTATGTCCTTCCCCGGGATATAACCTATCCCTGTACCAAATTTCATCGAAATCGGTTGAAATCGTTTGATGGGCCGTAAAGCGTAACAGACAGACGGACAGACAGACAGACAGACACACTTTCGCATTTATAATATTAGTATGGATAGTATGGATTTCAATTTCAATTTATTATTTCCAAAAAACTTACACACTAACCACACAATATCTATCTAAATATATAAAAGCGAAAGGTCACTGACTGATCATCATGATATCTCAGGAACTATAAAACATACAGACTTGAAATTTGGAAGGTAGGTTCCTTCTATGGTGTAAACGTCAGCTAAGAAACAGTTTTGGGAAAATTCACCCCTAAGGGGTTGAAATGGGGGTTGGAAGTTTGTATGAAAGTCCTTTGTTTTTGAAGTTAGACACATGAAAATAAGCATTTAAGTAAGTTTAAAATAATAAAAATCTGTATAATTTTTTTTCCGAAAATCTACCCCAAAGAGGGTTAAATGGGAGTTGGAAGTTTGCATGATGGTTCTAAGTTTTTGAAGTTACAGACTAGAAAATCGGGATTTAGGTTATCAGTTTTAAATTATAATAACCTGTATAAGTACTTTTTCGAAAATCTACCCCAAAGAGGGTGAAATGGGGGTTGGAAGTTTGTATGAAAGTTCTATGTTTTTGAAGTTAGATACTTGAAAATCGGGATTTAGGTTGTGTTTTAAATAAAACTAACCTGTATAAGCTATATAAAGCCTCTTTAGATAGACTTTTTGCAGCGGGAAAATTTAATAATCTCATAGGATAACAGAAGTTGTACGCGGACGAAGTCGCGGGCGACCGCTGGTAAAATATAAATTACATTTTACTTACTAGTAAACTTCAACGGAATAATTTGGCCATTTGCGTGGGTGGCTGGGTTTGAATCCTAACTAGTATGACTGTGCCTAGGAGAGTAATTATCCTTTATAATAATTACTATCCAAAAAAATCTTTAGGATTTGTACAGAAATAGTTTCATTCATAGTAGGGTAGGAATGTTTGACTGTTGGATAACAATAGCAAATATACTTTTTTAATTCTCTGTTCATATAAGTAAGTATACTTAATGTTGTGCAACAAGTTTCAAATAACAGTCCAAATTTCTTTTATCGTTTTGGTATCTAAATTTAGATGTATAATTTGTACATTTCGTAAACTAGTTAAGACTTTCACTGAATTTAATTTAATACGTATCAAATAAACGCTGTTATGTATAGCGAATACACTAAAATTTAACAAATCATTATATTGTGCCAGTGGATGTCCACGGTTGGAGAAAGGACTTCTCTTGTGAACACCCACTCGTACATTCGGTCCTCAGCCTTCCATATCCACCTACTTCCCGATACTCTCTTTATATCGTCGGTCCATCGTGCAAGAGGACGCCCCACCACACTACGCTTAGCCTAAACAACTATACGGCTCCAATGTCAATCAAACCCTACGACAAGTATTACCCAGTAACATTCAAGGTTCTTGGTTCTCCTGTGGATCTCCTTATGTCGAATACTTTGCCTCAAAGAAACTACTTTAACTACCTTGCTGAGCAACTTTGGATTTAAAGATGAGACGCTTATTAAGCACGGGAAAAACATCTTGAAGCGTAATTGTGAAGTTTAATCTTCAGACATTCAGAACTGGCAACAGTTAATGGCAATGGATATAATAATCGATGAAGAATATACGGAACCAATAAAGTTTCCAACTTGCTTCAACAAACTGAATCAACAATTTGAAATAATAAACTTTGTTTCAAATTTAGCTTATAATAATAAAAACAAAAAATAATATCCGATGTTGGGATAAAATTTCTGCTTTTTCCAATAAAACCTATAGAGTTCGCACCGGGACTCCGCGATATGAAGGAAATTCGATACAAGACGGAAAAACTTAAAATCCAAAGAAACTTGTTACTACTAAGGGTATTTTACGGACATAAAAAATTCTTGTATTATATTATCCATAAGTATCTTTTTACATTGAAAGTGTTAGATGCTATTGAACTTAGTTTTAATATTAGTAAGTTTAGCAGCACAGTCGGTTTAGTTAGTAAGGTAATTGACTTTCTCTGGTTTAAAGTTACTAGCGTGACTTTTCCATTGATCTGGAGTCCTATTCCAAAAAATGATTCATTTATTGAATTCACTGAATGAAGTCACTCCATAGAATAGAGCGAATCAGAGCAGATTGCGTTTAATGCGATCATGTAACATGGAAGCAATCATTTAGCCCTAATAGGGCCTCTGCATGGTGACATGTATGCATGCATGGCTCTGAAGACTTCAAGATAGGACAATAATAATAATCTTCATACAACCAATTCCAGATATTATTGTTCGTAGTTTTCATATTATAATTTTGTAAGATTGATTAACGCGCCGTTATAGTGTTTATTCAGGCCAAACTTGCAGTTAAATATTACAAAAGTAAAGTACACTCATAAATAATCATTTGTATGTAGAAGCCCTTAACTCGGAAGGAACGGCTGCGGAAAGCATAAAGCATAATATCCTCTTGTGCAAACTTTATTCGCGAAATTTGAACGTAATGCCGCGGGTAGCATATGACGCCTCGAGGAGAGAAGTAGGGAATTCTTTGTGGTTTGTATATGAATATTTTCTTACTCGACGAACTGTGAGCGTTTGCGTAAAATGGGTTTTTATAGTTGCTTTTTTATTTACACCGTATTGTATGGATTAATTTGTTATTCTGTTACAAGTTAGTATCTCAGAGTGGCCATACCCGGGGCAGTTTGAATCATACAAGGCTAATCTTCCTTTCATTGTCATATACGAGACCGCTGCAGCAGCTGCGACCACGTGATCCATCGAACAGTTGAAAACTTGCATGGCATAAAACTGTATATTTTGATTTCCCGAGCTATCGACTTAATTCTGGTTGACCTTAAAAGTCGTCCGCTTTGGTGAAGACGGCAATATTTATGTTAGAAGGCTATTGACACTCAAATACATCCACGGGAATTTCTTTCAAGACAAATACTTAAATCTTTTATAGTAAACTAGACTTTCTGTAGTCTAAACGAAGTCTTATGCTGAGATATATTTATTAACGAGATCTATTAGAGCATAGCTTGAGTTTGCTCAGGAGCCATACTGCCAACGCTTAAGGCCCTGTGTAGCGTAAAAGGGGTTTTTTTTAAAAAGCTGTGTATCCATCAAACGGTGACATAAGGTATGCTTGTAAAAATAATGTGCTGTTTTCAAGACCTTTGAGCAGCCATTGACGCATCTCAAAACACAATTTAAAAAAATGTCTGCATTGAAATTTATTTTAAACATACCTCTTAATTTACCTTTTAAAGCAATTTTTCTCCTTAATTAGCTCTAGAAATATAAGATTAAATTCATATTTCTAAATCAAACACATTTTCGGATTCATTTGTATTGAAAAGTAAATATTATTTTTTTTACAAATTATTTCAAGCCTTTTTTGCGACATGCGCTTGCTCGATTGCACCCCCGCGCGCCTGTGTTTTTTATCTCGTGAGCTCACAGCGCATTAAAACCAAGGAAGCCTTGCTGTTAGGAACTTAGGTTTTAGGAACGTCAAGGTACGTGACATCAAACTGTCATTTTGAGTAATATTGCTTAAGTACTGCTTTAAGCGTTGGCAGTATGGCCCCAATTTTTAGAGTAATAACTCTGAAATAAACGTTCAGAGACATCGAGTAGGACACAGCGATTACCGGCGCGGTAGTCGTATAGCCGAGTCGCTTCGATTCTAGGTACTTACATTTACTATTACTTATTGTGTGAAGTACGGCAATGTATGTGAGTGGGCGCACATGCGGCAATTTTGGCGTATAATATGAAAAATCGAAGAGGATGTTTGACGGCCAGTCATTTAACCGCAGTTTATAGCGTAAATACAAATCTATCTGTGATTCATAGAGCGGCGACCGTCTAGTGGTTAAGACCTTGGCCGCATATTCTGTAAATCCAGGGCTCAGACCCCAGGCACGTGTTCTCTTCAGAGTTATATGCGTTTTATGCAATAAAATATTATCACTTGCTGTAACGGTGAAGGAAGATATATAGTGAGGAAATCTGCATACTCGAGATTTTTCAAAGGTGTGTGAACATAACTGGCCAGCGTAGTGGATTATAACCCTTATTCTTATTGAAAACCCGTGCTGAAGCTGTGGGTGAGATGATGATGATGACGTTCATACTCTAGCTACTTGCCCATCTTGTGCTCTAGCGTCAGCTGCATGATGATTGATGTATCGTATCAATTAAGTTGCGATTTTTAAAAGCTGTTTATTTAAAAACTATACATACCAATGTATGTATAGTTTTTATAATATTAATTAATTAATTCAAACAATTTATTATTATTCATAGACCAACTGGCACTTTTCTGGCGGTGTTGAAAATGTCACGTAAAAAACTCCGTTTGAAAACCATGAATATTATTTAAATGCTAAACATAAAAAGGGCGATATTTTACGTCAAGAAACGTTATTGTACTCTCTACCAGTACTTCCTAGTTAAATAAAAAACCTTGGAAAAGCATCATGAAAACTACTCGTATATAGGGGAATAATAAAAAGACGTGCTTAGGTTTCTTTATACCGAAATCTACCTATGAAGGACATACTGACTCGTATAAGATCATAATATGTCCATTGGCAAATGATTGGCAAGTCTTTTTTACAGAATTCTCTGTCATTGTCATGCTTCTTCAAGCTTTGGATACTAAAACCACAGAATACCTAGGTAATAGTACCTAAAACCTTACGAAGTTGAATTACGAAGTTGAATTATTGCTGCGAGTGCTTACGTCGTTAAAATGCTTGTAAGGCTTCTACCAGAAGTTACTAATTTACAGTAGACTGGACTATAGAATAAAGAAGAAAAAATACAGATTTAGAATTTCGAGGCAGTTCTTTTGCCTTGTTAAATTTTATGAGCAATATCGAAATTCTTAGAAGGTGCTTTACCAATATATAGATTTTCTTGGACATCAGTCTTGTGGTAAAGGAAAGAGCAAAGTCAAACTGTCTTTATGGGGTAAGAGCATCAAGGCATTTTCACCATATCCGTGGGCATAAACATTAGAAAGATGGATTCCCTGGTATCGTATAGCTATAGGTACTTACGGCTAAGACTACTCTAGCTATGGGTAGGCCATAATTGGAAGTGAATAGGCGTATGTCTTACTTAAACAAATATTAGTAGGTATTTAGTAGAGAATTCGAATAAGAAAATACATAAAAGAAACGTACGGGCTATTTGGGAAATTCTTTATGAGGGGTCCTCATCAATAAGAAATGATGACTATAAGATATTTTCCCTTCAGACGCGTATAAAAGAGATGGATATACGCACAATAGACCCTCAATACAAAATATTCTTGAAACTTGTGAAACTCCGGACCCCTATAACTACGCGTCCGGCCCGTAATATTCCAAAATTTGAATAAAAACCACATTTGGGACGGACGCAAAATAGTGTTGGCTGTCAAATCGAATTTTAGTGTCGATTAATAAAAAAAATGAAAATTATATTTTAGAATAATATGTGCTTTTATAACTAAGAACAGTTCTTAAAAAGTCACTAGTTTGCTTAAATATGGGCATTTCATTATTTAATACACTATTGAGTATTGACTACAATAGTAAACTTTTTTTGTGAATCTCTATTTAATTTAATATAATTTACTATATAAATCGTTCCACCATTCCACGTGGGCATGATTAGGTTAGGCTAGCTAGCATTAAGTTTTATTGTATTATTTTCAGATACATTAAAATCTAAACTAAATCTTTAAAAAAACATAAATAATCAAAGTAATTTAATAAAATATTCCTAAGATGCTAGTGTAATCTCCCCTTAACTAGGCAGTAGGTACGTATACGAAAAATATTCACTTGAGATATACATATAATTAGTAATATTAATAAAAAGTACGTGGTATCTATTAAAAAAGTACGTGGAAAATAAAGCAGTACATTTGTACTTGACAAGCACAGATACATAAAAACAAATGTATCGATAAGACTACGTAAATCTGATTGAACATCACTGATGAACACCAGCTGTTATTGACTATACGCACGATGTTTTTCTGAATATTTGATTCTTTGTTAAGGCGTCAAAATCCGCCAGTTTGCTTTTTATTTCCGGGAGAAGTGCCCTTTAAATGAGACGTTTCTAATGAATATTCATTTCAAGTCCACGAGATTAATTTGAGCAAACTGAAATCTTTGAGAGACTTGTATTTTCATGCTCAACTTTTACAGGCTTTTAAAATAGCCATAAATCATTGAAATTTAAAACACCTTGAAAATATAGCTAGTTATTTTGCACAGACATAATTTCACTAATTTAAATCAATATACGATTAATCATACTAATATTATAAATGGGAAAGTGTCTTTGTTTGTTGGTTTGTCCTTTAATTACGCCGCAACGGAGCAACGGATCGAAGTGATTTTTGGCATGGGGGTAGTTGAGGACCTGGAGAGTGAAAGGTACTTTTTATTCCGGAAAATTAAGGAGTTCCCGCGGGAATAAAAAACTTAAACCACGCGGACGGAGTCGCGGGCATCAGCTAGTCGATAATAAGAGCGGTGAAGTCTTATTTGCATTATGCATAATAATGATAGCTAGATAAGTAATTATGCAAAGTTGACTAGTTAATTATAATAATATTATCTAATGTAGGTAGGTATATACTTTACCTTAGTACCTTTTTATTTATTACCCGACTATGGTAAAGCCATAGATTAATCCTAAATCTATGTGTAAAGCCAAAAAGAAGACTTATGATTTTAGTTGTCTATGTATGTGTATGTATGTCTAGGTATGTATGTTTGTATTTATGAATGTTCCACCGTAGCGCCGAAACTACCTACTGCTGAGCCGATTTTAATCAATGAGGTATCAATCGATTCGTTATTATGGTCCGGGTAAGCTAAAATATTTAAAAATCTAGTACGTTCGGGGATACCCAACCTTAATATTGGAAACTACCCGCTATTTTGCATTCTTAGCACCGACAGACAGACTCTAATCTTAATATAATCATTATACTTCAATTTATCCATGATACTTATCTATACTACTTCATTATTGAGGGACGAGTGGCCTAGTTGTGACAACGCATATCAGTCGATTGCGAATGTTAAGTAACGTTGCCCAAGTCGGTAACTGGATGGGTGACCGAATTTGGGTACAAAACCAGCCTTTTCGTTTCCTCCGTGCCTCAGAGAGCACGTTAAGTTGTCGGTCCCGGTTATTATCACTAACTTCTGATAATAATCGCTACAGAAACCTAAGAGTTTAAATACTCTTAGTCGAGACTCGAGTCGTATGTGGAAGGACGTGGAAACCCACCGCATTATTATCCCAAGAAAACTCCTACCATTATTTGATTAAAGGAAAGAGGTCACG
This sequence comes from Erebia aethiops, assembly GCA_923060345.2. Classification (NCBI taxonomy): domain Eukaryota; kingdom Metazoa; phylum Arthropoda; class Insecta; order Lepidoptera; family Nymphalidae; genus Erebia; species Erebia aethiops. The sequence continues at coordinate 13,305,141 of OV281088.1, read as the reverse complement.
ACTCTCAGTAACGAGGAATACGACGCAGAGAGAGACTTATCTATACATTTAATATACTTACTAATAAAAGTTTTCTCAACGGCGGACAAAAGTCCCTAATAAATCAAGATTATAAAAAAAAAAGGTAACCAAACGAGGCACTTTTGCGTGCGTTGTGAACTCCTTTATAAGTATTCTGTTTGATTATGGTATGGACACATACAACGCGTGATGAACAGCTAAGCGCGGTGAGACGATAAACTAGTCCACTAATGGTTGAAATTGCTACTATGCAGATTACGTCATCGATTGAACAGCGTGTATACCTACTTTTCGTGGTTTACTCGTTGATAGAACGAGTAAAATAAAACGATTCAACTAAAATATAGTCCACTACGAGGATGATGCCCTCGATTTCGTCTACGTGGGTTTTTTTGATTCACCTGGGGAACTTTTTAATTTTCCGGGATATAAAGACGTAGCCTATGTCCTTTCCCGGGATGTAACCTACCTCTATATCAAATTTCATCAAAATCGGTTGAACAGATGGACTGTGCAAGAATTTATAATATTATAGTATATTATACTGGTATGGAGGTGTACTGTGAATAACTGTGAGGTCTCACTTTTAACAAATTTATCACCCCGCATCGCTGGCGGTTTTTTTTGTATGTATTCAGGCCTTTATGAAAATACTAGATGATTCCCGCGACTTCGTCCGCGTGGATTAAGATTTTTGATTCCCGCGGGAACTCTTTAATTTTCCGGGATAAAAAGTAGCCTATGTCCTTCCCCGGGAAACCATCTACCCCTGTACCAAATTTTATCAAAATCGGGTGAAGAGACAGTTTTTTTTTATTCCCGCGGGAACTCTTTATTTTTCCGGGATAAAAAGTAGCCTATGTCCTTCCCCGGGATACCATCTACCCCTGTACCAAATTTCATCAAAATCGGTTGAACAGGTGGGCCGTGAAAGCGTAGCAGACAGACAGACAGACAGACAGACAGACAGACAGACACACTTTCGCATTTATAATATTAGTATGGATTTGAACTCAGTTGCCGAACATTGTAGGTAGGTTAAAAGTGCGAACTCCCTTCCTTCTTCAAATAATAATATGATTCTAGAAAAAATCTAGGTTAAAGGAATATTTGAGGTAGATTTATTCTATATTGAAGGCGAGAAGAAAATTCAGTTTCCATTTGCGTCTGAAAGCTTTTCGATTTATTGAGAACATTTGTTATGAGTAAGTATATAACCTAATACGGTTTTGATAAGGCTTCAGGTATTTTGAAGCATATCTTCCTATCGGTTGTTTGATGAAGACCTAACTAAAGGCGAAAAGTGAAACCAACAACCGACCATAGGATTGAGTGAGCAAGATAGATCTTCGCTTCAATCCTATTGAGCCTATGCTATTATCAGTTGTAAAACTAAACCTCACGAGTATAGAGATAAGTAGTGTCATCTCTTTTGGGAGAAAAGATGAAAAAGTGTCCTAAAAATAACAGTTCAAAAACGTTCCACAGTGGCGCTGGTGTAGGCAAAGGTTATATGGTATGAATGTAGCAATTGTTGATGAAGTGAAGTATGCCGATTTAAAAAATTTAATATAATTGCCGACTAAAGTAGTTATTTAAAAAAAATTCAACAACTTACGTAGTACAAAATAATGATGAATGTTTTCTTTCCTTGTTTATTTCTCAAACCTACTCTAATAATATTTGGCGCTTCTTTTTAAATTCACCCTGATGCTAATGTAGCGCCCCCAATTTAATGTTTTTGTCCCAATTTTTGTCTGTCTGGACTATATCATAGCCCATATGTCAAACCAATTTTGTTGAAAGTTGGCACAGATTTAGGTTGAATCCCGGGGTAACACAGTCTACTTTTTATTCCAAAAAATGAAAGACTCCCACGGAATTCATAAAAACCTAGATCTACGCCACAAAGGCATAGCCATCATCTAGATTTAAATTTTTAAAAGGATTTTAATATTAATTAGAATAAAATTAAGTGCTTACTTACCAGTTATATTACTTGGTAACTTACTCCTTGATCAAGTTGAGAATAATACCACTGCAGCCCATTAACGTCCCACTGCTGGCCACAGGCCTCCACTCTCATAGGAGAGAGGGAATTAGAGCTTAGGCCCACCACGCTGCTCCAATGCGGGTTGGCGGGCTTTAGCGACTATTATCTTGTTAGTGATAATAACCGGGACCGACGCGCTCGCCGAGGTACGGGGGAGAAACCTAACTCCGGGCTAGTACTGGGAATTTCTAATCAGAAAAACCCGATACTTAATTATGGCCCGACCCGGGACTCGAACCCGGGACCTTGTCGACCGCAGTCAAACATGCTAACCACTAAACCAACTAGGCAGAGAATGATACGATGCGATCAATTAGGTATACCTATCGCGAATTGATAAACGATACCTACTCCCAGTTACACACAAGCCTTTACATGACATGGCTGCTACTGTAGCCGAAATCATTAGCATCACTTAGATGGATCGCAAGTCGGGCAATCAAACAACTAATGGGTGTAGTACCGCTGACACATCGAAACACATTAATTTTGACATTATTAATTACCTTCATGTGTCAAACTATAGTAATATTAAATTGGTTAAACTATGAGACTAGTCCGCGGTTTATTGAGGTTTTCGGTTCCCGTGGGAACTTTTCAATTTTCCGGGATAAAAAGTAGCCCATGTGTCAGACTATAATCTATCTCTGTGCCAAATTACATCCAAATCCGTTCCGTTCTGGCGTGATTGAATAACAAACATCCACCCATCCATACATCCATCCATCCATACAAACTTTCGCATCATACTTAATATTATAAATGTGAAAGTCAGTTTGTTTGTTGGGTTGTTTGGTTGGTTGGTTTGTCCTCCTTCAATCACGCCGCAACGGAGCAACCGATCGACGTGATTTTTAGTTATACCCATACCAAAAATCACGTCGATCCGTGATTGAGGACCTGGAGAGTGACATAGGCTACTTTTTATCCCGGAAAATTAAAGAGTTCCCGCGGGAATCAAAAATCTTAAACCACGCGGACGAAGTCGCGGGCATCAGCTAGTTTATAATATTAGTAAAGATTAGAGTTCACGAGGCCCGCGAGGTAATATAACTCATTCAATGTAGCTCACCGCAAAAGTAACAGATATTGAAGTCGAGACGAAAAAGACTAACATATATTGGATCCAATGATGGTATAAACATTCCAATATCACGTTTTCTGGTAAGCGAATTGTGCTCCCGTATACAGCGTGATAATATGTAGACGAGGTATCCTGATAATAGCGCCATTATTTTCCTGTAAAGAACTGCTTATGTGTCTGAATGTAGGTTTACCACATAGCTACGGCCGATAAATAAGACATTTTTTTTTAAACTAAAAATACTAGAAGATGCCCACGATTTCGTCGTATTGATTTTGGTTATTTTATTGATTTTAAAATCCTGTGGGAACGTTAACTTTATTTATTTATTAAGTAAAATGTAGACTATAATATCACTCTCCAGGTATACAGGTTTTTTGATCCAGCGGGAACTCTTTAATTTTTCGGGCTCATTAGTCGCCTTCCCCGGGATGTAACCAACCTCTATATAAAATTATAACAAAATCGGTTTCAGAACAGATGGGCCGTGAAAGCATAGCAGACAGGCAGACACACTTTCGCATTTATAATATTAGTATGGATTTAATATTAATCAAAATCAAAAAATCTAAATTCTTTATTTGCAGAAACTTTTTTACAATGAGATGTTATTTGTTAGTTTCCATTATACATGTTTCACCTTATAATAAGGCATGCAAAATTACGTATTTTGTTTATAAAATTATCTATTATTGGAAATTTAAGAATTCATTCAGTCATCGACAGACGGTCGTGCATAACACACGTTTTCTATTGCAATTTCATAAAGTACTTATTTTTTAAACTACCTGCAATGTCAAAGTGCGATGTTTGTAAAAAAGCCGTTACAAAATCCATGCCCGGTCTGGAGTGTAGCAAGTGTGAGAAGATTGTGCATCTAAACACTAGATGCAGTGGTCTAAATAATAAGCAGATCGCTGCACTGAAGGCGACCTCCTGCTTGGAGTGGACCTGCCTCGAGTGCCAGCGAGAGTCACCTAGACGAAACTCGTCCATAGTTATTCCTGAAGAAGATGAGGAAGAGGCTAATACACCTGTCCAGATTGATGCGAAGAAGTTACTGAGCAACATATCCAAGGAAGTTGAAAAAGCGATCAAGAACGAAATGCGTGATTTAAACGAAGCTTTGCAATTCAATAGTGTCAAACTGGACGAAGTTGTTGAGTGTATCGATGCGTTTAAACAAACGATAAAAACACTTGAACGCAAGAATGTAGAGTTAACTAATAAGAATAATAATTTGGAAACCCGTGTAGGTGCTTTGGAGCAACGCCTTCAAGAAATTGAACAAGAAAAGCTCACAAAATACGTTGAAATCGCAAACGTTCCATACCAAAGTGCAGAAGTGGTCACTAAACTGGTGGAAAATGTGGCTTTGAAGCTCAAACAGCCTATTGAAAGTATCAAGAGTTCACGAAGACTTCAAGGAAAAAGTGACAAACCGGCTAACATCAAGGTGGAATTAAAAGACGAAGAAACACAAGAAAATTGGATAACAGCAGCTAAAACTATCAAGACTACGGTAGCTGACATCTGCCTTTCCGAACAAAACAATAACAACATCGTTTATATCAGAGAGGCGATGACAAAAACTAATAAGACTATACTTTGGGAGGCAAAACAGGAGCTTAAAACCAATCAAAACTACAAGTATGTATGGTTTAAAAAGGGATTTGTAAAGGCACGGAAAGATGAGAGTTCCAAAATCTACACCTTAAGAACAATGGCGGACCTTTACGCCCTCACGAAAAACAAAGTATAAGTTTGCTGTGTCTTTTAAGCTTGCTGTCCTTTAAACAATTTATTTTTTAATAATAGTATGCTGGACGACTCGATAGTCGATACTTTTGAGATTGCAGATTGTCCTAATATAAACGATTTCTTGTCTAAGATACCTAATATGCATGTTAATCTATTATGTGTTCATTTTAATATTAGGTCTATCATAAAAAACTTTTCTACGCTAGAACAGTGCATACTTACTGCAAATAAACAAATCGATGTAATTATTCTCACCGAGGCTAACATTTCTGATAATATTAGCTGTTTGTATCATATTAATGGCTACCAAATGTTCACTGCTCTAAGAAAGTCTAGAAGGGGCGGTGGAATAATCATATATGTAAATATGAAACATAAATGTAACATTAAAACAACTACAACTTTACATTTTGAAAACATTTTATTTACTGTCACCACTCCTTCTAACTACACAGCGAACATTTGTGCAATTTACCGTCCCCCTAGTTCTAGTAAAAACCTTTTTATCGACGAACTGCAAACTACTATCGAAACATTACCAAAAAAGACAGACTTATACTTACTAGGAGACATTAACATTAACCTGAAAGCAGACAATCCTGTAAAACATAAATACACAAACACGTTACACAGCATAGGCCTTCTATGTGGGATTACAACACACACTAGGATAGAACTATGTAATGGCAAGCTAAGTAAATCATGCATTGATCACATATATACTCGATCCCTCACACAAGACCTATACACTGCGGCGATCGGAACGACACTAGCCGACCACCGGGCTGTAATACTCGCTTGCCTCGGGGCACATTCACAGGATGTCCCTATTTATAAAACCTGTATAAATAACCAAAAGCTATTTACATTATTAGAAAAAGTAGATTGGAGATCCACGTGCAAAATGACATGTCCAATAAATATATACAACTCTATATACACAAATTTTACTGAGTGCTATAGCAAATCTGAATACACAATTAAAATCAAATCAAACAACGCAAGAAATAATAACAACTGGATAAATAAGAAAATCATAAGAGCATGTGAGTATAGGGATGATTTATTTTTACAATGGATAAAAAACACTAATAATTTAATAATAAAACAAAAATATAACAAAGCTAGAAATTTTGCAAATATTTTAATAAATAAAACTAAAAATAAAAATACGAGGTCTGATATTATTTCTAATAAACACAATTCTAAAAATCTTTGGGATATTTTAAATAGACTGACGGGAAAAATCAAATCTTCTGTTGATGATGTGCTTCAAAATTCCTTTGGTAATAATGGCAACACCTGCAAATATATTGCGAACAGATTTGCTACTACTTTTAGCGATAGCGTCAAACAAATTGTTCCTAAATGCTCAGAATCTCTGCTGGATAAGTCAACCTACCAATTTCCAACCAATGTGACCATGCGATTTAGGCCAGCAGACCCGAAATCTGTAAATAAGATAATAAAATCATTATGTAATAACAAAGCTCCTGGGGTAGACAGGATAAGAGCAATTGACATAAAGAAGTTGTGTGGCAAAATCAGTATCGTACTCGCAAAGTTAATAAATGAAAGCGTAATAACTGGAAATTATCCTCCCCTACTCAAAACTGGGATCGTCCGACCAATACACAAAAAAGGTAGTAGGACTGAATACGACAACTATAGACCTATAACTATTTTACCTACCATTGACAAAATAGTTGAAAAATACATAAGCGAACAAATCCACAGGTTTTATGCAAATAACGATATATTAACTAAAAACCAATATGGATTTCAACCACATAAGAATACCGCACAACTACTTTCAGCATTCACGGATAGCTTGTACCAACATATAGACAGGAAAGAGCATGTTCTAGTAGTATTCATCGACTACAGCAAGGCTTTTGATACGCTCAGACACGACAAGCTACTACAAAGTCTATATGATTGCGGAGTCAGAGGTAAGTTACTGAATTGGTGTGAAAATTATCTCCTCGATAGATCATACCAGGTAAGAGTTGGTGATGCTGATAGTTTCCCTGTCCGAGTAACGGAAGGCACAGCTCAAGGCTCAGTCCTTGGGCCACTGCATTACCTCACTTACGTAAATAGCCTCTCTAATACCGTAAAACAGTGTGAGATCTATCAGTTCGCAGACGACACCTGTCTAGTAGCCGCTGGATGCAGTGTAGAGGAGGCCCTATTAAAACTCCAAAGAGAGTTTGATATACTGGTAAAGTGGTCACACGACGTGGGACTGGTACTAAACGCTGGTAAAACTAAATTAATGTATATTAGCACTACTCACAACAGAAGCTCGTTTATACCTAAATTAATTGCGCATTCACATCCTTGCCTCCACGTGAATAATAACGGCACTCCAACTCCTTGTAAATGCGATACGATAGAACTTGTAGAAAGGCACACCTACCTTGGCCTGGTCATTGATGATCGATTAAATTGGAAAGAGCACATCAATCGTGTTTGTGACAGATTAAGAGGGATATTAGCAAAATTCTCTGTAATAAAATTTAAAATACCATACAAAACTCTTCTATTACTGTATAAATCTTTAGCGGAATCGATCATACAATATGGTTTGTCAAGCTATGGGAGAACATGTAAAACACATCTTGATCGCATTTTTTCACTCCAATTGCGCATTTTAAAAGAAATAGTCCCAAATAAATTAAAAATAAGCTTTAAAGAAGATTATCGAAAAGTATTCGGTTTGTGTAAAATTATTCCTATTCATGATAAAATTAAATTAACATTACTAATTGAACATTACTTTAACGAAAAGTTTAGGAAAGTGCAGAAGGTATACTCAGCTCGCAGAAACGATAACGTTAAACTACAACTACCTAAATTCAATAACCTATACGGGAAAAGAACGCTAAGCTATGTAATACCTAGTCTAATTAATGAGCTTCCTAAGAGTTTGAGAGACGTCATTACACATAAAAATATAAAATTTAAACTAAAACAATTCTTTATACAACTTACACTTACCAAATACTCATAATGCACAAAATATCTTAGCGATATAATATTACGTATTTAATCATCTAACATTATTTATTATTTATTTATCTTCTAAAAGTTTTCAACAACAGAATCACCCTGTATCATGAATCTTATGGACTAGCGATATGAAATATGTCAACAAGTTTTTATGCTCTTTGTAACACTGTGTATTTTAAAATGTGGGTAGACATTTAATAATACGTTCGCTTATTTGTTAGTATTATGGAGTGTAGAAGATAGTTAGTATTTAGGTATAGTTATGGTTAATTAATATATAGGTAGTTTGCTTATTTGTTAGTAATTATAAATAGTAGGTATAGTAGGTAATAATTTATGATTTATAAGTAATATTATATATAGTCCATAATGTCGAGGGCTCGTTGGTGTACAGAAAAACTCAGTTGAGTTTATGCTACACCAAATAGACTAAGTTTGTAACTTTTTGTTTTTTATATGTGTCGGAAATGATTAGCGACACCGGTGGACACAAACACTAAACTGATTAGTCGGGACGCCAGCGCCATCTCTTGGTGCTCGACGGAGTCTACGATGTAGCGAACAACATTGTCGGAGCTCAGTCTTGTTTTATCGGTCGAGCTGAGTGGTCGTAGAAACTGTCTCGCGTTCCGTAGCCCTAAGCTATAGCTATACTTAGTTAGTTAGTTAAAGTGATTTCTTTGTTTCCTAAAATTGAATTACAGTCGATTTGATTTTCTATCCGCGTTCATATTATTCCTACCGACACCTACCCACCTATGCCCACAAACTATGGCCGATGCAGAGGAAGAAAATAATGTGTCCCCGACATCAGAAGTGGGATCAGTGCCGGTACAGACTCGAAGTGAAAGTGGCGAAGGTGACCTTTGGCGCAAAATGTTCGAGATGCAGAATGCAAACATGCGAGCCCTTATCGAAGCCCTTCAGTCACCTCAGGCGAGTAATCGGGTTGATTTACCAGAGTTTAACCCTGATAAGGCAGACACGGACGCGAGATCGTGGTGCGCGACAGCGGATTTGTGCTTCTCCGAAAAACCACTAAGCGGCGGTCAACTTGTGGTTGCTATCAGCAAGGCACTAAAGGGAGCTGCATCTACGTGGCTATCGCAGGTAGCATATCAAGGAATGACATGGAGCGAGTTCAAGGTACTGTTCACGTCGCGTTTTGTTTCATCTGAAACTCTAGCGGGTACCCTCATAAGTCTAAACGGCGACAAACCCAATGATAAGGAAACGCTAGCTGCGTATGCGAGTCGTTTGATTACCTCCTTATCTAACCGCTGGAAGGATTCGAACAAAGAACAAATAGCAGTCGCTACCGTTCTAGCTCACATATCACAGTTTGATACGAGGTTGCAACGATTGGCTTTTACAACTGAAATAACAACGAGGGACAAATTACAGCAAGAATTACATGCTTTCTCGCACTTGAAACGAAAAGCTGTTACCCTCGGTGAATCATCGCATGTATCGGAAGCAAAGCGAAGCAAGATTTCTACGCTGAAATGTTACACGTGTGGAAAGACGGATCACAAGAGGTCTGAGTGTAGGAGCAAACCTACTGACAGCAAAGGACGTCACTCTGCGTTCTCAACGTCGTCTCAAGCATCCGAAAAGCCTGCAGTGAAGCCCCTGGTGTGCTACAAGTGCGGCAAACCAGGCCACATCGCGAACCGGTGCCTGAGCGGCGGCAGTAGCGGCAGCCAAGCGGGTGGCGGCAGCGGTACGAGTGCGGCGCATGCTGAGCGGCGCGTGGACGTCTGCGTCGTGCAATCGCCTTCAGGGACAATGGAGCATAAAGGTCAGCTGTATTGTTTTTCTTTTGATTCTGGTGCTGAGTGCTCGCTTGTTAAAGAAAATGTAGCTGCTAAATTGAGTGGCAAGCGATTTAATAACGTAGTTTCAATGATTGGCATTGGTCAAACGCGAGTAGTCAGCACAGAACAAATCTTATGTTGTGTAACGATTGACGATCATCCTCTTGAGCTTTTACTGCATGTTTTGCCGGACAGTTGCCTTCAGAGCGATGTTATGTTAGGACGTGAAATTCTAAAGTTAGGCTTTTCCGCGAATATGACTGCTAACCATTTTTTATTAAGCAAAACCGTTAATTCGATTCGTAACAATGATAAGCCACAGCCTGATTTAAACGCGATACAAACTGACGTCGGAGGTCATGATAAATCTGAGCTTTTGAAAACATTAAGTCAGTTTTCCGAGTTTTTCATAACCGGTATGCCTACTACGCGAGTAAATACGGGTGAGCTTAAGATTAGGTTGATTGATCCGAATCGTACCGTACAAAGGCGACCCTATAGGATGTCTGTCGAGGAACGAAGTGTAGTTCGCGATCGAGTAAGGGAATTATTGGACTCTAACATCATACGACCTAGCTGTTCTCCATTTGCTAGCCCTGCTCTTTTGGTAAAGAAGCAAGATGGTTCTGATCGTATGGTAATAGATTACCGTGAGCTCAATAATAACACTGTGCCTGATCGGTATCCATTACCGTTGATATCGGACCAAATAGCTCGTCTAAATGGCGCGAATTATTTCTCCCAACTAGATTGTGCTAGTGGCTTCCACTTAATTCCAGTTAATGAGGATTCCGTGGAACGTACGGCTTTTATCACAAATGAGGGACAATTTGAGTTTTTGACCATGCCGTTTGGTTTGAAAAATGCCATTTCAGTCTTCCAGAGAGCCATTGTGAATGCCCTAGGTGACTTGGCTAACGACTACGTCATAGTGTACGTCGATGACGTACTCATCGTCTCTCCTAATGTAGAGTTAGGACTTCAGAGGCTTAACACTGTGCTTGAGGTTCTGACCAAGGCTGGTTTCTCTTTAAACCTCAGGAAGTGCTCCTTCCTTAAGACGAAGGTAGTGTTCTTGGGTTTTGAGGTAGAGGCTGGTCAAATCAGACCTAACCGCAGAAAATCAGAAGCACTCTCAGCGCTTCCACCTCCCCAGACTGTGACACAGCTAAGACAATTTATCGGACTTAGTTCCTACTTTCGACAATTCATTCAAAACTTCTCCCGAATTATGGCCCCGCTCTATAAACTGACATCTCTTAAAGGTGATATGAATTGGAAACCCGAACATGAAAAGATACGACAGCAAATAATCTCTAATTTGACTAGTGACCCTGTTTTGATGATTTTTGACCCCCAATATCCGGTGGAACTACATACTGACGCTAGCAGTTTAGGCTATGGAGCCATTCTCTTTCAAGTCGTGGCCGGCAAGCGTCATGTCGTAGCGTTTTTCAGCAAACGCACTTCCCCGGCAGAGAGTAGGTACCACTCTTATGAGCTGGAGACCTTAGCCGTCGTGAATTCCATCAAACACTTCAGACAGTTCCTTCATGGTAGGAAATTCACTGTCGTGACAGACTGTAACTCGTTGAAATCCTCTCAAACAAAAGTAGAGCTCTCTCCTAGAGTACATAGATGGTGGGTTTTCCTTCAGTCCTTTGATTTTGACGTGGTGTATAGAGACGGCAAACGTATGTCTCATGTAGACTTCCTTTCAAGGAATCCATTGCCGTCCGACCTGTCGTCGATTCCTTCAGTTCCCCGCGTAGAACAGAAGCGCGTCGAACTCACTGAGCTTTCACCGAACTGGCTTCAAGCCGAACAGCAACGTGACCTAGAGGTTTCTAAAATTGTAACTGATTTAGAAAGTGGACAAATGAATGAGGAAATAGCTGAAACCTATGTGTTGCGTTCCGGGATCCTGCATCGTAAAATTCAACGTAACGGTCGAACTAAATGTTTACCATACCTACCGCGTGCTTTAAGGTGGTCCGTTGTAAACAACATTCATGACTCTCTTGTTCATCTAGGCGTCGATAAGACACGCGAAAAGCTTTTTGAATTTTACTGGTTTCCGGCAATGTCTCAGTATGTCAAGAAATTTGTAGAGGGTTGCGTTACATGTAAGGTAGCGAAATCCCACTCTGGGAAAATCCAAGTTGAACTTCACCCGATACCAAAAGTGACAGTTCCTTGGCACACCGTTCATATAGACGCGACAGGTAAACTAAGTGGCAAAAATGATAACAAGGAGTACATTTTTGTTTTAATAGACGCGTTTACGAAGTATGTGTTACTCTACCATACTACCAATATTGACAGTAAAAGTAGTATCCGCGCGGTTAATCAAAGCGTTGCTCTCTTTGGGGCTCCTACGCGCATCATAGCCGACCAAGGCAGATGCTTCGCAAGTAAAGAGTTTGGTGAGTTTTGTGACAGCAAAAACATTAAATTGCATCTCATAGCGACAGGCTCCTCACGTGCGAATGGACAAGTAGAGCGTGTTATGAGTGTGCTAAAATCAATGTTAACTGCGGTAGAGACTAGCGAAAATAAATCCTGGCAAGACTCTATCGGTGAAGTTCAACTCGCGATTAACTGTACCATGAACCGCGTTACTAAAGCTTCCCCACTCGAACTTCTAATAGGTAAAGTCGCGAGGCCCTTGTCGTTAATGTGTAGTGAAACCGAAACCGAAGTAGACATTGACGAAATCCGTGAAATTGCAGCTAGTAACATTGAAAAATCCGCGGAATATGATAAGGAACGGTTTGATAGTACGAAGGCTGCAATTGCACCGTTTTCGGTTGGTGATTACGTGTTGTTAGCTAACGAAGAGAGAAATCAGACAAAGTTAGATCCGAAGTACAAAGGTCCGTTCAAGGTAGTTGAGATTTTGGACGGTGATCGTTACACGCTAAAGGCTCTAAACTCTAAGCGCACTTACAAGTACGCACACGATAGGTTAAGATCTATGCCTGTGGGTCATGTACCAGTCGAAGTAGAAAGTAGTGAGGATCACAATGAGCAAGTCTAAAAATTTATTGGTCAAGGCGTAGCGCAGGTATTCCATCAGCCGTAGTAAAATCGACCGTACTAGTTGCTATTTCGTAGCCGTAGCCCGGTAGAAATCGGTGTCTCTTGGGGCAACTCAAGTAGTCCGTGGGTGCGCGGTGCGCGTGTAGTTCTAGCGTAGGTCGGGGTCTGCAGAGACCGTAGTGTGAGTCAGGGTGATCACATGGCAGCAATTGTAATTGGCTGGTCGGCTGGTGAAGGCCGTGGTGATGGAGTACATGCGAAAGCTGTTTTGTGTTAACTGATTTCTTGGCAATAAAACGATGGTACGTGGCTCTGGCAAATTATTGTTTCCCTATGTCGAATCTCTGAATGTTAGTTAGTTTTTGATGATCATGGTGATTTCAGTTAAGATTAAATTAAGATTGCTAGATTGAGGTTTAAAGTTTAAATAAACGATATAGTTTGAAAACTTCTTTATTTCGAGATCATAGAGTAGTACTTGAAGTAGAGTCTTAGTTAGTCAGGAACAGCCGAGTTGAAGTGATACTGTGATTGTTTTTATTGTTTCAGAATAACACACTGGGACGTGTGTCAGCAGGATGGCCGTGTCGGAAATGATTAGCGACACCGGTGGACACAAACACTAAACTGATTAGTCGGGACGCCAGCGCCATCTCTTGGTGCTCGACGGAGTCTACGATGTAGCGAACAACATTGTCGGAGCTCAGTCTTGTTTTATCGGTCGAGCTGAGTGGTCGTAGAAACTGTCTCGCGTTCCGTAGCCCTAAGCTATAGCTATACTTAGTTAGTTAGTTAAAGTGATTTCTTTGTTTCCTAAAATTGAATTACAGTCGATTTGATTTTCTATCCGCGTTCATATTATTCCTACCGACACCTACCCACCTATGCCCACAAACTATGGCCGATGCAGAGGAAGAAAATAATGTGTCCCCGACATATGAATAAATAAATAAATAAAAAAAAATAAAAATCTATTGTGTAGAAGCACCTTTCTGTAAGCCACCTTTAAGTCTTGACTAATATGGTAACCCTACATAGTATATACCACAAAATACGGTTAAGGTTTTGAGGATTTGTTATTTACTTGTAGCAAGAATAAAGAGCACATTCTTTATAGCAGTGTAGAAATATGTTCGTACTTAATTGAAACATGGTGTCTACGTGGATATTGGGAGCTGGTAGAAAAATTTCAGGAGATTTTTAGGGTTCCGTAGTCAAAAGTTCACTTATAATTTTGCCACGTCGTTCAGTCCGTCCGTCCGTCCACGGCTTAGCTCAGAGACTATCAGTATTTAGCTACTAGAAAGCTGTAATTTAGCATGTGTATATTTATTAATCACGCCGACAAAGTGTTACCTACATAAAAAAAAAATTAAAAGTTATTTTTGAATAGACCCTTTGAATAGGTCTTGTTTATTCAACATCTTTATTTCAGGCCAACACCTTACGAAGGACCCTAAGGTGTAAGGACCCTAGGTCAAGTAGGTACTTATTATAAATTCCCAGCCTTTCTTCCCCAGGTGCCTCGGCTTATTTCTGAGTTGTACCTAAGTACTCTTTTTTTACATTGCCTACTATGCTCCGCGATTCCTATTATAGAAGTAACTAGCTGATGCCCGCGACTTCGTCCGCACGGTTTAAGTTTTGAAGTGAAAACTTCTTTAGCCGCGTTGAACCCTTTTTGGTAGGGGGTAAACGTGTGGATAATTTAATTTTTTTTCTTTTAAATTCCAGCGGGATCTGCTAAATTTTCCGGGTTAAGAAGTAGCCTATGTCACTCTCCAGGTCCTCAACTATATCCATGCCAAAAATCACGTCGATCGGTTGCTCCGTTGCAGCGTGATTGAAGGACAAACCAACAAACAAACTCACTTTCGCATTTATAATATTAGTAAGTAACTAGCTGATGCCCACGACTTCCTCCGCATGGTTTAAGTTTTTGAAGTGAAAACTTATTTAGCCGCGTTGAGCACTTTTTGGTAGGGGTAAACGTGTGTATTATTCAAACAATATTTTTTTCTTTTAAATTCCAACGGGAACTGCTAAATTTTCCGGGATAAAAAGTAGCTTATGTCACTCTTCAGGTCCTCAACTATAAGCTTGCCAAAAATCATGTCGATCCGTTGCTCCATTGCAGCGTGATTGAAGGATAAACCAACAAACCAATAAACCAACAAACACATTTTCGCATTTATAATATTAGTATGATTAAAGCTTTCACCATGACTATAACTCAAATAAACCATGCTCAAAATATCCCTAGGGCATAGACGATATTAGTTCAGTGATTGCTATTCGTGTAGGCGGTGCGGTTTGGTCTAGATCTCGAAGCCAGACGCACTAATTACTAGCTAAGCTGTGCCATGTACTGGGATACAGGATTTACGTACTTACTTCAGTGACGTACCTACATGCTGTCCTGAACAGGAGATTTGCGTAAGTTTACTGCTACTAGGCCGATTTAGGTACCTATTTGTGCACTTCAATTCTGATATCGAATGGAGAAATAAGCTACGTCTGTTATAGAACATTAAAAAAAATATATATATACGATCCAAATTTAGAACTTTGAATTGAAAAATTTTTTGGAAGTCGGTTAAAAATGCACCTTTTTCGATCACAAGCGAATAATTAAATGAGTGCCATAGGAAAACATATGAAAAAAAAAATGTACGTAAATATATTATGTTCTTACTCTGTAAAGTAAACATAACGGGACTGTTATCCCCTTTAACCGAAAGACGTCCACAGCAAGCGAATAGGGGTATGGGTTTAATTAACTGCCATGCCCCTAACAGGTTAGCCCACTACCATCTTAGACTGCATCATCACTTACCATCAGGTGAGATCGCAGTCAAGGGCTAACTTGTAGTGGATTAAAAAAAAAGCTGGACGTAGGTTACTTGGAGCGGCTTCCACAAGCCGCGTGTAGCCTTGCGCCGCTAGCATTCAACTGGACTCTATCCAGATAGTGGGGGGGGTCTGTCAACGCTGATTAATAGCATAAGTGATAGGTATTAATCAGGAACCCCGCACTGTAAAGATAACTATCATTAGCTCTTAGTTTTTTTTGCTTGATATTTTTCTATGTATTTTTATGTTTTGTGTAGCAAAAGTTTATCTATCTATATATCTATCTATCTTAGTATCATAGTTTTCTATGCATAACCTGAATGGAGACAGACAAAAAACCAACCGCACGTGCTGCTGGAGTTAAACCTGAGCAGAAGGAAAATGAATGTTCGTCTATTTTAATACAACACTGAATCTGGTCGCTAGTCAGAACTGTCTAACTGTTATTCGAATTCTGGTGTCATTGGTACTCAACAGAGTTCAGTACGTCCGAACTCCGAACCACTAATAAAGATATTTCCATTAGAGGTTTGGAATGAATAGGCGCTCTGTAAATTTTGCCCGATTACCACGTTATACGGCACTTGCTGAATACGGGCGAATTTGTGAATGTGGCGATTCATATTCTCAAGTAAATTAGATGAATGAATTTGCAAGTTTGATTTCCGAGAGTTATTACGTTTGTGGCTGTAATAATTTTAATACTGACCATAGCTAATTGTCGATGTAGAATTTACCGCTTCCGATAAGTAAAATAAAATGAACGCTTAGTTCATTTTATTTAACTTATCATACCGAGTTTTAGGAGCTCGTCAATAATAGGTACTATTTTCATCACAAACCAAAGCTTAACCACTAATGAGCACAGGCCTCTTCTTAGAACTTAAGCTTAGAATATTTATGTGTGAATGATTGAGCGTGGATAGGTACTCGAATTGATAGGACTACTGGTTCGGTTGGTAATAATTTAAATAATTAAATATATGCGTGGCCACTGGACACTAATGATGCGTTGGATCGCGAGTTCCGTTCTGCCCCCGGCGCCTGCGCAGCCCGCTGAAGCCCCGCAGCCGGCGCAGTCCGCGCAGCCCTCGCTCATGCCCCTGCGTTGTTCCAACGGGGGTGAGGGCTCGTTGTGCCAACAGAGAATGGGAAAAGGTCAGGCTATAATATTATTGTAACGGTTGGTAGGTAACATAACAGAACGACCTCCGTGGCGCAGTGTGTAGCGCTGTTGCCTTAACGTGCGGAGGTTCCGGGTCCGAACCCCGGCAGGGTCAATTTGGGAATTTATAATTTCTGAATTGCCCCTGGTCTGGTCTGGTGGGAGGCTTCGGCCGTGGCTAGTTACCACCCTACCGGCAAAGACATGCCGCCAAGCGATTTAGCGTTCCGGTACGATGCCGTGTAGAAACCGAAGGGGTATGGGTTTAATATAACTGCCATGCCCCTAACAGGTTAGCCCGCTACCATCTTAGACTGTATCATCACTTACCATCAGGTGAGATCGCAGTCAAGGGCTAGCTTGTAGTGGATTAAAAAAAAATACTCTCATGCAAGGTGTACTCACGATATTTCCCTTACCTGTTCTAGAAGTGACTCCAAAATGGAAGTATATAATACCTTTTAGTAATCCTAAACCAGCTAGGCTATCAACCGATTGTAAGATAAGAACAGGCACTGAAATCAAATATTCGAAGTTTGCAAAATTGGCACTAAAGATCGATTCAGAGATTGAGCCAAATAAGGCATGACACACACTTTCGCAAATTTTATAAATGTCCGTACAGTCGCGGTCAGAAAATGTTTACCATCTAAAGGTTCATAATTGCATGGACCACTCTGTGCCAGAAGGTAGAAGATCTTAATTTTATGTCTTTTTCAGTAGGTGGCAAATATAGGATAGATGTAGAAAACCACTTTCAATATTTTTTGTAAATGTAACTTATTAACATAATATGCGATGATGCTAATATTTTGTCAAACTTGAAATTTTATATTTAAAAAAGTAATTACTCTTTTTTTTAATTCGATTTTGATAACTTTGAAATTTTGTGATAACTTTGAAACGTAATGAATACCTTACTTAAGTGTTTCAGACCTTAATGCACGCAGTGTTTTAAAGAATCTAATTTGAAAACTGGTAAACATTTTCAGACCGTGCCTGTACAAGCACTGAAATTGACTGAAATTGATGTATTTTCTGCATAATTTAACCTGTTATATGGCATTATGCAAAAACCACTGAAAATGAGGCGACATAACAATTTTCACATATTGCGGGCGACAAAATTAGAGTTGCTATTTGAAAATTACACAATCATTTTGTGGCATTAGGTACTTATCACATCACAAAATAAATGATTTAGTGGGCCTAAAACTAACAATTTATTATTATCGACTTACATAATATTAAGATGAAGTCCGCCTTATTTGATAAATCTTTGAATGCACTTAAATTTTTACTAAAGTTTTTGGTTTAGGTACAATTTTGAAATTATTACAATTGGCCTTTAAATTTATAAGGAACTAGATGATGCCTGCGACTTGGACGTGGATTAAGGTTTTGATTCCCGCAGGAACTCATGAATTTTCCGGGATAAAAAGTAGAGCTATGTCCTTCCCCGGGATACAATCTATCCTTGTACCAAATTTCATCAAAATCGGTTTTATAGATGGGCCGTGAAAGCGTAGCAGACAGACAGACAAAGATAGACAGACAGACAGACAGACAGATATACGGACAGATTGGATCAGTCTTCAGATTTACTAGTAAAATAGGTAAAGGGATTTAGTGTCAAAAATTTTAAACGATCGTGACGTTTGTGACGATCAAAATTCAAAAAGCTATCGTCAATCTACCTAGTTATCCGGATCAAAATTCCAGAAGTTACAATTCCTATTTAGTTCCGGCACATTCAAAGGATAATGGCTGCATCGAGTCATCCAATGCCAAAATTCGAAACATCGTGCCGTAATCGAGAGTACCAAATTTAAATTGTCCGCTGCATTTGCATAGGAACAGCTGTGACAGCATTTCCATACCAAATCTGCTATCGACCCTGCACCGCTTGGCAGCCAATAAAATAACTTTACCTTAGACTGGTTTTGGGTCAGTTGCATATCAGACTTTTATAATTATGTTATGGTCATCGTTTAACTTTCATAATTCCAACAAAATGCAAATTAGCGAAGGCTCTCGAGTGACTGTAATCATAAGAGGAAAAGAGATCAACCAACCTATTTTTACTATCGTAATAGCAACTGGATTATGTTATAGATGATAAGATGACTTTGTACGAATTGATACGAAAAATTTGAAGTTTTTATTGTAATCATTTAAATCACATATCTTTCAAATATTTAACAATTTAGATTTACACGAAGATAATTATTAAATACTAGCTGATGCCCGCGACTTCGTCCGCGTGGATTGAGGTTTTTTGGTTTCCGCGAGAACTCTTTAATTTTCCGAGATAAAAAGTAGTTTGTGTTGTGTGTGTGTGTCTCATTTTATCCAGAGACCAGATCCGTCCAGTAGTTTTGGCGTGATTGAGTAACAAACATCCATTCAAACTTCCGCATTTATAATATTAGTATAGAAGATATTGTAAAAATAAATATTGTAGTTACCTCGGCCAACATATAAGTTTGGCTATTCAGCGGGGTAACGCAGCCAGCGTTCTGGGCACATTGCCTCATTGCAGCGGCATAGATTATATTTTTAATTTTTAGTTTTTAGTTTTTAATTTAGATTTTAAAGATTTTTTAAGAAATTGTATGTATTATTATATGTTTTATTTGTTAAGTTGTAACAGACAATAAATTATAAAGTTACTTACTACCTATTATAATATAATAAACTTTGTAAAAATAAACTAATTATATGTATATATGAACACTGCGGAATATTTAACTATGTGCTAAATAGGATAGGATAAAAAGAACTAAAATCCGGCTTAAGAATATGAAAGAAAGTAAAAAATACACCAGTTCCCATCGATGGCACTTCTACATGAAACTTGCGCTCGCTGCGGTAGAATGTAAATCATAAACTTTGACACTGAAAGATAGCACATCTGGCTTCCTACCTCTGCTTAAGGCCTTTCGAAACAAGGCACATTGTTCTTTAAACCAATGTTAGACAGTCATTTTGTGTTTCTAGTATAGTGTTTCCATTGTGATAAGTGGTAACATAATACGGATTATCAATCTTTGTGCAATTGTTCTTTGCCGATTAAAGACATCGTTGGGGATCGTTTGAGAAGTTTCCAGTTGCATATCTATGAGAGCTGAGTAATCTATACCCATACTAATCCATACTTCCATACTAATATTATAAATGCAAAAATGTGCCTGTCTGTCTGTCCCGGTCTATCTTTTCAACCGATTTTGACGAAATTTGATGCAGAGATGGCTTGCATCTCGGGGAAGAATAGGCTATACTTTTTTCCTAGAAAATCAAAGAGTTCCCATAGCAACCAAAAATCCTTTGTTTACGCGGAAAAAGTCGCGGGCATAATCTAGGAACAAAAACCTAATTGATGAAAGACCAATCTATCATTATCCGCCTAGTGTGTCTCATGTAGAAAAAGAACCTGCTTGCGAACTTAAATTATTATTCATGTTTGACTAATATTTGAGTAGCGGGGATAGAATTCACAAAGTTAAGTTTTATATTCGAATGAGGTCTGGAACGAAGCGGTAGGTAGGTATATTTGTTTGCCCTCGGGGTTGAGCGTTTGTTAGTGTGAGCACTTTTTTGTTAAAAAAATCCTGGAATACTATTGGATCGATTATAATGCGGTTTTTTGGATTAGATATCGTGTATAGCTTCTGAGAATGTTTTTAGATATGTTTTACGGCCATAGTTCACCACGCTGCGCTGCAATCGTGGTTTAATTTTATGCTCATTATTTCCACTTTTTGCCGGATCATGATCTCCTCTCGAAATTAAAACGGTTTTGCCACAGTCCACCACGCTAGCCATCAATGGGACGCAGGTGGTGATTAAGCATTTTTGTGAAAAACTATTGAGCGGAAAAGATGTGGTTTTTGTTTTAGGTATGTATGTAAATGTTTTCTCTCCATCTAGTATAGTTAGAGAGAGACAGAGTATCTGTTTGTTTAACTATCCGTACTGTTCTTTGGTTGTTATATCTACTTGAGTTCCCACAGGAGTTTGGGGATAAGTGAGATAACATCAATTGAAAGACGCTACCAAGAACTACGTAAAAAGATAAAGTATTAATGACATGACAGTGTTTAAAATACTAAGTCCAAAAGCTTGAGATTTTGTATGTTGGTTTTCTCTGTAAAATCCCACAGCTGAAAGGGTTTCCTGAAATTAGGCAGTTCAGTTTTTTTGTTATAAGAAACCAGATGCAATTTGCTTCTTCTCATAAAAGTCTAACTAGTCTTTATCCATACTAATAATATAAATGCGAAAGTGTGTATGTCTGTCTGTCTGTCTGCTACGCTTTCACGGCCCATCTGCTCAACCGATTTTGATGAAATTTGGTACAGGGGTAGATTGTATCCCAGGGAAGGACGTAGAATTTTTTATCCCGGAAAATTAAAGTGTTATTTTTTTTTTCCACTATAAGTTAGCCCTTGACTGCGATCTCACCTGATGGTAAGTGATGATGCAGTCTAAGATGGTAGCGGGCTAACCTGTTAGGGCATGGTAGTTGTATTAAACCCATACCCCTTCGGTTTCTACACGGCATCGTACCGGAACGCTAAATCGCTTGGCGGCACGTCTTTGCCGGGGGGGTGGTAACTAGCCACGGCCGAAGCCTCCCACCAGGCCAAACCAGGGAAAATTCGGAAATTATAAATTCCCAAATTGACCCTGCCGGGGATCGAACCCGGGTCCTCCGCACATTAAGGCAACAGCGCTACACACTGCGCCACGGAGGTCGTCAAAAAATCCGGACGAAGTCGCGGGAATCATCTAGTACTTAATATTTCTGGATTTTTTTACATTTATGCAGCAATAGTTATTTAAAATAAGAGTTTGATAAGTTCTGTTTAAATCTTACTGTATTTCGAGGAAGCTTTAATACGATCTGCATACCTACCTATTATCATAATAATAATATCTAGTCTAAGCGTTGAGTGTTAGGCATGCTCTTAGCATAATATCTAAGTCCAAGATATCATGTTCTGCATCTATGTCAGTTGCAGATTTAGTTACCAACAGAATAATAATTATAATGCAATGCGATAGTCTCTAGATACTATGCTCTAGTGTCCGTGTGGAGAGCTGTCAAGAGGTCTTCCCCTGCTGTATAAACAAAAAAAAGTTATATTAAACCCAAGTCGGTTTCTACACGGCATCGTTAAGTAAAATTGTTGTCATGGAATCTCGAGTTTTCATTATAATATCCACAAAATACGAACGATACCGGAACGCTAAATCGCTTGGCCGTCTTTGCCGTTAGGGTGGTAACTAGCCACGGCCGAAGCCTCCCACCAGTCAAATGTTCCTGTTATGGTATGTTCCATGTGCATGTGCTGTTTTCATTCTATAGAATGATTATACACGTCTACGCCGCAGTTTGTAACATAGGAACTTTGTGGTTAAAGCTTCATCCACTAATTGCCGCAGAGCAACATACAAGATACGAAAACTTAGTTATCAAATTGGATTTTGAACCACTCACACTATCGGTAAATTAGTTTGCTAATAGAATAATTAATAGAAAACAAGCAAACATCTCGCAGAAGGGAGGTAGGTGTAACTAGGTACATAGAACATTTTAATGGCTCACATCTTCTCGTCGATAGAGCACGCGGGAAACGTAGCTCAATGTTTTGTCTTGTTTATTCAAGACTAAGACAAGAATGATTACATTTTGCTCATAGAAATATATTTCTCATTGGTCGTCAAACACTGCTGCTTAATTTGTTCACGATAATTTTTTTTTATCTATCTATCTGATGGTAAGTGATGATGCAGTCTAAGATAGTAGCGGGCTAACCTGTTAGGAGCATGGCAGTTATATTAAACCCATACCCCTATTCGGTTTCTACGTGGCATCGTACCGGAACGCTAAATCGCTTGGCGGCAAGTTTCTGCCGGTAGGATGGTAACTAGCCACGGCCGAAGCCTCCCGCCAGGCCAGACCAGGGAAAACTCAGAAATTCCCAAATTGACCCTGCCGGGGATCAAACCCGGGACCTCCTAACGTTAAGATAACAGCGCTCAACACTGCGCCACGGAGATCGTCAAAAAATTTATCAATTATTATTTAATAATTGTCACTCGGATCCAGAATATCCCGGTGACATGCGTTATGCGTTTGATGTGCGCTTTCTAGTTCATCTTACCATTCCTAGTACCTGAAATAAATTTATTTTAAAATAAAATTACAAAAGAAAGTAATCAGAAAGGTGTCCTAATATATATTTTTTATGTTTACTGAAACAGAATTTAGGATTTTTGTAGATTTTATACGGTTACATTTCCGAAAATGCGGTGAAATTTGCGTTTGTTAATTCATGATGAATTTAACTCATTAACGGTTCACTACTGCGCTCGAAAAGACTCCTAATAAGAAGGATTTGGTCATGGTCCATCACGCTAGCTAAGTGCGGATTGGCAGGATTTCAAAACGCACATTAAGTTACTCAGAAGTTAGAAGAACATGCCCGTGTTAATTATTTGATAAAGCGAAAATATTTTTTCTTTTATTGTATTGTATCTCGGTACGCTAGCAGTGAATAGGTCACTTAGTACTTCTCATTTTTGCTTCTGTATGGGGGTCTTTAATTCTAATTCTAAATTCACCTCACTATTGAATAAAACCATTCAGCAAGAGTGAACAGCGTGCGGCAGAATTAATTAGTAGACTAAAAACTTGGCTCATTTGGCGTAACACCATCCATGAACAAGATAAAGGGCCCTAGAACAACTCCTCTTCTACTTGTACTTTGTTGGATTGAATGTATGTATTAATACATCAAAATACATAAACGAGCGAGATTTTTATGTTATTGTAATATGTGGTACTGCCATCGATATTGCATTTCCTTTTTTGTGACAGCTGAGAAAGCGGCCTGTATAGAGTCATTATGTCATTGAGACAGAACAAGTAAAATGGGCAGATTAACCTGAATTGGGTATAGTCCCACAAACTGTAGATGCATCACTAGTAGATATGAAAAATAAAATTATAAAACTTACCAGGCATAAAAAAATTGCCGAAGTGCCGAAGAAGTGAAAACGATCTTTTTTTTCTAATTTACAGAAAAAAAATTCAAATATAAACCTTAAAATTAAGGCATTAAAGTTTAGTAACGAATTTAATATATTATTTATATTTTTGACCTTTTGTCTTCGTAACAACGCGAGGTGCCCACGGTTACACAGCACTTATTAATATAAACCTTAAAACTAAGAAATTAAAGTTTAATTACGAATGTACTATATTATTGTACTTAAGACCTTTTGTCCTATGAAGAATTGTGTTGATCACGCGTATTCACATTTTACCCCCTACCAAAAAGTGCTCAACGCGCCTAAAGAAGTTTTCACTTCAAAAATTAGTTTTTTTTTTTAAAAAAATTTATAATTAATTATGGCCACCGGGTCAGGTAAGTTTGACCTTTTTTTTTTTTAAATTCACTAGCTAGCCCTTGAACACGATCTCACCTGATGGTAAGTGATGATGCAGTCTAATATGGTAGCGGGCTAGCCTTCGCTTGGCGGCACGTCTTTGCTGCTAGGGTGGTAACTAGCCACGGTCGAAGCCACCAGACCAGACCCTGCCGGGGATCGAACCCAGTTGGTATCACGTTTGTTGTAAATAGAAAACTCACAATAAGAAGATCTCGAGCTCTAATCTCACTGGTAAAAAAATCATAGTGTGCTAAGAACAAAGTAAAAGAGTCGTGGCCACAAGTTTGGATGTAAAAGTTTACAAAGAGTGGTTTTGTCTGAACTCTGGACTTACGTTGCTATAAAGTCCCAGCCGAAGTTGCTAGAACTAGGTACATAAAAGTTTATAAAGAAACGACTGAGCTCGGACGAAACGACTGAGACGTGTTATTTAGATAAAAGATTAAAGCGAATAAAGTTAAAGTGTTAAAATAAACCATTAGCTAGTAAAAAATAAAATATTGTAGTCAACATGTACTCAATAAGCCAATGCCGGGCATTGGCTTATTGAATACATGTATAATAAATAAAAAGAAACGACTGAGCTCGGACGAAACGACTGAGACGTGTTATTTAGATAAAAGATTAAAGTTAAAGTGTTAAAATAATCCATTAGCTAGTAAAAAATAATATATTGTAGTCAACATGTACTCAATTTTATTTTTTACTAGCTAATGCCCGCGATTTCGTACGCGTAGCATAAGTTTTAATTCCCACGGGAACTCCTTCATTTTTCGGTAAAGTAATCAATGTCAGTCTCCAAAAATTCTCACATTGTACGTTAAATTAATAGAATGATGATTGTAATTTATGTGATGTTTATCAATATGCTTTATACTACTTCTCATTATTTATATTAAAAAATATTATGTAACTCTTAACATAGCCTTTTTTACATAGCCCACACAAATGTGCACGCCTGTGGATGTAGGTTTTTATCTATAAATATCGTGGAAATCTGATTATTTTTTTTTTATTTTTTTTTTTATTTTATCCACTACAAGCTAGCCCTTGACTGCGATCTCACCTGATGGTAAGTGATGATGCAGTCTAAGATGGTAGCGGGCTAACCTGTTAGGGGCATGGCAGTTATATTAAACCCATACCCCTTCGGTTTCTACACGGCATCGTACCGGAACGCTAAATCGCTTGGCGGCACGTCTTTGCCGGTAGGGTGGTAACTAGCCACGGCCGAAGCCTCCCACCAGACCAGACCAGGGAAAATTCAGAAATTATAAATTCCCAAATTGACCCTGCCGGGGATCAAACCCAGGACCTCCGCACGTTAAGGCAACAGCACTGATTCTTCACGAAAAAAGCCGGTTCAATGGATGCCAGTGTCAGCCCTATCCCTGTTTCAAATTTCGTCCAAATCGGTTAACCTTGCCGTGAAAAGGCAATGGATAGACAGATACACTCACTTTCCCATTTAAAGTGGATTCGTAGCTTTGAGTTGCTATTTGAACAGAGAATAGCATTGGCTTCCAGGCAATGTAGTTACGATACCAAGAATCGGAATGGAAACTCTGTGACATCTGTGACCATGCAAATGCAATGGACGCTTTAAATTTGATCCTCTGGATGATGCCCTGGACGTTTCGGACACAAATGCCAGAATCCAATAACACGCGCTGCTTTTTATTAAAAACTAGATGATGCCGCCGACTTCGACTACGTGAAATAAGTTTTTTTTTATGAACTCCGTAATTTTCCGTAATAAAAAGTACAAAGTACCCTTTGTACCCTGGGGTGCAACCTACTCGTATCACTATATTATTACCAAATTTCATCAAAATCAGTAGAAAATATAGGCCGTTAAAGCGGTTGCAGACAGACAGACATACGGACTTAAGAAAAATTTTATAGATACATGATCTTTTATGTTGTATAGTACTTATTTCTAAGATATTTACATAATTTTGTTTACCTGAGACTGGGAAAAAATTCTGAGAAAAAAAATTATGGCATAGCATTTTATAAATTGTAAAGATTTTAAAATGTATTATTATGAAACAGCGTTTCTCAAACTTATTTCTAAGTTTCAAAATCCCCGAGCTCTTGACGACATATCATTGCCACATGATTTTCTGAAATTAAATACATAATTATATTTGAGTGAGTTAATATTTTAGAGAATGTGCAACAATGATAGTATTCATCAGTCATCTATCTATCTCTGGCCACTACTGAATTCGGATCTCAGATGAGAAAGGTCATTGCCATAGTATATCACACTGACCAAGTGCAGATTGGCACGCTTATCTTATTAACTTGAGTCTCAAGCATTAATGTTTCCTCGCGATTTTTACTTTTTAGTCTAGGCAATAAAACTAGTTGACCCCAACAATAATTCCTCAGGCGACGAAACTTTACAGTATGATTATCCAATATATCAGAAAGGAAGAAAGGTTTTTTATCCTATATCCAATTGTGAAAGCAGGAAGGTCCAATATCGCCTAAACGCAGTTTAGGTTTGGTAAAAAAATCGGTTTAAATATCGATGTTCTGCATGATTATTTAGTTTGATATTTCGGTTTTGAGTGTAAATATACTTTAAAAAGAAATCGAGAAAATATTCAGTCATAAAAATTAAGTTTTAGGTATAAATACCTAACTTACGCATGGATATTTTTTTGGATATTTTTTTATAAGTTTTGGTTCACGCCATACTACAACCCTGCCAAGTTTCAACGACTGAGGATTTAATGCGGGGGTCTCCATACAACGAACCGCCCCGTTGCCTAGACTATTTACCATTGAAGCCGTGCTGCACAAAACTTCTTAAAAGCTTATTTAAATTTTGTAATGCTGTAATTTTTTGAGTTCATTTAAATGGTAGGGGAACCCATGACGCTAAATGTGGATTTACTCGAGCGGCGTGGATACCTAAGTAAGTGGTATATTAAGTTTGACATGAAACGGGTAGGTAGATCTATATAAAAAATCTACTGAAACATATTTAATGGCGTCGAGTAAGTGGAGCTTAATTGCTTAAAAACCTTAAAACGTATATACATTACTGTGAAAGTTTTGAGGTGTGTACCTGGGATTTTTTAACCATTGACCACACCCATAAAATACATGAGGCTGAAGCATACAACACTACGAATCACGATCTTATTAAAACCAACATTAGAAAAAATTCAATAGAAATCTGTACAGTCTTTAACTAACTGAATATTAATTTAATTTAGGCATTCGTCGTTGTTAAGACGTTTCTCTGTTTATTAGAATATTTAGTTTAATTGACTGTGTAGATTGGGAACCACTGCGTAGATTTTTCAGGCAAGAATTAGTGTTAACAACTTATTTCTTTTTTTGAAAATAATACAATGGAACTTAATGCTAGCTAGCCTAACCTAATTACTATATAAATCATGCCCGCGTGGAATTTGTTAATTTGGAATTATCTCTACTCTAGTTATGAATACATTTTCGGTCCTTCACAACTTGAAATGACAATAAACTGTGTTGTGAAGTTAAATGACCCGAAAAGCGATAGGATGTCATGTTGGGGTCACCGAAATTGAGGAATGTTAATGTCGCCATGATACTAACAATATCCTACTTTAAATTAGGCCAGTAAATTAAACGGACCGTTTCTGTGTTTGATTCCTGATTAGGTTAGGGTAACGCGAGAAGATATTTTTGTAAGTAAGAATAAGTCTGATAACGGACCTAGACTATTACACGTCTAAACGTACAAATCGGAACGCTAGTTTTTATATATACTTACAGCAAATAATTGATTCTGCTACAACTAAAAGGATAAATTGACTGACAAAGCTGCTAGGACCGTGTATTGAGCCAAAACATTTATCACTTATACATGATAATAGTCGTTAAAGACCGCCAACCCGCATTGGAGCAGCGTGGTGGGTCTAAGCTCTAATTCATTCTCTCCTATGAGAGTGGAGGCCTTTGCCCAGCAGTAGGACGTTAAACGGCTGTAGTGGTGGTGGTGGTAGGACCAAAACAATTCTGAGATTTATTATGTAGGTTTTTTCATTCACCCCAATAAACCCCACTGAGCAAGGATTTTCAGAAATTCCTCCCAAGTGAAGCCGAAACACTCAACTCATAATCTAATTTTCATCATAATAATGGCAGTCAAATTCACGAACCGCAAGTATAATCCAAACGAGATAAAGCTAACGAGTAACACCATTAAAAAGGTCACCCTTTCACTCTTAATATGACATTTTTATGGCGAAATGAACATTTATTCATATTAAAACTCACTGACCGAAGAGAATTACCACGATTTTTCGGCGATCTGGTACAAAAAGAAATGGTATGTAATTACTTTTCACAACACTAGGTCAAAAGGCGCGCCTTTGTTGCTTAAAACCAAATAGTAAATTTTTGCCTTGCACTCAGTGAAAAATGTGTTTAGAATTTACGGTATTTCTAATTTAATTGGCTCACGAATCGTTCAGAGCCCAAGTGGAAAGCAATTCAAATAAAGTTGCTAGGATAGAAAAATAATCCATGTTTCATTACTAGCAAAGGAAACCTCCTTGGATTATTTTGCTTTACGGTGTCATCATTGAAATTATGATGTCATCATTGAAGAATGATCTTATGAAAACTATCGAAATAATTGGAGATTTGTTTGTAAGACAAATAAAAGATAGATTATTCAAAATAGTCAAATCCAATCAATTTATGATGCCTTACACATGCCTACGACTTTATCCCCGTGATTGAAAGAATCCTGTGGGAACTCTTTAATTTGGCGGGACAAAAAATAGTCTATTGCACTATCAAAGTTTTTAAGATTAACAATACCCATGCAAGAAATCATGTCAATCCGTTGCGGCGTTGAAGGCCAAACTAATATACCAAAAATACCCTATATCATATTGGTACGATTCAAAAACTCTTTTAAGATCCACGCTCAATCAATCTCTAATTAACTACATACTTGGTATCATTGAATTAATACATGGAAATCGTAACTTGTTATACGTTAAATCCATTGGTTAAATCATACTTTATACTAATATTATAAATGCAAAAGTCAGTTTGTTTGTTGGTTTGTCCTTCGATCACGCTGCAACGGAGCAACGGATCGCCGTGATTTTGGCATGGGTATAGTTGAGGACCTGTAGAGTGAACTAGGCTACTTTTTATCCCGCAAATTTGAGGAGTTCCCGCGGGAATAACAAAAAACTTAAACCACGCGGACGAAGTCGCGGGCATCAGCTAGTTAATGATAATTAGGATACAAATAATCTGAATAGCTCGCTGTGAATTAGGGTAACATATTATTGGGAAATTCTAAACACAGGACATTTTGTTGACACCTGCGACAATGTATAATAATTTATTAAATAATATTACATATTTGTTCCGTTTGCCGTGGAGACCCTGAGGCCACGGTCTAGTGAGAAAAAATTTTTAGGAGATATTTCACCGCGGTTAATTGCCTCATCTGGTGACAGAAGGGCTGGCTCATTTTTTGCGCAAAGAATCAGCCTGGCTGTCCAGCGCGGAAATGCAGCCAGCATTCTTGCCACCACGCGGGCATGATTTATATAGTAATTAGTAATTAGGTTAGGCTTGCTAGCATTAAGTTCTATTGTATTATTTTCAATTAAAAAAAAAATGTTGAATGAACTTTGGTTTGTGTTACTAAACGCTTTATCTTTCTGTGGCTTAAACCACATGGAATTTTCATTCTGAGAGAGACTCGTGCGTGCTCGTCTCAGCAGTATAGGTTCACTCATGCCTTTCAATATGGTTTTCCACTGGGTTTTAAGATAATCCTTTTATCACAATCATTGCAACCTAAAAACTGCAGTATTATGGTACCCTCAATTATCTTTCTCCATTTTCCAACAGCCGTCTTCCTTTTGCAATCATGTAAGGGAAATTTCATATCAGACATCAGGCCTCAGTTGGCCTTAAATTCACCTTTATGAATATAACATTGTAATGCTCTAATGAAATTACTTGCAAATGGTACAGGAACCGCAAAATTGAGATGGAATTTCTGAGAGTATGATGTATAAAATAATAAAATACTGCTCGAACATGGTTCAATGTAGGTCTTCCAGAAACAGAGATAAATATTAGTTTTACTGCGATCGAATATTTTACGTTGAAGTCGATAATAATAGAAGTCATTGGAAAGGATCGGCTATCTCGAAATAGAGTTTGATAATACAGTAGTTTTATTTTATTTCTGTTTCCGTATAAACGTAGGAAAATTTAGGTGCAAAGGGTAACTTTTCTCGTAGTTTTAGTAACATTTTAGTACTGAAACTGGCAATTGCTCAAGTCAAAACTCAACGTACTAGCGTATATATTCGTGATTGCTACTTGCATATTCACACACAATTCGAAACTCTATCGGTTCCAATTACAGTTAAAAAATTAGTTCAACGTTCTGAATGTTGACCAAAGAATTATTAATTTGAAAATTTGGAACGTACTTAATGGGGTTTTTACTGACAGCTTTAAACTGATTCAAAAACGCATATTTTTGACCAAATATATCCGCATATCTAATCACCAATTTAGCCTCACTGAAAAAGTGCGAAGATCTGATAGGTAATCTTCAAAGATAAATGACGAAGCTCTTCAGCGTATCAAATTAGCGGCTTAGCAAACAAGGTAATGCGAAAGTGTGTCCGTTTGGTGGTTTGTCCTTCACTCATGCCGCAATAGAGCATCGGAATGATGTTATTTTTTGCATAAGTATATTTGAAGACCTAGAGAGGGACATAGGTTACTTTTATCCCGGAAAATTGAGGAGTTTCCGTGGGAATTAAAAAACGTATTGCACGCGGACGAAGTCGCGGGCTTC
The DNA here is from genome assembly GCA_923060345.2 of Erebia aethiops. Classification (NCBI taxonomy): domain Eukaryota; kingdom Metazoa; phylum Arthropoda; class Insecta; order Lepidoptera; family Nymphalidae; genus Erebia; species Erebia aethiops. Next base: position 13,274,016 of record OV281088.1, on the reverse strand, counting down.
AGCTAGGACTTGATATTACAAATGCGAAAGTGTGTATGTTTGTTGGTTTGTCGTTCAATCACGCCGCAACAGAACAATGGCTTGGCATGATTTTTTGCATGTTTATAGCTGAGAACCTGGAGAGTGACATGGGCTAATCTATCCCAGAAAATCAAGGAGTTCCCCTAGGAATTAAAAAAAAATCGCGAGCATCAGTTAGTAATAATTACTATCATGATATAAAATGTTATGAATAATGAAATATAGAATTGAATATTGTTGAGGATTAATTTTTAAAACGATCATTATAGTACCACTACTACCTGAGTTACCTAAATCAGATAATATTCTGTTACTGAATCACAAATCGCATGTTCCTAATAACTTTGTCGGCACCAAAGACTAATAGCACCCAAATTGCAAGAGCGCCTTAAAATTACGAGCATTATCATTTGCTGAAATCGTAGCTCAAAATGGCCGACGTGTTGATATTGGTTGACGGCGACCGCAAAGCGAATTGCATCCACCCAAGTTGTCACTAGCAGAAATAGTAATTTAAATTACTTTAATATTTTTAGTTTTTCTGTCGACCTTCTTTTGATTACTTTAACTCTTTATGTTTTTAGTTCGCTTTGAACTTTAATTCTTAGAATATTAATCCATGCTTTATCGTAATAGTATGTCTGTTTGTCAGCTACCTATTAACGACCCACTTAACGGATTTAGACAAAATTACTACCGAGAAGATTTGTGTAGAAAGGTAAAAGAGTTCTCACACAGTTTTAAAAACAATGCAGTTTATAGAATATTTACTTCTGATGCAAACGAAGTCACGGGTGTCTTCTTGTTAAAAAATTAAGGATGTTGTAGTCATGTAGTTTTTTTTTTTTTTTTAATGTATAGGCTAGCGCTTGGCTGCAATCAGACTTGCATGCAAGAGGTGATGCAGCCTAAGGTGGAGCGCGCTTGCCTCGGGATGCCTATTCACTCTTGAATGATGAGAATGATATAATCCTTTATAGATCTATGTACATAATAAAGTAGGTATCAGACCGGGCGGTAGCGTAGTGTATCTAACCATAGTAGTGTTGAAAGTCGTAACCTCCCTGTATACCACAATTAGTTTGGGGTCTAGCCTCACTACAGAGGTGTGGCGAGGCGCGGCGCGGCATGTAGCAAAATTATTTGTACAATTACCAATGTCGCAGTGCATCTCCGTGCCGCGTCACTCATGTGGGCCCAGCTCTATTAACAAACTCATACAAAGAATTTTTGCCGCTACGTGTCGTGCCGTGCCGTGCATCTAAAGTGGGGCTAGACCTTTATAAATTGAAAAAGAAAATGAAAAACCAGTGATCCATGCCTGAAAATGAATCGAGTAACTACAATTCGTCTTCATGCACTATACATGTTATTTTTAAGCATTTTTCATCAGAGGTTCACTCTACACTTTGGTTGCGGTTTTTCTCGGTAGGATAAGCAAGAAAATTAACTAAAGCATGCATAGTGAAAGATTCTGCTTAACTGGAAAATGCAAGCATAGTTTGCTAAGAGTTTTCAAAGTTTTGCATAGCTTAGAGCACTGAGACACTAGAGAATTGAGAAAGGACGGTTAAAAATATAATATTAAACGTTTTTGTGATAACGTCTATATAATAAAATAATCGGGATAAAATAATTATTGATGCAAGGAATACATAATTTTTTTTTATGTATTCCTTGTATCAACATACATAACGACAACAATACATCAATAATTTTAATAATATACCTACGTCCTACAATAAGACAAAACGTAATATGTTCACGAACGTCGTATTGAAGAAAAAGTTTTCGGGAAATCACTAGTTTCATAAGACCAGTGCTATGTTTCCGTCTGATCACATACAAATACCTCGGGTGTAAATGGGTTTTCCCCCTCGTTTAAATCTACTATACCTCCGATGTTGCTCGTTGATAGAGAAACCCAGAATTATTATTTCAAAAAATATAAACCAACTAGCGAATGCCCGCGACTTCGTACGCGTGGATCGAGGTTTTGTGGTTCCCGCAGGAACTCTTTAATTTTCCGGGATAAAAAGTAGCCTATGTGTTATTCCAGACTATAATCTATCTCTGTGCCAAATTTCATCCAGATCCGTTCAGCCGTTGGGGCGTGATTGAGTAACAAACATCCATCCATACATCCATACATCCATACATCCAAACTTTCGCATTTATAATATTAGTAAGATAAGATAATTGATGCCCGCGACTTCGTCCGCGTGGATTAAGTTTTTTAGTTCCCGGGGAACTCCTTAATTTTCCGGGATTAAAAACCTATGTCCTTCCCCGGGTTGTAACCTACCTCTGTACCAAATTTCATGAAAATCGTTTGAATAGATGGGCCGTGAAAGCGTAGCAGACAGACAGACATTTTGCATAGCAGGCAGACAGACAGACACACTTTCGCATTTATAATATTAGTGTGGAAGTATGGATAGTATGGATTTATACTCCGGCATGAAATAGTGTTCCTAAAAACATATTTATCAACCTACATTAAGAACCTAAGTACCTATTTCAACAAATAAATTGATTTAGAATTTTTTGATATTTTTTTTTATTCATATAACATAAGGAAACGTCGCGTTGTTTACACGCCCACCGTATGATGATACACTAAAACTGTAGTTTGAAGTTGTATTATAATGACGTACTACATCATAATTTACTTCACATAATCTTGAACGTTTTGCATAAATAAGAGAACTTCGTCGTCGCAAAACAAACTTTTTAACTATGACTTTAGAACCACACTCGTGAGTTATTGTGTTGTTTAATTATTCTACACGACTGAATAATAGAAGTGTTGGGAAATGTACTGTTACTGCACCAGTAGAATACAATATTACAAACAGAATTCACTGTTATACGGAGCGCACACACTAGGCGACAAGACGTCATAACCTCGTTCCACTCTAAGGCAGACGTTTATCGCGGACGTTTTGTTACCTGAAAGGTACTATTAGTATACGGTGGTTTTGTCTTATAGTGTGGTTTAGCTCAAATGGACAACAGTTATTAATGAACCCGCATATAGTTACTTTATTACAAAAATCAATGTTCTTTGTCCACCTGTCTTTTTATCGTGTCTGTCCAATTGACGTATTGAGCGTTCGATCACATTAGCGTCAAAGTAAATTGCATACTCATTCAATTTGCAATGTAAAAACCATTGAATTAAAATGAGTACTACTAAAATTCTACATCAACGGTAAAAACTCAAAGTTCTTATCTGACCCGGTGACAGCGTCGCTAGTATGTATTATGAAAAATAAAATAAAAACAAAAAGTAATCAGGCATTAAAATTAGTTCCAATATTGGCCACGGGCCAGATAAGTTTGACGCACACGCTTTCCAGCACCGTGCATTCGATTGAGTTGAAACCATTGATGTAGAATTTTTTTAGTACCTATTTCTATTTCAATGGTTGAAACAGTTGTTATTGGTACAGGTGCCTGGCCTGACATAGTACGCTTGACTCTTGAGACAAAATATCATCTATACCTAGTGCAAAATATTTTTATAGCGAAAGAAAAGTCAACATTGTTCTCAAACACTAATCATAAATTAGAGAAAATAAAAATTATCTCCAGGCTGTGCGCCAAAAAGGGATCTCTTAATTCCAAAATGGCGCACAAAACTTTAGCAAGTGGTTTGGGAAGCTGCGGCAAACTACGCCTAATAAGTTGGTTTGCTAATATACCTACAGATTGTTTGTTGTATGTTTGCGTGTTTCCATTCGATCACACAATTATTTTTACGACTCATTTTGAGATTAAATATGGGAATTATTTGCAATGCATAGATACACAAATAGATAAACGGATTTTAACTGAAAAGCTTTTTTTAAAATGCTTACTTTTTAAGCATTTTAAAAAGGGCAGAATAATTGTAGAAATTATAATTAATTATAACATGATATTCTAATGTAACGTTCTATAAATATAATTAAATACCTTATAGAGACTATCAGCAGCATATACGTGAGAAGATGCCAATTATAATGAGCTAGCGAGATTTTTTTAGGGTTGAATATGTGGCCTATAATTCTGTTACGTACATACATACACTATATAAAAGTAAAATGACGTGCCAGATCACGTGCCTTAAAGATTTCTTAAACATTTTTTTAATGATTATATGACTTGATCAACATCAAGAGAAATGATTAATCAAAACATATATTTCTGCCATTAATATGAATATTTATACTAGTATATACAACCTATACTCACTATGATTAAATCTAGCCTTAAAATTAGACTAATGAGTAGGTAATTTAACTTTATCCTAAATTTATAAATAATGAATAATATTAGGTTTTGTGGTTCCCGAGGGAACTTTAATTTTCCGGGATAAAAAGTAGCCTATGTGCTATTCAAGACTACAATCTATCTCTGTGACAAATTTCAGCCAGATCCGTTCAGCCGTTGGCGCATGATTGAGTAACAAACATCGATACATCAATACATCCATCCATACATCCAAACTACATTTAAATACATTTAATATAATAATTATTATTCTTATATTATATTATATTATATTATATTATATTATATTATATTATATTATATTATATTATAATACTAGCTGATGCCCGCGACTTCGTACGCGTGGATCGAGGTTTTGTGGTTCCCGCGAGAACTCTTTAATTTTCCGGGATAAAAAGTAGCCTATGTGTTATTCCAGACTATAATCTATCTCTGTGCCAAATTTCATCCAGATCCGTTCAGCTGTTGGGGCGTGATGGAGTAACAAACATCCATCCATACATCCATACCGACATCCATACATCCAAACTTTCGCATTTATAATATTAGTAAGAAGTAAGATAAGAAAGATATTATATTATTTGATTGATTCTAAGAAGTAGTCCATTGACGCATCTTAGTATAAATAATCAAAACAAGATTAATTATTTTGCTCGAGAAAATAAACGTTTGACAAAGGAAACAGTCCCTAATATACTTGTGTCAGAAGTTGGGAGAGTAATTCAGCATTTCGCTTTATATTGAAGGCAGGGATGCTTGTAAATCTTTGTAAGGAAGGTAGGCTTTCTCCGTGGATTACTCGTCCCTATGGTACACAATGGAAGGAGAAGAAATTACTTGTACATAATAACATTACATAATAATTGGAGCAGGGGGGTTACTACTTAAAGCAGTGTTGTTTCTAAATTACAGTTTTATATCACGTACCTTGACGTCCCTAGAATAAGGATCATAATTCTAAAACACGAACGTAAACAATATTAAAACAATAATATGTACCTATCTGTCGAAAAATAGAATATTATTAGGTATAGGCACAGCGCTAATCTATGTACCTATTTATAAAAAAACTAGCTGATGCCCGCGACTTCGTCCGCGTGGTCTAAGTTTTTTTGGTTTCCGCGGTATCTCTTTAATTATCCGGGATAAAAAGTAGCCTATCTTTTTTCCAGACTATAATCTATCTCTTTCCCAAATTTCATAACGAATATTAATAACAAACACAAAATATAATAATTATACAATTTGCAGTGCAGTCGTTCGGAAATTGATGATGCCCGCCACTTCGTCCCCGGCATGTAAAGTATATGTATGTACCAAATTAAAAATTAAACTAAAAGCAATTTTTTTTTTGTTTTTTTTTTATATATAAAAACATTCCGTGGAAGTTAAGGAACATACGAAAAAAAAATTTGCCGAATTGGTCGAGCCGTTCTCGAGTTTCGCGCTTTGCAACATTCATTTTAATATATATTATATATTATACTATAGATAATAGACTGAACCTCTACCAGAGCTGATAGCCGTTTTGGCAGACAACGACCTCAATTTACATAGACGGGCCCTGTCAAACAAATAATGTGAACTTATTTTACTAACGCCATCTAGTCTGAACGGGACAGCGCTATGGCGGGGACAAGGACAGACTTACACAGGTGAGGGGCACGCCCTACAAGTTGGACGCCCAACTTTTTTGCATGAAAGGGTCCATCTAGTACCCACATATATATATCGATGAGACAAACGATCTCACGTCCCCAATGTAATGTTGATCGTTGATCAAAAAAGTAAAACCTTCATTTTTTACCTACTAAGTTAAATACTTGCCTGGCAGACAACGCAGTACGCACAGCATAATCTGGTGGGTTTAGAAGCATGAAATTTTCCTTTTATGTGTTTGTTTTAAGTCCTAATGAGAATAACTAATGAGTTTTATGATAATTCATTCCCTAAGGGTCGATTCACATTAGCAGTGAATCATTGGGTTGTTTTAAAATGTTTACCATCTGGCGATTTTAGAAATGATTTTTTCTCTTCGATTATAGTTTATCGCAAATGTGAATCGACCCTTAGAGGTATAATAGAGGATGATGGGAATTCCCATCGGGCACATGGCTAGTCAGTAAAAACAGAAAAGTATTTGGCAAAGTTGTTGCAATGTAGTAAAATTACTCGTGCTTACATAATTTCAGCTATTTTGCCCGAGATGAAACAGTTTTTGTCCGAGTATGACGGCCTCCAAACTTTAATGGCAAGTCCTAATACAAGTAAATATTAAAAGGGTTTACTCTCTAGCCACGCAATTTGGAGCCGCGAAGCCTCAAAATATGAGGCTGGAACGAGGCACCGGAATTAAATTGTCTAACTTAATTCTGCGAAGCGTAGCAAACTTTATTTCACAGTGTTTCGTGATTAAGTCAATGTGCCAAAACTTTCTACAGACACGGTATGAGTTGATAAGGGTAATTATTTTCCTTTAATTAAACTAGCACGAACCGAACCGACAACCTTTTTGGCACAGTGTGGAGTGTTTCTACCACAAAAAGCCCTCGATTTGAATTAATAGAGTTGTGTTGTTTGGTTGCGACTTTCAAACGATATCAGTCAAGTGTTCAACACACTTGACTGATATCAAGTGTGTTGAATAAACAATTAAATATTGACCTAAGCCGCAATACGTTGACTAAAAGTTTCGAATTTAATCTTTACTCTCTCTTTCGCTCTCAGTGCGTAACATTCCTTGCTATTATTTCTAGCATGATTATTATGTTAATACATTATTGCAAAGCAAGAAAATCTGAAAATCTGGAGCTGTTCCCAAATTATTCCGAGTACAACACATTATTTTTCTGAAACTTACTTCCTTACTTTTTCACTATCCTATCACTTTCATATGAATTAGTAGGTAGTAGGGTAATTAATAATAGGTGTAATGTAAACAGAAACGAGGATCATTGACACATGCTTTGGCTGTTTGTTACTTTCACAGTGCCCTATCGGTACTGACAAGACAAGCAATGACTGTAAAATAATGTGTTTAAACGTTCACGCAGAGCTGATTCTATCTCTATTCCTTCACTCCTGTAGCCCGATGGTTATCCACTAGATCAATGAGGCAGGCGACACCTGTTACCACACACGAAAAACGAAATCTTTTCTCTTTCAGTTCAAGTAAGATCGTGGTTCAAACTTGATCTCAAGATGATTTGAGATTTATGCCAGTAGCCAGTAACTTTGATCCTCAAGCGAATTCATGGAATATTTCTGCTGTAAAATTAGAGACGGTACTCGAGGGATGCGATGGATAACTTCTTGATGGATTTACATAATCTTGATGGATACACTCCGAGAAGTTAGTTTATTAAAAGTTTGTAAACAAATAGGAGAATGTTTAAAAACCCGTAAACCCGTAATGCATTTCCAGGAAAAACTGTAAAAAAAGGTAGCTACGTTTTTCCGTAGCCACAGAAAAATACAGTTAAGTTTTAGTATGAAGTTAAGATTTCTACCGTTAACACGGTATTGTGCCGTATTGAATCCGACTTTAAGCAACTCTTTTGAGTTTATCCACCTAGTGGGGGCCAGTCAAAAGTTCTTTCTCCCTAAGTAGTAGCACAGAATACCTACTTAATAGTACCTTTCAGGTAGTAGTAACACCTCTGTCGTCAACGTAGTCTGTGCAAAAGATTTTCACACATTTTCGGTCAAAGAATACAAAATATAATAATATGAAAACGCTGCAGGTCAAGAAGTGCCAAATAAGAACATCTAACCACTAAATTATAACTAAGTACATATACTTCTGTAGAGGTGATTCTTGAGTACATAACAACAAGGTTTAATTGCTCGCATCTCTCTAACGATAAAGCACGCGCGAAGCCGGTTTTTCAATGTTTAGACTTTAGGCTCGTTGGACAAGTTAATTCAAGATAAACACACGACCAAAATAATAGTTAAACCCACGTATTACTTGCAATATTAGATTAATATTCCATTAATAATAAAGTTATTACTCTTAGTAAAAACTTTATATTATACTTAAATTAAATAATTGACCGAGCGAAGCGAAGGTCTCTGAGAATACTTGGGTGAATTGGCACTTGTCCGTCCGTCCGTCCGTCCGTCCGTCCGTCTGTCAGAGCATTATAACTGCTGAATTACTGAACGCAATTACTTCAGCTTTAAATATAATATGTAAACCAATGGCCTCCCGCCGAATATGGCTTAAAAAATAATAAAAATCTTTATTTCAGGGGGGCTCTCATAGAAGCGAATGCGAAGTAAAATATTTTTTATAAAGTTACATAGGGTTGCGGTATATCATTTTAAAGATAATTAGGAATAGAGTCCAAAAATATTTTTTTTTTAATTTTTCCCCCAAAATTGACGAAATAGGGGGCTTTCAAAGTGGTGATTTTCTAACGTCCAAAGATGACCTCAGAACTCTATATTTTCTGAAAGGATGAGCCTGAAACTTGATCAATTATTTCAATTATATCCTGTACTTGAACAACAAATACTAAAATTAGATAAATATTGTAAGGAAACGGACTTATTTAATTTTTAATGAGCTTCAGTATTTTTAACAGAACTGCACATTTATGTCAATAGATGGCGCCGCGAGGTCTTAGTTCGGGGCGAACCACTAGTATTATAAGTCCACAGATAGTAATATTTTATGGTACCTAGTCAGCTATTTTAAGTTATATTCGTACTTTAACCAAGAGAATAATTTACAATCACAATCCTTCATTTCATGTTTACTATCATTACTATTCAACAATTCATGACATCAATTTGCATTTTGAGATTAATTTTCATAATCGTGATTGCATAACACCATCCAATAAAGCCCGAGTCGAGACGGCGGCGTGCCGCAGAATTAATTAGCTGACTAAAAACTTGGCTCATTTGGCATAATAACACCCGAGAACAAGATAAATTGGCTAGGAAACAAGTTGCATACTTCAGTTTATCTTTGGACAACCCTACTTTGTTGGTCTAGTGACGACCCTTATCGTCATCAAGTTCAAGGAGCGACACAAAAATAGGAATCTGCTTATTACTTGACTAGATGATGCCCGCGACTTCTTCCGCGTTAATTGATATTTTTTGATTCCCGCGGGAACTCTTCAATTTTCCGGGATAAAAAGTAGCCTATGTCCTTCCCCGGGATGTAACCTATCCCTGTACAAAATTTAATCAAAATCAGTTGAGTTTCGCTGGATCAAATTAAATAACGTTTTGGCAGATTTTGGTTCGATTACCGAAAAGTTTATTTGTCGGTTTTTAACCCCCGACGCAAAAAAGAGTGGTGTTATGAGTTTAACGTGTGTGATCTGTGTATCTGTGTGTCTGTCTGTGATGTCGTAGCTTCCAAGCGGATGAACTGATTTTGATTTAGTTTTTTTTAATTGAAAGGTGACTTGATCGAGCGTGATCTATAGAGATTCAAGAAAACGGGTTCAGCCGTTTGAAGATCATCAGCTCTTTCCTTGTTGATGAAATTGGTATCCTGATAAGTATTTCAATATTCCGGGGTAATTTAAATTTTTTAAGTATTCCTTCAGGAGTCCTTATAGTTTCGTGAGTCACAGCAATTTTTTGTTTGCTCAAAATCACCTACAGTTGTCGTGCTACGAGTGTTTACGCAATGCGTTTGAGTAAAACACGTGTGAGTGACTTGTCAGAGCCAACATCTGAAAGTTTTATTGCCAATGAACTCTTGGCCATAGTTGGCCTCACATAGTGAATGTTTACTCTCACGGGATAAAGCCTGGATTGTGCAGGGATATCAGTTCTCCCAAAATATTATTCATTTATTCTAAAGACTAGCGGATGGCCGCGCGAGGTTTGAGGTTTTTGGTTCCCGCGGGAACTCTCTAATTTTCCGGGATATTCCAGGCTATAATCTATTTCCGTGCCAAATTTCAGCCGTATCCGTTCAGCCGTTGGGGCGTGATTGAGTAACAAACATCCATACATCCATCCAAACTTTCGCATTTAGAATATTAAGTAAGATTACTACAAAATAATTACATTAAAATCTCAATTAAAAACTAAAAACTAAACATTAAAGATATCATATTTTATGCCGCTGCAATGAGGCAATGTGCTCAGAACGCCGGCAGCGTTACCCCGCTGAATAGCCAAACTTATATGTTGGCCGAGGTAATTGCCAGCCCTCCAGTCACCTGTAGACTCTGTGAGACGAGAAGATGGATCCCTAAAAAAGGATCTAGCATTATCGCCCCACGGCCCCAGGGTTTCAACACCAAAAGGCACAAAAATGAAAAAATAAATACATATTTCTGAAATATAATGTTATACATAACTTATCATTGGTTCATCAATCAATATTATAATGCACTTCATTCTTACGCAGAACGCCCGAGTTAATTTGGATATTCATACTCAAATAAAAGAGCAAATTCATCAGGGAAAAACAGTTTGTTATAACAGAACTGGAGGCTTAATTAACAGGGGAAAAATATATCTACTCGACACTTGACTCATATGACGGTATAACTACTCGACGTCTATTCATAGACACAATACGTTTCTGTAAATAAAAAAATAAAAGAAATCGTTTTAACTTCTATCGGCAGTCCCTATATATGACTGCCAATTTTTGTTGATATTATTTCATGACTACCTAACTTGTACAGTGGTATGTGTGAGTGGAAGGCCAAAGATTCAAGTCCCATTCGTGAAGTGATCGGAAATTATTTGGTCTTGTGGTTCAGACTTAGGCTTTAATTTGGGGGTTTCAAGGTTCAAATTCCAGGTAACCTCTTCGATTTAAGTGTATTTTAAGTAGATTTAAACTGTCATCTTAAATATAAATAATTGGCCGGCGTTGAGTTGAGGGTTGAAAATATATCATTTTAATATTATAAATGGGGAAATGAGTTTAGTTGTTTGTCCTTCAATCACGCCGCAACAGAACCGCGGATCAACGAGATCTTTGCATGGGTATAGTTGAAGACCTGGAGAGTGACCTAGGCTATTTATTATGAATTAATGGGTAAGTGTGGGAATTAAAAAACTTATTCCATGCGGTCAAAGTCGCTTGCATTAGCTACTATAGGTATAATTATTATATTATTATTATAATACTAGCTGCCAGGTAAAAGCCAAATCCAAAATATTACCTACTGGTGTATGTTTTGTTCTGATTTCCAACCGAAGGAAATTAGGAAAGGTCATTTGAAGGAAATGAAACTAATCAACAAACCCAGCAAACACACAATACAATTTTGTTTATCATTTCGAAAATTTAATTTCATTTTAGTCCGTTTTGAATATACGTGTATGCAAATAAAGTCCAAACTAACGTTCGTAGTGGATATTAGCATAATCTCGGGATGAAATGTAAATATTCTCCGTCCCGACGCGGCTTTTGAATAAGTGTAGAGTGAGTGAAGTTGTTCTTTAGTCCTTATGAGATCGATGTCAGTGGCGAGTTTTAGTCATCAAGTAAGTAATTACTATTAATACACAAAAAAACAGTCAAAATAATGATTTTACATGATAAAACCACCTTTGCTAAAGCCGGAGCAAAAGCAAAACAATTGGCAAATAAGTTCGCAGAATGACACTCCGAACTCATTGTGGGACTCAGCTAAACAGCAGATAATTCACGCCTACCGCGAAACTCAGCCAGTACAGACAGTAATAAAACGCCAGCATTGGATGTCCAATGATACATGGCAGCTAGTAGAACACCGTCGGAATGCCAAATCACGTGGAGCTGATGTGAAGGAACTCAATACTCTAGGTGCAAAAGTACAAGCTGCGTGTCGGAGGGATCGAAATCAAGACCTACATAACACCTGTATAGAGCTAGAACGTAATGCCCAAAAGTTTGAAAACTTCCGTAAAGCCTTCGACACGGTTGAGTGGTGCAAATTGTGGCCAATACTACTGACAATGTTTAGTTATTTTTTGTATGTTGTACCCATTTTATCTTTTAGTTGTAGATCAACACCGAAACTTATTTGTCAAAAGTGATTTGATGATCATATATATTGGGAAGACACTGTCTCCTGTAACACAGTTTTACTACCACAGGAGGCAGGGTTTCACGTTGATAAAAATTGTATGCTTTTTATGACAAATAAAGATTTATTATTATTATTAATGGGCGTTCCTGAATACCTCGTTTACCTAATAAGGAGACTTTATGAATATGGAACGGCAGTAGTTCGGGTAGACGGTGTGGATTCGGCAATCTTGAAGACGCAAGCCGGTGTTCGACAAGGATGTATTCTATCACCACTACTTTTTAACATCTATACTGAATATATAATGCGAATTGTGCTCGATAAATGGACCAAAGGCGTTTCAATAGGGGGGCAAGTAATTACAAACCTACGGTATGCTGATGATACCACCCTACTCTCACATCACTACATCTGATATATACATCCCCTATATCGAGGATATAGGGGAATTTCTCAAACGCCTTGAGGATGTTAACATTGATTTTGGACTCGCAATTAATCGTGACAAAACCAAATTTATGATAGTTGATAGGAAAAATAATAACAGACCCGAGATAACTCATATTAATAACTGTGAGGTTGTCGCCAATTACATTTACCTTGGTTCCACTATCACTAATAACGGGAGTTGCGAGATCGAAATCAAAAGACGCTGTGCCGTGACCAGATCAGCCGTTGAGAAGTTATCGAAAATCTGGAAGGACAAAAAAATCACAAAAAATACAAAGGTTCGTCTGATGAAATGTCTTGTCTTTCCGATTTTTCTATATGCGGCTGAAACATGGACCCTCAGACAAATTGACCGGCGAAAAATCGATGCCCTAGAAATGTGGTGCTGGAGACGCCTATTAAGAATAAGCTGGACAGCGCATCGAACAAACGTCTCCATACTCAAAGAGCTTAATATAACTCAAAGGCTTTCGTCGCTTGTTCAACTGCGAATCCTTAAGTTCTTTGGGCATATAACAAGGAAGACTGGTACGATAGAATACCTCGTCGTACAAGGTCGAGTTGAAGGCACGCGTCCACGTGGTCGTTCTCCTACTAGGTGGACAGATTCAATCCGTTCCGCCACAAATTTATCCGTCTCCGAGTGTTCCCGAGATGCCGCCAACAGAATTCGTTGGAAAGAGATCGCAAGAGCTGCTGTGAAGGCCCAACCATAACCACGACCGCTCTGCCAAGAGCGAACGAATGAGAAGAAGAAGTAATTACTGTATCCATTAAATTGATTACAGCATACACATTATTTTTCAAGAGCTAGGATTATGCTAGTATTAGTGTAGCTTTGCTTGGCGTCTTTCGATACATTAAGGTCAATTTGAGTTTTTCTCGTTCAAATTTGGCCTTTTCGCTTCCTCCGTGCCTCGGTGAGCACGTTAAGCCTTCGGTCCCGGTTATTATCACTAACATCTAATAAAAATGGGCAGGGGTCACGACCCTCAGAAATGCGAATACGACGCAGAGATAGAGACAGAGTTTTTCACATGCATACGTCGAACTCATTTTATAAGCTTTTATTTAGTTTCACCTGTCCCGGTGTCTGTCCATAATTAAATCTTGCAAGTGTAATGTGACCCACTTCCCGGTTTCCGATTGAACTAAAATTTTGCATACACTTTAATGGTTAGCTAATTGACGTTATTCTAAATCCAATATATATGGCGGACTCCCAAAGATTACTTACGTTACTTATTTTTTATGCACCCACATGATAATATGTACCCATCAATTAAAAATGTTTTCTGAAGAGTTTATAAACAATAACATGATGTTAAACTAAACTCCATGGCCGATGATAAGAGCTTGTTATTAAAAAGTTTTTTTTTAAATATTATTTTGTTCCTGTAATACCTACTTGTGCGAACTCAAATGTTATAGTATTTATCTACTCCCATGCTATAAATCCTCTATAACAGGTTCTGAAACAGTTAGCTTATTGCCAACATTAAAACACCCAATATCCTAATAACCATAACATCATCCAAACGGGTGATGTAAAATGTTGTACTGAATTTCATAACAACCCTCTTTTGTTTTTTCTCTCGATCGCCTCTGCGCAAAGGGTTTACTCAACAGACAGCCACATCTGCTCGATGCGTGGTATCTATCTGTATGAATTACAAAAAAAGAACATCTATAGGTACGTATTTCAAATAAAGAACACTGTCATACACGCGCGTTTCACAACCAGAACGCCGCGCGCTGTAAAAAAAAGTAGCCTATGTCCTTTCCCGGGATATAACTTATCCCTGTGCCAAATTTCATCAAAATCGGTTGAGTAGTTAGGCCGTGAAAGCGTAGCAGACAGACAGACAAACAGGCAGACGGACACATTTCGCATTTATAATATAAGTATGGATTAATACATAAATATTAGAGAATTTCATTCACAGTTTGCCGATGTCTGCTTGAGTTGCGACTTACGAAGCCAGCTGCCGCAAAATTGAATAAGTTGTGAAATTACGCAGACATGTGGACGTCAGTTGGTATCATTTTACTTTGAAATGAAGCCATGCGCGATTTAATAATGATATTTTCATTTTTATGGCAACCGCTTGTAAAATAGACCAAAAATATTTGTTTTTCTTCGCACCCTGGCATGTTCTAAGTACGCATGTTTCTGTGTGTATGGTGGGATTGGAAGGGCATCGTTCGTTGTGAGCTTTTACTGCCTGGCAAAACCATCGATTCGGATTTCTACTGCCAAAAACTAATGAAACTCCAGCAAGAAATTGAGAAAAAACGGCCGGAATTGATAAACAGAAAAGGAGTGGTCTTTCATCATGATAACGCCAGACCACACACATCTTTGGCTACTCAGCAAAGATTGAGAGAGCTTGGTTGGGATGTGTTAATGCATCCACCATATAGTCCTGACCTTGCACCCTCAGATTTTCACCTGTTTCGGTCTCTTCAGAATTCTTTGGGTAGTGTTATATTATTAACATCAAGAGAGGACTGTCAAAAATACTTGTCGCATTTTTTAGATCAAAAATCCCAAGATTTCTACAGCAACGGGATCACTGCCTACAAGATGGCAACAAGTTATCGAACAAAATGGCACATATATATTATAATTAAATGTAATTAAACTTTGAAAAAAAATGTCTTAAATAAAAATATAAAGTACGAAGAAACTTTTTCCCCGACCTAATATCAGCGATCACTATATACTTTTGTCATAAAATATAATATAGAGCCGCGCGTAGAGTGGCAATGGGCGGGGCATATAGTTAGAAGAACCGACAGACGTTGGGGTCCCAAAGTGCTGGAATGGCGACCTCGCACTGGGAAGCGCAGCGTTGGCAGACCCCCTACTCGCTGGACGGACGACATCAGGCGAGTTGCAGGGAGTCGCTGGTTCCTGGCGGCGCAAGACCGCGGCGTGTGGAAATCCTTGCAAGAGGCCTATGTCCAGCAGTGGACGTCTGTCGGTTGATGATGATGTTGATTGATGATATTGAATAAGATTTGTTTTTATTTTAGTCCGTGTTCTATTATACTAAATTCTATGCTAACCACCTTTAGTGTGCTGTGTGACAGTTACTATAGGGCGATTGTTATCACATTAATTATAAAAAGTCTTTATTTATGAAAAAGTCTTGAATAAATCTCTAATAGGCTAAATATCTTGTATTTATATAAAAAGGGATAAAAACGCTCAACGTTTCTGTCCAAAATTAATAAGTCTGTCAGGATTACGCCTACAAAATTAAAATTTCCGCTCAGTTTTTTTCCATAACGGTACTTAGGTACGTAAAATATCGTATTAGGGTAAGAGCATGACCCTTTTAATGGGTATAGTCGTTAAGCTTATATTGTCTGGATTACATTTGGTTTGTGAAATTGACTGAACATGACGGAAATTATGATTTATTTTTGCTTAGGTTTATAGTATGATAGTTTGTTTTATGGACGCGGCATCGGGACACGGCGTTAAACAGTACCTAGTCATCATCATCATCCAATATGCATGCACTGCTGGACATAGGCCTCTTTAAGATTGCGCCAAAGCTGCCTATACTTGGCTGTTAGCATCCATTTGATGCCAGCCACTCTCCAGATGTCGACGCTCCACCTAGGCGGGGGAGCGCCCTATACTCCGTTTGCTGAGACGCGGTCTCCACTCTAGGACCTTACAACTCCAGGGGCCGTCGGTCCTACGGCAAACGTGACCAGCCCACTGCCACTTCAACGCGCTAGCCTTGAGAGCTATGTCGATTACTTTGGTTCTTTGGCGGATTACTTCCTTTCGGATTTTATCCCTCAAAGATATTCCGAGCATAGAGCGTTGAGCGACTTGAAGTTTGTGGACTAGCCTCGATGTCAGTGTCCACAGTAGTAATCGTATCAAATTTAGATTTGGAAATTCCATGGCGACTCCTTACTCTCTACTTCTCTGGGATAAAAAGTAGGTATTTTTATCCCGAATAAGTAAATTTTTTTGATGTATGGGCCATGAAATGTTAACAGACAAGCCAGACTTATGTCGGTCGTGGATTTATTTGGCTGGTGCACGATCTTAAAACTTAAAGTTACGGGTTGGATTCCCGATGAGGAAAATTCAGGAAAGCCACCCAAGTCCGTTGGGCGGGATTCAGCTTTGGAAAATTGTAAATGTAAGTATATAATATTAATCATCTATGTACATGCATACTAGTAATACGTCGTAATAGGCAGTACATATTGACTATAAGTACTGCCTATTACGATAGTAGATATTCTATGTCTGATGTTATAGTAGTTTATACACCAAGGGGATAAAGCACTGTTTTATGTCACGGGCGCTACATTGAATCCTGAACGTAACAAAGGACTCCAAATTTAACTCCCGAGCGCAGCGAGGGTGTTATAAGTTAATTCCCGACCAAAGGGAGGGAATTAAGATTGAGTCCTGAGTGCAGTGAGGGATTCAAGCGCCCAAGAAAAAAACTGCTTTATCCCGGTGGTGTATACTCTACTTTATACTTCTACCATAACAGTAAAACAAACTGTAATGGTTAGATATTTATTGCAAATCATAGTAAGTAGGATACATAGGTCTAGTAAATAATAAAAAGAAAAGACAAATTAAAAGTGAATGTTCACGTTCGGTAGAGTCACATTTGTCCATTTGTCATTTTGCTTTTCATGCTGCCAGTGTTTATGCAGGTACACATACTCCTTGGTTTAAAAACTTTTATGTCAAATGGTACGATCGTTGTCAATGGTCGACCAGTCTGGAGCCTAGACTCTGTTGTGCATATTTACAGTATGGGGTTGGTCAACTAGTTGGGCGATCGATCGACTAGATTACGGCCCTAGGGCATGAAGACTGACTTTAGACCCGCAAAAGTATGATTAAAACAGTAGTAAAGGTATGGTAGAAGTATAAAGATTATTTTAGCGAGTTGGCCCTGTAAAGTTAATTGCTAATTTTTTTTAACTGCATATCTAATTGGTCAAACAATCTAGAGGAAATTTTGTAATGATTTTCGCATTCTTATATGGTTGGGACTTGGGATATTTATTTTTTGGAAACACTAACGAGTTACCGCGGGATTTTATAAAACCTACACCCACGCGAACGAAGTCATCGCAAATGATAGGTTACCTCAAATTTTTCTGATTTTGTAAACTATATTAGTCAATCTAAACCTTAATTCAGTGAAATAAAACATGAAATAGCTTACCCATATTTGGATAAAGTTTCCTAAGAGTAATTTCCTGATAGAAATGGTTCTCCGAAAGTCGTAATTCGAGGCTAATACAGTCAATTGGCCATATCTGCAATTTAGAAGGGTATAAGTATTACTTTATTGTAACTTAAACTCACCCTTTTCGTGTCTGCCATTGATGCCTTCGAAAATGAAATATTATTGAACGGCACGCCCTATTAATAGGGTTAACATCAAATTATAAATAATTCTATGCAATGAAACAAAAAAAAAACAAAGCTTAAAGCATAATAGGTAATTCAATATTTTCAGTAGTACAAAATTGTAAAGTAAGAAGCATGCTTTAGTTTGTTGGTTTGACGTGATTTATGCAGGGATATTATAAAAAACCTAGAGAGATATGGACCATATTATATCCCGAAAAATTAAAGTATCACCAATAATTCAATTGTTTATTTTTGGAAAATTCGGTTTTCTCTATAAACTCGACATCCACTAGAAAAGATTTCCCAAATTTTCCCCCGTGGATAGCCGGACATTTCAGCTGGTACTGGAAAAAATTATAAAAATAGTTCCATTATTTAGGCGATATTGACAACCCTGTAACCCTATGTGTTGGCACCCGACAGTCAACCTTGGAAAGGCTTCAGAGCTTGGAATTTCATTCTTGATTCTTCGGCATTTTTATTCCGAATTCCAGATACATTTTTGTATCAAAAGATATTATTGCGTTTTATTAGGCACCTCGATTTAAATATTTGCTTTCTTATAAGTTGTATGTTGGTATGTTGAATAATTGAATTGAATAATGTTTGAATGAAATGTTCTAAGCAAAAATAAAAGGTCAGTAAAATAAGTGCTTATTATAGTAGGTGAGTTGCGTTTATGATCCAAGGAACTTGAAGTACCTATTTTGTATTTACATACTAAATAAAGCTAGCGACTATCAGCGCGTTTTTGAAAATTACATGCGAATGGTTTAATCGCAGAAAATACGTTCCTTGAAAGCGTACCAGACAGATATGAACACTTTTGCATTTATATAATCTGTATTGAATATTGTGAAGCTAATACAGCACTGCAAAGACGCGGCGGCCGCCCTAACACGCACGTACCTACTATACAATTCTAATTCAAGGCAAGAGTGAATAGGCATCTTCTAGGCAAGCGCGTTCCAACCTAGACCTTCTAAGCCTATCTCTCAATTAAAAAAAATATATATATATATATCGACGGGTTCCGGGCTATTTGTATTAACCGACATTTTTGAAACTTTACACCAGAGCAGTTTAAAGTTTCGATTTTTAGAAAAAAAATAATAACTTTAGCAAATCGCGTTATTTCTTTAAAAAGAAGGATATTTCTGTTTCTTTAACATATTCCCCATAATTAGATTAATTTATTTTCTAATATTCCTATTTTTAACGAAGATAAATGTCGCTTAATACAAAATGACCCATATTTTACTTTTGTTTGTTCCAGGCTAAATGACTTAACCGCCTATGATTATTGTTTCTTATTTCAGGCTAAATAACTTAACCGCCTAGGCATGCAAATAACGGCTCTAAGCTAAGCGCTTTAATCAAAGAGTTGGTCATATTTCAAACCTAAGCTAATTGATTTAAATACCATATCTTAAACTTATTAATGTATGGCTAATTAGTTTATGCGACTGATTTTTTTAAATAAATTGTTTGTAATCATACTTGAATAATGAAGTTTGCAGAAATTGGCGGTTAAAACATTGATAAATTAAAAGGTAACATACATAGGGTGTACCTACCTAAACCTATCTTGTTAATAATTATGAAATGAGAAATAAAACACACATTATAAATTGTTTAAAGATAAGTATTTTATTTAAAATGACAATCACCTAGGAACAGCAGTAACTTCTTAGCTTACCAAGGTAACAACTAAAGTTTTTATCACAATTGTATAGGAACCAGAAGTTAAACAGTATGTTTATTACGTAGCCTACAGTCTTATTACCTGAAATAATTATTCTCATTCTTCTTCATTCCTAAACTTTAACTTTTAAGTATATAAAAACTTCTTTTTTGAGATTTTTCTTTTGTTTTTTAAAAATTAGGTACTCCTTTTTAAAAAACAAATGAAAAATCTCTTCAATTACAAAAAAAGGTTTATCTATAAAATAATTTCTTTTAAAAATAATCACATAAAAAATTAAAATATTAACGAGCGTTTCTTTGGTTTTCATTTCTTTACTTATTTTCTTCTATATTTTTTTCTAACTTTCTCAGTAATCAAAATCAAAAACATCTCTCGTAAAAAAAAGTTTAGAAGTTTTCTTACGGGGTTATTTTTCAATGACCGGCCACGGCCAAATTTTCACTGGGTGTTCTACCCATGAATATGAACAACTTTCACTATGGGACCGACTCTGAAATCAGGAAAAAAAATCAGCTGTTTCATACATTTTAGTCATAGGTAATGGTTGCAGCACGAGCAGATCTTTGTTCTGTTCCATATAGGAATGACTACCTAAAACTGTTACTGTTTTAGGCATGTTTTTTAAAAACAGTTTTGGTCGCAGACTGGTAGAATCATCTTGGTTTTTATTTCGCTCAACCGTTTCCTTTCTTTTTACTTTTTCTCGTGTTTCAGGTTCCGAATAATTTTTAAATAATTTCCGTCGTCCTGGTTCCATTATTAGGTGTCAAACTGCAAAATAGTTAGGATAATATTAAATTTATTAAAATAAAATTAGGTAACCTGTTAAATTAGGAGTTATTTTTTTACCCGTTTGCAAAATTTCGAGGTCAATTCTACTCATAAATGTTAGAAATACTTTTACAGGAAAGAAATGGGGTAATTCTTTTCGAAACCGGAAAATTTACCCTATAATCCATAAAACTTGCACCTGTCACTTGCATCTATTTAATAGATTTTCGGATCTTTCCGAGTTTCAATTCTTCAGTAAGTATACTTAATAATTATTATAATCGTACAAGTAAAGTGTAATGACTCCCAGTTACTTAATAATCAATGTTTTTCTTCAAAATGTAAAAAACTGAATGTAATAAACTCACCATAAAATCCAAAATTGACGACAAATATGCTCTGCGCAGCTCCCACAAAACACTAAAACACGTACGAACTTGCTCACGATTTGCGTCAGCGCAACGATGGCGCCAAAATCATTGTTTTAACCAACGTCTTATTAGTCAATCTATATAAAATTTTGATTGTACTAACATTTCAAGTACAGGGCTAAATGTATGGATCGACACTGGGTATGAATTTGACAAAGAGGCTAAATGTATTAAACGACATTCTTGTATATTTACAAGGTAAAGCTAATTGTATTAAGCGACACTGGATAAGAATTTAACAAAGAGGCTAATTGTATTAAGTGACATTTCTATATATTTATAAAGTCAGGCTAAATGCTTTAACGTACGTTGCCTGTAAATTGTTGCTCCAGGAAAAAACGTTTAAACGACTGTCTGGTATTTGGTAGTCAGCTTAAGTACAAAGTTCCTAATTTTGTCAATATTTTGTGTCGCTTCATACATTGCAGTCCAAAATGGGCCCATAAATGCGGTTGTATTAAGCGACAAAAAAGTGCTCCGATCGTCACCAAACTCAGCTCAAATGACGCAGAAAAATTCGCTGATTCCAAATATGTATAAAAGTCTATATCGCTCAGAGTGTCGCTTAATACAATTAGCCCGGAACCCGTCGATATTATAACTAATCTCATTCATATTATTATCACCATGTATTAGGGCTCGTACAGCGAGTCGGTCGGTCGGTAGTGTTTCGTCGTTTGAACCGGAAAGAACAAGCTTTATGTATACGGAAATAAGGTTGAAAAGCGCGACGCGACAGCTACCAACGGGAAAACGGCGATTTGCCTACTTTTCACCCTTATACTGCATACATATATTCTGACCGGCTTAAGCCGGTTCCGCGTCTATAGATTTGGGTAGACGCCGTAAGACTCTTACGGCCGGTCCACACAGCGCATTGCGTCAGCGTTCCGTCGACGTAGCGCTGTAGGCGTAGCTGCGTCGTTTTACATACAAATAATCATAGTGTTCACACGGTGCCCTGCGTCGACGCAATGCACTCACGACGGAACTGCATCCCCGAGACGAAGCGTGTGGGGTGTACTCATTGCGACTCCGTTGTAGTAACTCTGCGATGACGCAGCGCCCGTGTGGCTGGCTATGCGTTAAAATATATACGGGCCCTGTCAAACAAAAAATTTGGACTTATTTTACTAACGCCATCTAGTCTGAAAAGCGGGACAGCGCTATGGCGTGGGCAAGGACAAGGCTATACAGGTTCGGAGCGTGCTCTTAAGGTTGGACGTCCAATTTTTGAAGTGTAAAACTTCAGTAGGCGCGTTAAGCACATTTTGGTAGGGGGTAAAAATGTAGATTCGCGTGACCGTGACCAACGTGCTCGCGTGGCCGACATGCTCACGAAAAGCGACATGCTCGCAAACATGTACATATACTACATGTATATTTAAATACAACACATACTTAAATATACATGTTAAGGTTTATATTTTAATAATTTTAATTAAAAAAAAAAATCGATTTCACTTCTATCGGCAGTCATTATGACTGCCAATTTTTTTTTTCTATGAAAGGGATGGGCCCTTAGTACCTACAATATACATATGGCTGCCTACCTACCTACCTACCTGCCTACCTACCTATGGATACCTACGATATACAATATATATCGATGGCTGTGTCACATGATGAGTTCTTAAACTAAACTGGGTCTGCGCTGAAAGAAGCTGCATGAAACGAATAGCTGTGACGTCAGGAGCGTGGCTCCACGCACACTTTGCTTTGTGAAGACGTTCATACATTTCTTTGTACTAGAACATTTAGGGATAAATTAGGTAGGTGTGTTTCTGGCTTTACAAAAATACATCAAAATATAATAAACATAAAATGTAACGTTATTTTTGTTTCAGTAAATATAAAACCTAATATGTTAATATTTCACTTTCAAGTCGGTACGCAACGTTATTATGTATCCAAAATGTATAAAACGTAACAATATCTTTTTATGGCACCGTAAAACTGGTCTGTTCTCACATGCCGTAGCGAGGGGTTAAATGCTATAGGAGAAGCGAGAATCGAGAGTTGATTCACTTTTAAACACTGGAAACCCTATTTTATTTTATTTACGAAAGGGATACCACACCAATTAGAATTGGCACTACTAGATGAGGCTACAATTATATTAGGTTCGATCCCCGGCAGGGTGAATTTGGGAATTTATAATTACTGAATTTTCCCTGGTCTGGCCTGGTGGGAGGCTTCGGCCGTGGCTAGTTACCATCCTACCAGCAAAGACGTACCGCCAAGCAATTTAGCGTTCCGGTACGATGCCGTGTAGAAACCGAATAGGGGTATGGGTTTAATATAATGACCATGCTCCTGTTAGGGGCCCTGTTAGGTTAGCCCGCTACCATCTTAGACTGCATCATCACTTATCATCAGGTGAGATCGCATTCAAGGGCTAACTTGTAGTGGTTAAAAAAAACTACACGAATTAGAGATGGCAGCCACTGACAACCCTAAAAACTAGGAACTGGACTGAGGTGGTTCATCAATTTTACCTAACCTAACTAAATGATGCCCGCGACTTTTTCCTGTGTTTTCTGTGGGCAATTTTGATTTTCCAGGATAAAAGCCTATATAATTTGTACCAAAATTCATCAAAATCGGTTCAATAAATGGGCCATCAAAGCGTAGCCGACTGAGAGACAGTCATCATAATATCATACTTTAATATTATAAATGCGAAAGTGTGTTTGTTTGTTTGTTTGTTCGTTTATTGGTTTGTTGGTTTGTCCTTCAATCACGCTCCAACGGAGCAACGGATCGCCGTTATTTTTGGCATGGGTATAGTTGAGGACCTGGAGAGTGGCATAGGCTACTTTTTATCCCGGAAAATTAAGGAGTTCCCGCGGGAATCAAAAAAACTTAAACCACAGGGACGAAGTCGCGGGCATCAGCTAGTTTATAATAAGTTACATGAATTATATCTGATTTAACAGTATGAATTTACGAATAGGTGATTTTACGAAGATAAATTATCATTTAGTAAGTGGTTATATTGCACGCTTATAAAATCCGTAATTACAGAAATCCAGCCTAAATTGGAAACTGTTATCATTTTGTAAATTTCCGATCCGGTTTGAAATCAATTTATTAAATTGTTGCTCACAAACCGGTAATATTTTTTTATGGAATCGTGGAGTCTTCTGAACAGTTTACTGTTATATAGAAATTATCTAAGTACATAATATCTACGGAAGTCAACTTGTTCGCGCCCTAGAATGTTTTTTCTCCATTAGCATTGCATAATGCCTTTTAAATCGTGATTTAGCTCTGGATCGTCGGTGAAATGCTTAGGTATGGAATATTTTTTTACAGTTTTATCATTATTGTACAGTTAGAACAACTTTACGGTGCAGCAATACATCAATGATTTTTTTTGTCAAACACATTGTGTCCAAGTAACATATTAACTAATACACATGGACTGGTACAATAAAAGTGTAGAGTTCCCTTAGGGTGAAACTTTAGAAAAAAATTAGACTATGAGAGAATGAGATGAATATACCCTTTTGAGCATAATGGAGCAGTAGCGCGACTCAATACTTTGATTTCATATAATAGGAGTTATATACATAATGAAAGACTCAATATTGTACCAACAAATAACTTGTATTCTATCTCATCCTCTTGCAAGCTAAATCCTATATAAATATTTATATAGGATTTAGCTTGCAAGAGAATGAGACGAACAATTAAAGACGAACCAAAAAGAGACCAAAACCAAAAAAGAACAAAAAAGAAGAACCAAAAAGAGACGAACATATCCCTAAGGATATGATCCAGGCCCAAAGTTCTTTAAGAAAACAGTGATAGACAGACAGTGATAGACAAAATGCTGTACAAAAACAATTTTGTACAGCATTTTGTCTACAGTTGAGTATATAATATTTTAGTGTTAAATTTCTTCTCTAATAGTATGAAATGTAATAGGGATAAATCCCTGTATGCAAGTAATGAACGAATATTTTTCCAATATTATTTTACGCTTGCGAAGTGCGCTGTTAGATAAATTATTGAGAGTTGTTTTGCTTTTCTATTTTTCCTGCCTCTGTTCCGTAGATCATAAAGCCCGAGGCTGGTTTAAAACCGTTTGACATTTCTATTATTAAGTGGACAATAGTGGATCCCTTTTGTGCTTTCAAATCCAACGTTTTGTCCGAATTTGACATAGACAATCGATGGCATCGGAAAATAAAGATGGTAGGAATTCAAAGATAATTTAAAATTCTAAACTAATATTATAAAGAGAAAAGATTTGATTGTTTGTTTGTTTGTAATGTATAAACTCAAAAACAACTCAAATGATACCATGCGGACTAAGTCGCACGAAAACTGTAACATGTCTAGGCACTAGGTAGGTACCTATCATGTCCGTGCATCACGCCGAAATTACCGAATGAATTCAAATGAACTTACTGGATACTTTTCATTCCGAATTTCAGCACGGTTCCCTTGGGAGAGGAGATGAAAGTCAAAATGTGTACTTAGTTGTTATTTAATAAAGCGTACTCTGATTTCATTCATTCTTCTTTTGTTAGAAAGGAGGCACTTTAAAGATTGCCCAACGGAATGGAGAACAGCTATGTTATGCGTATATAATCATTACAATAGAAAGACCTTTTGCCGAAGTATTGTTATGTTGATATTGAAATTCAAGTACACTTATTTAGTTACTGTTATCTGTTTTCCACCGCCTATTAACGTCCCACTGCTGGGCACATGCCTCCACTCTCATAGGAGAGAGGGAAATAGAGCTGAGATCCACCACGCTGCTCCAATGTGGCGGGCTTTAACAACAATTATCATGTTAGTGATAATAGCCGGGACCGACGGCTTAACGTGCTCTCCGAGGCACGGGGGTGAAACACCGACAACTTCCTAACTCCGGGATAGTACCAATAATACTGAGAAAACTACTACTGAAGATACTAGTCAGAAAAACCCAATATGGCCCGACCCGGGACTCGAACCCGGGACCTCGTCGGCCGCAGTCGAACATGCCAACCACTACACTTCGTCAGCTTACAGGCGTTCATTGTATTGAACATATACCTACAAAGGATTAATATGAATGAATCAATGAATGAACATTTATCGTAAAATTGTCGTATTTGATAGATCCATTGTTACGTGAACAATAGTTGATCGCATTTGCGCTCGCGAAACCCCACTTGTGTGGAATTGTGTGACGGAGTGCAAAGCAATCAGTGACTTTGGCAAACTATTGGGCTCTATGTGGCTTACTATAGTAAGCCAGTGCCTCTAATTGCTGCAGCCTATGAAGTCTTCAAGCTTTTGAATTAAAATCTTTGACTATTAGATTATTGTCATCTAGTTACAAATCTATAATTACATCATGTACCGTAATATGTTGGATTTATGCCACATCAATTTGACGTTACAGCTATGATTTCTTTATCATGAGTAAAATATTACATGCGACCAATAATTTGAAAGGTACGGAAATAAGTTGCAGCCCGGTTCGTATAATATATAGGCTCTTTTTCATCCCAGAAAATTTAAATACTCCCAAGGGTTTTTTTTAACATTTATAAATGCGGGGGATGTCGCGAGAATAATAGTAGATTCCTCCGACGCGAGCAGTTTATGTATACGAACTACGATCCAACATGCAACCTGTACTTAACGATAAAATCTGTTAAAAAGTAGAAAAGGTAACGGACAGACAAACGGACAGAACGGACAAAATTTATTAGGAATAGTGATTTAGTATTTGGTTAAATTGTAATCGCACATAAATAAAGTTGTTGAAGATCGTTAGCAAAACAGGCAAACCGCGCCCAAAGACGATGATTTATTGGAGCCAGATGTTGCAAAGTTTTGGAAACTGAAGAGGTCTTACAAATTTTTGCTGTATTTCGGTTTTCGGTTTAACGAATCATTAACTCATAGAACCCTGAAATACATACAAGCTTGCCTCATTTACTTCAAAGAATATAAAGTATCGGTTGGGGTAAGGGAAATATTATATCCATCAAATATCATTTATAGTTACTTTAGAGATTTGGTATATCGATGAAATTTTATTATTTTCACCTCTCATGCTCTAAAAATATGTCATTATAGCTTAGGCGGACTAAAGTTAGCATTTAGCTAGGGATTAAAGTATTTTATTTTAATTTTAGTCTATGGTTACTATCAACGGAGGCATCGAGATAAAGCAACGCCGCGAGGTGACAGGGTCGTGACGAAGGAAACTAGTAGAATTTTTTATATAAGTACAAAATTTTATCACTAACCACTAAGGTCATGATCATCATTTGTATAAGCGTTATTTAATAGTTACGCTATGTTACGATCCACACAGACTCTGCTTTTATAATATGTTCCATTTTTAAAATAATTTCTTTGAAAATATAGAAAGATTTAAAAAAATTAGAATTAATTAAAAAAAAATTGAACTGATATCGTGTACCGTGACTGCTCCAATCCTTGGTTAAATATTGTATGCGTCAATGTGAATGTTACCCACCGTATCCTGTTGCTCTATGTATATGGTACTTACCTACTCTATTTTTTCTTCTTGTTTATAAAGCTGGTATTGCGGATTGCTGCGAAATATTTAGAAATTTGTTTTTATTATTATGTACATTTATTTAAATGGATGTTTAAAGAAACCATTTCGATGCACAATACGTAATACAAGGTGAAGGCTTAGGTCATGTGACTAAGGTAAGTACCTACTTATTTCTAAATATCATCAAGTGAAAAGATCTTGCTCCTAATATTATGGTAAAGTAGCAGAAAGGCAAAGAAATAATTAAAAAAATGTTATTTATTTTATTTTCTCGCAATCGAAGAGAAAAGTAGAGTGTTTACCTAGCCTATGTCCTTCACCGGGATACAATCTATCCCTGTACCAAATTTCATCAAAATCGGTTGAACAGATGGGCCGTGAAAGCGTAGCAGACAGACAGACAAACAGACACACTTTCGCATTTATAATATTAGTATGGATTGGCATGGATATGGATATGGATTTATATTCAACAAAGCCGGGGCCAGTCTGCTGGTTTGAAATTAACTATCCACAGGTAATTGTTCTATAACATTTACTCTGCTATTATATATAACTAGATGATTCCCGCGACTTCGTCCGCGTGGATTAAGATTTTTGATTCCCGCGGGAACTCTTTAATTTTCCGGGATAAAAAGTAGCCTATGTCCTTCCCCGGGAAACCATTTACCCCTGTACCAAATTTTATCAAAATCGGGTGAAGAGACAGTTTTTTTTTATTCCCGCGGGAACTCTTTATTTTTCCGGGATAAAAAGTAGCCTATGTCCTTCCCCGGGATACCATCTACCCTTGTACCAAATTTCATCAAAATCGGTTCAACAGGTGGGCCGTGAAAGCGTAGCAGACAGACAGACAGACAGACAGACAGACAGACAGACACACTTTCGCATTTATAATATTAGTATGGATTTACCAGGTCCCTCGTAACAATATTACATGTCACTTAATCCTCAGCTATCTAGGAATTCCCTTATCAAAAGTTTTTGAGTGGTTTGAAAGTCGTTATATGGGATACCAGCGTGGAAGTCTCATCGTATTGAAGGTTTATGAAAGGGACAGACATTTATGTTTGAGAAAGTGATTAGGATAGGTACATAATAATTAATACGACATCAATATAATGGGCTTGCTGAAAGATGTATCGATATCCATATCCATACTAATATTATAAACGCGAAAGTGTGTCTGTCTGTCTATCTGTCTGTCTGTCTGCTACGCTTTCACGGCCCATCTGTTCAACCGATTTTGATGAAATTGGGTACAGGGATAGATTGTATCCCGGGGAAGGACATAGGCTACTTTTTATCCCGGAAAATTCAAGAGTTCCCGCGGGACTAAAAAAATTAACTCTTCAACCGATTTTGATGAAATTTGGTATAAGGATAGTTTGTATCCAGGGGAAGAACATAGGCTACTGTTTATCCCGGAAAATTCAAGAGATCCCGCGGGAATCCAAAAACTATAATCCACGCGGACAAAGTCGCGGGCATCATCTAGTTTACAATATCTCTGAAAGTACCTTAAGCTGATTCTAACCCTTTGATGCGGAAAGCTGGATAGCAATTATGATTTTTACATTAAATTTACCAATTTACCTACTATAAATAACCACCGTTTAATTTACAGTATGGAAATAATATACCTACTTATCTACGTTTTAATAAGCCACTTATAATAATAAAAATAATTTTGTCCCGACCGAATTTCGACCATGGCGGCCAATCCCCAGAGAGATTCCGTGAGAACCAAAAAACCTCAATCCACGCGGTTGAATTCGCGGACATTAGCTAGTAGTTTATAATTTGAGTCAATGGAGATTATTGCCTGACAAAATGAAATAACTTTTATTATAGCTCAAGTTACGGGTAGACCGCTGGGACATGGAGTTGTAAAAACTTAGTAGAAATTAAGATATTTCAATGACTGGTGAAAATCTTGTTCACCGTTTCTGAATGGAACGGATAAGGTTTGGAATGCTCTTCCGGCGTCCATGTATTCTGCCACGTCTGATTTTGGTACCCTCAAAGCAAGAGTGAACAGGCAATATTTTTATTTTGCAATAAACGTAAATATCGTATTAAAAATCACTATATCTTACAATAGATCAACACATTTTGCGTAATAATATCACAAACAGAAAGACCAGAAACCTTCGAAGCATTGCGAGTATTTCAACTTACAGATTGCCAAAAACAACTCCATATCAAAAAGTTTGTTCTTGTTTTATCTTTGAAACGATATGTGAGCAGTAATTTATGGAAATTATATTGTTCCACGAGAATTCGTATAGAATAAAGGTGAAACAAACAGTAGCGAGCCGTAACAGAGTTTCAAACTTTTCATATTGAAGTTCATAAAGATGTTTATGATACCAAAGCTTTTGAGACTCTTACCTAGACAGGCTTATTTTTTACACAAATCAAAATAAAATAAATATTTCATTCATTTATGTGAATTATAGAAATCCTATCCTACTAATAATATTAAAAATGTGACGATTATCGATTTTTATGTCAATCAAGACGCAACGTAGCTATATCTGATCTGGTAACTAATTATAATTTTGGTACCGCACTAGATTCTGCGCACACTGCAGAAGATAAAGTCAAGATGTCACCGTCGACGGATAAGTCAAGGAGGACATCATCATCATCATAATCATCATCATAATCGTCATAATCATCATCATTATCATCATCATCGTCATCATCATCATCATCATTTCAGCAATGTCACATATATTAAAGCTGCTCTCTATCTTACACTGTACAATAAAGAGCTGTTTATAATACAAGAACAATTATTGATGTAAGTACATTTTGAACGAACAAGTCTTCTCATATTGGTATTCCCAGCACGCCAGAAATCTTACGCACATTACTTAAAATCTTTGAAGCGTATTGTTTCTCTCATATTTGCCGGCAAATATACGGTCGGGCTAAATACACATAACGATAAATGGTAAATAGTATTCAACTACGTCTATTTACATAAAATCTAAATCAAAGCTGTAACGCAGATAGGATCCTACATAAGGTTAATAAGTTTCTGGTTTATACTAGAAATCTAGCACAGTTGCAAATTTGAGTACATACATTTTCTTGTATGATTAGAATCTAAAGCTTTGTATGTACTGGATTGTAAATCTGTTTTCTATACTATAAGTGAATGTAATAATGTATTGCTCAATATATAATATAAGGAGTTAACCACATTGAAAACACTTCCGATAAAATTATATAGAATTTATACACAAAAACATACTTAAACTTTTAAAAAAGATTCACAATCTGTGATAGTACTAACTGATTGTTAATCTGAATTAAAAGATCGTGTGTGTGTCGTCATTTCAATCAATTCGATGGCCGCTACTGAGCTTGGGCGTCCTCTAGTTCACCACACTGACCACTGGTCATTGGTGAATTGACTGGTTGATAAACACTCTATCTCTGCGTTGTAGTCCCCATTGCTGAGAGTCGTGACCCATTCAATTAGTCACATAACGGCAGGGGTTTTCTTGGAAAAATAATGCGGTGGGTTCCCAGGTCCTTCCGCAGTGACAAACTTCACACATCTTTGAAAACTAAGAAAGAACGGTGATAATGTTTTTCGCCACAGTTGTATATTGGTCTATATTGTAAAGTGGAATATAAAGACTAAATCTGTTTTTCTGCAGTCCCTGGTGGAATACAATAGAAAAATACTCTACAAACAAAAAAAGAAAAAAGGGTGAAAATTTGCAAGCCCACACTTGAACACGATTTCTGTTACGAATGTCCACTGCAATATTCACAGACCAGACCCTCGAGGATAACTTTTTGGACAAAGCCTCGTCACTAGGGTGAGAATTGTTTGGATTAATATGGAAAAGTCGTACAAGCGAATCAAAAATAGATTCGAACGAATAGTTTAGCCATTGTGGCAATGCAAACGTAGCAGTTATTAATTTTCTGAATTTTTTTTACAAGCTGATGTCCGAGATTTTGTTCTGGTGGCTTAAGTTCTTTTAAGTTTTTAAATTTTTTAAGTTTTCATTTTATGGATTAGGTAATATTTTGTAAGGACCACCTTCGGGTAAAAGCCTTCTCCAAGAATTTCCACTCAGGTATCTCTGTCCATAGCTGAGGCTAGGCAATCAAGCTTACCAATATTAGTCAAGAATAACACCGTTAAATCGCGAAATGGGTAGATCAATGGGTAATATTTATGAGCCATGCTCGTCATTCCAGCACCATGTCACTCCAACGTCATGCTTGATCATGTAGAGCTAAAGATTCTCCGAGCATAGATCCACCCCTCCGCTGAGTGTAAACCAATGTCGTTGGGGTGTCAAGGTGAAGAATGACGATCTCGCACCGAAAAGCGCAGCGTTGGCAGATCCCTAACTGAAATTGAAGGGTATCAAGCGAGTCAAGGACACGCAAGCTTGTTGAAATCAGTACAAGAGACCTTTAGCAGTAAACGTTGGTTGGACGAAAGCACGGGTCTGTTGACTTAGTCACCGGAGAGAGTGTACGAGCCCCTAAGATCATTAAGTCCTGCTAATCCGCATTATTCGTAGGTCATTATAGCATTAATATTTTACCCCGTGTTAGAAGAATAATCCGCTCATATTAGCAGCTCTAGAATTACTGTAGCATTACCATAATCCAATTAGTGCCTTAAGGTGTATAAATATAACTTGCAGACGGTAATATCCATGATATTAATGATATTAGGTACGCTATAGGTGAAGAGAATAACTTTCTAATATTTTTTGTGTGTGTACTAATATTAGTTTTTAAGGTTGTAAACTAACAAATTGAGCCCTAGTTGCTATAAATAAAGAGTATATTATTATATTATATATTATTATTGACTTTAAGGCTATAAACAATTGAAATAAAGTATAAATAATAGTCGTGGCTACAAGCAACTATTTAGTGGTCGAGAAAATGTAACTTAAATTGAAATAACCTACAACTTGTACCAGTCGGGCTCTTCAAAGAACAAAACTATCGACGTTCATCACAATTTTTTTTAGTTTGAGCTACCAGCATTTTTTATTTGATTTTGCAAAAATTATGTCCTGACGAAAGGTTACAGTTCCAAAAAAAAATTGCAAGCGTTCTTCTGAAAAATTCACGTTCCTTTGTAAAAAGTCACAAATTAATCCCTAGAGATGGAGTTTAATATTCATACACTGAAGTCTGGAGCTTATATTCTGTAGGTATAAGGAAAGAATCGTTGAAAGGGTTTAGTTAACCTTTTTTGGGGTTCCATACGAAAATGTTAAAAATGGAACCCAGGTTGTGCGACTATGTCCGCTTGTCTGTCTGTTACAGTTGCATATACTTGAGTATCTACCTACTTATTTTAAGTTTGGAATAGTTTTAAATTATGCTTGCCAATCCTTAGTGCAAATAAAATAATTGAAAAAAAAAATTCGAATCGGTTTAGAAACCATGAAGATATGATAGTACATTTAAAAAAAACATACGCGCCGAATTGAGAACTTCCTCCTTTTTTGGAAGTCGGTTAAAAACATAATAATATTGTAATTATTACTCCAAAAGGGACTATAACTTAGTTTTGCGGTCCCAGATAAAAGGGATTTGTTTTTGAGACAGTTAATTAGTTTAATCAAATAAAATACAATTTGTTAACTAATATTTCATTCATATTTACGGTAGGTACCCCTGATGGGTGAGATTGTCTCGCACTTGGTCGGTTTTTATACTAAAACTTTCATTTCATTGCATACTTCTAGTTCTACATCAGTATCGCACGAGTGCGCTTTCGTAAATAATATTCTAAAGACAATATTAGTAAGTTATAATTAAGATAGGGGTTCCTTAATGTGTTCCCTAAACACAGAATAATATAGACACAAAGAACAAAAGAAGAAGTATTAGCTTATTTTCCGGGATAAAACATATCAAAATCAATTGAAAATATGGATAGAATCCATAGTTTCATCCAGAAATCATAAAACCGTACCAAACATCAAAATCAATTGAAAATATGGATAGAATCCATAGTTTCATCCAGAAATCATAGAAGGCGAAAATTCAGAATATAACAGAAAACTAACCTGATGTAGCCTATAGGGGCAACGATGGCAAACATCAATCGACGATACACGCACCATAGAACAAGTTAGATAATATAAAGCAAAATTCAGAAAAGTAACCTACTGTAGGGGCGATGATGACAAACATCAATCGACGATTCCGTAGCAGGCCGTGTGAAATATTCCTGCCATCAAATCAATTCTGTCAGATCGCTAGACGTAAATTTACGAAATCCGCTTTGACTGGATGAGCTTTGCTGACACGACTGTGGAATGTGTTTGGGGTAAACAGGGTAAATTGAATGAAAATGTTTTCGAGTGAGCTAACTACATATGAGGGATTTATGAAAGTACTAGATGATGCATGCGACTTCCTCCGCGTAAATTGAGGTTTTTTGGTTCCCACGGGTTAGTTTAAACTTTTTGGTTTTCCGGGATAAAAAATAGCCTACGTCTTATTCCAGACTATCTATCCGTGTGCCGAATTTCAACCAGATCCGTTCAGTCGTTCTGGCGTGATTGAGTCACAAACATGCATCCATCCATCCAATCTTTCGCATTTATAATATTAGTAGAGATAGTATAGAAGTATAGACTAGGCTCCTCCTGAAAATTAGCGCTGCAGCTTGCTGCGGCTTTGTGCTGAGTGAGAAGCCTTATTTGTTCACGAATTATTGTAATAGCCAATAAGTAATCAATAATTGACTTACTTATGTAAACACAAATTGTGAATTGTTTTCGTGAACAAATAAATCATCTATCTATCGATCTATCTACTAGATGATGCCCGCGACTTCGTCTGCATGGATTTCGGACCTTCAATTTTGTGCAATAAATGTTAAACTTAGACTATCCTATCCCATCCCAGCCCTTCGAAAAGGAAAATGTTCTTTGCGGCTGTTTATTTTTTAAATACTAGCTGATTTTTAATTCCGGTGAGAACTCCTTACTATTCTGGGATAAATACCTTATGTCACTCTCCAGGTTCTCAACTATACCCATATTATAATAGTATATGATCTTATTTATTTATTAAAATCTTTATTTCACACAAGTACACGTAAATAAGGAAGACATTATAACTACGAATAGTGCTATACAGTATGCAAAGGCGGTCTTATCTCTTCCAGCCAACCTTTGGATCTTAATATTGCATGAGAAATTGCATTTCTATGGAAATAATAACTTCTTGGTAAATCTATCATAAACATTCATGTTTCTGATAAAAAAACAGGTACGCATATAAATAAGAGTAAGCTATGAATAAATAAATAAATAAGATGCGTAGACTCAAAGGTTATCGTTGGTAAATATTCGGGAATAGATAAGCGTTGATGTCACGCCAGCGATTGAACATCGATTGAATTAGATTTCTGTTTTACACCGCGGAAAAATCTGTTCCAAATGTTTATACATCAGTAATTTACCAATAAGTAAACTTATAAGGCCCGCCACATACATTCGGAATTCCGAAACGGAATCCCCATTCGGAATATCGAATCGGGATTCCGAACATACATCACACACATAAGTTTATTTCCGTTCAGAATAACAAGGCCCAGATGTTGGGAGACGATATCCTCTGAATTTAGATATTCTGTCAGCGAATATGGACGACGGTTTTCTCATGGTGATTGCATTGCTGCTGTATCTAGCTAAGAAGAAGAAATACGTCACCGTTACTGGGTGCATCCCCTTAAAACGAGAAACGTCAGCCATTTTTTCCGTTCGGAATTCCGAATGGGAGCCTGTGCGTTCGGAATTCCGAACGGAAAAAATGGCTGACGTTTCTCGAAATAAATTCAAACAGAAAACTACTGTGCGTATGTGATAGACATTGATGTAGAATTTTTTTAGTACCGATAGACCCATAGATTTTATATGGATATGCTGCGTTCGGAATCCCGAATCGGATTCCGAATGTATGTGGCGTACCTAATAGTACAATCAATGTCATTCAGCATCGGGTTAGATAAGTTTGTACAGATAACTTTATTACCATAGAGTAAATATATAGGAAGAGGAAGCCAATGTAAAAATAATACCACAGGTGAGCGAAACGAGTATATACGCAAATGTCAAGGAGTGACAGAGCGAGAAAATGTTTTCTTGTCCTGTTCAACGTATCACTTTTTTGTTTGACTCATCTGACAGTTTAGGTCAGACAATCATGTGTCATTTTTGTTATTTGCCTATATTCGTATGAAATCGGAATTGGACAAAGTGGTAACTGTGCTCGTAGCTTACGAAAAAAATGGTTTAACATATAGACGATGGTGCATTGCTAGTCGTATGTGTTAGGCTGCAAAAGCCGAACTGAACGTTAATACGAGAACACAACCTTTCATAAGTAAGTTTACAATTTTGACCTTATTTTGACATGATTGTTACAGATAAAAACTGGTTATATTTGTAAAGACTCGCATAAATGCAAGTATAATAATACAAAGTATGGAAATAACAAAAAAATCTGTTCAGCCGTTGGGGCGTGATTGAGTAACAAACATCCATCCATACATTCATACATCCATAATTATATCCAAACTTTCGCATTTATAATATTTATTTGATAGTATAGTATATAGTACCTATACTATAGTATAGTCTAGATGAAAGCAAATGTCATTTATTCATAATCTATATACGGTCATATGATTTGATTCCTACATCCATGATTTGACGTAATCTAAGGTCATAAATGCTTGGTTCTGTGGTTCTGTGGATTAGACACATAAAAAAAGAATTGACATTTGATTTCTCTGGAGCCGGAGGTGCCCGCGTTACTTGTCTCTGGCGCCTGCGCATTAATTGCGTGTTGGAGATATTAACCGGTTTCTCAACTGTATAACAAATTAATAGTGTTTTTAGTTTGAGTGTTTGAGGAATGCAGTGATGCCATCTGTTAACTGTGACGTATTCGCAACAAGGGCCTTTAAGCAAAGTTTATGTTAAGTAAAATTGTTGTCATGGAATCTCGAGTTTTCACTATAATATCCACAAAATACGAACCATTACTAACTATACTACGATTTACATAGGTGATATAACAAGAAAACCCCCGTTTAGACCGTTACACTCAAATATTAAACTTACTTTTATTGGCCTTTTCACACAAATCACAATAGACACGTACCTTGCACGTAGGTTCTTAGACCACTCGTGGACCACTCACCCTGTCACAACTAGGATGTAGACAGATAAACTCTAGATTCACAGAGCTTAGCTTTTAATTTCCCTCTAAACAGTGATGACCCCAGACCCACTGATTTCGGCTCCTATTGAAATTTAAATAATTTTGAATTATTTTCAGTAAGAAGGCTGGGGAAGCATTTTTTAAAAATAAGTCCAAATTTCAAGTCGATATAATACCTAATTGGTTAATTGGTAGAAGTATGTATATGCGCGGAAGTATGTCCGCACTTATTTTACTATTTTGATACGGACCTCTAAAAAGATAGGTACAAAAAACTTTTCTAGCAAAATATAAAATCTTTTATCTTTATAGCTATGCGTGTAATATAATTCCAATAGACGCAAAATAGACACCTTACCAAATTTTCTTGACTCAGGAGCTAAGCGAATTTGCTGATGGAGACTCTAGGAATATTTTCTGGATAAATTGTAGGATTTTGCTACGAGGGTACTTTTCATGATCTGTCCTTGTTATTATATTAATGTTTATGAGCGTATCAGTTTTATACACAAAGCTTTCATGTCTATCATATGAGATCCCAAAAGATATGATAATAGAATAGAATAGAATAATATTTATTTTCAATAAACGAGTGACGTAATTAAATAGCGGTCCCTACCCTCTACGCTAGGATAACCTGTATTGTAGATGGTTCCTTCCAGTGATACATGTGAAAATATAACTAAAAACTAATTACTTATTTACGTGTGGAAAACTGAGC
The DNA here is from genome assembly GCA_923060345.2 of Erebia aethiops. Lineage (NCBI taxonomy): Eukaryota > Metazoa > Arthropoda > Insecta > Lepidoptera > Nymphalidae > Erebia > Erebia aethiops. The sequence goes on along the minus strand of OV281088.1, from coordinate 13,236,427 downwards.
GTGTCTGCGTGTTTTTTTTTTTTTTTATTGCGTGATAGGCTTGCGCTTGACGACAATCATGCTTAGTGCAAAGCAATGATGAGGTCTAGGTTGGAACGCGCTTGCCTAGAAGATGCCTATTCACTCTTGCCTTGCTCGTGTATGTGAAATTATATGTATAACCAGCTTTCTATCAAAAATATTGGCCATTTATAGCCGTTTTTATGTATAGATACCTACTGAGATCAAATTTTTTGTTGAGGCATCATTTTTTACGCCTTAATTACGCCTTATGTCTCATCTATGTGTAGACCTTTGTCTACACATAGACTTATAGTTGTGTAACATATTATCTGTATTAATTTGGCATATTTGAAGCATAATATTTTGGCATATTGACAAAATAATATTAATCGTGGTGATTCATTTATGGTTTAATTTTGAGAAAAATTTACTACAGAGCAATGTGTAGAATAAAGATAATTTCAATATGCAATCATTTTCCTCTTTCATCATAAGCTTATCAATTATTTGGCAAACTTATAATGCATCTTGTGAGTATGAGATGATACTCGTAGCATTTTCAACTCATCGCTGTCCCAGGCCAGAGTCCGTACTCTGTAGTGGGCCTGAGGCGGATGCCCCGTCGCTCACGTCCGCAGGAACTACCTTCTACCTCCCTGCACGTGTCTCCTGGGTGGTGCTAAACAAGCGACGAACTTGCAGGCGAAATAAGCGTTCTTTTTATTAAAACGCTTATTAAGTACCAAACGCCATATACGATTAAATAAATAAGTGGGCCTGAGACTGTGGCCCCGTGTCTCCTCTAAGTATGAGAACGGCATAGCCCAACATGCTGACCGAGTACAAATTGGTAGACTTCACACATCTTTGAGAACAATATGGAGAACTCTCTGGCGTGCATGAAGCAAGCCAAAAGTTAGAGGTTCAGGAAGGGAAGAAAAATTTTTTTTAAAAATTCTATCAGAAAATCTTCTATTAATGAAAAACAACTGAACATCAGCTATTCTGAAAGTTCTTCACACAAGCTTTACATTGTTTTAGGCTCACACAGCAATTTACACCTGAAGGTGAATCGTATTATATACGGGTTAGTACAAAATCTTTTACTATTTCAGATTTGAATTACGAAGATGGCACGTCTGTTAGAACAAAAAGATTGGATTATCAAGAATTCGAGCCAGTCACGTTATATTCTAGGAACCTCGATAAAGTATCCGCCAAGAATATAAATTGCGAAGACTTTTCGAGTTACGCTGTAAACTGCACAATTGACGCGGCTTTAATCTACAACTCAAGTCGGATGTCACCACCGCCAACTACAAAGATTTATTACTGGTGCAAGTTTGTATTCGTCGTCTTGTATCGTGCCGCCAAGCGATTTAGCGTTCCGGTACGATGCCGTGCAGAAACCGAAGGGGTATGGGTTTAATATAACTGCCATGCCTTTAACAGGTTAGCCCGCTACCATCTTAGACTGCATCATCATTTACCATCAGGTGAGATCGTAGTCAAGGGCTAGCTTGCAGGGGATAAAAAAAAATAAAAAAAAGTTATCATAAATACTACATGATACCCGCGAATTCGTCCGCATGGATGAATGATTTCTGATTCCCGCGGAAGCTCTTTTTGTTTTTAATGGGTTTTATATTTCTTTATTTTCAGAGCAATAAGGTATTTAACTAACTGCGCAATAGACTGGAACGGCGATTGTAAGAACGTCACTGACAGTCATTTTAATGAAGAAAGCGTTAAGGGTCACATCCACGTTGTCAACAATATATGCGATGACGAATGGTTTCTTTTGCGTAAGTTTAATTACAACGCAAGAAATGTCAACTCTGGCTATCCTATCTTAATTTACTAATATTATAAATGCGAAAGTTTGGATGGATGTAATACATACCTACATCCATATGTATGGATATATGGATGTTTGTTACTCAATCACGCGCCAACAGCTAAACGGATCTGGCTGAAATTCGGCACAGAGATAGATTTTAGTCAGGAATAGCACATAGGCTACTTTTTATCCCGGAAAATTAAGAATTTCGGGAACCAAAAAACCTCAAACCACGCAGACGAAGTCCCGGGCATTCGCTAGTTTATAAAAAGGAAAATTATAAAACATTTTTTGCCTTTGTGTTTGAATTAGCCTTTAAGTTAGTGTTAAAAAACAATGCACGACGGTTCTAGTCATATGCGACTCCTAGTTTGGAGCTAATCATTTATTGGAAACTAGTGGGCCCGGCCCTGAATCTAGAACCCGATTGCAGCGGGTGGCGCAATTTGGTCCTATTGTGAAAATAAACCATCCCAGGACCCACTCAAACACGCAAAAATTCCATCAGAATCGGTCCAGCCGTTCTGAAGTGATGCGCTTACATAGGTACATTTGGAAATAGATTTTTTTTATTTATATAGATAACATTCCGTTAAAATATCCCTGTATATTATTTTACACAGTCAAGAACGTAATTAACCTGGTTAAATTGTAAAATGAACTTATGACGTCTCTTACAAACGAATAATTTTGAATGTTATAATTTAGAAAACCATTTCCTGTCCTATGAATTCCACTGTCGCGTGTGGATATCGTGTTTTCCGTATCGTTAAGCTAAGCTATTACATAATCACGAACTTAAATTTATGTTCTAAGTATCATGATATATTTACTTGTTCGAAACTTTAATCTTACGTCGGGCTCGATCAAGCGAATTGCGATTCTTTTCCACTATAATAAGGTGGATATTTGACGTTAAGTCCAAGAACATGTTACCTATAGATATGAGTCAAATATAATTGAAATTTCCTCTTACTTGGTAGTGTCATGTTAACAGCTTACACAGCTTCTAGTTTTCCATTCGTGCAATAAGGACGTGATGTGAGTTTGAATAGAACTTTATCTACTGCGTTGCAGCCAAAGTTAGCTCGTATTTTGTATGTGAATAAGTTATGTTTGCCCGACTGCGTGACCGCAAAGACAGGGTTATATTTTTTTTTACCCTACATACTGGGTTTGAGGCTGGGGTTTTTTTCACAACGTATATAACTGATTTTTTTTTAAATTATCAAATAACAATTTAAAATCATTTTGTAAAAATTATACAAAATATTTAACATATTAAATATAGTGAAAATTACAGACTAACTTACGCCTATTAGAGTTAACAGATAGAAGAAGGGAAATAATATCTAACATTTTTAATCAATTAACTTAACCATAAACTTAACAATTAGGTTACATTGCCAAATACTTGTACAGTATTGTCGCTTTGCAAACATGAAACAATATTATTTTAAAGTGGGTATGATATAACTGAATTAATCTTTGGAATTCTTTATACCTTCGAAGTATGCCAACAACTGGATGGACTTTCATTAATGAGGTGGCTAGCGATTTGTCTATTCCTTGCATAGCGTAAGTCGCTGAATAGGTCTTTCGAAAAGAAGATGATGTTTCCGAGACTATTTTACAGTTAGGTGTAAGGCCCCGTTTAAGAACAACACAACCTGAAAGTGTAGTAGGATCCTAACACATCTCTTGTTATAAGTTTACTACTATAATATGATGTATATATATGGTTTTGAAAACTTTTTAATGGTACCTAGTAAGTCCTTCTTCGTCCTCTGTATGATACTGAGACAACATGGTTTTAATGTATTTAGTATTTATACTAGTATTTATATTAGTATACTATTGACCGGGCGAAGCGAAGGTCTCTGAGTCTACTTGGGTGAATTGGCACTTGTCCGTCCGTCCGTCCGTCTGTCAGAGCATTATAACTTCTGAATTACTGAACGCAATTCACTTCAGCTTTAAATATAATATGTAAACCAATGGCCTCCCGCCGAATATGGCTTAAAAAATAATAAAAATCTTTATTTCAGGGGGGCTCTCATAGAAGCGAATGCGAAGTAAAATATTTTTTATTTTATTTTTAAATTTTTCCCCCTAAATTGACGAAATGGGCGGCTTTCAAAGTGGAGATTTTCTAACGTCCAAAGATGACCTCAGAACTCTAAATTTTCTGAAAGGATGAGCCTGAAACTTGATCAATTATTTCAATTATATCCTGTACTAGAACAACAAATACTAAAATTAGATAAATATTGTAAGGAAACGGAATTATTTAATTTTTAATGAGCTTCAGTATTTTTAACAGAACTTCACATTTATGTCAATAGATGGCGCCGCGAGGTCTCAGTTCGGGGCGAACCACTAGTTTATATTAGTATTTATATTAGTATTATTACAAAAAGCACAGAGCTACTACTAATGAGTACAAGTTTGCATAACAATTTTAAATTACATTAAAATATTAAATACTTAATTGGTTGTATTGGTACCACTTTTCAGGCTATGAAGATTTACCAGGTTGCATAGAAAGTGGAATGGATTCTTGGGAGGCATGCTACAGTATTTTTAAGGACGCAGTACAGGAACAGAAGAACACCACGTATGAATGGACGCACTATGAAGTTCATTTTCAGTTGTGCTGGTAACTAATAAAGTACCTACTTATTACTCATATATAATATACTAAGCTACAATATAGATAGGCTATGTGCTGTGTGCATACATCGGTCTAGTCAAATTGACAAAATATTTTCATGTTTTTATCGCATGTTCCGAACTTCGGTGCCAAAACGTAGGTAAATTGTGTACGTGCATGTATCAGAGATACGTACAACGTACTGTTTACACGGCTTGAAGCACTCGATACCAAATACAGCTGTTCGTATTGACAAAGTACAAATTCTCTGTAGCAAAAACCGTTAGATGCCGTGAATAAAACATGAGGTTTTGGGCTGAAGCCAATAGCTGCCGGTAGGAATTCAAAAACAGCGGAATACCCGAATATTTGTGATCTTTGCGCGTTGCCACTGCTTAGGGCAAAAACACACCACGGACTGAACATGTCAAACATACCCTAAAACGCCCGCTTCGCGGTATTCTGTGCAGCTCTATATGCATACCAGAAAATCTTTCGAGGATTAATTTAAAGAGGATTTTTTGCGAGACCAAATTCTTTATCCGTAGATAGTGTGATTTTACCCTAAGGTCAGATTAGGTGCTCAGGAAAAATATGTATTTGTTTTATACGTGGGAAAACTTCGTACTTATTATTCTGATAATATTTATGAAAACACCTTCAACCACACTCCATACAAGCGAAAGGTGATAATTACCACCTGTTATGTGCTGTTACTGTCGGGTCGTTTAACGTACCTACAGAGAAATCTGTCTAGTTACTCCTACGGATAGCGGGTGGAATGAGTGTCGCTTCTTTAGGTAGGATAAGTTAAGTATTTGCTTTTTTTTTTTTTTTTTAGCAATTTATGTACGGAGCGCATAACTGATCTTGCGTCTGCCGTGGCGGTTGCGAAGGAACCCCCTAAGTATTTGCTTTGACTATGCTCTAAAGGTGCTTTATTTAATCCCCCACTTCCTCTCCACCTGCGTCATTTTACTCACAATTGAGGGTTGTGGCTTCTTTATATAATACTATAATAGTAGGGGGTCGGGGGGATAATTAGGCAGTGTAGTTCACAAACAGAGTTGCATCAAGCCGCAGTGCCCTGCCACAAATTTTCATAGTAGATAGACAACACATAACGCTACATGAATATACTGTTCTATGTTAGCGCGAATGCCACAACGGGACTCGATACGATGCGACACGACAGTATCGTACAGTAACGACCCTTCGCGTAGCCTAAGTTGTCACATAGATAAGTTTGTCATTTTCAATGCAGTCCTATCGCGTTGCGTCACCTAGACCTAGAGCAAGGGATAAAGATCTACGCTATACGGTGCTAGTGTACCATCCTAGCACATGCGGACAGTATCAAAGTCTATAATCTGTCTATCCAAGTTCTTTAAACCACGTGCCCAAGCTTGGCAACCCCTTCAGCTAGTTGCTACATATCTTCTCATCTCTGATCTGATCATCAAGAGAAACTCGAAGCGTATATAATATCTAGTAATAATTTATTACTCTGTATTTTTTTCAGTGCTCGAGCCAACTTCAGGCGCTGCACCCTAGAATCCATATTCCACAATACTCATTGCACCCCAGAACAGTCGGTAACGTTGCAGAAGTTTTCAGTTATCGTTTCTGAGGGAGCAGTGTACCAGGTGATTTGAAATCTACATCTAAATAAAGACAAAATATTAAAGTATTAATACAGTATGATAAGTTTTAGTGCATTATATCGACGCGTGAGTTTATTTTTCTATCACACAGACATACTGAGCAAATTTTTGGTACTGCGACATTGATAATAGAAACTCACAGAAGCGCTTTGTCGGCGCTCTTCTCAGTACTAACCAAAGATATTAAATAATCTACCTATTATAGTTATACTATTATTATAAATGCGAAAGTTTGGATGGATGGATGTTCGTTACTCAATCACGCCAGAACCTTGTGCCAGAACGGCTCAACGGATCTGGATGGAATTGTCCAATTGCACAGATATAGATCATAGTCTGGAATAACACATATAGTTAGGCTACTTTTTTATCCCAGAAAATTAACGAGTTTCCGCGGGAAGCGAAAAATCTCAATCCACGCGTACGAAGTCGCCGGCATCAGCTAGTTATTATATAAAATATGTAATCCGAACATTAGGTATAGGAAATACGGCACATTAACACGCGCGTTTTGCCTTTTTAATTTATAGTATTTTGCCGCGGTTACTATCGCAGGCAACACAATATTTATTGCTTATCTAAAAATACTTCAAGAGATATTTTTAGAAGTAAATAATATTTCATTTTTTTAAATAAATTTAACTAGCTGATGCCCGCGACTTCGTCCGCGTAGTTTTAGTTTTTTTTTATTCCCGCGGGAAATCCTTAATTTTCCGGGATAAAAAGTAGCCTATGTCACTCTCCAGGTCCTCAACTATACTCATGCCAAAAATTACGTCGATCCGTTGCTCCGTTGCAGCGTGATTGAAGGACAAACCAACAAACCTACAAACAAACTGACTTTCGCATTTATAATATTAAGTATGATATTGAAATTTCTTAAAAAAAGATTATGCAAATTTAATTAATAAACTTCTGCCCTGTCTATTCAAAGTCTGTAAACATAAAGGAAGACGGAATATATAAAGAGAACGGACGCGAAAATTCATCACAATTTGTGATATTGTTAACACTTTCAAACTCTGTAATTTTAGTGCAAAACTTTAAGTGAGTTGCAAAAGTATGGTTATTTTAGAGCGTTGAAGTCCCAAGCTTACTTATGGCCGCATTCATAATATTTTCGTATCCCTATAATTTTGTGAATTTGTTAAAGTTTGTGCAATTTCCACGTTTTGTGTTCTCGGTTTAAACCTCTATACATTATTCTGAAAATCAGTGCGCATTATATATTTATTTTTATTAAGTACTAGATGATACCCGCGACTTCGTCCGCGGGATTATGATTTTGATTCCCACGGGAACTCCTTAATTTATCGGGATAAAAAGTAGCCTATGTCATTACCCGAGATACAACCTATCACTGTACCTACCAAATTTCAACAAAATCGGTTGAACAGATGGGCCATGAAAGCGTAGTATACAGACAGACAGACAGACACGCTTTCGCATTTATAAGATTTACTAGATGATGCCCGCGACTTTGTCCGCGTGAATTAATATTTTTTGATTCCCGCGTTAACTCTTTTATTTTCCGGGATAAAAAGTAGCATAATTATGTATCCTTTCCCTGGATAAAAAATATCGCTATTCCAAATTTCATCAAAATTGAAGAGATAATTTTTTTTTGATTCCTGCGTGAACTCTTGAATTTTCCGGGATAAAAAGCCCATGTCCTTCCCCGGGATACAAACTATCCCCATACCAAATTTCATAGAAATCGGTTGAACAGATGGGCAGTGAAAGCGTAGCAGACAGACAGACACACTTTCGCATTTATTGACCGAGCGAAGTGAAGGTCTCTGAGTCTACTTGGGTGAATTGGCACTTGTCCGTCCGTCCGTCCGTCCGTCCGTCCGTCCGTCCGTCCGTCTGTCAGAGCATTATAAATTCTGAATTACTGAACGCAATTACTTCAGCTTTAAATATAATATGTAAACCAATGGCCTCCCGCCGAATATGGCTTAAAAAATAATAAAAATCTTTATTTCAGGGGGGCTCTCATAGAAGCGAATGCGAAGTAAAATATTTTTTATAAAGTTACATAGGGTTGCGGTATATCATTTTAAAGATAATTAGGAATAGAGTCGGAAAATATATTTTTTTTTAATTTTTCCCCCAAAATTGACGAAATGGGGGGCTTTCAAAGTGGTGATTTTCTAACGTCCAAAGATGACCTCAGAACTCTAAATTTTCTGAAAGGATGAGCCTGAAACTTGATCAATTATTTCAATTATATCCTGTACTTGAACAACAAATACTAAAATTAGATAAATATTGTAAGGAAACGAAATTATTTAATTTTTAATGAGCGTCAGTATTTTTAACAGAACTTCACATTTATGTCAATAGATGGCGCCGCGAGGTCTCAGTTCGGGGCGAACCACTAGTAATATTAAGTATGGATATATTATAGTATGGATGATTGCAGTATTGACAGTAATCCTTATCACCTATCCTCAGGACTGTGACCATAACATGATGTATGCAAATTGTCCCGGAGGCGACCCGCGTCCATCGCGTGCTCTGTTAAAAGGATTAATGACTGCCAATGCCAGTAGGATCGCCATATTGCACCTTTGTTTACGGATAGCGATTTATATGCAAGCAATTGTATTTATACTAATATATTTTTTATAATAATCATTGCGTTTTATTTTTCACCTTATCTGGTAAACGGTAAGGTTGGTTTTATTGTGACGCTTATCGTAACGTCGCGCTGCCGATCAATATTTTCTAAACGTTACTTTCCTGAACAAAACTAACAATAGCAACTGACTATAGCCAGGCACAGAGGCATTATTAAAATATGATTGCTATTGCTACAGTGTAATCACAGAATAGGTAATATTTAGTTGTAAAGATCGTAATCAACTCTGAAAATTGCTGACACTCTTTCGCTATTGGCCAAAATCCATTGTCGCAGCCAGAATACTATAGATTGATCTTAGTTATCGATCTGTCACCGTAAGATTGTAAAAACCGTTAGATTATAATACTTATAACGTTTTTTATCTCGATAGATTATAAACTGTCGACAGATTGTGAACCGTAACATACTGCTTACAATTTAACGCGTTATTTTTCAGTAAATTGTAATATATTAGGTATATTAACCCGATAGAACCTAAGTGCCCTACCACTACCTGAATATTCATGTCAAACCCTATAACCTAACCTATAGTTCGCGCGCGAGTTGAATGCAGAGTATATGTATGGTGACACTTACATTTATTCTGCATTCAAGTCGCGTGCGAACTGTACAAGAAAGAGACAAGAAAAGGTAAAGACAATAAATATTTCATAAATTAATACTCAGAACATTGAACGGTTCATAATCTTACGACAGTTTATAATCTCGCGGGATAGAAACCGTTAGATTATAATCTAACGGATTTTACAATCTTATGGTGATCGATTCGGTTTGTTATCGTACGATAAGATGTATTTTAAATTCAGAATAATCGTATCAAGGGTAAAATTGCCGATATCGAAACCGAACCGAATCAACGTTGTTATTTCGCTCTCATTACTCTTTTGCAGTGGAAACTCCGCTTTACATTTACCCACTTGGAGTTCCTTAGCCCATCAATCTCAGCTAAGCTCGGAATGTTCTCAGTGACAGGTAAAGGAGCAAATTTTTAATCTCCTCTAATTACGGGCTGAGTGAAGCTTGAGTCAATTAGCTAGGTTGCTGACTAGAGGGAAATTAATGAGTTCATCGTCTTAAGTCTGTAGTAATTGTCGAGGCAGCCATCTTTTGGGACAAAATAAACAGAAGTCAGCCTTATTTCCTTTATTTATAAACAGCAAATAGGATTGGAAGTATAACTGACTCTGCACCTTGGCTCTGCTCGAATCGAAATATTGTTTTTTTATTTCACTAAAATTTAAACCTTTACTGCGATATTACGTGGTGATAAGTGATGATGCAGTCTGTGATGGTAGGGGGCTAACCTGCTAGGGGTATGGCAGTTAAATTAAACCCATACCCCCACTCGATTTCTACACAACATCGTACCGGAATGCTGAATCGCTTGGCGGCACCTGTCTTTGGCGGGAGGGTATTTTCTATTGGTCTTTCGAAAAAAGGTATCATATATTTTCTACTTCCATATCAGGTAGGTACTACATAGAAACACTATTTGATTATAATACCTAAACATCTAAGCATATAGAAAATTTGCAATCGTTCGCCCCTCTACTATTTGCCCCTGTAAGGCCTCGTTTACCGAGACGCGGGGCGTCGCGCGTCGCGTGTGGCGGCGCGGCCCGCACTGAATTTAAACCAATGAATTCATTTAAACATAACATGGCGTTGTATGAGTGCGTTTACGGAGAAGCAATTTTACACGCGTTTGTTTGAGATGGAGCGTTTTTCGCGGCCGAGCCCGCGTACGGCATCGACGCGTCTCACGCGGCGTTTATCGTGGCGGCGCACGCAGCGGCAATTCTCGATGAAGCGATGCCCGTAGCGGACTAAAACTAATTGAGTACCCCTCCCCCGCGATGCCCGCCGCGTGCAACGCTACACGATTTCGCAGCTCGCCGCGTGCAACGCCGTGGGCACAGCAGCGGGCACCGCCACTCTTCCCGCCTCGCGTCTCTATGAACAACATCGTATATTGCCATATGTCTGTGATTATGCGTGCGATGATAAGTGCCGCTGCACGCGCCGCCGCTCCGTGAACAAAAAAACGTACGACGCGCCGCGAGACGCCACGCCACACGCGACGCGCGACGCCCCGCGTCTCCGTAAACGAGGCCTCAGTTATCAAATCCACTTTTACTAAAACAAATAAATGTTAGAGCGGTTTTTCTATGGAAGGGTCCCGAAAATTAATTAAATTACGTATTTTATAGCAAATGCCGCAATATGACGTCATTATCTATCATATTATCTGATATTACCAAATATATTTTGTTACATTAAAACAGAGAAAGGAAGTGGATAATTTCCATACCATTTCGTAGGACACGGGTTTAAAAGAACTTCTATAATGTGCGTTTTACAGGGTAATCTAAAAGTACAATATTAATAAACTAGGTCATGACTTCGTCTTTGTGGGTTGAGGTTTTTTGGCCTATGTGCTATCCCAGACTATAATCTATCTATACTTTGAGTATAATAACATATCTCTATATAGCTTTAGGTATTTAATTATAATTTGTATTTTGCACGGAATAGATGGTATTTTGGAACATAATGCGAAAGCGCCTGCTACAATTATAATAGCAAATGTGAACGTATACAGAAATTCTTGAAAATGAAAATGTGCAAAGGAGGTTTTTTAATAACACAATATTTTGCACGATGACAAGTAATTAGAGTTTAATGATGCCACTCTATACACAGAATATTAGCTCGACTAGCTCTATCCCTGCAAAAAATCACATGGGAACGTTGTAGGTAGATGTAACAGGCATCGCTCGGGTGAAATTTCAGAAAGGTTTTTCAGTAATTTCATCCGAGCGAAGCCGTCAGCTAGTTATATCATAAGTTTCAAGTAGTAAACATTTCCTGGGCGAGTGAAGTGAAACGTGTACCTACATGGTAAACAGAAAACAGGCAAGTGGAACATTCCGAGATTTGATTGTTGCAAGCTATACGGATTGTTTGCGACGTGCAATACGTCTCATGTTGACTGACAAACAGTGACTGGAGACCTCGATTAATGCTCTGAATTGAGTTCAATACCCAACCGATATCAACAAGTAAAACATAATGTAGTAATATATAAAATACTAGATGATACCCGCTACTTCTTTCGCGTTGATTTTTTGTATTATCTAAGTATCTATTGGATAGAAGCAGGCGGTACTTTGCGGAAGTCTACGATAACGAATGAACTAGAAGTTTAATCTATACTAATATTATAAAGAGGTAAAGTTTGTGACGTTGTAGGGGGTAATCTCTGGAACTACTGAACCGATTTTGAAAATTCTGGTACCAATAGAAAGCCACATTATTTGTGAGTGTCATAGGCTATATATTAACCCGAAAGGGAGTTCCTGTGGGAATTTAAAAAACTTTTTTCACGCGGACGAAGTCGCGGGCATCTGCTAGTTTGCTATAATCCGCGACAATAGGTAAATCTATGTGGTGCAGTGTGTATCCCGCACTTATAGCCCGCGATATTCACCACACCACAGAAATCTTCCAAACTACTACGTTTCACTCCGATACCGGAACATCTTCAGGAGTTGTTGACTCAGCTTAACTTAATTAATTAAACTTCTAGTTCGTTCATTCATTATTATCTAAGTAGCCTAGGTATTTTATTTTATTTATACATTCTGTACCAGTAACTTAAAAATAAAACATAAACATTGAAAGGACATGCACAAGGACAACTTATCTCTTGAAGAGATTTCTTCCAGATGCCCCAGAATGTGAGAATAGTGAAACATGTAAGTTAAAACTGTGTAGATAGGTACTTATTAAAGAAACGAAAACTTTCCGATTTAAATACATTAAAATAAAAATAATACAGAATTAAATAATGTTTAACAAGATGTTATATAAACTTAAACAACAGGTACATATACGTATATCATACTATACACATAATATAATATATATACATAAATATAATATATATATATTATATACAAGCATACTATAGTTACCATACATAAATACAATTATAATAGCTAATCATACAAAGTTGAAAGAAAGTGCTGCTTCAGTCTGGACTTAAATGCACCCACGGATGGACTCTCGCGGATATTCCCTGGAAGGGAATTCCAGAGACACGCTGCAACCACTGCAAACGACTTTGCGTAGAATATGGTGTTGCACGTGGGCACTTCTAGTGTTTTAACCGTTACACATGAACGCAACGGTCTTACTCGGAGAGGAGCATCCTGAAAACGCTCGCGTAAATATGGAGGGGAAGAGAATTTTAAAATTTTAAAAAGTAATGTCAGAATATGAACATTCCGGCGAAAGCGAATAGGGAGCCACTTCAGTTGACGACGGAATTCTGAGACATGGTCGAATTTGCGCAGCCCGTAAATAAAACGAATGCACAAATTCTGAAGCCGATCTAGTTTATCGAGTAGCTCCTCTGTTGCATCTAAATAGCAAACGTCAGCATAGTCGATGAGAGGGAGAAGGAGAGCTTGTGCTAACATAATTTTGGTGCGTAAGGGTAAGAAATTTTGTAGTCTGCGAAGAGAGTGGATTGAGTAGTGCAGACGCTTACTCACCTCATTGATATGAGCAGACCAGGAAAGATTACAGTCAAATATTAAACCTAGATTTTTGGCTTTGTCGGTAAAAGGTATAGCTGTACCGTCATAGAGTATACAGGGTAAAGTTTTGTAATTAACCTTGCAGCGCATTCGGCTGCTGCCAATTATAAGTGCTTGAGATTTTGTAGGATTGACAAGCAAACCAAACGAATCAGCCCAAGTCTTGACATGTGCTAGATCACTGTTTACTGCCTCTACGGCATCTGCAAGGTCGGGCAGTGCTGCGTGCCTATAAAGCTGCAAATCGTCTGCATAGAGATGGTAGTGACAAGAAATTGCTTTGGAAATTTCGTTAATGAAAACGGAAAACAGTAATGGAGATAGCACACCGCCTTGAGGAACGCCAGCAGAGAGATCAGCCCATTCTGAAGAATCTTCGTCAGTCCTGATTCTCTGCCGTCGACCCTGAAGATAAGACTTAAACCAATCAACCACAGAAGGGGAAACGTTAAGAGAGTGGAGGATAGCAAGCATGACATCAAAGTCAACAGAATTAAAAGCATTACTGAAATCGAGTAGTACGAGAACAGTAAGCTGTTTGTTGTCCATAGCAAACCGGATATCATCTGTTACTTTGAGCAATGCTGTCGTAGTACTATGAGAAGGTCGGAAACCAGACTGTAGAGGGCTTAGGAGATTGTTGCGTGAGAGATATATAGAAAATTGCTTGAAAACAATGTTTTCTAAGACTTTGGAGAGAATGGGTAAAATTGAGATAGGACGGAAATGAGAGAAGGAATTCGGGTTCGCGGTTTTAGGTAAAGGAATAACATTAGCCATTTTCCATGCCGTTGGAAATGCGCTGTTTGTCAAAGAAAAATTGAGGATATGAGCAATGACAGGTGTTAAGTAATCGATAATTAGTAAGAGCATATCTCGACCAATACCATCATTACCCACTGCTTTAGATGAAATGGATAGGATACCTTTCTTAACATCCTCCTCTGAGATTTGGTTGAAGATAAAAGGATCACAATTTGGTGGGGCATCATTATACAATTTAGAAAGCAATGAACTTTTCTTACTATCAGCGATACTAACCGGAGGTGAAGAGAAATGCGTATTGAGAGAGTTTAAATCAAGCGACTGGCTAGGAGATTGAGGAGATTTACCCACACCCAGTGATTTCAAGAAACTCCAAGTCTGACCAGGAGTGAAGTGTTCGATTGAGGAATGTATATAGCGGCGCTTTGCATCCCTACACATCTTATTGCAGCGATTTCGCAGCCCTTTATAGACAGCAACATTTTCTTCGGTTGGATTCCTTTTGCACAACTTCTTAGCTTTATTGCGTTTAGACATGAGTTTTTTTATATCAGGAGTAAGCCAAGGAGCAGGCAGGTATTTAACCCTTACAGGACGGGCAGGAGCATGTGAGTCAAATAAGTCAGTAAGGGTTGAATTTAAAATTCCAACCTTGTCATCAACAGTAGAGGCAGCAAAAAGTGGGGTCCAATCATGTGCAGCAACATCATTATGGAGAGCTTGAATATTTATATGCTTCAAATTGCGTCGCAAAACAGTTTTACCTTTACGCCTAGGTATAGCTAAATTGTAGCGTAAAAATATAAGATCATGATAAGAAAAAGGAGCATTTAGCTGACCATGAGTAATAACATTATCTGTTTTGGATACTATGATAATATCCAAAAGAGAAGGTTCAGAGTTAGGAGAAAAATGTGTTGCCGACAGTGGCAGAAGAGAAAGGTTAAATGAAGAAACTAAAGATTTCAGTTTATGGGACCTAGAGTTATTTTTAATGAGACAAGTGTTTAGATCCCCCATGACAATAACGTGCTGATAAGATGGAGATAGGTCATCGAGAAGCGATTCAAAGGTGTTGAAGTAGTTAATAGTAAGAGAAGGGCTGTACGCAACACCAAGAAGAAGTTTAGAGTTGCGGGTTGAAATTTCAAGAAAAAGGTATTCTAGGTTACCAGAGTACGAGTTGGGAGACTGGTTTATTACTTTAAAAGTAAGGTTGTTTCTAAGGTAAATACAAACACCCCCACCACCCTTGTCAGTTCGGTCGTTGCGAATCAGAGTAAAGCCAGGGAGATCATAGAGAGAAGAGGGAAGAGAAGGTTTTAACCAGGATTCTGACACCAGAATACCATCGACATGCACGTTGCTAAAGGATGCGAGAAGATCAGAATAGTGGGCCGGAATGCTCTGAGCATTTATGTGAACTAAATTGAGACATAAAGAGTTATCAACAAATATAGATTTAAGTTCAGTATCAAGAGATTCAATACTGTTTAGAGAAGTGCTACTACATGCACTGCGGAAATCGTCAGACGAAGAGCAAGAAAAAAATTCAATATCATTATTGTTATTCCGATTAACAGACATAATATAGGGGTGGTTTTAAAATCAAAGCCCGTGTTGCGTTAATTTCCTTTGTATTCGTTGTTTAAAAACAGACGTGACTATAACAAAAGTTTGGCATGAGACGGAATGCGCGGCGCGTGCGACGTTGCGCTGGTCGCGGCGTGGACTAGCCACCCCTCGCCCGTCAGGGGGGAGGGTGGTCATTCCCGGAAGCGTTCGGGAACGCGTCTTTGGCGGGAGGCCCGCGAAAGGGGAATATTTGTGGGCGCTACAATAAAAATAATATTATAATAATAATAATATAATACTTTATCAAATATATATATAATTTATAATAAATATAATAATAGTATAATATAGGTAATTACTTACTTATCTCTCAAATAAATTAGCAGCTATACAATTACTTATTATTTCGACCATTCCCACATTTTCTGGCAGAAAGTTGTAATAATACACAAGTAACAAGTAAGTAAAAAACAAGAAAACTTCAAGAAAAAGGAGTTACAAAATAACAAAACCATAGAATAAAATATGAGCATTGAGATAAACACGTCTTCTAATAAAAACGTGTCTATGATTATTCATATTTCATGCGGAGTTACCACAACAATACATGGACTTCCTACATCCAAGGCCTATTACACAGAGAGAAGTAACATATAGGATAACAATACACATCTGCATCATCTGTCATTGTTATGTCAGTGTCAGTGCACTATTGTTTGACAAGTTGACATTTGACATTTGACATTTTCTGATTGTTCTCCTACCGGCTACCTACCTACTAAAAGATAACTAAAATTTTGCAAATGAAAATAGATCAAGTGTGTAGTGTAAACTACATTTATACATATAATAATATATAGACAACTACACACTCCGCAAGGGAAAATAGACTTAAAGTGCCATGGATGAAACATTGAAAATGTGAACGCAGGCTTTTGCTATTTAGCCGATGCCGATGTCTTGACCACACGACGAGATCTGGCCGGCTTCTGATCCTGAGCACTACTAGCCTGCGGAAATTTGTTGATTAGGGCCTGGAGTTCGGATGAAGTTATGACCCTTTTGCGACTTTTATCAGGCAACGCAATCACCACTGCGCCGTCAGTTGTCCAACTATTCTTCATGCCAAAGTGCTTTCGCGCAGCGACAAACAATTCCTGCCTCGGCTTCGTCAGAAACTCAGTGATTGTAAAACCGCTGCCTTTAAGACTTGTTTTCGAAGTCCACACTAGGTTTTTGAGTTTCATTGTAGTAAACCGCACAAGTATGGGCCTCGGCTTGTCCTTTTTGACACCGATTCTATGGCAGATGTCTATGCTGGAGCTGTCTATACTGGGCAGTTTCAAGTGATTATGGATTACATCACAAGCTGAGTTTTCAACTTGCTCATTGTTCACCTCTGGTACACCATGCAGGAGTAAGACCTTCCTCCTTGAATGTGTTTCATGCTCATCAAAGCCAAGAGTGAGCAACTGTAGCTGCTGGCGGAGCATGGCCAGGGTTTTCCAGACTAGATCTTTAAAAGTCGAGAATTCAGTAGAGAGCGATGTAAGGCTGCTGGAGGTAGTGGTGGAGGGTGATTTTATAGAAGACTGAGTACTAGCCAAGGCCTTGTCAAAATTATCCATGCGTGACTCAATCATTGCAACAACATCTTCCATGTTTTTACTTAGCTGTGTGTGTAGATCCATGTTGTTGAGTGAGGTTACTTGCATAAAATCCTACGGGAAAACCAAATAGATATAGTCAATGTCCAAGAAACCCATACAAGAGACGACTCAGACCTTAACAACCGAGGGAGTATACCAGGATATACTTTAGTCAAAGCTCTGCACCATCGTAAATACGGCATAGCCACGTACGCCAGATCAGCCCTCACAGGAGTTCAGGACATACACTCGAGTGATGACAATAATATATTCACAATTGTTATACAGGTAGCCAACTTAACTATTGTAAATGTCTACAAGCCTCCTTGTGTCCTATGGGCTCCAGAAGTCTTACCAGTGTTTGACCATCCTAG
This sequence comes from Erebia aethiops, assembly GCA_923060345.2. NCBI lineage: Eukaryota > Metazoa > Arthropoda > Insecta > Lepidoptera > Nymphalidae > Erebia > Erebia aethiops. The sequence goes on along the minus strand of OV281088.1, from coordinate 13,218,650 downwards.
CCTCTACACCGGTGATTTCAACAGCCACCACACCAACTGGCGATATGAGATTACCGATCAAAATGGAGATGCAGTGTCACAATGGGCTGAGGTATCAAGATTACATCTGGTGTTTGATGCCAAAGACAGAGGCACTTTCCACTCAGCCAGATGGAATAAAGATTATAATACTGATCTGACCTTCATTTCCAAAGACTCACTCGATCAGCCCCACCCAATAACCCGCAAAGTACTAGCAGACTTCCCAAACAGCCAGCATAGACCAATTCTCTTGGAAATCGGCCTTAAAATTCCTCTGTCCTATTCCATGCCACTACCTAGATGGAACTTTAAGCGAGCTAATTGGAACGGTTTCCGTGAAAATCTGGATCTAGACGTGACCAAAGCTAACCTGGAACCCATTGCTTCGAACTATCACAAAATTGTGGAACTCATAATCAAAGCTGCAAAGCGAAATATTCCCAGAGGCTTCCGAAAGGAATATGTACCTGGATGGAGTCTTGAAAGTGAAAACTTATTCAATGAATATCAAGCCAATGGGGACCATGCTATTGGATCAAAACTTCTCCAGTCTCTGGACAAAAATCGCAAAGATAAATGGGAATCTACGGTATCCAACATGGATTTTACGAGGTCTAGCAGAAAAGCATGGAAAACCCTACATGCTTTGACAGGCAAACAACATCCTCCGAAGCATAATTCAAAAATAAAACCAGATGCTATTGCTGCTAGGATGGTAGAGGTCACTAGGGCAAAGCGAGACAAAGTGTTTACCAAAAGTGTAAAGAAGGAACTCAGAACCCTGAAGCTAAAACCTGATGGTAACCCGGCGCTGTCTAGGCCTTTTACAATCTTAGAAACTATGGAAGCAATCAAGTGCCTAAAAAATAACAAAGCTGCTGGCCCAGATAACATCTTCAATGAATTCCTGCGCAATATGGGACCCTGTAGCGTGAGCTGGTTTACCGCCCTTTTCACAAATGTTTTGAAACAAAACAGATTGCCCAGGGAATTTAAACTAGCAAAAGTGGTTGCAATACTGAAACCAGGAAAGCAAGAAGACCTAGCTGAAAACTACAGGCCCATAGCCCTTCTTAGCTGTACTCTAAAGCTCCTAGAACGCCTGATCCTCACTAGAATTACACCTTACGTGGAAGCAGCCGTACCAACTGAGCAAGCTGGTTTCCGTAGTGGCCGGAGCTGCACTGACCAAGTTCTCGCGCTAACCTCCCACATTGAAGCAGGTTTTCAGAAACAAATGAAATCTACTGCTGTGTTCATTGACCTAACGGCAGCGTATGATACAGTATGGCGGCAGGGACTAATTTACAAATTACTGAAAGTTATTCCAAACTTAGAGATAGTAAATCTCATCTCTAGCATGCTCACTGACCGAGAATTTGAAGTTTTCTTGGGAGACTGCAAGAGCAAAAGGAAGAAACTTAAAAATGGCCTACCACAGGGTTCAGTGCTGGCTCCAACTCTATTTAATATTTACATCCACGACCTACCAGTTACAACAGCGATAAAGTTCATATACGCTGATGATATCGCACTAGTAGCCCAAAGCAGGAATTTCCAAACTGCAGAAGACATCCTAACAAATGATCTTGAAGTCCTTGCGAATTATTTTAGATCCTGGCGACTAATCCCTAGCGCGAGCAAAACCGAAGTATGTTGCTTTCATCTACACAACCAACTAGCTAGATATCAGCCCAAGGTGTTCTTTAGTGGTGAAATGTTAAGATATAATGCTTTCCCAAAGTATCTTGGGATTACTCTTGACAGATCTTTAACATACAAGGAACACCTTCACAAAGTAGCCCTTAAGGTCGGGTCACGTAATAACATTATGCATAAGCTGTGTGGGACAACTTGGGGAGCATCTGCGGATTGCCTGCGGACCTCTGGCATTGCGCTCGCTTTCTCTGCTGCGGAGTACTGTGCCCCAGTATGGATGAACAGTGCCCACGTACATAAGGTAGACTCAAGACTGAATGACACTATGCGTTGCATCTCAGGTACCATCAAGTCTACGCCACGCCAATGGCTCCCGGTACTGTCAAATATTGCACCCCCACACCTACGAAGGAAGCATGCGTTTAGGAGGGAAGTCGATAAAATCAACTCAAACCCTCAACTCCATGTTCACAAGACATTCTGCGATCCCCCGCCAGAACGGCTTAAATCTCGCCATGCCGTATACTCTGATGCCCATCAGATGAGACTTTTTAACCTGGATGAAAGCTGGAGAGAGGAATGGAGGGGATTTGAAGACCTAGCAACGCACATACCCGACCCTACAGCAAAACCGAATGGTTTCCACCTGCCACGTAAGTTGTGGTGCCGTCTAAACAGGCTAAGAACAGGGCATGGCCGCTGCAACTACCTACTGCACAAGTGGGGGTGGAAACCTTCCGCTCTCTGTGGCTGTGGTGAGGAGGATCAAACAATGGAACATATAATTCGACGCTGCCCCACACATTCTTATCGAGGACCGCCGCAAGACCTGTTTGACCTCCCTCCTGACTTTGTCACTTGGCTGGAGAATTTGGACATTGACATATAATAGTAATTAACCAATAATAATAAAAAAAATTGACATTAAAATTGACATTTGAATTAAATAACGCTTAATATGAATAAAATGCCATACGATTAAAAAAAAAAAAAACTTGCAAGTGAAGAAATTATATGCACCAGGTAATGTGGGGTTAATTACTATTATTTTACTGTATCATAAGCACTAATAACTATAAAAAATATATTTAAATTGTGATAAAATCAGAGGAGTTATTAACTTTGTTGTTTACTTTGTGACTACCCACACTTGTATCTATTGTGTATGTCCTTCCCCGGAATAGACAATCCTTCCTAAAACCTATCCCCATAACCAATTTCATCAAACTCGGTTGAAAAGATGGTGTCGTTAAAACGTAGCAGACACGAGAGACGTATAGAGACACGTACAGAAAGACATTTATAATATTAGTAGTGGTATTAATTATTATTGTTTAAATATTTTTTTGCTAGATGATTCCGTCTAAATCTATCTCCATCAGAGTGAGGGAGAGCAAAGTCGAGTCGAGTGGTGGGTTGTACGCAACGAAACGGATCGGATTTTTGGTTTGATTATTGTTTTTACTAAATAATGTAGTAAAAAACTTGGTAAATGTCTTGAAATTGAAAATGAAAGAAATATACTTTTTATTTCGGAAGACTTTTCACGATTTTTTTTTAAATTGGAATCAATGAAGTCTTGTGAGTATAGTAAGTATCTTGTATTATGCCCAGTAAAAAAGTCCTTCGGCGACCGATTCTGGATGGCGATCCGTGATCGTGTACTGAGTGGATTGTCAGTCAATCCAAGGTCAATCCACTCCATTCACGATCATTCGATCTGGATCGCGGTCATTCGATCTGGATCGCGGTCATTGATCTGGGATCTGTGTACAGGGCACCCTAGAGAGAACCAAACCAGTTACAAAATTACATGAAATCAAAACAAAATGTTACATCACGCCCCAACTGGGTGTATTTAAATATTTACACCCCATTTTACGTCAAAACTTTTAATATGTCCTACAGTTCACTTTCAAAGTTAATTCATTACAACGCCAACAGATGGTACAACCGGGAAAACGACACGTTTTATGTAAGCTCGTCCTTTAGGGTCCATCCAGATACGTCTAATTTGGACGTACGGGTTCACGTTTGAACGGCACTGGCAGCAGATATTGATTCATCATGTCGTAGTTTACCATTTATTTAACTTCATGTACTTATGTTTAACGTGTAGTAGGTGTAATTTATCATCATCAACATCATCATCACTAATTAATAGGTATATAAGTAGGCCCTAGATGGGCCCGGTCATAGAAAAAAATTGGGCGTCCGACCTGTACAGCGCACTCCACACCTGTATAAGCCTATCCTTGTCCCCCCCATAGCGCTGTCCCGCTTTTCAGGCTAGATGACGTTAGTAAAATAGGTCCATATTCTTTGTTTGACAGGGCCCGTCTATATAAATTGAGGTCGTTTTCATCACTATAACCCATTGCCGGCTCACTATTGAACACAAGTCTCCTCAGGGAGAAGAGCTTAGCCGTAGTCTGCCATGCCAATGCCATTGCCATGTCTGACCAAGTGCGGATTGGACTACACTGCGCGAGGCGCAATACGCATTTGGCCGGTTTATTTTGTTTTAGGTACTTACAAATCAAAACAGACTAAGGATTTGTTGTCCACTACCGCTGCTCTTACTTAGCGGAGACGATTTCTATAATATCTCCACCACTACAGACCATTAACGTCCCACTGCTGGGCACAGGCCTCCACTCTCATAGGAGAGAGGAAATTAGATCTTAGACCCACCACGCTGCTCCAATGCGGGTTCGCGGGCTTTTTACGACTATTATCATGTTAGTGATAGTAACCGGGACCGAAGGTTTAACATGCTCTCCGAGGCACGGGGGTGAAACACCGCCAACTTCCTAACTCCGGGCTAGTACCTACTGAGAATTTTTAGTCAGAAAAACCCATTTTGTCGGCCGCAGTTACCCATGTTAGCCACTATAATGAGGCTATAATAGCTATCGAATTAAAATTATGTAAGTTTATGATAACTATTCTACCGCCATTGAAACGTCAACCAGTCAACTCACAGAAAGAGCTATTGTATGCATGAAACCGTTCAGCGTCCGTCATAACCTAACCCTCTCTCAGTCTACTGTAATAAAGCTTCCGCTTTGGTCGTTAGGACCATTTGTAAAATGCTTCATCGTTTCAGATAAAAGTTAACTAACCATGAAAATTACTGTTTTCATAGGTTTATCGTGGCCCGTGGGTCTGCTGTTTAATAGAATATTAATGTACTCGTAGGTAAGTGATAAAAGCAGCTTATCATCAAGTACCTATCTCTATTTAACTACTATATTTTAAATGAATTCGAAGTAAGCCAAAAGTCATTAAAAAGCTACAAAGCTTTTATATGAGCTATTGAATGCTCAGCTTAACATTTTACTGAAGAAATGTATCTTCTCAAAACACAATAGAATTGGATCGGAATGGTTCAATACTATATTTTTATTATCTCACCCTAGTAAATTCTTTGTACTGAGTACATAGTTATGACATCCGCTATACGGAAGAAGTACCTACCTGCACAAAAGAGACGTATTAAAAATATTAGGAAATATCGGAACACTTGTATGATATGACAACAGTAAATCTCAGATCTATCAGTAATAGTAGTTATGTAGAAACTATGAAATAATGCAAGACTCAGTTTTAGCTTTATCTACTTTCGCAAGTAATATTCAAATTTTTAAAAGATGTTTTCCTCCAATTTTTTTTTTAAGCCACTAAAAGTTACTCCTTGACTGCAAGCTCACGTAAGTGATGATGCAATTACAGTATTCCTGACTTGAGTAGAAATCTACAAGATACCCAGCCGCGCAGACTCAATAAACTCAGTCATTTTTAGACGCTGCATATTTATGCATGGAGTATATATAATATGTATTTATGTATGATCTTTAAAAGGTACACTTAGGTAAGGGTTTTACAAGTATACCTAGTTTAGTAACTACCTTAAATAAGTAGTTTCGCACTATGTGTGGCACAAAGGACGATGTTACCTGGAACTAACAATGAAATTGTGTGTCATTAAGTGATAAAATAATAACCCTTTAGCTTAATTACGGATATTTAACAGACTTCCAAAAAAGGAGGAGGTTCTCAATTCGGCGCGTATTTTTTTATCGTTGGAGGAAGCTCTCGAGGTGGTCCCATAAGAATCAGATTCTGACTCAAATTCCTCAACCCTGACACTAAAAAGTTAAAAATAAAAATTCTTTCCAAAAAACCGACTTCCAACGCCACTGTAAAGTAATGAATATTTTTTATTTCTACCCACTATGTTGAAGTCGGGCAGGTATAACAAGGATAAGCAAAGTTGACGCATCACGCTCGCCCGACTTCAACATAGTGGGTAGAAATAAAAATTATTTATTACTTTACAGTGGCGTTGGAAGTCAGTTTTTTGGAAAGATTTTTTTTGAATCTCAAGTGGAAAAAATAAAAAGTGATCTTATTCCTATCGAGCGCCTGGCACCGTCGCTACGCTTTGATTTGGAAAGGCTTCTAATATCTTGTTCACTATCGAAAACTTGAGTAAATCTGTGAGTGTCACTATCGCGCCTCTATTTGACTCTACTTCCCCACTACAGCCTATTAACGTCCCACTGCTGGGCACAGGCCTCCACTCTCATAGAAGAGAGGGAATTAAATCAAATCAAATCAAATCAAATGAAATATTTTTTATTCAAATAAACTTTTACAAGTACTTTTGAATCGTCAAGTAAATCTACCACTGGTTCGGAATGGCATTCTTACCGAGAAGAACCAGCAAGAAACTCGGTGGTTGCTCTTTTTAAATAATTCATTTACAATTACTATATCAATGTGTACCTAAGTAACCGCTGTCCCCAGCTTTGGTGGAGCGATCAAATCCATGCTCCTCTATCATTTACATAATCTTCAACAGTATAATAAGCTTTTTTCAGGAGCATACTTTTAATGGATTTCTTAAATTTGAATTAGAGCTTAGTCCCACCACGCTGCTTCAATGTGGGTTGGCAGGCTTTAACGACTATTATCATGTCATGACTCTACTTCCTCTTAGGTTAATTAATGCACACGTAAGGCCACCTCAAGATAGTACGTCAATGGAATGTTGATTAGATTGACGTCCCCGCAATAGTGTGATGAGTAGAGTGATTGTTTTGCTAATTGACGTGATAAATATATGCAAATTAATCTTGGATGTACGTTTGTCGTTTGTATCTTGTACGTTCGTTCAACGCAATCGGTGAACGTGTACTTGTTTGACCTGCACCAAATTTTTTTTTTCGCTACAAGTTAGCCCTTGATTGCGATTTGACCTGATGGTAAGTGACGATGCAGTCTAAGATGGTAGCGGGCTAACCTGTTAGGGGTACGGCAGTTATTTTAAACTCATACCCCTAGTCGGTTTTCACACGGCTTCGTACCGGAACGCCAAATCTCTTGGTGGTACGTCTTTGCCGGTAGGGTGATAACTAGCCACGGCTGAAACCTCCAACCAGTCCAGACCAGAGAAAATTCAGAAATTATAAATTTCAAAATGACCCTGTCGGGAATCGAACCCGGGAACCTCGCACGTTAAGACAACAGCGCTGAATACTGCGCCAGGGAGGTCGTTAAATTATGTACTAATAAACCGACATCAGTTAAGAACACTTTCTCAAGTATTGGCACAGTAAACAGATACAACCAGTATGGAAACTACCTAGAAACGTTCGAAACAGCTCACTCACACAAACGTGCGCATCGAATATGCGATGACGCGGCACTCACTACTGACGGCACTGCGACGAGCGCTTGGGGTCTCATCGATGCGCACGTTTGTGTGAGTGAGCCTGTTTCGAACGTTTCTAGGTAGTTTCCATACTGGTTGCATCTGTTTACTGTGGTATCGGTCTATCTATGCTTAAGACCGATCCGAAGCGGGGTCTCCACCGGGAAAAACTGTATACAATAAGTAGGTACTTTCACCAACAAAGAACTAACGGAAAGGACTGAGCGAGCATAAAAAGTCAAAATGAGCTCACTCATCAGTTTCCAGATCATTACCATTATAATACATTGCATACATTGAGCGATACCTACTTGTGGTTTATTATATTACTAGCGAATGCCCGAGACTTCGTCTGCGTGGTTTGAGGTTTTTTAGTTCCCGAGTTAACTCTTTAATTAGAATATGTGCTATTCCAGACTATAAGATTTTTTCACTTTTAGGTGCGTTGTTGCTTGCAATACGTCATTTTGTCAAATACACAGCTTTTTAGTACTAATTATTGCAAAGTAAGTCACGGACATCATAATCATAAAATATATAAAGCTTGATAATATTATATTGACAAACGACACGTGACTAAAATAATGTTGCACATTGTTGTTAAGTGTATTTCTAATAAAAAATATTAACTTAATAAAATATTTAATCAATATATTAATGTAAATACTTAAAAGGAGTACTTAACATCTGTATATTGATACCTAGTTACATTAACGTTTTACTTATTTAAGTTCATAGAGCCTTGTTTATGGTGTTATCAAAAACACCCTGCGAGTCAGTTGTTTATTCTAGCAGTCTACAAGCAGATCTTATTAATGTACACAGGTCGACTAACATACAAACACCACATTACATTTATGTAGCTTTCTTTAATAAGCCTTCTCAAAATTTTCTACGGTTTTCTCGGGTCACTATTTGTAGTTTTATTTTCACAATAATATCTCCTTTATGTGTCCCTAGATAACGCATCATGTTGTCAGAACTAATTTGAACATTATTAAATTTTCTCTCGTAATATTATGGACAAAATTGTTATCTACGGTGAAGGAAGGGTTCGTGACCAAAATATTGTATCGGGGTACAATATCCATTATCTAGGGAAGGATGCTATCAATTTCATATTAGTCTGTTCTAAGTTTGATAACGTTTAGTTTGATATTATATATACAGTTTTTTTGGCATGTCTTATTTATCTTAACAGTCGATTGATGCTTTAGATAATATTATTACACATTTCGGTATCAGCGTTCTCGTCTTGGATACTCGATAGGTACTCGATAATAGGTGTGGGCCCAAATCGCTGGCCCTTTAGATGAATAACTTTATATGTTTACCTATTTTAAAAATATATTCGAACTTTCCTTTAATAACTAGTTTGAGAATTTATATAAAGAATAGACTAGGTTTTTGGTTCCCGCGGGAACTCTTTCATTTTCCGGGATAAAAAGTAGCTTATGTGTTATTCCAGATTATAATCTATCTCTGTGCTAAATTTCATCCAAATCAGTTCAGAGCCGTTCTGGCGTGATTGATTAACAAACATCCTTCCATCCATACATCTATCCATCCAAAATTTCGCATTAATAATTTTAGTATAGATGTAAAAGAATCATTTATAAATTAAAATAAAGATGCTCCGTTGCTAAAATGAATGCACTCATACGGAATAATTGGTCGAGCTGTCAAAAGCTTGACAATTCCATAAAAGTTGGATGTTTATTATAACTACGATTTGTATGGAATTGCCAAGCGCTTGATAGCTGGCGCTCGAACAATATATTATACTGATATTATAAAGTAAGGATGGGTGAATGGATGGATGTGTGGATGGATGTTTGTACCTCAATCAAGCAAGAACCGCTGAACGGATCTGGATGAAATTGATAGATTATAGATATAGATTATCATAGATAGATTATAGTCTGGAAAAACACATAGGCCCAATCGCTATTTGACCCAAAAACTCCCTCTTACCTGAAGGAGAAGTTTAAATTTCTGGGAGAGCAATCCGACGTACGAACGGCCCGAAAATTAACTCTAAGAATACCATCGCATAAGACAAAGTTTTATACACAGTCTTTCACAGTGCAAGCTGTTTTATTATGAATGCTCTCCCATTAAACATACGACAGTCAAAATCACTGGAGATATTTAAAAAATCTGTTAAAATGTTTTATTTAGCACCTAAATAATATAGACACGACTAGTTTTAATTTTTATTTAGTGTAATGTAAAATACATAGTATTTATTAGTTTATTTTCATATATTTATTATAGCCGAGTTTATTGCTGGTTCTTCTCGGTAGGAATGGCATTCCGAACCAGTGGTAGATTCACTTGACGATTCAAAAGTACTTGTAAAAGTTTATTTGAATAAAAATCATTATATTATTTGTGTAACTGTTTATGTATTAGTATGTAGGTATTTGTTTGTATGTCTATACTAATACACCACCCGCAAGTTAATCTTCTCAACTTCTCCTAATCCTAAGGTTGCATGGCAGAGATCGCTGCTAAGCGATAAGGCCGCCTTTTTGTTTACTACGAGTACTTTGTGTTTTCTATGTATTTATTTGTGTAATTTATATTTTTGTGTTGTGGTGTACAAAATAAAGAGTAATAATAATAATAGGCAAATTTTTATCCCGGAAAATTTAACATTACCCGCAGGAACCAAAAAAATCAGAATCCACGCGGACGAAGTTTCGGGAATTAGCTAGTTCCATATAAATGGTAGTTAATGTTATCACGATCGAATACGTAAACAAACTGTGACCCGGCCTGTAGAAGTCTTGCTATTTCACTGTATCACAGCTGCAAGTGAAAAAACCTTGACAAGTACAATAATTAAATCGCTTATTACATATACTTGATGAGTTATAATAGGTATAAGCAAGTATAATAAGTATACAATCCTTTTAACGCGCGTGCTTGGTGTTTAGTTATAACGTATAGTGACTTCAACACTGGAATAGTTTGCATGTGTTGTAAGGTTAGTTTAGCTTCTAAGATAAAGTATAGGTAAGCAGCAAAATGCAGTAATAAGTGCAATTGATTACACATTAATCTAAGCAATTGATAACATTTCTTCATATTTCGTTTGCAGTCTTCGTATCTTTTTATCTGAGAGAGATAAGTTCATTATCTTTTTATTATTTAACACTTTCATAATAATTATTGATAGCGTTTAAATAATATTGTGAATAGCAAATTGTAAACTGTAGTATTTATTTTCTATATTTTTTTTTCATTCTAGGTCAGAAGTCAGAACACAATGCGCGGATATAAAGAAAAATAACCACATACGTACTCTTCTGTGCTCTTAAAATTTCAAATCATTAAAACGCTCTTAAAATTTGGCATAAATACAGCTTGCATCTTGAAGATGGACATAGAGCGCCCGTAAAATAATATAGTTTCATGTTTAAGCTGAACATGAGAAGTAGGATGAAGCATATCAGTTAACAGCTATTTCGAGACCATAGGGCTAATTATACGAACAAACACACACACAAACGTGTGAGTCACAGTCGCTTCCAGCTCCTCGATAAAGGGTGATAGCTAAAATATCTTTAGTATGGGATGCTCATTATTTAATGTTTTATCGTGTCCGTATAACATAAAAATGGTTAACAAAGATTTAGTGGTTTTACTCATGTTGTCATATTTCGTCGTAAAAATTGAACCCGCAAGGATATTAGCGGTATTACCAGTTCCCATGCCAAGTCATCAACAGGTGTTTCGAGTGTTATTACAAGAACTGGTTGAACGTGGTCATCACGTCACAAGTATAACTGGAGTTCCATCTTATCCAGAAGGTCAAGCACCTGTTAACTATACAGAGATCGATGTGCAAGTGATGGACGTGTTCAGAGAAAATTTAATTACAGAAGAATTAAAGCTATCGGAAGACTTGGTGGATCAATTTTCGAGTACTTTTAAAGTAACAGCTGTGATAAATGATAAATTATTGGAAATGAAAAGTATTCAAAATTTTATCAAGAATACAGAAAGTACTTATTTTGATTTAATTTTTGTAGAAGATATTATGAAATCATCATTAATATTTTCTCACATCTTCAATGCCCCAGTTATACATTTAAGTTCGTTTGGAGGTACATTTGAAACATTTGAGGCAGTAGGTGCTGTCACGCATCCATTCTTATATCCGCTTGCCGTTAGACAACGATATAGTGATCTATCTGTGTGGGAAAAAATTTCGGAATTGCATGTGCAATATCGTTTACAAAAGGCATATCACGAACTTGAAATGACGGACAATGAAACATTTAAAAAATATTTTGGAATAAATGCCCCAACTCTGAAAGACCTAAAGAAAAATATAAGTATGATATTTTTAAATATTCACCCTATTTGGGACTCAAATCGTCCTGTTCCTCCTAATATTATATATTTAGGAGGTCTTCATCAGAAAGTACAACAAGAATTACCCAAGGTTAGTATATTAATTTTGTTTGTTACATTACACTTTAAAGCAGGTCAGAATAAGCCTGTTATAAACACGTGTAGAGAAATACACACAACCTCTCGGTTACAATGCTAAATGACAGTAGAGATACTCAATTAAAAAAAATCAAAACAATATCTTATTGATAAATGGAAATCATGACACACGTCACATTGTTTATAACATGCTTATTCTATGTTTCACTTGATAAGACTTTATAATAATAATTAATACATTAATTAAGTTATAACAATAATTCCAATCATGAACAGGAACTAAAATCCTCTCTGGATGCTTCAAGCAATGGTGTTATTTACGTGAGTTTTGGGACTAATATTAACCCGGCAATGTTACCTCCAGAAAAGCTACAAATATTTATAAATGTCTTTTCGAAATTGCCCTACGACGTGTACTGGAAATGGAATGATGAAAACTTACCAGGATTGACGCAAAATATTAAGGTCTCAAAATGGTTTCCTCAGTCGGATCTTCTACGTAAGTTTGCCTGCAATCTATCAAACTTTTCATCCGCGGCCGGTGAGATATTAAGAATAAAATGTTACTTACCTATGTTTTTTCAGGACATCCTAAAGTGAAACTGTTTATAACCCAAGGAGGACTGCATTCTACCGATGAAGCTATTGCCGGTGGTGTACCTCTTATTGGCATACCAATGATATGGGATCAATGGTATAATGTAAATAAATACGTTCAATTAAAAATTGGATTACAATTGGATATTAATTCGATTACCGAAATTAAATTGAGAGAGGCTATACAAAGAGTGATAGAAGATAAAAGGTAAGTTTTGAGTTTTCATTCGTTAATTACCAACAAAATGTATCCAACATTTTGTTAGTAATTAACAAATGAAAACTCAAATTTAATGCACTGTAATAGAACAAGCATCATAATGCTATATAACTTCCATAGTATGCAAGGCCAGAATATGCTCAGTAGACCATAAACGACATATTTTCCTGTATCAGTATAATTGAAAACTATGAGATTAACTTATCTAATTTTTGTGAAGATAAAAATATTGATGAGACAAAAAATCCATTCTAATATTATAAATGCGAAAGTGTGTCTGTCTGTCTGTTTCCTACGCTTTCACGGTCCATCTGCTTAACCGATTTCGACGAAATTCGGTACAAGGATAGGTTGTATCCCGGGGAAAGACATAGGCAATTTTTTATCCCTAAAAATTAAAGAGTTCCCGCGGGAATCAAAAAAACTTATCCACGCGGACGAAGTCGCGGGCATCATCTATTATAATATAAGATTTAAATGATTGCTCTGTTGCTGGATTGGTTTCATCCAATACGTGTAGTATGTAAATTTTTGTAATATCTCTATTCTTAAAATATGAGTCCTGTCAAAACAATTTTAAATGTTACCAAAATTTCTCTTGAAAATGAATCTCTTTTCCATGATTCCTTACGATTTTAATCGCATATTTTTTCAGTTACAAAGAAAATATTATCAAGTTATATTCTGTAATGCGTGATCAGCTGCAGTCACCTCTAGAACGTGCTGTTTGGTGGACAGAATATGTTATACGTAATCGCGGCGCAAAACACCTGCGTGCTCCATCCGCAAACATGACTTGGGTAGAATACTATGAAGTTAAACTTATACTGTTTATCACGATATCATTAGTTTTAATTGTAGGAATAACAATACTTATAACACTTCGTGTATTACGGCTGTGTGTAAATAAAATAAAAATTGATTGATACTAAAATTAATTGATGTATTTATTTTCAACAACAACTTTCTACTTAGCAACAGCTAATGGTACTCGTATTCTTTAATTTCTTTTTTGTTACATTAACATGTTTACAGGTTAGGTACCTAAAGCTAAAATTATAATATGTTATATTTTTATGGTACAGACACTTTTAGGCTTATTTATCCCTTTTATGGTTACCTGTGGACCTCACACTAGGAGAAATGTATCGTGGAGTCCAAATATTGAATTCCAAATTGATTTATTTTAAATTATCTTTGTCAGTTTTTCTTAGTGCTGATTACGAAATAAATATATGATATCTTTTTTGTATAAACTCAGAAGTTACAAGATTCCAGACATCTTTGCTTCGCTCGGTTGGTAAAAATGTAATAACCCTGGGCATTCCGCAGTCGAGTAAAAAAATAGAATCCCACCAAAAACATTTCATGTAAAATTGGTTGATCATCAGTGAGTCAGTCACGAAATCGACTTATTTCAGGTATCAATAAATCTGAAACTATAAATCATATCATACTAATATTATAAATGCGAAAGTCAGTTTGTTTGTTGGTTTGTTGGTTTGTTGGTTTGTTGGTTTGTTGGTTTGTCCTTCAATCACGCTGCAACGGAGCAACGGATCGACGTGATTTTTGGCATGGGTATAGTTGAGGACCTGGAGAGTGACATAGGCTACTTTTTATCCCGGAAAATTGTGAAGTTCTCGAGGGAATCAAAAAAAACTTATTCCACGCGGACGAAGTCGCGGGCATCAGCTAGTGCTAGATAATTGATATTTGGTAAATTTAAATTATCTTTTTTTTATTTCTTTTTTTTTTTTTTTTTTTTTTTCTTATTTCTTTCCGCCAACGACATCTTATCCTGAAAATTTCAGCTTTCTAGCGTCATCCGGACCGAACCTAAGACAGTTCGAAAATACGACGAAACGCTTCGAGAAAAGGTAGGTAGTGCCCCGTTCCTTTGGCTCGTCTTGGCGGGGGCACTCCGGTGCCCCCAGATGCTATCATATTATTGACCTAATAACAAGAAAGTAAATAAATTGTCAATCAATCAAGGTTCCGTACCACAACACAATATAAATTATTTTAGTAAATAACAAAAAAGCTGGATAACTACATATGGCGCTAAACTGGCAGCGCCTGATAAACAATTCGACACCTTATGTGTACGGAACCCTAATAAACAATTTTTGGATTTTTTCTATACTTATGCCGTGAGACCTTGTTTCTTGCCATATTTAATGACTAGATGATGCCCGCGACATCTTCCGCGTGGATTAATGGTTCTCGCGGGAATCAAAACCAGACGGACGATGTCGCGGGCATCAGCTAGTATATTAAATACAATATATCGATACTATAACATAATAATATGTTGTAACACGACGTGCGAGTTGCCTCTCGTGAGTGTAGGCATAGTCCGAACGAAACCCGATCTCCTCATTCCCTATCCACGCTGACTTACCCCACCGACGCTTGCGCCGCCGGCGGTGCACAGCTAACAATCCGTTACAAGTCTCGCGAGTTTTCAAAGTAAATCCCTTACAATGTTCTTTATTAAAAAAGTATTTACTGTATGAAAGTTTTTATAAATCGTCTCTACTTTAAAGTGTCAACAGCTGTATAGCTATGTGCATTATAAAATATCTTTGATCAAGATGAGAAATATAATATTGTGTTTGTTAATTCTGGGACATCTGTTAGTGATATCAAGACCAGCGAAAATCCTAGCTGTATTACCAGTTCCCCTCCAAAGTCATCAAATGGTGTTTCGAGTTTTAACACATGAATTAGCTAAACGTGGTCATGAAGTTACAATCATCACTGCTTTGCCACTATATGCAAAAGATCAACTGCCTACAAACTATACAGAGATCAATTTAAGGGAAATATCAAAAGATATTGTAAAACATCTATTTACAGAAAAAATTAAGATAATATCAGAAGACATGCTTACTCAGTTCGAAAATACCTTTAAAATGGAGGTTACCTTTATAGACAGAATATTCGGCTTAAAAGACATTCAAAATTTAATTCGAGAGAAAAGCACATATTTTGATTTAATATTTTTGGAAGACTGCGCGAAATCAACATTAATTTTTTCTTATATATTCAAAGCGCCAGTTATACAAATAAGTTCTTTTGGAGGAACATTTGAAACATTTGAGGCAGTAGGTGCTTCAACACACCCATTATTATATCCACTTGCTGTTAGAAAACGATATCATAACCTTTCAGTTTGGAAAAAAATTTCAGAGTTACTTTTACTATATCGTATGCAAAAAGCTTACAATGAAGCGGAAACTAAGGGAGACGAAATAATGAAAAAGCATTTTGGAAGAAATACTCCAACTATAAACGAGCTGAAGAAGAATGTTCATATGCTTTTTTTAAATATCCATCCTATTTGGGATTCAAATCGTCCTGTTCCATCTAATGTTATATATTTAGGAGGTCTTCATCAGCAACCGCAAAAAGAATTACCCAAGGTTAACTTGATTTTGATTATGAATGATTTATTAATACACAATTATGGTGATGGAAAGTGGTGTATTTTATAACTGATCATAAGACAACATATTTTATGACGTTTTAAAATTATTACTTTCAGGAATTAAAAGCGAAACTTGATTCTTCCACCAATGGTATAATTTATGTGAGTTTTGGAACTAGTGTTGACCCGGTGTTATTACCTTCTGAAAAACTAAACATATTTATGGAAGTTTTTTCTCAATTACCTTATGACGTATATTGGAAATGGAACGACGAAAACCTGCCAGTATTGGCAGAAAATATCAAAGTATTAAAATGGTTTCCTCAGTCAGATTTACTACGTGAGTAAAAATTGATTAATCTTTAAAGCTTTTGTATCGAAAGCAGGAGTTTATAGTATATTGAATACCTTGGTCCTTGGTATTATTATATTTTTTGATTTCCAATGTAAGACCCTGTTTTTTTACTTGTTTGTTTTACAGGGCATCCTAAAGTAAAGCTTTTCATAACTCAAGGAGGGTTACAGTCTACAGATGAAGCTATTGCAGGTGGTGTTCCTCTTATCGGAATTCCAATTATTTGGGATCAATGGTTTAACGTAGAAAAATACGTACAATTAAAAATTGGTTTACAATTGGATATTAATTCCATTACTGAATCTAAACTGAGAAATGCCATTGAGACGGTTCTTGATGACAAAAGGTATGTTTTTTTATAACTTTAGTATGTTAGTTTCACTGTACTATCTGTCGAAGACATTCATAATAAAAAATAATATTAGTATTGAATTTTTTTTAAGAAATTGATGCTATCTCCGTCATAAATTTAAAAATCTCCAATATCAGTACAGTACACCATACCAGTTTATATTATGTATACTAGTATTATGTATTTAGTAAGGTACATATATAATATTTATCTCTAAATTAGTTTTACTAACCCGCTTATCAGTGATACATAGTTCCAATCACACAGATACAAAGAAAATATAATGAAACTACGATCTGTGATGGGTGATCAGCAACAGACACCTTTGGAGAAAGCCGTTTGGTGGACAGAATATGTAATACGACATCGTGGGGCAGAGCATCTGCGCGCACCCTCTGCCAATATGAACTGGATAGAATACTATGAAGTAAAACTAATACTGTATGGGATAGTATCATTAATTTTATTTTTAGTAATATTCATAATAATAACGCTACGTATATTACGATCGTGTGTAACTAAAATAAAGACAGACTGATAAGGAAACTTAAACTGTTAATATTTATAAATATTTAAAAGTATTTTATGTTTTTTTTTTATTATTATGTAGGTAAAAATTTTAATCTAAAAAAATTTTGTATTATTTTTTGTTTTTAATTTTATTTTATTATGTAATTATGTAGGCAGTTTGCCTTTGCTATTGAAGAAATTTTGTTAACTTCGTTAATTTGAATGAATTTGAATGAATTTCATTGTTTGTCCACATTACTTTTTACATACAAGTACTTATTGTAAGATTTCTATTTGCTACGATAATTTAATGTGGGGACTGGTGCTTGAGCTAAGCAAATGCCTGTGGTTCAAGTCACCAGGCCCTATCCCCGTAATACAAAAAGTTATACTTTTTCAAAAAATATTATTAAAGTAACGTTTAACAAAATAATTATTTTTGATCAGTTTTTTTATAGTTACATTATTATTTAGTGTTATTTATCTAATCGACTAACGCAACATACATTTAGTTTCTTTTTTTTTTAAATAAATTACATCCTAGGTTTTTTTCTATCTATATAATTATGTAGATATAATGTGTATGTTTGTTAGTTTAAGTGTAAGTGTAATTATGTGAGTGTGTATTTCTGTGCATGTGTTTAATACTAATGTATTCAGTGTTTGTTTTCTATAGGTTAGCTTTGATAGCCAATCAAATACTATTATTTACTAGTATTTTACATTCACGTGTACTCAGCTCATTTATACTTAGATTTTTGTTAGCATTATTATAAAGCTGCCAAGAAAACATGGAAAATTTTGCGTAAATAAATTTTTTTACTTTTTTATTGTGAATATTTGGTGATGACGTCTCTTCCCTGAATTATTCGCTTTACATTTTGTTTGTGTATGGTATTTCATTATAAGTTTATGAATGAATAATTGTCTTACTGTAAGGACCTTGCTTTCGCGGTAAAGTGATGCTGTGGGATACTGGTAGGGTAAGAATTGGCTCACTTTTAAAAGCAATCTCTGTGCTCTTTCGAGCTGTATCATGTGAGATTTTGCTGCTCCCCCCCAGGTATCAATGGCATACGTTAGCAAGGATTGACAAAGTGTTATGTATATTATTTTAATATACATAACACTTTGTCAATTAACTATTAACCATCTATTAATGGATAAAAATATATGTGCCCAGGTTTGATTACAGGTAAGTTCGTTTAATAAAGAAAAATATTATGATAGTAACTTACTTAAAAGTCAATCAGCATCAAAGATAACGCAAGAACCAATCTGTAAGGATAGCCTGTCCAACAAGTTTTTAAAACATTTGTTAGTCGGCTTAGCAAATCCCCGTTTCGCTTTTCTCCGGTGCACTAAAAGTTGAAATTCTTTATTGGGTCGAGATGTTACGAGATGCGCCAAGTGGGCATTTTTATAACTCGTATCTACAATAGTCCATACTAATATTGTAAATGCGAAAGTGTGTCTGTCTGTCTGTCTGTCTGCTACGCTTTCACGGCCCATCTGTGCAACCGATTTTGACGTACAGGGATAGGTTGTATCCCGCGGAAGGACATAGTCTACTTTTTATCCCGAAAATTAAAGAGGGAAAGAAAGAATCAAAAAAACTTAATCCACGGGGGCGAAGTCGCGGGCATCATCTGGTATAATATATTCTAACTAGCTGATGCCCGCGACTTCGTCCGCGTGGTTTAAGCTTTTAGATTCCCGCGGGAACTCCTTAATTTTCCGGGATAAAAAGTAGCCTATACCACTCTCCAGGTCCTCAACTACCCGTACAAAATACCCGTTGCTCTGTTGCGGCGTGATTGAAGGACCAACTCTCTATTTCACCCCTTTAAGGGTAGAATTTTCAAAAACTTTGAAACACAATTTTTTTCATTTTCAACCCGCAGCTCATATACCAAGTTTCATGGCTATAACTTGAGAAATGAAGGGCTTTCACACAAACTTTCAACCCCAATTTTACCCGTTTGGGGTGGAATTTTGAAAAACTGTGACATACGTATTTCTTAATTTTTAACCGGTAGCTCACATACCAAGATTCTTGGCTATAACTTGAGAAATGAAGGACTTTCATACAAACTTCCAACCCCTATTTTACCCCTTCGGGGGTGAAATTTTGAAAAACTGTGACATACGTATTTCTTTATTTTTTACCGTTAGCCTAAATACCAAGTCTCGTTGATATAACCTGTAAAATATCTTGAGAAATGAAGGCCTTTCAAACCAACTTTTATCCCCTATTTCACCACTTTGGGGGTAGAATTTTTAAAAACTGTGAAGCATGTATTTCTTCATTTTTAACCCACAGCTCGTATACTAAGTTTCATGGCTATAACTTGAGAAATGAAGGACTTTCATACAAACTTTCAACCCTTATTTTACCCCTTCGGGGGTGGAATTTTGAGACATTGTGACATACATACTTCATTATTTTTTACCTTTAGCCAAAATACCAAGTTTCGTTGATATAACTTGTAAAATATCTCGAGAAATGAAGGCCTTTCATACCAACTTTCATCCCCTATTTCACCTCTTTGGGGGTCGATGTTGGATAAATTGAACGCATCCCAAACTTATGCATAGACTTGTCAACCTGTCGTCTATGGTCTAGACTTCCTTCCTCTTTCCTTTTTGTCTCCGCCACGTTTGTCAGAATTAATGTTAATGTAAAATTATTGAAAATACTAATTAAAAACAAGAGTCAAGCAAATCCGCGTTTTATTTCATGAGGTTATGGGCCGTCCCATACCTAGTAAATAATTAGCAAAATGTCTACAAATAACCATCTAAGTTTATGTGAAAAACTCAAAGGCCGGGACAACTACGCCACGTGGAGTTTTTCTATGAAAGCCCTGTTGCAGTTAGAAGATCTCTGGGAATGCATCGATGATGGCCGTCCTGACCCCAAGAAAGACACAAAGGCAAGATCTAAACTTATTTTATTAATTGATCCCACGCTTTATGTCCATGTTAGAGAGGCTACTACAGCCAAACAAGTATGGGACAATTTGGCGCTGGCATTTGAAGACTCTGGTCTAACACGAAAAGTAGGGCTACTAAGAGACCTTATTAACACGACGTTAGACAACAGTACAAACGTGGAAGACTATATTAATAAGATTATGACCTCCGCACATAAATTAAGAAACATTGGTTTCAATGTCAATGATGAATGGCTCGGGACGCTAATGTTGGCAGGCTTACCCGACATATATAAGCCTATGATAATGGGAATTGAAAGTTCCGGTGTAACAATTAGTGCAGATATGATAAAAACAAAACTTTTACAAGAAATTAAATTATCTGATACTACCGCATTTTACACAAACAACAAGAGAAACCCTCCGAAGCACCAACATCAGCAGTCAAAGCCAAAGGGACCACGGTGTTTCCATTGTAACAAATATGGGCATTTGAGCCGGAATTGCTGGTTTAAGAAGAATGATAGCCATAATAAGTCTGATAATAATGATTCTCGTAATGGTTTTATTGCTGCTTTTTCAGCCACTACCCTAAACGATTCTCAGAGCTGGTATGTTGACTCTGGCGCCTCCATGCACATGACAATGCACAGAAGCTGGCTAGAAAATGAGACGTCTCCTCCAGTCAAAAGCATAAGGATCGCTGACAATAAAGCCTTACCTGTGGAAAGCTGTGGCAATATTACAATCCCAATACCTGATTCTGAAGGCTGCATAAGGAACATACAGGTTAGAAATGTCATATATGTACCAGAGCTCACAACTAACTTAATATCAGTTAGCAAAATTATAAAAAATGGTTGCAAAATAGAATTTGATGCAAATGGATGCACAATATTAAATTCAAAAGGTCATACGGTAGCAAATGCAACTTTAACAAATGATATGTATAAGCTTAATACTGCTCCAAAGGAAGGTCATGCCATGTCCGTTCTCGTAGAAAGCGATGCTTATCTGTGGCATCAGCGCATGGGCCACTTAAATTTTAATGATGTAAACAAGATACCTAACTGTACTACTGGTGTAAAATTGTCTCCGATGAAGAAAGATATAACATGCATAAGCTGTATAGAAGGCAAGCAGACCAGGCAACCATTTCCAAATGAGGGCTCCCGGGCAACCGAGTTGCTAGAGCTCATTCACTCTGATGTATGTGGACCTATGCAAACTGCAACACTTGGAGGTGCCAGGTACTTTGTCACTTTTATAGATGATTTTTCACGTAAAGTATTTGTATATGTAATTAAAAGTAAAGCAGAGGTATTTGAAAAGTTTGTTGAGTTTAAAAACATGGTAGAAAATCAATTAGAAGGAAAACGGATTAAAAAATTAAGGAGTGATAATGGCCGGGAATATAAAAATAAAAATTTTGAAAATTATCTTAAAAAATTTGGTATTTTGCACCAGACTAGCAACCCATACACGCCTCAACAAAATGGCCTAAGTGAAAGAATGAACAGAACTATTATTGAAAGAGCTAAATGTATGCTTTTAAATGCTGAATTACAGAAAAGCTATTGGGGTGAAGCAGTGGTCACTGCAGCACATATCATCAACCGCTCGCCTACAAGATCTCTCTCTGACATCACACCTGAGGAGGTGTGGACTGGCAAGCAGCCAGACCTAAGCCATTTGAAGATTTTTGGATGCAAGGCCATGGTGCACATACCAAAAGAATGTCGACAAAAGCTTGATGCTAAATCACGTGAGTTAATTTTTGTTGGATACAGTAACTGTGTAAAGGGTTATCGTTTCATAGATCCCAAGAGCAAACAAGCAATAACCAGCAGAGATGTTGTATTCCTTGAGGCCACTGTAAAAAGAAATAAAATTAATAAAGAACAAAATGATTTATTAATAGAAAAAAATACATTAAAAAATAAAAATGATAATTTATCACAAGAAAATGAAAACAATACTCAGATCTCTTACTCACCATCCAAAATGACTTATATACCATTTCTTGACACTGATGTAGAAGAGGAAAGTCAGCCTGATGATAAAAATGATGATTTAACTTTACAGCAGGACTCAAGTCTGTCATCACAATATACTGATCCTGATGAAACTTACACACCTGAAGAAAGTTGCAGCTCTCCTGTATTTGTAAATGTTAGAACTCGAAGAAATATAATTAATAATGAAGACTCCACATCACCTACTTCTTACATCTGTATGAACAGTGAATCAGCAATGAGTATTTTAGACTGTGATCCACAATGCCTTACCGAAGCCCTGCAATGCAATAACTCTGAGCTGTGGAAAGAAGCAATGAATGAGGAATATCAGTCATTATTAAATAACAACACATGGACTCTTGTAGATTTACCAATAAATAAAAAAGCCATACCATGTAAATGGGTATTCAAAACCAAAACGGATGAGAATGGCAGTATATTCAGATACAAAGCAAGACTTGTTGTGAAAGGCTACTGTCAAAAGAAAGGGATAGATTATCATGAAATCTATGCTCCTGTAATACGCTATTCTTCAATGAGGTATGTCATTGGCCTGGCAGCAAAATATAGTTTAAAAATTTACCAAATGGATGCTGTCACTGCTTTTCTACAAGGAGACATAGAGGAAGAAATATATATGTTACAACCGCCATGCTTTGTGGAGGGAGACAAAGTCTGTTTACTAAGAAAGTCAATATATGGCCTAAAACAGGCAAGTAGACAGTGGAATAAAAAGTTAAATACAGCTCTCCTTGAAATTGGTATGTTGCGGTCTAAAGTTGATCCCTGCATATACTATCAAATAATTGATAAAGAAGATATATTATTTATTACTGTCTATGTTGATGACTTGCTATATATATTTAACAAAGATGAAACGGCTTCTATGATAAAGAAAAAATTAAATGAAAAATTTCATATGAAAGACTTGGGCATAGCAAAGCGATGTATTGGTTTTAGAATAAATCAAAATAGTAATCAAAATGAAATATCATTAGACCAGTCTTTATACATAGAGAAAATACTAAGTCGCTTTAATATGAATGATTGCAAACCTGCATACACACCTTGCGATGCCAATTTACAATTAAAGAAAGCTAACAGTGACGAAGAAGTCTTAAAAAATGTTCCATATCAAGAAGTGATCGGATGTCTGTTGTATCTATCACAAGGAACCAGACCAGACATAGCTTATGCAGTCAACATGTTAAGTAGATATAATAACAGCCCAACGGCTCAACACTGGATTGCAGTTAAAAGAGTTCTAAGATATTTAAAGGGAACTTTGAATACCAAACTTACCTTCAAGAAAAATGATGCCAATATTGTGGGCTACTGCGATGCAGACTGGGCTACTGACACAGAAGACAGAAGATCATGTTCCGGATATGTATTTTTGTTTCAGGGTGCTGCAATAAGTTGGTGTTCTAAGAAACAGCCAACTATAGCTCTATCTAGTACAGAAGCTGAATACATGTCATTAGCCACCGCTATACAGGAAGCTATATGGTTGAGACAGTTGGAAACTGATTTCTGGCCACATCTGTCAGGTATACCTACCTCTATTTATTGTGATAATCAAAGTGCTATTAGTATTTCAGGGAACGATACATTCCATGCAAGAAGTAAACACATAGACGTCCGCTACCACTTTATAAGAGAGAGGGTGACGAATAAGCAAGTCTCAATAACCTACACAAGTACACAGGACATGGTAGCTGATGTCCTCACCAAGGGTTTGCACCGACCTAAGCATCTGGGGTTCACCAAGGCAATGGGTCTGCGTTCAGAGGAGGGTGTTGGATAAATTGAACGCATCCCAAACTTATGCATAGACTTGTCAACCTGTCGTCTATGGTCTAGACTTCCTTCCTCTTTCCTTTTTGTCTCCGCCACGTTTGTCAGAATTAATGTTAATGTAAAATTATTTAAAATACTAATTAAAAACAAGAGTCAAGCAAATCCGCGTTTTATTTCATGAGTCGAATTTTCAAAAACTGTGAAATACGTATTTCTTAATTTTTAACTCGCAGCTCACATACCGAGTTTCATCGCTATAGCTTTCGTACAAATTTTCAACCCCTATTTTACCACTTTAGGGGTTGAATTCTGAAAATCTGTGACACACGTAATTCTTTAGTTTTTAACGAAAGCCGAAATACCAAGTTTCGTTTACATAACTTGAGAATATCTTGAGCAATGAAGGACTTTCATGCAAACTCTCATCCCCTATTTCACCCCTTCGGGGGTGGAATTTTTAAAAACTGTGAAACACGTATCTCTTCATTTTCAACCAGTAGCTTGTATACCAAGTTTCATGGATATAACTTGAGAAATGACGGACTTTCATACAAACTTTAACCCCCTTTTTCATCCCCTTAGGGGTGGAATTTTCAAAAATCCTTCCTTAGTGGGCGCCTACGTTACAAAAGGAACCTACTGTCAAAATTTCAAGTTTCTAACCCCAGCGGTTTAGGCTGTGCGTTGATCCCTTAACGATTTTATATATATATATTAGATTTATTGTTTTTACGTTTTCTTGTCTCTTTCTTGTACAGTTCGCGCGCGAGTTGAATGCAGAGTAAATGTAAGTGTCACCATACATTTACTCTGCATTCAACTCGCGCGCGAACTATAGGTTAGGTTAGGGTTTTGGTAACTGTTAACTTTTTTTTTTTTTTTAATTTATTTATTATTTTACAATACAATAAACACATAGTTATTACACATTGAAAAAAACCACAGAGGTTTGACCTCAATGCAAAAACGTCTGCGCCTCAGGCTTCTTAAGCACAAAAAAAAAACAATTATTGAAAAACCTATCTATTAGGTACATCTAGCATTAAATCGTCTCCGCAGGAACCAAAGAAACGTCTCGTGGCAACAAGGTAAGATAAACACGAATCAATACATGCAAGTTCATATTATGTTGCCCAAGAAATATTCCTTTAGTTTCCGCTTAACATTAGCAAGCGTCACTCCACTCGGCAGAGTGGGTGACAACTGATTGATAAGACGTGGAATAATATAGCCCGTAGTTCGTTCGCCGTACACATTGTTAGCTGGCTCAGTGCGCAACCGGTTTGCAGTTATCGCCCGCGTATTTATAGGATGTTCTATTTTGCGACGTAAATTATCATTAAAATATTCTTCTTTTAGGATAGTATATTTAAATTGTTCCTGTATAGGTAAAGTATTGCAGTGTTTGAATATACCTAGATCATTGTCGCTGTACTTTTGTCTAACAGAATCCGATACGATGGTTTTTAAAATTTTGAGTTGAAGTTTATATATATTTCTCAGGTAGGTACTGTACGTACGCCCATAGCTGCTCAGGCCGTATTGAATGTAAGATTGTGCGAAACAGTTGTATAACATTAACTTCACTTTGAATGGTACCCGACGGTTTAGAATTGTTATATTTGCTAGAAATTGTCTTAATTTTATACAAACGTGGTCGATATGTGGGCTCCAGTTAAAGCTGCGGTCAATTGTAAGCCCGAGATACGTATATTTGTCAACAAGTTCGACAGTAGGGCAGTTACAAGTAATATAGCTGGGTGCGTGTAAGCAGCTGTGATTGTGAGCAGTTACACTTTTAAATGACTCATTATAATATTTTAAATAAGGTGATCTAATATGGATCAACTTGGTTTTATTGGCGTTGATAACTAGACCTGCGTCGTGGCACCACTTGGTCAACGTGTCAAAGTCCTTCTGTATTCGATCACGGATCTTGTTCGGATCTCGGTCTGCGAGCATAATGCAGGTGTCGTCTGCAAACTGGTAGCACGAGCAGTATTCGATGCAAGTACTCATGTCGTTAACATACGATAAAAAATGCAAGGGACCTAAGACAGAGCCCTGTGCAGTACCTTCACTAGCTACGACGGTGTCACTATTGGTATTACAAATGCTGACAGAATAAACTGAATATGAATAACTGTTGGGTTGGGTAACTGTTGGTCTGTTGGTCACATACGTACTTCTCTATTTTTTAACGAAAGCTAAAATACTCAGTTTTGTTGATATTACTTGAGAAATATCTTGAGAAATTATGGGCTTTTACACAAACTTTCATCCCCCAGTTCACCCCTTTGGGGGTCGAATTTTCAAAAATGGTGAAACACGTACCTCTTCATATCTAACTGAAAGCCCAAATGCTAAGTTTAATGACTATAACTTGAAAAATGAAGGTCTTTCATACTAACTTTCAACCCCTATTACACCCCTTCGGGGGTGGAATTTTAAAAGCTGTGACACATATACTTCTTTTTCTTCGTTAATATGACTTGAAAAATATCTTAAGAAATGAAGGACCTTCATACAAACTTTCACCCCCTGTTTCACCCCTTTAGGGGTGGAATTTTTAAAAACTGTGAAACACGTATTTCTTTATTTTAAACCGTTAGCTTAAATACCAAGTTTCATGGATATAACTTGAAAGATGACGGACTTTCATACAAACTTTCACCCCCTATTTCACCCCCTTAGGGGTGCAATATTGAAAAATTGTAAATCACTTATTTCTGCATATCTAACTGAAAGCCCAAATGATAAGTTTCATGGCTATAACTTGAGAAATGAAGGACTTTCACACAAACTTTCACCCCCTATTTTACCCCTTTGGGGGTGAAATTTTGAAAAACTGTGACACACGTACTTCTTTATTTATTACCTAAAGCCAAAATACCAAGTTTCATGGATATAACTTGAGAAATGACGGAGTTTCATACAAACTTTCACCCCCTATTTCACCCCCTTAGGGGTGGAATTTTGAAAAATCCTTTCTTAGTGTGCGCGTACGTCATAAAAGTAACCTACTGTCAAAATTTCAAGTTTTTAGGCCCAGTGGTTTAGGCTGTGCGTTGATATATAAGTCAGTCAGTCAGGACTTTGAATTTTATATATATTATAGATTATAGATTAAGGGCGTCAAGGGCTAACTTGTAGTGATTTAAAAAAAAAAACTTCTGTGGCGCTTTAGCATGTTGATGTTCTAGAGCAATTACGAGACGAAAAAAACACAACAGGTAGTTTGTATAAATCTTAATAATAATATGAATAAGTCGGAATGCGATAAAATTGGTATCTGCAGCGAAATGCAAGCAACTAAAACTTTTCATTTATGCACTCTTTTATCTAAAGGCCTTGGGTCACGACTCACGAGTGATTCATAATATTTTTCTTTAATTACTTAGTTCAATATAGGTCTGCCCTTTTGATCATAAAGGGCTGTAATTTACAATCAGTTATCTTCAATAAAGTTATGCATAAACTATGTTTCACTTTTATGCATAGATTAGGTCTCACCTAAGTTTCATCAATCAGGTTATGGAAAATTAACTTTTTTTTTATCTACTACAAGCTAGCCGTTGACTGCGATCTCACCTGATGGTAAGTGATGATGCAGTAAGTAGGTAAGTAGTAAGTAAGATGGTAGCGGGCTAACCTGTTAGGGGCATGGCAGCTATATTAAACCCATACCCCTTCGGTTTCTACACGGCATCGTACCGGAACGCTAAATCGCTTGGCGGCACGTCTTTGCCAGTAGGGTGGTAACTAGCCACGGCCAAAGCCTCCCACCAGACCAGACCAGGGAGAATAATAAGAACTTATATATTCCGAAATTGACCCTGCCGAGGATCGAACCCGGGACCTCCGCACGTTAAGGCAACAGCGCTAAACACTGCGCCACAGGGGTCGTCAAAAAAAAGTAAAAATTGTTTAAAAAGTATCTACCTCAACAATACTCCACAACTTTAAAGCCCATGTTAATTTCCCATTTGCTTCAATGAGCACCCCCTTCCTATTAAGATTTTATAAATAAAGTACATTATTTGTAATTTTTTACCTTGCAACATTGCTTTACTTCATATTTGTTTATTTTATTTATTTTTCTTTCTTATCTTCGAAGTTATCTGGCTTCTATTCCGAAGTTACAGATGGATAGCTATCCATCTACTACTACTACATACATACATACTATACATATATATGTATAGGTATATGACAAATGCAGATTTGCTACTTAAGAAACAAATTTGTTAAGTAGACACAGCGACTTTTGCTTCGCTCTGATCATGCATGGCATTATCATAACAAGATTACGAATATATTACATTTAAATCTAAATTCATTATAAAGCTGTCTATAACAGACTAAAGTTGTCTAAATACAAAATATTAATACTTTAATACAGTAAATGTATTTTTATTATTAAAGTTTTTATTGTGTTTTGAAAATTTTATTAAATCGTTTCTCGTTATTTGTGTTATCAGTAGAGCTATTATTATTTATTGCATTACAAAAATCTTTGATCAAAATGAGAAATATGATATTGTGTTTGTCAATTCTGGGACATCTGTTAGTAATATCGAGACCAGCGAAAATTTTAGCAGTATTTCCAGCTCCTGTCCTAAGTCATCATATGGTGTTTCGAGCTTTAACAGAGGAATTAGCTAAACGTGGTCATGAAGTTACAATTATTACTGGATTGCCATTATATGCAAAAGATCAAATGCCTATAAACTATACAGAGATCGATACAGGTGAAAAATCAAAACATATTTTAAAACGTCTATTTAAAGAAGAAATTACGATATCACAAGACATGGTTTCTCAGTTTGTAATTACCTTTAAAGTAGCGACTGGCATTGTAGATGGAATATTCGGATTAAAAGAAATTCAAAATTTAATTCGAGAGAAAAGCACATATTTCGATTTAATTTTTTTGGAAGACTGCTTGAAATCAACATTAATTTTTTCTCATTTATTCAAAGCGCCAGTAATTCAAATAAGTTCTTTTGGAGGAACGTTTGAAACATTTGAGGCAGTAGGT
Source organism: Erebia aethiops (assembly GCA_923060345.2). Taxonomy (NCBI): domain Eukaryota; kingdom Metazoa; phylum Arthropoda; class Insecta; order Lepidoptera; family Nymphalidae; genus Erebia; species Erebia aethiops. Next base: position 13,189,525 of record OV281088.1, on the reverse strand, counting down.
GCTTCAACACATCCTTTATTACATCCACTTGCTGTTAGAAATCGATATCATAAGCTTTCAGCTTGGGAAAAAATTTCAGAGCTACTTATACTATATCGTTTGCAAAAAGCTTACAATGAAGCGGAAATTTTGGAAGACGAACTAATGAAGAAGCATTTTGGAAGAAATATTCCAACTATACACGAGCTGAAGAAGAATATCCATATGCTTTTTTTAAATATCCATCCTATTTGGGATTCAAATCGTCCTGTTCCGTCTAACGTTATATACTTAGGAGGCCTTCATCAGCAACCACAACAAGAATTACCTAAGGTTAAGTTGATTTAGATTGTGACATTTTTAACTATTTTGATTATAGCTAACATGATTTACTAGCTGATGGCCGCGACTTCATCCACGTGATTGAGGTTTTTTTGGTTCCTGCGGGAAATTTTAATAATCCGAAAAAAAAAGTAGCCAATGTGTTATTCCAGACTATTATCTATCTCTGTGCTAAATTTTATGCAGATCCGTTCAGTAGTTCTGGCATGATTGAGTAACAAACATCCATCTATCTATACATATCCACATATCCATTTTTCTATTATAAATGCGAAAGTTCGGATGGATGGACTGATGGATGGATGGATGTTTGTTACTCAATATACGTCATAATAATCAAGAACGGCTTAACAGATCTGGATGAAATGTGGCACAGGTATAGATTATAGTCTGGATTAACACATAGGCTACTTATATCCCGAAAAATCGGGGTCCCGCAGTAACCAAAAAACCTCAATCCACGCGGACGAAGTCGCGGGCATCAGCTAGTCTATCCATACATCCATCTATCCATCCATCCAAACTTTCGCATTAATAATATTGATATAGATTATACGATTATGGGATATTTGGAATCTGGATTATAACTGATCATAAGACAACATTTTTTTATGATTTTATGACGTTTTAAAATTATTATTTTCAGGAGTTAAAAGCGAAACTTGATTCTTCGACCAATGGTATAATCTATGTGAGTTTTGGAAGTAATGTTGACCCGGCAATATTTCCTTCTGAAAAAGTAAACATATTTTTAAAAGTTTTTTCTAAATTACCGTATGACATATATTGGAAATGGAATGACGAAAACCTGCCAGTATTGGCAAAAAATATCAAAGTATCGAAATGGTTTCCTCAGTCAGATTTACTACGTAAGTTAACATTAATTAATCCTTACAGCCTTTGTATCCAAAGCATGAGTTAAGGTATTTTTCATATAACTTGCATTGAAAGTGCGAGTTTCAATGCCTGTTGTGCCACCCGAATCTAGTCAATTTCAGACGAATACATTATTCAGCGGGCAGAAACCGATCGTCCTGCCCGAGGGCAGAAAACGATCGGTTTCTGCCCGCTAAATGACATTGCAGCCTTCATTTCGATCCTGTCAGAGTATTTTTTGTTTATTTCTTTAAACTTTTGTCATTTTAACCATCAACTAAACTGACAGATTTCATCTTATTTTCTGCAACTACAATAAATACGAAATGCAATTTAATAACACTCGCACATTTAATGTGGATTTTATGAAAAATGTAGTGTATGACGCGGGATGAAACAAGACCATTTCAGACAAGGGAAAAGTGAGCGAAGCGAAGCTGGCACCATCCAAAGTACGTAGGCACACAATGTACTATTGAATACTTTGGTAATATTAATATATTGTTTGATTTCATAAGTAATACCCTGTTATTTAATTTATTTCTTGTTTGTTTTACAGGGCATCCTAAAATAAAGCTTTTCATTACTCAAGGAGGGTTACAGTCTACAGATGAAGCTATTGCGGGTGGTGTTCCTCTTATCGGAATTCCAATTATGTGGGATCAATGGTTTAACGTAGAAAAATACGTACATTTAAAAATTGGTTTACAATTGGATATTAATTCCATTACTGCAATTAAACTGAAAAATGCCATTGAGACGGTTTTTGGTGACATAAGGTTTGATTTTTTTTTAATTTTAGTATGGCAGTTTCACTATACTAACTGAAGACATTCATAGTAACAAAATATTGATAAATATGTAAAAATTTTGAAGAAGATGATGCTATCTCCGTGTTGTATAAAATCTCGTAATAACATCTTCAAGAAAATAAAGCGGGAATGGGGAAATTTTCAAGAAAAGGAAGAGGGAATGTTCAAAGGGTGGATAAACAAATATCTCAAACGCCGGCAATGCATTGGCGGCGCCTCTGGTGCTGCAAATATTCATGGGCGGCGGTAATCACTTAACAGTAGGTGACCCGCCTGCTCGTTTGCTCGCTATAATATTTAAAAAAAAAACATTTTAGTATTCCAAACCAGTTTATATTATATACTATATTTAAGGTATATAATATTTTCCTATGAATAAGTTTAAGTAACCGGCTCATCAGCGATACATAGTTCTAATCACACAGGTACAAAGAAAATATTATCAAACTACGATCTGTGATGGGTGATCAGCAACAGACACCTTTGGAGAAAGCCGTTTGGTGGACAGAATATGTAATACGACATCGTGGGGCAGAGCACCTGCGTGCACCCTCTGCCAATATGAACTGGATAGAATACTATGAAGTAAAACTAATACTGTATGGGACAGTATCATTAATTTCATTTTTAGTAATATTCATAATAATAACGCGACGTTTATTACGATCATTTGTTATTAAAATAAAGACAGATTGATAAGGAAACTTGAACTTGGTAATATTTATAAATATTTTAATCATTGTATAATATAGGTTGATCACTTTTGTCGAGCGTCAAAATATAATTTCACTTCTTTAAATTGCCATACTTGTTTCCGTTTATAAATACCCTAGGTCTCATAAGTACATCCTCATATTATTTAAGCAATTTTCCCACAAATGGGAAATTAAAAGTTTACGGAGACTTAGGGGTAACTGATGCATATAATATTGGATATAAGCAGGCGTTACTTTGCGGAAGTCCATCATAATGAGTACGTCGCAATCATGCATTGTGGAGTCAACATCTCCTGAAGATGCTCCGGTATCGGAGTGAAACGTACGTTGAGGGTAGTTTTTGGGATTTCTGTGATGTGATGAATATCGCGGGCTGTAGGTACGGGATACACACTACCACATATATTTTCCTATTGTCGCGGATTATAGCGAATTAAACTTCTAGCTCCTTCATTATGATACACATAAAGTATTTTTTTGTAGAATAAGGACAAAAACAATTATTTTTAAGTTTACGAATCTTTATTTCGTTGTTTTAGTGTTTTATCGTTCTTGAAGTTGAAAATTAAGCAAGTGCCACATACTCATAACATAAATATGGTTGAAACCGTAGTATACTTTGTCTAAGCTTCAAATTAAAAAAACCAAATTTAATTGAGCTGTGACGGTGAATTTAATTTATTTTTATTTTTATTATATAGGTAAAATAATCTCAATAAAATCATGTAGGTATGGCAGTTCGAATTTGCTTTTAAAAAAAATTTGTAAAACTTCGGTTAACGATAAACGGATTAAAAGGTTTGTGCCCAGCTTTGTTTACAGGTAAGTTCCTTTAGTAAAATAAAAAATTATTATGCTAATAACTTACATAGAAGTCAATCAGGATGAAAGAAAACGCAAGGACGAATCTGTAAGGGTAGCCTGTCCAACAAGTTTTTAAAACATTTGTTAGTCGGCAGCAAATCCCCGTTTCTCCAGTCCACTTAAAGTGGAAAAATTGTATTGGGTCGAGTTGTTACAAGATGCACCAAGCGGGCAATAGGATTCAAATTCAAATTCAAATCATTTCTTCAAATGTACACTGTAGGTACACTTATTGTGGCTAAAAATTACTTACTTAAAAAACATGATTTTGATAATCGGTAACGGTGTCATAAAACTAAAGCTACGAGGGTTCCAAACGCGCCCTGGTCTGAGAAGAGCCCACAACAAACTCAGCCGGGTTTTTTTTAATTATCACTATCTCACAAATCATCTTAACTAAGGAACTATCAGAGACATTAGAGCAAATTATTGCCAAGCTTCCTTGTCGTTTAAGTAGTCCTTTACATGGTAATAAGATTTTCAATGAGTTTACGTTTCACAATTATTCAGAGACATCTTCAACATGTCTTCTGGGAGCTTATTGTAGAAGCGGACACTGTTTCCAACAAATGACTTGCTAGTTTTACTAAGCCTAGAAACAGGCATTACAAGTTTATTTTTGACCGAGCGAAGCGAAAGGTCTCCGAGTCTACTTGAGTGAATTTGCACTTGTCCGTCCGTCTGTCCGTCTGCCAGAGCATTATAACTTCTGAAGTACTGAACGTAATTACTTCAGCTTTAAATATAATATGTAAACCAATGGCCTCCAGCCGAATATGGCTTAAAAAATTATAAAAATCATTTCAGGGGGGCTCTCATAGAAGCGAATGCGAAGTAAAATATTTTTTATAGCGTTACATAAGGTTGCGGTATATTATTATTTTAAAGATAATTAGGACTAGAGTCCAAAATATATATTTTTTTAATTTTTACCCTAATATTGACGAAATGGGGGGCTTTCAAAGTGGAGATTTTCTAACTTCCAAAGTTGACCTCTAGAACTCTAAATTTTCTGAAAGGCTGAGCCTGAAACTTGATAAATTATTTGAATTATATCCTGTACTTGAACAACATATACTAAAATTAGATAAATATTGTAAGGAAACGAAATTATTTAATTTTTTAATGAGCTTCAGTATTTTTGTCAGAACTTCACATTGATGTCAATAGATGGGGCCGCGAGGTCTCAGTTCGGGCGAATCACTAGTTATTTCTAGTATTCACATTTTGACAATCACTTTTCTTCTTGAATTTATCAATGTGCTTATGCACAGTTTGGTTGTGCACTGTCATAATATTGATTTCTTTAAATTTATCTATTCGTGACTGTCTTGGTCCCATATGGCTCGAACAGCCCTCTTCTGCAACACAAAAACAGAATTAATATCAGCAGCATTAGTTATCCCATAATAATAATATACCATATAATTCATAAACATCATATTATGAAGACGTACTCGTACAATACAATATAATATATTCTGTGACACGAGACAGGATAAAAACACAACAGGTAGTTTGAATGAATCTCAATAATAATATAAATCTTAATATTATGTCGGAATGCAATAAAGTTGGTATCTGCAGCAATATGCAAGGTTCAATAAAACTAAAATTTTCCATTTATATACTCCCCACGCCATGGGTCGCGAGTGATTCACAATACTTTACTTTAATCACTTAGTTCAATATGGGTCTGCCCTTTTGGTCACATAACGGTGTAATTAACTTGAGCAGTTATCTTTTAAAAAGTTCACTTTTAACTCTAATTCACTCTCTCCTATGAAGGTGGAGGCTTGTAGGGAGCCCTTGAGGAGGGCTGTAGGTGGTGTTTATAATTTTATTATTATTTCGTGTTATTTCTCGTTAGTGCTAATTTTGTATTTTTAAAGATAATTAATAAATAGTTAATTACCAACTGTGAATAAGTTAATTGAATTTTACCTAACTCTTATTACTATGATAATTTTGTATTTGCTGCTCACTTATTTCTCTATTGGTCATGTCTTTTAGGGTATTTTTTTAATAATTCTGTGTATTCAACGGAAAAATCCGAAAACAGTGAATTTTTACGATTTGAAATCATTACCATGCAGTCTTTATCGTTTTTTTAAATTAAAACCTAGCGCCCTTCGAAATTATAATAGCAATAACTTTTTCTTTCACAGGAGAACAGTAATAATAATATTTTTACAGATCATTTTTGAATGATGAATAATAATAATTTCTTTACAAAAAGTAATGATATCCCATCAAAAGCTTAAATGTGAATGGGAGCCAAGTTCAATATAAAGAATTTAATTATTTAGCTTTTATTAACCGACTTCAAAAAAAGGAGGAGGTTCTCAATTCGACTGTATGTTTTTTTTTTGTATGTTTGTTACGCGATTTCTCCGCCAATTATGAACCGATTTTGATAATTCTTTTTTTGTTTGGTAGTTCATACTTCAGAGGTGGTCCCATTTTAATTTGGTGAAGATCTGATGAATATCTCCGGAGATGGAGAACGGAACTCCTCAATGGATAAGAGTAAATTGCTCGCGATCAGTGTGATAGTTTTGTAAACAGTATGTTTTAACCATGCATAGCATATCTTTTTTTTTTAGGGTTCCGTACCAAAATGGTAAAAATGGAACCCTTATGGTGCGACTTTCTCCGTCCGTGTGTCACAGTCGATTATTTCAGTAACTATTAAAGCTATTGACATGAAATTTGGAATAGTTGTATATAATAGTGGCCGAATATCATGGAAATCAAAAAAATTGAAAATTATTTTTAGTTTAATTAAAAAAGTGGGGAAAGTCAGGGGTTTGAAATTTCAAAGTAGGATAACTATACCAAGTGGGGTATCATATTATTATGAAAGGACTTTGTACTTGACTTGTCTAAGTTACACAAGTCGACGAGTAACGATTAAACGACGTTATTCTTAATAACGCTAAGTTTTTACTAGCGTTCTGGTTACACCCTGTATTTTAAAACAGTGGGGCCACTAAAAATTGTGAAATAAAAAATTTTCAAAAAAAAAAAAAAAAAAGCCGACTTCAAAAACCACAAGCACTAAAAAGTAAAAAATCATTTAATTTATTATGTATACAAGAGTTAATGTAGTTCTATAATCACATTTTTTGGAGTCGGTGCCAATGTGGAGTCACGTCAACAATAATGAAGAGTAGGTAGACGGTTCATGCGGCTAATTGGTACCGACTCCAAAAAATGTGATTATAGAACTACATTAACTCTTGTATACATAATAAATTAAATTATTTTTTACTTTTTAGTGTTTGTGGTTTTTGAAGTCGGTTTTTTTTTTTTTTGAAAATTTTTTATTTCACAATTTTCTAGGTATAACTACTAACAACATTATCTATACTAATATAATAAATGCGAAAGTTTGAATGGATGGATGTTAGTCAATCACACCAGAATTGCTGAACGGATCTGGATGAAAGGCACAACGATAGATTATAGTCTGGAATAACACATAAGCTACTTTTTATCCCGGAAAATTAAAGAGTTCTTCCGGGAACCCAAAAAGCCTTAATCCACGCAGACGAAGTCACAGGCATCAGCTAGTAAATAATTTTTTTTTTTAAATTTTATTTGTAATTTTTTACTTTGTAATATTGCTTTGCTTATTATTTGCGAATTTTATTTATCTTTGTTTATAAACTCTGAAGTAACTAGGCTTCTAGTACAGATGGATGGATTGACAGTCGGCCAAATGCAAAGCTAAATAGACCCAGCGACAGCGAAATTTCGCTTCGCTCGTCGAATCATGCATGCGCCATTATCATAACAAGATAACGAATTGTTACATTTAAATCTTATTTCATTATAAAGTTGTCTTTAAGAGACTTAAGTTGTTTATATACAATATATTATTACTATAATATAATAAATGTATTTTTTTATTTTAAAAGTGTTTATTGTATTTTGAAAAAAATATTGAATCGTTTGTAGTTTGTAGTGTTAAGAGTAAAGCTATTATTATTTAGTGCATTATAAAATATCTTTGATCAAAATGAGAAATATGATATTGTGTTTGTTAATTCTGGGACATCTATTAGTAATATCGAGACCAGCGAAAATCTTAGCAGTATTACCAGCTGCTGTCCTAAGTCATCAAATGGTGTTTCGAGTTTTAACACATGAATTAGCTAAACGTGGTCATGAAGTTACAATTATTACTGCATTGCCATTATATGCAAAAGGTCAAATGCCAGCAAACTATACAGAGATCAGTATACGTGAAATATCAGATGACATTGTAAAACATCTATTTACAGAAGATATTACGATATCAAAAGACATGGTTACTCAGTTTGTAATTACCTTTAAAGCAGAGATTGGCATTATTGATGGAATAATCAGATTAAAAGAAATACAAAATTTAATTCGAGAGAAAAGCACATATTTTGATTTAATTATTTTGGAAGACTGCTTGAAATCCACATTAATTTTTTCTCATTTATTCAAAGCGCCAGTAATACAAATAAGTTCTTTTGGAGGAACGTTTGAAACATTTGAGGCAGTAGGTGCTTCTACACACCCATTATTATATCCACTTGCTGTTAGAAGACGATATTATAACCTTTCAGTGTGGGAAAAAATTTCAGAGTTACTTCTATTATATCGTGTGCAAAAAGCTTACAATGAAGCGGAAATTTTAGAAGACGAAATAATGAAGAAGCATTTTGGAAGAAATACTCCAACTATACACGAGCTGAAAAAGAATATTCATATGCTTTTTTTGAATATCCATCCTATTTGGGATTCGAATCGTCCTGTTCCATCTAATGTTATATACTTAGGAGGTCTTCATCAGCAACAGCAACAGGAATTACCCAAGGTTAACTTTGTGATATTATTAACTATTTTGGTTATAGCTAATGTGATTTACTAGCTGATGCCTGCGACTTCATCCGTGTTGATTGAGGTTTTTTGGTTCCCGCGGGAACCCTTTAATTTTCCGGAATAAAAAGTAGCCAATGTGTTATTCCAGACTATATTATCTATCTCTTTGCCAAATTTCATGCAGATCCGTTCAAGAATATTCTTAGTATAGATTCATCCGTTCAATCTATACTAAGAATATTCGTTTATAAAATTCTTAGTATAGATTTGTGCTTTGTGCTTCGAAGCACCAAATAGGGAGGTATGGAAAAATCGGAGGGGGAGATCCCAGTCGTGGGACAGTACAGACTAGATTAGATTAGTATTGATTGATACACTATTAAGGTCATATTATGGAAGGTGTAAGATTATAACTGATCAGAAGACAACATATTTTATGACGTTTTAAAATTATTATTTTCAGGAATTGAAAGCGAAACTTGATTCTTCGACCAATGGTGTAATCTATGTGAGTTTTGGAACTAATGTTGACCCGGCAATATTTCCTCCTGAAAAAATAAACATATTTATGAAAGTTTTTTCTAGTTTACCTTATGACGTGTATTGGAAATGGAATGACGAAAACCTGCCAGTATTGGCAAAAAATATTAAATTATCGAAATGGTTTCCTCAGTCAGATTTACTACGTAAGTTAAAATAATACGTAATTTAATCTTTAATCCAATGCATGAGTTTTACGTATTTTGAAAACCTTGAATTATTATGTAAAACCCTGTTATTTATTACTTGTTTGTTTTACAGGGCATCCTAAAGTAAAGCTTTTCATAACTCAAGGAGGGTTACAGTCTACAGATGAAGCTATTGCGGGTGGTGTTCCTCTTATCGGAATTCCAATTATTTGGGATCAATGGTTTAACGTAGAAAAATATGTACAGTTAAAAATTGGTTTACAATTGGATATTTATTCAATTACTGAATCTAAACTGAAAGATGCCATACAGACGGTTATTGATGACAAAAGGTATGTTTTTTATTAATTTTAGTATGGCAGTTTCACTATTTCTATTTATTTTAGTTATTTGTTTAAATCAGGCAACTAGGCCCATAAACATAATATAATACCTATATAAAATCTTAAAATAAAATCTGTCTGCTACGCTTTCACGGCCCAACCGTTCAACGGATTTTGATGAAATTTGGTTGTATTTACTTACATTTACTTTTTGGTTGTCTACTTTTAATGCTGGAAAATCAAGGAGTTCCCGCGGGAATCAAAAAACTTAATCCACGCGGACGAAGTCGTGGGAATCATCTAGTTCATAATAAAAAAATATTAATTAGTATTTAATTTTTTTAAAGAAGATACTAATAAACATTGACCTAAAAAAAATATGTAAAGCTGATTTTTGGCACAAGTGTTCCTTGGGGTCTGAGAAGAAAAATTCCCCACTCCTAGGTCGCGGGATTCCCCCCCCCCCCTACCCCCTCAAATGTGTCCCCGAACGCAGTTTTTGTAATTTTCTCAAAAAATATTTCTTCTCTGGATTTTGGAATCTGTCATAAATCCCAAATATCTGTATAATAAACTATACCAGTTTATAGGTATATATTTATTAGTTATGGTATAAAATATTTTCCTCTTAATTAGTTTTAATAACCCGCTCATCAGTGATTCATAGTTCTATTCACACAGGTACAAAGAAAATATTATCAAACTACGATCAGTAATGGGTGATCAGATACAGACTCCTTTGGAGAAAGCCGTTTGGTGGACAGAATATGTAATACGGAATCGTGGGGCAGAACACCTGCGTGCACCCTCTGCCAATATGAACTGGATAGAATACTATGAAGCAAAACTAATACTGTATGGGACAATAGCATTAATTTCATTTTTAGTATTATTCATAATAATAACACTACGTATATTACGATCGTTTGTAATTAAAATAAAGACAGACTGATAAGGAAACGTGAACTTAATTTTTTTTTTTTTATTAAATATAAGTTGATCACTTTTGTCGAGCGTGAAAATATAATTTCACTTCTATAAATTGCCATAATTGTTTCCATTATAAAATTATAAATACCTTTGGTCTCAGAAGTACATCCTCGTTAAAGTAAAAAATTCGTTTGGAAAATAACCTTGATATCCAAGTTTAGGAACCATCTTGAAGTTAACAAGATTCCACGACAATTACGAAAGCAATTTCCCCACAAATTTTCGGCACTTCTCTTTGATTAATGGGAAAGGAAAAGTTTACGGAGAATTAGGAGTAAGTGAAAAAATATTAGGTACGTACATGTAACACAAAGTTATTTTTCTAGAATACGTACAAAAACACATTTCTTAATGTTACAACTCTTAAAAAGAATAATATCGTTTTTGAAAGTCTGAAAGCATCAACTAAAATACAAAATTTTTGTAAAATTAGACGACAAAGAATTATTTTAGACTGATTTTACCATCGTCTTTCTCGACAGACTATTCATTATTACCACAGAAAGTGCAGTGCAAATAATACTACTACGTACTACCACAGGTACTACTAACTATTACCTATTCTGTGTAATTACTACGAAATAGTACTGTTTTGTGCGGGTTAAAAAAACATATCTGTTGGTAATAGATTGGTGATCATCTAACGATAACAGTCGTGTTAACACAAGAACAATATAAAAATAAACTGTATTGGATATTGATCGGAGTCACAATACAGTTGCTAAAGTCATATTTGGTCAGACTAGCTCTATTGCCTCAGGGACTCGGGGAGACCTGCGGTGAACAGCAAATAGGAAAACGATTGAATTGAAACGGTCTTAGTGAATGATGAAACAATCAATACAAATAAAGAACGGGGTTTAATAAGAACGACTAGTATGTTAATCCTAAACTTTATGGCTCTATACAACATGAAGAAAGTCACTATAGAAGCAGAGTCTCGGCGGCTACTCTACTCCGTGTATGAGCCTACAAGTTAAAGGTGAAGGCCTGGAATCGGACCCATTGTTCCTGACAAGGAGGCCAAAGTCTTAGCAAGTATAACAATATAATAATACATTATGGTACAAGTGTGTAATGTTGGTGATTACCACTGAGGCGCCTTTGAGACCCGAGCCGTTAGATGAGGGTACTTAAGATACTAAGATATAAGGTAATCATCAATACACACGTGTATCATACGACGTTATTCAATACACTTGTGAAGAAAATAATACAAAAAAATAATTTTATTTAGTAACTATAAAATAAAATAAAAACTTTTTAACTCACTATGTCCAAAAGGACTCATTCACTTTCTTAGTTGGTATTTGTGATGAGCGACCGTAATTGGCTTTACCACAACTGCTTTGATCCTTAGCAATTTTATTTCAGTATTTTATTCCCTTCTACGTAGTAACACTACGTAAAGGAACCAGAATTTTTGGATCGTTAGGAGACTTAAAATTGATCTCACCCTATGACGTAATCAGAACAAAAAAGAAAGATTTGATGGTCTCATTCTGTAATTTTGGTTTTAATTTTTTGAACAAAATAAGGACCAACCTCAATTCCAACGTTCCTATGCTAACACTCATGTCATACCTAGACTAACTTTAAGTGTCGCAGTCACATTGAATCTGCCGTTTTACACAACGGCACCTTAATACCAAAAATCCTCAATCCACGCTGACGAAGTCTCGAGCAGCAGCTAGTTGGCTTTATTTTACGCTTGTCCTATTAAACATTAATCACAAAAAAGTTTAATCTTATTCTTTATTTTTTATTTCGTTATATTTTTGTATTTAATCGTCATATAAGTTGAGAATTATGAAAGAACCAAATACACATAACCTAAAAATGTTTTAAACAGATAAAGATTTTTTCTAAGCTTCAAATAAAAAAAACTTGAGAATTGAAATATGATCTTGAGATGTGATGCTAAATTTTTATAATTAAAATTTAATTAAAATCATCTATGGGAGTTTGCCGTTGCTTTTTATGAAATTCTGTTAACTTCGTTAATTAACGATTAACGGGTTTGTGCCCAGCTTTGCTTACAGGTGATTTCGTTTAGTTATCAAAAAACATTATGCTATTAACTGGCACAGAATTTAATCAGTTAATGGGTCAATAAAAAAAACCACAAGGTCCAATCTGTAAGTGTAGCCTGTCCAACAAGTTTTCAAAATATTTGCTAGTTAACAAAGCAAATCCCCGTTTCGCTGTTCTCCGGCCCGGTATTAGTTGAAAGGTGGAAATTTTTTATTGGGTCGAGATGTTACGAAAAATAGTACCAAGTGTACACTCAGATTCATAAAAATCATATTTTGAACATGTAATCTAGAATACTTAATAATAATATATTCTGTGGCCTTTTAGCATATTGATGTCCTAGTACCTAATGACGGAAAAACACAACAGGTACTTTGAATGAATCTTAGTAGTAACTAGCTGACCCGGCGAACTTCGTACCGCCTTAGTATGCAAAATTAAATGTATATTTTTCAATATTTCTGAGAGATTTTCTTAATATTTTTTTCCGTAAGAACCTTCTCCTAATAATAACAAATACAACAAAAAAAGAATTAGTGAAATCGGTCCAGCCATTCACGCGTGATGCCGTGACCAAGGAAAACGGGTTTCATTTTTATATAGGTATATATAGAAGATATAATAATATAAATCTTATTAATATGTCGGAATACGACAAAGTAATAATAGTCTGCAGCAATATGCAGGGTTAAAAAAAAACTTTCCATCTAGCTATGTATTCTTCTATCTATGGCCATGGGTCACGAGTGATTCATAATACTTTACTTTAATTACTTAGTTCAATATGGGTCTGCTCTTTTGGTCATAATACCTTGTAATTTACAAGCAGTTATCCCTTGTAACGACTCCAGTGGTAGTCCAATATTGGTGATGATAACATTCTTCGGTACAGTTGTGTACACTTTGGGACACTTTAGTTTTTAAATGCAGGGACAATGGATATTGTTAGCACAATTTATTATTACTTCGTTAGTGAATTTAATCGCAGTAACAGTAAAGTTCAATTTGAAGTATCAATTTTAAGAAATTTGGCACAGAGATAGATAACTGGAATAACACATAGGCTACTTTTTATCCTGGAAAATTAAGGAGTTCCCGCGGGAACCAAAAAACCTCAATCCACGCGGATGAAGTCGCGGGCATCAGCTAGTATAACATATAAACAGTTTAGCAGGCTAAGGCACCTCTTTTAAGGATCACAGGATCGTTATTAAAATGCACTTTATCCAAATGATTTAGATACCAGAATTAAGACACAAGATAAATGCTCAACTAAATCCAACATCTGGTCAAAAGTGTTCTTGACAAGGTCTTCAATGGGGACAGCAATAGGTTCAATTGTTAATATCTGCAATTTATGAGGGTATAAGTATGGGTTTATTATTACTTGACGTCATGGTCTTTTCCGTTTCTGGATTTGATGTCCTTTGTTGGATGTGAAATTTAATTGACTGAAACGTTCTATGTACGGCGTAATTCAAAAAAGAGCGGACTGAAGGAAATATAAATAGGAATATGTTCCTACCGAATACAATGACTGCAAACAAAAACCAAAATTGATAAGATGAAATCAGACGTCAGTTTTGACTATGTAGTAGGTTCCTACTGTATATAATGACTGCAAACAAAAACCAAAACTGATTAGACGAAATCAGACGTCAGTTTTGACTATGTAGTAGGTTCCTACCGTATATAATGACTGCAAACAAAAACCAAACCTGATTAGACGAAATCAGACGTCAGTTTTGACTATGTAGTAGGTTCCTACCGTATATAATGACTGCAAACAAAAACCAAACCTGATTAGACGAAATCAGACGTCAGTTTTGACTATGTAGTAGGTTCCTACCGTATATAATGACTGCAAACAAAAACCAAAACTGATTAGACGAAATCAGACGTCAGTTTTGACTATGTAGTAGGTTTTTACCGTATATAATGACTGCAAACAAAAACCAAACCTGATTAGACGAAATCATACGTCAGTTTTGATTATGTAGTAGGTTCCTACCGTATATAATGACTGCAAACAAAAACCAAACCTGATTAGACGAAATCAGACGTCAGTTTTGACTATGTAGTAGGTTCCTACCGTATATAATGACTGCAAACAAAAACCAAAACTGATGAGACGAAATCAGACGTCAGTTTTGACTATGTAGTAGGTTCCTACCGTATATAATGACTGCAAACAAAAACCAAAACTGATTAGACGAAATCAGACGTCGGTTTTGACTATGTAGTAGGTTCCTACCGTATATATTTACTGCAAACAATAACAATCTTTTATGTTTTTTGTTGGCAGTTAAAAGGCGTAAGAAATCGTAAAAGAGCAGTATAATCATCTTATTGTACATACAAATTGAGTTTTTCTTTTGCTTTTTTATGTGTTTTTCGGTGTGCAATAAAGAATAGGTACGTACAATATACATTCCATAAATAAATTAACTACAGTTCAGACATGCACAAAACACGTGCACGACAGTTTGACTCCTTGAGAAACAAACTTATATCACAGAACTAGCAGCAAAGTTCTGATGCACATAATGACACGCTACATCATAATTTACTTCACACAATCTTGAACATTTTGCATAAGAAAACTTTGTTTGCTATAAAACTGTAAGTTTTTAGACACCGTATAACATTATGACGTGGGAACAGTGGAAAATTAATCTAAGTTACAGCTCAGCAGTTTTAGTTGGTAATGGTTTGGTTTTATAGAACTTTTTTGTTCTCTTTATGCTTTATAGGTATGACTTTGTATAACTAGCTGAACAGTCTCCGGCTTTACACAGTCAACTAGCCACCAACTTATCTGGCCTCGTGGCCAAAATTGGATCAAATTTTTATTTTATTTTTCGCTAGCGGGCCCGGCAGACGTTGTTCTGCCCTGAACCTAGAACCTGATTGCAGCGCCACCTACTGGGTCCAATTGTGAATATAAACCATCCCGAGACTCAGTCGAACACGCACAAAAAATTCCATCAGAATCGGTCCCGCAGGAACCCTTTAAAATTCCGGGATGCCGCCTATATATGCTATTCCAAACTATAATCTATCTCTGTGCCAAATTTCAGCCAGATCCTTTCAGCCGTTGGGGCGTGATTGAATAACAAACATCCATACATCCATCCACACATCCATACATCCATACATCCATCCAAACTTTCGCATTTATAATATTAGTATAAGTACACTAGCAACGCTGTCACCGGGTCAGATAAGCTTATGGGACAATATTCAAACAGACTTCAACAGACACCCGAAAATAGGGCTTGCCTTCGCTTGATATTTTGCGCTTGCAAGATAACAATCAAGAAAATGATGGATGGATTGACATAATATTATTATCATCTGAGCTGCACTCAAACCGCTATGCGTGATAATATGTCAATATGCGAGACAAATTTCGTAAGTTATCTCCTCGGTTATCACACTTATCTCTCTCCTATAACTTGGTCTTTGAAGGGATTTTGACAAGAATATCTTTTATCTTTTATTTTTTATAATTTATGGGCTACCTACTAGTAGCGATGCAGCCTAAGGTGGAGCTTGATTCTGACGTCTGATTCTATCTGAAGACGTCTGATTTCGTCTTATCAATCTTTTAATTCGAACTGGCTTGAACTATTTATATTTAAATTACTAATAATCGTGTTTTTCAAAATTCAAGTATTCACAGTTCATTTGCGCAAAAAATGCTAAAATGGGTATTTACCTAATCATTTTTTACTAGATAATGCCCGTGACTTCGCCCGCTCGGATTAAGATTTTTAAATCCCGCGGGAACTCATAAATTTCCGTTATAAAAAGTAGCCTATCTCCTCCGGGATACAACCTATCTCTATACAAAAATCTAAATCGGTTGAAAACATGGGCGAGTAAAGCGTAACAGACAGACAGACATACTTACTTTTGCATTCTACATAATATTAGTGTAAATATGGCATAAAGAAATATCACCGGTAAAGTCAAAAATTAGAAATAATTCATTGTGACAGAGATTTGCAGTAAATATTAAATGAAGTCTCTACCTAACTACCACAGTTACCTCAGCCAACGTTTATGCAGGCTGATTTGCGGTCCCAAATAAGGGGGATTTGTTTATGAGACAGTACATTAATATTTTAATCAAATAACTATGGAACCCGCAGTGACCGGTCTGACTGGCACTTGGCCGTTATAATATATTCGTAATCATACTAGAAAAACCACTAATTAGGTACGTAAACATAATTTATGTTGAGCTATTCAAGTAACCTTGACATTCGTCTGGGTCTTTTTGCACATACTTATCCAAAAAGGTTTTCTTTGATTTCCATCCAGTTAGATATTGTAATTATTATCGTAATAAATACGCGAGAGACACAATCAAAGACCGGGTCGGTGACAGAACTATTTTATTGTTAAAGTACCCACACACAATACGTCCGCCCTTTTTAAAAAAAATAATGATATACAAAAGAGAAAAATAAGCTAAACTTAACTTTTAAAAAATCCACCCACAAAATCCCCAAAATGTTAAAGTACCCACATGCAACACATCCAATATAAGTAATTAGAATTGACAGTTCACTGTTTTCTCTGCGTATTTAAGTTACAGTTAAATAGTCTACCGCAGCTGGTTACTAATTTAATTACCGACTGAGTGAAGCTGAGTTCGTCGGCGACGCTGCTTAACTACGCTATTGTCTTTAAGTAATGTAAGTTGAGGTTTGCTTATTTCTACAGGGATTGTTCAAAGATACAAAATGGCTAAAGGACATAAAAGGCCCTGTAGTAAGAATGAGCCATGAAGTCTGTTTACTCACACACGTATACAGTACCTACCAGGGTGAGTAGGAAGCGGTTGTGATCTGTCAAAAGTATCATTTAAGAGTCATGTACTCAAATGTATAGGAGTGGAAAAGACGAACAATAATCCATATGATATTACTATATTTACTATATAATATTATAAATGCGAAAGTGTGTATGTCTGTCTGTCCGTCTGTCTGTCTGTCTGCTACGCTTTCACGGCCCAACTGCTCAACCGATTTTGATGAAATTTGGTTCAGGGATAGGTTACATCCCGAGGAAGGATACTTTTAGGCTACTTTTTATCCCGGAAAATTGAAGAGTTCCCACGGGAAACAAAAAACATCAATGCACGCGGACGAAGTCGCGGGCATCATCTAGTAATTAATACACTAATGACAAATGTCACTAACGAAGAAATCTAGTAGGTACAAATAGCGGGTTTCTATCTCTATATTCAAGGTATTTTCTGATTTTATTGGTGTATAAATATTAAGATACACATAAAGAATAATATAGAACAATAATTATATAGAAATAAGTGCAATTTGACTCCTTATTTTGCTTTTAGGAAATAACAGCTTTTACTACATAAAATAATTTTTGCCCAACAATCGAACTAATAACAATGTTTGCTGCAAATATTCCGCTGGTCGCAAACCTCTAATATATCACACGTAGCGCGAAGGGATAACATAAATCGCGCTATCGCTTTCCGCGCCACTTGACGTACGATCGTACTATCGCGGGTCGAGTTTATGGACATTGTTACGTAGTTAGAAGCTCTTGTTGTCAAATTGATCAGCTGTATTCTACAATCACCATGGCTATTAAACAGTTTTATTAGACTTAGTTTTATATTCAATGTTCAAATACTAATAACGACGTTTGCTGCAAATATTTCGCTGGTCGTAATTTGCAAACACCGTAGCGCGAAGGGATAACTTTAATCACACCATTTCTTTCCACGCCACTTGACGTACGATCATTCTATCGCGGGTCGAGTTTATGGACATTGTTACGTAGTTAGAAGCTCTTGTTGTCAAATTGATCAGCTCTATTCTACAATCACCATGGATATTAAACAGTTTTATAAGAACTTATTCAATAGCTGTATATTCAATGTTCGAATAATAATAACAGAGAGTTTGCTGCAAATATTTCGCTGGTCAGAATATGCAAACATCTATAATATAACACGTAGCGCGAAGGGATAACATAAATCGCGCTATCGCATTCCGCGCCACTTGACGTACGATAGTTCTTTCGCGGGTCGAGTTTATGGACATTGTTACGTAGTTAGAAGCTCTTGTCGTCAAATTGACAAATTGATTAGCTGTATACTACAATCACCGTGGATATTAAACAGTTTTATTAGACTTAGCTCTATATTCAATTTTCGAGTACAAATTGAGACTACTGAAATATTTGCAGCAAACATCGATGTTTGCTGCAAATATTTCAGTAGTCTCAATTTGCAAATAACACACGTAGCGCAATGGGGTTGTACATAAATTGCGCTATTGCTTTACGCGCCAATTGACGTACGATCATTCTATCGCGGGCGAGTTTATGGACATTGTTACGCGTTTCTGTCATTAAATTGATTATAGCCACATTAACACAGTAATTTGGTACTCAAAAAGGGGGTTACCTGGAAAAATTCTCGGGAGTTTTGAAAATTGTTGTATTTTATAGATTTCGACGTGCTCTTTCCGAATTTTCACTTTGCCACCTCGAAAAATGGCGCCCAAAACCAGTTTTTTGACAATAACTTCTTTGGGACAAATTTTATGGTGAAAATACTGTTATGTAATAAATTAAACTAGAAAAAATTTCCTACAGTTTATGTCATTACCTTTTTTTTTGTAAAATCAATAAAATCGTCAATTTCATCGGATGAGAGCCGCAAACCAAACATAACTTCACCTTTCATAGATGAAATAAATTTGTATTGTGGTTGTTTTACAAGTTCTTTAAACTAAATTAGTTTGACTTAGCTAAATTCAGCTTAATTTAGTTTAAAGAATTTTATTTTTTGCAATATGGCGGTGCGAGTGGTGAGTTTTTCCAAAACGAGGTGGCAAAGTGAAAATTCGGAAAGAGCACGTCGAAATCTATAAAATATAACAATTTTCAAACTCCCGAGAAACTTTCCAGGTAAAACTACCAAATTACCGTATAACAATATGTTTAACTTTAAATAAACTATGCTACCTTTGTGAAGGTTTTCTTAATTTCTTCTTCTCAATCATTCACTCTTGGCAAAGTGGTCGTGGTTATAATTTGGCCTTTACAGCAGCTCTTGCGGGATCACTTGGATAATTGATCTAATATTATTAATAAAATGTCAATATGAATGTAATGGATACCTGTCATTTATTACTATTTTTAACAAAATTATTAATTTCAAACTATATCTAAAAGTAATAATAATATCATCTAGTAAGTGGTACTACTAATTTACTAGTACACTAGATGTGGTGGTAGTTTAGTGGTCCACTAAATTATTATGAAATCTGAATGCTGATATGGATTGCTACTAAATTCATTAGCTGAAGTGTTCTAGGATTTTTAAGCTACCATGTGAATGTATAGTTCGCGCGCGAGTTAAATGTAGAGCTTATGTATGGTGACACATATATAAACTCTGCATTCAACTCGCGCGCGAGCTATATCAACTGACCACCCTATTTATTGCTACTGTCAGTCTTCATTCCTGGCGAAGTGGTGCGAAAAATGTTTCCATATTCCCTAGCTGACTATTATTTTTTGTTCTGTAAAGAAAGAAGAAAATTATGCAAACATTACGCACAATGAGGTTGACAATTTGTTTCTTTGAACATTGAATACGCCAAGAAACTCCTCTGCGTTACTTTTCTTTAATAAAACTAATATTTTCTTTTTAACAAAATAATACTATGATAACAAGATTAAAAAAAAATATATAATTATATTAATAATATTATTTTTAGAATCTTTGCCGCCGACAGTCTTTAGTAATAAGAATTACTATAAATCTTTATTCATGCTAATACGTGATTTCAACAAAAGTTTGCACAATTAATCATAAAACACTATCGGAAGTAAGATAGGATTAAAATAAAATGAAAGGTCAATAATATTATTGAATAAGTCAAGGATTAAAATAAAAAGTAGATAATTCTAATCGGGGCATTATTATTTCATACAAATTAGGTAATAAAGTTTTCAAAGACCTCATAATAATTTTAAAAGTCCATGCTTACATTATAAACGCGAAAGTGTGTCTGTCCGCACGCATCCCGGCCCATATTTTCAACAGATTTTGATGAAATTTGGTACAGAGGTAGGTGGTATCCGGGGAAGGACATAGGCTTTTTATCCCGGAAAATGAAGGAGTTCCAGCGGGAATCAAACAATCTTAATCTACGCAGACGAAGTCGTGGGCATCATCTAGTATTTAATAAAGATATAATATAATATTCTTTCCAACAACAAATTCTTATTTTTAAGTAGGTATGTATGCAGTGTCTAGAAAATAGTTCACAGGACTTAAAGTGAAGGAAAATATGAATAGTTACTCGTAGGAAGTTTGAGGGGAACCAACTAACGTGAAAACTGCACATGTCTGCATAGTTCGCAAGTTGTTCAATTTAAACGCCAGACGGCTCTAAAACTATTGCAGATTTGCTGACTAAGACTCTACTCATATTGGGACTGGCTGAATTGTCTCGTGGTCTAGTTACTGTCGGTCAAGATAGCCGTGGCAAGACAACATTCATCTTGAGAGTAGTTTGATTAAGTTAGACGCTGCAACTAGAATGTTTGTGTCTATAAATATCTAGTTATTGGATTTCTGAGACGTATACCTTATATATTAAGGGTCAAGATCTTTTTTCACTAACCGCATAATGGTAGGCGTTTTCTTGGTATAATAATGCGGTAGGTAAGATTCGTCCATTTAAAACTTGAGTTTATACTTATTATACCCGATAACCCGAATACGGGAGGAATGTGTTTTTCCGCCGACTACTTAAGCGACTGGCGCCAGCATCGGAGGTATCGACAAGCTTCATATTATGGTTCCAAACAAGATTCCAAAGCAACTGAAAAAATTTTAATTATTCTAAAGCTGTGCTCAGCATTGAAATTTGTTCTGCGAGTAACTGTAACTTTTAAACTAATAACTATATTTTATTAAGTTAAAAGAGTTATCTGAAAGTTGCTAAAGGCAAACTGCAAGTTCAATTTGAGATCTGAGATTTAATCAGAATAAGTAGGTTATTTAATATTTTAGCATTCATAGCAGTAATAATTCGTAGTAACTAGGGGAAACATTCAACATAGGTACCTAATATAACATAATAACTTTTTTAATGTTGAGGATAACTTCAGATTCCTGTATTTTTGCCTGTGTTTTGCAATAGATTTTTTTAAATTCTCGGAAATATTCTCAAATTTCCCTGAATAATCTTGGAATCTGGAATCTTGTGATTCCATTGCCGTGATGCAATCTATATCTGGGCCAAATCTCAAGATTAGTTTTGCTGTAGTAGTTGCTTGATAGTAGCTGACAAATTTGCATATTTTTAATAACGTCCTGTCTCGGGTTCCAGCGGCTAACTTGAGTAATGCACTAATTTTCATTTGATGATAGGTTTGTACTAATATAGGTACTACATCAATGTTTGTTGGGCACTTTTTATAGACCTATACATATGTATAACCAAGCGGAATATCCGCAACATAAATGGGTATTTGATCAACATATAGCTTCGGCCAATTTACACGAAACCTTCCGAAAAACAATTTGGCGAGAATATTATTAAGTTTAATTAACAAAACACTAGAAGAAGTCCGTTTCTTCGTCCGCGTGCTTTAAGATTTTTAGATTGTCGCGGGAGCTCCTTAATATTAGTCTATGTCCTTCCATCGGAATCTCTAAACCGAGTTTCATCAAAATCGGTAGAAAAAATGAGCTGTAGCAAACAGACATACACTTTCGCATTTTTAATATTAGTATGGATGCTTGCATAATCTGTAGGTATTTCTATCTGTTGGTGAACACCGAATGAAAATTACTACAATAACTTCTGACATTAGCGCGTATAGACATACAAACTTGGTGGAGACTCTTTGTTGTATAATTATTGTTTTTACGTTTTCTTGTCTCTTTCTTGTACAGTTCGCGCGCGAGTTGAATGCAGAGTAAATGTAAGCGTCACCATACATTTACTTTGCATTCAACTCGCGCGCGAACTAAAGGTTAGGTTAGGGTTTGACACGAACATACAGGTATCTTTACTTGAAAGTGTCCAGTTTAAGAAATTAGTCAAAATAATGAGTTTGACGTGAGTTACTCACAAATTTGTCATTATTTTGACTAATTTCTTAAACTGGGCACTTTCAAGTAAAGATTTTTATATAAACCTGTGAAGATGATATTCCTAGGCTCGCAATTTGAATGCCATAAGCCTACTTTGTCGTATTAGTTTACAAATTGTGAAAAACCAAATTAAATTTGAATTTCGCGGGCAGACCCTTGTCATGCACCTTAAAGTCACAAATTCAGCGTTTGGAGCGCTGGCTGAGAATAAATACACGAAATGATGAAAGCTCTAAACCAATGCGTTTAAGGTTCATTTTACGTTAACGTTCGCTTACACTTGGCGTGGTGAGCGCTCACGTCGATCAATCGTATTTGCAATATTAAAACTCAGAGTAAGCGTACGGGATACATGCGGTAGTAGGTAGGTACATATCTAACAGTAGTATTATATAATCACTAAATTTGATCGCAGTCAAGGGCTAACTGTTAGCGGAAAAAAAAACAATTAACAGTTTACTTAATTTTTTGGAAGAATGAATGGGAATGGGAACATCTTTAAAATTACATAATTATTATACTTTCTAGCACAACTATACATATACACTAAGTTTCTAGTACAATTATATTTGAGAGGAAAATATTAAAGCTCTTTGTTTACTTAGTATACATGTATATTTGCGTGAACGCATGTTTAATCTGTGGCTGAATGCGAGCAATTAACGAGTCTGTGTACTTAAGAGCCTCTTTTACCCACATGTGCTACATGTAATATATTAGGCTGCTCTGTTTTCTGCTCAACAGTTAGGTATTTTGCTTTCAATGAAAAACTTTTTAATATAAGTTATTATTGGTTTAAATATAAGTATTGAGTTCTAAACTAAATCAAACTCTGAACTAAACTAAAACGAGTTTAAATAATATTTTTCTGTAAGAAAAAACGGCAAGGAATATTTTGAAATTAACCTATTTTTAATGAGTTTCTAGGTTACACTACACTATACTAGCTTGTGACGGCGACTTCGAAGGCATGGACTTTACAAACAAACCCCTGTTTTACCCCCGTAGGGGTTGAATTTTCAAAAATCCTTTTTTAGCGGATAGCTTATTACCTATCTGCAATTTCAGCCAGATCCGTCCAGTGATTTGTGCTGCGCGTTGATAAATCGGTCAGTCAGTCACCTTTCCCTTATTATATATTTAGATTGAAAAAAAATTAGTTTGCAGGATAAGGATATTTTGACGATAAAAATTGTGCATATAATAATCAAACTAGTTTGTTGGAAGTAACTCAGAGCAAAAAAAAAAACAGTTTTCAAATATCAAATAAATATTATAAATGCGAAAGTTTGGGTGTATAGATGTATGGATGGATGTATGGATGTTTGTTACCCAATCACACGCCAATGCAACGGATCTGGCTGAAATTTGGCACAGAGATAGATTATAGTCTGGAATAGCACATAGACTTTTTATCCGGGAAAATTAAAAAGTTCCCGCGAGAACCCAAAAACCTCAAACCACGCAGACGAAGTCTCGGGCATTCGCTAGTATTCTAATATAGTATTATGACGTCTCTGTTATCGTCTAGCATGCATTCTGGTACATTAACATATCGTATGATAGTATAGCACCTTAAAGGATTATGCGCTGCATTAGTAACTAGGCTAAAGAGGATGCGAATACCTTAGACACTAAGAGAATGCTAAATTCATTTTGTAGTAACATACTTATTTCAATAATAGGTAGTTAAGTACTTAAAAAGAAGAAGTGCCACTTTATTTTAAGTATTTAACAACCTAAGTTTTTTTAAAGCCTTCATTTTTACACCTTGGGATTTTTTTAATTACTTGCTTGATAATGGTTACTTATTTGAAAATTCGCAAGTTATGCTTAAAACATGCAAAAGTTATGTTACAATGTGCTCGTAGATATATTTTCAAAAATTAAAATACTTCATTTTTTATGAGACTTCCTTGTAATACTACAACGTGATTTATCTGGTATGGTAAACCTACCTACTGAGAAGAGCCGATAAAAATAGCAGAGCAAAAAATTGCTATTTCCAATACGTAAAACGTTACGGTATTCTACATAGCAATATTATTGATGTAACAATTAGCTACAACATCTTGTGGGCAACTGAATATACAGCCGATTGCTTCCATGCAACTTTGTAATAGAGGAGATTCATTGAACTGTATTTAAGTTACGACTTTCTATTAAAAATCTTTTTTTTTTATCCACTACAAGCTAGCCCTTGATTGCGATCTCACCTGATGGTAAGTGATGATGCAGTCTAAGATGGTAGCGGGCTAACCTGTTAGGGGCATGGCAGTTGCCAGTTATATTAAACCCATACCCCTTCGGTTTCTACACGGCATCGTACCGGAACGCTAAATCGCTATGGCGGCAAGTCTTTTCCGGTAGGGTGGTAATGGTAACTAGCCACGGCCGAAGCTTCCCACCAGGCCAGACCAGGGAAAATGCAGAAATTATAAATTCCCAAATTGCCCTGCCGGGGATCGAACCCAGGACCTCCGCACGTTATGGCAACAGCGCTACACACTGCGCCACGGAGGTCGTCAAAATCTTTAATCAATATCTATATTGCACGCTGCAGAATTCGAAGCCGATAGATACATTATCAGCTTAGCTTTCTTATTTCGATTTCATATGGAGCTTGAAAGTGGCCATAGAAACTCCTTAAAATCTTTACACACCTAACTTGATTGTTCTTGGCCTCGCTGGATTTGACGAAATGGTGTTCAAAGTCGGCTGGGGAAAATCTTGTTTATAAACATAAAGGATTTTTATAAGTATAAAACTTATTTAGTAACAAAATGAGCATAAACATTTAAAAGTTTCAGTGTGTCGACTTAATCACGAACACCGTAAAATAAAAGTTTTCCCCGCCTCGTAGAGGAAACTTGGGCAATTTGATTGCGACCTTACAATTTGAGGCTTCTCAAATTGTGTAGGTTTTCGGTTATAGCGAGCTGGGAGTATAAACTTTTGTGAAATAATAATAATAAGTTTGATACTAAAGCTAACTTAATGTCTTATCATACTGGTTATAATATCGACTCGCTCACACACCTCATTATAGATTAGGTGAATTTCTGAAAATCCTTTCTTGATGGGTGTTTTTAACCGACTTCCAAAAAAGGAGGAGGTTCTAAATACGGCGCGCATTTTTTTTTTTTGAAAATTTACAGATTAGAATTTTTTTTCTATCAGACGTTAGAGGAAGCTCTCGAGGTGGTCCCATAAAAAATTCTGACTCCAAATCCTCAACCCTGACACTAAAAATTTAAAAATAAAAATTCTTTCCAAAAACCGACTTCCAACGCCACTGTAAAGTAAAGAAGTCGGTTAAAATAATTTTGGTTTCTACCCACTATGTTGAAGTCGGGTGGGTATAAGGGCAAAGTTGACGCATCAGGCACATCAGACTCGCCCGACTTCAACATAGTGGGTAGAAATCAAAATTATTTTTTACTTTACAGTGGCGTTGGAAGTCGGTTTTTTGGAAAGATTTGTTTTGATATAGCGAAAACTTACGTGTAAGATCTTAAGTTTCTAGACGAAGAGGTTCGGCTATAGATGCGGTGATATAATACTATTTACTAGCCAATTTTCCCGTTTGCAGAGGCCCAAGCACTGACCTCTTTTATTACGGCCCAAAAGAAAGGCTTAGATTAGATTATTCTTCAATTTTAAATAAAATAGCAATTTTATTCCAAATTGTTATTTTGTTTAAAATTTTATTTGACTGAGTTTGTCAAGTTGCGTAACATGTATCTACGTTTTGGTTACCACTGACATAAATTCTGTGACACTTCGTGACTAGAGCACCAATACAATAGCGAATTGGGTTGTAAAAAACGATATCATTGTATACCTCTGTAGTTCATTTAATCCATTATAATTCAACAACAAATCCAATTTTTTTACTCCACTACAAATTAGCCCTAGACTACGATCTCATTGGGTGGTAAACTTACTGGCTTAACTTGCATAAGCAAGCAGCAGCTAAAATTATCTTAGGATAGTTTAAAGAGCTGACCGAGACAAGAGACATCGATCAAATCAATCCCAGTACGAATGGTCGGCTAAAACTTGCGGTAGGTAGCAGATTAACAACACCTGTGAATAATAAACAACGTCAATCCTTTACTTTCGTATCGTAATCCGTGTTAAATTTCCACCTAATCCGGGTTTCTGAAAACATTTCAAAGTATTTTGTTAACACGTGTGGGAATTATCTTTTATCTGAGTAAGTAGGTACCTAATGTTGCTTTTTGTTGTTTATGAACTTTGTGTAAATCTATAATATCATAACCTCATTTGGTTTCTTGACGATAAATGCTGTCTTTATGTCTTAGTTTGAGCCTCAAACGCACTGGACTGGACTTTAAAAAGGTGGCGGAAGGGAAAGGCGGAGGAGCAACAGGAAAAATAAAATTGACTAGCAGATACCCGCGACTTCGTCCGCGTGAAATATATTTTTTAAATTCCCACGGGAACTCCCTAATTTTTCGGGTTGATATATTATAGCCTATGACACTCACAAATAATGTGGCTTTCTATTGGTACCAGAATTTTCAAAATCGGTATAGTAGATCCAGAGACTACCCCTAACAACCTCACAAACTTTACCTCTTTATAATATTAATAAATAGTAGGTATAGATATAGATGTGTGAAAGTCTACGCAACGTAAAAGTAGCTACTTACGCTCTAAAGATAGCAGCCTTATTTTCATTGAAAGGATATTTATACTTATGACCTTTTATCTTAAGAAGAACGGTGTCGGTCACGGTGTCGCCACCATTCCACAGACACCATTCCACATTTTTACCCCCCAATCAAAAAGTGTTCAACGC
The DNA here is from genome assembly GCA_923060345.2 of Erebia aethiops. Lineage (NCBI taxonomy): Eukaryota > Metazoa > Arthropoda > Insecta > Lepidoptera > Nymphalidae > Erebia > Erebia aethiops. The sequence continues at coordinate 13,162,047 of OV281088.1, read as the reverse complement.
GCCTAAAGAAGTTTTCACTTCAAAAAAAAGTTCAAAATCACTGAAAACCATTTTAATTTCTTTCCTCCAATTTAATTTTAGCCAGTGAACAATAAATCAAAACTTATATTGTAGGTGGCGCCAAACCATACAGAAAAATACTAATTAGATAATGAACGATAAGGCTCATTAATATCATTACTTAACTTAGAATACGTACCTACATATTTGGACAAAAACCATTAATTTGGCGCCGCCTTCAAAAACTACCTACACTTTAAGTTTTGATTTTTGTGTAAATTACTAAGAGTAAATTGGACGAAAGTAATTAAAAAAATATGTAATGGTTTTCAGTGCTTTTAAAATTTGTTCACTTTTTTAAAAACAGTTTTATTTTCCAATATTGTAGACACAAAGGCAAATTAAATAGCACCAAATCTGCACTGCAGTCAAGAATGTAAATCATTAACTTCGACACGGCATTGGTAAACTAGGCTAATCTATATTTTGCTAACTTTATCACTCTTTTTGCCTTCAAAATATGGTTGGAATTCCTGTGACTTGATTGTTAATAAATTTGGTCTCATTGTTGTATCCCCGGTCCCCACAATTGTAGGGATTAACAACTGGAGGAGAATAGCGGAAAATTATTTAAGCATACTATAAACTGGTTTCGTACATTCCGGTACTATGATGTGTACTGAAATTTGCATGATAATGTTGTACAAATTGTGGCGTCTTGAGAACCCTTGGTAGATTTTCTGTGACTAGAAATTCTAAATAAGAAAATCATGTAATGCCCTATTTAATACCGTATAAAGGAAAACCTGTCTGCCTTGTATAATCATCATCAACTCATCGCCGGCTGCACTTAAATGAACACGGGTCTCCTCTCAGAATTAGGCCACTGTCCACCAAGCTTACCAAGTGCACATTGGTAGCCTGCATACAACTTTGAGATTTGAAAAGACAAATTTCAGACTTCAAGATTTCCAATGATCAGCCTGACGCAATGTGTGCTGGCCCAATGTGGGAGATCCTAAGTATTTTTTAAATTATTTATTATTTACTAGCTGATGCCCGCGAATTCGCCCGCGTGGATTGAGTATTTTTGGTTCCCGCGGGAATTATTTAATTTTCTGGGATAAATTAAAGTAGCCTATGTGCTATTCCAGACCATAATCTATCTGTGCCTAATTTCATCCAGATCCGTTTACCCGTTCTGATAGAGTAACAAACATCCATTCATACAACCATCCATCCAAACTTTTACATTTATAATATTATAAGTTTGTATTGTTTGTATAATAAGTTTGTACATAATTATATAGATTTACATTAACAGGAAAAATATAGCTAAATTATAGAGTTATATGCATTATTGTAAAACCACTCAGAGGTTTTCTTTTAAATTGTGTTTTGAGATGCGTCAATGACTGCTTAAAGGTCTTGAAAACAGCAAATTATTTTTACAAGCATACATTATGTCACCGTTTGATGTATACACTGCTTTTAAAACCCCCCTTTTACGCTACACAGGTCCTAAAAAAACAGTGATTAAAAGTTTGGTTCCCAGCGATTGTTCCGATTAGCGTTATCTCGTTCCAGCACGAGGCTTTGTAGATTCTGGTTACTTTTAACTAGATGAGAGAGGGCCTTTTTTTCCACTACAAGTTAGCCCTTGACTGCAATCTCACCTGATGGTAGGTGATGATGCAGTCTAAGATGGTAGCGGGCTAACCTGTTAGGGGCATGGCAGTTATATTAAACCCATACCCCTAATCGGTTTCTACAAGGCAACGTACCGGAATTCCCAATCGCTTGGCGGCAATCGCATACAATATATCTATCTGTTTATCTGTTTATTTTAGTTAAACATGTAGGACATACAGGTGTCTCTTATGCTACGTCATGTTTTGACTCTACCAGCCTCTACCTACTCTACCTACTTTAACTTTTCCGGTTCGGAAAGAAGATTCTGCCGAGAAGAGCCGGCAAGAAACTCAGCAGTTGCTCTTTTTCTCTTCTATATAATTAATATGTATTATATAATAATATATTATAGACTCTGCAATAGGGCTGTCGGTTACACCTAGAATATCCATTCTAGCCGATAACTAGCAGCAGTATAAACTTTAAGCAGTTCAAAGGTGAAGAAATCGTAGTGAATGGCGTTCTGACAAAAATGTAGAAAATTACATTCCCGAACGTAGGTAGAAGGTTGCTGTAGGTACCTACTTAACAAGAATTCGATTATCGATTGTCAGTACATTGACTGACTAGACTCAAATTAAAAATTCAATCTACTTATCTGAAATCCCACATTTTTGTTCAACAGAAATTGATATTGGGACCGTGCATACTTCCATAGTGTTTTTTTACTGTTCCAATTTTAATGTTTTTAATAAAATTTATTTAATGTAGAGTTACATAGAGTTTTTAACCAGTCGAAGGTATTTTAGCGTGATTTTAATAACAATGTTAATTATTTTCAATTTTAAATAACTGGTGAAAATTATGTTAATATTATTATTTTAGGGTGAGTAATGGTCATATTAAATACAGAGTACATTCATAGAGGTTAATGAGGCAGACACTTAAATTAAAATATACGATATAGATAGGTAAATCACCATTAATAATTTTGTTAATTTTGGAGCTAAAAAAATTGAATTCAAAGATAAAACTAACTAACCATCATATTATTAATATTTTAATGTACTTATATCTAACTAGTTGATGCCCGCGACTTCATCCGCGTTGGTAAAGATTTTTCGATTCCTGTGGGAACTACTTAATTTTTCGGAATAAAAAGTAGCCTATGTCCTTCCCCGGGATACAACTTATCCCTGTACCATATTTCGCAAAAATCGGTTGAACGGGTGGCCGTGAAAGCGTAGCAGACAGACAGACACACTTCGCATTTATAATATTACTATTGATACTATACATACTATGGATAAATTTGTCCACGTACAAAACTTCGTGCCACTTCTAGTACGACACCCGAACGGGTAAACATCTCGCAGTCGGTCAGTAGGTTTGATGAAGTGTTGTTTGTTTGCTATGTTGTTTTTATGATTACAAACTCTGAATTAATTTAATAGCTCAAACAAATTTTGCGGTTGCGTCGTACCTAGTCCAAATGTAGTTAATAGGTCACGTGTAGGGATTTCAACCATCGACCCTTGAAACTATATAAACGTTAAAACTACATAGACGGGCCCTGATAATCTAAATCCCGATTTTCTAGTCTGTAACTTCAAAAACTTAGAACCATCATGCAAACTTCCAACCCCCATTTAACCCTCTTTGGGGTAGATTTTCGTAAAAAAAATTATACAGATTTTTATTATTTTAAACTTATAACTTAAATGCTAATTTTCATGTGTCTAACTTCAAAAACAAAGGACTTTCATACAAACTTCCAACCCCCATTTCAACCCCTTAGGGATGAATTTTCCCAAAACCGTTTCTTAACTGACGTTTACACCATAGAAGTAACCTACCTTCCAAATTTCAAGTCTGTATGTTTTATAGTTCCTGAGATATCGTGATGATCAGTCAGTCAGTCAGTGACCTTTCGCTTTTATATATATATAAGATCGATGATTTTAACACGCAACGGTCTTGCGAAACCTGAAGCCTGCGGATCCCTACAACTCGCTTGATATTGTCTGTACATACCTAGTGAGGGGTCACTATTTCATTCGCTAATGGATTGAATGGTTATATTTCAACAGTTCATAAGCTACACACGCCTTTTTAAGTCTTATAAACGCTTTCTAAGGAAATCAAACTTCTCTTTGAAGAAGTTGCGAGCAGTGTCTTCAATCCAAGTGAAATGAAGCACCTCAACAACATTGAAGTTGCAACTGTTTGCCGTTAGCGGGTCGGGCAACCGAAGTTTAGCAGTACTAGAATTTACTGAATTGCAGATTTACCCACTAAATTGCCATTTACATACTCTGATTTTACTTTAAAATGTTTACACTAGCGACTGTAATATAATTCTGTTTCACCTTTCTAGATAAGCTAGGTCCATGTGTTTTTTTTTATCCACTACAAGCTAGCCCTTGACTGCGATCACACCTGGGTAAATGATGATGCAGTCTAAGATGGTAGCGGGCTAACCTGTTAGGAGCATGGCAGTTATATTAAACCCATACCACTTCGGTTTCTACACGGCATCGAACCGAAACGCTAAATCGCTTGGCGGCACGTCTTTGCCGGTAGGGTGGTAACTAACCACGGCCGAAGCCTCCCACCAGACCAGACCAGGGAAAATTCAGAAATTATAAATTCCCAAATTGACCCTGCCGGGCTATGTGCTTTTTTAACCCTCAAAACATGGCTCGAAAGATGAAACGAGAGGGAAGATGAAATGGAACCAGCTCGCTCCAACCTCAGCCCCCTTTCCAACACGTACAGGGGCCATACTGCAACGTCTTGCTTGGTAACCAACGCTTGAAGAATATTACTGGATGATGCCCGCGACTTGCAACCTGTCTGCCTTGTTTCATCATCATCAACTCATCGCCGGCCCACTAATGAACACGGGTCTCCTCTCAGAATTAGGCCACTGTCCACCACGCTTACTAAGTGCAGATTGGTAGACTGCATACACCTTTGAGAGAAATTTCAGACTTCAAGATTTTCAATGATCAGCCTGACGCAGTGAATTGTGCTGGCCCTATGGGGGAAATTCTAAGTATTTTTTAATTATTTATTATTTACTAGCAGATGCCCGCGACTTCGCCTGCATGGATTGAGTTTTTTAATTTCCGCGGGAACTCTTGAATTTTCCGAGATAAAAAGTAGCCTATGTCCTTCCCCGGGATACAACCTATCTCTGTATCTCTGTACCAAATTTCATCAAAAGCGGTTGAACATATGGGCCGTGAAAGCGTAACAGACAGACAGACAGACAGACAGACAGACAGACAGACAGACAGACAGACAGACAGACAAACAGATAGACAGATAGACAGACAGACAGACAGACAGACACACTTTCGCATTTATGATAGTATGGATTATTATTCATATTATTTCATTATTGTTGACTTTCGTGTTTTAGAATTATAATCCTTATTTTAGGAACATCAAGTTATCATTTTGAGTATTATTACTTTAACAGTATGGCCCCAGCGGCTTGCAGCACGCAGTCCCTAAAATAATGTACGGTTGAAACAGAGAAACCTGGTATAATTTTGAATATTAATCGACCATGAATGATAAAAAAATATCACAATACGTTTTTTTATGTTTTCCTCTCTTAGGATAGGAATTGAGGAAATTCCTTTACTTACCTACTAAGATTATTTATTGCTGCAGTTTCCTATCCCTACTTCCTTTTCGGCCTACAAAATATTTCTTGTCATGCTTGGCTGCAAGGAGTATACCTACCTACGCTGAAAGGATGGGTATTTTTTCGGTGATATAAATACTTCTATGACGGATAAACAGACAGACGTACCTACTTTTGCATATATTATTTTATAATAGCGACTAACGACAGATACACTGCACTAGAAACACACGTTTATTGGATAGAAGCAGGCGTTACTTGGCGGAATTCCATGATGAAATGTTTCTACTGAGAAGAGCCGGCAAGAAACTCAGCAGTTGCTCTTTTCTTTAAAAAGCAAAAGGTTACAACAAGTAAAAATACAACACATACATTACGTTACACTGACTTGTGGGTCACTGGATGCGAGCCCGGTTGCTTCCATGCAACTTTGTCATTCAAAAAATCATCGATAGTGTAATAACCTCGATTTAACAACTGCTTTATAACACAGTCTTTAAATTTATGAAATGGCAAATCTAGAAACGAAGGATTTGACGACCTCCGTGGCGCAGTGTGTAGCGCTGTTGCCTTGATTTGCGGAGGTCCCGGGTTCGATCCCCGGCAGGGTCAATTTGGGAATTTATAATTTCTGAATTTTCCCTGGTCTGGCCTGGTGGGAGGCTTCGGCCGTGGCTAGTTACCACCCTACCGGCAAAAACGTGCCGCCAAGCGATTTAGCGTTCCGGTACGATGCCGTGTAGAAACCGAAAGGGTATGGGTTTAATATAACTGCCATGCCCCTAACAGGTTAGCCCGCTACCATCTTAGACTGCATCATCACTTACCATCAGGTGAGATCGCAGTCAAGGGCTAGCTTGTAGTGGATAAAAAAAAAAAACTGCACCTTGCGCACACGATATGACGCTGTTACAAGCTTATGGCGGTTTCTAGTAAATCGATTGTGAGTATCACTTATTTGTTTATAAACATTAATGTTCCGCCTGACAGACTATGTTATTGTAAATGTATTGTGAAGGCGCCGCATGATAATCAAGGAACCCGAACCTTAATTCGCTATTACCCGTCAAAGCATTTCTTCGCGTTGCATTGCTTTCGCGGATAAGCGTTCATACTTTATGTGAGACATATTATTATATTCTGAAGTTTCATTGGAAGCACTCTCTCCCAGTAGTATCATCTGCTACAAGATATAGCAAACCGCAACACTTATTTTTTATAAGATCATTGGCTTTTTATTCCTCTCACGTACATAAAGAATATTCGAATTTCATTTCGTGCGCAACTTCGTTGTGTCTGATAGTGAATCATGCGAGTTATTGAGATTGGTACCTCAATTGTAACTTTTTCCTAATAAAAATAATTATTTATTCAAACAAGAAAAGAAATATTGGTAATGTTTTTAAATTATCTCGCGTGTACTTTATTTATTGACTAGCTTCTGCCCGCGGCTTCGCCCGCGTGGCCTACAAGAACCAAATGTAATTTTTTTCAGAAACAAACATCATAAGCGTTCTCACTCCCTCTCAATTGAATATACAAACTGACAATATCTCAAACAAAGCAACAAGCACGAAGTTCTAAGTTCTATAACTAAACTAATCTCTGGAATGAGAGTAGTACGGTTTTAACAGAACTCAAAGCGTGTGTGATGAGATAGGTTTAAAGATGTTTTATTTTTTCCTCAAAAAAAGAAACAAAGTTCACTTATATGAGAAAATTACAACTAATATATAATAAACTTAAAAATTAATGCATAAAGTAACAAGGTGACCTATATACTAATCTTATTATTACACTGCACTCTGAAAATGCTTCAGTAATTTTTTTTTAAATCTGACGAAGGATTTTTCATTTGAAACTTCGTTTGGTAAATCATTGTACAGTAGCGCTCCCTCAAACTGTATAGTTTTTGAACCATAAGTTTTAGTCCTGGCTTTTGGTAATTGTAATTTATGTTTGTTTCTTGTAGGTACAATGTTTATGTGATTTCGTTTTAAAAGTAATTTGTGTGTGCATTGAATTTGAAATAATTTTTCTCACTAACATGCATGTTTTGTATTTGTAAAGTTGATTTATAGATAATGTATTAGTTTTTTTATAAAGTTCTTTAGTCGGGAAGCGATAGTCAAGTTGGAATAAAGTTTTTAACAGTTTGTTTTGGGATATTTGCAGATCTTGTAAATTAGTTTTAGCCGCACTTCCCCATATCTCTATTAAATATTCGAGTAGAGGCTTAGCTAATGAATTGTAAATAATAGATCGTACTTTAGGCGGTATACATCGTGTAGATCTGCGCAAAGCCCCTGTTAAAGATGAGAGTTTTGACTGTAGGTAATCTAAATGAGCTCGCCATGTTAATTTAGAATCCAAAACTAAACCAAGATATTTTTCGGTATCTGATTGTTTCAGTTCTTGGTTATTTATTATTAAAGGATCGAATTTAGGAACAATTTTGTTTTTAGCAGTAAAAAGCATATACGAGGTTTTAGAAACATTTATAGTGAGTAAGTTATACTGAAACCATTCATTTAGTGTATCAAGATCAGATTGTGCGTCCGATATAATCTCATGAATCGAATCTCCAAAATAGAATAAACATGTATCATCAGCATATAATGATACTTCTCCAGTCAAGCCCAGGTTGCCAATATCATTTATGTAGATCAAAAATAATAGAGGGCCCAGGATGGACCCCTGGGGTATACCACAAACGACATCACATGGGTTGCTTTTAAAATTTTCAATTTTAACTATTTGTTTCCTACTTGATAAATATGATTCGAGAATCTTAAACGCTGATCCTGATAGACCAATGCTTTGTAATTTATTAAGCAAGATAGTGTGAGAGACGGTGTCAAAAGCCTTTTTTAAATCAATGAATATACCTACAACTATCTTCTTCTTGTCAATATTAGTTTTAAGTTTCGTAATTAGATCGATTGTGGCCGAAAGAGTATTAGATTTAGCACGAAAGCCATACTGACCTTTATACAAAAAGTTTAATTCTGTTAGATAATTATTTAAACGTACATATAAAATCTGCTCAAATACTTTTGAGATTATGGGTAGGACCGATATGGGACGATAGTTCCCAGGATCAGATTTAGAGCCAGCTTTGTGAATAGGGCTTACCTTAGCGATTTTTAAGCTGTCCGGGAACACGCCATCTCTCATACATTTGTTTATACATAAACATAAATTTTCACTTATTAGGTCATTAATACATTTAATTGCTTTAGGTGTTATACCATCTATACCTGAACTTGCATTAGTATTTAAGTTTTTAATTATTGTTTGTATTTCATCTTTTGTGCAAATTTTAAATTCTGAAAGAGATTTTCGTGTGGGGGAGTTTATGTGTGAAATGTGTGCTGTAGTATTATGATATTTCTGTGGTATGTCGTTTGCCAAAATTGTACCTATTGAAGAAAAGTAGTTATTAAAAGTTTCACATATTTCTTTTTCATCTGTAATGGTTTTACCGTTTACTGTAAGTTTAGGGGGAGCACTACCACATTTTGATTTATTATCTGCAAAAGTATAAATAAGAGATCTAAATAATTTCCTAATTACAAAACAAACCAGAAGTGGATAATAATTAACATTGTTTACAACGAAATACTATCCGCACCTAACCTACCGCAGTATTTCTTTGTAAACAATATTTTTTGTTTTTCCTTCAGGTGCTAGAATCACCAGACTGCTCCGTGAGCTTACTCTGGAGCAGGCCACGTATAACTGACCGTGTGAAAAGCAGTTCTCCCTTAGGTCTACCCCTGCTAAATTAAGAGTTTGGCCTTGAGACTTATTGATGGTCATGGCAAAGCAGACTTTGAGGGGAAACTGCACTCTTTTGAACTCGAAGGGGTAGTTCGATGGTGTAAGAGGAATCCTCGGAATAAACACAGACTCCCCTTGGGAACAACCGGTCAGTATAGTTGCCTCGATCACATTTCGTTGCAATGTTTTCACTCGCAATCTGGTGCCATTGCATAATTTTGGTGGGTTTAAATTACGCAGCAACATAACTGGGGCACCAACTCTCAATTTTAATATGTGAGTTGGGAGACCAGGAGGCTTCAATGTGTTAAGAAATTCAACCGGGTAATGTATGGCTTCATCGTTGTTAATCACTGAGTCCACTGATTTATAATGATGTTCAACTCCTTCGAACGATTTCAAAATAATTTCATTGATAATTGCGGCTTGGTCGTTTTTTGGTGTTAGAATAGCACGCTTGCACAACCATTCTGCAGGTTTGTTGTTTACCATCAGAAGAAAAGCTAATCGACATTCCAGCTTTTACCAGCAAAAATGTCATAATACAAACTTTCAACCCCTATTTTACCCTTTGGGAGGTGAAATTTCGAGAAACCCTTTCTTAGTGCAAACCTACTCTTCACAAAAAACACACCCTCCAAATTTCATGTCTATAAGACCAGCGGTTTAGGCTGTGCGTTGATATATAAGTCAGGACTTCATCCGCGTGGTTTAAGCTTTTTTCCCCACAGGCACTCCTTGATTTTCCGGTATAAAAAGTAGCCTTTATCACTCTTCAGGTCCTTAACTATACCCATGCAAAAAATCTCGTTGATCCGTTGCTGCGTGATTGAAGGACAAACTCTCTATTTAACGTCCTTGGGGATCAAATTTTCAAAAATGGTGAAAAATATACTTCTTCATATTTAACCGAATGCTCAAATACCAACTTCCATGGCTTTGACTTGAAAAATGAATGACTTTCATACCAACTTTCAACCCCTATTTTACCTCTTTGGGGGTGGAATTTTAAAAGCTGTGACACACGTACTTATTTTTTTTACCGATAGCCGAAATTCCAAGTTTCGTTGATATAAATTGAAAAAATCTTGAGAAATGGAGGACTTTCATGCAATTTTTCATCCCCTATTTCACGCCTTTGGGGGTCGAATTTTCAAATTGGTGGAACACGTACTTCTTCATATTTAACCAAAAGCCCAAATGCTAAGTTTCATGGCTATAACTTGAGAAATGAAGGACCCTTTGGGGGTGGAATTTTGAAAAACTGTTGGTCTGTTGGTCACATACGTACTTCTTTATTTTTTAACGAAAGCTAAAATACTCAGTTTTGTTGATATTACTTGAGAAATATCTTGAGAAATGATGGGCTTTTACACAAACTTTCATCCCCCAGTTCACCCCTTTGGGGGTCGAATTTTCAAAAATGGTGAAACACGTACCTCTTCATATCTAACTGAAAGCCCAAATGCTAAGTTTAATGACTATAACTTGAAAAATGAAGGTCTTTCATACAAACTTTCAACCCCTATTACACCCCTTCGGGGGGTGGAATTTTGAAAGCTGTGACACAGATACTTCTTTTTCTTCGTTAATATGACTTGAAAAATATCTTGAGAAATGAAGGACTTTCATACAAAATTTCACCCCCTGTTTCACCCCTTTAGGGGTGGAATTTTGAAAAACTGTGAAACACATATTTCTTTAGTTTAAACCGTTAGCTTAAATACCAAGTTTCATGGCTATAACTTGAGAAATGTAGGACTCTCATATTAACTTTCAACGCTTGTTTTACCCCTTTGGGGGTGGAATTTTGAAAAACTGTTGGTCTGTTGGTCACATACGTACTTCTCTATTTTTTAACGAAAGCTAAAATACTCAGTTTTGTTGATATTACTTGAGAAATATCTTGAGAAATGATGGGCTTTTACACAAACTTTCATCCCCCAGTTCACCCCTTTGGGGGTCGAATTTTCAAAAATGGTGAAACACGTACCTCTTCATATCTAACTGAAAGCCCAAATGCTAAGTTTAATGACTATAACTTGAAAAATGAAGGTCTTTCATACAAACTTTCAACCCCTCTTACACCCCTTCGGGGGTGGAATTTTGAAAGCTGTGACACAGATACTTCTTTTTCTTCGTTAATATGACTTGAAAAATATCTTGAGAAATGAAGGACTTTCATACAAAATTTCACCCCCTGTTTCACCCCTTTAGGGGTGGAATTTTGAAAAACTGTGAAACACATATTTCTTTAGTTTAAACCGTTAGCTTAAATACCAAGTTTCATGGCTATAACTTGAGAAATGTAGGACTCTCATATTAACTTTCAACGCTTGTTTTACCCCTTTGGGGGTGGAATTTTGAAAAACTGTTGGTCTGTTGGTCACATACGTACTTCTCTATTTTTTAACGAAAGCTAAAATACTCAGTTTTGTTGATATTACTTGAGAAATATCTTGAGAAATGATGGGCTTTTACACAAACTTTCATCCCCCAGTTCACCCCTTTGGGGGTCGAATTTTCAAAAATGGTGAAACACGTACCTCTTCATATCTAACTGAAAGCCCAAATGCTAAGTTTAATGACTATAACTTGAAAAATGAAGGTCTTTCATACAAACTTTCAACCCCTATTACACCCCTTCGGGGGTGGAATTTTGAAAGCTGTGACACAGATACTTCTTTTTCTTCGTTAATATGACAAAATATCTTGAGAAATGAAGGACTTTCATACAAAATTTCACCCCCTGTTTCACCCCTTTAGGGGTGGAATTTTGAAAAACTGTGAAACACATATTTCTTTAGTTTAAACCGTTAGCTTAAATACCAAGTTTCATGGCTATAACTTGAGAAATGTAGGACTCTCATATTAACTTTCAACGCTTGTTTTACCCCTTTGGGGGTGGAATTTTGAAAAACTGTTGGTCTGTTGGTCACATACGTACTTCTCTATTTTTTAACGAAAGCTAAAATACTCAGTTTTGTTGATATTACTTGAGAAATATCTTGAGAAATTATGGGCTTTTACACAAACTTTCATCCCCCAGTTCACCCCTTTGGGGGTCGAATTTTCAAAAATGGTGAAACACGTACCTCTTCATATCTAACTGAAAGCCCAAATGCTAAGTTTAATGACTATAACTTGAAAAATGAAGGTCTTTCATACAAACTTTCAACCCCTATTACACCCCTTCGGGGGTGGAATTTTGAAAGCTGTGACACAGATACTTCTTTTTCTTCGTTAATATGACTTGAAAAATATCTTGAGAAATGAAGGACTTTCATACAAAATTTCACCCCCTGTTTCACCCCTTTAGGGGTGGAATTTTGAAAAACTGTGAAACACATATTTCTTTAGTTTAAACCGTTAGCTTAAATACCAAGTTTCATGGCTATAACTTGAGAAATGTAGGACTCTCATATTAACTTTCAACGCTTGTTTTACCCCTTTGGGGGTGGAATTTTGAAAAACTGTTGGTCTGTTGGTCACATACGTACTTCTCTATTTTTTAACGAAAGCTAAAATACTCAGTTTTGTTGATATTACTTGAGAAATATCTTGAGAAATGATGGGCTTTTACACAAACTTTCATCCCCCAGTTCACCCCTTTGGGGGTCGAATTTTCAAAAATGGTGAAACACGTACCTCTTCATATCTAACTGAAAGCCCAAATGCTAAGTTTAATGACTATAACTTGAAAAATGAAGGTCTTTCATACAAACTTTCAACCCCTATTACACCCCTTCGGGGGTGGAATTTTGAAAGCTGTGACACAGATACTTCTTTTTCTTCGTTAATATGACTTGAAAAATATCTTGAGAAATGAAGGACTTTCATACAAAATTTCACCCCCTGTTTCACCCCTTTAGGGGTGGAATTTTGAAAAACTGTGAAACACATATTTCTTTAGTTTAAACCGTTAGCTTAAATACCAAGTTTCATGGCTATAACTTGAGAAATGTAGGACTCTCATATTAACTTTCAACGCTTGTTTTACCCCTTTGGGGGTGGAATTTTGAAAAACTGTTGGTCTGTTGGTCACATACGTACTTCTCTATTTTTTAACGAAAGCTAAAATACTCAGTTTTGTTGATATTACTTGAGAAATATCTTGAGAAATTATGGGCTTTTACACAAACTTTCATCCCCCAGTTCACCCCTTTGGGGGTCGAATTTTCAAAAATGGTGAAACACGTACCTCTTCATATCTAACTGAAAGCCCAAATGCTAAGTTTAATGACTATAACTTGAAAAATGAAGGTCTTTCATACAAACTTTCAACCCCTATTACACCCCTTCGGGGGTGGAATTTTGAAAGCTGTGACACAGATACTTCTTTTTCTTCGTTAATATGACAAAATATCTTGAGAAATGAAGGACTTTCATACAAAATTTCACCCCCTGTTTCACCCCTTTAGGGGTGGAATTTTGAAAAACTGTGAAACACATATTTCTTTAGTTTAAACCGTTAGCTTAAATACCAAGTTTCATGGCTATAACTTGAGAAATGTAGGACTCTCATATTAACTTTCAACGCTTGTTTTACCCCTTTGGGGGTGGAATTTTGAAAAACTGTTGGTCTGTTGGTCACATACGTACTTCTCTATTTTTTAACGAAAGCTAAAATACTCAGTTTTGTTGATATTACTTGAGAAATATCTTGAGAAATTATGGGCTTTTACACAAACTTTCATCCCCCAGTTCACCCCTTTGGGGGTCGAATTTTCAAAAATGGTGAAACACGTACCTCTTCATATCTAACTGAAAGCCCAAATGCTAAGTTTAATGACTATAACTTGAAAAATGAAGGTCTTTCATACAAACTTTCAACCCCTATTACACCCCTTCGGGGGTGGAATTTTGAAAGCTGTGACACAGATACTTCTTTTTCTTCGTTAATATGACTTGAAAAATATCTTGAGAAATGAAGGACTTTCATACAAAATTTCACCCCCTGTTTCACCCCTTTAGGGGTGGAATTTTGAAAAACTGTGAAACACATATTTCTTTAGTTTAAACCGTTAGCTTAAATACCAAGTTTCATGGCTATAACTTGAGAAATGTAGGACTCTCATATTAACTTTCAACGCTTGTTTTACCCCTTTGGGGGTGGAATTTTGAAAAACTGTTGGTCTGTTGGTCACATACGTACTTCTCTATTTTTTAACGAAAGCTAAAATACTCAGTTTTGTTGATATTACTTGAGAAATATCTTGAGAAATTATGGGCTTTTACACAAACTTTCATCCCCCAGTTCACCCCTTTGGGGGTCGAATTTTCAAAAATGGTGAAACACGTACCTCTTCATATCTAACTGAAAGCCCAAATGCTAAGTTTAATGACTATAACTTGAAAAATGAAGGTCTTTCATACTAACTTTCAACCCCTATTACACCCCTTCGGGGGTGGAATTTTAAAAGCTGTGACACAGATACTTCTTTTTCTTCGTTAATATGACTTGAAAAATATCTTAAGAAATGAAGGACTTTCATACAAACTTTCACCCCCTGTTTCACCCCTTTAGGGGTGGAATTTTTAAAAACTGTGAAACACGTATTTCTTTATTTTAAACCGTTAGCTTAAATACCAAGTTTCATGGATATAACTTGAAAGATGACGGACTTTCATACAAACTTTCACCCCCTATTTCACCCCCTTAGGGGTGCAATATTGAAAAATTGTAAATCACTTATTTCTGCATATCTAACTGAAAGCCCAAATGATAAGTTTCATGGCTATAACTTGAGAAATGAAGGACTTTCACACAAACTTTCAACCCCTATTTTACCCCTTTGGGGGTGAAATTTTGAAAAACTGTGACACACGTACTTCTTTATTTATTACCTAAAGCCAAAATACCAAGTTTCATGGATATAACTTGAGAAATGACGGAGTTTCATACAAACTTTCACCCCCTATTTCACCCCCTTAGGGGTGGAATTTTGAAAAATCCTTTCTTAGTGTGCGCGTACGTCATAAAAGTAACCTACTGTCAAAATTTCAAGTTTTTAGGCCCAGTGGTTTAGGCTGTGCGTTGATATATAAGTCAGTCAGTCAGGACTTTGAATTTTATATATATTACTAGTGTTTCGCCCTGTGCGCGAGCTGCTAAAGCAGCTCACGGGTTGTGGTTTGACTTACAAGTAGTACAGACATTTATTATGATTATAGCAAAATTATTAAAAATGGCGTTGATTTTTTTAAACTTTGGTATGAGTTTCCTGTTTTGTGATCAGAGGGAGCCCTGAATATCGATTTTGAACGAAATCGGTCCATTAACAAAGAATTTCAAAATGGCGCTGATTTTTTAATACTTTGGTTTCAGTTTCCTGTTTTGTAGCTCCAGGGAGTCTTAAATATCGATTTTGATCGAAATCGGTCAATTAACAAAGAATTGCAAAATGGCGCTGATTTTTTTTAATTTTAGTACCAGTTTCCTGCTTTGTAATCGCAGGGAGCCCCGTCGTGGGTAAAACGGAATAGTATCAAAATCTTGCATAGTTCTACACAGTCGTAGTGTTCTTCAATATTGGCCATATATTTTCTATGGAAAAATAAATTCCGCCATCTTGAATTTTTTTCCTGTTCATCAAGTAGATCTTCAGGTCCTGATCATCTTTTGTCAAGAAACCACTCTTCCATCTTGTATACTTTCTTAGATAGACACCAAACAAATTTGTATGGCAGCCATCTTAAATTTTTTTTTTGCTCTTTGTCAATTGGATGAGGTTACGAGTGACATTAGTTCGAGGACCCCCCACCTATCTTCAATGCCTTGGCCATGCCCTTAACCCGTCTCCGAAATCCTCAATCATCAGCAGTCTCCATATTTTTTTAAAGTTATATTTCCTGACTTCTACACGAAGCCATCAGTGAAAAAAAAAATTTTTATAAAAATTTTTACAGGAGGACATTTTTGGGGAAAATCTCGAAAACTACCCATAATGTGGCAACACTGTTTAGATATCTCGATACTGCCGGTCGAGCTACACAATCGATCCATACATGTCCACTTTCCCAAATGCTGCCAACTGCCTCAAAATCATGATCGAAATTTTAAAAAACACAAAAATAATACAAAATGGCCGCCACCTCGTTTCAAAGAAACATTTTACACAGTTTCATAATTTTCCCGTAAACTACAGGATATACCGCTCCTGATGACGTTTCAATTTTTCATCTCGCTCGCACCCAGCCGAAATGATAGCTCCTGAAAAGAGACCATGTCGAAAATCACTTTTACTTTGATAAATTCCAGTGTTGCCAGACCTCGGCGACAGAAATACCCAAACATCATTCGTACAAGTGGGACATGTGGTCGCTCGTACTCGAACTTTGCAAAAAATACGTATTTCGATTTTTTTATTTTTGGGGTAAATCTTGAAAATTTCCCGAGAAATGGGGTAAATTTTTTTCTGCAATCCATTTTTCGAGTCGGTACACACAATCGCCCCATAGAAGTCGAAACGCTCCGACGTTGCCAATAGTTGCCGTGAGAAAATTGAATTTTAAAATTGCGTTTTTTCGTACCTCAGACCAAACGGCCGCCGGGACAGCCGCCATCTTGAATTTTAAAAAACCACTCCCGTTCTGTCAAAATACAGGATAGTTGTAGGCGAAAAGAGAAAATATATTAGTGTTTCGCCCTGTGCGCGTTGTGGTTTTTGGGATATTAGGGATCCTCAGTTATCGAATTTGAACGAAATCGGCCCATTAACAAAGAATTTCAAAATGACGCTGATTTGTTAAAATTTTGGTATCAGTTTCCTGTTTTGTAACCCCAGGGAGTCCTAAATAGCGATTTTGAACGAAATCGGTCAATTAACAAAGAATTTCAAAATGGCGTTGATTTTTTTAAACATTGGTAA
Organism: Erebia aethiops; assembly: GCA_923060345.2. Classification (NCBI taxonomy): domain Eukaryota; kingdom Metazoa; phylum Arthropoda; class Insecta; order Lepidoptera; family Nymphalidae; genus Erebia; species Erebia aethiops. The sequence goes on along the minus strand of OV281088.1, from coordinate 13,145,103 downwards.
CAGTTTCCTGTTTTGTGATCCCAGGGAGCCCTGAATATCGATTTTGAACGAAATCGGTCAATTAACAAAAAACTTCAAAATGGCGCTGATTTTTAAAAACTTTGGTAATAGTTTCCTGTATTGAAATCCCAGGGAGCCCTAAATATCGATTTTGAACGAAATCGGTCCATTAACAAAGAATTTCAAAATGGCGCTGATTTTTTAAAATTTTGGTTTCAGTTTCCTGTTTTGTAACCCCAGGGAGTCCTAAATATCGATTTTGAACGAATTCGGTCCATTAACAAAGAATTTCAAAATGGCGCTGATTTTTTAAATTTTAGTACCAGTTTCCTGTTTTGTAATCACAGGGAGCCCCGTCGTGGGTAAAACGGAACCGTATCAAAATCTTGCATAGTTCTAGTCTTGTAGTATTCTTCAATATTGGCCATATATTTTCTATGGAGAAATAAATTCCGCCATCTTGAATTTTTTTCCTGTTCATCAAGTAGACCTCCAGGTCCTGATCATCTTTTGCCAAGAAACCACTCTTCCATCTTGTATACTTTCTGAGATGGAAATCAAACAAATTTGTATGGCAGCCATCTTAAATCCGCCATTTTGAATTTTTTTTTGCTCTTTGTCTATTGGATGAGGTTCCGAGTGACATTAGTTCGAGGACCCCCCACCTATCTTCAATACCTTGGCCGTGCCCTTTACCCGTCTCCGAAATCCTCAATCATCAGCTGTCCCCATATTTTTGTTTAAGTTATATTTTCTGACTTCTACACGAAGCCATCAGTGAAAAAAAATTATTTCATTCAAAATTTTACAGGACGACATTTTTGGGGAAAATCTCGAAAACTACCCCAAATGTGGCAACACTGTTTAGATATCTCGATACTGCCGGTCGAGTTACACAGTCGATATCTACATGTCAACTTTCCCAATGTTGCCAACTGCCTCAAAATCGTGATCGAAATGTTCAATAACACAAAAAGAATACAAAATGGCCGCCACCTCGTTTCACAGAAACATTTCACACAGTTTCATAATTTTCCCATGAACAACAGGATATACCGCCTCTGATGACGTTGCAATTTTTCATCTCGCTCGAAAAATCAAAAATTTCAAAACACTACAGCTCGGCCGCCATCTTGTTTTTCCAATTTTTTCTACTTTTTTGTAGTGATCGTTTACTAATTTCTTCAATCATTGCGAGTTGTAACGAAATCGGTTGGAAAATAAAAAAGTTACAAAAAGCACGTCAGCCGCCATCTTGTTTTTCCGAAATGTCATAATTTTTCCCTAATCCCATCCCGCACCCGAACGTATTATACATGAACTACCCCGTTTCGGATCTGTAGCGCTGCGGTTCGGGGTAGAAAAATCAAAAATTTGAAAATACTACAGCTCGGCCGCCATCTTGTTTTTACAATTTTTTCTACATTTTGTATTGTTCGCTTACTAATTCCTTTAATTATTACGAGTTGTAACGAAATCGGTTGGAAAACAAAAGAGTTGCAAGAATCACGTCGGCCGCCATCTTGTTTTTCCAAAAGGTCATAATTTTTCCCTACTCCCATCCCGCGCCCGAATACATCTCCCATACATCATTGTATCGTTTTCTGCCTTTTTTTAGTAGAACAATTATGCGGGTATGTTGGTAGTTTTATGTTTGTTTTTTTTCATGCATATGGTCGAACACACCCCCTCTTTCTACAATATCCTGGCCGTGCTCTTCACCCGTCTCCGATATCCTCAATCATCAACTCGCTTCACATTTTTCTCCCAAATATTCGTTAGAAGTACCCAGTCCTTATAAAGTTCCTAATCGCCATATAATTTGGTACGAAAAAAAATATTCCGCCATCTTGAATTTTTTTTCATTTCGCTAAATAGACCTCCTCGTCCTGATCATCTCTTGCCAAGAAACTACAGTTCCATCTCTTATATTCTCTGAGATAGACACTGACGAAATTTGTATGGCGGCCATCTTGAATCCACCATTTTCGAGTTTTTTTTAAACTCATCGCCAATTGGATGAGGTTCCGAGTGACATTAGTTCGAGGACCTCCCACCTATCTTCAATACCTTGGCCGTGCCCTTTACCCGTCTCCGAAATCCTCAATCATCAGCTGTCTCCATATTTTTGTTAAAGTTATATTTCCTGACTTCTGCACGAAGCCATCAGTGAAAAAAAAAATTTTCATACAAAATTTTACAGGAGGACATTTTTGGGGAAAATCTCGCAAACTACCCATAATGTGGCAACACTGTTTAGATATCTCGATACTGCCGGTCGAGCTACACAATCGATCCATACATGTCAACTTTCCCAAATGTTGCCAACTGCCTCAAAATCATGATCGAAATTTTCAAAAACACAAAAATAATACAAAATGGCCGCCACCTCATTTCACAGAAACATTTGACATAGTTTCATAATTTTCCCATGAACTACAGGATATACCGCTCCTGATGACGTTTCAATTTTTCATCTCGCTCGCACCCAGCCGAAATGATAGCTCTTGAAAAGAGACCATGTCGAAAATCACTTTTACTTTGATAAATTCCAGTGTTGCCAGACCTCGGCGACGGAAATACCCAAACATCATTCGTACAAGTGGGACACGTAGTTGCTCATACTCGAACTTTGCCAAAAATACGTATTTCGATTTTTTAATTTTTGGGGAAAATCTTGAAAATTTCCCGATAAATGGGGTAAATTTTTTTCCCCAATCCATTCTTCGAGTCGGTACACACAATCGCCCCATAGAAGTCGAAACGCTCCGACGTTGCCAACTGTGAGAAAATTGAATTTTAAAATTGCGTTTTTTCGTACCTCAGACTAAACGGCCGCCGCGACAGCCGCCATCTTGAATTTTTAAAAACCACTCCCATTCTGTCAAAATGCAGGATAATTGTAGGCGAAAAGAGAAAAAAATATCATGCTCGACCACGCCGTTTCGGATCTGTGGCGCCGCGGTTCGGGGTCGAAAAATCAAAAATTTCAAAACACTACAGCTCGGCCGCCATCTTGTTTTTCCAATTTTTTCCACTTTTTCTATTAATCGTTTACTAATTTCTTTAATAGTTGCGAGTTGTAACGAAATCGGTTGGAAAACAAAAGAGTTGCAAGAGTCACGTCGGCCGCCATCTTGTTTTTCCGAAATGTCATAATTTTTCCCTACTCGACTCCCGCACCCGAACACATCTCCCGTACATCATTATATCGTTTTCTGTCTCTTTCTAGGAGAACAATTATGTCAATGAGTGAGTGAGTGAGTGAGTGGTAATTGAGCTATATATAGTATAACTAGTGTTTCGCCCTGTGCGCGAGCTGCTAAAGCAGCTCACGGGTTGTGGTTTGACTTACAAGTATTATTAACAAAGAATTTCAAGATGGCGCTGTTTTTTTTTAAACTTTGGTATCAGTTCCCTGTTTTGTAATCCCAGGGAGCCCTAAATATCGATTTTGAACGAAATCGGTCAATTAACAAATAATTTCAAAATTGCGCTGATTTTTTAAAATATTGGTATCAGTTTCCTGTTTTGTAATCCCAGAGAGTCCTAAATATCGATTTTGAACGAAATCGGTCAATAAACAAAGAATTTCAAAATGGCGCTGATTTTTTTAGTTTTGTAATCGCAGGGAGCCCCGTCGTGGGTAAAACGGAACCGTATCAAAATCTTGCATAGTTTTACACAGTCTTGTAGTATTCTTCAATATTGGCCATATATTTTCAATGGACAAATAAATTCCGCCATCTTGAATTTTTTTCCTGTTCATCAAGTAGACCTTCAGGTCCTGATCATCTTTTGCCAAGAAACCACTCTTCCATCTCTTATACTTTCTGAGATAGACACCAAACAAATTTGTATGGCAGCCATCTTAAATCCGCCATTTTGATTTTTTTTTTTGCTCTTTGTCTATTGGATGAGGTTACGAGTGACATTAGTTCGAGGACCCCCCACCTAGCTTCAATACCTTGGCCGTGCCCTTTACCCGTCTCCAAAATCCTCAATCATCAGCAGTCTCCAAATTTTTTTTCATGTTATATTTTCTGACTTCTATACGAAGGCATTAGTGAAAAAAAAAATTTTCATACAAAATTTTACAGGAGGACATTTTTGGGGAAAATCTCGAAAACTACCCCAAATGTGGCAACACTGTTTAGATATCTCGATACTGCCGGTCGAGCTACATAATCAATCCATACATGTCAACTTTCCCAAATGTTGCCAACTGCCTCAAAATAGTGATCGAAATTTTCAAAAACACAAAAAGAATACAAAATGGCCGCCACCTCGTTTCACAGAAACATTTTACATAGTTTCATAATTTTCCCGTAAACTACAGGATATACCGCTCCTGATGACGTATCAATTTTTGATCTCGCTCGCACCCAGCCGAAATGATAGCCCCTGAAAAAAGACCATGTCGAAAATCACTTTTACTTTGATAAATTCCAGTGTTGCCAGATCTCGGCGATGAAAATACCCAAATGTCATTCGTACAAGTGGTACACGTGGTCGCTCATACTCGAACTTTGCAAAAAATACGAATTTCGATTTTTAAATTTTTGGGGTAAATCTTGAAAATTTCCCGAGAAATGGGGTAATTTTTTTTCCCCAATCCATAGTTCGAGTCTGTACACACAATCGCTCCCTAGAAGTCGAAACGCTCCGACGTTGCCAACTGTGAGAAATTTGAAGTTTAAAATTGCGTTTTTTCGTACCTCAGACCGAACGGCCGCCGCGACAGCCGCCATCTTGAATTTTGAAAAATCGCTCCCGTTTTGTCAAAATACAGGATAGTTGTAGGCGAATAGAGAAAAAAATATTATGCTCGACCTCGCCGTTTCGGATCTGTGGCGCCGCGGTTCGGGGTCGAAAAATCAAAAAATTCAAAACACTACAGCTTGGCCGCCATCTTGTTTTTCCAATTTTTTCCACTTTTTCTATTGATCGTTTACTAATTTCTTCAATACTTGCGAGTTTAAACGAAATCGGTTGGAAAACAAAAGAGTTGCAAGATTCACATCGGCCGCCATCTTGTTTTTCCGAAATGTCATAATTTTTCCCTACTCGACTCCCGCACCCGAACACATCTCCCGTACATCATAGTATCGTTTTCTGTCTCTTTCTAGGAGAACAATTATGTCAATGAGTCAGTCAGTGAGTCAGTGAATCAGTGGTAATTGAGCTATATATAGTATAACTAGTGTTTCGCCCTGTGCGCGAGCTGCTAAAGCAGCTCACGGGTTGTGGTATGACTTACAAGTAGTACAGACATTTATTATGATTATAGCAAAATTATTAATAATGGCGTTGATTTTTTAAAACTTTGGTATGAGTTTCCTGTTTTGTGATGAGAGGGAGCCCTGAATATCGATTTTGAACGAAATCGGTGCATTAACAAAAAATTTCAAAATGGCGCTGATTTTTTAAAACTTTGGTAACAGTTTCCTGTATTGAAATCCCAGGGAGCCCTAAATATCGATTTTGAACGAAATCGGTCCATTAACAAAGAATTTCAATATGGCGCTGATTTTTTAAAACTTTGGTAACAGTTTCCTGTGTTGAAATACCAGGGAGTCCTAAATATCGATTTTGAACTAAATCGGTCAATTAACAAAGAATTTCAAAATGGCGATTTTTTTTAATTTTTGGTACCAGTTTCTTGTTTTGTAATCGCAGGGAGACCCGTCGTGAGCAAAACGGAACCTTATCAAAATCTTGCATAGTTCTACACAGTCTTGTAGTATTCTTCAATATTGGCCATGTATTTTCTATGGAAAAATAAATTCCGCCATCTTGAATTTTTTCCTGTTCATCAAGTAGACCTTCAGGTCCTGATCATCTTTTGCCAAGAAACGAATCTTCCATCTTGAATACTTTCTGAGATGGAAATCAAACAAATTTGTATGGCAGCCATCTTAAATCCGCCATTTTGAATTTTTTTTTTTGCTCTTTGTCTATTGGATGAGGTTCCGAGTGACATTAGTTCGAGGACCCCCCACCTATCTTCAATACCTTGGCCGTGCCCTTTACCCGTCTCCGAAATCCTCAATCATCAGCTGTCTCCATATTTTTTTTCAAGTTATATTTTCTGACTTCTATACGAAGCCATCAGTGAAAAAAAATTTTTCATACAAAATTTTACAGGAGGACATATTTGGGGAAAATCTCGAAAACTACCCCAAATGTGGCAACACTGTTTAGATATCTCGATACTGCCGGTTGAGTTACACAATCGATCCATACATGTCAACTTTCCCAAATGGCCATATTGGCCATATATTTTCTATGGAAAAGTAAATTCCGCCATCTTGAATTTTTTTCCTGTTCATCAAGTAGACCTTTAGGTCCTGATCATCTTTTGTCAAGAAACCACTCTAACATCTTTTATACTTTCTGAGATAGACACCAAACAAATTTGTATGGCAGCCATCTTAAATCCGCCATTTTGAATTTTTTTTTTGCTCTTTGTCAATTGGATGAGGTTCCGAGTGACATTAGTTCGAGGACCCCCCACCTATCTTCAATACCTTGGCCGTGCCCTTTACCCGTCTCGGAAATCTTCAATCATCAGCTGTCTCCATATTTTTGTTAAAGTTATATTTCCTGATTTCTACACGAAGCCATCAGTGAAAAAAAAATTTTCATACAAAATTTTACAGGAGGACATTTTTGGGGAAAATCTCGAAAACTACCCCAAATGTGGCAACACTGTTTAGATATCTCGATACTGCCGGTTGAGTTACACAGTCGATCCCTACATGTCAACTTTCCCAAATGTTGCCAACTGCCTCAAGATCGTGATCGAAATTTTCAAAAACAGAAAAAGAATACAAAATGGCCGCCACCTCGTTTCACAGAAGCATTTTACATAGTTTCATAATTTTCCCGTAAACTACAGGATATACCGGTCCTGATGACGTTTCAATTTTTCATCTCGCTCGCACCCAGCCGAAATGATAGCTCCTGAAAAGAGACCATGTCGAAAATCACTTTTACTTTGATAAATTCCAGTGTTGCCAGACCTCGGCGACGGAAATACCCAAAAGTCATTCGTACAAGCGGGACACGTGGTCGCTCGTACTCGAACTTTGCAAAAAATACGTATTTTGATTTTTTAATTTTTGGGGTAAATCTTGAAAATTTCCCTAGAAATGGGGTAATTTTTTTTCCCCAATCCATTCTTCGAGTCTGTACACACAATTGCCCTCTAGAAGTCGAAACGCTCCAAAGTTGCCAACTGTGAGAAATTTTAAGTTTAAAATTGCGTTTTTTCGTACCTCAGACCGAACGGCCGCCGCGACAGCCGCCATCTTGAATTTTTAAAAACCACTCCCATTCTGTCGAAATAGAGGATATTTGTAGGCGAAAACAGAAAAAAATATTACGCTCGACCACGCCGTTTCGGATCTGTGGCGCCGCGGTTCGGGGTCGAAAAATCAAAAATTTCAAAACACTACAGCTCGGCCGCCATCTTGTTTTTCCAATTTTTTCCACTTTTTCTATTGATCGTTTCCTAGTTTCTTCAATAGTTGCAAGTTTAAACGAAATCGGTTGGAAAACAAAAGAGTTGCAAGAATCACGTCGGCCGCCATCTTGTTTTTCCGAAATGTCATAATTTTTCCCTACTCGACTCCCGCACCCGAACACATCTCCCGTACATCATTGTATCGTTTTCTGTCTCTTTCTAGGAGAACAATTATGTCAATGAGTGAGTGAGTGAGTGGTAATTGAGCTATATATAGTATAACTAGTGTTTCGCCCTGTGCGCGAGCTGCTAAAGCAGCTCACGGGTTGTGGTTTGACTTACAAGTAGTACAAACTTTACTATACGATTTTGAACGAAATCGGTCAATTAACAAAGAATTTCAAAATGACGCTAATTTTTTAAAACTTTGGTAACAGTTTCCTGTATTGAAATCCCAGGGAGCCCTTAATATCGATTTTGAACGAAATCAGTCAATTAAAAAAGAATTTCAAAATGGCGCTGATTATTTAAAATTATGGTATCAGTTTCCTGTTTTGTAACCCCAGGGAGTCCTAAATATCGATTTTGAACGAAATCGGTCAATTAACAAATAACTTCAAAATGGCGCAGGTTTTTTTTAAATTTTAGTACCAGTTTCCTGGTTTGTAATCGCAGGGAGCCCCGACGTGGGTTAAACGGAACCGTATCAAAATCTTGCATAGTTCTACACAGTCTTGTAGTATTCTTCAATATTGGCCATATATTTTCTATGGAAAAATAAAATCCGCCATCTTGAATTTTTTACCTGTTCGTCAAGTAGACCTTCAGGTCCTGATTATCTTTTGCCAAGAAACCACTCTTCCATCTTTTATACTTTCTGAGATGGAAATCAAACAAATTTGTATGGCAGCCATCTTAAATCCGCCATTTTGAATTTTTTTTTGCTCTTTGTCTATTGAATGAGGTTCCGAGTGACATTAGTTCGAGGACCCCCCACCTATCTTCAATACCTTGGCCGTGCCTTTTACCCGTCTCCGAAATCCTCAATCATCAGCTGTCTCCATATTTTTTTCAACTTATATTTTCTGACTTCTATACGAAGCCATCATGAAAAAAAAATTTTTCATACAAAATTTTACAGGAGGACATTTTTGGGGAAAATCTCGAAAAGTACCCCAAATGTGGCAACACTGTTTAGATATCTCGATACTGCCGGTCGAGCTACACAATCGATCCATACATGTCAACTTTCCAAAATGTTGCCAACTGCCTCAAAATCGTGATCGAAATTTTCAAAAACACAAAAAGAATACAAAATGGCCGCCACCTCGATTCACAGAAAAATTTTACATAGTTTCATAATTTTCCCGTAAACTACAGGATAAACCGCTCCTGATGACGTTTCAATTTTTCATCTCGCTCGCACCCAGCCGAAATGATTGCTCCAGAAAAGAGACCATGTCAAAAATCACTTTTACTTTGATAAATTCCAGTGTTGCCAGACCTCGGCGACGGAAATACCCAAACGTCATTCGTACAAGTGGGACACGTGGTCGCTCGTACTCGAACTTTGCAAAAAATACGTATTTCGATTTTTTAATTTTTGGGGTAAATCTTGAAAATTTCCCTAGAAATTGGGTAATTTTTTTTTCCCAATCCATTCTTCGAGTCGGTACACACAATCGCCCCATAGAAGTCGAAACGCTCCGACGTTGCCAACTGTGAGAAAATTGAATTTTAAAATTGCGTTTTTTCGTACCTCAGACCGAACGGCCGCCGCGACAGCCGCCATCTTGAATTTTTAAAAACCACTCCCATTCTGTCAAAATACAGGATAATTGTAGGCGAAAAGAGAAAAAAATATCATGCTCGACCACGCCGTTTCGGATCTGTGGCGCCGCGGTTCGGGGTCGAAAAATCAAAAATTTCAAAACACTACAGCTCGGCCGCCATCTTGTTTTTCCAATTTTTTCCACTTTTTCTATTAATCGTTTACTAATTTCTTTAATAGTTGCGAGTTTAAACGAAATCGGTTGGAAAACAAAAGAGTTGTAAGAATCACGTCGGCCGCCATCTTGTTTTTCCGAAATGTCATAATTTTTCCCTACTCGACTCCCGCACCCGAACACATCTCCCGTACATCATTGTATCGTTTTCTGTCTCTTTCTAGGAGAACAATTATGTCAATGAGTGAGTCAGTGAGTGAGTCAGTGGTAATCGAGCTATATATAGTATAAATAAATAATAATGTTTCGCCCTGTGCGCGAGCTGCTAAAGCAGCTCACGGGTTGTGGTTTTTGGGATATTAGGGATCCTCAGTTATCGAATTTGAACGAAATCGGCCCATTAACAAAGAATTTCAAAATGACGCTGATTTGTTAAAATTTTGGTATCAGTTTCCTGTTTTGTAACCCCAGGGAGTCCTAAATAGCGATTTTGAACGAAATCGGTCAATTAACAAAGAATTTCAAAATGGCGTTGATTTTTTTAAACATTGGTATCAGTTTCCTGTTTTGTGATCCCAGGGAGCCCTGAATATCGATTTTGAACGAAATCGGTCAATTAACAAAAAATTTCAAAATGGCGCTGATTTTTAAAAACTTTGGTAATAGTTTCCTGTATTGAAATCCCAGGGAGCCCTAAATATCGATTTTGAACGAAATCGGTCCATTAACAAAGAATTTCAAAATGGCGCTGATTTTTTAAAATTTTGGTTTCAGTTTCCTGTTTTGTAACCCCAGGGAGTCCTAAATATCGATTTTGAACGAATTCGGTCCATTAACAAAGAATTTCAAAATGGCGCTGATTTTTTTAAATTTTAGTACCAGTTTCCTGTTTTGTAATCACAGGGAGCCCCGTCGTGGGTAAAACGGAACCGTATCAAAATCTTGCATAGTTCTAGTCTTGTAGTATTCTTCAATATTGGCCATATATTTTCTATGGAGAAATAAATTCCGCCATCTTGAATTTTTTTCCTGTTCATCAAGTAGACCTCCAGGTCCTGATCATCTTTTGCCAAGAAACCACTCTTCCATCTTGTATACTTTCTGAGATGGAAATCAAACAAATTTGTATGGCAGCCATCTTAAATCCGCCATTTTGAATTTTTTTTTTGCTCTTTGTCTATTGGATGAGGTTCCGAGTGACATTAGTTCGAGGACCCCCCACCTATCTTCAATACCTTGGCCGAGCCCTTTACCCGTCTCCGAAATCCTCAATCATCAGCTGTCCCCATATTTTTGTTTAAGTTATATTTTCTGACTTCTACACGAAGCCATCAGTGAAAAAAAATTATTTCATTCAAAATTTTACAGGACGACATTTTTGGGGAAAATCTCGAAAACTACCCCAAATGTGGCAACACTGTTTAGATATCTCGATACTGCCGGTCGAGTTACACAGTCGATATCTACATGTCAACTTTCCCAAATGTTGCCAACTGCCTCAAAATCGTGATCGAAATGTTCAAAAACACAAAAAGAATACAAAATGGCCGCCACCTCGTTTCACAGAAACATTTCACACAGTTTCATAATTTTCCCATGAACTACAGGATGGTAACCGCCTCTGATGACGTTGCAATTTTTCATCTCGCTCGAAAAATCAAAAATTTCAAAACACTACAGCTCGGCCGCCATCTTGTTTTTCCAATTTTTTCTACTTTTTTGTAGTGATCGTTTACTAATTTCTTCAATCATTGCGAGTTGTAACGAAATCGGTTGGAAAATAAAAAAGTTACAAAAAGCACGTCAGCCGCCATCTTGTTTTTCGAAATGTCATAATTTTTCCCTAATCCCATCCCGCACCCGAACGTATTACCAGTACATGAACTACCCCGTTTCGGATCTGTAGCGCTGCGGTTCGGGGTCGAAAAATCAAAAATTTGAAAATACTACAGCTCGGCCGCCATCTTGTTTTTACAATTTTTTCTACATTTTGTATTGTTCGCTTACCCATTCCTTTAATCATTACGAGTTGTAATGAAATCGGTTGGAAAACAAAAGAGTTGCAAGAATCACGTCGGCCGCCATCTTGTTTTTCCAAAAGGTCATAATTTTTCCCTACTCCCATCCCGCGCCCGAATACATCTCCCATACATCATTGTATCGTTTTCTGACTTTTTTTAGTAGAACAATTATGCGGGTATGTTGGTAGTTTTATGTTTGTTTTTTTTCATGCATATGGTCGAACACACCCCCTCTTTCTACAATATCCTGGCCGTGCTCTTCACCCGTCTCCGATATCCTCAATCATCAACTCGCTTCACATTTTTCTCCCAAATATTCGTTAGAAATACCCAGTCCTTAAAAGTTCCTAATCGCCATATAATTTGGTATGAAAAAAAATATTCCGCCATCTTGAATTTTTTTTTCATTTCGCTAAATAGACCTCCTCGTCCTGATCATCTCTTGCCAAGAAACTACAGTTCCATCTCTTATATTCTCTGAGATAGACACTGACGAAATTTGTATGGCGGCCATCTTGAATCCACCATTTTCGAGTTTTTTTTAAACTCGTCGCCAATTGGATGAGGTTCCGAGTGACATTAGTTCGAGGACCTCCCACCTATCTTCAATACCTTGGCCGTGCCCTTTACCCGTCTCCGAAATCCTCAATCATCAGCTGTCTCCATATTTTTGTTAAAGTTATATTTCCTGACTTCTGCACGAAGCCATCAGTGAAAAAAAAATTTTTCATACAAAATTTTACAGGAGGACATTTTTGGGGAAAATCTCGCAAACTACCCATAATATGGCAACACTGTTTAGATATCTCGATACTGCAGGTCGAGTTACACAGTCGATCCCTACATGTCAACTTTCCCAAATGTTGCCAACTGCCTCAAAATCGTGATCGAAATTTTCAAAAACACAAAAAGAATACAAAATGGCCGCCACCTCGTTTCACAGAAGCATTTTTCATAGTTTCATAATTTTCCCATAAACTACAGGATATACCGCTCCTGATGACGTTGAAATTTTTCATCTCGCTCGCACCCAGCCGAAATGATTGCTTCTGAAAAAATACCATGTCGAAAATCACTTTTATTTTGATAAATTCCAGTGTTGCCAGACCTCGGCGACAAAAATACCCAAATGTCATTCGTACAAGTGGGACACGTGGTCGCTCGTACTCGAATTTTGCAAAAAATACGTATTTCGATAATTTAACTTTTGGGGTAAATCTTGAAAATTTCCCTAGAAATGGGGTAAATTTTTTTCCCCAATTCATTCTTCGAGTCGGTACACACAATCGCCCCATAGAAGTCGAAACGCTCCGACGTTGCCAACTGTGAGAAAATTGAAGTTAAAAATTGCGTTTTTTCGTACTTGAAACCGAACGGCCGCCACGACAGCCGCCATCTTGAATTTTTAAAAACCACTCCCATTTTGTTAAAATAGAGGATAATTGTAGGCGAAAATAGAAAAAATTATTACACTTGACCACGCCGTTTCGGATCTGTGGCAACGCGGTTCGGGGTCGAAAAATCAAAATTTTCAAAACGCTACAGCTCGGCCGCCATCTTGTTTTTCCAATTTTTTCTACTTTTTCTATTAATTGTTTACTAATTTATTCAATCGTTGCGAGTTGTAACGAAATCGGTTGGAAAACAAAAGAGTGGCAAGAATCACGTCGGCCGCCATCTTGTTTTTCCGAAATGTCATAATTTTTCCCTACTCGACTCCCGCACCCGAACACATCTCCCGTACATCATTATATCGTTTTCTGTCTCTTTCTAGGAGAACAATTATGTCAATGAGTGAGTCAGTGAGTCAGTGGTAATCGAGCTATATATAGTATAATAACTAGTGTTTCGCCCTGTGCGCGAGCTGCTAAAGCAGCTCACGGGTTGTGGTTTGACTTACAAGTAGTACAGACTTGTAGTCACTTCAATATTGGCCATATAATATTTTCTATGGAAAAATAAATTCCGCCATCTTGAATTTTTTCCTGGTCATCAAGTAGACCTTCAGGTCCTGATCATCTTTTGCCAAGAAACCACTCTTCCATCTTTTATACTTTCTGAGATAGACACCAAACAAATTTGTATGGCAGCCATCTTAAATCCGCCATTTTGATTTTTTTTTTGCTCTTTGTCTATTGGATGAGGTTCCGAGTGACATTAGTTCGAGGACCCCCCACCTATCTTCAATACCTTGGCCGTGCCCTTTACCCGTCTCCGAAATCCTCAATCATCAGCAGTCTCCAAATTTTTCTTCATGTTAAATTTTCTGACTTCTATACGAAGCCATCAGTGAAAAAAAAAATTTTCATACAAAATTTTACAGGAGGACATTTATGGGGAAAATCTCGAAAACTACCCCAAATGTGGCAACACTGTTTAGATATCTCGATACTGCCGGTCGAGCTACACAATCGATCCATACATGTCAACTTTCCCAAATGTTGCCAACTGCCTCAAAATCGTGATCGAAATTTTCAAAAACACAAAAATAATACAAAATGGCTGCCAACTCGTTTCACAAAAGCATTTTACATAGTTTCATAATTTTCCCGTAAACTACAGGATATACCGCTCCTGATGACGTTTAAATTTTTCATCTCACTCGCACCCAGCCGAAATGATAGCCCCTGAAAAAAGACCATGTCGAAAATCACTTTTACTTTGATAAATCCCAGTGTTGCCAGACCTCGGCGACGAAAATACCCAAACGTCATTCGTACAAGTGGGACACGTGGTCGCTCGTACTCGAACTTTGCAAAAAATACGTATTTCGATTTTTTAATTTTTGGGGTAAATCTTGAAAATTTCCCGAGAAATGGGGTAATTTTATTTCCCCAATCCATAGTTCGAGTCTGTACACACAATCGCCCCATAGAAATTGAATCGCTCCGACGTTGCCAACTGTGAGAAATTTGAATTTAAAAATTGCGTTTTTTCATACCTCAAATAGAACGGCCGCCGCGACAGCCGCCATCTTGAATTTTTAAGAACCACTCCCGTTCTGTCAAAATACAGGATAATTGTAGGCGAAAAGAGAAAAAAATATTATGCTCGACCACGCCGTTTCGGATCTGTGGCGCCGCGGTTCGGGGTCGAAAAATCAAAAATTTCAAAACACTACAGCTCGGCCGCCATCTTGTTTTCCAGATTTTTTCTACTTTTTCTTTTGACCGTTTACTAATTTTTTCAATAATTGCGAGTTTAATCAAAATCGGTTGGAAAACAAGAGAGCTGCAAGAATCACGTCGGCCGCCATCTTGTTTTTCCGAAATGTCATAATTTTTCCTTACTCGACTCCCGCACCCGAACACATCTCCCTTACATCATTGTATCGTTTTCTGTCTCTTTCTAGGAGAACAATTATGTCAATGAGTGAGTCAGTCAGTGAGTGAGTGGTAATTGAGCTATATATAGTATAATAATATAATAATAGATTATTATTCGATTATTAGTTGGTTATTGGTTTTTGCTAATATTTAGTTAGCAGGAGTCCCATGGTAAAAAATTTAGACCTGATGTTACGAGTTTATGTAGGTCTATAAAAGCTGTGTTTTCCCAGAAATTATAATTGTGAAAAAATCTACAATTTTTTTGGAAATTTCTCCTTATATCCATAATTAAAAGTATCTATTGAAACATTGATACGTTTTATGCCGGGGAAGGACATGAGCTACTTTTTATATCAGAAAATTATGGAGCTCCCAGGGGAATTTCAAAACCCTAAATCCACGCGGACTGAGTTTATAACATCCACTTAAGTTTAACTGAATATTTCTTCCGTATATTTCTTAAGAATTACAAATAAGTATCAAGTAGCGACCTCCCGTAATACTACTAAGACAACGTAGCTGAATAAATAACTTAATTTGCATAAAAAACCTAAATACACGGGACAGAGTAATTGGTAACATCAAGTTAGATATCCATGCTAATATTATAAATGCGAAAGTGTTTCTGTCTGTCTGTCCATCTGTCTGTCTGCTAAGCTTTCACGGCCCATCTGTTCAACCGATTTGGATGAAATTTGGTACAGGGATAGGTTGTATCTCAACGAAGGACATACGCTTTTTATCCCGGAAAATTAAGTAGTTCCCGCGGGAATCGAAATATCTTAACCAACGCGGACGAAGTCGCGGGCATCAACTAGTAACTGTATTATTTCTGTAGTATTTCTTCTGTATATTTCTTAAGAGTTACAAACAAGTATCAAATAGCGACCTCCCGTAATACTACTAAGCCAACGTAGCTGAATAAATAACTCAATTTGCATAAACCTAAATACACGGGACAGAGTTGGTAACATCCAGTTAAGTATAACTGAATAAGTATTTCTTCTGTATATTTCTTAAGAATTACAAGCAAGTAAACAAGTATCAAGTAGCGACCTCCCGTAATACTACTAAGCCAACGTAGCTGAATAAATAACTCAATTTGCATAAACCTAAATACACGGGACAGAGTTGGTAACATACAGTTAAGTATAACTGAATAAGTATTTCTTCTGTATATTTCTTAAGAATTACAAGCAAGTAAACAAGTATCAAGTAGCGACCTCCCGTAATACTACCAAGCCAACGTAGCTGAATAAATAACTCAATTTGCATAAACCTAAATACACGGGACAGAGTTGGTAACATACAGTTAAGTATAACTGAATAAGTATTTCTTCTGTATATTTCTTAAGAATTACAAGCAAGTAAACAAGTATCAAGTAGCGACCTCCCGTAATACTACCAAACCAACGTAGCTGAATAAATAACTCAATTTGCATAAACCTAAATACACGGGACAGAGTTGGTAACATACAGTTAGGTAAGTATAACTGAATAAGTATTTCTTCTATATATTTCTTAAGAATTACAAGCAAGTAAACAAGTATCAAGTAGCGACCTCCCGTAATACTACCAAGCCAACGTAGCTGAATAAATAGCTCACTTTGCATAAATCTTCTCAAGTCCCGAGCTATAACACAATCGCGTTCTCGCTTCATTTTCTTCGCTTCCTTAACAATTTGCTATTTATGTACATAGCACTTAGTTTAGGTATGCGAAAGGATGTTTGTTTTGTTGCTTTGGCCTGGTCAGGAATATTTGAATTATACATACACGAGATACCCAACTTTTTGGGTATCTATTCTATACTATATACTATATACTATAATATTATAAATGCGAAAGTTTGGATGGATGGATGTATGGATAGATGGATGGATGTTTGTTACTTAATCACGCCACAACGGCTGAACGGATCTGGATGAAATTTGGTACACACATAGATTATAGTCTGGAATAGCACTTAGACTACTTTTTATCCCGGATAATTCCCGAAGAACTCTTTGTTCTCGCGGGAATCAAAAACCCTCAATCCACGCGTACGAAGTCGCGGGCATTAGCTAAAATATACTATAAGTTAGCCCGGCTTGACTGCAATTGCGATTCCAGTCAAGGGCTAATAATTAATGATGCAGTCAGATAGTAGCGGGTTAACATAGTATGCCCATAACAGGTTAGCCCGCTACCATCTTAGACTGCATCATCACTTACCATCAGGTGTGATCGCAGTCAAGGGCTAGCTTGAAGTGGATAAAAAAAAAAAAAAAAAATTTCAAGAGTATGGTAGTTATATTTAGCTCCTATCCCTAATCGGTTTCTACACTGCATTGTGCCGGAACGCCAAATTTAACGCAACGCTTAGCAGTACGTCTTTGCTGATAGATTAGTAGTAGCTACGGCCGAAGCCTTCCACCAGAGAAGACCAGAGAAATCAGATTTCAGAAATTATAAATTCCCAAATTGATCCTGCCGGGCCTTGAAGATCTCAGCGCTCACCACTGTGCCATTGAGATCGTCAAATTTGTTTATCCGTCCGATAATCAATACAATGTAGATTTAGGTTAGGATACCTACTTATAACTGAAGAGATTTTTAGATCATTCAATAGGAAAGGATAAAAAAGATAAGTGAATATTGAGGATGAGGACGGCTGACGACGGTAATTTATATGAAAAATACGTCCAAAATCGCCGAATCGACATTATTCGAGATTCAATAAAATTCCATTAACTGAAACACAATGTCAGATCGACGGTGGTGGAATTTAATATTCAACAGACTACTTGTATGTCATGGCGATTCTTTTTTTTATTCACTACAAGTTAGCCCTTGACTGCGATCTCACCTGATGGTAAGTGATGATGCAGTCAAGATGGTAGCGGGCTAACCTGTTAGGGGCATGGCAGTTATATTAAACCCATACCCCCATTCGGTTTCTACACGGCATCGTACCGGAACGCTAAATCGCTTGGCGGCACGTCTTTACCAGTAGGGTGGTAACAAGCCACGGCCGAAGCCTCCCACCAGGCCAGACAAGGGAAAATTCAGAAATTATAAATTCCCAAAATGACCCTGCCGGGGATCGAACCCGGGACCTCCGCACGTAAATACAACAGCACTACACACTGCGCCACGTAGGTCGTCAAATCACAGTGATCTCAGATCACTCAGCCGTTTTAATCACATGAGTATTCTTTACCCATGTGGTTTAATGGTCCGTAGTCAAATTCTTTCGGCCTAAAGTACCTAACAATAAACAAGCACTTGGATGATTGATTTACAATAAAGGATTACTTGCCGGGATGACGATGATGAAATATACTACCTAGGTTACTAGTATTTTGTTACTCCGTTCGTTGCCGTTGCTCCGTTGTGGCGTGATTGTAGGACGTTTGTCTTACAATCCAATAAACAAACAAACAAACATACCTTCGCATTTGTATATTAGTATGATATGATGAGGTTATTATTTAAGTAATTGAAAACTATATTAACTTCGGGGTGGTTGCCCCTAATACCAGCCCTGCCCCTAATACCAGCCCTTTTGCCTTTTTCTTCGATAATAAGTTTTCTCATGGGGTTACCTATGAATTTAGTCATTTAAAAAAATATTTGCACCCAGTATTAACTATATTCCAGAATTGGCAACACTGGCATGAATCTGTAAATGTCAGTTAAAGCGAATAAAACTGTAGAGAGTGGACGTCAGCCATTTTGCTATTTCTATGCTAAGTTTTGATCCCGCAAAAAGAAGATATATGTTGCGCATAATTTTGTCTTTTAGCTGTGTAATTTGCAATATTATGGTAATAAATATAGTATTGAATGTATTTCTCAGTCAATTTACAAAATGTTTCTTTTCTGTAAGCGGAAATTATAAGGGCTGCAATTAAACGCACTAAATGTACGGAGTACACAATGCCAGCCTAGTAGGCTGGTATTTGATTTGACAGAGTATCTAATTCCAGCCTTGTGGTGTAATTCAGGGGTGCCACAAAATTAAGTAAAGAATTATAAAGGACATCATTCAAGTTCGAACTCATTGATTGTACACTTTTTCGATAAAAGTATCTAATTAGAACGTTCAGGATTTCAATGTTTTTAAACATCCACGATTTGCACATAAGTTATACAATATTATACAGCGGGTCTTGACACGTGTGTCTGTATGTCTGTCTGTGGCATCGTAACGCCCAAACGGCTGTACCGATTTTGATTTCGTTTTTCTTGTTTGAAAGGCGACTTAATCGAGAGTGTCCTTAGATAATGTTTTAAAAAATCTGTCCAGCTGTAAGTATTCACTTGTTTATTGGATTGGAAATTTTGGTAAGTAAGTACTCTCTGTAGTATCGTTTGTAGTAATTTAGTGTATGATTAAGTAAAGTGAATGAAATGGGATCGAGTGAATGAAAAAAGCATGAAATAAAACTCAAGTTGAAAATTTTAACTCTAAAAATAAAAAATAAAAAGTTTAATTTTTTATTTATCATTTCTGAAATAAAGAGTATGCGAGTTGGAGGCAAAATTTAATTGGGAAACACTGCTCTACACCAACACAAAATTAAATTAAGATAGGTATGAGTAAATTTTTCGGTCCGTACAGTTCACGACACAAAATCTCAAAAGACATAACCCTAAACAAGGCTGGTATTAGGTACCTACTCGAAAGGATGGCATTAGATACAAGGTGGCTGCAATTTGAGCCAATAGGTCTTTCTTCGTTTGTCCTTTTTTTAAATTTATTCTTGAGTACATATCCTTATCGTCTACTATAAATCACAATCATACTGAAATAACCTGTTGTTTAAAAATATTAGCAATTGATTATAAAAGATCGTTAAAATTCTATGATTGATTAAAGATAATAAAAGTACTAAAAGGCTGATATTCGGGGCATCCACCTACTATAATTATTACGAAATGCGAAATTGTGTCTGTCTGTCTTTCACACACTTTCACGGTCTATCTTCAACCTATTTGACGGTTTGGTTGCATTCCGCGGAAGAACCTAGGGTACTTGTTATCCTGGAAAATCTAAGAGCTTTAATGGATTTTTAGAGAAACGTAAACCCAAGTGGATCAAGTCGTACCCATCATCTGGTAAGTAAATAAGTCTTAGAGTGGGAGATTGTCTTTCTTAATTAATTTCATTGGTTTAGTAGTTAGAATGTTTGACTGCAGATGACGAGGTCCCAGGTTAATTTCCGGGTTGAGCTACGAACAAGTATTGGCTTTTCTAACGTGAATTTCTCAGTACTAGCACATAAAAGGTAATAGTACTAGCTCAGAGTAAGGAAGTTGTTGTTTCAACCCCGTGCCGCGGAGAGCATAGCCGGAAGGTGTATCGAAGTTATACAGGAAATAACTTAATTATTAGAGTGTACAAATAATATTATGTTGTAATATATACAGGAAACCAGTCAATACTTAAAGCCCCCATTTTACCGCACTCATATGAGATTGTAAAAACACTTGAAGCTGAAGAAGTTCCGAGAACGCGGCAACAATCTTGAATCCAATCAAATGGGGTACTCAAACACGTAATAGAACTTCTATTTTTGTACATATACCTACTTTAACTAATGTTAGGATGTGGTACAAACGCCTATACAGATTGTAAGCATAATCTCAGAAGTGGGCAAATAATTAAAATTACTTTTAAAATATGTACTGTACTCTCTATAAAACTTGCACGAGCGAATGGTCACAACGTGGAGCGGTTTCACGAGAGATTTAATGTAAACAGTTAAGTTTAAAACTTGGCCAAAGGATCATTACAACAATAAATTAATCATTTGATCAGACTGCAGTTGCTACTGCTAAGCTCTAAATCAAAGTGCGATCTAAACACAAAAGTATTCAATAATCTCTGAGTCTGCCGGCAACAGACTGATTTTCAAACGTCAAAATATTCGTATTTATGCAAATTATTCCAATAAGGCGTATCCCCGCCAAAGAACGAACCGAGTGAAATACATCGAATGAGTCAAATATCTTCTTTATTAAACATTCATCAATAAATAAACTAACAATTTTCAATTCAATTTTAAACACAAAGCTGACAAGATACACGTACCAACCAAACCAGATGTTCTAACCCCGAACGTCAAGCTGAAGTGGCAAATGGCGGAGCACATTGCTCGCAGAAATTAATGAAATGACGTATAATTTTTTCACGTCATCTATCAATAATCCCATTGGGCCTATAGATACATCTCCGCTCTTTTTCGGTCTGGTAGATAAATCCCGGGGCCTCGTATGCGTTGAGGCCTTAAAGTGTTGGAATGGCACTAGAAAGCAAGAAAGCACAGTATTGGTGGATCTACACTATATGTGGAAAAACAACATGACACGAGTCCGTACCCTATGTCATATGAAGCAATCCTCTGCTACCTACGCCCAATTTGGATGGGCCTTATAAGCCAAATTAATTTACATTTGGACCTTACGCAAAACGGAATCAACCCACACAATGACAGTTTTAAGGTACATTATGAGGGTTGATAACTTTGTCATAGAAATGTTTTGTTCTGTCAAAATTTTCAGATCATTTTGATCTTTACAGGGTCGATAGAAGGTGCATTTTAAAAGCTATCTCTATACTTATCTCTTTTTGGCATGTGTGTGGATTGGTTCCTGTTTGCATAAGTAGGTCCATTTTTAATTGGAATTAGCTGATGTGGCTTCTTTGTACAGAATTTTCAAGATCACTCAATATAATGGAGGGTTTAAATTTTTCTTAATCATAGAGTGGCTACACAAAGTACCTAATATTCATCGCGGTAATCATATAACAATGTGAGCCTGTCTTTAGGAATAGATTAACATGTAAACCAGTGATCTATTTGTTCATTATAAGGTATTCATTGTAAATGACACACGTTTACTGCTCTCATAAACCTCGGTTATTGCTAGTCATCAAGAAAAACATTATGCAGTGCGTACCTACGCAAAAAAACCTTGGCACCGTGAAAAACCGTATGATCTGTCAGGTTTCATTTCATTTATTTATTTATTTGTACAGCAGGTACAAAAAGGTGTTACGAATAAAAAAGTTTCACGTATCCTACCACAGTGTGGCGTTTCGATTCCTTAATTTAGGACTTTCCATAACATAATTTTTTTAATTATTCAGGCTAGTCTGATGGTTCAGCTGAGAATAGGTAGGTGCTAATTATTATTTACTTGTAACTAGTATTAACTTATGATTGCCATACCTCTTCCAAGTTAGCCCGTTTCCATCTAAAACTGAGTTTTCGTTCCCTGATATATTACAAATTGAGGTGTCCGTCTATCTGTTTGTCTCAGCTTTTCACGGCCCATCTTTATACACTTATGACTTATAGACTTCCTCAGGCATATCCGGCTGGATTGAACTTTATATTATCATATTATATTAGTTCTTATAATTTAGTTTAGTCTATGAAATCTTAGTTTAGTTTGATTTCATATATCTAATCTAATCTAAAATAATCTAATATATATATATAAAATCGTTAAGGGATCGACGCACAGCCTAAACCGCTGGGGTTAGATACTTGAAATTTTGACAGTAGGTTCATTTTTTGACGTTGGCACCCACTAAGGAAGGATTTTTCGTAATTCCATCCGTAAGGGGGTGAAATAGGGGGTGAAAGTTTGTATGAAAGTCCGTCATTTATCAAGTTAATGCCATGAAACTTAGTATTATAGTATGAAATGTATGTGAGCTACCGGGTAAGAATAAAGAAATACGTATTTCACAGATTTTCGAAATTCTACCCGCAAAGGGGTCTTCTTCTTCTTCTTCTTCTTTCCCTGGGCTTTTCCGCACTTAGGCAGGGTTGCCCGTTGTGCGTGAGACCTCTGGTGCGACTCCCCGCCGGATCATTCCAGCCAGCCGAGCTCACTCCAGAATCCAAGCAGGCCGCCCAGGTCGGCGAGGACTTCCGGGAGTGTTGCTGGGGAGCCAATGTAGGCTTCTCGTTGAGTGGATACAGCACTACACTCTAGTAGTACGTGTCTCGGTGTCTCCTCGCTCTCCATGCAGGCTCTGCATAGAGGGCTGTCGGTTATGCCTAGAACATAAAAGTGTTTGTTAAGTGGACAATATCCTGTTATCATGCCTACGGCCGTCCTGAGTTTAGCTCTGTTTAGATTCAGTAGTTTCTTAGTTAGGCGTTGGTTTGGGCTGGGTATAGCCTCTTTTGTTTGTCTACAATTGGTGGTGTTTGCCCATATTTCGGCGTGTGTACCTACTGTTTGTTGTTTTAACCAAGTTTTGTACTCACTGAATGGTATTGGAACGATTGGTTCTGGTCCCATTACCTTCAGGTTTGAGGCTCGTCGGGCAAGTTCGTCGGCTGCGTCGTTGCCTATGTTGCCGCTGTGACCTTTGACCCAGTTGAGTGATACCATGTTTGATTTTGTTAGTGTTTGTAGTGCGTTGTGGCAATCCAATACGAGCTTAGACGACGTCGTGCTTTTAGCTAATGCTCGTAGGATGGCCTGACTGTCACTGTGAATGTTAATATGAAAGTTTGTTACCTGTCTGTCGACCATGGCCATGGCCGCCGCAGTAATGCCGACGCACTCCGCTTGAAAAACAGAGTTATTCTTACCGAGCGCGCGAGCGATATGTATATTTAGCTCGGGACAGTGCACTCCTGCACCGGTTCCTTGGCTGGTTTTTGACCCGTCTGTGTAAACGTCTATCTTGTCTATAGTAGTTCTGTGTGTTCCGGTTTCTAAGATGTCGATCTCATAATCTTTCTCGATTATGTGTTCCTTTTGTGTTTTGTCACAGATCCATCCTAACATTGGACATTTCATGTTCTCACCTGATAGTATCCGGGTGTGTGTTGTGTTTATATCTCTCCACAGCCCATAAGTCTTAATCCTTAGCGCTGCGAGGGTAGCTTCTTCTTTTATGTGAAGATGTAGGGGAGGGATTCCCAGTATTACCTCTAAAGCTTCCGTTGGGGTGGTACTCATGCAGCTAGTGATCGCTAGGCATGCTTGTCTTTGGAATTTTTGTAGTTCCTGTTGAGTTGTCGTCTGAAGCGTTCTGGGCCACCATACTAGTGACGCGTATGTTAATGAGCTTCTTACCACTGTCAGATACAGCCAGAGCATTATCTTTGGTTTTAGACCCCAGGTTTTCCCGATCATGCGTTTGCATTGATTTAGGATTATTGTTGTTTTTTGTATTTTTGTATCTATATGTTTCTTCCAGTTAAGCTTACTATCTAGAGTTACCCCCAGATATTTAACTTCTGTTGATAGTGTTAGATTTGTACCAAAGAGTGTTGGCATTCTTGGTACATCTGGCTTCCTTTTGTTTGTGAACAGTACTAGTTCGGTCTTTTTTGGGTTCACTGTTAGTTCATTGTCTTTGCACCATTTCTCTATGAGTCTTAGTGCATCTTGCATTATCGCACAAAGTGTGTTTTCGTGTTTGCCACCTATCAGAATCGTTATGTCATCTGCGTATCCTATGGTGTAGAATCCGTTATTGTTCATTTTTGTTATCAGGTTGTCAACGACCAGGTTCCATAGGATTGGAGATAGCACTCCTCCTTGTGGGCACCCTTTGGCTACTATGCCTTTTGTTATACCGTTTATGTCTAGTTGGATGACCCTCTTTTCAAGTAGGGCTCCTATCCATTGTCTTAGAGTTTTAGGTACCTCGTATCGTTGTAAAGCATTATCAATGCTTTTAAAGGTGGTTTTGTCGAAGGCTCCTTCAATGTCTATGAAGGCTCCTAGTGTTGATAGTTTGTTGTCTAGATCGTGCTCTATCTTCGTTACCACGTTGTGGAGAGCCGTCTCTGTTGACTTGCCGGTGCTGTATGCGTGTTGGTTTCGGTGTATTGGTATGGTCCTTAGGGCTCCGTCTCTCAGGAAGCGGTCTCCGAGTCTTTCCAGCGTTTTCAGCAGGAATGATGTTAGGCTGATAGGTCTGAAAGCCTTCGGTTCGGTATAATCATTCTTGCCTGGTTTGGGCAGGAATACCACTTTCACTTCTCTCCACGAGATTGGTATGTATTTAAAGGCTATACATGCTTGAAAAATCTGCACTAGCCATGGTGTTATCGCCGTGGCCCCCCATTGTAGGAGGGCAGGGAAGATTTGATCTGTTCCTGCTGATTTGAAGGGGTGGAACGAGTCTATGGCCCACCGTACCTTCTCATGCGTGACTATTCTGTTAGCTATTTCCCAGTCTGCTTCTGAGGATGTATCCTGTGGATCATCCGTCCAGTCTGGGTTGTTTACTATTCTGCTGCCTGGGAAATGTGTTTGTATGAGAGTTTCACTGACCTCTTTGTCGTCTTTGGTATAGCTACCGTCAGCTTTCTTCAAAGTGCCTAGTGTGCGATTGTTTTCGTTGGCTAGAATTTTCCTAATTCTAGTTGCCGTGTCGTATGATTCTATGTTAGTGCAGAAAGCCTGCCATGATTTGTCGTCTTTGCTTCGTACAAGTTTCTTGTATTGTGATTGTGCTTTTTGGAAGTTGTCCCAATCCAAGTCCTGTCTGGTGTTTTTTGCTCTGTTGAATAGGTGCCTTAGCCTTTGTCTTTCCTTTTCAAGGTCCGGGCCCCACCAACTGTGTTTTGGTTCTTGTTTTGTCTTTCGTATCTTTAGAGGGCATGCTGCCTCGTAGCATGCTCTTATTTTTCCCGTTAGGTCATTTACTTTGTTTTCTATCTGTGACACATGCTGGATCTTGGGTGTGTCCCTCTGTCCTATATGTCTTGTTATAAGTGTTTTGTAGTGTTTCCTATTTGTTCTCCTCGGATTTCTACGAGGTAATTCTGGTGTTTTAGTTAGATCAAGTTCAAAGCATATCCTGCAGTGGTCTGACAACGATGGTTCCTTGCTCACATGCCAGTTTTTGACTTGATCTACTATGTTTTGCGACGCTAGTGTAATGTCGATTATTGTTTGGTATCTACTGGACACAAAAGTTGGTTCTGTACCTTTGTTTATAATGCTAAGGTTAGTTGTTAGTAGAAAAGAAGCCAACGACTCACCTCTTGCATTATTTTTGACGCTGCCCCACAATGTGTGGTGCGCGTTGGTGTCAGCGGAGATGATCAGGTCTATCTCTTGTTCTTCACAGTGGTTGATGAGTTCCATGACTTCCTTCGTGGGGATCTGGCCCTCAATTGGTAGATACAGTGATGCCAAGACTAGTGGTCTGGGCGTCCACCCGTTGTTCTTTTTCATTTCGTTATGTATTTTTATTGCTGTTAGATCTCTGTAACAGTAATGTGTTAGTGGTGTCGCAGTGATGCAGCGTGGTACGTATATACATGTTCGTGGAGGCTCTTGCGAGCTATGGTAGAAAACCTTACCGTCGCAATTGCCGAGGCCGCAAACACGATTTGCCCGAACCCACGGCTCCTGGATTAGGGCTATGGTCTCGGCCGCAACCTCCAGCTGTTTTCGTAAGGTGGCCGTCGCAAGGTATTTATGCTGGAGGTTGGTCTGCACTATTTTGAAGTGCGTGAATGTTGGGTGTGGGGAAAAGGGTTACAGGTCCGGGGACCGTTCTTTGTTCTCGGCCATAGGGGCCCATGTCTTCAGCAGCTCTTGAAGGTCTCGAGCTGCTGTGTCCGTCATGTCCGTCGTGTCCGTCCCCGCTTCCTCCTGCCACTCTGTCCTGTCTGGTTTAGGAGTCGGCGGTGACTCTGTCAACACCGCGTTGATGTTATCAAGCACGGTGCTGACAGACGGTTCCTGGGAGTCAGCCGTTTGTTCGTCTGTCTGTGCGTTGATGTTCGTGGTTCTTCCTGGCTCAGAGGACCCCATGGGTGGTACATCACTCACTCCTTTACTAGTGAAGAAGCGGATGTAAATTGACCCTGTGGAGTAGGCTACTTGCCTCCCCCTCGCCAGGATGTGTGCTATCTGCTCTTTGGGCACCCCTAAGACTAGGAGCACACCAGGAGTGTTGTTTTCAACTTTGATGTAGTTGTACAGGGCCCACGTTGAAATCTGGTACCAGGGGTTTTGGCTGGCCAGGATCCTGTGTAGGTGCCCGACCGCCTCCGTGTATTCTGGTACGAACAGTGCGGACCTGATCCTTACGGGGATCTCCGACTGTTTGATTAGCGTGAGCCCTGTCCCCTCACGTGGTGACTTCAGTCGTGGAACGACCTCTTGTAACCACGAGAGGGCTTTGTCGTCATAGCACCATAGCTTAAGCACACCCTCGCTCAAGAAGGCTTTGCCTTCGAACGCGGGTGCGTAAGGTAGGGTGCCTGGTGCCGATGGTTGGAAGCAAGCAGCAAAGATCTCGCTTTGGATTTGACCTTGAATGTTGCTTGCCTCCTGTTGGGTCATGTCAGCACGCGGTGTTAACATTACTGCCACACTGAGGTGCGGCTGTGTTGCGCGGGCGTATGAGCCCGTGTGTTCGGTCCTCGGCCTTTTACGTTCTCTCCGAGGGGAGATCGTGTCGTCGAGCCTGTCACGCTTGACGCCTGACTGGCTCGACGACGGGGCGGGACCCTCCGGCTCTCCCCCAGCCTCACCACCGCTCCGCTCTCGCCAGTACGCATTCGACCGGCGGGCGACAGGGATTGGCCGGGGTTGGGCCGGGAGGTTTGCACTGTTGGTTTGTTTGTTATCCTCGTGGGTGACAGTGGTCTGGCCACGACCAGCACCCGGCTGGTCCGCGCCCACTGCTCCTTCCCCCCGGCTCGAGACGACAGTCTCCGCGGGCGGGCAGCGACCCTTTTGGGGCGGCCGCCCACATTCGCTTCGACCGTGCAAGCCTGTTGCCAGGGGTACGGTGACAGTGACCGCAGACCCTCCGGGTGTCGGCCCCGACCGACCTCCGCTCCGACCCATAGTTTTGTGGGTGACAGTGGTCAGGCCACGACCAGCACCCGGTAGGTCCGCGCCCACTGCTCCTTCCCCCTGGCTCGAGGCGACAGTCTCCGCGGGCGGGCAGCGGCCTTTTTGGGGCGGCCGCCCACCTCCGCTTCGACCATGCGAGCCTGTTGCCAAGGGTTCGGTATAAGTGATCGCAGACCCCCCAGGTGCCGGTATTGACCGACCTCCGCTCCGACCCGTAAGGGAGTCCGTCTGTTTGGTCTTTTTGTGCTTCCTCCTTTTTGCCTTAGCAACCACCTGCGTCCATGGATTTTGGTCCATGGGTAGCGATGAGAGTGGGGTCGCGGTGGCCGGAGGAAGGGAAGGTGATAGGTCAGTCCGTATTACGTTCGCTGAAGTCGTTTCCTGTGTAAGATCGTCCGTCGTTGTCCGTTGAGTATGTGCCAGGGGTTGTGGGGGGTGCATAGCACCAGGCGACTTGGTGCCCGACCCAGAGTACGGTGGGCAGCCTGTAGCTCGTCCTCCGGTCGTTGCCGTTCCCGGAGGGCGAGCCACAGCAAGGGATTCTCCAGCTCCGGAGGAGCTGGTACCCTTCTGGGGTCCTATTTCCATTGTCGTCTTTGTCATGGGATTTCTAAATAGTGTGTTATTTGTGATTTGTGTACCTATTCATGTATGTGTGCGAGTGTGTGTGTGTATGTGCCTGTTTGTGTGTGTGTGTGTTTCAGTGTGAGTGCATGCGAGTGTTGGGGACGAAAGAGGTTGGATTTGGAGGGGGGGATCAAGGAATATGGGTTATTAAGGAATCTGGCCAGCGTTGGGTGTGTCATTGGCCAGACCTCTTGTCCAGGGCCCGTAAGCTCCTGTCTGGTTCCAGCCATGCGGATGCATGGCCAGAACCAGGCAGATCCGGCAATCCGCAACCCGCCGACCCGTCCGGTAGCATGAGGAATGCTTCGCATATGGTAAGCATATTTTAGTTACGGGACCACACATTAATGAGGTGCTCGTACCCAAAATATGATTCCGCGCCGGCAAAGGGGTAATATACGAGTTGAAAGTTTGTATGAAAGTCCTTCATTTCTCAAGTTATAGCCATGACACTTGGTATGTAAGCTAACGGTTAAAAACAAAGAAATATTTGTTTCACAGTTTATGAAAATTCTACCCCCAAAGGGGTGAAATAGAGAGTTGGTTTTTCAATCACGCCGCAACAGAGCAACGGGTATTTTGAAAGGGTAGTTGAGGATCCGGAGAGTGGTATAGGCTACTTTTTATCTCGGAAAGTTATGGAGTTCCCGTGGGAATCTAAAAACTTAAACCACGCGGACGAAGTCGCGGGCATCAGCTAGTCAAAATATAAAAGATGAAGTAAATGATTAAGTAAAGTTAAAAGATTTCATTTGTTCTCATATTTCTGAAATTTTCCTTTCCCGTTACAGTTTATAAGTTGTTACACCGTCCCCATTATAAACTTCGGAAATAGAATTAAATCCCTTTGAATCTAAAACAACTGTTTTGAAATTTAATATACTGTCATCAACAAGTTTAATTAATCAATAATTGTTTGTACTAAATTAATACGATTGGTTTACAAACAAAGCTCGGAAATTTTGCTTGGGAATAGCGATAATAACAAGTATAAATTACAAATTTAAAACAACCTCCGACATAATATGGTAGTAACAGATTAAGAAAAAAGCTGATGACCTTCAGACGGATGTACAGATTTTCATGAAACATGGCTAAGAACACGCAGGATTATCTTGTCACAAAAAAAAACTAAACGAAAATCAGTTCATCCGTTTGGGCGCTACTATATCACAGACAGATACATAAACAGACACGTTAAACTTATAACACCCCTCTCGCTTGGGCGCTACTATATCACAGACAGATACACAAACAGACACGTTAAACTTATAACACCCCTCTCCTTTTGCGTTGGGGGTTAAAAATTACTCCTCTCAGCGAAATACTATGTCAAATTGATTTACGAAACGTTTTTGTTAATATACTAAATAATTAAACAGTTTGGCAATTGGGAGGAATGTATTTTTGCAATTATTTTGTATAATAAAGCAATTCACGGCTAAGTAATATTGGAAGGACGAGGCGAAGCAAAGGCCTTTTTTATATAATATGAAACTAGCGCTCCACCCCGGCTTTGCACTTGTAGCACCAATCATCATAATTACGTTACTTTATTTCCATGATATCTTCTAAGATATGTATCTAAATTAAATGTTGTAAAGGGCGAATTTGGTCTATACTAAATACTTGAGATGACCAATAATTTTATTTGTATAAGGATTTATTACTATGTCAGTAAAAACACGTTAGAAAATAAAGCTTTGTTTAAGACCAAATTTGAAAATCTTAAAAATGGTTATTGTGAGACAACCTTAAAATATAGATATTATATGCTATCGCGGACTTTTTTTAGAACTTTTTAAGAGGAACAAGTAACTTTAACTATTTACGCAGCGCACGCCACGGAAACTCTCAGACCAGACTATTTTTTCCGACTTAATTAAAATATTTGAAATTTCCGTAGGAATTTCTAATTTATTTGGAAATAAAATATAGCCTATGTTACTCGCTGATAAAGTAGCTTTCTATAAGTGAAAGATTTTTTTAAATCGGTTGAGTAGTTTTGCAGCGTTGTAGTTTTGGAGTAGCGTGGTGCATCTAAGCTGCTGTGAGAGTGGAGGCCTATGCCCCGCAGTGGTTAAGTTAATGAGCTGTAGTGGTGGTGTTGGTGTAGTAGTTTTTGAGTTTTTCCATTACAAGCAAACAAACAAATCTTCCCTCTTTATAATATTATATGAAATGATCTAGTTATCCTTAATATTTCTTGCTTCAGCTTTGCATACAACCATTACCAATAAACGGCGTAGCAAGATCCGCCGACGTTCACGATGACAGCGTGCTTCTGAATTCATTACCAAGCAATGCTCTATAATGATAATATAGATATCACAATATTATCTCTGTAATTTACGTCATACGGGAAGTTAGAAGTTAGACACTTGTATGGTTATAGATCTTTGCCTGTCCTGAATTTATACAATTTACTAAGACAATATAAATTTTCAATTTCACTAGGAAGAAAATGGAATCGTTTTCGTAATAAATAAATATCAGGAAAAGGTGACTGACTGATCTATCAACTTATAGCTTGATCAATCAATCAATCAATCAATTTATTTATTTTCCCAATTACATAGCATTACATTTTTACATACATTACAACAGTAACAATAAAGGGACTGGTGCTTGAGGCTAGGTTGAGCTTGATGGATCGGACTGAAATTTTTGCCGGGCATATCTATATCAGCTGATCAATTTTATAACGTAGCATCCTGGGCAGACATCCACAAGACAGGATTTTTGAATATTCAACGAAAGTAATATAGGGGTTTAAAATTATTGAAACAAAAATTCTTTCCAAAAAACCGACTTCCAACGCCACTGTAAAGTAAAAAATAATTTACTTTACAGTGGCGTTGGAAGACGGTTTTTGGAAAGAATTTTTATTTTTAACTTTTTCGTGTCAGGGTTGAGGATTTGGAGTCAGAATTTTAATGGGATCATCTCGAGAGCTTCTTCTAACGACTGATAGAAAAAAAAATTCAAATCGGTTCAGAAACCATGGAGATATGCACCGACAAAAATACGCGCCGAATTGAGAACCTCCTCCTTTTTTGGAAGTCGGTTAAAAATCGAAATTACATGGCCGAAGACGCGGGCAAAAGCAAGTGGAATAATAAGTCTTAATACATAGTTAAGGTACATTTTTATGTTAAGTATGTCAGCTAACTTTTGCAGATGAAGGCGTTGCTAATAAAATCGAGTGCCAAAGTCACAAATTAACGTACCTACCGATGTATTGTGCTGTGGTCTTATTATGTACCTAACACTGCATCAATGATTATAACAGTCACGATTATTGTGATTGGCTGAATTTTGGCTACTAGTGGAACACTGATGTACAATTGTTGCACTGTAGCCTATCATTTTTACGTAATAAGGCCGCGGTTGGTATGTGACCTATTTTTAAGTTCTAAATGTTGACGGCTGGTCATCATTCGTAAAGCTAAGAGTCAAATTCCATAAAGAGTCATATTCGCTTGTAGCATGTATGTATGTATGTATGTATATACTTTATTGTACACCACGAATATACAAAAACAACATATTACAAACAAGAAAACAACAATAAGTAGGTACAATAAGGCTACAAAACTAATAAACATTGGAAGCACAACTATAAAAGATCACGATTCTAATCAGTGAGAATGGAGAAGTTCACCTTTTTTTTTAAAATTTAATATGAAAATTAAGACACAATAAAACAAAAATATGAAAGAATCATTAAAATATCTCAACAAATGAAAAAGTTATGGAACTTTAAATTTGCGCTTGCAAGACGGGAGACGTGACGTCATAATTCCCTATCAACAGACTTTATAAAGCCGAATAAAATAAATAAATGGACTTAATTGAATTAAAAGCACTTAATTTGTGTGTGAAGATAATTTTGAAGTATTAAATCTCGGCTAGGTATTAAAACTCACTCACAAAATTTCTCGCTCGAGTAAGAAACAGCAATCAGTGTACATTAAATAATTAAACTTTTAAATCGTGATTTCTCAGTCATTTATTGATGGATTGTAAAAAAAAACCACTGATTTATTAGTTTTAATCTATATTTTACTTCCGTTGTGTTAAATAATATGATATTCACAACATCATGAAACTTCTCCATTATGAGAAAATAAAAATTACCTACATTAAAGACATTGGTAAAAGATTAATAATTTTGCACAAAATCTTATTTAAAATGTAGTAAGGAAACCGCAATACAAGTAATATACAACACAGGAATACAATATATCGAGGTTTGGTATACGTGACTTCTTCTGATTCACAATTCCTGACACGTTCGATTTCCACTCTCCTTGTGGGAAGCGCAAATAGAGAAGAGCGCACCGAAAATCCATGCCAAGTTGTAAATGTTTGTAGTGGATTTTTATTAACAGCGACAGTTCGCTGTCGCTTAAAGTTTTTAGTACATTATATTAGCGCCATTGAAATTGAAACCACTGTATGCTGCGTGCGTATCAAAACAGGAATAAAATATATTAAAAACCAGATTAAAAAATATCTCAAGCTTTAGCAAATAGTAGTTTATACACCAAGGGGATAAAGCACTGTTTTATATCACGGGCGCTACATTGAATCCTGAACGTAACGAAGGACTCCAAATTTAACTCCCGAGCGCAGCGAGGGTGTTATAAGTTAATTCCCGACCAAAGGGAGGGAATTAAGATTGAGTCCTGAGTGCAGTGAGGGATTCAAGCGCCCAAGAAAAAAAACTGCTTTATCCCGGTGGTGTATACTCTACTTTATACTTCTACCATAACAGTAAAACAAACTGTAACGGTTAGATATTTATTGCAAATCATAGTAAGTAGGATACATAGGTCTAGTAAATAATAAAAAGAAAAGACAAATTAAAAGTGAATGTTCACGTTCGATAGAGTCACATTTGTCCATTTGTCAT
The DNA here is from genome assembly GCA_923060345.2 of Erebia aethiops. Taxonomy (NCBI): domain Eukaryota; kingdom Metazoa; phylum Arthropoda; class Insecta; order Lepidoptera; family Nymphalidae; genus Erebia; species Erebia aethiops. The sequence continues at coordinate 13,111,945 of OV281088.1, read as the reverse complement.
TTTGCTTTTCATGCTGCCAGTGTTTATGCAGGTACACATACTCCTTGGTTTAAAAACTTTTATGTCAAATGGTACGATCGTTTGGTCGACCAGTTTGGAGCCTAGACTCTGTTGTGCATATTTACAGTATGGGGTTGGTCAACTAGTTGGGCGATCGATCGACTAGATTACGGCCCTAGGGCATGAAGACTGACTTTAGACCCGCAAAAGTATGATTAAAACAGTAGTAAAGGTATGGTAGAAGTATAAAAATATTTACACAAAACATTTTCTTCTCATACTTGTGTGCGTAATGCGTAGGTATGCTCTGCGATAGTGTGTAACCTAGCCTAATGAATAGAGGGAATAGAGTAGACATGAAGTAGTTTTTCAAGGTTGTATACATGATTTATTTTTATGTCGATCAAATGTCGATGAATAGAGATGACAACTCAATCAAATCAGCAACTGTCTAAACTTAAAAACGCGCTTCTATAAAGGAAGTTTATATGTGTCACCGTAAGATTGTAAAAACCGTTAGATTGTAATCTATCTAGCGATTTTGTAAACTGTCGACAAATTACAATTTAACGCATTATTTTTCGGTAAATTGTAATCTTTAAAAAATAAATAAAAATCTTAAATTCGGTAAAATTTAAAAGCCAGCAACGCATTGGCGGTTCCTCTGGTGCTACAAATGTTCATGGGCGGCGGTAATCACTTACCATCAGGTGACCCGTCTGCTCGTTTGCTCGCTATACATATAAAAAAAAAAAAAACTGTTACGTATATTAACCTGAGCGGCCGGGCACTACCTGATTATTTATGTCGAACTCTAACCTAACCTACAAGATAGAAACAAGAAAACGTAAATACAATGAATATTTCAAAAATTGTCACTCAGAACATTGAACGGTTCACAATCTGTCGACAGTTTACAATATCGCTAGTTACATTACAATCTTACGGTGACATAATATGAAAGACATAGTTGTGACGTCATAAAAGTTCAACACACCTTTTTTTCTTTAAAAGATAGTTTAAAATGATTATCAAACTTAAAACTACTAAAAGAAGATGTAAATTTTAGGTGTTTTGGAAGATCCTTTAGGTAATAATCTGTAAGAAATAATTTATTTTTCACCTCTCATGCTCTAGTCAAAAGATGTCACTATTGCTTATCGTAGGCGGACTTAAGTTAGCATCATTAGGGTCTAAGGATTAAAGTATTTTTTTTTAAATAATGGCTTACTATCCTCTTTACGGTATGCGTGATATCTTCATTCGGTTATCCAAAATTTTTAGTCTATGGTTACTATCAACAGTCAAAAAATTTATGTCACTAGTTGAATCTCAATGTTATCCATCGAATCCTACCATTATCCTACAGATCTACGTCTATGGTACTACTGTTTTTTTTAAATTCCTTCACAATAACGATACGGAGAAAAATAAAGTTGGTATTGCAGTTTTCCGCGAAATCATATATTTTTTTGCTGTAATTATTACATTAAAAATGGATGTTTCATGGATGATAATTAATTAATCCATTTCAAAACACAATACATAATACGAGGTGAAGGCAGGTGAAGTGAATGTGAGTATTTATTTGGTAATATCATCAAATAAATAATAGGTATATAATATATTATATGGTCTTTACCTATGAAATTTCCGTTTTGTATGGAATAAGAGTGAAAGTATCTACTTATTTTTCAAACTTTTTTATTTCTGTTATTCGAAGTAATCACCCATGCAATCGACGCATCTTTGCCAACGCATTGGCAGTTTATTGATGCCCTTCTTGTAAAAATCAGCTGGACGGGATGCAACAAACTCTTCAAAGGCATTTTGTATTGCCTCTCGGGAATTTAATTTTTTACACACTAAAAAGTTGTCTAAATTTTGGAAAAAGTAATAGTCGGTAGGTGCAAGGTCTGGTGAGTATGGCGGATGAGGGAGAGCTTCCAACCCCAGCTCTTGCAGCTTGGAGACTGTCTGTTGCGCAGTATGGGGTCGCGCGTTGTCGTGAAGGAGCAGTGGGGACGACCGATTGACCAAAGCTGGTTGCAGATGTGCAAGCTTCTCCATCATTCTCTCCAGTTCTTCACAATACACATCTGCAGTAATGTTATGCCGTTTTGTAAAAAGCTGTGGTGAATCACACCCGCACTAGACCACCTAATAGTGACTATCACCTTTTTAGGGGTCATTTTTGGTTTAGGGCATTGCTTTGGTGCTGAACCAGGATCTAACCAACTTGCTGAGCGCTTTCGATTGTCGAACAGAATCCATTTTTCGTCGCACGTAACAATTCGTTTCAAAATTCCTTCATTTCTTTGCCTGTTGAGCAGCGCAAGGCAGGTCCTGACGCGTACGTTGCGCTGGCGATCGTTAAGGTCGTGGGGCACCCATCTATCAAGCTTTTTTACCTTGCCAATTTGTCGCAAATGGATCAATATTGTTTTGATGCTTAAATCAAAAGCTGCTGCTAGCTCAGCTGTAGATTGAGTTTCATTAGCTTCCACAATCGCCTTTAATTCATTATTGTTGACCAAAGTCTCCGGACGACCACGAGCTTCATTTTTCAAGTCAAAATTTCCAGAACGGAACCGGGAAAACCAATAACGGGTTCTGCGTTCGTTTGTATAGTTCTCTCCGTAAATGTTTTTGATGTTACGTGCCGTTTGTGTCGCGTTGGTGCCACGACGGAACTCATATTCCATAATTACACGAATTTTTAAAGTATCCATTATGACGAAAAATGTTGAAATGTAATGAAAATACAACGCTGATCAAAAAACAAAAGACTGAGTTTGTAAAAAGAATGTCATGGTTTTAAAACAAAATTAATTCGAATTTAGAATACAGAGCCATTACAAACTTTTTTTTATTTGAAATGACCAGTACTGAAGAAAGGCAATTTCATAGGTAAATACCTAGATATTATTTTCATATTAGGAGTAAATATGAAAATATAACAGAAAGGCAAATAAATAATTAAAAATCGTTATTTATTTTATTTTCTCGCAATCAGAGTGAAAAGTAGAGTATTTACCACGGGACTAAAAGCCATTCTACTTTTCTTTTTTTTTATCCACTACAAGCTAGCCCTTGACTGCGATCTCACCTGATGGTAAGTGATGATGCAGTCTAAGATGGTAGCGGGCTAACCCGTTAGGGGCATGGCAGTTTTGGCAAAGACCAACTTTTCATTGTGCATAATACCTATTGGTTAATACCTATTGTAGCAAATTAAGGTAGTACGTTTTTTGAAATTTCAATTAAGTGTCCTTTGTTATATTTAAAATTTAAAATCTGTGCAATTACTGTTTTTATACGGTCATTGTTAATGTGAGATTTTATTTGAATCCTTACTCACGCAAAAAATTTTGTATGAATATTACAGACGCCATTCTTATTAATATACCTTGCGAGAAATCATTTAACTTATAAATATTGAAAGAAAAGGAGGAGACACACCTTACGGAAAACACAATTTGTTATTCAATGTTTGAGAAGACAGACTACTATAAATGTTTATAGACTACTGAGACTCTGACGCCTTCTTAATAAAGTAAACAGAGCGATTAAAGGACCCTTTACACTTATTTATATAACGCATGTCGTCGTGCCTAACCAATATTCGTCAACTGCTCTACAATAGGCATAGAAAACTAGTTGTTAGCATAGGTCTCTCGTTGGAACTTCCACGCTCCACATTCTTCCACAGTCTTGCCAAGGCACCTTGGGACCCCAGTGACTCGTGGTCCTTCAAACGTTCAGTATTTTCCCGTTCCATCTCTGCAACTCGTTGAGCTATATTATGACGGTTAATTACTTCGAAGATCTTTTACGCACGATTTTATCACGCAGATAAATTCCAAGCATATTTTCACGTCATTTCCCTCCATGTGACTCTATGAAACATGAAATTGTTTTATGAGGCTCATAATTCAGCGACTACGATAAGTACCAACCTTAACACATTGAGACTTTCAAGTTTCAAACCTTTAAAATACTAAAAACTGACTCCCACTTTCTGGGGGATGGATTATATTTTACAAGTATTTTATTTATATAATAATTTTATTACGACGATGATCAAATAATTATTAATTACTATTATGAATATTGATATCTGTCATATGCCTGTTGGAATTGAAAGTTAAAAAATAGTTAAAATAAATGTAAAAGCTCCCTAAAGCTCCCTAACAAGACTCCAAGTAACAGCCATTCGATTATCCCCTTACCAGCTTAACACTGATATTCCTTAAGCAAATTAATAATTCAACAGCCAAAATCCCGAATCGGAGCTTGCATCGCTATGTTAATCTGGGAACCATTTCATTCATTACCTTAAAATTCCAAATGTTTTTATTCTATTATTAATCACTAGATGATGCCCGCGACTTCTTTCGCGTGGATTAAGGTTTTTTGATTCCTGCGGGAACTCTTAAATTTTCCGGGATAAAAAGTAGCCTATGTCCTTCCCCGGGATCTATTCCAGTACCGAATTGCATCAAAATTGGTTGAATAAATGGGCCGGTGAAAGCGTAGCCAGACAGACAGCCACACTTTCGCATTTATAATATTACAGATAGTTGTGCTTCACGACAAACGTTTCCAATAGTTTTTGTTGGTCCTGTGCTATATTTCACTTATTTTTTCTGTGTTCCTATACAGATCGAGTACTGACTGATATAAGCGTACAGTTGAAACAATTTTGTCCAAGAACTTGTGAGAATTTCCAACGGAATCTAAAATAAACCCACGCGCTAGTTTCTCTAGTAGTATATTTCGTAAGTTTAGAATTTTTTGATGCGTAAATTCGTTATAAAAATATTATGATACGTAGATGTATTATTAAATGTTTTTCAAAATGTAGGTTAATTCGCAATTTAATTTCATGCACAATTCATGGTTCATTCAAAATCTTTCTGCAGTGCATGGAATGTAGTTGTCACTTTATCACGATTCGTATCACGTTCCATGGAAATGTCAAACGAATAAGTGACTTTCTACTTTTGCGCTTTCCACAATATTCCTGCATCCACAGACCATAACATGTTTCCACATCTGTGACTGAGAAAAAGCAGTATAATATTTTTGAAATTTATTTGAATTAGATATATACCTAGAACTTAAAAATAAATTCAAGACTAGATTCATCAGCCCACGATTTCGTATTTAGGATTTTGATTCTCGTGAGAATTCATTAGTTTTCCGGAATAAAGAGTAGGTGGGATAAAAACTCTCTTCCCTGGAATACAATCTACCTTTAAACCAAATTTCATCAACATCAGTTGAAAAGATGAACCGTGATAGCGTAACAGACAGACAGAAAGACAAATGTACAGACAGATACACAAGCATTTTTTATATTAGTATGGATTCACTTGTTTTAGGCACATATTATGTGCACATCCATTCTTCCATTAGTTATGGACTAATTTTTAAAAATTTGGAAGTAGATAAAAAATGAATATAATTATTTATGTATTCAAGTATGTTCTTTATTAATCAAGTTTAACAATATGTATATTTAAAAACCTGTAATTTGTTAAATCGAAGATATTTTTGTAAGGAAGCTTTTTTCTTCTTTTCATTTATAAAATAAATAATGGTTTAAATTTTGAATTTATTTTCACAGACACTAAAATTGCTAATTTCTAGCATAAAATCGGCTTTTCGTTTCATTTCCCGCGTCGATCGTGCAATTTGCTTCCTCTTCAGTCATAAATCCCACTTTGTAAGGTAACGTCATGATAAATCCCAGCTTCCACCCCGTTGATTACTTAGCTCACTTCGCCTGCATGCGGCACAGCCATATTTAAATTGGCTTATGAAAGATAGAAATATATGATAGGAGGATAACAATACTTATAATAAGTATTGTATGCATAATATTAAAAAACGTGATAATGTCACCGTAAGACTGCAACAAAACCGTTAGATTGTAATCTAACTAGCGAAATTGTAAACTGTCGATAGATTGTGAACCGTTCAATGTTCTGAGTGTCAATTTTGAAATATTCATTGTATTTACGTTTTCTTGTCTCTTTCTTGTAGGTTAGGTTAGGGTTAGACATAAATAATCATTTAGTGCCCGGCCTGCTCGGGTTAATATACCTAACAGATTACAATCTACCGAAAAATAATGCGTTAAATTGTAATCTTTAGACAGTTTAACAGTTTTAACAGTTTTTTATAATTTCGCTAGTTAGATTACAATCTAACGGTTTTTGCAATCGCACGGTGACAATAATAAAACAAGTAATTTTTTATTCGCATTTTATTTTAGGATATCGTTCTTTTTGACCAGGATAATATAATGCAGAAACATAAATATGCAATATCAATAGCCTAGCGCAGCTTACATTTTAATATAAATGTATGTAAACATTTTTATGTTCTTATAAAAAGAGCGAGTACTAGCGGACGGGTTCCGATTTCTGCCCGCCCGCTCACTCCGTGGCCCACGCGAACATAACCGAAGCGCCACAACAATTTAAAAAAATGCATATTATTAATTATATTTAATTTTTATTTTAGTGCTTCCTACTAAATTATTAAAATATTTGATGACTTTTACGACACCGAATACAAAAAAAGCTAAGGCTATCAAGGACACTATTATTGCAATCAGTACAAGATCAACTTCAAAATACTGCGTGTATGATATATTTGCCGAAGCTGCTCTTAAATGTTTGGCTCCACCATGCCTTATAACATACTCTGCCCACCATACTGCACGTTCTAACGGTGTTTCTGGTTGATCACGCATCAACTGACGGAGTTTAATGATGTTCTGCCGATAGCTGCAAAAGAGATAGAGTTTATTTAAAAATATGAATTACCTCGTAAGGATAACTTTTCTATTTTATTTTTTTCTATTCTAGAACTTTTAATACTAAAATATACTATACTCGCTAAAATAATACTTAAAGTTATTGATGATACTAGTCGAAGGGTCCCGTATCGGTCTTCTGTGTATCTCGCAGAGCTATGCCATTTTAGAGCAGCCAATATAAATATCTTTACTTGTTTTTATTTATTTAATATATTGTTATTTCTAGAAGTCATAGAATAAAAGTTATTCAATATTTTTAAAAAACTACCCTTAATTAGAGGTTATTATTATTTTACTGAACGAGAGTAATTTATTTTATTAATACTAAGGGCTACAAGAAATAAACATTGTTCAAAGCTTTGCATGCAAAATCGGTCATCGGTATCATAACATCGAGAGCTATTTATTAAGAGAGCTACAAGTTTTTATTATTCTTTTAAAACCTACCTTTCATCTTTGATTACAGTTTCAATAACATCTTTTAATATATCCTCTGTAAGAGTCTCTACGTTCAGGTTTTTACCAATGCCATGTTTCACATATTTTTCTGCATTGTACCATTGGTCTCCCAACATTGGTACCGCAACAAGTGGTACACTAGCTGTTATAGCTTCATCTGTAGATTGAAGACCGGCTTGCGTAATGAAGAGCTTAACTTTAGGATGTCCTGTAGTTGAAATAATAATATTGAAAATATAATATGAAGCTACCAATAAAGACTCAAAATCAAATAGGTAGATATTAACTATGGCTGGGACGCGAATATATTACAATGGCTTTAATGTTTCTCACGAGTATTTCAGATGATATAATCACAAAATTAATTATAAGCGCATTTAATATTAAGTCATTTCTTACTTAATAAATCCGCCTGTGGAAACCATTTAGATATTCTTATATTATTCGACTTTCCTGGTAATTCATCTTTATCCCACTTCCATAAAACGTCGTAAGGTAAATTGGAAAGAACTTTTATTATCATTTGTATTTTATCAGGTGGCATCATTCCTGACAAAACATTGGTTCCAAAACTCAAATATATGACACCATTTTTGGATGACTCTAAATAAGCCTTTAGATCCTGTAAAATTTTTGTGTGAAATATAATATATTATGTACATAATAATTGTTCAAAAATATTATTCACATATTAATGTTAAATAATATGTAAAAAAGGCATTGCAAACAATAATTTAAAATAAACAACTCACATTTGGTAACTCTTTTTCCGGTGACTGATGTATTCCACCCATGTATATAACATTTGGTGGAACAGGCTGGTTATCTGCCCATATAGGATGTATGTTAATAAATAACATATCAACATTATCATATAGTTTGTTTAATGCTGGAACTTCTGTTCCAAAGTTTTGACGAATTATGTTAGTTTCATCAACTTCGTTCAAGTATAGTGCGTAATCCACTGAAAAATGAGTGTAGAGTTCTTGCAACTTTTCCCAAATTGTTAAATTATAAATTCTTTCACGTAAAGGTGACGGATATAACAATGGATGTGTCGGGGAACCCATAATTGCGTGATTATTAAAAATAGCACCTAAAGAGCTTACGAGAATAATCGGTGATTTATATATATGTGAAAACACAAGTCCAGGGCGCATCAAGGCTTCTAGTAGTATCAAATCAAATTTTTGTGTCCTATTAGATAATAACTCTTGTACTTCGGGAGTTTGTAGCTGTGTTTGGAATAATAATTTTGTCATTAATTCAGTTGAACGCCTCATCTCAGAGAAAGTAATGAAATTCCGTTTGACTTTATAGTCATCTTGAAACATTTTTTGCCATGTCTTGTAAGATATTTCGTGTAAATCTATCTCTTTGAGGTTCGAGGGTGCTCCACCTTTTGGATATGCGGGATCAGTTGTAATCACAGTTATATCATGACCTCTATTGGCCAGCTCTTGTGTCAGTTTACGAAATACAACTTGATGGCTAATTGATGGAAACGGGAACACCGCTAAGATTCTTGCTGGTTCTACTTTTATCAACACAATTGTGAAACATAATAATATAAATAACAGTTTAGGTACCATTTCAATATTTTTAATCGCTCTGATATTATACAGACTCTAGTTAAACTCTTTCAACACTGAGAAATATTATGTAAATTACAATCTTTTTATACAACTTTAGTTTATTGATAATATTATGATAAATACTGTGTCATTATTTACTATCTGTGATTACCGATCAAAACAATTTTCAGAGAGTTATAAAAAATAATAAAATAATGTTGATTCCGTGCTGATTTTGAAAATTCAAAATTGTATAGACCTAAATTATCATTTGAATTTTGATGAACTTTTTAAGAAATGAATTTAAATTTTATGATAGGTCTACTTTGTCATGTATACAATAAACGAATAAGGTAAACATGTTACAGTTTTATCTAAAGAAGAGTGATTCAATTTAATAATTAGATCATCTAATTCATAATAGTGTGATAACTATGAAGATTCACGTAATTGATACAGCGGGGAAAATACTGTAAGTAACCGATTTCACAGAGTAAATATATTAAACAGTAAGTTGAGCGATGCCAGATTTTTGAAATTTGCGGACAAAAAACTTTACGTATTATGACTTTAGCCTTTAGACTTTAGTCGGTGTAATCCCTCATCCGTCTCGCCCTTGTAGGTTTACTACAGGGACTGTATGAATTATCACTGTACGCTGTGTCCAGAACGCTAAATTATTTCCAATACCTAATGATAGTAATATAGATAAGTAAAGGTATAGCGGAAATGTTGACTTCAGTATATTAACTGATATAATTGTGATGAGGACGTGACAACATTTAAAACAGCACATATGATTGTGTGCTGCAATGATTGCAAGTGACTTTGCTCTTTGATTATAATGTCTGAATAATATAATGAAGTAATAACATCAAAATAACAAACTAATTAAAAATAATTTATATAAATATATATATATATATATATATATATATATATAATTATATATTTAAATAAATCAATTGCTGTTCGTTTGTCTCGCTGAAACTCACAAACAAGGAGGCTGTGGCGTGACCGATTTAGATGAAATTTTTTGTGCAGGTTTTGGTGGGTCCAGGGATGGTCTATATTCACAATTGAACTCGGTAGGGGGCGCTGCAATCGGGTTCTAGGCTCCGGGGAGGACAACGTCTGCCGGGACCACTAGTTCAAACTAAAAAAGGCACAATTCATTCATGCTAATATAATACCTGTCTCTTTCGCGAACATTCCTCAACCAATTCTGTACTTTTGATCCCGGAATATCAAAGTGTTTCGACGGGATTTAGAAAAATCTAAATCTACACTAAGAAAGTCGTGGTATCTTTATGGGTTACTAATTGCCACATGAATAGTGAATACGTGATTGATCAATTAATTATTATTATTATTTGAGATAATTTGGTAAAAAAAAATAACGTTTAAACTGAAGTGAGTGATACAAGTGAGTGTTACAGTGCAAAAATCATTACACTCACATTCACTAGTCTGCATATTCCGACAAAACATTTATGTTATTTCTGGTGATATATTACTAACGTTTGTTAAAAATAGTTGATTAAGATTATTTAATTTAATACTTCTTAACTTAACTTTCATGCTCTCTAATATACTCTCTTTAAAATAAAATCATTACCTTCTATGTAAGAATATTACACGTTCCCGCTAATATCGCTTGTATTTCTTGCATGAAGATAATGACTTCAATTAGTCATAATGACTCAGTGCTTCCGTAAATTACAAAGTCATTATAACAACGTTTAAGCTAAAAAGAGGGTTTAAAATTATACCGCTGGGTAGAAGTCTTAAGGGTCGTAGTCTGGGAAGCAGAAAACTTTAAATATTTATTTTTGAAATGGATCTGTTGTTTGTGTATCACGTATAGCCGCCTGCGTCCGGCAATTCAAGGAAATATTATCAAGGTCATCCCACTGTATGTACCTATGTATTTACGCCGTGATTTTAAGTTTATTAATACTTTTGTGTGTGATGCCAATGCAGAAAAAATAAATCCAAGTAGTAACCTAAACAGATCAATTCAATTATTACTGAACGTAATAAATGAGAATAGCTGATTACTTATTCTTCCAAAATAGAAATAATTTCATACCCTGACGAGAAACTGTTAGCTGACTATATCCATATCCATACAAATATTATAAATGCGAAAGTATGTCTGTCTTCTACTTTTTATCTTCTTCTTCTCGGTAGGAATGGCATTTTCCGAACCAGTGTACCATTCACTCGACGATTCAAAAGCACTCGTGTAAGCTTAATTCCAGAAGTGGGCGAATAATTAAATTGCTTTTAAAATATGTTTGTTTGTACTCTCTTTAAAACGTGCACGAGCGAATGGTCACAACGTGTAGCGGTTTCACGAGAGATTTAATGTAAACAATCATACTTAATATTATAAATGCGAAAGTCAGTTTGTTTGTTGGTTGCAACGGAGCAACGGATCGACGTGATTTTTGGCATGGGTATAGTTGAGGACCTGGAGAGTGACATAGGCTACATTTTATTTACTTTTTATTACGGAAAATTGAGGAGTTCAAAAAAACTTATTCCACGTGGACGAAGTCGCGGGCATTAGCTAGTTAAGTATAAAAATTGTCCAAAGAATTATAACAACAATAAATTATTCATTTGATCAGACTGCAGTTGCTACTGCTAAGCTCTAAAACAAATTGCAATCTAAAAACAAAAGTATTCATAAATCGCTGAGTCTGCCGGTAGGAGACTAACTTTCAAACGTCAAAATATTCGTATTTATGCAAATTATTCCAATATGGCGTATCCGCCAACGAACTAACCGAGTGAAATACATCGGATGAGTCAAATATCAATCTAATTAAACCTTAGTCAATAAATAAAATAACAATCTTTTATCATTTCAATTCAATTTTAAACACAAAGCTGACACTCGTAAAAGTTTATTTGACTAATAAAATATTTGAATTTGAATTTTATCCCGTAAAATAATGTAATAAGTTCCCGGGGAAATCTTAATCCACGCGGACGAAGACGCGGGCATCTTTAAGTATTAAAATTCAACAACGCTTTTAATGCGAGAATCGATGGAGTTCTTATCATAGCAATTGATAACCTCTCATATATATGTTTTAATTTGCTTAATATACCTACTTGTTATCTTTGAGCTATGAACTACAATAATTTATGTAACAGTTATTATCATGTGAACGCTACTATTATTATGAGAATTTTATCTGCGTCGCTGTGCTATTGGTTCGTCAGTCAACGTCTCGCTTCAAATTCTGTAGGATAGAACGGTACTAAAACGCAACACTATAAGTTCCTAAATATAACGGTTGAACCAGCCTTTCATTTACAATGAAACTTACTTTTTTGCCTGGTGGGAGGCTTCGGCCGTGGCTAGTTACCACCCTATCGGCAAAGACGTGCCACCAAGCGATTTAGCGTTCCGATACGATGCTGTGTAGAAACCGAACGGGTATGGGTTTAATATAACTGCCATGCCCCTAACAGGTTAGCCCGCTACTATCTTAGACTGCATCATCACTTACCATCAGGTGAGATCGCAGTCATGGGCTAGGTTGTAGTGGATAAAAAAAAAAAAAACAATGACACCACAAAGTAATACACCCAACCCAGGGGTGTGGACCAAATGGATTTTTGCAGTCCGAAGGTCGTAGGAAGATCTATTTATACTGGGATCTATAATGCGTATTTTGACATGGCTCAGACTTTACTTAGACGTAAAACTGACATATAACATCACTTACCATCAGGTGAGATTGCAGTCAAGGGCTAGCTTGTAGTGGATAAAAAAATTCTCATACTTAAGTGTTACGCTAGAACTCTTAGTAATGATTATCACCCGTCCCCACTCTAGTAGGTACAGTCCAGTCACCCTCCACTGTTGTAGCATACAATCCATACTAATATTATAAATGCGAAAGTGTGTCTGTTTGTCTTTCTGCCTCTCTGCTACGTTTAGCCTGCTGCTTAACAAGTTAGCTCGCTACCATCGTAGACAGCATTATCGCTTACCACCAGGTGAGATCGCAGTCAAGGGCTAACTTGTAGTGAAAAAAAACGTTTTTACCGATTTTGATGAAGTTCGTTTTAGAGGTAGGTTACATCCCCGGAAAGGACATTAGGTGCCCCGAGTAGTCGCGTGCATCATCTAATACTTACTATAAAGCACTAGGCTGTATTTAAACCTATAGTATTTCTTTAGTTTTCTGGGATAAAATGTAGCATAATATGCTCCGTTACTGTATGATTGAAAGGCAAACCAATAAACCAAAAACAACAACAATTAAACACGCTTAAACATTTATTACAATAGTTAGTGATACATATAACATCGTCCACGTGAATGGTCGTTCTTTTTTTATTCTAGCACGGAACTTTTAGATTTCCCGGAATAAAGCGTGTGTGTTTTTCCCGTCTCCAGGATATAATTACCTGATTTTGTACCAAATTTGATTAAGATCGGTTCTGTTGTTGCAAGGGTAATAGATAAACTGGCAGATGAACAGACACACTTTAGTATTTATAAAAAAGTAAAATTAAAAATTTTAAAATCCGCCGACACAAAAAATAAACTCTAAAAACTAACAATTAATAATATTTTGTGTCGATTTTGCGAATTTCTCGGAGTAAATTATTTTGTTGCAATTTGCAACTACACCTGTTTTTCTCACTTAGCGGTCCCCCGACACGACGGTGCTTGGAAAATAAAAATATTTGAACCCCCTCTCTTTGCAACTTTGCGATGGGGGTTAAAAATCAGCTTGCAAGTATCAGTGTGTGTACTGTACAAAATATAGATTGTGCAAAATATTTCGATTGCTTTAAATTCTGGTATCAACGTACCACATTGATGTTGATTCAACAGATCGCATATAATCAGAAACTGGAAATGTACAAAGTTAGTAACTAACGATGTCTACGAGCATAATAATCTCTCGTTTAGTGTTGTTTCTTAGTTTTAGTTCGTGTCTAGTGAGTTCCGCAAAAATATTAGCAGTTTATCCAACTCCTTCTATAAGTCATCAGATTGTGTTTCGAACTTTGACTAATGAACTGGTCAGACGAGGACATGAAGTCACAGTTATCACAACGGATCCCGAATTTCCAAAAGGGAAGGCGCCTTCAAATTTGATAGAAGTAGATGTCCATGACCTATCCTATAAAACATGGACAGAGGCTCTGCTGAAAGGAGGGTCAGGAAGTGAAAATGTTATGACCTCTCAGGTAAATTCATTGTTAACGGCGATGACAGCTATATTTGAAGCTCAATTGGATAGTAAAGAGGTCCGAGAAATAATTAATAAAAAAAAAGAACACTACGATTTGCTAATTTTAGAAGCCTATATGAAACTCCCAACAGTTTTTACTCACATTTTCAAAGCACCAGCAATTCAAATAAGCTCATTTGGTGGATTGTTGTATAACTTTGAAGTATTTGGTGCTTCTGTACACCCTTTCCTATATCCATCGCCATTACAACAAAGAATATATAATTTGACTAATTATGAAAAACTTCAGCAATTGATTCATCGATGGCAGGTAGAAAGTTGTTTTAATAAAATTGAAGAAGAAGAAAATAAACTTTTACAAAAGATGTTCGGACGGAATATACCATCTATCAGAGAATTATCTGCTAACATAGATATGCTTTTTTTAAATATTCATCCTATCTGGACGGCTAACCAACCAGTCCCACCGAATGTGGTTCATATTGGAGGATTGCATATTCATGTATCGAAGGAATTACCAAAGGTAAAATTAATCTGTATAATGTACTAGCTTATGCCCGCGACTTTGTCCGCGTGGAATAAGTTTTTCATTCCCGGGGAAATTCCTTAATTTTCCGGGATAAAAAGTAGCCATCACTCTCTAGGTCCTCAACTATACGTATTCCAAAAATCACGTCGATCCGTTGCGGCGTGATTGAAGGAAAAACCAACAAACCATCAAACAAACACACTTTCGCATTTATAATATTAGTTTAAATGAGTTAGTATGATATGATACAGAATCATCATCTGCAAAGTTCATAATATGTCCACATATAATATTGTGTACATGAAAAGGCGTGATCTCAAAGTTTTTTTTTTTTTTTTATCAACTACAAGTTAGCCCTTGACTGCGATCTCACCCGATGGTAAGTGATGATGCAGTCTAGGATGGTAGCGGGCTAACCTGTTAGGGGCATGGCAGTTATATTAAACCCATACCCCTTCGGTTTCTACACAGCATCGTAACGGAACGCTAAGTCGCATGGCGGCACGTCTTTGCCGGTAGGGTGGTAACTAGCCACGGCCGAAGCCTCCCACCAGGCCAGACCACGGAAAATTCAGAAATTATTAATTCCCAAATAAATGATGTGTATTTGTAAATATTAATGTTATTACAAGATATAATAAAAACTTATAGACTAAACGTTAATCTAAAATCCTTATATACCTACTAACAAAAATAAAAATAAAACCCTAATCAAAAAGACCACCCCTGGTTGCCCCTGGGCCAAAGGTACCCATCAAACTTGCAGCATTGCCGCGCTGAATGGCGATGGATAACCTTTGAACCAGGTAGGAATTGAATTGATTGAATAAAATTGACCCTGCCGGGGATCAAACCCGGGACCTCCGCACGTTAAGACAACAGCGCTACACACTGCGCCACGGAGGTCGTCAAAAAGATGTACTTAAAGTCTACACAGTATAGTAATTATTATAACATCCTTGATCCTTGGTCACCGACATTACAACAACTTCATAAAATCTACAAAGTCGCATATTAAGTATGTTAGGACCCAACTTTATTTGATTTCAACAACTGAACTTATAATTGTTACACACAAAAACCAACAAAAAATTATTAAGAACCTACGATATAAATTATGTTATAATGTTTTCGCAGGATCTTGCATCGCTATTGAACGCATCCACTAACGGTGTAATATACTTCAGTCTTGGAACTAACGTGAACACTAAAGTTTTGCCGCCAGAAAAAATACAGGCGATGGTAAAAGTTTTTTCTCAACTCCCTTATGATGTAATATGGAAGTGCAATCAAGATTCAGTGCCTGGGAAAACAGAAAACATTAAACTAGTCAAATGGGTGCCGCAACCAGACCTTCTGAGTAAGTATATATTTTTTAACTCAAGTCTTATCAGCCTGTCTTATATATTGTTGATAATTAGTAATCTTCGGAAAGTTTTTCCATCAACTTATCCAACCTGTTCACTTTTACGTGCCTTTATATTATCATACATCTACACATCTAGTTGACAAGCTGATGATTTCGCGAAAAATCTGACTATTCACATGACTGCTCCAAAAAAGGAGTGTAATGTTTTCAGCACATGAACCCTGAAAACGTAACAAAATAATGTGAGTTTCTTTATTCCACTATAACTTCTAAATGCCTGAACAAACTTGGATATTAGAAGTATGTAGATATTATTTCTACGTTTGGTTGATATTTTTTGAAATTTCTTTAGCTGTAATTCTTTTCTAAGCAGAAATTTTGATTTTCAAGGAAAATTTTATTTCTAATTCCCAGGACATCCAAAAATAAAACTATTTATTACCCAGGGTGGACTTCAATCTACAGATGAAGCTATTGATGCTGGAGTGCCAGTCATTGGTATACCTATGTTAGCAGATCAGTGGTATAATACTGAAAAATACAGATATCACAAAATTGGAATGAGAATTGATCTACCGGAACTGACCGAAGAAGTTTTTAAAGAAGCCATAGAGACCGTTATTTCTGACCGAAGGTAATATTAATTTCCATTTTAATTACAAATGGAGGTAGACGAAGTATTTTTATCAAAAGAAGTAACGCGAAACTGAGAGCCTCCAACCACAAGCCAATTTTTCACATCTTTCAAATCTAAACAAAGGTTTTTCCGCCTTAACTTCTTTGTTAACAACTCAGTAGGTGTATTTTGTAGAAATAATAAGATTTTACTCAAATGAACTTATAGAAGCGCTTTTGAATATAATCAATTAGTGACTCAACCAGCAACCTACGCCTAAAACATTCTTATAATGTAAATTGTATATTAAAATGACACACCACCACCACCACAGCCTATTAACGTCCCACTGCTGGGCACAGGCTTCCACTCTCATATTATGAGAGAGGGAATTAGAGCTTAGACCCACCACGCTGCTCCAATGCGGGTTGGCGAGCTTTAACGACTATTATCATGTTAGTGATAATAACCGGGACCGACGGCTTAACGTCCTCTCCGAGGCACGGGGGTGAAACACCGCCAACTTCCAACTCCTGGCTGGCACTGAGAATTTCTGAACAGAAAAACTCCATACCTAACAATTTTTATGGCCGACCGGGAATCGAACCCAGGACCTCGTGATCCACAGTCGACTATGCTAACCGCTAGACCAACGAGGCAGTTGGTTGGCAGAAATGACACACATACCTACAGTATTAATTATTATAATATTTTTTTTTATATAATAGGCATGATGACTGATTTTGAAAAATGGTCAGATTATGTTCGGAAGTATCTACTATTTCGAAAAAATATCTTATTTCAGCAGAAAAATAAGATTTGGTAGATAAAATTGGCATTTGAAATTAAAATTTTAAAATTCACGCCAAAACGCTCGCCGGTGTCATATTTGTGACGTCACTACTGTGCATTAAACAATAGGTCTTCGTATTAGATATTTTGTGTGAATAATATGAATTAATTCTGAATTATGGCTAAATTCTACTATGTACTCGTATTTATTTCTGCGAAGATCACTTTGACGTAAATTTTTGCTTTATTCTAATATGCTGTGCGTAATCTTGTTTGAGGTCTTAATCCTTACTTCCTTACTAATATTATAAACGCGAAAGTTTGTATGGATAAAATGGATGTTTGTTACTCTTTCACGCCAGAACGGCTGAACGGATATGGATGAAATTTGGCACAGAGATACATTCAGTGTTGCCACCTTGGTTTTTCAAAAAGAGCAGTCGGACAAGTTAAAAAGAGCTAGATTTAGCAAATGCAATCAAAAGAGGTGCTAGAAAGGGAAAAAAACATAAATACCAATGCAAAGGATTAAAAATTGTTTATTCGAAACGTATTAATTTAGAAAAATCTAATTATAATTAAGTTGGTAATGAAATTGTTAAAAATCAGAGTCCAGAGAGATTACGATGAACAAATTGTAACTACATCCTAAATTAGTCGGTTTATATTTAGAAACAAACTTGGGGAATTCCCCAGCAAAGAAGCAGAAAGAGTAGGTAGGGTTACCAATGTTACCATAGCAAAACTAAAAATATACCCAATTAGTTATCATAAAGTGTGAACTGACGAAATCTATACTACATGACGCGCATTGTTTCATAACTTGGTAATCGCGGTGCGAAGTCTTCGTCTCGCTTGAAAAGGGCTAGATTGCTCTTTTCGGGCTAAATCATGAAAAAGCGAGTTTACCTACCGTAAAATGTGCTAGATCTAGCCCGAAAAGGGCTAAGGTGGCAACACTGGATACATTATAGTCTGGAATAACACACAGGCTACTTTTTATCCCGGAAAATTGAAGAGATCCCGCGGGAACTAAAAAACCTCAATCCACGCGGACGAAGTGGCGGGCTTCAGCTAGTTTGATAATAAATTCGATCCTTTTGAGGTTAGGTTTTATCTCTTAAAAATCCCGAACTGTTTGTCTAATGTTTATTTGCAGATTTTACGGCATTAGGACCTTTAAATTATAATTATGTTATTATTGTAATTTGTACAGACTTACATGGAAGTTTTGTCATTACGAAAAAGTCTTGGTTTGATGCAAGAAACTCATCTAGCATAAACAAATCAATCCTGGGCAAATTACAGCTATTAGCCTTGGTAAATTCTTGTTCCATGGCTAACGTTTTTTAATTTCTTGACTTTGGTTTCGGTAAAACAAAACTAGAATGTGGAAATGATCTTTGGAAAACATAAATGCTTGATAAACACCTAAAACACCTGTATAGAGATTTGTCGATTTTCAAAGTTCGAAAATAATTGTGACGTCATTTGCTTCATTGATGTTTTAACCAATATGGCGGATTGCTGTATTTTATAGTTTTATTTTATCAAAATAAATAGCAATCTTACTCGAAATAGAAATCCTATTTTATTAGATAAATTTATAATTTCATTGATTCTTGGTTACTGTCATCATGCCTATTGTATTGGAATTGTATACACTGTCTCGCCTGCTGTGTTTTTTAGTGGTACCTATAATAATAGGTACTAAAAAAATTCTACATCAATGCTATAATATGATACTCCTATTTTATCGTCTGAGCAAAAGAACGGCACCTTGATAACTGAAATACAGTCCGTGTCACTAAAGATGTCCCCTAGAGGTAGCTGGTAATATATTATTATCACAGACTTATTAAATTATGTATTTGTATGTATTCGTACCACAAAAATTGCGATACACGGTCTCCATCTATGAATCACTGAGCTATGGACGAAATGAAAAAAGGATTGGGATTATAAAATAAATGTTTTCTTTACAGTTATCGGGACAATATAATAAAACTTCGAAACTTCATGAAAGACGAACCACAGACTCCGCTAGATCGCGCAGTTTGGTGGATAGAATACGTTATGAGGCATGGTGGTGCAAAACATTTGCGAGCAGCCGGTGCTAATATTTCATGGTCACAATACTTAGAACTTGAATTATTAACTATTGTGATTTTATTTTTATTTTTAGCTGTACTACTACTTTATTTTATTCTATGTTACTTAACAAAATTAATGCTATCATCTTTCGGCTATACCTCGGTTAAAATAAAAATAAAGTAGATTTTATTGTGTTTTTATCTATGTATATAGTGATGTATTCATGGTAACATCATCAGGCCTCAGGCAGGCAGGCTGAGGAGGACCTCAACATGGCCTCCAGGCAACTTTCGCCTTTCGGCCACGATGTTTCGCCTACTTATATGCCCTCATGTGGCAGTTGGAGATAGCTTATGTCCTGATATGATAAAATATAGTCTACATTTTATACCGCAAAATAAAGAGCTCCTATGGAAACCAGATAACTTTAATCCACGTGGATGAAGTCAACGGCATCATCTTACTAGATGATGCCGTAAACTGTTGACATTGTAAAAACAATATAATAATATAACGTTTTATATAATATTGCTAAAAAGAACTGTTTGTTATATAATTTAATGACTCATCTATCGCTTGGGTGGACTTTTGAAGGTACTAAAATAAATATCAATGACTTCTGAAAATCTTTTCTAAAGAATCTATCGTACACATACCACAGGAAACTTACATACGTAATCTCAAGTATTGTGTGAGCTTACGCTTTAATACTCGTTAATAGTCAAGACAGTTCCGCCTTTATTTAAAAAAAATATGGACTTGGTTTTCATTTTTGGCATCCAACAAACTCGATCGATAGTCATGGAACGAATTCAATACATTTGCGGTAAAACAGACTATTGTAATAATAGTATTCTCGGTGTGGGATAGCAATGTCGCGTATCGTATAAATATTGTTTATAATCGATTTCTATTTCTTTTATTAGGTATTCGTTAGTGGCATCGGTTCGACACATATAAGGTAAATAATTATAATAAATGTTCTTGATAATATTCAACTTTTCATTTTTTTTTAAAAGAAGCTAATTAAATCTTCATTCGTAAGCTGAATGGTAGACATTTTCGTGCAAACTTTGAGTCATCAAAATAACCTTGTACAGTTTAGCCGTTTAAACACTATAAAATTCTCTTTTAGGTTTAGCTCATATATAAATGGAAACTTACCTATTCGTTGCAAGTTTTATACGTTGCAATGTTTACTAGAACGAAAATCTTCATATTAATATCATGTTGTATTATAATAAACATATCTCTAAGTAGTTGTGCAAGAATATTAGCAGTGTTTCCTACCCCTTCTATAAGTCACCAAGTTGTATTTCGACCATTGGTACAAGAATTGGTCAGAAGAGGACATGAAGTTACAGTTATAACGACGGATCCTGCATATCCTAAAGAAAATGCACCATCAAATTTGACAGAAATAGACGTCCACGACTTGTCTTACAAAATATGGTTAGATGCATTTCAAGAAAAGAATACTGGAAGTGAAAATGATGATTTTTTATCTCAAATAGAAGTTATAACGAAATCGGTATCAAGAGTATTTGAAGCCCAAGTAGCTACTAATAAAATTCAGCATATAATTCACAAGAAGAAAGGACAGTTTGACTTATTACTTCTAGAAGCTTTTGTGCGACCAACATTAGCTTTCACTCACATATTCAAAGTTCCCGTGATACAAATAAGTTCGTTTGGTGGATTACAATTTAATTTTGATACATTTGGCGCTCCCATACACCCTTTGTTATATCCAGTGTCAGTGAATCAAAAATTATATAATTTATCTAATTATGAAAAAGTACAGCAGTTATATAAACGTTGGACAGTCGAAAGGTTATTTAGCTTAGCGGAACAAGCAGACGACATACTTTTGAAAAATATGTTTGGTCAAGATTTTCCAAACATACGTGATTTATCTAATAATGTTGATATGCTTTTTTTGAACATTCATCCTATATGGTCGGATAACCAACCAGTTCCACCAAATGTTGTGTATATTGGCGGAATACACACTATCCCACCGAAAAAATTACCACAGGTAAAATTTAAACTATATTACACCGACACAGTATGTTGTTTTATTTCTATCAACTACAAGTTATTATTTAACAACGATCTCTCATCTCTTTCCACCATCACTTACCACCAGGGAGTGGTAAGTGGTGATGCAGTCTAAGATGGCAGCCGGCTAACCTGATAAGGGTATGGCAGTTATATTAACATACCCCTTATCGCTTTATAAACGACATCGTACCGGAGCGCTAAATGCTTGGCGTCACGTCTTTGCCGATGCGACAGTGTGTCTGTCTGTATGTCTGTCTGCTACGCTTTCACGGCCCATCTGTTCAACCGGTTTTGCTGAAATTTGGTTCAGGGATGGGTTGTAACCTGGGGAAAGACGTAAGCGTCTTCTTATCCCGGAAAATTCAAGAGTTCCCACGGGAATCAAAAAACCTTAATGCACGCGAACGAAGTCGCGGGCATCCTCTAGTTTATTATAAAGCGATTAGAAGATACCAAGTGAAGCCAATTAATAGTGATTAAGACCTTGGTTTTCTATATTCTGAGGTTCGATCCTCTGGATCGCCCCTCTATATTGTGGGAGGTATTAAGTAATTGAATATCACTTGCAATAACGGTGCAGGAAAAAATCATGAAGAAACTTGCCTGACTGAGACTGACATATCGGTTTAAAATTTTACATGCAATTATTTATATACAAATATCATGTTTAGAGAGTACAAATTTTTTTTATCAAAGAAATAATATTATTACTTTTACAGGATTTGGATAAACTGTTAAATGAGTCCATAAATGGTGTTATTTACTTTAGCCTTGGAACGAATGTGAGGCCATCAATCTTGACACCGAAAAAAGTACAGATGCTAGTAAAAGTTTTTTCAGAACTTCTATATGATGTTATATGGAAATGGGATCTGGATTCGATGCCTGAAAAACCAGAAAACATCAAAATATACAAATGGCTTCCTCAATCAGACCTTCTTAGTAAGTAACTTATTTCTAGTATTACTTAAATTAAACAAGTGCCTAATTTCTTAGTGTCAAAGTTGCATGGAAGCAATAAGCTTCTCATACAGAAGCCCAGAATTATTACTCACTATTATAGTTCGTTCAATCCACGAGTCACACCGCACTCCTTAATTGTAATGATAGTGCTATTTAGCATGTTCTTTAATGTAAAAATATGGGTGTCGGTATAATAGGAAAGTATGTATCTAATGCATAAGCAACCCTCTTAATGGACGAAAATGTAGTTCAATCCACGAAGACGGTCCCATTTATACATTTATTTATTTATAATGAGATACCTACTTATAATACTTATGTGGCACACATTACCCTTTCTTAGTAAATTTATTTCATTTCATAGTTGTAATTTACAGGACATCCAAAAATCAAACTATTTATCACACAGGGTGGACTTCAATCTACAGATGAAGCCATAGAAGCTGGAGTACCACTTATTGGTATACCAATGTTTGCTGATCAATGGTACAATACAGAAAAATATCCACATCATAAAATTGGAATGAAACTTGATATGCCAACATTAACTGAAGAAATATTTAGAGAAGCTATTAAAACAGTTATTACTGATAAAAGGTTTGTATTTTATTAAATCTTTAAATATTCAAATTTAAATTGAAACAATAAAATTGTTGATAAAATATTAATCTTTAAATTTAATCATAGCCTTAAATACAAATTCTTTGTTAATTTTTAATTATTATAATATGAATAAAATACTTACTAAAATGTATTTTACTTAACATTATAGTTATCGAGAAAATATAAGAAGACTGCGAAGCATTAAGAAAGATGAACCACAGAAACCTCTAGAACGCGCAGTTTGGTGGACAGAATACGTTTTGAGACATGGTGGTGCAAAACATTTGAGAGCAGCCGGTGCTAATATTACATGGGTACAATTCCTAGAACTCGAATTAGTTGCAACAGTAGCCCTAGTTTTGCTTTCTATTATACTAGTATTGGTGTTCGTTTTATATTACCTGAAGAAATTAATGTCGCAAGCTTATAGGGCCAAGGTTAAAACGACATAGAATTAAGATTAATATAAGGTTCAAATGAAAATATCATCATAAAGCCACGCTTCTTGTCTATTTTCGGTAGCCCGGTTATCATACATAGGCCCGACGCAAATGAAAAGCATCTCATAATTTAGAATAATAATTGTTTAACTTTTGTCTTGACTTTTAATTAGCTGTAGAGGGTGGTGATATGTAGGGGAGATGTTATATGGGATTTTGTTCATCTTGTTTACGTTGACTATGTCAGATTTTCCTTTTATACTATGTTGATGATAATAGTCGCACAGCGCGAAAAGGAATTTCGTTTTAAAGCTTTTGATAAAAGATGTAGTTAACGTAGAATTGGTTATGACCAGTCCAATGGGTCTCAAAACATTCATTCATTCATTTGTAACCATGTTGTTAAGAAAAATTAATCATGTCGTTAAATAAAAGCAAGAATTATAAGATACCAAGTTGTATTTCTGTATTTTTTTATTTCTAACTATTACAATAGTTTTTATCAAGATTACGCTGGATCGAATACACTATTATATCATGTTGAGTATTACTTTCAGCGTTATCAAGGTTGGCCCAACAAACAGTTGATTGACTCCAAAAAAAAAAACAAAGAACATAGGACCTGCTAAACGTACCCTGGCGTACGTCCAATAGATAGAGCAGTAAATAAATTCCAGCTTTCAAAAAAAATAACAAGTTATATTGATGATAACGTGCTAATTTTAATGCACATTTAACATTACATTATTAATTATTCGCAGTTCCTCGTAAATTTAGTATGTCTTACTTACTTCGTTATTTTTGACTGTGTGCTAAAAAGTTATTTTAAACCATACCATAAAAGTATAGTTTCGAGTATGTCTACAAATCCTGCTTCTGGCGAGTCTAGAATCATAAGGTTTGTCCATATGTAGTGAACGAGAAGGAACAAGCCTTAATAATTACCTACCAACTATCGTAAGTTAGTTAATACGGACCTACAATTATAATACCTACAATTTGGAAAATAAATAATGATGATTAAGATATTTTTTTATGTACATATAATACTCAATCCGTCTTGATCTGTCATTGTAAGAGCTTCACTGCAAATAGAGTTGATGTCAATGCTTTGCTGTGTATCAAAATAAAAATTATGTAATACACCAAAATAAATTTAAAGGTAAACAAGATCTGGCCAAGGATTCCAAATCTAGTTGGTAGTTTTTGCTTTAAATTTAAAACAAGACTCTGTGATAACGAAACCGGTTTTCTTTTGATTAACTTCTAGTCACGAAGAGTGGGAACGTTTTTGGAGTTTACCTCCTTTAGAATCAATTTTCATATATAAACCCAGGGTATGAAAATTTATGGGGAGTAAAATCAAACCGTTACGTTATTGACTTTATGTTTCCATGGTAACACTTGTTTATATTTCCTTAATATAAATAAATGTATCATGCATGCTTTCAGTTACGAGTAAAAAATAAATTTATAAAAATAAATAAAACCGACTTCAATAACCACAAACACTTAAAATATATATCTTTTTTTATTAGCCGCACGAATCGTTTATTCTTCATAATATTGTTTTGAGTCTCCACATTGGCACTTCATTGGCACTGACTCCAATAAATATTATAATAGAACTACATAAACTTTTCTATATAATATATTCGGTAATAAATTAAAATATTTTTTAGTGTTTGTGGTTATTGAAGTCGGTTTTTATTTATTTTACAATTTTTAGTGGTCACGGCTACTCGATGATGCCCGCAAAGCGCGATTTCGTCCGCGTGGAATAAGGTTTTGATTCCCGTGGGAACTCTTGAATTTTCCGGGATAAAAAGTGACCTAAGTCCTTCCCCGGGATACAACCTATCCCTTTAGTATTTATCCTTTTCTCCTAATCCTAAGGTTGCCTGGCAGAGATCGCTGCTAAGCGATAAGGCCGCCTTTTTGTATTCTACTTCTTTCTGTGTATTTGTGTTCCTTAATTATTATTTTTCCTTTTTGTGTTGTGGTGTACAAATAAAGTGTAAAATAAATAAATAAATAAAATATTTATTTCACTAAGATCGGTTGAACAGATACATTTTCTTATTCCCACGGGAGCCTTTGATTTTTCAGGGATACAAAAGTAGCATGTCTTTCCCCGGGATACAACCTATCTCTGTACCAAATTTAATCAAAATCGGTTGCACAGGTGGGCCGTGAAAGCGTAGCAAACAGACAGACAGACCGACATACTTTCGGATGTCTTTCTGTCTTACTTACTGTGATACTTACTTTATGGATGTCTGGTTAAAAACCTACTGTTTACATTGATCGCGAGTAATTTACTCTTATCCATTGAGGAGTTCCGTTATCCATGTCCGAAGATATGACCTTTGTCACGTTTTAAAATAATATGCTGTCTGTTTAAAACCCTACTGTTTACTAAGATATTACACTGATCGCGAGCAATTTAATCTTATCCATTGAGAAGTTCCGTTCGCCATGTCCGAAGATCATTCATCAGATCTTCACCAAATTTATATGGGACTACCTCTGAAGTATGATCTATCAAACAAAAAAAGAATCATCAATTTACTCTTATCCATTGAGGAGATCAGATCTCCATGTCCGAAGATATTCATCAAATCTTTACTAAATTAATTTGAGACCATAATCATCAAAATTGATTCATAATTGGCGGAGTAATCGCGTAACAAACATACAAAAACATACAGCCGCTTTGATAACCTCCTTCTTTTTTTTTAAATCAGATAAAAAATGCATTCATTTATCCTCATTTACTAATCTATATATTTTATAATTGTTCGTAAAGAATAAACTCCAGTCATGCGTCAGACGTACATAACGTAACTGCTGACGTACTTAATTTTTTTTTGCTAACTACGAGTATATATTAGCTTACGCGTAATTTTGTTTACGTCTTATAATCCAATAGGAACTCTGTATTTTGCCCGGTTACAAGAAACCTAGTTCTGCAAGTCCTGGGTGCGTCAAGGAGTTACGCTTCAAGTCCTCCATAGCCTTCAAGAAATTTGCTATTTGCTATTGGGGTTTTGTGACGATATAGTAAAACAACGTCATAAAATCTACAAAGTCGCATATTAAGTACCTATGCTAGACCCAACTTTATTTGATTTCAACAACTGAACTTATAATTGTTACACACAAAAACCAACAAAAAAATATTAAGAATCTTTATTTGTATATAGTGTAATTGTAAATACGGTGTAATAGTTATTTGTTATACAAGAGTGAAAAGTTGTTTTTTAACTGCGTGCTCAATTTTGATGGCCGAGCAAGCGAAGGATTCTAAAAAAAATAGAACCCTGAGCGTCAGCGAGGGAATCAAAAGAGCACGAGGTGAAAAATCTTTTCACTTGAGTGCAACACGTAACTTTTCATCCCACCTCAGCGAGGAAATGACTAAATGCAAAAAAAAATCACAAGATAATATGACGTGAAAGAAAATGGTGCGCGCAAAGCAAATTAAAAAAGTACACTAAGAAGGTCACGAGTGTGAGTTTTGAACAAATTAAAAACGGTTGTATGGAAATTCGAAAGCAAAAAAAAAAAATTTACTTTATCCTCAAGAGGATAACAACGGGTTTTGCATTCAGATATCGAAGAGTAAAAATACTCTTTCCGAGATGGTGGGATGAAAATTATGTTATAATGTTTTCGCAGGATCTTGCATCGCTATTGAACGCATCCACTAATGGTGTAATTTACTTCAGTCTTCGAACTAACGTGAACACTAAAGTTTTGCCGCCAGAAAAAATACAGGCGATGATAAAAGTTTTTTCTCAACTCCCTTGTGATGTAATATGGAAGTGCAATCAAGATTCAATGATTGGGAAAACAGAAAACATTAAACTAGTCAAATGGGTGCCGCAACCAGACCTTCTGAGTAAGTATATTTTTTTAACTCATATTTTGTTGATAATTAGTACCTAACCTTCGGAAAGGTTTTCCTACAACTTATCCAACCTGTTCACTTTTACGTGCCTTTATATTATCATACATCTAGAAATCTAGTTGATTTCGCGAAAAATCTGACTATTCACACGACTGCTCCAAAAAAGGAGTGTAATGTTTTCAGAACATGAACCCTGAAAACGTGATAAATGTGAGTTTCTTTATCCCACTATAACTTCTAAATGCTTGAACAAACTTGGATATTACGAGAATGTATGGGGTATTGTTAGAATCCTTACATCCTCCCGAGTGAGTGGGTATAATTGTTTTTGAGCAATCGATATTATAGCTTGTTCTATATATTGGCGTAATCCAGCAGATTTTTCTTTCCAATAGATATCATTAGCTTTGTAGATATTTCTACGTTTGGTTGATATTTTTTTGAAATTTCTTTAGCTGTAATTCTTTTATAAGCAGAAATTTTGATTTTCAAGGAAAATTTTAATTCTAATTCCCAGGACATCCAAAAATAAAACTATTTATTACCCAGGGTGGACTTCAATCTACAGATGAAGCTATTGATGCCAGTCATTGGTATACCTATGTTAGGAGATCAGTGGTATAATACTGAAAAATATAGATATCACAAAATTGGAATGAGAATTGATCTACCGGTACTGACCGAAGAAGTTTTTAAAGAATCCATAGAGACCGTTATTTCTGACCGAAGGTAATATTAATTTCCATTTTAATTACAAATGGAGATAGATAAAGTACTTTTATCAAAAGAAGTAACGCGAAACTGAGAGCCTCCAACCACAAGCCAATTTTTGCTTGCATAGCTTTTTTTACATCTTGCAAATCTAAACAATGGTTTTTCCGCCTTAACTTGTTTGTTAACAACTCAGTAGGCGTATTTTGTAGGAATAATTATATTTTACTCAAATGAACTTATAGAAGCGCTTTTGAATATAACCAATTAGTGACTCAACCAGCAATCTACGCCTAAAACATTCTTATAATGTACATTTTATATTAAAATGACACCCTTATAGAATTAATTATTATATAATTTGTTTTTTAATTTATAATTAATTACAATTCTTTTGGAATTGAATACACTGTCTCGCCTGCTGTATTTTTTTAGTGATACCAATAATATGACACTCCTATTTTATCGTCAGAGCAAAAGAACGGCACCTTGATAACTAAAATAAAGTCAGTGTCAATAAAAAAAGAGGTAGCTGGTAATATATGTATATGTATTATCATAGACTTATTATATTATGTCTTCTTGTCTTATTATATTGTGTCTTCAAACCATGCGTGGTTTGAAGTTTTTTGGTTCATATAGAGAATTGAATATAGAGATAGAAACCCGCAATTTGTACTAGATTTCTTCTCTATCTATGAATCGTTATGGACGAAATGAAAAAAGGATTGGGATATTAAAATAAATGTTTTCCTTACAGTTATCGGGACAATATTATAAAACTGCGAAACTTCATGAAAGACGAACCACAGACTCCGCTAGATCGCGCAGTTTGGTGGATAGAATACGTTATGAGGCATGGTGGTGCAAAACATTTGCGAGCAGCCGGTGCTAATATTTCATGGTCACATCAACAATTGTGATTTTATTTTTATTTATAGCTGCACTACTACTTTATTTTATTATAGGTATGTTACTTAACAAAATTAATGTTACCATCTTTCGGCTATACTCGTACCTCGGTTAAAATTAAAATAAAGTAGATTTTATTGTGTTTTTATCTGTCTGCCCGTCTTTGACATGAATTGAATAAACAAATTTAAGAAATCCATTAAAAGTATGCTCCTGAAAAAAGCTTGTTATACTGTTGAAGATTATGTAAATGATAGAGGAGCATGGATTTGATCGCTCCAACAATGCTGGGGACAGCGGTTACTTATGTACACATTAATATAGTAATTGTAAATGAATTATTTAAAAAGAGCAACCACCGAGTTTCTTGCTGGTTCTTCTCGGTAGGAATGGCATTTCGAACCAGTGGTAGATTCACTTGACGATTCAAAAGTACTTGTAAAAGTTTATTTGAATAAAAAATATTTGATTTGATTTGATTTATGTATATAGTGATGTATGATGGTAGCATCATCAGGCCTCCAGGCAACTTTCGCCTTTCGGCCACGATGAATGCTCAGGAAAACCCACAATGGTCATTGATGTTTCGCCAACTTGTATGCCCTCATGTGGCAGTTGGAGATAGCTTATGTCCTGATTTAATAAATAGTCTACATTTTATCCCGCAAAATAAAGAGCTCCCATGGAAATCAGATAACTTTAATCAACGCGGATAAACAATATAATAATATAACGTTATATAATATATTATTATTGCTAAAAAACTGTTTGTTACATTATGTAATGACTCATCTATCGCTTGGGTGGCTTAGTATAGTATGTTATGGATAATGTTCAACTTTACAAAAAAACGTAAGTAGACAATTTTTTTTTTTTTAAAAAGAAGCTGTATAAATCTTCATTTGTAAGCTGAATGTTAGACATTTTCGTGCAAACTTTGAGTCATCAAAATAACCTTGTACAGTTTAACCGTTTAAACACATATTCTCTTTTAGTTGCAGCTCATATATAAATGGAAACTTACTCGTTGCAAGTTTAATACGTTGCAATGTTTACTAGAACGAAAATCTTCATATTAATAATATGTTGTATTACTATAAACATATCTCTAAGTAGTTGTGCAAGAATATTAGCAGTGTTTCCTACCCCTTCTATAAGTCACCAAGTTGTATTTCGACCATTGGTACAAGAATTGGTCAGAAGAGGACATGAAGTCACAGTTATAACGACGGATCCTGCATATCCTAAAGAAAATGCACCATCAAATTTGACAGAAATAGACGTCCACGACTTGTCTTACAAAATATGGTTAGATGCATTACAAGAAACGAATACTGGAAGTGAAAATGATGATTTTTTATCTCAGATAGAAGTTATAATGAAATCGGTATCAAAAGTATTTGAAGCCCAAGTAGCTACTAATGAAATTCAACATATAATTCACAAGAAGAAAGGACAGTTTGACTTATTACTTCTAGAAGCTTTTGTGCAACCAACATTAGCTTTCTCTCACATATTCAAAGTTCCCGTGATACAAATAAGTTCGTTTGGTGGATTCCAGTTTAATTTTGATACATTTGGCGCTCCCATACACCCTTTGTTATATCCAGCGACAGTGAATCAAAAAGTATATAATTTATCTAATTATG
The DNA here is from genome assembly GCA_923060345.2 of Erebia aethiops. Taxonomy (NCBI): domain Eukaryota; kingdom Metazoa; phylum Arthropoda; class Insecta; order Lepidoptera; family Nymphalidae; genus Erebia; species Erebia aethiops. Next base: position 13,081,194 of record OV281088.1, on the reverse strand, counting down.
AAAAAGTACAGCAGTTATATAAACGTTGGACAGTCGAAAGGTTATTTAGCTTAGCGGAACGAGAAGACGACATTCTTTTGAAAAATATATTTGGTCAAGATTTTCCAAACATACGTGATTTATCTAATAATGTTGATATGCTTTTTTTGAACATTCATCCTATATGGTCGGATAACCAACCAGTTCCACCAAATGTTGTGTATATTGGCGGAATACATACTATCCCACCGAAAAAATTACCACAGGTAAGATTTAAACTATATTAGACCGACACAGTATTTTGTTTTTTTTTTTATCAACTACAAGTTATTATTTAACAATGATCTCTCATCTCTTTCCACCATCACTTACCACCTGGGAGTGGTAAGTGGTGATGCCATCTAAGATGGCAGCCGGCTAACCTGATAAGGGTATGGCAGTTATATTAACATACCCCTAATCGCTTTATAAACGACATCGTACCGGAGCGCTAAATGCTTGGCGTCACGTCTTTGCCTATGCGAAAGTGTATCTGTCTGTATGTCTGTCTGCTACGCTTTCACGGCCCATCTGTTCAACCGGTTTTGTTGAAATTTGGTTCAGGGATAGGTTGTAACCTGGGGAAAGACGTAAGCCTCTTTTTATCCCGGAAAATTCAAGTGTTCCCACGGGAATCAAAAAACCTTAATGCACGCGGACGAAGTCGCGGGCATCATCTAGTTTATTATAAATCGATTAGAAGATACCAAGTGAAGCCAAGTAATAGTGATTTAGACCTTGGTTTTCTATATTCTGAGGTTCGATCCTCTGGAACGCCCCTCTATATTGTGGGAGGTATTAAGTAATTGAATATCACTTGCAATAACGGTCCAGGAAAAAATCGTGAAGAAACTTGCATGACTGAGACTGTACATATCGGTTTAAAATTTTACATGCAATTATTTATATACAAATATTATGTTTAGAGAATATAAATATTATAATAATAATAATAATACTTTTTTATCACTTTTACAGGATTTGGATAAGCTGTTAAATGAGTCCATAAATGGTGTTATTTACTTTAGCCTTGGAACGAATGTGAGGCCATCAATCTTGACACCCAAAAAAGTACAGATGCTAGTAAAAGTTTTTTCAGAACTTCCATATGATGTTATATGGAAATGGGATCTGGATTCGATGCCCGAAAAACCAGAAAACATCAAAATATACAAATGGCTACCTCAATCAGACCTTCTTAGTAAGCAACTTATTGCTAGAATTACTTAAGTGTAAACAAGTGACGAATTTCTGAGTATCAAAGTTGCATGGAAGCAATAAGCTTCTCATACAGTAGCCCAGAATTATTACTCACTATTATAGTTCGTTCAATCCACGAGTCACACCGCACTCCTTAATTGTAATGATAGTGCTATTTAGCATGCTCTTTAATGTAAAAATATGGGTGTCGGTATAATAGGAAAGTATGTACCTAATGACGACATACATGATTTTTTAAAACAATGTATGTAAGCAACCCTCTTAATGGACGAAAATGAAGTTCAATCCACGAAGACGGTCCCATTTATACATTTATTTATTTATAATGAGACCTATTTTTTTAGTAAATTTATTTTACCTTTTCTTAGTAAATTTATTTCATTTCATAGTTGTAATTTACAGGACATCCAAAAATCAAACTATTTATCACACAGGGTGGACTTCAATCTACAGATGAAGCCATAGAAGCTGGAGTACCACTTATTGGTATACCAATGTTTGCTGATCAATGGTACAATACAGAAAAATATCCACATCATAAAATTGGAATGAAACTTGATATGCCAACACTAACTGAAGAAATATTTAGAGAAGCTATTAAAACAGTTATTAATGATAAAAGGTTTGTATTTTATTAAATCTTTAAATATTCTGAACTAGTTTGATACTGTCGTATTGCGTTGCATCTAGTCGCGTTGCCGTATTTGTCGCGCTCACCATACAATTTTTGATAAAATATCAATCTTTAAATTTAATCATAGCCTTAAATACAAATTCTTTGTTACTTTTTAATTATTTTAATATGAACAAAATACTTACCTACTAAAATGTATTTTACTTAACATTATTGATAAAATATTAATCTTTAAATTTAATCATAGCCTTAAATACAAATTCTTTGTTACTATTAAATTATTTTAATATGAATAAAATACTTACTAAAATGTATTTTACTTAACATTATAGTTATCGAGAAAATATAAGAAGACTGCGAATAATTAAGAAAGATGAACCACAGAAACCTCTAGAACGCGCAGTTTGGTGGACAGAATACGTTTTGAGACATGGTGGTGCAAAACATTTGAGAGCAGCCGGTGCTAATATTACATGGGTGCAATTCCTAGAACTCAAATTAGTTGCAACAGTAGCCCTAGTTTTGCTTTCTATTATACTAGTATTGGTGCTCGTTTTATATTACCTGAAGAAATTAATGTCGCAAGCTTTTAGGGCCAAGGTTAAAACGACATAGAATTAAGATTAATATAAGGTTCAAATGCAAATATCATTAAAAAGCCACGTTTTTGTCTATTTGACTCAGGATTTGAAATTCTGGTTAATTTCTGAAAACCTGTTTTGACGAGCTGGCGGAAATCATACATAGGCGCGACGCAAATGAAAAGTATCTCATAATTTAGAATAATAATAGTTTAACTTTTGTCTTGACTTTGCATTAGCTATAGAGGGAGGTGATATGTAGGGGAGATATTATAATTGATGATTAAACGAACTTACCTGTAAGTGAAGTTCTATCACAATTATGTGAGTACGTTTCATTCGAAGATATATTAGACACATTGTAGTACCTTCATTGTACTGGCAACTCCGCACTTATTTAAATATTGGGGTAGTTTAAAAAACTTCCCACCGCTGTTACCTACGTCGTGGCCCCGAGTCACGCCATTTCTCATTCTTTAGAGTATTACAAAATTTTCGGAATGATAATATGGGTTCTGGGCGGGCAGGGACCTTATATATCTTCGAATGAAACGTACTCACATAATTGTGATAGAACTTCACTTACAGGTAAGTTCGTTTAATCATCAATTATATTTCATACGTTTCATTCTTCAGATATATTAGACACATTGTAGATGTTTAGAGTCGAAAATTTTGTATTAAATTAATCAAATTAAAACACGTGTTTTTATTTGAGAAATTAGGAATAATTTAATAAACTCATCACAATTCTCTTAAAATAAAGTTATCCATTTATAAAGTTTATAATTACATATTGAAACTCAAGAACATTTTTATTTTTTATTATTTAGCGAGTAAAACAGATCTTGCGAAACAAGCATCATCGTTCACTGGACGGTTATAGAATTTTGCAAACGTCTGAGACGATTGTGACCAACCAACAGTCTTCCTGATGACGTCAAGCGACACGCCCTGCGCGTGCGCCGTGGATGTGGCAGCGTGTCGGGTGCTGTGCGCGCCGAACGCAGACACATCCACGCCACTCTCTGCCAGCACCTGCTTAATCCATCGGCTGATTGTTTGAGTGCTGGCAGCTTTGTAAGGTCGCTTGTGCGTTATCAGGAGGTTTTCTATTGAATTAAGCCTTAGGTCTTTTGTAACCGACAAGTAATCTTTTAATGTTGTTGCTGGGCAAATATTTATATTTTCGTTGAAATACGGTAAGAATAAAATTGGTTGGTCTCGACCGGTTGCCGATGTTTTAATGATATCGGAGATTATGATTTTGACTCCGTTTGCACATATATAAATATTTTTAATTTTAATAGATGTAAGTGTTTGTGCCCTATGGGCTGTACATAAAGCTAACAAAATAACAAGTTTCTGAGAAATCTTTTGTAAAGACAATTCTGTATTAGTGCCCCATTGAGTGATGTGTTGTAACACGATCTGAGGATCCCATGTGGATGCATATTTTGGGAGGTTCGGTCTTAATTTATATATTCCCTTTAACAACCTTTTTATCTGTTCATGAGATCCTAACTCATCACCAAAAAGTAAACTTAAAGCCGAACGATAACTATTAAGAGTACCATAAGCTGCACCTTTAACAAACTGTTCCGTAAGGAACGATAAAACTGATGGTATACAAGATTTATATGGATCCCTATCATGTTTATGGCAGTACTGCCACCAAAGTTTGTAGGCAACACTATATTGTTGTAACGTGTTCTTGGCTAAAGATGCCATCATAAGATCCAGAGAGTTTACAGGAACACCTCGTTTCTTAAATGCGTTCCTGAGAGCTTCGCTGCTCCCAGGGTAAATCCTTTGAATTGTGGGTTCCTAGGGGAAGACCAAATCACGTTATTTTTGGAATTTATAAAAATTATGTTTGAAGTAAGCACTTTTTGTAGTAGAGGAAACCAAGGCTGTGAAGGCCAGTAAGGGAATACAAGTATGCCTTCAGCCTTATCTATTATAATTTTTTCTAGACATTTCAATATTAGGGAGAAAGGTGGGAAAGCATAAAAGAACATGCTATCCCATGAAATTGTGAATGCGTCTATCGCTAAGGCATCCGGGTCTGGTCTCCATGATACGTATTGACTACATTTGGCATTGGTGCGAGTAGCGAATAAATCGATATCCGGTGTGCCTATCTTCATTGTGATTTTACTAAATATTTTATCTGATAACGTAAGTTCTATATCATTGTTAACTTTCCGGGATTCTTCATCAGCTTCTTTATTATCTTCACTTTTAATATAAGAAGCAGTTAACCATATATTTCGCTCTTCACACCATTGCCAAATTTCTCGTGTCAAATCATTTAAATGGGGGTATTGAATGCCACCCATACGATTGATGTAGCTTAATGCTGTTGTATTATCGATACGTAGTAAAATGGAGCAGTTGCGTATGTTGCGTAAAAAACATTTGAGACCAAAAAATACCGCCATCAGCTCTAAGTAGTTAATATGAAATTTTAACTCGGTTGATTTCCATTTACCGTTAACTCTTTCGTTATCACAAAATGCACCCCATCCAGACATGGAGGCGTCCGTGAAAATCTCTAGTTGAAACTTATTAGGTCTTAGGGGGGTAGATGTCGAAAAAATGTTCTGTAACCACCATCTAAGATCCGCTAATATTATTGACGATGGGCGAAATTTAGCTTCATATTTTTTATGCGTCTTTAGTGCTAAGTACTTGTCTCTCGAGGCGTTTTGTGTAGACCCAACCGTACCTAACCGCTGGGCAGGCAGACGTAAGTACTCCGATTAAACAAGCTAACTCTTTGATAGTACATCGAGGTAAGGGAATAAATTTTTTCACTAATTTAGAAATATGTATCCGTTTATCCTCAGGTAAGGATAAAGACATGTTGATGGTGTTGTAGATAAAACCTAGGAACTTAGCCTGTTGCGAGGGTTGTAAATGACTTTTTTCAAAATTTATCACGAACCCTAAGCATTGCAACAGTTTAACCGTCTCGGTTACGTTATGTAAACACTCGGTGTATGTATGACCAATACATAATAAATCGTCAAGATATATGACGGATAAAAGGCCGTGATATCTGAGGTAAGCCACAACTTCTTTCATAATTTTTGTGAACGTTCTCGGTGCCGATGATAAACCATAAGGCATTGCTTTGAACTCTTATGTTAAATTTTTACCATAATCATTTTGAAATTGAAATCTTAAATATTTCCTCTGTGATGGATTGATTGGTACCAATAAATAAGACTCCTTTAAATCTATTGAAGCCATGAAGCCGTTATTAGGTAATAATTTGCAGGCTGTCCTATAATCTTCCATTTTAAAATGATTTTGAGTTACGAATTTATTTAATAATTTTAAATTTAAAATAAATCTTTTGCCACCATTAGATTTTGAGGCTAAGAATATTTTAGATATAAATTGGTCCGGCTGTGGCTCACACTCACATATCGCGCCTAATTCCAATAAATTGTTAATTGCTAAAGACATCTCTCGCTTTTCCTCTGACGCAAATGTATTAGTCGGTACGACATGTTGATAAACGTTTTTTGAAAATGGTATAAGATAACCATTATATATCCAGTCCAAGACTGTTTTATTACGGGTGATTTTCTGCCAACATTTTTTAAAATATTGTAGACGACCAGCATGTACCTGTATCTCTAACGTCGTGTGTAGACACGATGCTTGCTCTGGCTGGAAGGAGCTCGGGATCGCGTCGCCGTCGCTGCCGGTCGCCGATACGCCGTCGATGCTCGTGGGTATCCTCCTCGCCCCCCCCTGTTCCCCGAAGCGTAACGAGGGGGGCCTGTTTCGTTTCCCGAATACCGAGACTTCACTGTCGATGTTCCAGCTGTGGGTGCTGATAGAGAAGTCGCCCTCGGGGTGGATTTTTTTATTTGCGACCCTTGACGCTCAATAGCTTTCGAAGCTTTGATAGTCTCTGAAAGCTTTTCTCCGAAAAGCGTCTCGTCCCTTTCGTGATCTTTTAACAATGGCGTAAACGATTTGTCGAGACAGGGAGTTATAAGTTTTGTCCTTATTTGGGTTTCGGTATAATGTAGGTCGGTTAAGATCCGACAGCTATCAGAAAGTATCTTGATAGCCTGTATTTTGTCATCTCCCAGAAGAAGCAAGGTAATAGCTTTATTGATGGCAGTTATACCAAGACCTAGTTGGTCCTGCTTTAACTGTATGTTTTTATCACGATTGGTTACAATATCGGAGACTGCCGCCTTAACTTCTGGATTCAAAGTAGGCGCCTTAAGAAGTTTGCAGTTTTCCGGTATTTGGTACTCTTTTAGTAATTTTTCTTTAATATCCTTGGAGAGTCCTTTTTTCAATATGGGGATCCAACGTTGTGCTAAGGTGTGGTGAATATTTTCGCCATAAACTGGTTGCTCATCCGTGGGGTCACCCAGTGCTGATAGTAGTTCAGGATCGAGCTCTGGGTGTTCATCCGGAACTTGTTCTATCGAAGACGTATCATGAGGGTCCACTAGAACAGGAGGCTGCGTCGTCGTGGTATCACCTTGCGTGGTTCCGTCATCTGAAACGATCAAATGTGACGTTTCTTATGTGAACGAAAAACGTTTTGTTTTTATAACCCTCGTGTTGACCCGCAGTCAACCTCCAGGCTTATTTTATGCATCATGCTATGCCTTTGTGATACCCTCATTGTGATACCCTCAAGGCTAGCTTAGAGATGCTTTAGGTACAACAAAAGTGCCAGCTTTTACTGGCGAGTAGATTTCTAGGTTATTTTATCTTACCTACTCTATACACAAAATCACTTGTTAAAATATTAATCTTCACTTACCCTGATTTTCCTCGGAATCCGACGAAGATGAATACGATATTATACGATTTCGTCTCTTTAACTTTTTAATTTTATTTTGATAATATGTAATTTTCTTGTCGGCGCTACGCTTAGGCATAATTCAAAAGTTTTTTTTTTTTTTTTAAAAACACTGAATAATTAATGTATAAAAATATTGAATAGTGAGTGATCGTTGCCGCGCACAATAAAAGAATGAGAAATGGCGTGACTCGGGGCCACGACGTAGGTAACAGCGGTGGGAAGTTTTTTAAACTACCCCAATATTTAAATAAGTGCGGAGTTGCCAGTACAATGAAGGTACTACAATGTGTCTAATATATCTGAAGAATGAAACGTATGAAATATAAATGGAATTTTGTTCATCTTGTATACGTTGACTATGTCAGATTTTCCTTTTATACTATGTTGATCATATAGACGCACAGCGCGAGAAGGAATTTCATTTTAAAGCTTTTGATAAAATATGTAGATAAAGTAGAATTGGTTATAACCAGTCCAATGGGTCTCAGAACATTCATTCATTCATTCATTTGTAACCATGTTGTTAAGAAAAAATCATGTCGTGAAATAAAAGCAAGAATTATAAGATACCAAGTTGTATTTCTGTATTGTTTTATTTCTAACTATTACAATAGTTTTTGTAAAGATTACGCTGGATCGAATACACTATTATAATATCATCTTGACTATTACGTTCAGCGTTATCAAGGTTGGCCCAACAAACAGTTGATTGTCTCCAAAAAAAACAAAGAACATGGGACCTGCTAAACGTACCCTGGCGCACGTCCAATAGATAGAGCAGCAAATAAATTCCAGCTTTCAAAAAAAATAACAAGTTATATTGATGATAACGCGTTAATTTTAATGCACATTTAACATAATATTATTATTTATTCGCAGTTCCTCGTAAATTTAGTATGTCTTAGTTACTTCGTTATTTTTGACTGTGTGCTAAAAAGTTATTTTAAACCATACCATAAAAGTATAGTTTCGAGTATGTCTACGAATCCTGCTTCTGGAGAGTCTAGAATCATAAAGTTTGTCCATTATAGGTAGTGAACGAGAAGGAACAAGCCTTAATAATTATAACCTACCAACTATCGTAAGTTAGTTAATACGGGACTTACAATTTGGAAAATAAATAATGATGATTAAGATAATTATTTATCGTCTTGATCCGTCATTGTAAGAGCTTCACTGCAAATAGATTTGACGTTAATGCTTTGCTGTGTATAAACATAAAAATTATGTAATACACCAAAATAAATTCAAAGGTCACAAACAAGATCTGGTCAAGGATTGCAAATCTAGTAGGTACTTTTTGCTTTAAATTTAAAACAAGATTCTGTGATAACGAAACCGGTTTTCTTTTGATTAACTTCTAGTCACGAAGAGTGGGAACGTTTTTGGAGTTTATCTCCTTTAGAATCAATTTTCATATATAAACCCAGGGTATGAAAATTTTTGGCGAGTAAATCAAACCGTTACGTTTTTGACTTTATGTTTCCATGGTAACACTTGTTGTCATGGTAACCGCCGGTAACAATTTTTAGCCGCATGAATCGTTTATTCTTCATATTGTTTTGGGTCACCACAAATTTTATTTATTTTTATAAGTATTTGATTTCCGTGGGAACTCCTTAATTTTTCGGGATAAAAAGTTATCCCTAAGTAAGCCTATGTGTTTCCCCGAGACCTACCTCTAAACCAAATTTTAGCAAAATCGGTTAAAAAGATGGGCCGGGAAAGCGTAGCAGACAGACAGACACACTTTCGCATTTACAATGTTAGTATGGATTCTGTACGTCTGAAGTATTAAAAAGAACAATAATTAGCTCACGGCTAAAATTCTTACCTTCGAGACCGTAGTAACATATTAATATCATTCTTCAAGTGATGTCAATATCAGCCTTCAAGTGATGTTCAAACCCATTTTTATGCTAAATACATATAGTTAATTAAAATAACAATGAGAATCTTCTATACTTCGAACGTTTACAGGAACATTAAAGCATGAAAAACTGTCATATAGAAACCTTGTGTGCAAAGACGGAAACCGAATTTTAATCCATGAATGACGCATGTTTACTTTGTTACAGATATGTCGAAATTATTAGCATTACAGGTATACACATTTTAGAGGTTTCTACTTTATGTTCAAAATAAGAGGTGATACTTTTCAAATCTTAATCTTAATCTTAATTATAATATTATAAATGCGAAAGTTTGGATGTATGGATGTTTGTTACTCAATCACGCCCCAACGGCTGAACAGATCTGGATGAAATTTGGCACAGAGATAGATTATAGTCTGGAATAACACATAGGCTACTTTTTATCCCGGAAAATTAAAGAGTTCCCGCGGGAACCACAAAACCTCGATCCACGCGTACGAAGTCGCGGGCGTCAGCTAGTTTATAAATAAAAGATGGTGCCCGTGACTACGCCCGCGTGGATTAAGAGTTCCCGCGGGAACTCTTTGATTTTCCGGGATAAAAAGGAGCATAATTAATTATCCATGTATTATTCCTGACTATAAATCTATCTGTGTGCCAAATTTCATCTAGACCGATCGATTTCGTTCAGCTGTTATGGCATGATCGAGTAACAAACATCCATCCACCCATACCATATTCACATCCATCCATCCAAATTTTCGCATTTTTATTATTAGTATAGATATTCATTCAAAATATCAGCCAAATAAGTTATGTCACTGTTTGCGTGGAGGAGTAACAATCGTGTTTACAATCGAACATACAAGTTTACAAACACAAAACTTTTACATATTTTATAACTAGCTGATGCCTGCGGCTTCGTCCGCGTGGAATGAGGATTTTCGGTTCCCGCGGGAACTCTTCAATTTTTCGGGCCTAGCCTTTGTGTTTTTCCAGACTATAATCTATCTCTGTGCCCAATTTAATCCAGATCCGTTCAGCTGTTGGGGCGTGATTGAGTATCAAACATCCATCCATACATCCACCCATCCAAACTTTCTCATTTATAATATTAGTAAGTAAGATAAGACGTAATCTTTAAAAAAAACAGTGACAGTCCAAGCGGTCTTAATTTAGCGCCTATCAGTTCCAACTATTTGAATAGCCTTTAGAAAACCTTTAGAGAACAACAAAATTCATTCAGTAGAAATCATAATATTGAAAGAAATGGAAGCACCGATATTAATGACTATGGAGGAATAAAACGACAGAGCTTCCTTTTTAAATCGTATTTTATCCAATTTCAAATTGAATTCATCAGATTCTCTTTAAAACTACAAATAAAAAATACTAAAATCTTCTATACTAATATTATAAATGCGTAAGTTTAGATGGATGGATAGGCATTTGTTACTCAATCACGCCAGAATGGCTCAACGGATCTGGATGAAATTTTGCACAAAGCTAGATTATAGTCTGGAAAGCACATAATATGCTACTTTATATCCCGGAAAATTAAAGAATTCCCGCGGGAGCCAAAAAACCTCCATCTACGCGGGTTAAGTCGCAGTCATCAGGTAGTTTTACATAAGAACCTATAACGATATATATCTTTTAATCCACTACAGGCTAGCCCTTGACTGCGATCTCACCTGATGGTAAGTTATGATGCAGTCTAAGATGGTAGCGGGCTAACCTGTTAGGGGCATGGCAGTTATATTAAACCCATACCCCTTCGGTTTCTACACGGCATCGTACCGTAACGCTAAATCGCTTGGCGGCACGTCTTTGCCGGTAGGGTGGTAACTACTAACTAGCCACGGCCGAAGCCTCCCACCAGGACAGACCAGGGAAAATTCAGAAATTATAAATTCCCAAATTGACCCTGCCGGGGATTGAACCCAGGACCTAGCTCCGCACGTTACAGCGCTACACACTGCGCCACGGAGGTCGTCAAACCTACCGATACCGATATATATGTATACCGTTATCGACAGCTCCTCCGGTTTCTAGCATATTACTATGGGTACTGATGGCGTTACCAATGCAACATCAGGATTGAAAAATTGGGATCAGTCCCAACGTTCAGACGTTCATTGTCAATTTTTAACCGACTTCCAAAAAAGGAGGAGGTTCTCAATTAGGCGCGTATTTTTTTTTAAATGTATGTCGGTGCATATCTCAACCTTTCTGAACCGATTTGATTTTTTTTTCTATCAGTCTTTAGAGCTCTCGAGATGGTCCCATAAAAAAATCTGACTCGCAAATCCTCAACCCTGACACTAAAAAGTTAAAAATCAAAATTCTTTCCATAAAACCGACTTCCAACGCCACTGTAAAGTAATAAATAATATTTATTTCTACCCACTATGTTGAAGTCCGGCGGGTATAACAAGGATAAGCAAAGTTGACGCATCAGGCTCGCCCGACTTCAATATAGTGGGTAGAAATAAAAATTATTTATTACTTGGTGGCGCTGGAAGTCGGTTTATTGGAAATATTTTTTATACATATAATTTGTACCCACAACAATATCAATGAACAGTTGGGTAGATCCTCCTCGTGGTAGACAGGCAGTGAATTGAAAAGTTTGAACCCAGTGCTCATATTTTATTTTATAGTCATGAGACCAAAAATCGTGTGTGACGAACCGGTCCTGCACTGTTAGGCTACGTTCATAGGTTAACAGATTATCAGATGGCATTGAGTGTTTATATTTTGTCCTTTTAGCACATTTTCTTGAGTACCTTACCTTTCTTTCGAAATAATCAGGTTTCGTAAAATCCCACAATTTGCTTGGACGTGTGAAAATTGAATAATCTCTCCCAGCGTGCCGTATTCACATCTTATGTTCTGTATAGAATATAGAATTGTTAATTAGAAATATAATCGAAGTAAATATAATAATTATAAAGTAGAAGCACAGAATAGGGTAAATAAAACTTTAACGTATTACTTCATTCTTAAACTTAGGCGTCTTATCTCATAATCCAGACAGGTACGTGACAAGGAATTTAGTACCTAGGTACAACTTTAAAGAAGGCGCTGAATGTAATGAAGTCAACTTTGTCAGCACTTTGTGATTCCACGAATTTATAGGAGAGTATTTAGAGCAATTTGTACCTTTCCAGGCCGTAATTATTGTTCAGGTAAAAATTACATTACATTTAGGTACCTATTATTATTTCTACCCTTGTGTGCAAAGACTTTTATTATCAGATGATAGTCCGTGATTACACAGGTTCCGCGTAAGTCATAATTTCAATCAATCATCCCTGATTGAATAAGCTTGAACCCACTACCCAGGACTGGACACAGGACATGGAATGCAATATTATCTTGTATAGGTGTTCTTACTACAAACAAAATCTCAAGTTCCTATAGACTGAACTTTTTGAGCGGTTAATGTCAGTCATTCTCTCCTATGTGTTTGAACTTCATTGATATTACTTTGGTAAACAGCAGTTTATGTATACCTACTAGAAGATAACCGCGACTTTATACAAGAGGATTTTGGATATTAAATCTTTGATATCCCAGATTAAGACCCTACCGGCAAAGACGTGCCGCCAAGCGATTTAGCGTTCCGGTACGATGCCGTGTAGAAACCGAACAACAACAACAACCGGTATGGGTTTAATATAACTGCCATGCCCCTAACAGGTTAGCCCGCTACCATCTTAGACTGCATCATCACTTACCATCAGGTGAGATCGCAGTCAAGGGCTAGCTTGTAGTGGATAAAAAAAAAATTAAGAGCCTTATGTCACTCTCCAGGTTTTCAAGTACACCTATGCAAACATTTATGTCGATCTCTGTGGTCGAGTTATCGTAGAACAAATTAATAAACACGCATTCGAAATTTACGTTGATTACTTTTTCTATCCATCAAATTCAAGTATTAATTATTATTTACACGGGTTTATATGAGATAGTGTAAAACATAATTATGAATTAATAAATATAAATAAATTGTTTATTGCTCCAAAAATACATAAGTTACAATTACAAAAACATTTCTTCGTGTTATAGGGCAAAACCTAATAATATGTAGTTACTGGCTAAACAACACTTAATTTATTTAATTATAAAATAATTAAGACTACTACGAATAACTACTAACATTCCTATTAAGTTAGAATACTATCTAAATAGTTTTGCTTAGATCTTGGCCCACTTCCGTTTAGTTTAGAACACTTGAATGTTTGCAGAAGTTTTATAGTACCACAAGCAAAGCTTCTTCAAAGAGCATTACGACAAATGCTCTTTGAATAGAAGTTTCATCTTTATCAGTAATCTGTGGAGAGTGGTCGGTTGAATATTAAACGAGTAATGATAATTTAACTCGTGAAAATGTAATATTTGGCGCAAGTTACAGAATTCCTTCATTTTCATTAGGCCAGCATAATGAAAATGCTTTTTTTGCTTACCAAATAGATAAACAAATCATTTCATGTACTCCTTTAATTTAATATGTAGAGGTCACTTATTCTCAAAACTAAAGCGGCTTTAGGATATGTATTACGCTCAAATAAATAAAGTTGGTGTATGTACTCGTATAACAATATATACAAACTGGACGCCGTGAAATGAATTTTATTGCATTGTATTGGCGGTTGGTGCATAAATGACGCGAATATTTAGTGTAGCACGTTCATTTTTAGATAAGACACTACACTGGTGAGCTTCATGCAGGCTCAAACCTGAATAAAGCCAGCAGAAACTTATTCTAAAAATTCGAAAGCATATTCTACTGATCTACGCTGGAGGTAGACATTTTAGTATTTACAGAGGAGTCTCACTTCTCGAGATCAAATCTTGCAAGTTAAATTTGACCCTGTTCCCGGTTTCCGATTGAGCTGAAATTACAGTTAAAGTTTAATTACGAATGTACTTTATTTATATTTAAGACCTTTTGTCTTCGTAACAACGCGAGGTGTCAGTCACGGTGGTGTCGATCACGGTGTCGGTCATGCGTTTCCACATTTTTATCCTCTATCAAAAAGTGCTCAACGCGCCTAAAGAAGTTTTCACTTCAAAAAATAAAGGTACCTAACTAAAGTACTACACGTAGTGATTTTTTTTCTCGTCTATCCCATAGTGTGGGTTGTCATCGGATGGGTCGTTCAAAAATATTGTTGGTTTGGGAGCACCATTATTAGATTCATTGATCCGTATCTGAAATACTAATTGCTGTTAGAGTCAAGTTAAATGGTTGTTTTTGGATATGGGAAAAAATGAATGGCAGTAGTATATTATATTATTACGACGTTAAAAGGAAAACTATCACAGCTAAGTAGCAACTACGGAACCTGCTTTTCTTGTAGCTTTTGAACTGCCCATAGATCACTAAACTCGTCACAAATACAACCACTCGTGATAAATATTTTAATTGTCCTGCTTATTGAATATTTTAATGAGTACGCAAATTATGGGCAAACTAAAACATTAAAGTCAAAGTCAAGTCAAAGTCAAAGTAGGTACACTTTGACGTCTAGTTATTTATAAAATATAATGGTGATAATCAGTAACGGTATCTTAAAACTAAAGCTGCGAGGGTTTCAAACGCGCCCTAGTCTGAGAAGAGCCCACAACAAACTCAAACAGGTTTTTTTTTTCATTGTAACTATTTCACAAATCATCTTAACTAAGGAACTATCAGAGCCATTAGATCAAATCATTGCCAAGCTTGCTCGTTATTTAAGTAATCCTTTACATGGTAATAAGATTTTTTAATGAGTTTACGTTTTACATTAACTTTGAACTTATTCAGAGAAATCTTCAACATGTCTTCTGGAAGCTTATTGTAGAAGCGGACATTGTTTCCAACAAATGAATTGCTAGTTTTACCTAGCCTAGAAGCAGACATTACAAGTTTATTTTTATTTCTAGTATTGACTTTTTATTGAATAACTACGTATTCTGTGCTGAAACTACATTACTTTCTACAGCGTTAGTTGTAGGTGAACGGAATCACAATACAATTATTGACGTATTTGAAACGCCTACTACTATAGTAGCAGCAATAAAAATTATGTTTCGAATTAAATGCACTTAGGCACTGTTATTATTTTACACACGTATTCGAAAATGCTTTACAAATTTTCTCCGCGTGAAGATTTGTTCAATATTGCTTATAATGGTGACCAAAAAGTAATTACCCAATTTCCTTTCAGCAATATTAAATTTGTGAAACAAGATTAAAACTTAAACGAGCTGATGTAATAATAATTAAATATTTAAAATATAAACCTTAAAACTAAGGCATTAAAGTTTAATTACGAATGTACTTTATTTATATTTAAGACCTTTTGTCTTCGTAACAACGCGAGGTGTCAGTCACGGTGGTGTCGATCACGGTGTCGGTCATGCGTTTCCACATTTTTATCCTCTATCAAAAAGTGCTCAACGCGCCTAAAGAAGTTTTCACTTCAAAAAATAAAGGTACCTAACTAAAGTACTACACGTAGTGATTTTTTTTCTCGTCTATCCCATAGTGTGGGTTGTCATCGGATGGGTCGTTCAAAAATATTGTTGGTTTGGGAGCACCATTATTAGATTCATTGATCCGTATCTGAAATACTAATTGCTGTTAGAGTCAAGTTAAATGGTTGTTTTTGGATATGGGAAAAAATGAATGGCAGTAGTATATTATATTATTACGACGTTAAAAGGAAAACTATCACAGCTAAGTAGCAACTACGGAACCTGCTTTTCTTGTAGCTTTTGAACTGCCCATAGATCACTAAACTCGTCACAAATACAACCACTCGTGATAAATATTTTAATTGTCCTGCTTATTGAATATTTTAATGAGTACGCAAATTATGGGCAAACTAAAACATTAAAGTCAAGTCAAAGTCAAAGTAGGTACACTTTGACGTCTAGTTATTTATAAAATATAATGGTGATAATCAGTAACGGTATCTTAAAACTAAAGCTGCGAGGGTTTCAAACGCGCCCTAGTCTGAGAAGAGCCCACAACAAACTCAAACAGGTTTTTTTTTTCATTGTAACTATTTCACAAATCATCTTAACTAAGGAACTATCAGAGCCATTAGATCAAATCATTGCCAAGCTTGCTCGTTATTTAAGTAATCCTTTACATGGTAATAAGATTTTTTAATGAGTTTACGTTTTACATTAACTTTGAACTTATTCAGAGAAATCTTCAACATGTCTTCTGGAAGCTTATTGTAGAAGCGGACATTGTTTCCAACAAATGAATTGCTAGTTTTACCTAGCCTAGAAGCAGACATTACAAGTTTATTTTTATTTCTAGTATTGACTTTTTATTGAATAACTACGTATTCTGTGCTGAAACTACATTACTTTCTACAGCGTTAGTTGTAGGTGAACGGAATCACAATACAATTATTGACGTATTTGAAACGCCTACTACTATAGTAGCAGCAATAAAAATTATGTTTCGAATTAAATGCACTTAGGCACTGTTATTATTTTACACACGTATTCGAAAATGCTTTACAAATTTTCTCCGCGTGAAGATTTGTTCAATATTGCTTATAATGGTGACCAAAAAGTAATTACCCAATTTCCTTTCAGCAATATTAAATTTGTGAAACAAGATTAAAACTTAAACGAGCTGATGTTATCAAGGACCTAATGGATTTTAGGTTACATATTATTATAATATAACATAGATGTGGTAAAGGATTTTTAAAAGCTTTTAAGTTTCTTCCCTTATAAAACTTTAGCGATGAAAAAATATAAATGGGTAGAAAAAAAACTCCTTTTGTAATATCAATATTTAATAAAGTTCGCTAGGGTATAAGCGATTAAGATAATAATGTTATTTATATGAAATTATTTTAATTAAGAATAGAAATAAATGATTTTCCTGGTGGTCATAACATTACTGAGTTTATAGTATAGTAGCTGATGCCCGCGACTTCGTCCGCGTTATTATTTTATTTATTATTATATATTATTTTATTAGTTTTTTTTATTCCCACGGGAACTCCTCTTAGGCGTCAAACACGAAACTAGCGACGGCCGAGCGACGGCGACAGCGGGGCGATGTGGTAAGAGGTAGCCACGAATTTCGGGAAGGCCCTTTAGGCAAACTGAAATTGTGAAAAAATACAATTAACTGGTAAATCCAGTCCTGCCAGTCTGGTAGAGCGTTTGCAGTTATTTTTCTTCAAAAATATGTTATTAAAATTCTTAAAAAATATACTTTTGGCATTCTGAAATTGTGATCGCGTATTTATTGAGTAATATCAATAATATCTGCAAATCGCCAGACAAATTTTGCGGTTTTAAACGTAAATAAAGTGTTCAAATGAGTACGATAAATTTGCGGCGAAATTCGTAGCCAGCACTCCGACTGATCGCATCGCCCCGCTGCCGCCGTCGCCCCGCCGCTGCTCATTTCGTGCCTGTACACTGAATTTCTTAATTTTCCGGGATAAAAAGTAGCCTATGTAGCCATACTCTCCAGGTCCTCAACTATACCCATGCCAAAAATCACGTCGATCCGTTGCTCCATTGCAGCGAGATTGAAGGACAAACCAACAAACAAACATACTTTCACATTTATAATATTAGTATGATTAATATAATTTTGTATTGAACATGATGTTATGTATGTTGGTTTTTCATAATTTACTTACAAAAATAAATGTATACTAGATTATAAGATAGTACAGTTATCACGTTTCGAAAAGATCACGGTTAAAAGAACATGAGAATTCCACATGAATGTAAAATCCTTTGTGGACTGTAACGAAAATCCCGCGAGAGTTAAATGTTGTGCACGCGGTATTAAAATATCATATTTTCTGAAAATACACTATCAAGTTTGTTCTTTGGCTAATCCTTTATTATTATGAAGCGTTACCGTATTGTTATTAAATGTTGAGAAGATTTATTTAATTTTACTATACAACTAGCTACCATAATGCTTGGCTGATGTAAGGAGCTATCTTTAAGAAATATATGTACCGAATATATTTTATGATTTTGGAAATCATATTTGAATCCACTGAAAATTTTATAAGTTACTAGTTGCTGCTCGAGACTTTGTCGTCGTGGATAAAAGATTTTTAAAAAAGTCGTGGAATCTGGTATGAGATCTAAGAGATCTCTGTACCAAATTTTCTTCTAAAAATCATTAGCAAACAAATAGACTCTCTTTGCGTCGGGGGTTAAAAATACGGGATAAAACTACTCTACCCTAAACTCAAATTCAGATTACAATCACTATCAGGTGATATCGAAGAAAAGAATTATTGTATACTATTTACTTCAGATACGTTTATTATTTCAGTGGTTGAATACGTGGAACAAAAAATAACACTAAGAATAAACTGTTCGTTGAGCGGTTTTATTTATGTTGAGATGCAGAAATCAGACAGCTGTGAAAAGATGTGAGGGATCGGAATGAGTCTGATGTCGTTAAAACTCAAAGGGACTTTATTCAGATCCCTTTTTTAATAATAATGCTTCATCAATCATGAGCGTTAAAGACCGATGAAAGGGAACCGTTTAATCCATTAAGAGTTTGACGTGGAAGTGATAGGGCAAAAAATCTGTTATTTAGTGGTTATTGGTACTTGTGAAAGTTCATAAAGAAGGCGAATAAAACTACTTAATCGCATACCAATACACACAAGCAAATAAAATATATAGTCTTCTCGCTACTTAGCATGCATGGTTAAGACCTAGTGCATATTGCTTATATACACTAGGTTAAATATGCCACTTTGCAAAAGCATTTCAGAATAATTATCTACGTAGGACGCTCCGGTATTGTAAAACGTAGGTACGTCGAAGAGAGTGTTTTAGCAGATTTACATGATGTTAAGAGTTTTTGGTACAGGTCGCTTGCTTTGCCTGCATGTTTAGTATCGGAAAAGTGAGCAGTGCATAATATCGCATGCCATGTCCGTTGTAACCATCCAGATAAATTGTCTGTTTTGTGGGAAAAAAGCAAGTTAAGCATGTTTTACCTTGTGTACCTCATAATGACAACCACAAAATAATTACCACAAAATAACCTGCTTTTAATCTTTACCCACATTACTATCTGAAAATACAAGACAGAATGCAGACAAGATAAAATTTATAACGCTTAGTCATGCTAACCACTAACCTCTACAATTTATTTGCTGGGAAACGGAATCTTAGTGACAAGGTATTGAATTTTATTTTTATTAAATAGGGTAGCGCTTGGATTCAATCAGACCTGCTTGCCTAGGGTGGAGCGCGCTTGCCTTGAAGATGCCCATTCACTCTTTATTTAAAGCAGAAACCATCTATGATTAAGAATGAATAAAAGGAGTCACGACCCTCAGCAATAAGAATTACGACGCAGAAAGACAGTTAAAGGTTCAAAGAATATGATTATTCAAAGTTTCTCGTGCAATCAGCATTGTCACGAAATTTCGAAAGAACATGATGGATTAACATCAAGATCAATGTCTTCAGAACTCAAAGGACTTTATTCAAATCCCTTTTTTAATCTCAAATCGCAGTTCATCAATCATTACAAGATGCTAGAACTGTAGCGATCTTCGCAGTCCACACATAATCCAATAGATGGCATTACTAGTAGCGTACGATGAACACGAAGAGCCTAACTCACGCTAACGAAGCGTTCTCTGAATTACGCCTATATACGACCTCCAACGATGAACGGTCGGACCAGTGGTCCCCGAGCACAACACCCGCTCGGTGGATGATATCATCCTTTGTTACGGTCGAGCCATATCACCTGCTCCCGTACAGAACTATAGATTACTATAGATTTTTGTTTTATTTCGCGAGAAAATGTTAATATTTTGCTTGATTGTAAAGACAATCTATTTTACAAAAAACCGGTCAAGTTTGAGTCAGACTCGCGAACGGCCGTATGTGCAGTATAAACGGCCGTATCTTTTCTTAGAGGCTTGATTTTTTTACGGCTCCAAGGAACTGTAAACCTTAATATTTCCTTTTAGACAGACGGTCAACGAAGTGATCTAATGGTTCTTTTTTTCCTCTTGAGGTACAGAGCCCTAAAAATATCTTAATATATACGTAAATAACTAGTAATTATTATCTGTGGCTTTACCATGAATCGAAAAATACTAATTACTATGGTAAGGGTAAAATAATTTCTTGTCGAATAAATTACAGTCACGTGAAAAAAGCTATTCGATAACAATTAAACTTATCACGATAAGATAAAAATTTAAATCTAACTGCGTATTAATTAATTATCATTGATTGACATATAAACCTTGACATAGATATTTTGTTATCATCACAAATCACTATAAATATTGATAAAATAAGTGTATAACTCATGGGATTTCATAATTGAGTTGGTTTGTTGTCAAACAAAGCAAAATCAAGGTTAACATTTAGTTATAATAAGCTTATAATTTATAACAAATAGCAGAACACGCAAATATTATAAGATTTTCGGCCGTAGAGTCGATAGAGGCCGTAAAGTCTAAACTTAATTAAAATGAACGTATTAAAATATTAGATTCAAGCTGATGCCCGGGACTTCGTCCGCGTGGATTGAGGTTTTTTTGGTTCCCACGGGAACTCCTTCCTTTTCCGGGATAAAAAGTAGCCTATGAGTTATTCCAGACTCTAATCTATCATTGTGCCAAATTTCATGCAGCCGTTCAGCCGTTCTGACGTGATTGAGTAACAAACATCCATTCATCCATCCATGCATCCATCCATATATTATATCTTTCCAAACTTTCGTATTTATTATTTTCACTTAAAAAATAATGTACAAATGTGAACTTTATTTATTGTAAAGAACCCAAAGAACCTAAAAAAATTGAATACATAGAAGGCAGCTAGAATAATTAAATTAAATTTAACAATTACTTATTACCCTTCAATTTAACGAACTCATCTTTCTTTACTTACAAAAAACTGTTACTGGACGATTAAATAGATTTTGAAAATTTTATTAGTATTTTTTTACAATTTTTTTACTATCCTATCTGCGTAAAAACGGTGTCCTTGCCCTGGATGTAAAATCTGTACCAAATATTCCTTGAAAAATTCCAAAATCTATATTTTGTTACATATTAGCCATTTTCGTGCGTTGTATAACAATGACAAATAACAGACCACAAAACTGTTTATTTAAAACTCACGTTTCGTGCTCAAAATTAAGTTCTGTTACAATCACTATAATACATCTCAGAACTATGTATGTTCTGGAAAAGAGCTCTGCAATTTCATAGAGGTGAAATAAGCAAGTACGACTTAATCTTTTCACCGCAAAAGTTTTCCTCATATAAACTGCTACGCAGTTTCTTATTTGGAGGTAATTGCGTAGCGGTTTCTTATAAGTCAGTACTCAGTACTAATCGTAGATCGACGTGATCGTTTAGTAGAATTATACTTTCAGTTCTGCTAGCTAATTAGTGATCAATTTGAATATTCCCAGGATATCAATAATATGCGTGAATTGCTGATATTTAGGCGTCATTCACGAAACTAGTCCGAGAGCTGGCGCCGAATTTCGGAAAGGTTCTTTAAGCAAACTGAAGGTAGAGCGTTTGCGGTTATTTCTCTTCAAAAATATTTAACAAAATTCCCAAAAAATATACTTTTGGCAATCTGAAATTTTAATCACCTATTTATTGAGTAATTTCAATAATACCTGCAAATCACCAGACAAATTTTGCGGTTTTAAACAATTCCCAGATGTGAATAAAGTTTTTAAACGAGTACGACAAAATTGCGGCGAAATTCGTAGCCAGCTCTTCGACTAATCGCATCGCCCCGCCGCGCTGCCGCCATCGCTCCCTTGTCGCTAATTTCGGGCCCGTACTGTACTTTTATAGTTATTTATTTCATCTTGTCAACGAGTGTCGATTCTTTTTAAGGACAAGATGGAAAATTATAATTTCTAAATCGACTCCGATGCCTACTAACCACCCCAATAGCAAAGCTTTACTGCCAAACGATATAGCGTTCCGGTACAATAAAATAGGAGTATGGGTTTTATAATAACTGACATAATGTAGTATGTCATTCATTCCAGACTAGATTATACTTCCATCTTAGCCGCAGTAACTTTTTATAGGAAGCCCCAGTCAACGGCTAACTTGTATAAGAGTATACAAATCTTCTATGTCGTTTTATTATGTTTTGGTTAGCCTGTATCAAAGCCAAACTTGAAATTATGGAAGACAAGCTGAAGCCCGCGAGTACGTCCGCGTGGAATGAGGTTTTTTTGGTTCCCGCGAGAACTCCTTAGTTTTCCGGAATATAAAAAGTAGCATATGGTGTTATCCAAACTTTCGCATTTATAATATTTATTTGATTTGATTGATTATTTGATTCTTTTGTAAGACACAAGCGCGCGATGCATGCCGCTTCAAAGACTGGGCAACCATATTGGTACTTTAGGATATAGCACTCATAAAAACAATTACTCTTCAATAATATAATCTTTATCTACGAATCGGTGTGAAGGTCCACAGTTATCAGACATTTGATAATTATGTTGACCCAATATTCTTTCTTTTGTAACTCTTAGGTATAAATGAAGGGTCGATGGTGGATACCCTGACCAGTGCTTATTGTACCGCAAAATGTATAAAGTTATCCTATTCCTTTGTGTTGGATATGCTGGTAAGCAAATATTTGCTACGACGGTGTTATTTAATATTTTTTAATAATAAATAGGTTTTGCTTGTCAAAATATTTATTCAAATTTAAAAAATATTTTGGATTCTAAAAAAAATCTAAAACCAAATTTTTTCGGATTTACATTTTCGAAATTCGAATTCACACCCAGTTATAGCTAAATGAAGTCGATATGTATAATATGTTTTTAGCAATAAAACTATAAATCGGAATTGCAGTCAGTCACTTTTCAAAAATATCACTATGAGAGAGGTAAATAAAGCATCTAGACCTCAGGGCGATTAAATGAATTACCTATGTGAGTAATTAGTATCTTTACAATTAACGTTCCATACATAATGCAAGATTGAATAAATAGAAGAGTTCGAACAAAGTAGAATTCTGCGTCACAAAATAATAATTTAATCGTAACTTCTTACAATTATTTTTATGGGCATTTAATATTTATGCATTCAATAACAATTAGGTTTAATAGGATTAATAAGAAAAAAATATTGAATTAAAATTCTATTCTATTCTATAAAAAATATTAAATGAAAACCACCAAGTTTAGTGAGTCCAATGTGTTTATTTCGATGCTAAATACATTTTAGAGTATGTGAACAATAAAATACGTCCTTTCCTTGCCAATTTAGCGAAATGAAAGGACAGCCAAATTTTTGTGTCCTTGTCTGACTTTTTAAGTTGTTTCTAACGAGTGTTTTAGAGAACATTAAAACTTTAATTTATTATATTGCTAGCTCATGCCCGCAAAGTCTACGTGGAATGAAGTTTTTTGGTTCCCGCGGGAACTCTTTTATATTCCTGGATAAAAAGTAGCCTGCGTGTTATTCTAGACTATAATCTATCTCTATGCCTTTGACCTAGAACCGTTCAGCCGTTATGGCGTGATTGAGTAACAATCAACCATCCATCCATCCATACATCCATCCAAACCTTCGCATTTAATAATATTAGCATAGATTAATTTTAATTTCTAACAATATTAAAGAACAAAAGATGAGTTCCGAAAAGAATTAACGTCACTGATGTTGTGGTAATATAAAAATAATCTTTTCAACACACTTGCTCATAAAGTGGCCCTAATTTCACCGCAATTAGGCACAATATAATGACACCTATAAACAAACTGTGACTTTTTCATTACTATTATTCACAAGTGAGATAAAAGAGTTTTTATTTTATTTTATCTACTAAATAAAATTATTTTTTAGTATGATTTTCTGCACAAGTGTGTTGAAAATCATCGTATGATACACGTGTGTATTGATGATTACCTTCCTCGGCTATCTTAAGACCCAATAGCGCCTCAGCGGCAATCACCAACATTACACACATGTACCATAATGCACTATTATCACGCAGCATCAAAACCACTTCAGGAAGACACAAGAATAGTGGGCGGAGAAGATGTGGACATAAAGGAAATACCTTACCAAGTGTCACTACTCAACAGAGGAAGGCATTCGTGTGGTGGTGCCATCATAGACAATGATCTAATACTGACAGCGGCGCATTGTGTCATTGGGTAAGATTTATCTAACAACTTACTATAATTACTTCGCTACTTTGGCTGTTAAGCTCGGAGTCAGTCAATGGGCGATGGAGGGAAACGAGTAGATCTTAAGAATAACTAGACTAATGTTGTAGAGATATTAATATTTGTTTGTTGATTTGTTCTTCAATCACGTCAAAATAAAATATATATTTCTGCATGGGTATAGTTGAAGACCTGGAGAGGAACGGGCTACTTTAACTTGAAAAATAATGAGAGTCCTGAGTGAATAAAGTCAGGTAAGAAACTGAAGTGGCTTTGAGCGGAGTACGTAAGTCGAAAAGCCGATGGGCCTTGTGGTCTCTAGGTGTTGGAATGGTGACCTGGCATCGAAAAAGGCAGTGTTGGCAGACTCACTAGGTGGAATGATGAAATCAAACGAGTTCCAAGAAGCCACTGGATCCAGCAGCTAAAGACTGCAGTGTGTTGAACTTCTTACAAGATACCTCTAGCTAGGTCTAGCTTTGGACGTCTTTCGGTTGACTACGATAGTGACCTATTTGCGGGTCGGTTTTCTAACAAACAAAATTGGTTTTTTTCTTGGCCATTTAGCGTTCTTTGCCACTTGGCCCAAATCAGCTCTTCAACTGGAAGTTCATTTTAGGTTTTGTCCATCTGGCTTAAGATAGTACCTGAATCAGCTTAACATCAGGGTACAAAATATACTCGTATAATCTGGCAAAATTCACAACTACAGACCGAAACTGCAGTCTTCAGTTTAGAAATTAATGGATATTTACCATTTAAACAATTATTAGCATAAAATTACCTTATAACTGAAGTCCATTAATTATACAATTACAAATAAATGTGTCTGAATAACGTAGCGTAGACGTAGGAAGATTTTAGCAATCAAAAAGTTCAGTCATCTCATCAAAGTTATCAAAATCTTGTAAATTTAAAGTAATGAAATCAGTTTTATCTTGTGAGATTATAAGAGTCGTTTCATGCACGTTGTACGTTATACCTTATTTTGATACGTCATAAGGTAAAATAAAAAGATCACGTTTTTGTATGGTTTTTGTCCTTTTTTGATTTTTTAATGATTTTATCAGGTCTAAATATACGTGCAGGGCCTTGTAAAAATAAAAATATTATATTGTTTTGCCTTTTTAGTAGAGGTAACAAGATTGCCTTGTTTAATTTAATATTGGCTATCAATTTAAAATCAGCCCAAAGAGCTTTAGGTAACTTACTTTTATTTTATTTAATCCACTACAAGTTAGTCCTTGATTGCGATCTCACCTGATGTTAAGTGATGATACAGTCTAACATGGTAGCGGGCTTACCTGTTAGTGACATGTCAGTTATATTTAACCCATACACCGGTTAATTGATTTCTACACGGCACCGTACCGGAACGCTAAATCGCTTGGCGGCACGTCTTTGCCGGTAGGGTGGTAACTAGCCATGGCCGAAGCCTCCTACCAGGCAATTAAGAATAATATGTAAGTCTACAGCTGTTATGTACAGAGGTTATATTATAATATGTTATTGAGGTATTTGATTAGGTATACGAATAAATTTCAAAAACACCCGTTTTAAATGTTTTCCTACTAGCCAATATTGGCCACCATCATATCCCTAATCGTGGGTAATCAGTCGAAAAATCTGGTGAAAAAGTTTGATCAGCCCTTTCTGCGATATTGCTTTTCTCCAAGTTCAATTTACCTGATATCTAATAGTAAAGCCTTACACTCGTCTAATACCAGATAAGATTTACCTCTAATTTCATTTAGTTGCCGTCTGTTGCTTTCCACAAGCTTAACTATCCGTGTCCATAAAAAAATTAAATACAAGTTCACATTATTCATTGCTGTCTTTCCATTCTAGGAGCTCAGCAAGGAACCTACAAATTCGGGCTGGATCATCCTCCAGCCAAACCGGTGGTGAGCTGTACGAAGTTGGCGACTACATATCAAACCCAGCCTTTACCTATAGCAAAATGGACAGTGATGTTGCGGTACTATGGCTGGCCAAACCCTTGGAGTTTAGTGACAGTGTGGCTCCCATACCTATGTTTGATGCTGGTGAAGAAATTAACGATGGTGATTTGACAGTTGTGTCTGGATGGGGTAATACTAGAGTGAGTATCTCTTCTATAACAAAATTTCAGTTTGTCTGTTAATTTGGTTGAACGCATATCCTATTTTAAACTCAAATCTAATAAGTGAACTTGCCTTCAAGATACCATGATTTTACGTTTCTTTCGTTCAGCAAACAAAATGCAAAGCTGACAATTATAATGCTACAGACCACTTTGATAGTAAAGCTTACTTTGATAGTGATTCTGAATATGAATAATACTTGAATAATATTAAGCCTTACACTTATTTTGAATTACCAGGAAGGTGGTGGTATGCCGAAGACGTTACAAGTAGCACTTATCCCTAAAATAAATAAAGAAGTATGCAGCACCGCATACGCGCCCATGTACAGTATTACACCCACAATGCTCTGTGCTGGCATGCCTGAAGGAGGAAAAGATGCTTGCCAGGTAATCTTATGACTTACTTACTCGATAATCGTAGGTGATCGTTTATCCGTGACTCAAGAAAGAATCATCATCTCAGCCTGCGGACCTCCACTGCTGAACATAAGCCTTTCCCAAGGAACGCCACCACACCCGGTCCTTAGCCTTCCTCATCCAGCCACTTCCCACCACCCTCTTAACATCGTCGGTCCATCGTGCTGGAGGGCGCCCCACACTACGTTTACTTGTACGCAGTCTCCACTCTAAAACTTTCCGGCTCCAGCGGCCATCGCTCCGTCGACAGTCATGGCCTGCCCACTGCCACTTCAGCTTGCTAATGGTTTCGGCTATTTCAGTGACCCTGGTTCTCTTACGGATCTCTTAATTTCGAATCTTGTCATTAAATAGCCATCCATAGTTCTCTGAGCGACTTAAAAGTTTTTATGTTAGGAAATAATATGGACTGGTATGTTACAGATAAGCGTTGCTTAAGGTGACACAATTTAATTTATTTTTTTATTTATTTTACAGGGAGACAGCGGTGGTCCTTTAGTGAACAACGGGAAGCTTGCTGGAATTGTCTCCTGGGGATTGGGTTGCGCTCGACCGAAGTACCCTGGAGTTTACGCCAAGGTATCAGCTTTGAGGGAATGGATTGACGATCAAGCACTCAACTTAAGAAGTGCACATCTCCTCAGAATGTGATATAAAGAAACCTAAAATGTGGTATTCGAATTTAATATAATGTGTTTGTACCTGTTTAATTAATAAAAAGACCTTATTGTCTATTACTACCTGTTGTAATTCGTTCCTTCTATAACTAATAATAAATTACTATAATAATTATCAAATAAGTGTTTTATTTTAACCTTACATACCTACCAGCTATGTAGAATATGGTTAAAATCTACCTATTAGGTATTAAGCCCTTACACTGATAGCAATTGAGTTCTACCCACTATCTACGATCTATTTATCAGATCTTCACGAAATTTATAGGATCAACCGGACAGCATTAACTTTGTAAAGAAAACAGATTAATCAAAATCGGTTCAGATTTGATTAAGTTATTAAAAAAAACAAGTTTCATTAGCTTACTTAAAGGAGAGAAGCTTGGGCGCCCTAACGTCGGTAAATAACATCATAAGACCAATTACGAAGACCCACTATTTCCTTGTCATCACTTTAAGACTGCTGCGGTACCGGTACATTCTCATTTTGGCATATTTATCGTCCCTTATTAAGGCTTAACGACTAAACTGACCGATGATAACGACAGAGGGACGCTGTCGTTCTACGTGCTTGGCCACTAATAAGGCGAGCCTTTTATTTTTTACAATTTCTTGATTCCCACGATTAAAGTACCACAGTTTAAGTACTTTGATTACCTACTTAGATCAGAGATTTTAAAATTATAACTCGTTAAATATCAGTATAAGCAAATATATTATAATCGTTATCATTTGTGAGCTTAAAACGTATTACTCAAACTGTTTAAGGAGTTCATACATTGCTTTTGACGTGCAGGCATCTATGAACTCCTTAAACAGGTCGAATTATACGTTTGACAAACGATTACGATTACGATTTCCTTACACAATCGGGGGGCAGATCGCTTACGTATATATACGACCAAAATACTACGTACCCACACCCCTTCGGTTTCTACACGGCATCGTACCGGAACGCTAAATCGCTTGGCGGCACGTCTTTTGCCGGTAGGG
This sequence comes from Erebia aethiops, assembly GCA_923060345.2. Classification (NCBI taxonomy): domain Eukaryota; kingdom Metazoa; phylum Arthropoda; class Insecta; order Lepidoptera; family Nymphalidae; genus Erebia; species Erebia aethiops. Next base: position 13,052,588 of record OV281088.1, on the reverse strand, counting down.
TGGTAACTAGCCACGGCCGAAGCCTCCCACCAGGCCAGACCAGAGAAAATTCAGAAATTATAAATTCCTAAATTGACCCTGCCGGGGATCGAACCCGGGACCTCCGCACGTTAAGGCAACAGGAAATATATTATACGTAACGTATTTTGTACGTACGTACGTACGTACAAAATACGTTACGTATAATATATTGACGACCTCCGTGGCGCAGTGTGTAGCGCTGTTGCCCGTGCGGAGGTCCCGGGTTCGATCCCCGGCAGGGTCAATTTAGGAATTTATAATTTCTGAATTTTCTCTGGTCTGGCCTGGTGGGAGGCTTCGGCCGTGGCTAGTTACCAGCCTACCGGCAAAAGACGTGCCGCCAAGCGATTTAGCGTTCCGGTACGATGCCGTGTAGAAACCGAAGGGGTGTGGGTTTAATATAACTGCCATGCCCCTAACAGGTTAGCCCGCTACCATCTTAGACTGCATCATCACTTACCATCAGGTGTGATCGCAGTCAAGGGCTAGCTTGTAGTAGATAAAAAATAAAAAAAAATATATTCACAGATTGTTAATGAAATCTGTTCAGAATAATAAAAAACATGCACTAGATAAATGACAAATTTTTGATAAACGATAAATTATTATTGAACAGGGGTGATGCCTATGTCAATCTACTGCTGCTGCTGCAAGCTGAAGTTCAGAATGTACTTTCATTCTAAAAGAGCCCGTTGATTTTCTGGCCCCAAACCAAAGATATTATGGTTGGGAACGCAGTGGTAATCTTTATTTATGGTACACAGCGCAATGCTCGCTAGATTCAAACTAGAATTCTCGATAGTGGAGCAGAATGCTTACTCGTCGATTGACTTTGAACTTAGCAGATTATTCGGACGATTTATTTGCTTCGAACTTTTTGCGAGGCTTAAAATAGATGCTGAATTTATAGTCTTACGTTTTGAATTTCTTGACTCAATTATTAAACAATTTAAAATTAATAATAGAATTTACACTCTTAAAACTACTCTGCTGCATCGAAACGTGGACGAAACATAACCCAGAGATGACTACGCACATAAATTGGATAAACGTGAGAGGCTTCTAGTGATAAATACAGATATTTTTTGGATCACTGAGTCAGTAAAGCAGCAAGTCTTCGCCCTCGAAAGAGGTTTGCGTCACAGTTACTTTTTGTAAGGGTGTTGACTACCAATTCGGTCGAATGATGGATTCCTAAACCGAAATATTCACAGATGCTGCGGCGATGTACGCTTTTTTAACCGACTTCAAAAAAAAGGAGGAGGTTCTCAATTCGACGGAATCCTTTTTTTTTTATTTTTATGTATGTTCCCCGATTACTCGAAGATGCCTGGACCGATTTTGAAAATTATTTTTTTGTTTGAAAAGGTATACTTCAAAGGTGGTCCCATATAAATTTGGTGAAGATCTGATGAAGATCTTCGAAGACAGATAATGGAACTCCTCAACGGATAAGAGTACATTGCTCACGATCAGAGTAATAGCTTAGAACAGTAGGTTTTTAACCAGGCATTGCATATTTTTAACCGACTTCAAAAAAGGAGGAGATTCCCAATTCGTATGTATGTTCCCCGATTACTCGAAGACGCCTGGACCGATTTGGAAAATTCCTTTTTTTTTGAAACGGTATACTTTCCAGGTGGTCCCATGGTCATTAGGTCTGATGATGGAATCCTGGGGAAATCAAAGGAACTTAAATTTTATAAGGACACGAACCCAGATAGTTATTAGGTACATGATTGTCTACCTTTCGAGAACCTATTTTATATTTACAGCACTAAAAAGCAAACAATAAAATTATTATACATAGTGGGTAGAAATGATAATATGTAAATATATAAAATTATTTTTTGCTTTTCAGTTTTTGAAAGCGGTTTTTTTTAAATTTAAAAATATTTTTTTAAAACTAAATATTCGTAACTTAACAAGGATAAAGCGTAATATTATCACATTCGCTATTAGTATTTTTAAAACATCGTAGGTACATGGCATACACGAAGTTTAAATGTAATTTGTAATTGGAATTTGTACCTACTACCCTACCGGCAAAGACGTGCCGCCAAGCGCTAAATCGCTTGGCGGCACGTCTTTCACGTCGTTCCGGTACGATGCCGTGTAGAAACCGAAGGGGTATGGGTTTAATATAACTGCCATGCCCCTAACAGGTTAGCCCGCTACCATCTTAGACTGCATCATCACTTACCATCAGGTGAGATCGCCGTCAAGGGCTAGCCTGTAGTGGATAAAAAAACGAATGTTCCAAAACCGCCCCCTGGTTGTGTAAGGAGATTGTAATCCTTTGTCAAATGGATAATCCGACTTGTTTATGGAGTTCTTAGATGCCTACACGTCAAAAAGTATGTCTGAACTCCTTAAACAGTTCGAGTAATACGTTTGAAGCTGTCAAATGATTCTCTGATCCAGCCTGAAATTATACCCTGACTCACACCACTGAGTCGTATAAATGGGAAGTTTATTTGGGAAATATCAATTTAAACTCAAGTGGAAATATCCTTTTAGCTAATAATGCAAACTGGGTAACCGGCAACGAGCGGCCGCTAGTAGAGTAAAACACTCCCGAAAGTTTATCTTCCTAAACATTAATTTTGACATGTCCCCACCCACGGGTAGCAAAAACGGGGACCCTACATTAATCAATGTTTAATCAAACAAGTAGGTACCATAGCGTGATTAAATGACATGTCCAAGTTCAGTATGGAGGGTGGTTTTTTATTCTGAGTGTCAATGAACCAGAACCAAACTGCCATCACGTGAAAGAGGAAAAAATATAACATTAAACGCCATTTAAATAATAATTTTAGAAAACCCCGTTTTTTTAAAATTAATTATGAAAAATATCGTTTGTAGAAAATAATTTTCGATCGATGGCAACACTAAAACTTTTTCTATTAAGATCTATCAAATCTGGCACCTGCAGGGCGACCTGCGTCAATCATTGTTTACAGTATCAATTGTTGTGATTGGTTGAATTTATGGCATTCTTGCTGCGTCAATGGATTTTGTCCAATTGTGGAAGAGTGATAACCAATCAGAGGTGATTGCGATCGTTGCACTGTAGCTGTCATTTTTAGCCGGTCGCTCTGCTGTTACTGTTTAAAACTCCAATCTTAAATTGTAAATGCGCAAGGTAGACTTCAACATTTACAACTTCAAATGTAAGTGTTGTAGTAATTCATCATTTTTTACGTGTTTTTAAAGTATGTACTTTAAAAAGCAGTGATAGCCCAGTGGTTCAGACTTGCTTTATGTGTTTGTGGCAACTAAATATCACTTGATTAGCGGTGAAGGAATCATGAGGAAACATCAAAGGTGTGTGAAGTCTGCCAACCCACAATTGGCCAGTGTAGTGAGCTATCATGGTTAAATCCATCTTATTCTGAGAGCAGACCTGTGCTCAGTGTTGGACCTTAAAATGGGGTTGAAACAGAATTTAAAAAGAACTGATTTAAGTTTAAGCAATACCTTAAAGACCTAATAAAACAATAAAATATGTTTCTCATTTTCATTATTATTAATTTGTTTTTTTAGGTAACTGATGAAGATCGAATTTTCCATGCATAAACCTTTTGTTAATAGAATTAAAAAACAGGAATGAGGGTTACATTGGTGGGCAACAATTTGGTCATGAAGCAGTTTGTATTTCTTGTGGGATGTCCATCCATAGACGATCAGGCAGAAGCTCATGCTCCTTACTAGACGGACATCCTGAAAGAGCTCAAATTATGGCCAACATCAACTCCCGTCAGGTATATACATATATATTATATACTATGCTAATCATGTACTCTATAATGCTTTTCCCTCTGGGTAAATCTGTGATTAGTTTAACTTTCGTGGATTTGTTCTAGAGTGCTTTATTTCTATAATGTGATCACTTTGTTCATAGTGATTGTATTATTTTCTTTACTTTAATATCAAGATATCAAGATTAAACATAAATTCCATTTTAGGTCCCTGCAAATGCTCGAACATGTAATGCCTGCTGGCAAAGCACTCATCGCCAAGTTCAGCAACTAGTGGCACAACCAAGTACCCAAGATGTTGAAAGAGGATCTAGCCCTGTGACTGAACCTGTCAGTGCTCCTAGCTCTGAGCCTGTCAGTGCCCCTAGCTCAGAACTGGATGGAACAGGCCGAACCAGAATGAGTAGAGAAATATCAATTTGGATGGTTACCAGCGAACTTCGGATACATCTAATCATTGTTTTGTTCCAGAGTGTGGTAACTCAGAAAGATTGAGATTACCTGCATTTATAAAAAAAACAATATTGATACATTTGATGTATCAATATTGTTTTTTATATATATTATAGCGCATTTATATATGTATTATATTATTATAGCGCATTATAAAAATAATATAAGCCTTTATAACTGAATTTGTACATGGTATATAAAATTGTTGTTAATCATATTTTCTTATAAATAGATTAAATAAATTAAGACACTAGTAAATACACTGTTTTATTTATTCAGTTTGCCCGTGGGCATAGTTATCTGGCATGGGCGACCTCTTTTCCTTTTTCCCGTCCTTGGGTTATGCTCATTAGTTATGATTATTAATATTCAATTTCGAGAAACTACCCATTTTCCACTACATAGTGCATACAATATAATAAGATTCGTCGTCGTCGTCGTCAACCGATGGACGTCCACTACTGGACATAGGTCTCCTATGAGGTCCTCCACAAGCCACGGTCTTGCGCCGCCTGGATCCAACAACTCCCTGCGACTGTCTTGATGTCGTCCGTCCGACATATTATAAGATTAATAAATAATAATTGAGTATTTCAGTCATTCGTAAAATAATAATTATCAACAATAAATCACTAATAAATTATGACAAGGAGTATAATATGGGAATTAAATTAAAACTGACATTTGACAATGACATACGTGAAAAAGACAATCAAGTTTTTTTTACTGTTTTTTTTTTAATTTGATAAGATTCAGACAAAGATCTAAAGAAGCAACAAAATAAAATAATATTTTTCTCTAAATTGGGGTCCTCTAAAAATGTGTTAATTATGCTATAAGCCATATTTTAGGATCTCTATTCACGTGTATTAAAATCATCTTGGTTCATGTTCAAGGCCCAATTTTGGACAAGTCCTTTCGGTTACATATTTAGGGCTAACATCGTAACAATTAATTGATTCAGTATAAGATTAATTAATATTAAGTGTTCTATGCGTCCTACCAGTAATGACCTACGGTGCCGAAACGTGGACACTGACAGCGACACTAGTACACCGACTACAGGTTGCTCAGCGTGCTATGGAAAGTGTGTCGGAGGACCGATGGACGTTGGAGTCGAAAGGTCCTTGAGTGGAGACCGCGTTTTGGTAAACGGAGCGTAGGGCGCCCCCCAACAAGGTGGAGCGATAATATCCGGAGGGTGGCTGGCATCGACTGGATGCGAAAAGATGAAGACTGCTCTGTCTTCGGCTACTTTAAAGAGGTCTATGTCCAACAGTGGATGCACAATGGCTGATGATGATGATGATGATGATGATGATGATGATTATGATGATGATGATGATGAAGTGTTCACGGTTACTTTATTGATAATGAAAGGAATAGATTTAAGATTTGTTTTATTGAAACGTAAGTTACCTACTCTGTTTCTCACATAAAAGAAATCAGTCCCAGTGTACTTACAATAAATATGGTATTTTTTATTCCACCACGAGTTATACCCAGCGTAAGCTGGACGTGGCGGGCTAACCTGTTAAGGCAGTTATTTTTAACCCAATAAACTTCTACAGGCATCGTACCGGAACTCTAAATCGATTGGCGGTACGTTTTTGCAGGTAGGGTAGGTATCTAGTCACGGCTGAAGCCTCCTACCAGGCTACATCACAGAAAATTTAGAAATTATTAATTACTCATTATTACAAAAATATTAGTAACAGCTTATTTTACTATTTTACAACTATCTGATAAGTTTTCTTCGATTCCCGCGGGAACTCCTTCCTTTTCCGGGATAAAAAGTAACCCATGTCACTCTCCAGGTCCTCAACCATACCCATGGCAAAAATCACGTCGATCCGTTGCTCCGTTGCGGCGTGATTGAAGGACAAACCAACGAACCAACAAACAAACACTTTCGCATTTATATTATTAGTATGATATGATGCCAACAACGTGACTCAATATGCCAACGATAGGTATTTTATTATTTAATTGAATGGATAGCATACCCAAATCACCCACTTTCAGCCAGATTAATTTCAACAAACAAATGGAAACAATTGACAAATTAAAATACTTGAATTGTCAGGCAAGTCACGGATTAACCGAATTATCACTCTCATTTTGTCGAGGCCAATTTCTGTCAGCGCCTTCTACGGAATGTTAAAGTAAAGAATGGTGTTGAGCTATCGAACCAGCGACTTGAGATCTAATCAGTTACTCAATAAATCCAAACTAATATAATTATTAATGGGAATGTGTCTGTCTATCTGCTACGCTTTCACGGCCCATCTGTTCAACCGATTTTGATGAAATTTGGTATTGGGATAATTTGAATCCCGAGGAAGGACATAAGCCATAAGCATTAACCTTAAACAGAAAACTTATTATGCAGACCTCCTCACACATAGTAGCTTGACCCAGTGGTATAAGTTTTATATTGATTGTTATTTTAATCGAAAATTGTTAGTATGTCTGTCTGTCTGTCAAATCCTTTAAACATTTTTAAAGGTAGTCTGGAGTATAAAAATATTTATGTAACCCCGAGTAAACGTTGGTTACATAGATTAATAATTGTATACCCTTACAACCCGATAGTACATAAGGATATATCGCACCTGTCTATAAAAGACCTCAAGCAAAAAATTGAACGCCCATCTCCTGGCCGCATATTAAAAGTAAATTGTAAATCTTCGCATTTCACGCAGGAGGCACGGCAAGGTTAAACCGAAAACGTTTTACAAAATTGTTTACGTCAGCGAAATTAAGGATAAAATTGTGAGAAGTATAAAAATGAAATTGTTATTTAATCGAAAAATGTGTGGACATAAAATATATAATGTTGGAAGTCTTGAACAAACCTACATGATTTTGTGCTGGAAGGCGGCTTTGATATTACCTACTGAGAACGAAAGAGACTTATTGGGTTTCGCCAGTCTATTTTCCTACTAATGAGCATTGAACCACAGAAACATTTTGTATGACGACCTCCCTGTCACAGTGGCGGCTTGAAATTACCTTAAAATTTAATACTGCGTCATTAACGTTCAAGTTTTTATCTGAGACTTCGTCCTCGACGAAATTCTGGCATGGAGTACTGCTGCCACCTTTGGGATAGATCCGCCAAGTACCATTTCGATACATTAGACTCGATAGATCGCCGGGCCCGAAGAATAATTGGCGATCAATCACTCACGCAGGCGAAATTGCTCAGTCTACAACACCGACGCAATGTCGCCTGCTTATCGGTTTTTTATCGGATATACCATGGGGAGTGTGCTCTGGAACTTCATAACCTTGTTCCTCCTTCTCTGTTCTACCACAGAACAGCGAAAAAGCGTGAGCATTGGCACCCTAATGTGGTTGACGTCCAATTTGCTCGCACGAAGCGTTTTTGCTCGACGTTTCTGATACGAACCGCTAGGGTGTGGAACACCCTCCCAGCGCACGTGTTTCCTGCCACTTATAACTTAAGTACCTTCAAGGCAAGAGTGAATAGGCATCTTCTAGGCAAGCGCGTTCCAACCTAGACCTCATCATTGCTTTGCACTAAGCATGATTGTCGTCAAGCGCAAGCCTATCACGCAATAAAAAAAAAATCTATTGTTCCATTTCTACATGAAAAAAATTCAGATTCAGATTTATTAATTTGTGAATACAGTTGAGGTATTCCACCACTGGTGTACTTACCATATATTATTAACTTATAACTTAAAAATAAATTATTAATAAATATAATTTATATCTGTCTCTTCCATCTCGGGACCATGGGGTCCCGGACTTTTGAAAGGCATACGAGGGGCCGAAACCAACTCGCAGAGGCCTGTTGGACAATTTTACTCTAAAGGAAATGGGACACCAACCAGCGAATATCCCTATATGCACTATGCGAGTGTACCTAAGGACAATCCCCGGTTAGTGCAGGACTATTGCAAAACATGGACATAAATGATAGGTATGGTTCTACGGGTTTGGGTTGCTATAATGGACTGGTGTAATAGGTCTATGAAAGTACTATGGCCCCTGCCTGACCAATGCTATTTTACACGGATAAAATGGCAGGGGGTGACTCGCACACTCAGTAAATGGGCCCCCGGAAATAGCCGTTAGCACATAGTGACGTAGCGGCAAGGGGGCAACATAACCTGAGGTGCTTGAGGAGTGGAGAGGTATTCCACGGCTCTCAGGACAATCCTGGTAGTCCATTCAAATTTCACATCAACATTTAAAATCCTCATCCCAAAAAATACTATTTTATTTTGGACCACTACACAAAGTGCCACAACAAATTAATAAGTAAATTATTCTTGCTACATTTCGGCATATTTGCAGACAACTTCCGTCTTATTGGCAATGGAGCTCATTATAACGCAGCCCGAAAATAGCTACAATAAATAGCGGGTACAAATCAAATGGCGACAAGAAAGCAGACAATTTGGAGGCTTTATTGACAATGAGGGCAGGCGCCCAATTTTGAGGAAAATTAAATCATTTTGTCGGTGAATATTGTAGAAATCAGCGTTTTGCAGCCCCGTCAGAGCTCCAGAGTTAAGTATATTAATTATTAACATTATAAGTAAGTAGGGTTGGTCTGGGATTTAGTTCGTTTAGCATTTATACTTTCATCACCAAAATCTTTATATTAGTGAAAAATGTTTTCCATATAAAACATAATTTAAGAAAGGTGTTTTAGATATAAAAACCAGATGATTAAAACAAACAAATTAGGGGAAGTCAGTCAGCACATATTATTAGGTATATTTAAATTCAGAGTTACACAGCATTATCTTTCAATGTTCTAATACATACATAATATCTATCATTAAACTTTCTATAAAAATATAATTATATAGTATGTATCATTTAGCATATATAATATATATATAATATTAATTTTTTTGTGTATTTATGTTTATGTATTGTATATATGTATTTAGTTTGTATAAGTAGTATGTCGTTTTTATTTATGTAATTAAGTATAACATAGACCCATTTCACCAGTCCATTATAGCAACCCAAACCTGTAGACCCATACCTATCATTTATGTCCATGTTTTGCAATAGTCCTGCACTAACCGGGGATTGGGATTCGATTGATATTATGTTATTTGAATGTTAAATAAAATTTCATTTATCTGTAAAAAAAATTAAGTATACCAATTTATTTATTAAGTATTGATAGAACTTTATAATTTCAATAAAACATATTATTTTTGTACCTATACCACTTCACAATTTCACCTTACTCACTTTCAAGGAAGGCTGGAAGAGATTTCTTTTTAGAGATAATCTTTCAATCAATCAATCAATCAAATATCTTTTTATTCAAATAAACTTTTACAAGTACTTTTGAATCGTCAAGTGAATCTACCACTGGTTCGGAATGCCATTCCTACCGAGAAGAACCAGCAAGAAACTCGGTGGTTGCTCTTTTTAAATAATTCATTTACAATTACTATATCAATGTGTACATAAGTAACCGCTGTCCCCAGCATTGTTGGAGCGATCAAATCCATGCTCCTCTATCATTTACATAATCTTCAACAGTATAATAAGCTTTTTTCAGGAGCATACTTTTAATGGATTTCTTAAATTTGTTTATTCAATTCATGTCAAAGACGGGCAGACAGAAAGTAGCCCCATTCCCGCCGGTGGCACCCGTTCACGAGCATGACGCATGATCCAGCCATTGCTTCGCTCGACCATATTTGAGGGAACGTAACAACCCGCACCACACGACACCACCACAGAAATGTTTAAAGAGAGCGTGACATACTCAGTCTACCCGTATCAAAGCATCGAATTGAATACTAATATTCAAACACTAATTTATAATAAGTAACCGCTGTCCCCAGCATTGCTGGAGCGATCAAATCCATGCTCCTCTATCATTTACATAATCTTCAACTGTATAATAAGCTTTTTTCAGGAGCATACTTTTAATGGATTTCTTAAATTTATTTATTGGCAAGTCCAAAATAGGTTGTGGAACTTTGTTATAGAAAATAATGCCCATTCCCACGAATGACCTTCTGACTTTTTTGAGGCGGAGCGATGGAGTCACGAGCTTATTACGGCCTCTAGTTGGCCTATAGTGCAGATCGCATTTTTTTTTATAATTATGGATGTGCTGTTTTACAAAAATTATATTACTGTAAATATATTGCGAGGCTACTGTTAGAATACCAATTTCTTTAAATTTCTCTCTAAGTGAATCACGCGGTTTTAAATTATAAATTGCTCGTATAGCCCTTTTTTGTAGTACAAAAATTTTTTGAATATCTGCCGCTTTACCCCACAGTAAGATTCCGTAAGACATAATGCTATGGAAATAAGCAAAATATACGATCCTGGCAGTTTCGATGTCAGTTAACTGTCGAATCTTTCTGACAGCGTAAGCAGCAGAACTAAGCTTGCCAGCAAGTGTTGATATATGGGTGCCCCATTGAAGCTTTGCGTCCAAGGTCACCCCCAGGAACACAGTAGTATCTTCTATTTTCAACATGTCATTATTTACCATTAGTTTTATATCACTTGTGGATCTGGCATTCGGCAATGCGAACTCGACACATTTAGTTTTTTTTGTGTTTAAAAGTAGATTGTTAACCGTAAACCAGTTCGTGACTTGAGAAATTGCAGTATTTACGTCGTCAAAGTTGTCCTTATGTCTATCGACTTTAAAAATCAAGGACGTATCATCAGCAAATAGTACAATATCGCAAGTGTTACGGACAAAATATGGCAAATCATTGATGTACACTAGGAACATGAAGGGACCCAAAATGGAGCCTTGAGGGACACCCATTAGTGAGGCTGATCCGGATGACTTCACATCGTTGACACATACTGTTTGAATGCGATTACTGAGGTAGGATGCAATGAGGCCAAGCGCAGTGTCTTTGACTCCATAGTAGCTCAACTTAACTAAAAGCGTCTCGTGCTCAACGCAATCAAATGCCTTAGACAAATCACAGAAAATACCAATAGCATTCTGTGATTTCTCCCACGCGTCGAATATATGTTTTAACAGCACGGCGCCCGCATCAATTGTCGATCGACCTTTAGTAAAACCATACTGCTCGGAGTGAAGAAGTTTATTTGAATTAAAGTGCTGAAGCAGTTGGTTGAGCATAATTTTTTCAAATATCTTGCTGAGTGTTGGCAAAATTGAAATTGGTCTGTAATTATTTGGATCGCTTTTGCTACCCGATTTAAAAAGTGGAATCAATTTACCACATTTCATAAGGTTTGGAAAGGATCCTGAATTTACAGACTCATTAAAAACTAGAGCAAGATATGGTGCAATAACATCAATAATATTGCCGATTATTTTTACGGATATACCCCATAGGTCTCCGGTTTTTTTAAGTTGCAAAGATTTAAATACTTTAATAATATCATATGGGGTCACATGTCTAAACTTAAACAGCACACTGCACTCGGTGACACTATCCTTGAGCAGTTTATGGGCTTCTGTTGGCGAGGAGTTAAGGAAACTAGTAGTGGTGACTGGAATATTTCGAAAAAAATTCTCAAATGTGTTCGCGATTTCTGTTTTGCAGTCAATAATACGGTTGTTAATTTTTAGCTCCAGTTTATTGTCGTCCACTTTATGTTTCCCAATTTCATCGGCGATTATTTCCCAAACTGCTTTAATTTTGTCATCTGAATTTATAATTTTTTGTTTTATATGAAGTGACTTTGCTTGTATGCAGACATTTCTAAATAATTTTGAATAATTTCTGACGTATTTAACAAATGTGGGGGTGTAATTATATTGCTTTTCGGCATACAAGCTAAACAACTTGTTTCTACTTTTATAAATGCCAACAGTAGCCCAGTCACTAAATTTTAGGTTCTTAAACAATTTTTTTTCTACTACTTTAAAGATGGAATTAAATTGAGAATTTAGCAAATCAAAGAAGGTGTTATAGAGTTCATCCGGACCACCCTGTGTAAAATCGAGCGTAGGTAAATTATTTGAAATTTCATGTTTAAATTTCTGTACTTTTTTAGTGGTAATTGGCCTATACTTTATTATTTTAGTTGTATTTTGAGCTAGGTATAGATATCATTTGCCCGCAGTGATCAGATCTTAGATGAGTAATGACGGATTTGTTGACAATTTTACAGTCACTGAAAATATTGTCAATACAGGTAGCTGTACTTGCAGTTATCCTTGTAGGTTCAATAAAAATGTTGTCTAAATTGAAACTTTTAAATAAGTTAAGTAATTTCTCAGCTGGAGAAGTGAGATGCAAAATATCTATATTAAAGTCTCCACAGATTAAAATTTTTTTGGATGACTTACATATCCGCCTTAGGGCCTCCTCCATAACATCCTCAAACAGTGCAAGGTCACCTGAAGGAGGTCGGTACACACAAACTATGATGTATCGCTCCAACTCAACACAGGACAGCTCAATAGTGCGTTCAACGGAAAGGTTAACAATGTCTTTTCTTTCTTTACAATTGTTATTGTTACGAGTTATTATTAAAGACCCTCCGCGTATAGCTTTCTTTCTGGAGAACGCACTTGACAGAGAGTAATTCTTAAGATTGAATAATAATTGATAACTATTGAGCCAATGTTCAGTAAGACATAAAATGTCAATATCAAAATTTCTAATAAAAAGCTCAATCTCATGTTCTTTGCCAGGTAAGCCCTGTATATTCTGGTGTACAAGATTAATATTACACGCCTTACCTGTTGTCTTATTACTTAGTTTAAAATATTTTTTCCAACAATTATATTACAATTGTTTGTATCTGGAGTTAAAATACTACTACTCAGATTCATACAATTTGCATCCGGTGTCAAAAGACTGGAATTAGTAAAGTTACTAATATCAATATTCTCAGTACAATATGTACAGTTGCCAATAACATTACAGCTAAAAATAGCTGGGTCCAATATACTGGAATTGGTACTAATATTACTAGCTAAATCAATATTATGGGTACAACATGTACCATTCACAGTTACATCCAAGCTAAAAATAGCTGGGTCTTGTATATTACAAGCTACTAATGTAGCCATTTGTTTCTTATATCTATGTGGCAGATACATAGTATCTTTTGTCAGAGTAAATCTCTTAACAAACTTATTTGTGTCTAGTACATGGAAATGGTCTCTATGACCATAGCTTAAGTTATGTAAAACCATGTTAAGTTTATAAACATACCTATTTTGTGCTGGGGTCAAAGAGCATGAGTATGGAAACGCACAAAGTATAAATTTACATTCAGAATCTTTTTGTACACTTTGTAGGTATGCAAAACTTCTCAGTATTTCTTTTTTGGTTATTTGCAGACTGTCACCGACTAACAATACTACTGTGCTGTATTTATCTAAACAACAGTCTTTAATATTTTCAATTATGTACTCATAGGGGGCCCCCGGGTTACATATGTTAAGGACCTGTTGGTGTAGTTCACTTTTTAGCAAATAACCAAAGTCTTTTCCCAACCCATCTGAGATTACAAATGTTTTTCGCTGTGGGGAGGGACACATTAATTTGTTATTACTCATACAGGAATTTTTGAAATCAGTACATTGATTTTCCGCTGAGACAACTGAAGGAACCTTATTTGAACACTGACATTTATTCACTAGAGAGTCTAATCGTTCAATATTATAATTACCTATGGTTAACAGCTCATCGGCAGCCAGAATGTGTTCACTGATCTGTTTCTGTGACAGTTCGTACTGGGAAGTAATAGTTCGTAATGAACTTTCCAACTTTAATATCTCATTATTTAGGCTATGAATGTTAGATTCATATTGCTCTCTCATTTCTTGCAATGAGGAACAAGTTATATTCAGCTTATTTAATAAGTCTGACCGCTCTTTTCTCAGTACAATGTTATGAGCACTTGCCTTTTGTGATTTAATTAATTTCTTTGTTTTTGTAATAAACTTGCCAATTTTTATGTATTTTTTTATTTTTCTGTGACTATTTAAGTTAATATTGAGTTCTTTATGTGGCTTATTATGGGCACAAGGACTGTCACAGGTGAGATCAATGGTCACAACCGGTGCCGCTGAGGATGAAGATGAAGCAAGCAGCTCATCATACAGTTTGTTGTTTTGTTGCCTTTCGCAACTTTCTATTTGTGACTGAAGGTCGTCAATTATTTTATGTGAGCTGCTCAATTCATCCTCCAAAAAAGAGATTCTTCCCAAGGCCTCTTCATAGGTCTGAATACACTGATTGAATGAGCCGACTGCCACCTGAAGTTGATCTCGCTCCTCTAGCACAAAAGTATGGGCGCTGTGCAGGCTAGCCAGTTCAGCCTTCAGCTGTGTATTCTTCGTAATGATAACTCTCAGTTCAACTTCACTGTCCTCTTGTTCCTTCAGAAGCTGTGTGTTTAATTGTTTCAGCGATTTAATTTCCTTTACCTTTGTCCACTTATTTGTATTAGTTTTAAGACGATATTTTGTGCAAAATTAATAAAAAAAAAGATGCCCGCAACTTCGTTTATCTAGAAAGGTAGGTTTCTTAAGCCATATAGAAATTATTATATATATATCTGTTAAATGACTTGACACGTAGTGTGTTTATTGATGCACCTATGTCCGCTTCCGAGATGCGAAATCCTAAGCCACGTAGATAACTGGCAAACGTGATAAGGTATATTATGTGTAATGTTTTCGTGAAGTACTTAAACCATTTCAATGTAAGCAATGATAACGTTTACTTCCCTAACATGCCTTATACTAAAAATATACATAAACGCTCTCTACGATATTTTTGTTTACGCAGCTTTCTCTCAAGGATCGTCTAAGGCCTTAGCTCTATCAAACTTTATGAAAATGAGTAAATACGTTTTATGACTAAAATAAATATAATAAAAGTATTGCGATTTTTGACGAGTTTTACTTATATTTCTTAGGCAGTAAGTATACCTTGATTACAAAATATCTTCCATATTCTAAATTCCTTAATAATAGACATAAGTATTACTGATATTATCATACCCAATAGTAAATTCTTCATGTTGTAAAAGCCCGCAGAAAAGCTAAAGCAGAAAGGTAAGAAATTATGCTGGGAATAAAACATCTCAGAATAATAAACAACTGCGAATTATCTCAATAATATTATAACGTAAGTGTATGTTTGGATGTTTGTTACTCCTTCACTATACAACAATGGAACCGGCTGAAATTCGGAATGGAGATAGCTTCTACCCTGAATTAACACATAAGTAGGCTACATTTCATACCGGAAAAAAGAAAGATTTCTAGCGGGAATTAAACAACCCTTCATCTATGCGGACGAAGTCGCGGGCATCATCTAGTAAAAAATAATAGCCGCAAATTCCTAATTGGGGAAATCGTAGTTAGAAAGAAAGAAAGAAAATGTTTTATTTAATCACAATCTAAGTACTAGTAACTATCAAAGCAGGTACAGCAGCAAAGTTCTGTGACCAAATACAGGTCTCCAGCTCAGCATCATGCTACAGCAGGCTGCAGCGCTGGTTTTCGTTTGTTTAGTACTACAAGAGCAGTTCGAATATTTTGGACATTACTTATTATCTACGAGTACGTAGGTATACCGGACCCATTTTACTAGAGCACTCCAATATTTTCTTATATCGTGCTCGTCTAAAAATATATTCCAAGACGTGTATTCACAGTGGAGTAGCTTGATTGATGGAAAAACCCTCGTTTTTCGAGAGGAAACTCTTTGTTCCGAGGCATGAATGAAAATGTTTTCAGCAGATCGCTATTTACTGCGCTGTCACTTTCGATTATAGTTTTTGATTTGAAAAAAAAAACTAACTTCCAATTATTTATTGGAAGCTTGGCCTTTCTTTGACGCAAAACATAGGAGCAATGTCAATAAATTGATAATTCAGCATTGTAATAAGTCGAAGTTGTGAAAAAATTATGAGATTTCAATATTTCTGGAATAATCCACTATGAGTTGCTGAATGCGCTTCACCATAAAAATAAGAATAGTAGTAATAAGCAGACTCCTAGTTCCATGGGCTTCTACGACGGTGCGTACGTTTATTTCGGTCGGATGTTTTGTCCTTAAGGAGTTATGCTCTAATCTCAGGTAGGTACACACGTGTGGGATTTTAGAGAATCCTTTAGTAAAATCGTTTTTATGTCGTCAAAGACGCAAGACGTGGCCGTAGAACAGGTTGCATCCCGGCTTTTAATCGGTGCCGGGTGCGTCTGCTTTTGCGAATAATAAGTAAACACACGTAATGAGTAATTAGTTCCTGAAAAAAAAATCGTGTGTGTCAGCCTGTCAGCTCGGACGCACGACTGGAGTTTGCTCCTTACGAACGAAAAGTTACTATGGAAACATAAAATAAATAACGTAACGGAGACAGTTTGATTTTACTCCCCATAAATTTTCATACCCCCCGTTTATATATGAAAGTCGATGCAAAGGAGATAAACTCCAAAAACAAAAATACAATTTTTACCTTCATAATCAGACTAAATTTAACGAGATTTTCTATCTAACTCTTATCTAGCATTTGATCTAATGCAGTAATTCGATTAAAAAGTACTTTTTCCATTTGTGAGGTAAACAGAGCGGAAGATCGCATCGCCAACCGAATATTCGAACTGCTCTTGTAATTATCAGTTAAGGGTAAGCCACTTTGATTTAAAAATATTTCATAAAATGTGATGATGATATAATTTTTAAAATCTCTAAGAAATTAGCAAACGTTGAGAAGGGCGATATCAATATTATGTACGGTGATGTATTATATTTTTTTTTTTATCCACTACAAGCTAGCCCTTGACTGCGATCTCACCTGATGGTAAGTGATGATGCAGTCTAAGATGGTAGCGGGCTAACCTGTTAGGGGCATGGCAGTTATATTAAACCCATACCCCTTCGGTTTCTACACGGCATCGTACCGGAACGCTAAATCGCTTGGCGGCACGTCTTTGCCGGTAGGGTGGTAACTAGCCACGGCCGAAGCCTCCCACCAGGCCGGACCAGGGAAAATTCAGAAATTATAAATTTCCAAATTGACCCTGCCGGGGATCGAACCCGGGACTTCCGCACGTTAAGGCAACAGCGCTACACACTGCGCCACGGAGGTCGTCAAAGTCAAAATTACTAATTTATGTATTACCTTATAATTATAAAAATACCAGATGATTTCCGCGACTTTCCCGCGTTGATAAAGTATGTTTTTACTCCCGCAGGAATTCCTTTCCGAAATCTAAAGCATCAAAATCGGTTTAAAAAATGGGATGTTAAAGCGCAACAAACGGATCGACACACTGTCGCATTTATAATATTATTAGTATGGATGTAACAATAGTAGATTATACACCAAGGGGATAAAGCACTGTTTTATGTCACGGGCGCTACATTGAATCCTGAACGTAACGAAGGACTCTAAATTTAGCTCCCGAGCGCAGCGAGGGTGTAATAAGTTTGAGTCCTGAGTGCAGTGAGTGATTCAAGCGCCCAAGAAAAAAACAGTTTTATCCTTGTGGTGAATACTCTACTTTTCTCACTTTATGCGAGACAATAAAAAACCAGGCTTAGTAGATGGTGTTTATTACAGCAAATTAAAAGTGCAAATTGATATTGGATACATTAGTCCAATTATTATGGAAAGATAACTTTATATTTTTATTTGGTACGTTTATCGAGGTTGAGCTAGAGTTTATTTGAGTTGTGATAGAATCTTCTAAAGGTACTAATTTGGTACTAATAGCTACGGCTATAGCAACTTCTTTCAGCTGGCGTGGCCTACTCGATTTGACAAACAAACGAAGTTCGTCTCAGTGCGAATCTAGTGGGCCACGGCCTACATAGCCACTTCTTTCAGCTGGCGTGGCCTACTCGATTTGACAAACAAATGAAGTTCGTCTCAAGTCAGTGCGAATCTAGTGGGCCACGGCTTCGGTTTTAGAAAATCGAGTTGACCGCGCCCTCTGAGAACACATGTGTAGCGAAATCAGACTTTATGGACACAGCAATAAGAATTATGAAAGTGAAAATCACATTATTGACCAGCGGGTTATAATGAAATTCAATAGAACATTATAACCCCGCTAAAGCCAAGAGATATAATGTCTTGCTTTCGGTAAGGTTTACATGACATATAATTCGGCATTGTCGAGCATGTGGTGTGAAAAATTTATTATATTATTTATAGTCTTGCCGACATTGAAATAGAATGAGTACACTAAAAAAATTCTACATCAATGCTTGCCGATCTTTAAATTAAACGTTCAACGATTCATTGTCAAGATTGAAGTCGAAGACGTTAAATGAAAAACAGAATACCAAATAGTAAAATGTAAATAGCAAAAGTGGTTAGATTAACAATGCGGATAGTCACTAAGCTCGTTGCTCGGTCTGGTAGTGGCGAGTTTTTCCTAATCGTTCTTAAAAGGAAGCTCTTGTTTTTTTTTATTTATCTGAAAGCGTAGTTCCTCAGAAATACAAATTTGTAACATTTGGAACGGTTTCGAATGCTGCCATTGCCTTTGTTATAATAAAAGACTAGCTGATGCCCGCGACTTCGTCCGCGTAGATTGAGCTTTTTTTTCTTCCAGCAGGAAATCTTTAATTTTTCGGGATAAAAAGTAGCCTATGTGTTATACCAGACGATAATCTATCTTTGTGCCAAATTTCATCCAGATCCGTTCAGCCGTTCGGGTGTGATTGAGTAACAAACATACAAAAATCCATCCATCCATCCATTAAAACTTTCAAATTTATAATAATACTAGATGATTCCCACGGCTTCGTCCGCGTGGATTAAGATTTTTGATTCCCGCGGGAACTCTTTAATTTTTCGCGATAAAAAGTAGCCTATGTCCTTCCCCGAGAAACCATCTACCCCTGTACCAAATTTCATCAAAATCGGGTGAAGAGACAGTTTTTTGTTATTCCCGCGGGAACTCTTTAATTTTCCGGGATATAAAGTAGCCTATGTCCTTCCCCGGGATAACATCTACCCCTGTACCAAATTTCATCAAAATCGTTTGAACTGATCGGCCGTGAAAGCGTAGCAGACAGACAGATAGACAGACAGACACACTTTCGCATTTAAAATATTAGTATGGATTTATTTAATTTTAAATTTAGCCACTATCTTTATAACATACCAATGTTGCAATCTCAATTTAATAGTAACATACTCGTAAGTTGAACTGGGTAAAGTAATTCTAGCGCTGATTCTGAATTTTAATTAAGAGGTTAGCTTTGTGGTTCTTGTTCAAAGTGCAGTCTGGAAGATATCGCTCTAAGATAAGACCTCTATTTGTACCTACCAACTATTTATTTAAGTTATTTAAAAGACTGAGTACCTACTTATAGATTAAAAGATTAATCTTACTCATATTATAAATGCGAAAGTTTGGATGGATGTATGGATGTTTGTTACTCAATCACGCCCCAACGGCTGAACGGATCTGGCTGAAATTTGACACAATAATAGATTATAGTCTGCAATAGCACATAGGCTAAAATTTTATCCCGGATAATTAAGGAGTTCTTGCGGAAACCAAAAAACCTCAAACCATGCAGACGAAGTCGCGGGCTAGTAAAAAATAAATACCAGGCCAGTTCATAAGGCGTGGTCTAGCAAGCATATTAAGGATTTGTTGTATTTCCGACTTTGCCTAACAAAAACTGAACCAACTCAATATTTCTTACCAAATCAAGGCTTTCCCTTAACATTGTCCCGTCGTGTATAATTGGTCTATTTCTCCCCAATAGTTTCGATAGCTCGTATCTGACAAATACAAGGCTCCAAGAGACCATTAACTTCTAAATGGGTTTTAACATCGATCCAGAAAAGGTTTTTTTTAACCACTACATGTTAGCCCTTGACTGCGATCTCACCTGATGATAAGTGATGATGCAGTCTAAGATGGTAGCGGGCTAACCTGTTACCTGTAACCTGTTAGGTATATATTATTATCTAGTTGTTTTCTTTGAGAATTTTAATTTAAACCAATTGATGGAAGTTACTGAACTCAACGGTTCCTATGTGCCAAAACTTTTATTTAATTCGTCTTCATATAGTGGCCAAGTAATCAAGCATAGTGGCCAAGATACAGGCCTTTGGGCCAAGAGATCGTGGTTGCAAGTACAGTGGATTTTTTTTTTGTAAAAAATAATAATAACATGATAATCGTTTTAATCGTAGAATATTTGTCAACTTTTGTGTTAGAACGCAAGCTCTTTTTGGCACTATAAAACGCAGATACCTGGGCCACCATTTTATTTCACCAAAATGAACAAAAGTTTATTGTTAAATCAGTGATCACAGTATGGGATTTCATTGCAGAAGTGCGGGTTTTATTCGAGTACTGATAGTGTAAGTTTATGAGGAGATAAATCAGGTGAAGTACTACTATAAAAATAGTAAAACCAACATTTACAGGCGCATAGTCCATTAACAGTGCGTGACTTAACACATAAAAAATGTGAAATGAGATTTTAAAAAATCGTTTCGTATTCTATAAATTATTTAAATTCTTTTGAATCAAACTTTTTACTTTACTTGAGTAAAAAGCTAAAAAAAAGTTAAGCATTAATCATAATCCACGAAAAGTTTGAAAGATCAAAAATTTATGAATGATTAATTATTATGAACTTATTAATTTATAAGATAATTTTGATATTTTATATATAATAAATCCCTCCAGCCAGCCATCAAAACACCATTCGTAATTTTGTAACAACATTAAGCTCACAATTATGAAATCTTGCAGCTAAAATATAATTTCCTTGAATGCTACATGCCGCCATTTTATTTCGGGGTCTGTTACCATTAAATCTCTCATTGGACTCTAATATAGACCAAAATGCTAATAGATTTGCCAGCAACAGTTTATTAAGAAAGTATTAGTTTTAAATTGATTTTACACGCTTTTTATTAGCTTCAGACGGATGTATGTTAGTATGTAACTGATTTTGACACCCTTTAAAACGTCGGATTAACTCAAAATTTGGCATACTTATTACAGACCGATGACAATTCAATATTTTAAGCAGTTTGACCCGTTATCCTTACTAGGATAATCAGGATTAGCGATTTTTTGTTTTCCTGAGACCCGGAGTGTCTGCGTCAAAAGCGTGTTTTTTAGTTTTTTTAACTATTATTTATTCTAGTCTTCATGACAGTTCTAAAAATACTTAAAAGCTAGCCGTTTAGTTATAATTGTAGTAACAGGGCTTAACTTAAATTCTTTTCCGCATGCATTAAGCGTCGGCGTAGGTTTGCATTGGAAAATAAATCAAATCTCACATTACATTAGGTACATATAGTTCACGCGCGAGTTGCACGTAAAGACGCTGTAGGTGTACCGTACTACATGAAATCCTCAAAACTAGGGAGTTAGGAAATTTTGATGGTGAATTCATATAGTAGGTATCAAGTCACGTATATACGATTCAACTCTGAGTCCCATCTCTTCAAGCCTGATTCTGCAGGGTACAGAACTCCTTAAAAAAAGAGATTTAGGATTTTTTTGTGGTGAAGTCATATTACAGGTGTCAAGCAACGACTTCATACTTAAACTCCAGTCCCAACTCCTCGACTCTGATGCTGCAGGGTACTGCATTCTTAAGCTGTTGGGATTTAGAGTACACCAAAAAGTTAAAAATAAAAATTCTTTCCAAAATACCGACTTCCAAAGCCACCGTAAAGTAAAAAATAATTTTGATTTCTACACACTATGTTGAAGTCGGGCGAGTATACAAAGATAGGCAAAGTTGACGTGTCAGGCTCGCCCGACTTCAACATAGTGTGTAGAAATCAAAATTATTTTTTACTTTACAGTGGCTTTGGAAGTCGGTTTTTTGGAAATATTTTTTTAGGTAGTGTCTATTTTTTATCTCTCTTTATTAACATATTCGCACGCCATTTGCTGACATTGTCATCGAAAAGCAGATCTACATTCAGTGTACCTAATTCCTGAAAAACCTGCCATTTCTGCCCAGTTTATAACTCTATATCTGAAACCCCATTCTTGCGTAATGCGGTTCACTCTACTGTATCATACGCACTGCTTTTGTACAATGTATATTATATATCTTTTGTAGAATAAATCTTTTATACTATTTATTAGGTCATGCTCTGCTCTTATTTATTAAATAACGAAATCTTTGGAATTTGTTCATGGTGATATATAAAGCATACTTACGTTTTTATGAAATAAAACAGAAGTTGCTTAATTATAACAAAATGGCGGTTTATCACCACTAACGTGTCTTAATTATCTTCATTTGCACGAGAACGATCGTATCGTTATTAATTCTTGATAACATCATTCCTAAATGCATACTTACCTGACCTAATATTTGCTAAAGCGTAGTTACTTATCGATAGGATGGACGTGTAATATTTCTCTTACTAGAAAAACATCCTTAACTACATTATAGTGTAGTGTAGATTTTTTTTCTCGATCCTCAAAAATGAGGAATATGACGAAGATATATCTTCGCCGTAGGAACCAATTTTGAATAAATATACTTTTCACCTCTCATGCTCTAAAAATATGTCATTATAGCTTAGCGTAGGCGGACTAAGGTTAGCATTTGGGGTCTAGGGATTAAAGCAATTTTTTTTTAATAATTGCCGTACTATCCTCATATCGGTATGCGTGATATCCTCATTCGGTTATACAAAATTTGTCGTCTATGGTTACTATCAACAGCCAAAAAATTTATGTCACTTATGAAGTCAATGTTACCCATTTTATCCTACAGATCTATTATAGGTACTAGGTACTGCACTTTTTTTTATTTCTTCTTGTTATAACGATACGCCCGATACGGAGAAAAATAAAGTTTGTATTGCGGTTTGAAATCATAGATTTTTTTTTGTAATTATTACATTTATTTAGATGGATGTTATATGGATGATAATTATTATTAATCAATACGTACCGTACGTACGTCACAATACGTAATACAAGGTGAAGGCAGGTAAAGTGAATGTGACTATATTGTTAATATCATCAAGTAAAAATAAAGATCTTACTCCTAATATGAAAGGCAAAGAAATAATAAAAAATCGTTGTTAATTATTTTATTTTCTTGCAATCGAAGTGAAAAGTAGAGTGTTTACCACGGGATTAAAAGCCATTTTACTCGATTCTATAGCATACTCGTACCTCGCTACGCTCGGTAAGCTAAACATCTCATATGAAATGGCTCATTTTAGTCCCTTGATGAACAATCTAGTATTAGAGTTTGAGTTTGAGTATTGAGTTTATCGGTTGATGATGACGTCGTATACTCGGATTGGCACATTATTTTCAATCCATAATCAAGATATGCATAAAATAATTATAATCATTTCTGGCTTTCGTAATTATCTAGATACCTACTGTAAGTAGGAAGTGATTAATTATATGATAATATATATCTTTTTGTGTAAATCACGTTGCGCTCAACACCTGGAGGAGCAAAATGTAAAATCTTATCGCAAATAATAGGGTTTATCAGATTTGATGACGTAATGTACGTTACCTTGAAAATTTGAATTATGCAATGGGCTCATACGTTTAGTTTCAATTTTCAAACGTACCCCTCTCTCTGCACAGTAATTTCAATCATTCAA
This sequence comes from Erebia aethiops, assembly GCA_923060345.2. Classification (NCBI taxonomy): domain Eukaryota; kingdom Metazoa; phylum Arthropoda; class Insecta; order Lepidoptera; family Nymphalidae; genus Erebia; species Erebia aethiops. The sequence goes on along the minus strand of OV281088.1, from coordinate 13,028,775 downwards.
TCTATGCAAATAAATGATTTGATTGATTGATTGAAATTACTGTGCAGCGAGAGACGTACGTTTTAATTGAAACTAAACGACTAACGACCACTACAAGTTAGCCCTTGCTACCTACGATCTCACCTGATGATAAGTGATGATGCAGTCTAAAATGGTAGCGGGCTAACCTGTTAGGAAGGTAACCTTGTTTGACACTACATGTCGAACAAGGTCATCTTCTAGACAGGAAATAAAATAATAATATATACATACCTTATCATATTTAAAGTACGATTTATCTCATTGATAACACATATTTTATCTACTACTATTTACCTAATTGACCTAAAAAGATTTAAATTACGCGTAGTCATAGTTATGGCCATAAAAGTTTTAATTAGACCACGGCTCCATATTCAATAGGAAAAGTAAATCTAAGGTAAACTTGGTACTTATACAATTCTAAATCTCGTGCTGATTTTAGGATTTTAATTAAGTCTCGAAACTTTAAGTTCACAAGCAAATTCAAAATGTTATCGTAGAGTCCATTTATAATTTGGCTTTTAAACAACGTTTTTCGGCGTCAGCTAATAATTAGTCATTCTTCTTAACGTCTCGGCGTTAGAGTGACTCGATCGAAAACTTTTCCATGCCAGAGTAGAAAGCAATAGAAAACGATGAAGGTTGCACATGCGATAAACCGACCAAAGTATGATATGGGCAATCCCTTGGAAAAGTGTTTTATCAGATTCGAAAAAAATGTGGTGGATACTTGTGAGGTTCGCCTCATGTTAGTTATGTGATCACCTCATAATGACCAAGACCTTACTACAAAGAGTGCTATGAAGAAATGAAAGAATGTAGAGTATGCTTATAGACATAGAACGTACTTTGACTATGCTCAAACTTAAGTATTAGTTGAAAATAGACTCAGTCTTTGTCTTAAATCTGTCGTATTTTAATTCTTAGTATAATATATAATCATAGTTAGGGCAGTCTAGTATTTCTTTTGGCTTGATCTTAGTGCTCACTCCTCATGCAGATAAATCATCATCAGTGGTCAACTTTGCTGCTGATTTATTGTTTATTTATTCCGTTCAAGCATGAGGAGTGAGCACTAAGCTCAAGCTAAAAGAAATGGAATCAAACTGAGCACGAGTGTCCTCTCAGCACGAGAATATTTCGGCTATAATCCACTATGGTAGCCAAGCGCAGATTGGCAGTCTTCGCAAACCTTTGAGAACATTATGAAGTATACATACAGGTTTGTCACGACGCAACGTTTTCCTTCAGTGGCAAAGCACATAGTAAAACTCACATATCTTCGAAAAGTTAGAACCCCGATGACCCGAATAAAAAGCCAAGCGTCTAAGCCACGAGGATCTAAATCACCGCACCACAAAATATAAATAAATATAAAAACATAATCACAGTGAAGAAAATCCGTGAGATTCTCAAAATCTTGAAATTGTAGATAATAATGTTAAGATATACGGCAATTTCGAGATTATAAATCATCTAACTGTCCCTTATTTTCTTTTTTGAAGAGACTGAATTATAAGATTAATGTTTCAGTCCTTTTTTTTTCAATTTTGTGCGAGCTAACGCAGACAACCGCCTTGGGCCGATTTTAATCTGTCAACATGAGACGATGAGAAACGGTGTCCGATTGTAGGCTCAATGCAAAGATCATCTGCGAGCGAGTGTTAAATAATTCATTATATTCTCCATTAGGAACAGATAGAGAGAAGCGGAAGAGGCCCATAAAATATCTTTAAAATTATAATACTTACAAATAACTTAATATATTAACTTTAATTAACTAGTAACATGCTACATTCTGGTTCCTACCTGGTTTAAAGGTTATCTATCGCCATTCAGCGTGGCAATGCTGCAAGTTTGATGGGTACTTTTGGCCCAGGGGCAACCAGGGGTGGTCTTTTTGATTAGGGTTTTATTTTTATTTTTGTTAGTAGGTATTTAAGGATTTGATTTAAATTTATTGTATAGTTTGTATAATATTTAGATTTTAGATTAACTTTTAAATTAATTATAATTATATTTAGTGAAGTAACATGCTTGTAACAACAACAACTGTATGTACTAACAATACTTACGACTTAATTTACAACATTTTATCGACTGCAGTTATCGAACTACATATTATTATCGTTTTTCAGCTTGGTTTTTCAGCGTTTTTGTTTATTGATTAAATTTGAATGAGAGTTTCTAAAAACTAGTGATTTTATTTATTTCATAATTTTAATGTAAATCATCACAGCGCACTTATTTTTAATTGAAGTTCTCCACTTGACCACTGACCTATATTTGGTTGGTATAGAAATCAAGCTCAGAAACATTTTCCCTAATGAGTGTTCCCCTAACTTTCCAACATTCAACTTATTATCTGAATATTTGCTGCAGTACCTGATTTTGCTGAAATTAAAATATATTAAGTCTTACTCCATCGTAATTATCGAATGAAATAAATAATGTCAAAACGCTAACACAGTTTGGGAAATCATATCCACGTAAATTGAGTAATTTTATTAGCAGAAAAATAGCTCAGGCTCTTGGGCTGATTTAGCTATTTTCTTTTTTTCTTCCACTACAAGTTAGCCCATGATTGCGATCTCACCTGACGGTAAGTGATGAAGCGGTCTGAGATGATAGCGGGCTAACCTCATCGGGCATCGTACTGGAACACTAAACCGCTTGGCGGTACGTCTTTTTCATTAGGCTGGTAGTGGATAGTCCACGGCCGGACGTGAATACCAGACCAGACCAGAAAAAAATCAGATATATATTTCTAAATTGACTCTGCTGGATATCGAGCCCGGGACCTCCCACGGAAAGACCTCTGCACCAGGGATTAACGCCATGATTGCGCCGTCGTGACGTGCTGTGGTCTGCATACATTTGCCAATACGGCAACGGCACGGTAGAAAGGTACGGTACGGAAATACGATCTCACAATATCAGATAGTTAATTATAATAAAGATGCAATTATGAGTCATCGGAAATCTGAAAAGCCCTCGAATTAACAAGTTGAAAGCGCTCCGATCTTAACGGCCATTACATTTTCAAAATGAGTCATTGGCTTAATAATTATTGGATACGTATTTCAAATATTTTACTTTAGCCATTTTCAAATCTCAATTTGTATGATTAGGTGGTAAAACGTTTCTAAAGTGTAATAATATTTTAGGAATTCAAGTAGTAGGTATTATTACAGTATAAACTAAATGTTGCCAACAACTTCGTCTGCATTGATTAAGGTTTTTTGAATCCCTTGGGAATATTATTATGACATGGAGCTGATCTGATCCGAAAGGCAGCTATGGCAACTCTGTAATTACCCAAACGACGTAATCTAATAGAGTTTGGGTTTATTTTATTCGTCTTTACAAGTACTCTGGTCCTTGATGGTATTTAGGGTCTGATGATGGAGCCAGCAGGTGGCACCCTGGAAAGCTTGTTTAAAAAAGTTTTTTTTTTTTTAATTGTGAGATAGGCTTGCGCTTGACGACAATCATGCTTAGTGCAAAGCAATGATGAGGTCTAGGTTGGAACGCGCTTGCCTAGAAGATGCCTATTCACTCTTGCCTTGAAGGTACCTAAGTTATACGTGGCAGGAAACACGTGCGCTGGGAGGGTGTTCCATACCCTAGCGGTTCGGATCAGAAACTTCGAGCAAAAAAAGCATTTATTCTTATATTTACGTTCAAAAAGTGTACCAATTTTAAATAAAGAACTTTGAACAACAAGCTTTACAAGTGTTTAAAATCTTTATATGACCATACCACTGGTTCGGTTCATTTCACTTTATGCAACACCATTAAGTACCTAATTATGAAAACACTCTCAGTTTCCACCCAATCGCTCGTTGCCCATATACCATAAAGACATTGAGGTCACCCATCCGGAGCACACCGATTGTCCGCGCGTACGCTCGGTGCATTGTTTTTCCTTCCATTTCGTGGACGCGTTATGCAAAAGTGAAGGAAGCCATTTTATTCTTGTAACTGGTGAGGTGAGTGCTTATTAATATGGGTACGATTCATAAACGTAAAAGTTATTTTATTTGCCGACTCCATTTACGGAATACTTTAATATCATAAATGTGAAAGTGTGTCTGTCTGCTAAGCTTTCACGACCCATTTGTTCAATCAATCTTGATGAAATTTGGTATAAGGATAATTTGATACCCGGGAAAGGACATAGGCTACTTTTTATCCCGGAAAATTAAAGAGTTTCCGCGGGAATCAAAAAACCTTAATCCACGCGGAAGAAGTCGCGGGCATCATCTAGTGCTATTATATGGAATGGAGTATGAGAAGCAAGAGCGAATAATATTTTTAAATGCTAAAGAGTATTAAATTTACAGCAATAATCAAACCATACGTCAAATACACACTCCATTAGAACAAACCTCATTATAACGAAAATGTAATAAGACACATTAGATAATGGCATTAGTCTTAATTACGTATGAAGAAATATGACTTTGAGACAGAAATACTATGAGAGAAATACGGACTAGTTAGCAGCAGGTTTTTATGTCGAGCTTTACGAGCTGAGATTCGTCGTACCTATGTTATAAGAACAACAAACTTGTTTTAATTTATACCTCCAAAGTTATACGTGTCTTGGTGCGTATAAATTCAACGCAGATGCTGCGTCACAGATTAATAGTAACACTATAGAGCGTTCACAGTTATTTTACCTCTCGCTATAGGGTTGGCTATCTCTCAACAAGTTCAAAGTTTTTGTAAAACGTAAACTAATTGAAAAATTACAGTGTAAAGGATTATTCATCGATTATTAAATTCGATTTGTGAGATGGTGATAATAAATAAAAAAAACCCGGCTGAGTTGTTGTGGGCTCTACTCAGACCAGGGTGCGTTTGGAACCCTCGTAGCTTTAGTTTAAGATACCTACCGTAACTAATGATCACCATCATGTTTGTAATTGACGTCAATATGTGTACCTACAATGTTAGGTACACTGTTAATTGAATAAATGAATATTTGATTGATTTTATTTAAATGATAAAAACCCATGGGCATTCATTGTTCCAACAGCTAATTAATGTAATTACGATATTTGTGAGATGGTGATAATAATAAAATCCCGGCTGAGTTTTTTGTGGGCTTTTCTCGGACCAGGGTGCGTTTGGAACCCTCGTAGCTTTAGTTTTAAGATACCGTAATTGATTATCACCATCACGTCTTATACTTTTCAAACGTGACGTTCAGATCTATCTAATATTATAATAAATGCGAAAGTGTGTCTGTCTGTCTGTTTGTCTGCTACGTTTTCACAGCCCGCCTGTTCAACCTATTTTGATGAAATTTGGTACAGGAATAGTTTGTATCCCGGGGGAGGACATAGGCTACTTTTTATCCCGGAAAATTAAGGTATTCCCGTGGGAATTTAAAAAACTTAATCCACGCGGACGAAGTCGCGGGCATCATCTAGTTTTTAGTGAAAATATACTTTGAGTTTGAGTTTGAGTTTAATTTCAGTGGTTCTCTTTTGCATAAGCGTTTCCACTCACGAATGAGCATAAGACCCATCACAATGGCGTCTGGCGAAATGCCAAGTGCGTGGAGCCTACTCACCTGAACAATCACCGCTAATGCACGCGAGAGTGCTAATCACCCTAGACTAAAAAGCAAGGCTTTACTTCCCACTATGGTTGATGTAAGTTACAACAGTACTCAGTATGCGACTTTTGAACTTTTATGAGAGTTTAGTCCAGGCTCGGCAGCATATTATCAACATTTTTTGTCAGACAAAATTCGAACACACGCCGGGATACTCATATATTTTGAATCACTTCCGAATTGACCCGCTAGACATGCAGTAGACTATCAGAAGGCTGCCGGATCGGACGTACGGCGTCAGGCACGAAATTAGCGATGGCGGCTGCGGGGCGACGGCGATCGGCAGCGACGCAATCAAAAGCATGAATGTTTAAAATGAAAGAAACAGAATTTTTCTGACATAAATTTGTGATAGTATCTGGCTAGGCTTAAAGAGAACACACAAGACTTGTGCTGCACCGATCCATTAGTAAACATATATCATGTCTTAGACCTAAGACCACACCCGACATTTACACCGCACGTTTTTTCTGCAGGATAAATCTTGCTGATTAGGTACATAGTGGCACACCCACAATCGATGTGCTAGAAACCGCCATAAGCTTGTAACAGCGTCATATCGTGTGCGCAAGGTGCAGAAATCCTTTGTGGGGTCGAGTGTACGCTTTTATAACATGGTATACCCTAAGAGTTTCTGTAGTTTCCATTGCATAAATTTAAATACTGTGTTAAACAGCATCTATTAAGTCGAGGCTAATTAATGATGTTCTCGATGACAAATTTGCATGGAAGCAACCGGCTTCGCATCCAGTAATCCACAAGTCAGTCTTGATTCGTAACCTACGCATTGTACGAGTATATTATTTACAAAGTGCAACGTTTTTCTGTTTATGAAAAGAGTCTGCTGAGTTTCTTGCCGGTTCTTCTCAGTCATCTTTCCGAACCAGTGGTAGATTCTTACGACTAATCATAAGTGGCACTAGTTATCACACGTGAAATAAATCATTTCATTTAATTTCAAACATAGTATAGAACACTTAGTATAGTTTCTATGTATAGTTCTATACTTATTCGATATGATTAATCCTGCAAAAAAACGCTATGTGAACAGGTTCTTAATCTAAATAAGTGAACAAAATAAGGGCGCGGGATAAGCTAGTATTAATTAAACATTGATAATGGATTCTCGTTGAACTATTCTCTGAAAGCCCTTGGCAAGACTCATTAGGATGACTTTACAAAAGAAAGCTTAAGCTTAGCATTTACAAATTCTTGTGACTTTTACAATGAAATCTCTTGATTAAATCAAAAATTGTTCATTTCTTCAACAATAATATATCTTCTCTCCTTATATACATACTGGCTGATGCCCGAGACTACGTCCGCGTGGATTGAGGTTTTTTGGTTCCCGCGGGAACTCCTTAGTTTTCCGGGATAAGAAGCAGCCTGTGTGTAATTTCAGACTATAATTTATCTCTGTGCCAAATTTCATCCAGATCCGTTTAGCCGTTCGGGCGTGATTGAGTAACAAATATCCATCCAAACATCCATGGCATCCATACATCCATCCATCTAAACTTTCGCATTTATAATTAAGGACTGAAACAGTAACCGAAATAAGGGGTTTAAACACTGTTTTTTTTAAACTGTTATAAAACAGAAACCCTTATAAAGGAAACAGAAACGATACTGTACCCAATCAATCTGTAACCGTTTATTTCTGTTAATAAGTGTTTTATCTGTAACCCTAATAGGTAAATGCCCTAACAAACTGCACAGTGTGACAACGCGTTCTTCTCACTTCATCGGACTTCACACATACTGACACCACATGGCCATGTTTTTCTTAAAACAATTGCAACCAACGGTGCTAGAGTTTCAAATTTGAATACCCGTCAATAGTAAATTTGGCAACGTCGCTATTTGGGTTACACATTAAAACACTTTCATTTCTGTTACAGATTTGTTTCTGTTACACTTTCATTCTGTAACACTTATATTTCTGTAACCTATATGAATCTATTTTTCAGTCCCTGTTTATAATATTTGAAACCTGATAAATCAGTGAACGTTGTTTTTACACTACTTACCGTGGGGTTTTAAGTTACAAAAATATTTACTTTAAGGACTAGAAATTGTTAATCTAGGTTAAGTAAACCGATATTGAAACAATATTCAGGCTTTTACCTCTTGATATGTATGTACCTACTTACTTACAATCATGCAAATAAATAAATAAATAAATGAATGAATGAATAAATAAATAAATAAATAAATAAATAAATATTCTATTCAATTCTTGATATGATTAATTTGGTTAAAACTCTAGACAGATTGCGTTTCAATGTACAGTGTACAGTTTCAGCGAGTTTCATGCATTAAAATAAAGGTTGTCAATGTATTCCACTTTTTAAATCTGGTAGTAGAAGTGACCCTAATAATTACAGACCAATTTCTATATTACCAGCACTCAGCAAGATATTTAGAAAATTATGCTCAACCAACTGCTTCTACACTTTAACTCAAATAAACTACTACACTCAGAGCAGTATGGTTTTACTAAAGACCGATCAACAATCGATGCAGGAGCTATGCTGTTAAAGTATATTATATTCGATGCGTGGGAGAAATCACAGAATGCTATTGGTATTTTCTGTGATTCGTCTAAGGCATTCGATTGCGTTGAGCATAGACGCTTTTAGTTAAGTTGAACCATTATGGAATCAAAGACACTGCACTTAGCCTCATTGCATCTTATCTTAGTGACCGCATTCAAACGGTATGTGTCAACGATGTGAAGTCGTCCGGATCAGCCTCACTTATGGGTGTTCCTCAAGGCTCTATTCTGGGTCCCTGCATGTTCTTGGTGTATATAAATGAATTACCATACTACGTCCAAAATACTTGCGATATTGTGCTATTTGCTGACGACACGTCCTTGATTTTTAAAGTCGATAGAAACAAGGACAATTATGAAGACGTAAATAATGCAATTTCTCAAGTCACTAACTGGTTTACTGTAAACAATTTACTTTTAAACGCAAAGAAAACCAAGTGCATTGAATTCGCATTTCCGAATACCAAGTCCACAGGAAACATAAATTTAACTGTAAATAATGATATTTTAAAAATAGAAGAGACCGCTGTGTTCCTGGGGATGACCTTAGATTCAAAGCTTCAATCGGGCACTCATATATCAACTCTGGCTGGCAAACACAGCTCTGCTGCTTACGCTGTCAGAAAAATTCGACAGTTTACTGACGTTGAAACTGCAAAAATTGTATATTTTTCTTAATTTCATAGAATTATATCTTACGGAATTTTACTATCAAAAAAAATTTGTATTACAAAAAAGGGCAATACGTGCAATTTATAATTTAAAACCGCGTGAATCCCTTAGAGAGAAATTTAAGGAAATAGGTATTCTTACAGTAGCCTCGCAATATATTTATAGTAATTTAATCTTCGTAAAACAGCACATTCATAATTACAAAAAAATATGCGATCTGCATGATAGGCAAACGAGAGGCCGCCATAAGCTCGTGACTCCATCGCACCGCCTCAAGAAGGTCCGAAGGTCGTTTGTGGGAATGAGCATTCTATTTTATAACAAAATTCCACAACCTATCTTAAACTTGCCTTTACACAAGTTTAAGAAGTCCATTAAAATTATGCTCCTGAAAAAGGCTTATTATACTGTTGAAGATTACGTAAATGACAAAGGAGCATGGATTTGACTCGCTCCAGCAATGCTAAGGACAGCTGTTACTTATGTATTTCACAAATTAATGAAATTGTAAATTATTATTTTTTTCAAAAGAGCAACCGCCGAGTTTCTTGCTGGTTCTACTCGGTAGGAATGGCATTCCGAACCAGTGGTAGATTCACTTGACGATTCAAAAGTACTTATTAAAAGTAATCATTTTGAATTTGAATTCAAATTTGAAACAAAAACGTCGTATGATACACGTGTGTATTGATGATTACCGTCTTCGGCGAACTGGCGCCTCAGCGAGGCGGTAATAATCAATGCACACGTGTATCATACGACGTTTTTCAACACACTTGTGAAGAAAATTTGAAACAAAAATGTTATTTTGAGACAAATTAGATTTTCACAAAAGTAGTGTTAATTTGATTTCACTATTAATTCCAACGCATTTTCTCCTTTGATTTTCGACATTTTGTAATTAGGAGTTAAGCAACTTGCAGAATGCAGCTTTGCACGAAACAATTCAAAGAACATTACTTCCCTGGTTACACTTACAAGATTTAATAAAGGTTCCGTTTTAAGCTACTTTTGTTTAGTATTTCTTTTATAATCAAAAAATTCAGTATTTCTTCAATAATACAAAATGGTGTCTTATTGAAGTTAATCTATTTTCTGCATCTCCACGATAAATCGGCCATGACATAATTCGCAAGGAATTGGCTTATGCCGTGCGATATAGACCTAGGTACATTATTTAATATCGTATCAAAGGCTAATAATGCCCCCTACAACAATTGGCTACAGCTTAGTGAGAGTTAATTTCCATTACCTATACTTATCATGTGACCGAAATTCAGAACACGTAATTCTAATACATTAACATTAGTTTCTTCGTTTAAGTAATATATTATCTATTCTATTATTTAAGTGCTTGGTAACTTTAAACAGTCAAAACCGTATTACAAATTAAGATAAGCGGAGCAGTAAAGGGGCTTAAATGGTTGTCATCAAATCTCTCGTAAAACTTAGGTAGGTAAGATGCAAACCATAATCTAAAAGGCTTTAGGTTAGATAGAGTTTCAGAATGTTCATTTAGAACGAAAGCGGCATAAATCAATGACCTAAGAACTTGTTTGGTTTTTCGACTTTATCACAATGTCACTTCAAATGCTGGCTCAATTTTTCAAGTATTAATTTTTGCAATTTTTGCAAGTATTAATTCTAAGATTAAATGTGCATTGTGTCTTAGATTGTGGTCAGGATTGTACATAGGCTACCTTTTATACCGGAAAAGTCAAAAGTTCCTGCGGGAATCAAAAACCTCAGTCCACGCGAACGAAGTCGCGGGCATCATCTAGTATAAATATTAGTCTTAAAAACTAAATACAATTAGGTACAACCTGTGGTACAACTAAATAAAAAAGTTTTGCTCTTTGTCCATTTGCTCATTACTAGTTTCCACTCGACTGCATGACGTTCCATCTCGTTAAACAATCTACTAATAAGTAATTGTTTCAACTTATTGAGTTTAACAAGTAAAACATTTTATTATTGTTAGATTGGATACAAAATGACGTTTTCAATAATTTTGTGCGTAATTTAAATGTGATAACAATCGAATTATCGTTCGATATTTATATCAAATCGATTGCGTAAACGTGGGTAGGCACTCTCAGTTAGGCCAATCAAATTAAGCTGTTAACGATTATTCGATACTTAATAATAACGGGGATCGGGGCCTTACGAGGTTACCCAGTTCTATTAAAATGGTAACAGTTAAGACGAAAACACACTATGGCCAGGCCAGAAAAAAGTCCGCGCGAAACTTTGACATTGTATGGGAATGCGTTTCGTCAATGCAGCGTCTTATCTTAAAAGTGCCTGCGGACCAGACAACCAGACAATTTCTGCATGTCCGTAGTTTGTCTTTGCCCCTATTGTAATTCTAATTATAATAATCTTTTAGGTCGGTCACATTATACTATATGCTATACCTATATTAATATACTAGACTAGATGATGATAGCTGACATAAAAAATATTTTACGTTTACCGATTTTCAAAGTTTGATCAAAGTTGGTAAGGGATTTACTTATTTTTTTAAATTGCTTTTGAAATGCTTAGATGTATAAATTATTCAATCATACTTACAGTATTTTTTCAAACTAACATGTTAAAAAATTGTGTATTTATATTGTGTATTTATAATATATTATTGCGAAAGGGTGTTTTTTTTTTGTTATTTTGTTAGTTTGTCCTTCAATCATGGTGCCACGGAGCAACGGATCGATGTGATTTTTTGCATGCATAATATTATTAGGATGGCCTCGAAGAGTGCTACTACTATTCCGGAAAAGTAAGAGTTTCAACGGGATGTTTTAAAACCTAATAAAGCACGCGTACGAAGTTCCAGGCAACAATTACTATCACCTAAAAAATTAGGCATAATAATAATATTATCTCTGTCAATTAAATAAATAAAAAAAAGTCTACACAAGATTATAAAATACGTATAGATAAGTCTTTATCATAACACATTACAATAATTAGGTACATAATCGTCGTCAGTAGATAACAATACAATATTATTGTGTCACTGGAGTAACTGTTAAGAAATTATCTATATATGTTTAGCAATTTTAAATGCTATGGCACTTCTTATTCTCTTCTTATTTAATACCTGACAATATCAAAACTTCTTCAGCTTTCCTTCTCTCAATAATTAATACTCTTTCTATATCTCACCAAATTCTGGTCCAATTTATTATTTTTCACGATCTTAAGAATAATGTCTTGATCCTTGTTAAACCTATATTTTTACGTATTTTAAGATTCTAAATTTGAAAATATTTTCAATACCATTAATACTAATAATTCGATTTTACTACAGGTTTAATTTATATTATTTTACTAATGAAAGAACGAAATCAAAACGAACAAAAAAAGTATGCACTAATTATTTTCCAAAATAAGTCCACTAAGCAAAAAAAAAAAACAATGGAAACAAAATAATGAAACTTATAAAAATACTGTACAAAACTTAAATCCATACGAACAAATCCTATTCACATCTTCTATTACAATATTTTTCGTTACAAATACAAATATTTATATCCATCTTTTGATTTATATCTTTCACTATACTCATACGTGATTTCTAATATATTTTTAATTTGATGTTCGTTCTGTAAATATTATACACAAATGTTAAAATTAATTTTACTATCCACCCCAATAGAGCTAAGATTGTTAACAAAACTGTTAATACAATAAGCACTAGCCTTACTTCATAATACTCTGTCCACGGCATGTCGGCAGCTGGCGATTTTAGATGACTTCCGCCATACTTAATTATATGTTCTGTCCACCAAACCGCTTTATCTAGGGGCTTCATGGGATATTCCCTCATAAGTGTCTTCAGACGTGTTATACTTTTCTTGAAGCTTAAACCAATATTATCATTTACTATGATACAATACATTCAACAATATTATGAGCATGAGCATGAATTCATCATGACTTACCTATTATCATTTATTACTTTCTCAATCGATTGCTTGAATGTTTGTTCTGTCAAAGTTGTTATATCCAATTGCAACCCAATATTGTGGTAAACATATTTCTCAACATTATACCATTGGTCTACTAACATTGGAATACCTATCATAGGTACTTCAGCATCTATAGCTTCGTCTGTCGATTGTAAACCTCCTTGGGTTATAAACAATTTAATCTTCGGATGTCCTGAAAATTAACACAAAAATATCTTAATTGCATTACTTCAAAATTAATTTAAGTTTGGACCATTAAAAAGTTATTTTGATCAATTTTGTGATGCACTTATGTACATTAATATTATGATAATATTAACAAACATTAAGATTATGATGCTAATTATAGTTCAAAGGATGGTGCTTATTTTAACTGCAGGTAACTCATTTGGTATAGCAATAACTTACTTATAAGATCCGGTTGAGGAAACCACTTAGATATATTGATATTTTTCGACTTTCCTGGTAAAACATCTTTGTCATATTTCCACAAAACGTCATACGGTAATTCGGAAAAAACTTTTGCCATGATTTTTATCTTTTCTGGAGGAAGTAATGACGGTAAAACGTTAGTGCCAAAGCTAACGTAAATTACTCCATGTTTTGAAGTATCCAAATGGTTTTTAAGATCCTGTGAAAGTGATTAGAAAACTTACAATAAAAAAAGTTGCGTCCTGATGAATAATACGTTACTCACATAAGTCCATCTCGTAAAGTCTGAGCCAAGTCAAAGTGCGCTCTATAGATCTCAGCATAAGATGCTAGTGGGATAGTTTGATAAGGGTATGGCAGGGATATTAAGTATTATTTCAAACATTTTGAATTAAAATATTATTAATCACTTACTTTAGGCAATTCCTTAACTTTAGTTTCATGAATACCTCCAATAAAAAGAATACTAGGTGGTACCGGATGATTGTCAGCCCATATAGGATGTTCGTTCAAAAACAACATTTGAATCTTTTTTGACAACTCTGGGAAGGTCGGAGTATTCTTTCCAAAAACTTTTTTCATTATTCTATGATCATAATCATCAGTTTCGGTAATTAAGAAGTCAAATAGGAAGTGCCCTAACAGTTCAATGCACTTTTCCAATAGAGACAGGTTATAAAGTCGCTGTCTTCCAGGCGTTGGATACAATAATGGATGAACTGGAGCACCCATAGTATGGAATTGTGCAGTAACGCCCCCAAACGAACTAATTGTAATAACTGGGGCATCAAATATATGTGAAAATCCCATAACTGCCCGGTTGCATGATTCAAGCAGCAATAAATCGAAATATTGTCTGTCCTTCTTCATAATTTCTTTCACCTCTGTTGTTTGTGCTTGTGCATAAAAAATGTTGGAAAATTTTTCAAAAACTGCCTTCACTTGCACTAAAAGATCTCTTTTATTTCCTGTATGATGTTTATAAAGACCTTCCCATATTTCGTATGAGATATCATGGACGTCTATTTCAGTCAAATTAGCTGGAGTTTTTCCTTTAGGAAATACGGGATCTGTAGTGACCACAATCACCTCATGACCACGTGCTGCCAATGCTTGTGTAAGTGGACGAAAGACCAGTTGATGACTTATCGATGGAGTGGGAAAGTATGCCAATATCCTAGCGCCTTGTATTCCAGTAATTAAAATGGAAATTATTAAAAAAAATATGCTTTTGTATGTATCCATGATTAAGTTTAAAAGTAACTGATGATAATTTTTCAAAGGCTGCCTATATAGAATATTCATTCATATCTTAAAGATTCATTGATAAATTATAGCAGTTATCGATGATAGTAAATTAATATAAGCTGATTGGCTAACTCAGCTGATAAAATATTTAAATTTTTTATTTTAAAAGCAATCCTAGTAAGTAAAAATTGTCTTTGTTCCTGCGCTTTACTAAAAACCTTACTTGAAGCGACTATTTTATGGCATTTACTTTTGGTTTCTTTATTTTCAAATGCGTTTGTTTAATCTTATCTTCAGACTTCGTTAATATTCAATTTAGTAGTCTATGTAGGCTTATGGTAAGCGATGATGCAGGTAGGTAATTTACTAAGGTAGTCACCCTCTCCTAAGTGAGAGAATAAATTTCCATTAAAAGAGCAACGAGTATTTATACGTCTATTTTAATTAAAGTTTTAAAATAATATTTATATTTAACTAAGTACTTTGAACACAACCCTGATATAACTATAATACTCTTTGTACAAACAATAAAATAGATTATTTTATTCTCAGAATTCTAGTATTCACACTTAATTCATTCGCATAATCTATCCAGTAATGTTAAGCATTCTGACATAGTTATATATCACTAAATCTTAATGTATTTTTAATTTTATAGTTGTTTTTAATAAGTAACGAATCAATTTAAAGCTCAATTTAATAAGCCAACCTATTAAAGTAAAGACAACTACCAATGCTATCAATATAATAAGCACGAGTTTTACTTCATAATATTCAATCCACGACATGTTTGCAGCTGGTGATTTTAGATGATTTCCGCCATATTTAATAACATGTTCTGTCCACCAAACGGCAAGATCCAGAGGTTTAATAGGGTATTCTCTCATTATTGTCCGAAGTCTTGTAATATTATTCTTGAAGCTTAAAAAATGGAAGACAAAAATTAAGCATCAATATTACCTACTATATTTTAAATGGTGTTATATTTTATTACTTAATTTAAAACAAGTCCCGTTACAAAAACATTTTTCAACAAGCGTTTATTTTTAAAAATAAAGATCTTCCAAGTACCAGAGTTCGTGTCAAGACGAATCATGTAAGCCCAAACTCAATGGGGTTACGTTGTTTTATTATAGAGTTCCCATAAGATTGGCTCAGCTCCATGATTTAATAATATTGCATTATCATCCGACCAAACTTCAGCTCAGTCGGAGACCGGGAAGTGGGTCAAATTTAACTTGCAAGATTTGATTACAGACCGAAACATCATATATAATATTATAAATGCGAAAGTGTGTTTGTTAGTTGGTTTGTTCTTCAATTACTCTGCAACGGAGCAACGGATCAGATAAAAATAATATGTTAATATTAGTGATATGATATCTAAAATACGACCGACGATGACCTCTATTACGTTATGTAATAAAATACGAATCTAGATTTTTTATCAGATAAAAACGAAAATGTTTATAAAAGCTTACTTTTAAATCAATCCCGGTTGCGAACTCAAACTGCACAATTTATTGCAAATCAAAAACATAAGAAAATAAATTTAATTTCATTACCTTTTATCGTTTATAACTTTTTCAACAGAATTCTTAAATTCTTCCTCGGTTAAAGTTGTTATATCTAATTGCAGTCCAATATTATGATACACATATTTCTCAACATTGTACCATTGATCTACTAACATCGGAATACCAATTACTGGCACAGCAGCATCGATAGCTTCATCAGATGACTGTAATCCTCCCTGGGTTATGAATAATTTGACATTTGGATGTTCTGCAAAATATAAAAAATGTTTTATTTTCATCCTTCATCCTTTCATCATCCCTTAAAAAGGATAAGTTTAAATTTTTTTTTAATTCTCATGAAAAAAAAATATCATATTAAAACTATGAAATACATTAAAATCTATATTAAAAACTAAATATTAAAATTAATGCCGCTTCGATGAGGCAATGTGCCCAAAAACACTGGCTGCCATACTCCTCTGAATAGCCAAATTTATATGTTGGCCAAGGTAACTGCCAACCCTTTCATTTTTGTGTCATTTGGTGTTGAAACCCTGGGTTCGTGGGGCAAAGATGCTAAATCCTTTTTAAGGATCTGGTATCTTCTGGTCTCACAGAGTCCAAAGGTGACCAGAGTGACCTGTCATAGTATATAAGTTTGGCTTTTCAGCACATAATAATAATAATAATATAACTTTTGTTTTTGAGTATCAAAAACGAATTAATCTGTACTAAGCTTACTTAACAGATCCGATTGAGGAAACCATTTTGATAATTTAATATTTTTTGACTGTCCAGGCAAAATATCTTTATCATACTTCCATAAAACGTCATATGGTAGTTCCGAAAACACTTTAGTCATAATTTCAATTTTTCCTGGAGGTAGCAATGATGGCAAAACATTAGTACCGAAACTAACGTAAATAACTCCATGCTTTGAAGAATCTAAAAAGTTTTTAAGATCCTGTGAATATCACACTCAAAGTTAATATATTTTACATGTAGGATTTTTTAAAATTCCACTACAAGCTAGCCCTTGACTACCACTTGATGGTATGTGATGAAGCAGTCTAAGATGGTAGCGGGCAGTGGCGTGCACAGGTTTTAGTTAGGTAGTAACAGCTAGGGTAGGCATTAGTTAGCAGAATACCTATTTACTAGCTGTTTGGATGAAAAAAGAGCATTATCGTATTTCAATTTGGGTAAGCAGTGCTTTTATCCCTCTATGAACTGCACGCCACTGGTAGCAAGTCTCCCACCACACCAGACCAGACCAGAAAAAATTATGAATTCACAAATTGACCCTGCCGGGAATCGAACCCGTGACCGCCCACGTTAAGACAACAACGTTCAACACTGCGCTAGGGAGGTTGTCGGGGAGGGAGGTACTGCTATCTAAACATTAATTTATTAAAAGATAACTGACGTCTTATTATGTGATACTATATCGAAAGACTTTGATATAGTATCTCAAAATGTTTTCAGTTTCAGCACATAATAATATTATAAAAATTAATAAAATATTACTCTTATAAAACTAGCTGAAGCCCGTGTTTTCGTCCGAGAGGAATAAGATTTTGAATTCCCACGGGAACTCCTTAATTTTCCGGGATAAAAACTAGCCAGCCAAGTATGTCACTCTCCAGATCCTCGATTATGCCGATACAAAAAATCACGTCGATCCGCTGCTTTGTTGCGGCTTGATTGAAGGCCAACAAACACACTTTCCCATTTCTAATACATATTAGTATGAAAAGAAACTTACCGCAGGTAATTCTTTTTTCGTGATGTGATGTATACCACCAATATAAACAATACTGGGAGGTACAGGGTGGTTGTCAGCCCAAAATGGATGTTCATTTAAAAACATAATTTGAATGTTCTTTGCTAACTCATAATATGTCGGCACGTTTTTACCAAAGTTTTTTTGCATTATTCTATAGTCATAATCATCAGTATCCTTAATTAAAAAGTCAAATAAGAAATGCCCCACTAGTTGAACAGCCCTTTCCAGTTGTGAAAGATTATATAATCTCAGGCTTCCAGGCGTTGGATACAATAACGGATGTACGGGAGCACCCATAATACTGTATTGAATCGGTACGGCACCAAATGAACTAATAGTAATAACTGGGGCATCAAATATATGCGAAAATCCCAAAACTGCGCGGTTACATGATTCAAGCAGTAGTAAGTCGAAATGATTTTTGTCCTTCATAAATATTTCTTGCACATCTGGTTGTTGTAATTGCGCATCCAAAATGGTTGTAAATTTCTCAAAAATTGATCTTACTTGAAACAAAATGTCTCGTTTGTTTCCACTGTGATATTTCAAAATACCGTCCCATAATTCATAAGAAATGTCATGAACGTCAATTTCTGTCAAATTGGCTGCAGACTTTCCCTTTGGAAAGGCTGGATCAGTTGTAACCACAGTCACTTCGTGACCACGCGCTGCCAACGCATGTGTGAGTTGACGAAATACAACTTGATGACTTATTGAGGGTGTAGGAAAGTACGCTAGTATCTTGGCACCTTCGATTCCAAATATCATAAACACAATAACTAAAGAAAATATACACTTGGTAACACCCATGACTAAGTAGGTACGTGACTGCCGAAAATCGTAAAAGTATGCTTATAATATATTTTAAGATTTTTCGTAGATATATATTGTAATCAATAGATCAATGAGCTGATTGAGAAATCAAAATGATAAGGTTAATAATTTTTGTATTACTATGTGATAATAGTAGTTTATGAAACGGTTGCATAATGGGGGTCATTAAAACATGAGTGTGTGTTTATAATAGTATCACACGAGTGTTTGTGTGATATGTGGAGTTTCATACATTATATTTTTGACCGAGCGAAGCGAAGGTCTCTGGGTCTACTTGAGTGAATTTGCACTTGTCCGTCCGTCTGTCAGAGCCTTATAACTTCTGAATTACTGAACGTGTAAACCGATGGCCTCCAGCCGAATATGGCTTAAAAAATTATAAAAAAATTTATTTCAGGGGGGCTCTCATAGAAGCGAATGTGAAGTAAAATATTAATTAGGTCCTATACTTGAACAACAAATACTAAAATTAGATAAATATAATAAGGAAACGAAATTATTTAATTTTTAATGAGCTTCAGTATTTTTCACAGAACTTCACAATTATGTCATTAGATGGCGCCGCGATGTCTCAGTTCGGGGCGAACCACTAGTTATCTAAAGTTGTAACTTAAAATCTAATCCATTATAAACTTAACCTACTTCAAAAGCACTGAAAAGCGTTAAATATTTCTTCTTCTTTCATTTATCTGCAGACTTCTGTAATACAAGTTTTATCTTAGTGCAGAGTCTGCGCATCAATCTATGTGTATATTTATACAAGCCATTGCATCTCAATTTTGTTGTGCCCTTAGTTACTAAGCCACATTTGTAAGTTTGTGAAATAAAAGTTTATTTATTTATTCCATAAATTTCCATATATACGAACAAATATTTTTGAAGTAAAACGACTTTAGAATCGTTGTCATTTGAAAATTCGATGAAACGAAACGATAAAAGGACACCAAATAGAGAAAATATGTTCTTAGGATTTAGCCTTCGAGAGAATGAGATAGAATACAAGTTATATTTATCTCATTATCTCGTAGGCTACTTTTCTGAAGTGTCACTTTTTGTGTGAGAATTGCACACACCCTTTTTTTTATTTGTACGCAGATTTCTCCAAGATTGCTTGACCGATTTGCCTGGTTCTTTTTACTCGATAGAGGAAGTATGCAAGATATTTTTGTAAAAATTCCTGTATACAACTTTTTACTCATGATGCTGCAGGGTTACTGCCCGCCTAAGTTATGGAGATTCAGGAACTGTTCCCGGTGAATTTATAATGTAGATACCTAGCAACGACTTCATGAATAAACTCGAAGTCACAACTTTTCAACTCTGATGATGCATGATAAGTACAGCACAATCCTGTAGGTACCAAGTACAGATAGACTGAACTCAAACTCCCGACTCCTCGATCCCGACGCTGTAGGGTACTAGCTGCAGGAATTCATGACTCGTGGTTGGTGAATTGATATTGCAGGTACCAAGTAGGTACAGACTACAGACTTGTCAATCAACATTGAACTCTAAGTCCCACTTCCTGAAACCTGATGCTGCAGGGTACTTTGGATAACCAAAGTAAGAAATCCTGTAATGAGATAATTAATATCATTACTAACCTAAGTACACGTACTCATATTTGACAAGATCCATAAACTTGGCGCCGCCTTCAAAAACGACCTTTTTTTTTAAAAGAGGGGGAAAGGAAATCTTCTGAAGATACCCGATCTCCTGGGGGAGATTGCAGGTGATGTGGGATTTTTACCCACTAAAAACCCTCGGTGGTCATCCTCTGAGCATAATGGGAATCTCCGGGAACTCTCAAAGAACATACGCCGGAGACTCCCTTGCGCAATGCCCATTGGGCTCGTTCTGGGTGATGTAATCCCTGATTTCATGTATCAATCATGAATCATGGAGTCGCATGGACAATAAGCGGCCAAAGGCCCGCTTTCAGCCACTCGCGACTTCGAGATCCCTTTGTACATTTTGATCAGGGCGTCGGTCGGTGTCGCCCTGCTGCCTTCGTCTCCGAGTGGGATTGGAACAGCGTTCTCCTTTTTGAGCATGACAGCGTCACAAAAGAAGACCACGGCCCTCCATGCTTCATTCGCCGCCAGCATTGCCGCTATGACAGCAGACGGCGAAAGATCACTCCCTACGTAGAACAAAAACGACCTACAAGATAAGTTTTGATGTTTTTTTCCTTGACTATAAGAGTAAATTTGATGAAAGTACCTAATTTGAAAATTTATTTAATCCTTTTCAGTACTTTTGAAGTCTGTTCAGTTTATTTTAAAGTTTTATTATTTTTATATTATGTTACAGTCTTAATCGAATATAATTAATGATAATTTGCTCTTTCGAATGAATACTGCTATGATATAAATTACTAGAGTAATGGAAACCTGACTACTGTTTTAAACAGTCCAATCTTTGAGCTATGTCGATCACATGTACTACTGCGAATTCCTTCGTTCTGAATTGGGTCCCTGAGAGGGATGCCTAACGTAACAGCACTCTTTCGATTGTGCACTGAGCTTCATTAAAGTGTGTGAAAGTGGAAGAAGCCACGTTTATCAACGTGAAATAATAATATAATTCAATAATTATTTACATACTAATAACAATCGATAACATAGTGCCAATTCTCGAACAGCAAATTAATTAAACCCAATTCCTACATATGCTAATACTTAAAAATAAACAGATACCTACAATTTTCAGCCGACTTTCGACTTCCGGAGGTTCTCAATTCGGTGCGTATCGTTTTTTGCGCTGAAACTTACTGTGTAGAAATCCAAATTATTTTTTTCTTTACAGTGGCTTTAGAAGTCGGTTTTTTTTAAGAATTTTTATATAGAACACATACTTTTAATGTTGTTTGATTTGAAAAATCGAAATTAACTAGTGGGACAGTGAGACGTGGAAAAGTTATAGAGACACCCACATAATATCATGCAAACCCACTTATATAGGGTTTAACCGGTTTACATACCGTAAAAGTCATAATCTTAAAGCAACAACGTGACATGGACGCGACGTATGACCACTGTGCTTATTTATAACATTTTGGACAGCTATACGCATTATTTATGCATCTGTTCTCTGATATTGAAACCGAAAATATAACTAGTATTTCATCAAAAATTGAGATCAAATAAATCGGTACAAGTAATCCTCGCCTCATATTTTGTGAGAGAAATTTTCCAAACTTTTCGCTAACTTCGAAAAATTACTAGTTTATTCTGGAGCTTAATAAAGATTAGTACAAAGTCACCTACATGTAACTTTCGCACTTTTGCTTCAGCAGTTTTCGAGATGATACCAATACTTTTAATGCTATAAATGAGAAAATGTTTGTCTGCTGAACTTCTGAACTTTACTGAACTGAAATGAATTGAGTTCGATGGTTTATCCATACTTTTGTTAGGATCTGTTCATTTAGAACTTTTTCACATACACGATACACGTAGGGATAAAAAGGATACTAAATTTACGTGCTACAATACCTAAGTAAACAAAACCAATATTATTGTACCTAATATAAAGTAATAAGTAAGAAATATACGAAATAAAATGCAGACTAAACAGAATATACCTATAAAAAGTTTAAATTACCTATACACATTAACTAAGTATCCTCATTGATCTAGGTCGATAAACTGTAATTAATAGAAAAGATAATAATTCATGTATTTTACTTATATTTTAGGTAGAATTTGTTATTTGCAACGTAAATTTAAATACAATTAATAATACTGTTAATTTCTTTACGCATAGTCATAATGTTATCATGTGAAGCTTTAACACTCTATTTTTATTTTACTGTGTTACTGCATTAAATTGTGAACCAACAAATATATTAGGTGTTTTTCCAATACCATAAATAAGTCATCAAGTGGGTTTTCGGCCTCTAATGCATGAACTAGCAAAACGTGGTCATCAAGTAACAGTAATAACAACTGATCCCGTATTTCCTGAAAAGTGCTGCAAATCTAACAGAAGTCGATGTTTATAATGTTTCTTACGGAATATGGAAAGATTATCTAATAACAGCTGATGGAGATGATAAAAATCTGGGGCACCAGGCAAGTTATGTCCTTAACAGCAATGTTCAAAATTCTCAAAGAGCAATTTAGATTAGTTGATGTGCAAAAATTTATTACTGATAAGAACAAAAAAATTGACCTATTATTTCTCGAACACCTAGCACGCCCTGCGTTGAGATATTCCTATTTATATAACGTACCGGTAATTTCAATTAATTCATTTGGTGCGACGTATGATACTTTCGATACAGTTGATAGCGTGAAACATCCTCTTATGTATCCAATACCTCCTTTATAAAGGTTTCATAACATAACAACATGGGAAAGAATATATCAGTGGCATGTACATTATTACCTGAAAAAAACATCTATGCTGAATTCGAGAAAATGGAAAATGAACAGCTTAAGAGATTATTCGGGCCAGAAATACCAGATTTAAGGGATTTAAAAGAATATTCAGATGAAGTTTCTAAATACGTACATGGTATCAGATAATAACATAAAAATATGAGGAAAAATTTCCTCATAAAATTGAAAGTATTCTCATACTTTAAACTTTGTAGTTTTTTTTTCATAATAATGTAATACGGAACTTTAATACTTGTTACAACTGTTAACAGGATCTCAAATTGTATCTAGACCAGTCCATCAACGGTGTTATTTATATGAGCTTTGGCAGTATGACTTTTCCATCATTAATGTATCAAGAGAAAATAAAATTATTAACTGAAGTTTTTTCTGAACTATCCTAAAGTGTTATTAAAGTGGGATAACGAGCTACCAGGATGTCCCAAAAATGTCAAAATTGGAAAATGGTTTCCTCAGACAGATTTGTTATGTAAGATTAACAAAAAATAATTTAACTACCAAATTATCTAAGTTTGTCAAATTTTATAGGTGACTAGCTGACCCGGCGAACTTCGTACCGCCTTAGTATGTAAAATTAAATGTATATTTTTCAATATTTCTGAGAGATTTTCTTAATATTTTTTTCCGTAAGAACCTTCTCCTAATAATAACAAATACAACAAAAAAAGAATTAGTGAAATCGGTCCAGCCATTCACGCGTGATGCCGTGACCAAGGAAAACGGGTTTCATTTTTATATATATATATATATATATATACATATATATATATATATATATATATATATATATATATAGATAGATAGATAGATAGATAGATAGATAATCTACTAGGAGATGACTATTTTTTTCTGATCCTACCGGGTCAAAATAAATTATGGTCATTATATTATGTAAATTTAAAGCTTATTGTTTATACGTAAGTTATCTTTTTCAGGACACAAGAATATCAAATTATTTGTCGTATATGTGTGAAGCAATAGATGCGGGTGTTAAACTCGTTGGTATCCCGATGTCAGCAGATTAGTGGTTTAATATAGAATTATGCTATAAATAAATAAACCAATAATACAATTTATTTATTATAAAATAAATAAATTGTATTATTGGTTTATTTTTAAGATATTCAAAACTGAAAAATATTTTTCAATTTATTTATTTTATTTTCTTTAACAAATAACACAAGCCTCTTTTAACTCAACCTCATTAGTAACACTTCCATTGAATTAAAATGGAGCAAAATAGATCTTTGAATGTATGTGCTGACCTGACCTGATTTTCTCGAGACTCATTTTCGCAAGATAAGTTTTCTTAGGTGTGCAAATATTATTACACCTCATTTTCAAGATTATTTAGATAAACTTAAAATTACCCAATCACAAATCAAAATTGTTTGACTTTATAGGTAAGTTTGACTGCCTCGTTGGTCTAGTGGTTGGGATGTTCGACTGCAGCCGACATTGGGTTTTTCTGACTAGAAATTCTCAGTACTAGCCCGGAGTAAGGAAGTTGGCGATGTTACACTGTTACTTTACAGTGGCTTTTGAAGTCGGTTTTTTGGAAAGAATTTTTACTTCTAACTTATAATCCTCACGGCTTAGGAGTGCAGTATCCTGCAGCATCAGAGTTGAGGAGTTGGTACTTGGGTTTAAGTATGAAGTCGTTGCTTAACACCTACAATATGAATTCACCATAAGAAATCCTAAATCGCAGCATCAGTGTTGAGGAGTTGGGACTCAGAGTAGAATTGTATACACATGACATGATACCTACATACTGTATGAATTCACCATCCAAATTTCCTAACTCCCTAGTTTTGAGGATTTTATGTACCTAGTACGGTACACCTACAGCATCAGGATTGAGGATTTGGAGTCAGATTTTTTTATTGGACTACCCCGTGAGCTTCCTCTAACCACTGAAAAAAAAATTTTCAAATCGGTTTTTTGGAAGTCGGATAATAAAAGAAACCTAAACTTTGCCTAAAATGGAATGGTTTTTGTAAGCATTTCGGCTTAACAAAACCAAATTGAAGCATTCTAAAACAAAAACACAATAATAGTAGATATATTCCTCCATTTTTCTTTTTGAAGTAAAAAAGTTTTTTCGTCAGCTGCCAGTCGGCACGAATCTAGGCAACTAGCATGAATAATTTTGAACTTTGTTCTAAAATAGCATGTAAGAAAATATTCTACAAAAAAAGATGGCAGCAACACAGGATACAAAAGGTTTTAAATATTGGATAGAATCATGCGTTACTTTGCGGAAGTGCATGATAAAGCAAGAAAGGATTACAATTATTTTGCTGTAATCCGCCAACAGAAAAAAAAACTGTATGGTCAAACATGCAAGTTACAAGCCAAGCATCGTTGACCTTCCCAACCAAGCAAGTTGTCTAACTAGACAATTTTGCATTGTAAAGTCGACATCTCCTGAAGATGATCCGGTTTCGGGGCGAAACGTTCGTTGAGAATAGTATAAAAGTCTTGTGTGTATGTGAGTGGTGGTGGCATTGCTTGCTTGGGAACGGTGCTTTGCTTGTGAACTACGTGATTGACCATACAGATTTTTTTTCTGTTGGCAGATTATAGCAAAATAATTGTTATCTTTCCTTGCTTTACAATAGGTTATTTTTAGTTATCAAAAGCAATTTTCATTTTAGCTGGAGAAAATCATATGGAAAATATGAAAATGTAGAGTTTAATAGCATAAAACTGATCTATATTTTAAAAATAAAATTAAAAAAACATAATACAAATGAGAAACGAGCTGTAAGTTGTTATAGCAATTCGTCAGACTGACGTATCAGCTTTTAATTATATTAGCTAGTATGGAATATGTGAAAAACCAAGAGCATTAAGCTCCTTATATACTTTCTTCATTTATTCCAAAGCCTGTGGTCTTATAGCCTGTAGTAGCACAAGGATTTATGGAGAAAGATAAAATACTTGCCTAAACAGAGACGAAGATTAATATGTTTTTGGGGGTTGATTTTTTCAAGCACCGCGCCTTTACTTAAACGGAAATTATTTTCGTGAGCACAGTTAAGATATGCCCGGCCTCTACAGATGTGTAGCGTTTTTTTTATCTACTCCAAGTTAGCATTTGACTACGATCGCACCTGTTGGTAAGTGATGATGCAGTCTAAGAGGGTAGCGGGCTAACCTGTTAAGAAGATATATATTTTCATCCATACCCCTAATCGGTTTCTACACGGCATTGCACAGGAACGCTAAATCGCTTGGCGGCACGGCTTTGCGGTAGGGTGGTAAATAGCCACGGCCGAAGCCTCCTACCAGCCTAGACCAGGGAAAATTCAGAAAAATTAAAAATTCCCTAATTGACCCTGCCGGGGATCGAACCCGGGACCTCCGCACGTTAAGTGCAACAACGCTCAATACTGCGCCAGGGTGGTAAAATTTTTAACACAAATAAACAAATTCCGGTCCTCGAGTCAGAATTCTCCACATAAATGGGTGTTTTTATTACACCTGTACGGTATTTACCTAATAGCTATAACGTAAATACTTTCGTTGAAAAGATTTATATGGGCTATATGCTTTTCAGCATTTATTTCTGCAAATGAAAACTAGGCACGTGCAACTGGATTAATAAAAAGTGAAGTTTTGCTTCAACGTGTTTGATGATTTGGAGTTGGCGGCCCGTGCACACTCAACGTACGCCCGCCATTGATCTAAATGAACGGCTATTTGGAACAAAAGTCGTGTTTTAAGAAACTGTCAAATTAGCATGACACTGGCCATAATCAATCATGAATTACTGTAGCCCGTATTTTTTTACTGAAAACTTCTTTAGCCGCGTTGAGCACTTTTTGGTAGGGGGTAAATTTGTGGAAACTCGTGACCGACACCGTCACCGACACCTCGCGTTGTTACGAAGACAAAAGGTCTTAAATATAAATATAGTACATTCGTAATTAAACTTTAATGCCTTAGTGTTAAGGTATATATTTTAAGTTTTTTTTTGTTCAAAATGATACGTCTAGTGCATAGTTAGGGGGTAAATTTTTTCGACAACCTCCGTGACTTCACAATCATCGAAATGAGAAAAGTTCATGGACTGTACCTATATGCCATATAGGTACAGTCCATGTATATGGTATTTTATTTTAAAACAGCGCACCGATCGCCACATTTGGATCGACTGTTCTCACTGGCCTAGCAAAAGTGTTATACTTAATTATGTTCTTAATTTCATACTACACGTTCAGAGTCCAGACATCCACAGCCCAAAGCTGAACATAGGCCTTATGAGCGCGCCTATACACACGGTCCTCCGCCATCCTTTTCCCACCATTAATTCAGTATTTTACATGATTCTTAATAACGTGATAAAAAAAAAATATTTAGAATTCGATACGGTCTACTTCTTCGTAAATTTAAAGCAGCCAATTTTCTTCGCAAATTCTAGAACATTTGTTTGAAATAACCGTAAACTTTATTGTTCGTATAAAAACGTTAGTTTACAAAGAATCGGGTAACAGGTGCAAGCCGGAAACTGGATGGACGTGGGATATACAGGCAAATGTTACACCGAACTTATACGTATTTGGTTTTTGAATACCTCTGCGTCCATCAAATAATTTTTTCTCGGTATCTCGGAAACGGGTCTAACGACTTGGATGAATGTTTGTATTTAAATAACGATTTACATTAAATTATTGTTAAGATATATTTTATAGAAAAGTCCGGTCAACTTAAAAGGAGGATTAGTCTTCACTGAGCTCCAACTGGCTAACCGGAGACCAATCCCTAATATTCTAAGCGATACTCACTTCCCCTAACCATATCAGCTCGTAATTGAGATCCGATCCGAAAACTTAGTACGCCTAGTTTTTAGTAATTTTTAGTATTGGGTACATTAATTAATTTGCTTGTATGATGTTTTGAGGGGTGAAAGTCAACTGCTATAAGAAAATTTTACTTGCAATACTTCGTAACCGTATGTATTTCCGTAAGCTATCTTACGGAGAAAATTTACTGGCTCGTTATTTTCTAGTGGCTTCTGTGAATTCAGAGGAATTTATAGTAGGTTAGGTATTAATGGGTACCTAACTTTTACCCCTTTTCAACGCACCCGCCGTAGCTTTATGAGGCACTTTTGACACCAGCTTAGTATTATCACAGAATAGGTAATAGTAGTAAGTATTATAATAAAACATATTTTTTTTATCCACTATGAGCTAGCCCTTGACTGCGATCTCACCTGATGGTAAGTGATGATGCAGTCTAAGATGGTAGCGGGCTAACCTGTTAGGGGCATGGCAGTTATATTAAACCCATACCCCTTCGGTTTCTACACGGCATCGTACCGAAACGCTAAATCGCTTGGCGGCACGTCTTTGCTGTAAGGGTGGTAACTAGCCACGGCCGAAGCCTCCCACCAGACCAGACCAGGGAAAATTAAGAAATTATAAATTCCCAGGACCTTCGCACGTTAAGGCAACAGCGCTACACAATGCGCCACGCAGGTCGTCAAAAAATGTGGAATACTTGATAGAAATTACTCATTAATCAGCTATTCGATCGTGTTTATTTGGGCCATGTTATTTTATTTATCGCCGCATTAATTTAACTACATGATAATATGCAAACTGTTTTGTTTTTACTTTTCTTCATTGCTGTACTTTATAATGAACAAGGTCGTTAATTAAGTTTAATTTATTTCCAAATTTAATGTTCCAAGTAATAAAAAATTCACATTATACCTACTTATTTCAATCATTTCGAATTCTGGCTTTTTGGTTTATCGGAATTTCAATAATTTGACGACGCGTATCGATGTGTTTTTTTTTTCAGAAAAACCATCATCGAGTTATACTCGTAAGTCATGTTGTCGATTCACTTTATAACATTTATTATACTTTATAACTCTAGTTCTGATCAATTTCAATAGTAAATCAATTTCAAATGTTATATATATGAATAACCATTGATGTAGAATTTTAATACCTACCTATGAAATATAACAAATGAAATAAACTGTAATTACCATAGAGGCAGTAAAAAATATTCAGTTCCCGAAGGATTCTTTTGTTTAAATAAACCATTGGCTTTCCTTTGATCGTATTCGTTACTCCATTTGCATTTATTTT
Source organism: Erebia aethiops (assembly GCA_923060345.2). NCBI lineage: Eukaryota > Metazoa > Arthropoda > Insecta > Lepidoptera > Nymphalidae > Erebia > Erebia aethiops. The sequence goes on along the minus strand of OV281088.1, from coordinate 12,999,586 downwards.
ACATTTCAGTAATGTTTTACTCGTCTCAAAGCGTCTAGAATCTTTTCGGAGTTTCTCTAAACTTTCATACGTACTTACTTAATTTATACGAAAATATAATTTGGATTCGAAACACTAATTTTTTGTTTCCATTATTCACAGTATAATTTATGTACGAGTAGAGTTTGACACGGCTCTTACGGCAACGTCGCGTTGGTCAAACATACAATTCATAAAACTAGATGATGCCCGCGACTTCGTTCACGTGGATTAAGTTTTTTTGATTCCCACGGGAACTGTTTAATTTTTCGGGATAAAAAGTGGGTAGCCGTCCCCGTGACACAACCTATCTCTGAACCAAATTTCAGTAGAAACCACGGGCCGTGAAAGCGTAACATACAGAGAGAAAACTTTCGCATTCATATTAGTGCATGAATACTATTAAACAAATTTAAATCAATAATATCAATACCTAATAAAATAATGACAATTATATTAAGGAAGAAAACGAAAACGTTTTAAATAGTGCCACATCCTAGCTATTAAACCGTTGGGCCTTAATGATTGATACCAAATTAAACGTGAAATTATTTTAAGAGCTATAAACCAACATATTCCATGAAAATAAGCAATAATAATCAATTTGTGAGCGATCGCGATATAAATGGTGCTTTCAACAGGAATTGATAAACATGAGGCATGGACGCAGAGCTACCAAAATTACATTAATTTCAGTTAATTAACGGTTCCGAATAATGCATTTTCTGCAGAGGTCAATTTACTCAAAATCCTTGCTACGTCGTTGCAAATTGACAACGGCTTGTGATTTCAACAGTGCCTAGTCACCGGTCCTGCTTAATTTTATGCCTTCAATCATAACATGGGATGGGAAGCATTGCCATGGATATATATTTCACCGTAAGATTGTAAAAACCGTTAGATTATAATCTAACGATTTTTATCTCGATGGATTGTAAACTGTCGACAGATTGTGATCTGTAACATACTGCTTACAATTTAACGCATTATTTTTCGGTAAACTGTAATCTATTTTTTTTCTATTTTAATATTTATGTTAAACCCTAACCTAACCTATAGTTCGCGCGCGAATTGAATGCAGAGTAAATGTATGGTGACACATACATTTACTCTGCACAAAGAGACAAGAAAACGTACCTAAATACAATAGAAATTTCAAAAATTAATACTCAGAACAATCACACGTTGAACGGTTCACAATCTTTCGACAGTTTACAATCTCGGGGTGATAGAAACCGTTAGATTATAATTTAACAGTTTTTACAATTTTACGGTGACAGATGCAACACCTTCGCATATGATAATTTACAGAAAAATGAAACAAATCATTGATCAGAGGTGCTATTATGAACATCGCTGGTATTTTGGCAGATAATCCTACTAATATTATAAACGTGAAAGTTTGTAAGTAATGTATGTATGAATGTGTGGATGTATGGATGTTTGTTACTCTTTCACGCTGGAACGGCTGAACGAATTTAGATGAAATTTGGCACAGGGATAGACTATAGTCTTGAATAACACATAGGCCTTTTATTCCGGAAAATTAAAGAGTTCCCACGGGAACCAAAAAACCTCAATCCACGCGGACGAAGACGCGGGCATCAGCCAGTTAATAGATAATAATCTGCCAAAATACCAGTGACTACGGCAAAACCGACACTAAAACCTATTGTTTAAAAGCCAATGAACCTTTATATTTAAAAGACGACATAAGATGCACGGATAGACGTAGACAATTATTACTCCTTTTATCATAATTTTAACCCATCGCTGGCCTACTACTGTGCAATTGGGGATTGGCAGACAAAATATTTTTACAAAACGGCGATGAAGTTATAGAGAATAGTTATAAAATATATTATTTATTTTCTCATTTATTCATTATAAAACTAGAAAAATAACAATAAACCACGAAACAAATAACAGTAACATAAAATTGACTCCTAACTAGATACCTGTGTTTAGGATATCATTCCTTATTACCGCGGGGCTCAAGGCTTATGAAGTACAACCTGTATGGTTATCACATATTACATAGATACAATATAAATATCGCTACAATAATATTTAAAGAAAAATAAAACAGGTCAACAGCTGATACTTACGCATATTTTCAAAATTATACCTGTATTTATTTCAATTAATATCATTTATGAACGGATCGCTACGCAATAAGCGATAATATTCAATTTATAAACGATCGGACCAGATAAACGGTGTTTGCTTTCAATGCAAATAAATAAACATTAAACAATGATACATAGAGGCAATGCGACCAAATCAACATTTATTTGGGTTAATAAACCAGGCAATTGATAATTTGCTTAATATTAGTACCTACAGTATATTTTTTGGAAACGGTGTGTTCAAAACTATCTTTTACTTTTGTTAACCGACTTCCAAAAAACAAATCCATACAACTTTTGGAGATTGTATGGATTTTGTTGGACTCCAAGAATTCCACAGACTATACCTAATGTAATGGTTCAGTACTTCGTAACCCAGTACAGATAACTACTACAGACGTTATAGAGTAAATTGAAAGAACTATTCTATTGTATGTGTGTACCGGCAAAGACGTACCGCCAAGCGATTTAGGGTTCCGGTACGATGCCGAAGCTGCAAATTGATGGCTGAGCTGTACACCCAATCTAGTGGGTGGCCGTGGTGTCACAGACAAGCGTATTATTATTACGACAGTATGATACATGTATGCTTGTGACACCATTTATGAATAAATTTATTTTCTTTCTTATACCATAAAATCATAATCTGTGGAGTTATTCGAGTCCAACAAAATCCGTGTAACTCTTTGAGATCAGAGAGCTGTAAATTGATCCAAGCTTGTTCACAAAGAGAAATTTTATGGAAAGACAAAGTATAAAAATGCGTTCCCTTTCACACATAGGTTTTCCTTACTCCATTTGTACTCGCTCCACGGTTCATCGAAATGATTTATTCGACTCCTGGCTTAAAAGCTTATATTCAGATTTTTAAATTCACTTTGCTTTTGCAAAAGTTTTTGTACATACGAGGTTCAAAACGAGCTATAAATAAATATGAAGGACTTTAAATTTTCCAGCCGACATTCCTACTATATATTGTGACTAGCTGATGCTTGCGACTTCGTCCGTGTTGAATAGATGTTTTTAATTCCCACGGGAACTCCTTAATTTTCCGGGATAAAAAGTCTCTATCACTTTCATCTATGTCACTCTCTAGGTCTATAAGTATATACCCATGCACAAAATCATATCGATGCGTTGCTCTATTGCGACGTAATTGAAGGACAAACAAACACTCTAACAAACAAACTCACTTTTGCGTTTATAATATTAATATCATACTTCATACCTAATATTATAGATGCGAAAATGTGTTTGTTTGTTGGTTTATTGGTTTGTTGGTTTGTCTTTCATTAACGCCGTAATGGAACAATCTCTCGACGTGATTTTTGCCATGGGCATTGTTGAGGATCTGGAGAGTGACATAGGCTACTTTTTATCCCGGAAAATTAAGGAGTTCCCGCGGGAATCAAAAAAACTTAAACCACGCGGGCACCAGATAGTGATGAATATTTTTAGACTTGTAGGGCCCTGCTAAATAAAGCTACAACAGTAACAAACAAACAAGCATTAGACGCGTGTTTTTTTGCTTGTTTAAATTTATAGACAAGCGCTTATTCAATCAAACATACCTAGTGTTAAGACGTGGTGATGTAGCATAAGGTGGTACTAACTATTACCTATTCTGTGGCGGTACTCAGCGCACTTGCCTAGGTGTCCATATTCACTCTTGATTTAGAGATATCAATATTAAAAGCGGAGGGATCCACCACCATGTCCACCACAGCTTATTAACGTCCCACTGCTGGGCACAGGCTTCCACTCTCATAGGAGAGAGGGAATTAGAGCTTAGACCCACCACGCTGCTCCAATGCGGGTTGGCGGGCTTTAATGACTATTATCATGTTAGTGACATTGACTTACCAATATAAATCGATTGTTAGTGATAATAACCGGGACCGACGACTTAACGTGCTCTCCGGGGCACGAGGGTGACACACCGCCAACTTCCTAACTTCGGGCTAGTACTGAGAATTTCTAGTCAGAAAAACCCAGTATTCAATTATGGATTATATTAAAAGCAGAGGGATGAGATGTTTTAATTTTTAGGGTTCCGTACCTCAAAGGAAAAAAGGAAAACATATAGGATCACTTCGTTGTCCGTCTGTCTTTCACCTTTTGGGAACGCGTGGAGTTAAGTTAAAATTAATATCAAATAATTAGGTCTACGGTCCCTTAGAACTGTAATTTAAAATCAAGCTTCTAAGATAACGCAATCAAAACATACGGCCGTTTATGTCGCTTAATTAGCATATTTTGACACTCGCCAATAAATGAAAATCTTGAAGTACTTCCCGTTGACCATGATTCATGAAATTTAGCAAGAAGCAAGTTTTCACAGCACACGTGTAGGAAAAATTTCGAAAATCGTATCGTCGCATTGTTTGTCAGGCGCTACCAGTTTAGCACCAGCATGTGTATTTTACAGCTGATTATGTGTTGTTATGACATATTTCTTGTTATTTACTAACAGCATTTATATAGTGTGATGTTACGAAAACCTCCGTGCGCGAGTCTGAATCTCACTTTACCGGTTTACCGGTTTTTTGTTGTGAAAACTTCTTTAGCCGCGTTGAGCACTTTTTGGTAGGGGATAAACTTGTGGATTCGCGTCACCGACATTCTCATGAAGACCGACATGCTCGCGTTGTTACGAAGACAAAAGGTCTTCAATATTAATATACTACATTCGAAATTAAACTTCAATGGCTTAGTGTTAAGGTTTATATTTTAATTGAATTTTTTATGAATTCTTGAATTTTTTATCCAAGTGGGAATTATGTAAAACCGCAATCTGATATTATAATGAAGGTCCTAATGAAAAATCATTATCATATTTTTTTCACGATTTATTCTGACGATCCCATCTCCAAGGGGGAAGTTCTCCAAAGGAAGAAACCATGCCAAATTACAGCTCTCTAGTACTAAAAGCCTTTGAGCCACGAATGGACAGACCGACGAACATGGTGAATCTATATTTTAGTCTTGTTCTTTGACTTCGGAACCCTAAAAATTACTTAAAATGTAAAAATACAGTACAGTAAACAGTATAGCTACAGTATCGGTGAATATGAGAAATTTCCACGAGTCATTAACAATGACGAGCAAAGATAATCTTCTATCTTCTATTTAAATAACATTCAATTGCTATGCGTTATTCCCGCATAAGGGCTGGACCGATTTTGATGTTTGAGTCGACAATTCGAATTGCGCTTCACAATTCGTGTTCTAGGTTCAGGTCAGGACATCGACTGCCTACTAGTATATTATTAACATCCATGCAGCTCACCGTTCATTTAGAAAATCACTTTAATAAGATAAAAAAGCCAATTGCTTATTTTATGCATTTTTTTACGATTTGACATTCTCATAACTTTGTCCGGCAATTGAGATATTTTTTATTTTAAGGGTAATTCAAGGCATAAAATATAGCCTATGCCCAAGCCGAAGCGTGACGCAAACTATGTTAAACAGCTGAATCCATTAACCGTATTAATTTTATTGAACCGTGAACAAGTAACAGGCAATTATATAGTAAATTATATATTCATTAATAGACGGGCAGATGCAATGTTAAACACGTTTTAGCATGTACATAGATAATATTTTAATTATCAATCTTTTTGTAAATAAAACAAAGCCCCTATAATTATTTTATAGGGAAAACTTACAGAGTAGTAGATTAGGTTAACTACTCAACTTCAGCATGACTAAGCAAGGTTATTATCATTACATATAATTTTTTTGTTATTGTTCGAAATTGTATGCTATTGCAATGGCATTATGTATTTTGCCTACCATGCTTTATAAGAATCTAAAAACAATTTCAAACCTCATAAATTATTTGATCACTACCTTGATAAGTACGGGAAAATGTCGACGTTGTTTGCAATAGTTTGTTTTGCTTATATTATGTCTACAGCATGTGATGGTGCAAAAATATTAGCTGTTTTTCCAACACCTTCCATAAGTCATCAGATAGTTTTTCGTCCCCTTGTTCAAGAATTAGCAAAGCGTGGCCATAAAGTGGTGGCGATAACTACAGATCCAGCATTTGAAAAGGGTAAAACTCCTCAGAATCTCACAGAAATTGATGTTCACAACGTATCTTACAGTATCTGGAACGAATTCGTAACAGCTGAGAAAGGAAAAGCAAATGATGCTCATGCACAAGTAAAGCATATTTTTGAGCTACTGAACGCAGTTTTTGAAGAACAGTTAAAATCGGACGATGTGCAAAAATTGATTAATGATAAAAAAGAAAAATTTGATCTAGTATTTTTCGAATCATGTGTGAGACCAGGTTTGAGCTTTTCCTACTTGTATAATGTACCAGTGATTGAAATTAGTTCCCTTGGTGCAATATATGGGACTTTTGACGCTATGGGAGTTCCGACACAACCGCTATTGTTTCCCATAGTAACTCGCCAAAGAATTCACAATTTATCTTTTCAAGAGAAGATATTCGAACTATACAGTCAGTTTTCATCTGAGAGAGCTTATAAACAATTGGAAAAATCAGAAAATGAAATGTTAAAAAGACACTTTGGTCCAAATATACCTTCGCTAAGTGATTTGAGGAATAACGTTCATATGTTATTTTTAAATACACATCCAATCTGGGACTTCAATCGACCAGTTTCACAAAATATTTTATATTTAGGAGGAATGCATCAGAAACCCAGGAAGGAATTACCACAGGTATTGTGTTAAAAACAAGCTTATATTAAATCCCTATTAATGTATGTTTTGATCATAATATTATTACGTAAAATTAGGTTTGAAAATATATTTATTACCTTAGGATCTCAAAACATACCTTGATTCATCTAAAAATGGAGTAATCTACATGAGTTTTGGTACAAACGTTAAACCATCTCTTCTGCCACCAGAAAAGGTTAAAATATTTACTACAGTATTTTCTCAACTGCCCTACGATATTTTATGGAAATGGGACAAAGACGAAATTCCAGGACGCTCCCAGAATGTTAGAATTTCGAAATGGCTTCCACAATCTGATTTGCTAAGTAAGTTTTATTTTTAGGTGTTTAAAATTTGACATTATGTATACCAATACAGTCTTATGGAGCAAAATATTCTATTCGAAAACGATTTTTAGTAAGTTTATCATCATTTTGATTTTTAATTTTTTATTGAACATTCATAATGTTTTCCCCTCGACTTGAATTTGATATTCCTAAAAATCTTGTTGGGATTTCACAAAACCATTTAACAGAAACAAGATCAGACGAAAACCAGAATGAAAATAAAGGATTCTGTGAAATTCTCTCATTCCATTATACTAACATTATAAATGCGAAAGGTGTTGTTTGTTGGTTTGTCCTTCAATCACGCTGCAATGCAGCAACGGATCGATGTGATGGCATGAGTATAGTTGAGGACCTGGAGAGTGACATAGGCTACTTTTTATTCCGGAAAAGTAAGGAGTTCCCGTGGAAATAAAAAAAACTTAAACCACGCGGACGAAGTCGCAGTCATCAGCTAGTATTGTATAATGTGATATAGTTAACCTATTATTCTATTTATATATTGATTTTTTTTGTGTAGTTTGTAACTATACGTATCTTACTATTCAGGGGAAAATAATTTATTATCTAATTTAAAAAAAAAAAAAAAAAAAAATTATAATAATAAAATAATAGTAAAATAATAGTAAAATAATATTAAAACAATAATAGAACAATAGTACATACTATATGTACATAGTAGTATATATGATCTAATCGAGGGAGCATGGAAACTTACTAACGAGCTTCCCGGCGTCCAGTCCACTCGGCAGAGCGAGGATGGCGACCTAACGCTATATGTAGCTATATGTGGTACGCATGTAGTTTGTTGTCATCAAGTGTGTTGTTGAGCATGATTATTCTCGCTCGCTGTGTATTCGTAAGACTACGAAGACGCGGTATCGGACGAATCATTGACAATGCTCGCTCGTCGTGCCAATATTGTATTGCATACATACTGGTTGTTGGATGCTATCTGGTAAGGGAGCCTTAGTACTTGTACTTCGTGAACCTGGCTGGATAGCGTCCTACGATATTCAATCTGCCTATGGTGGATTTATAACATATTTAAATATAACATATTACATATATACCCATAACATACAATTATCATTGCAGGTTGAGTTGGACCTGTAGAATATATCACTCGCTCCGGCGATGCATCAGCACGGCTGGTTCTGTCTTGATGTTTACCTCGGTAGGACGTCAAGATGGGATAGGTTGTTGTTGAACCAGAGAGCTTGCTTTCTGTGCGTAGTACACTTCGTGTACATTTCTATGTTCTACAGTACGTCTGATTTTACCATGCGATTTTATTGTAACAACATACCTATTATATGCAATTACGATGTTTGCTATGGTCGAACAATAACTAACTATTATATGAAATTACTACGATGTTCGCTATGATCGAACGATAACTAATCATGGTTGATAGGACTCTGTTTACTATTACCAATATCAAATTTACTTCCAAACAATGTTCTACTACCCATGATGGTTGCGCGCTATATTTGACTAATATACTATAACTGAATGTTGCATCACGCCTGTGGATTCTGTTTCGTTGCGGCGAACATCCCTGCAGTGCGCCTGGTGTATCCTTGAAACCTATTACAGGTATATGTGGGATTACACCACTTTAAAAATGTAATTATCCAGCTTTATGCTGACATAAGTGGAACGCACCACTCTAAAGTACACTCGTGTACGTTGCGCCATTTCGCGGTTGATGCCTAGTGGTTGGGGGGGGAGGCTTGTTGGCTTTTGGTATTTTATGAGGCTTATTGGCCCATGTTCTCATGTATCGATATGTCTTTTGGAATACCAAGAGTGGGAAGAAGACTACCGTTGATGGCGGGGCGGAGCCAGTCAACCATCATTTATTTTTTTAGTCAAAGTAAATGATGCCAATCAAAGCACCTTCCTTAATTCAAGGAAGATGCTTGCCACTAGGGATAATTAGCTTCACCACTGTGTGACCTTATGGAATCTTATGGAACAACTTAAATGTATGTTACATAAGATAGAAATCGAAACTCTGAGTAACTATCCATATATAAGGTCAACTCTCTTGATTTTAAGTATATTTCGCATAGAAATATAATATGAATGATCCTATACATAAAGACTGGTTTATTGTGTATTAGATAAGTAATAAGGCATTTAAACGAACAAAGCGCAGTATACTTGAACAGAAACGCATAGCATAAAATACACGTCTAAATGTGTGTCATGGTTGTATACTATTTCGATACTCGAACACGTTAAATATAAAACCCTCGAATGAAACGCGTGTCATAGTTGTATACTATTTCAATACTCGAATGCGCGAATAAGCGTTTGCCTTCACCTTGTTGATTACTTGATCATTTTTACAACTTTTCTATAACTCGAACGCGTAACTTAAACCAGTCTTGTGTAAACTAAATTCATTGAAATCGATTCTTAAACTAGTCGTTGGGTTGGTTGAATTCGAGGCTTCTGAAACTCTAAAAGATCTTGGATTATTATGGACGCAACGATGATGAGGGTTTTACTGCTAGATGATTCATGAGCCATTACAAGGAAACATTGAGTTATATTAGTAGAGAGAGGTATAGATTCTTAGGGACCCCGTCAGGTTAGTTACAATATGGTGCCGTGACCAGGATACTTGGTTCAAGGCAAGTTATCTCATGGGTCCCGGTTAAAGTAAATTAGATAGGCTAACTAAAGTAGGCGAAAGCCTACAATATGTTGACCGTGAAATGGAAAGAGTCAGAGGAAGCTTTCGAGTTCAAATAGACCTAACGGCTTGTTAGTAAGAGGTTGTATGGAAGGTGGTATAAAGCAACACGAGATAGAGGATGTGTAAACGTCTTATGGACAGGGGGTTGTGTGATGTTGTATGGAAGGTGGTAGAAGTAATACGAGATAGAGGATGTGTAAACGTCTTATGGACGGGGGGTTGTGGTGTCTATATGCGAGGTATAACAAGTACAAATTTAAAATTGGGAGAGTGTGTCTGTTAAGCGTTGATGAATAACTAGAATGAATGAAGCGTAATATAGGGAAATGTAAGTTTTATGAGTAAAGTTTTGAAGGGCTGAATTGAACTGAAGAGTTATAGAACAAGAATTCTTTGTAGTAATTAGTTGTCTAAATAAATTTGGAACTTATTTACGACGATCAAAGGTAGATATAAAACAGATCATAAAGTTTTATTATTTGTAAAAACATGGAAATTGTTTAATAGGAAAGTCACACGTTGGCTGTATTATTTAGAACAAATTAATTTTGAAATAGAACATTATCATTCAAGGATAATTTGTTTGCTGATATCTTATCCAGGTATCCGGTCGATAGTTATAAAATACAAAAAGAAAATTCTATTATGCCTGGAAATTCTATTATGCCCGGAGTTTACTATTTAAGTAAATAACATACTTAATTGAAAGCTTAAGACTTTACCTCGTTTGCAAATAGGAGATATAGAAATACAAAATGTTATTAGTGAATATAGTGCTTATTATAAAAATAGAAATAAATAATGGCATAGTGTATTTTAGAATTAACCAAGGAGATAGAGTTTATTTACCAAATTGTTTACAAGGAGAAGTTGTTAGAAGGAAAGAAAGATAGGAAGAGCGGTTAGTTGTAACTACAATACAAAAATTATAGTAGAAAAGAATGTGACAGAAATAAGTTATATGATCCAAAAATGGACTTCACTCAGTATTTTATTGTGACTACGGTAAGAACACAGGCACAGCGGTGGTCTTCCAGGGATCCACAAGTTTCGGATGAATTATAGTAGAAATAAAATTATTTACGAAGAGAAGTTGGGAAATTCAAAATCGGTTAGTGTAGCGTATCGAGATTAAACAAACTGTTGAACAAATTCATATAGAAATGGGTCATAGCATCATCAGTGGCCGAGTCCATATTATATACATTGTGAGTAGACGGGTAAGGAGAATTTTGCACAGAATCACAGAAATATAATTTGAGTTACAATCACGTTAATTTTATGGTTTACTTCCAACTAACACTCCACCGAACATGTAGCTTAAATCGCGCGATGTAAATGGATTTCTTCGCGATTCACCACGCGCGAATCGCTAGCGCTCGGAATTCTTCCGGAGTGACAAAAAGCGTTAGTTGTCAAATCCCACAGAATAAAGACGAATGTCGGATGCGCTCCGTGTCGTTCTAAAAATATCGACGCACCATTATATATAAAAGACTAGTTTGAAAGTTTGTCGCCACTAACCGTTGCAACGTGCATTACCATGAACAAACAACCTGCTCCTGGATTGGATACGCTTGTGAATCGTAGCACGTGACATTGCTGTCGCCTCTTTTTCCCTCCATCATCCATTTGAGGCGGATGGATCTACTAAGGAAGAGACATGAATATTGAAAAGGTACTTAGTGCAACTATCATCAAAAACATTGCATTTAAAGGTTATGTTTTGAAATTGGTTATAATCTTCTGATAACAAGAGTATTTGGGAAAATATACTGCTTTGGTCATCAATGTATAACATGATAAGCTCTAATTACGATGTATTTTAAATTCATGTTTTTAATTTAATTAATGTTAGAAAACTACATAGTGAGTACACACCTACAACCAACGCTGCTCGCCATGAAAGAACAAATTTCAAAATGGCAGACGCAGAATAAAATGATTAATGAATAATGAATGCTAACTTCAATTGTCAAATCTGTCATTTTTGTTTACGTCGACTATGGACCGTATCATACTCGCTTCTCATCTTCATACTATATGATATATCCTTTATTATTTACTAGCTGACCCGGCGAACTTCGTACCGCCTTGGTATGAGGACTTTATGAATCTTTAATAATAGATGATATAGGTGAAATTGTTATGGCTGACTTATAAAGAAAATTATTAGTAATATTATTCGGGTGTATATATATACTGATAGTACAAGATTCTTTTAGTAAATTTATAAAATTATATGCATTATGAAAAGCTACGGGTCAGTCTTGTTTAACAAAACTGAAGCTTTTTAGTAAAATAAAAGTTGTTGTTGACTTATAATGGTTCTCAATTCATTAGTAGGGCATTTAAGGAAGGTTTTGAGTCTCTTGGAATTAAGACGATACACACTACATTGAGGAAACCAGGGTTTAACGCCAGTGAACGAGATAATAAAGAATTAGTAAGATAGATTGTTTAGAACTTATTGCTATAAAAATCATAACGTTTAAGTAGGGATTTATCCAAGATAAAGAATTATATAATAATACGTTACATGATAGGATGGATTATACACCAAATGAAATTCTAAACCGGAAAAGTACAAGATTAACAATTGATAAGTGTTTGATGCTGACACAAAATAACATGAGTGAAGGAGATATACGTAGACAAGTTAGGTTAAATTTAAAAGAAGCAACTCATTTGAGAAACGAGAAATATGATAAGCATCGTAAAATTATTAAGTTCCAAGTAGAAGATTTAGTGAAAATTGGAAGAATGTAAATAATTCTAAGGAATTATAGTGTAGATTTTAGCAAGATAGATATATGCATATTGGAATAAGTTGTAAGTTGAAAGAGGAAATAAATGGAGATATTGAGTGAAAGACGAAGTAAAAGATGGAGTATGTAGGGGGAGTACAAGTGAAGATATTTAGCAAGGTATTTTACATGCATATTGGAATTAATTGTAATTGGAAGAGGTAATAAGAGTAAGTAAAAGATGGAGTGTTGTAAAGAAGAACAAAAGCGAGGGTGTAAGCATATGCTCAGGTCTGCTTAATGTAAGAAGATATGTAGTTATGTCATAAGATCATATCATCGAAGAGTGGTCGATGATCGTCAAATGGTTAGGATCCTATGTAGTGATATTTTGCTACTTACATATATATTAGGGAAAAGACAATATAATTAGGAGTAGAATAGTTAGTAGGACTCAACATATGAGATAGGGGATTATCAAGTTTGGGAAGTGTAGAGAATGTGTCATGTTTGACAACAAAAAGCTGTATTTACGTCTTAAAATCATAAAATCGGGGGGTTGCCTATAGTTGTCTAAGAATAGTGCTTATGAAGAAGGTATGATTAAATGATTTTGGAGGTAAAAGAAATAGGAAAATAGTCAGGAATACTGATTTTAGGCTTTGTATTATTTAATGATGAATATGTGCATAAAGAGATGGATGAAAAGTGGAAAATGAAAGAATTGAAGAAAGGTTAGGGTAAGAAGTAGCTATGCTGCAAAAGCTATTGATAAGGTTATGACATGTGTCAGCAACGAAAATTTATACAATACATGAATTGTAGAAGGAAGAATAGGAAATAACGTAGTCATGATAATTGTAGGTTATAAAGATGAAGATAGAATTAGATAAAATTATAACTGTTATAAATTGAAGACGCTGGGGGTTGCGATGTTCGTAAGTATAAAATATTACAAAAAGTTCTTAGTATAGTAAATTCTGTTCCGCATGCTGCATAGAACGACTATTTGCACGCATCACAGAATTTAGGGGGTTGAATGTAACTATACGTATCTTACTATTCAGGGGAAAATAATTTATTATCTAATTAAAAAAAAAAAAATAATAATAATAATAAAATAATAGTAAAATAATAGTAAAATAATATTAAAACAATAATAGAATAATAGTACATACTATATGTACATAGTAGTATATATGATCTAATCGAGGGAGCATGGAAACTTACTAACGAGCTTCCCGGCGTCCAGTCCACTCGGCAGAGCGAGGATGGCGACCTAACGCTATATGTAGCTATATTTGGTACGCATGTAGTTTGTTGTCATCAAGTGTGTTGTTGAGCATGATTATTCTCGTTCGCTGTGTATTCGTAAGACTACGAAGACGCGGTATCGGACGAATCATTGACAATGCTCGCTCGTCGTGCCAATATTGTATTGCATACATACTGGTTGTTGGATGCTATCTGGTAAGGGAGCCTTAGTACTTGTACTTTGTGAACCTGGCTGGATAGCGTCCTACGATATTCAATCTGCCTATGGTGGATTTATAACATATTTAAATATAACATATTACATATATACCCATAACATACAATTATCATTGCAGGTTGAGTTGGACCTGTAGAATATATCACTCGCTCCAGCGATGCATCAGCACGGCTGGTTCTGTCTTGATGTTTACCTCGGTAGGACGTCAAGATGGGATAGGTTGTTGTTGAACCAGAGAGCTTGCTTTCTGTGCGTAGTACACTTCGTGTACATTTCTATGTTCTACAGTACGTCTGATTTTACCATGCGATTTTATTGTAACAACATACCTATTATATGCAATTACGATGTTTGCTATGGTCGAACAATAACTAACTATTATATGAAATTACTACGATGTTCGCTATGATCGAACGATAACTAATCATGGTTGATAGGACTCTGTTTACTATTACCAATATCAAATTTACTTCCAAACAATGTTCTACTACCCATGATGGTTGCGCGCTATATTTGACTAATATACTATAACTGAAGGTTGCATCACGCCTGTGGATTCTGTTTCGTTGCGGCGAACATCCCTGCAGTGCGCCTGGTGTATCCTTGAAACCTATTACAGGTATATGTGGGATTACACCACTTTAAAAATGTAATTATCCAGCTTTATGCTGACATAAGTGGAACGCACCACTCTAAAGTACACTCGTGTACGTTGCGCCATTTCGCGGTTGATGCCTAGTGGTTGGGGGGGGAGGCTTGTTGGCTTTTGGTATTTTATGAGGCTTATTGGCCCATGTTCTCATGTATCGATATGTCTTTTGGAATACCAAGAGTGGGAAGAAGACTACCGTTGATGGCGGGGCGGAGCCAGTCAACCATCATTTATTTTTTTAGTCAAAGTAAATGATGCCAATCAAAGCACCTTCCTTAATTCAAGGAAGATGCTTGCCACTAGGGATAATTAGCTTCACCACTGTGTGACCTTATGGAATCTTATGGAACAACTTAAATGTATGTTACATAAGATAGAAATCGAAACTCTGAGTAACTATCCATATATAAGGTCAACTCTCTTGATTTTAAGTATATTTCGCATAGAAATATAATATGAATGATCCTATACATAAAGACTGGTTTATTGTGTATTAGATAAGTAATAAGGCATTTAAACGAACAAAGCGCAGTATACTTGAACAGAAACGCATAGCATAAAATACACGTCTAAATGTGTGTCATGGTTGTATACTATTTCGATACTCGAACACGTTAAATATAAAACCCTCGAATGAAACGCGTGTCATAGTTGTATACTATTTCAATACTCGAATGCGCGAATAAGCGTTTGCCTTCACCTTGTTGATTACTTGATCATTTTTACAACTTTTCTTTAACTCGAACGCGTAACTTAAACCAGTCTTGTGTAAACTAAATTCATTGAAATCGATTCTTAAACTAGTCGTTGGGTTGGTTGAATTCGAGGCTTCTGAAACTCTAAAAGATCTTGGATTATTATGGACGCAACGATGATGAGGGTTTTACTGCTAGATGATTCATGAGCCATTACAAGGAAACATTGAGTTATATTAGTAGAGAGAGGTATAGATTCTTAGGGACCCCGTCAGGTTAGTTACAAGTTTAACAACTTACATAATACAAATTGAAAAAAAAGCGATTAATTAAATACTAAATAATATATGTATCGTATTTCCAGGGCATCCTAAAATAAAGTTGTTTATAACACAAGGTGGTCTACAGTCAACTGATGAATCCATAACGGCAGGAGTGCCCCTTATTGGTGTACCGATGTTAGGAGATCAGTGGTTCAATGTAGAAAAATATGTTATTCATAATATAGGAATGAAACTAGGCCTGGAAACACTTACAGAGGAAATGTTGAAAAGTGCTATAGAAAACGTAATCGGAAACATGAGGTAAGTTGCATTGATTAAACTCACTGCTACGTGTAAAAACTGATAATTAATAAATGAAACATAGTGGCGTAGATTTCTATTGGAAAAATGTGGTTTAAATATTAATAAATTAATAAATTACTAACTTATAATATTATATACTTTAGATAAAGTTAATCTTTATATTGCTAGCGTATAAAGCAAATTCAAAGTAAAGCAAACACTAAAGATCCGAAGAGGGGTGCGCAAGGGATTGAACAAACCACGGAGGTCGATTCTTTACCAATATGCTAACTATATTAATATTACTACCGACCGCTAGTAGCTACTGGCTTCGCATGGATAGCACTAAGTCTATACCCAATATAGCCAGTGGGCAGTGGGTAGGTTTTACATTTTGATATTAGTACATTGTAAGAGTACGCCCCGTCCTCACCACACCTGCCACAACCGCCAGCCCGTCATGATGTAAAGGACAATTTATCTTAATAGAATACTTGAGATGACTGACATATCTATTTTGATAATATTATGCCGGTAAATACACCTTCGCAAGTAAAGCATTGGTTTAGACCAAATTTGAAAATCATAAAAATGGTTATTGTGAGTCAACCTTAAAAGATAGATATATTTATGAAGATAAATATTATTCTATTCTATTCTATGCTATTATGAACGTTTTTTTAGAACTTTTTGAGAGGAAAAATTTCACCATATATTATTTTCCTGTAACTTTAACTATTTACGCAGTGCACGCCAGGTAAGCTCTCAGAAGAGACAATTTTTTCCGACTTAGTTCACATTATTACAATTTTCGTAAGTATCACCAATTTTTTTGAAAATAAAATATAGCCTATGTTACTCACTGATAACGTACCTTCTTTCTATAGATGAAAGAATTTTTAAAAACGGTTGAGTAGTTTTTGAGTTTATCCATTACGAACACCCAAACAAACAAACAAATCTTTCCTCTTTATAATATTATTAGTTTAGATAAATATGAAAGTTTGGATGGATGGATGGATGGATGGATGGATGTATGGATGGAAGGATGTTTGTTAATCTATCACACTAACTGAACTTGGCAAAGAGATTATAGTCTGGAACCTGTACCATGTGTTAACATGGTACCAAAAAGCTACCAAAACTTTTCTTACCGTTACCTATATTTTCAGGTATCGTGAGAACATCATCAAGCTACGGAACATTATGAATGATCAGCCACAGTCATCTTTGGATAGAGCTGTCTGGTGGACGGAATACGTGCTGAGACATGGCAATGCTACACATCTACGTTCCGCTGCCGCAAACGTACCGTGGACGGAATATTATGGCTTAGATCTAATTTTACCTCTATCAGTATTTATTCTTAGCGCCCTAATAGCAATTGTTTTTTTAATATATTTTGCTGTGCTAAAATTGAAAATTCTGCCTGTAAAGCTGAAGGTAAATTAATTAATATATTAGCTGCTTTTTGATAGCTGATTGTTTGATATTATTTCACGCCAAGAAGCGTGTGTATAAATTAGCCTTAAAAGCATCGTAGCAGTGGAAAAAACTAAGTCGGGAACAAAGTAATTAACTATCCTAAAGACTAGTAGGTATACAGGTTCGGACGGATGCTTCTTTGAATTAAATGCAATAAGAACAACTAAAATATCAGTGTATTAGTGTCTCAATTAATTTTACTTCTTTAGCCGCGTTGAGCACTTTTTAGTAGGCGGTAAACTTGTGGATTGCGTCACCGAAATGCTCCGCGTCACTGACATGCTCGTGGTGTTACGAAGACAAAAATATGTCTTGAATATACTACATTCGTAATTAAACTTCAATGCTATCATTTTAAGGTTTATATTTTAATGTTTTTTATTGTTATTATTTATATTGACGTTATATCATAATGACGATAAAAGGTAAATGATTCCAAACAATTCTACACATCTTAGTTGAGTGTCCGCAGCAAGGCACAGCACGAGAAGATCTACAACAGGAAATACAAATGAACCTGTGCAGGGGCTCCCTAGCCACCATATTAAAAAATGACGAAACTAGAAACCCCTTTTTTAAATACGCAATCAGAATTGCAAAAATAGTAATAAACAGGAATAAAACATAAGTCAAGTATAACAAAGATTTATATCTGCTTTATGTTATAATAATATAGGAACGCATATAAGTGTATACATGACAAACTGTATGTTTCAAAAATTTTCACTACATTATAAAGTTTGGCGTTACTGAAAAAACTATGAAAAAGGTCTCCGACCGCCATATCGGAGCAAATCCTGGCTCCTCTTAAAACAGAGGAATTAAAAAAAAAATGATTCCAAATAGCTTCAACCTTATAAAATGATATATATAATTCCTGTGTGCCAAAACTACGAGTATATATGTAATTCCAAAAATTGTTTTTAAATTAAAAAAAACCGCCTTCAAAAACTAAAAAGCAAAAATAATTGGATATATTTATTATTATATAGATATTATTTTTTGCTTTTTAGTTTTTGAAGGCGGTTTTTTTTTATTTAAAAATAATTTTATTGTTTGCTTTTTAGTGCTGTAAATATAAAATAGGTTATCGAAAGGTAGACAGACCTGTACCTAATAACTATCTGGGTTCGTGTCCTTATAAAATTTAAGTTCCTTTGATTTCCCCAGGATTCCATCATCAGACCTTGGGACCACCTGGAAAGTATACCCTTTCAAAAAAAAAAGAATTTTCCAAATCGGTCCAGGCGTCTTCGAGTAATCGGGGAACATACATACGAAATGAGAATCTCCTCCTTTTTTGAAGTCTGCTAAAAATATGCAATGCCTGGTTAAAAACCTACTGTTTACTAAGCTATTACACTGATCGCGAGCAATGTACTCTTATCCGTTGAGGAGTACCATTATCTACGAAGATCTTCATCAGATCTTCACCAAATTTATATGGGATCACCTTTGAAGTATACCCTTTCGAACAAAAAAAGAATTTTCAAAATCGGTCCAGGCGTCTTCGAGTAATCGGGGAACATACATAAAAAATAAAAAAGATTCCGACGAATTGAGAACCTCCTCCTTTTTTTGAAGTTGGTTAAAAACACTAAGCTTTGTGTCGTTAATTTGGGTTGAAGTGGATTCTATCTTCTGTATTACGTGATTACAACAAAAATAAATTGTACAAAAAGCGGACATAGACAAAGAAGTCCTAGACAGTAATCAGCTACGTTTTTGCACATTTTATTTTGGTAGCCACTTGCTTTTACTACATACTCTAATTCTAAGTGAACAAGGTTTTATTTTCAGTCCCATAGGAAAATTTTTTTTCATTTTATCAGGTTAAATAGGACATAAAATAAAAATAAAAACAAATATTTTTTATTCAAGTAGAATTTTTACAAGTGCTTTTGAAAACTCTAATGAATCTACCACTGGTTCGGAATGCCGTTCCTACCGAAAAGAACCAGCACGAAAATCGGTGATTGCTCTTTGAAAAAAAATATATTTACAATAATTACATTAATGAGAAGATACACAAGTAACCGCAGTAAGACCACTCGACGTTGCAATGTCCATTTATCTACATGTGAAGACTTGTCACTTTATTATATTATAAACACCACACAGCCACAGATACTTTATTTAAGTTTATTCAGACGGCATACAAAAACAATTGAAGCGTCTCACGAGGATCCCTGTATTTGAAATTCAAGACAAACTCGAGGAAGCCACTGTCAATAAATGCCCGAAAACGATTTCACTAAATGTGTAGATACCGCAGTCTCGAGAGATTTTGCTTGAGTAATGTATATCAAACTGAATAAATCGGTTGATTGGGAATAGATTTAAAATACATTATTTACTCGAGTAAATAGAGATCTTGTGCATCACCCGACTTACTGACCAAGTCAAAAAAACCCGAATCGCAAGTCTACTTGAGTTACAATATCGAAAATTTGAGACCTTGATTTGTTCTGTGCAAATAATAAGCAAAATAATTATTATAATACAATAGGTCGTTCCACGACTTCGTCCGCGTACAGTTTATGATTTCCTATGAGATTATGAGACTTTCCCGCTGCATAAGGATCACTTATAGCAGCAATATAGTTGCCGCAGGTACTTCTTTAGAATAGATTTTCGCCGGCCGGAAAGTAACTAGCCACGGCCGAAGCCGCCAAAGACACCAGACTAGAGAATAATCACCAATTATTAATTCCCAAATTGACCCTGCCGCGAATCGCACCCGGGACCTCCCACTTGTAAGACCTCCAGCGCTCACCACTGAGCCAGAGAGGTCGTCAAATTTTTATTAATTAAATTAGATTGAAATAAGTTTAAATAATATTTAACTTTAAAATTATTAGTTCGTTGAATAAAATGTACCTACGCGTTATGTTTAACGAATAATAATTATAAACAGAATGAAAATTAACCCAAATTCTGTCAGAATGTCATTGCTAGAAAAATAGTTTAACACAAAGTACCCGTACCCTATAATTGTCCACCCTAGTATAAAACTTTGGCAAGGAATGAGAACTATAATCCCTGGAAAGTTTTTTCGCAACAAATACGTTTACGAATACGCCTCCTACCCTCCTTAATAGTTTGCTGTAAGTTTTTTACAAGTTTTATTACCCCATTATGTAAGTCCGTTACACTTTTTAATGGTCTCTCTTTAGGTAGTTTTTGTATTTATGGAGCTCTACCATTACATTATTCCACATTTTCTATGTTAATTCAAATCAATTTATTATATACAGCAAAATCTTAGGTATATGAGATTAATTGTTTAATATCTTAATAGTGGGACGCTTCGGCCGTGGCTAGTTACCACCCTACCGGCAAAAACGTATCGCCAAGCAATATAGCGTTCCGGTACGATGCCGTGTAGAAACCGACTAGGGTATGGGTTTAACTGCCATACCCTTAACAGGTTAGCCCGCAACCACCTTAGACTGCAGTAGTACACACTGTATTTATTTTTTCTATGTACACAACAATATGTTATAAGAATCAACAGGATTATACTTTCATAATATTATATTTTTTAAGGACGTTAAAACATTCCGTAGTGCGTCAAATATCACCGACAATCAGTTGTGTGACAGCGCAATAAGCTGCGGCTAACGTAAAAAGCTGGTAAGAATAGTATATTGTGTGCTTAGGGGTGAAACAAGACGATTTCAGACGAAGGCGAAGTTGTCATCACCCGAAGTCGCACACACTATTTTTCATATAATCTGCATTTAAAGCGCTAGTTTTATTAAAATTGTATTTCTTATTCATTTTAGTTGCTATATAGGTTGTTGTTTACAAAGTATATCATATCTGTCAGTTTATAGTTGATGGGTAAAATGACAATTAAAAAGGTTTGAAACAAACAAAAGATCTCGGACAGGACTGAAAGGAGGGCTGCTACGTCATTCAGCGGGTAGAAAACCATCACTTTCTGCCCTAGGGCAGAAAGTGCAGTCTCAGGTGACTTACAGGCATTGAAACTCGCATTCCAATGCAGGTTATATGAAAAAGTTATTTCTGAGTCTAGATCTGGAATCTAGAATTTAATCCCATAATCACGATATTATTATACAATGTTCTTAGAAAAGGTACCTACAGTGCCCTCAAGGCTTACGAATAATTGTATGCATAGTGATATTATCAAGGCAATGCCGACGAAATTCGGTTAAAGGCTTTCCTTGTATCGCGAAATTGCCTCGCCCAGGAATATTTTTTGGGAAAGGAAAAATATTTATCGCAATTTTATATTGATTCTCACACCAATGCAAATCTCAGCTTACGCCTCGTGAATTGTACACTGTAAATTATAAATTATGTATGGTACCATCGTAATCAGATGAGCCCCTTGGAGAAGAACACCTTTTTTTTAAAAACATTAATATGAAAATTAAGACAAAATAAGACAAAAAAAAATATGAAAGAATCATTAAAATATCTCAACAAATGAAAAAGCTATGGAACTTTAAAGTTGCGCTTGGAAGACGGGAGACGTGACGTCATAATTCCCTATCAACAGACTTTATAAAGCCGAATAAAATAAATAAATGGACTTAACGTGACTTAATTGAATTAAAAGCACTTAATTTGTGTGTGAAGATAATTTTGAAGTATTAAATCTCGGCTAGGTATTAAAACTCACTCACAAAATTTCTCACTCGAGTAAGATACAGCAATCGGTGTACATCAAATAATTAAACTTTTAAATCGTCATTTCTCAGTCATTTATTGATGGATTGTAAAAAAAACCACTGATTTATTAGTTTTAATCTATATTTTACTTCCATTGTGTTAAATATGATATTCACAACATCATGAAACTTCTCTAATTAAAAATTCAGAAGCCATATGGAACAAATAAATATCAGTTACACATATTCGCAATGTCATCGTGCAATCAAATATTTACAAAGATAAACACTCTTAACTCAAGTATATACACGAGGATACACGACAAATATGTAAACATCAAAATTGTGTACACCAAAATGATCCTAAAACATACTCTACCAAAGTTCAGAATTGTGTCGTGGCATTTGATGCGATTCAATATTGTTTATGCATTCACTAATGACACCTTTGCTTTGTTAATCTCGGGGTTGTTGTAATATGTAATTTTCCGTATAGTTGACGTCATCACGTTAGAACACGAAGTAGCTTAAGCGTCATTCATAAGGCTAGCTTTACGTTAAATGAGTTGTTTGAGTAGTTTTTGCAGCTCTGCTTACTTAAAACTTCTTGCCGAACGGGTGATTGTCTCTAAGCAACACCAGTAGTAGCACAACTTTTCCAACTTAAAAATATAAATATATGTATAAAAATTCTTTCCAAAAAACCGACTTCTAACGCCACTGTAAAGTAAAAAATATTTGAAAACTAAATATATTTCACGTTTTATTTAATGCCGTGAAAAAACTTTTCCATAAGAATTTTTAGCTCCGTGTAGAATGCTCTACAACAATGCTTGTATTACTTGAGGTTTGATTAGCACTTAAACCTAATAATAAGAGCAAACGCGTATTATGTTCAAGCGGATATTAAAATGCTGTCTTATTTCTATGTTTTTATCTAAAAAAACTCGTTAGCTCCAACGCTCTACCTGAGCCTGCATGTTCACCACAACTATTATATTATGCAATGGATGAAATTATACTATTATTAATATTATTATTATATTATTTATATTATTATCTGCGTTTACAATTCCACTACAAGTTTGCCCTTGACTGCGATCTCACCTGTTGGTAAGTGATGATGCAGTTTAAGATGGTACCAGTTCAATTCTGACTCCAAATCCTCCACCCTGACACTAAAAAGTTAAAAATAAAAATTATTTCCAAAAAACCGACTTCCAATGCCACTGTAAAGTAAAAAATATTTTTTATTTCTACTCACTATGTTGAAGTCGGGCGAGCCTCATGCGTCAACTTTGCTTATCCTTGTTATACCCGCCCGACTTCAACATAGTGAGTAGAAATAAAAAATATTTTTTACTTTACAGTGGCATTGGAAGTCGGTTTTTTGGAAATAATTTTTATTTTTAACTTTTTAGTGTCAGGGTGGAGGATTTGGAGTCAGAATTGAACTGGTACCATCTTAAACTGCATCATCACTTACCAACAGGTGAGATCGCAGTCAAGGGCAAACTTGTAGTGGAATTGTAAACGCAGATAATAATATAAATAATATAATAATAATATTAATAATAGTATAATTTCATCCATTGCATAATATAATAGTTGTGGTGAACATGCAGGCTCAGGTAGAGCGTTGGAGCTAACGAGTTTTTTTAGATAAAAACATAGAAATAAGACAGCATTTTAATATCCGCTTGAACATAATACGCGTTTGCTCTTATTATTAGGTTTAAGTGCTAATCAAACCTCAAGTAATACAAGCATTGTTGTAGAGCATTCTACACGGAGCTAAAAATTCTTATGGAAAAGTTTTTTCACGGCATTAAATAAAACGTGAAATATATTTAGTTTTCAAATATTTCAAAACCACGTCTTGTGGTACGGTAAACGAAGCGAAAACTTGTGTGAGTGTCTGTTTCTGGGTAGTGTACCTACTGTTATATTATACAACGTGTGAGCTAAATAATATCAATCAGATCGTGTGATGCACTTTTGTGTATTTGTATCGTTTAGGGAAACACAACTTAAGCACATATTAATACTTAATAATTTAACACTGTAAAACATAAGTATACTAAACCGAATGAAGATATCAACAGTATCTGAAAGTACATCAGAACAAAAAACTTCTATTATTGAATCAGCAGTGGAGGTCTATCGGTTAGCGACAAAAAAAATACGCCGGAGCTCACCGTGGATATATCTACGAATGTGCGCTTTGTAATTCTGTAGGTACGTCACGTTATCGTGGACATAGACGTCTCCGATTTTACCGTTGATGTCAAGTGTCAACGTCCACCCACAAAAATGTATTAGGTACGTGGACGTGCACGTAACAAAGTTATCGTGGACGGAAATTTAAAAGCGACTTCATATTATCCATCCATCCATACTAATATTATAAGGTAGATGATGCCCGCGACTTCGTCCGCGTGGATAAAGTTTTTTTATTCTCGCGGGAACTCTTGAATTTTCCAGGATAAAAAGTAGCCTATGTAAGTAGCCCCGGGATACAACCTACCCCTGTACCAAATTTCCTCAAAATCGGTTGAACAGATGGGCCGTGAAAGCGTAGCAGACAGACAGACACACTTTCGCATTTGTAATATTAGTAATAATTTTTGCATTTATAATTTTAGTATTAATTTAGGAAGTATGGATGCGAAAGTGTGTCTGTTTGTTGGTTTGTCCTGCAATTATGCCGCAACAAATCATCGGAACAACGTAATTTTTTGCATGGGTATAGTTGAGGATCTGGAGAGTAGCATGGGCATCTTTTTATCCCGGAAAATTGAGGAGTTTCCATGGGAATTAAAAAAACTTATTCCACGCTGACGAAGTCGTTGGCATCAGCTAGTAAATTATATTATTTACCTTCAGTTTTACTTTCACCTGTTATCATGATGCCGTAGTCGTTCACGATAATATTGTAACGTAAGAAATTAGTCTCGTTTAAAAAATATATTTTAAAAGCTGTTTCGTAGATAAAAATAATAGATATAATTCTATGCTAGCGTACACCAGTTTCGTTTACAAGCTCCATTATTTGCAAGACTCTAATACAAAAGTGATTTATTTTCCCCACATCCCTGTAACGGATGGAGCAATAAATGCGGATGGATTCTTGGAACACGAACCTATTTGCAAAAATAAGGTAATTTGTCTTTGAATCGCATGGATTGGCTATCTCTTGAAATAGTTAGAAAGCTAGCGGCATTCGCATTTCAATGATTTAATCATCTCTCTTGAGGCAGTGCTGCCTCACAAGAATGCAGATTAAAAAAATTGTAAATATTTATCTACTCGTATAAAAATTTAAAATTCGTTGACCATAGGGATGCAAGCCCTGTAGGCCTAGTGGTAGTTTTGTTGCATATTCGATTGCATTAAACGAACATTTATATGGAATTAATCGAGCGCCAGCTGTCAAGCGCTTGCATACAAGTTAATTCCATACAAATCGTAGTTAACGTTGACTGAACTGACTCGGGAGTGCAAGAAAAATCGGAGCCATCTTAAAATGTAGCCTGTCCTTAATGATTCAATCCTAACGAAATGTTTCTGGTGTCAATATATTTCTAAACGGCTTCTTAGTATAAAATCACTTATATATAGAGCGAATCCGTACTTAATATTATAAATGCGAAAGTATGTCTGTCTGTCTGTCTGCTACGCTTTTTCGGCCCAATTTTTCAACCGATTTTGATGAAATTTGGTACAGATATAGGCTGCATCCCGGGGAAGGAAATTTTATCCCGGAAAAGAATTCCCGCGGGAATCAAAAATCTTAATCCACGCGGACAAAGTCAGGTACATCATCTAGTAAATAATATATATTTGAGAAAAAATATTTGAACCATCAGCTCTTTAGCTACCACATTTTTTTGACCATTTTTATTGCATCGAATGAAAATCAGCACGAAATTGCAATGAGTTTGATTTATGGCCAGTCCGGCGTAACGGCAGTTCCTGAGATATCTCAATTTGATTCGATAAAGTCCTAGGATTGGAATGAAAATACTTATGTGGCCGACCGCCTGTGAGCGATTTCGTAGCATCTACGAGATTAAATCTTTATATTGGTTATTTAAGCAAGGACTTTTGTTAGTTTTTGATTTAGCTCAGTTTTGCTATTACGTAATGGTATTGTAATTCACGAAAAATTTTGCCAATATCTAAATCAAACTTTCTTTACTGGACCAATCTTCTAAGAAAAGTTTTAGAAAAATAGTATTCTTATATTATTCCGGTACGATGCCGTGTAGAAACCGAAGGGGTATGGGTTTAATATAACTGCCATGCCCCTAACAGGTTAGCCCGCTACCATCTTAGACTGCATCATCACTTACCATCAGGTGAGGTCGCAGTAAAGGGCTAGCTTGTAGTGGATTAAAAAAAAACTTAAAACTTATACAAGTAAATAGTATTTTGTATATAAATTTGAGAATTGACATAACCATCCTTGTGTGATTATAGAAGATTTATTTTGTTTACACAGACAGTATCAGAACAAGGCACAAAATTTTTAAGTAACAGTTCTATTTAAGTTCAGGCGTGCGTTGGCTCTTATTATAAATCCCATTACAATTCATCAAATTTTAACCTTATTTAAGGACAACATGTCGCATGTAACCTGATACTGGAAAAATATTTATTAAACGGAGAGTCTGTGAGCTAACACATAAATCAAGTCGACGCTTTAAGTGAAAAGTACACTTCCTTTTAGCGTTAACAGAGACCGAGGCGGCGGAGTGTAAAATTTCTTGGAATCGCGATTAGAAGAATAAAGTAGAGCATTTCTAATTTAAATTAAAAGTATTATTTTTAATGGGTCTCTTAAAATACTTAAATATGCTTCTTTAGAACTATAAACACTTGTTTCATCTAGGTAATTGTTAATCCTTTTGAATTACGTCTCAAAGTAAAGTCATCAAGTTTAATTTCCTGGTATAAAAATTATGTGTTTCTATGTCCTTCCCCAGGATACAACCTACTGTTGTACCTAAAATCTAAATCAGTTTAACAGATGGGCCGTGAAATCGTAGCAGACAAACAGACAGACAGACACACTTCCCTATTTTATACTATGGATAATAGTCGCTCGCAGTAAGACATTTTTTAACCCTTATGCAGACTTCTAGAATACATTCCTATAAAAATTCATAGTTTTTAACAAAGAAGACAAAAAAAAATGTATACCTATAGTATCCTCGACTGAATACGATGTGAAACCAAAACAAAAATAGGTATTGCCAAAATCCAACGTTTTCGCTTTTGAACAAACAATAAATGCCTTGTCCCAAACCCATTAAGAGAACTTTTATCTAAAACCAACTTGGCTGCGAAATCGGAAAGTGATGCTAACGAGATTTTTCCGTCCAACATCGAAGTTATGTCTCAGCTGTTAGCTAACTTTATGTAACCTGGATATACTATAAAGTTGAAAGTATGTCTGACTGTCTTTCTGTGTGCTCATTTATCAATTTGTTCAACTTGATGACAGAGATAGGTTGTATCCCGGAAAAGGAAATTGGTATTATAGGGACTTTTTATCACTGAAAATTCCCACGGAATCACGCATAATGTAATACTACGCACGTAAGTCGCGGGTACCATCTAGTTTAGTTATAATTGCACTTCAAAGTACGAACCTTGGTATAACTTTAAGATAATTTTGTTACTGCTGACATTAAAGAGTCCTTACCCTAGCGGTAACAATAACTTGAAAATATTTTGAATCATGTTCACACGAATTACAAATATTACTTCATAATATAATTTATCAAATCATCGCTACTTAAGTATAGAAGTCCAGACAGTCCCAAGAATTTCTATTTCCGTCTTGTGAAAGTTGTGGCATTTATTAATGTTCGTAGAAATGAAGGGGCGTAGGAATAAAAATGTGATGAATTTAGCTTCCAATATTTCATGGGTAGTTTTTCGCCCTCTGGGAACTACACTTTATCTGAATATCCACTTAAGATGGGAAGGACTTTTTTCGCAACAATGGATCCACCGCGCTCTGTGGTGCTATTCTCTACACACCTTGCTTCCGTCGCTGACACAGCCATAAAAATGATTCAAGATAATTTTCCCACATTTATGATTTTTTGCAGAAAAACAGTTAGATCATTAGTCATCAATCATAATATAGTTGGCGTCAGGATCATGAAATAATGAAACAAACCTTGAAGTGCACCAAATGATTTATTTATCTGTTGCGGTACAAATAGACTAGGATAATATGTTACTGCTCACTTGGTTAATAACTAAAAGCGTTGTTTTTTTATCCACTACAAGTTATCGCTTATGTGTTATCTCACCAGGGCGAGGTGAGTGACGATTCAGTCTTAGATGGTAGGTTAAGGGTATGGCAGTTAAATAAAGTCCTACCCCTAGTCAGTTTCTACACTACATCGTACCTGCATGTTTTCCGCGCAGTTTAAAAGAACAGTTCCCATGTGCATACACATCCCTGCCACGGTTGTCCAGAGCTCTTTTTACCTGAAACCAACTTATTACTGTTCTCTAACCGAGCATACCGAATGTTATTAAGGAAATCGTAGCATGGTGGTCGATTGTGGGCCATGGGACTGTGCCTGTCAGGCTGGACGATGCCTTCAGCGTTGAATGTCAGTGCGTTTACTGAATAGCTACAATGAGGTGAGGTACCGATTTTATTGAAAGTTGTAGTTTTATTTCCGCACGCAGGACTTCCTGTTATTGACAACGAATTCCTTTCATTTCTTTGAAACGGGATTATATTTTTTATAACAATTAATAATGTTCCGTCTTCGCACTTTTTTTATCCGACTACGGTGAGTCAAAAAGGAGGATTATGATTTTAACCTTTAACTATGTATAAATTTTCAACTTTTCCCTCATTACTTCTAACTACTTATGAAATTTTAACAAATGAGGTAATATAATTGGAATTGGAATTGGAATTTTAAAAATTGAAAGCATCTTGATCGTCTGCTGGTTATAGGCTATGTGACGTCACCTTAAATTGAATATGACACCCTCTAGAGGACATAAAGACATGAATTAAAAAATAATTAAAGTATAAGACAATACAAGTTCAGCAACTATGTTAAGGGTAGGTATGTAATGATATAAAAAAAAGTGAATTATAACTTCATCTATATTTGGGCCAGACATACAAATTTTCAAAATTATATTATTTGGAAGGTTGTGGATACTATGGATTATATTGCTTCACAATTAATTAATGACACCATTAAATACACGACTGACAGCATAATCGCATAGCTGTGACGTAGCTAATGCCTTCTAAGTAAGCTTCAGCGTATCATTATAATTGAAATCCGCTCTATATTCGCTCTGCATAAAGTTATTACATTAAAGGTATTTTATAAGTAAAGTTTGATCCCTAGCATCCCTAGGTACTAGTTGACTTTTCGCCTTCACATATTAAAAACGAAGTAAGTTACCATCAAATTACCTGCACTCAATGAGCTTCTGTGGGGACAAACGACGCCTAATTAGGGATTGTTATTTGTTAGTAGCAGACAACTTTCACCGCCAAAGCCGTTGACAGCGGCTTTTTTGATGTAAGCACACAGTCTAAATCAGTGCGTCATATGCGTACAGTCTTTACATATGCGTGGATTTTTTACAAAATGCTCTGCCTTGAAGGTACTTGAGCCAAAATGCTTAAAGTCCTATGTACCAGGAGACATCGGTGACAGGCGTTCCGAACCTTCGCGGTTCGTATCAGGAGCGTTGAACAAAAACGTTTCATACGAGTAGGTTATACGTTGACCACAGTGTGCCAACGTTCACGGTTTTTCACTATTCTATATTAGAATAGTGAAGGAGGAACAAAGTTCTCAAGAACATCACAACCATAGTATTTGCAAAAGAAAACTGATAAGTAGACGAAATTTCGATGGTGTGTGATACTGTTAGTTAAATTTAGTACCCAATAAATAGAGAAAACAATATTTTAACCTGGGTATATTTTTACTATGACGTGGTAAGGTCTTATAACTAACAACCCAATTTAACCATATTGATCCTTCACATGCGTCTCGAGGGAATCTTAAATATTTCCTCGCATAGCGTAGAGCGATGACGTAGATAAATTGTAACACGCAGTTTGACGTAGAAGTCGTATTAATGTCTGGGAATTCAACCTAAAGTAAAAAAAGCGTCGTCGTGCTATGGTTTTGGTCACGATAAAGTCTGATTGACTAAATCAAGACGCTGATTCCAGTCAGAGAACTGTGTTGCAATATCTAGCGGCAACGAGTGTAGACGAGAAAAATGAATAGATTGGCGAAGACGGATGTGATACAAAATGCGTTCAAACCAAAGGATTCCCCGTCACAAAAGAAACAGCGAATGAAGGTGATTGCGTGAGGAAAATAATCCACGCACTCTTACGCTTATTTGATATGTACTAATAAAAAACACAAAGTTTACAAATTAAAAAAACACTTTTTTGTGGTTCGTGCAATTTGAATCAAATACAGTAACCAATAACTTACAATATCAGTATCAAATACATTAGCGGTACCATAAATCCACAAAGCTGGTTTCGTGGGAAATTATGCGATCCAGTGAGCGAGGTTCAGTGCGTGACGTCAGCTGATATTATTAGTGCAAATCGTGTTGAATCAGGCCGGATTTACTTGCATTTGGTTACACGGAAGAATTTAATAATTCCTTTATATTCTCGCTACGGAATAAAAAATATCTAGGAAAGTTGAATTGTTTTTAGTTTTATTTGCTCACAATTATTATGAGATTACTAGTTGATGCCCGTTCTTCCACGTAGAATAAGTTTTTTTTTGGTTTTCACGGCAATTTTTTATTTTTACGACACAAAATGTTGCCTATTTGTTAATTCAACCTGAATACTATAAGCTATCTCTATTCCAAATTTCAACCAAATCGTTTCGGTCGTTGTGACATGACAGCATGGTACTAAAAAAATTCTACATCAATGCATGACAGAGTAAAACATACAAACTTACAAAAATCCAAAATTTCACATTTAGAATAAGATTAGTAAGATTGCTGCGTAATTATTTACCAGCTGAATTAGATCGGTTTCGCACCGGGTAACCCTACGTGTTTACAGACCCGGTTGAGTGGGATTAAGTTTATCTCGTTATATAGGTATTTTAAAATTAAAATGAGGTTTCAAAATCAAATAAACTGAAAAACAGTTTACGATCTAACAAAAAATACTAATTAAATAAGCATAAAAATACTTACTTCAATGTATAAACATAACATAAAATATTATTTTTTAGCTATAGTTTAAAGATTAGCGGAAACAGGAACGATCTTATACCTCTCCTTGGTCCTCCTACCTAATAATGTCCCCCCGACTGAGTTGCGTGGGAGATGTACCAGCGCATAACGCACCGATGGAAGAAGCAAACAATGACTCTATATTATAGCGTTATAAAATACAACGCTATGAAAACAACAACGTCCAATTTATTTCACTATTTTTGTGCGGATATAAAGATACACCTTTACCTGACACTCCAGCTGTAATTTATTTTCAAACTAAATCCCCAAGCAAGGTTTGCTACCAACGTTTATCCGATAGTGACCTATCTTTCGGAAACATAAATCTAGAATTTTTGGTTCGCTAGAGGTTTGACTAATTTGTCTACCGAGAGCGAAACCACTCTAGCAGTAAACTAGAAAAAAGTACAATTTAAAGGGAAAAAAGTGTGTTTGTGCAATTCACACACGGCAGAAGTGAAACTTCAGAAAAGTCTATCTCATTCTCTCGCAGCGGGATGTTAACAAATCAGACTATACATTTAAACAATGAAATAGAAAATTACAAAAATGGAACGCTTTGTATACGCGTTCGTCCGGTGGCGCCATTTGTGACATGGCGACAACTTCCGTTTCATTGAATTTTCAAATCAAAACGATTCTAAAGAAGATTCACTTCAAAAAATGACCATTACGCCTTTCCAATATTATGAGCATAATCCATAATATGTCAGAGAAAAATATCGCGAACAAAAACCTGCCAGTCGGAAGTCACGATGCGGATTTATTCACCCTCCATTACTCACACAAAATCATCGCATATGACGCCCTATCGATTATACTCGACCCTCATAAGTTATGAACAAAAAATGCCTCCACGTAGGTAAGCAGTTTTTAAATCACCAAAATTATGGAATGAATATTATGAAATTATGAAAATGGGTTGGCCATAATCCACCACGTTGGCCATGTGTGAATTAGCATACTTCGCACACTTTGAGAATATTTTGGAGAACTTTCAGTCAAACAGGTTTTGTTACCACGTTTTCCTTCAATGTTAGGTATAGCAAGGTCATTTTTAAAATCTTAAAAAGCACATAACTCCAAAAAGCTAGAGGAGCGTGTCCGGAGATCGAAACGCGGTGGCAAAAATCGGTAATTGAGTAACACGATTCCAGTAAAAAATATTATTTGTCTAATCTCCAAAGTCTTGATTTTGTGTAACTTTGGACTCGCTCGTCATAATCATTTCTTATCGCATTTGGAATTCAAGAAACTACAATAAATTAACCAATATTGGTGCAATTTCACGGCGAAAAAAGATGTCGTTTTCCGAATGGACTTTTTGGAACTTTTTGGACTTTTTAATGAGATCGCTTTTTGTTATGGTAATTGCATTTTCTGTAACGACTTTTATCGGGAATACGTTCAGGAATATATAGAGCCTTTTCAAAAGGCAGCATTTTTATGCGCGATTGAAGTGATTCTGACGGAACTAAACCTCAATAATGCAACTTGTGCACTAAACACTGAAGATTGACGGTTTAAACCCTTCAGTGAGATCCTACCTATAAGGTTCAAGCCCATATTTGCACTATATTGCCTCTAAAAAAGACAAAAGATTGTGATGCAAAGTCTTATGCAGAACATGTCTAAGGGCGAAAAAGGGTTGTAAAAATAAAAACATTTAAAAATTAAAAAGCGTTGGGTTTATAGTTCGCCAAACATATCTGACCCGGAACCAGCGTCGCTAGTATCTATTAAAAATAAAATAAAAACAGAAACTTATCTATAATACTTACTACTAATATATTAGGATATATACACGGGGTCGCTCAACAATCGATGCTGGTGTTGAGCTAATTCAAAATATATTCGAGGCCTGGGAGGAGTCGCGTGATGCACTTGGCGTTTTCTGTGATTTATCCAAGGCTTTTGATTGTGTTGATCACGAAACATTAGTCAGAAAACTGCACCATTATGGAATTAGGGGTGTGGCACTGGATATGATGAATTCCTACTTAAAAAGTAGGATACAAAAGGTAGACGTTAATGGAAAGCGGTCTTCCGGATCGTTTGTAAAAATGGGGGTTCCACAAGGTTCAATTTTAGGGCCTTTTCTATTTCTCATTTACATTAACGATCTTCCTTATCTTGCCAAGGATAATCATGGGATAGTATTGTTTGCTGATGATACATCACTTTTGTTTAAAATAAATCGTTACGAAACAACTCTTGACGAAGTAAACAATTCTCTCACTAAAGTGGTACAGTGGTTTGAAGCTAATAACCTACTCCTCAATGGAAAAAAGACAAAGTGTATCAAATTTACATTACCTAATGTCAAACAGGTAAAAACCACTGTACAACTTGATCATGAGGAGTTAGATTTAGTGGATACCGCTGTTTTTCTCGGAATAACGTTAGATGCTAAACTCCAATGGGGCCATCACATAGATGACTTATCGAACAGGCTTAGTTCTGCTGCATACGCGGTTAAAAAGATTCGCCAGTTGACAGATATAGAAACGGCGAGATTAGTTTATTTTGGTTACTTTCACAGCGTTATGTCATATGGTATATTATTATGGGGTAATGCTGCTGATATTAATTCTGTTTTTGTGCTGCAGAAGAGGGCTGTTCGAGCCATATATAATATGGGACCAAGAGAGTCACTAAGAGATAAATTTAAAGAAATTAATATTATGACAGTGCCCAATCAATATATATTTGAAAATTTAGTATACATGCATAAACACATTGATAAATTCAAGAAGAAAAGTGATTGTCATAATTTCAATACTAGAAATAAAAATAAGCTTGTAATGCCTGCTTCTAGGCTTAGTAAAATTAGCATTTCATTTGTTGGAAACAGTGTCCGCTTCTACAATAAGCTCCCAGAAGACATGTTGAAGATGTCTCTGAATAAGTTCAAAGTTAATGTAAAACGTAAACTCATTAAAAAATCTTATTACCATGTAAAGGATTATTTAAATGACAAGGAAGCTTGGCAATGATTTTCTCTAATGGCCCTGATAGTTCCTTAGTTTTAAGATGATTGTGAAATGGTGATAATGAAAAAAAAAAAAAGACCCGGCTGAGTTTGTTGTGGGCTCTTCTCAGACCAGGGCGCGTTTGGAACCCTCGTAGCTTTAGTTTAAGATGTCGTACTGTCGTTATCACCATTATATTGTTAATCGTATATGTTACAAATAACCGAACGTCAATAAGTGTAGTATACCTACCTAAATTGAATAAACGTTCTTTGAGTTTGAGTTTGAGTTTGAGTTTATAATAAATGCGAAAGTTTGGATGGATGGATGTATGGATGGATGTTTGTTACTCAATCACGCCACATGCAGCTGAACGGATCTAGATAAAATTTCGCACAGACATAGAAAGTAGTCTGGAATAGCACATAGGCTACTTTATATCCCGGAGAATTAAAGAGTTCCCGCAGGAACCAAAAAACCTCAATCCACGCGTACGAAGTCGCGGGCATCAGCTAGTCAGGCATAAAAATTAGTTCTTATTTTGACCACCGGGCCGGATAATTTTGTCGGACTGTACGATCTTTGCAATAGTTAGGCTCTTTCGCTTCATTAAGGCGAGTCACCTTGGGTCAAGCCAAGTTTTTAGGAGGTGAGGTGTGGGGGGCCGCGCGCCCGCGCGTCTCACCGGACCGCGGCCGCGGTTAGTTAATAGTTTCTCGTTACGCGACGTCAGTGCTACGCCACAGTATAAAATATTTCAGTAGTTAAACAACTCAACTTTTATTATACGTATGGAATGTATAAAATGTTTTTCGTCAGATTATAAATGTAAAAAATAAGTATAGTAAGTATTTATTACTTTATTGACTTAGAGACGTACTTACCTAATTATGCAGTTTTATTCACCATGGTTTATTTTCTAACACCATTCAAATTTAAAAGAATATGTCGTCCCACCCATAAAACTGAAAAGATTCTATGTGCAAAAACGAAAAAAAATTACACCCAAAGCCCAATTTAAAAATGCGCGATGTCGGGAGCTCCAAATTTTTTTTCGTTTTAGTATACCTTGTGGAACGTTGTTCAGTTTCATGAGCGGAACACACTTTTAAAATTTGGATGTTAATAAAAATAACGCACAAATTATTTTTTTGTATATGTGTAATGTTATGTTTTATTAAAATTTTTTGGTTGTAATTTTATTTTTGAGATGTGGTATAGAGGAGCAACGGAATACGTAATTAGTATCATCTACAAGAAGGAACCTACCTGCCTTCCTAAGCAGAGAAAACGCTCTAGTTCAAATACCTCTAAAAGTTGAACCCATTTGAATGCAATGAATTAGGTATGGTATGGTGCTGAAATTAGGAGTGGGAGCAGCGAACAAACAACAGTAACAATGTGGTGGAATATTTATGAAATAAAATGTTGTAACTAAGAAGTATGTTTCATTATACAAATAAATTATGTTTTTATTCTGCATACACAGCAAACAAATCAAATAATATTTATTATTAAAAAACTACTTATTACTTGCACCTAAAATTAGATATGAATTGATCAATATTCGTTAAAATCTAAATATCTAGGTTGAAGCACAAAGGGTTGCATTTTTGCATCATAATCTTCATGGTGTATATTGGATTCGGCTTCTATGGATGTATTTTTCGACTTTATTGTCTCATGTTGTGGCAAACTGGTGAAAACATTTACGTTTATGTCTTCTAATGTTAAATCTCTTAAGGCCATGCCACGAGTTTGACGTGAATCAATAATTTCTGGTAATAAGCATTTCAAGTAAAAGTTCACAATTTTCTTCTCCATCTTTGCTTTCCAAAACTCGTCATCTTTATAAATATGTTCTATCACAAGTGGGTGGTTTTCTCCTACCCAAATTCCAAAAATACACTCACTTCTTCCCGTCACATGGAGCTGGCCCTGCACTTGAAAATACCAATTACTTGTTTTGTTAACTGACCTTGTATTGATTTTCTTGTCAAATTTGTATAGTTGTATCTTGTTTTCTTTTATAGCTGTCTCTATCCCTTTTCTAAAAGCTATTATTGGGCATTTAATTTCCACAATTTTATCATCTCCGACCAAACCATCGGGTGTTGCACCTATAAATGGGTAATGTTCATCAATGAAAAGCCCACAGGGTTCAATATTGATGGATTCTTGTAGTTCCATTTGTTGCAAGGCTTGTTTTTCGTGTTCAACACCATGAGACACTGATGCGATATGAGCTAAATTTTTCGTATACAGTATATTTTTTACTAATGGTGCAGTGCTTCTAGATGTTTGTCTTTTACAAATAGGTCCAAAGTTTGAAGCAGTTATCAGTTTTTTTCGTATTTCCATCCAGTCACTACTATCTCGTTGTAATATAGTGTTTCTTTCTATTTCCGTTCTATGACAAGTTAGTTTTTTCAAGTTATCTAGGAAGACCTCCTTCGCCTTCTCCAACTGTTCTGAAGTCATATCCGGGGCTAAACTTGTAGGTCCATAATCATGTTGAAGACTGGTTTTTTCATTGATCTTTCGTGTTTTCTTTGTGGGATGCTCTTGATTTCGTTTTCTTTTTAATGATCTTCTTCTTTCCACTTCTTTGACTTTTCCCTTAGGACTTTTTCCGAGTATTACTTTTTGCACACTGGATATTGCTGTTTCATTATTATATGAAACAACGGCTGCAGCACATCTCCCTTGATATCCTCTCCTGGAAGAAAAGTTAATTCTTTTTCCTCCAACGAATTTAGCAATGACGCTATTGAAACGTTCTACTGCATTCGTGTCTACATCTTCAATAAGACTACGAGCTTTATTTGCTGCAGTAGAAATAATGGATTTGACTCTGAACAAGAACGTTGAATTTTGCACCTGTTTAATTGTACTCGTAGTTCCAGTTATTTTTTTTTCTTTTGAACAGTTGTAGTCACTGCAAAGGCGATGATCACCATAAGCATGTTCTATTGAATTAGTAATGTCATTGTGTAGCAATGTAGTAGACACGTTTTTGGATACGTCAGATTTTTTGTGGTATTTAATTGATTTCACGATCACCTTTCGCATGCTCATAACTTTTTCATTAGTGAGAGTCTTTCTGTGAGCCAGGGCATATTTTGTGTCTTTAGCTACAGCTCGAAGCTTATTACAGAAGTTCCGCAGTATATGGTTCCTGCATTCAATTTTTTCAACAATGTGGTTGTCGTATGGTTTTGCTGCCAGAATTTTGGCGTAAGTTGATGAATCTCCATCACCAACCATTCTTGCATATATAATGCCATACATTTCTTTCGAGGCTTTAAAACCTTCGCAGATAATATCTGCCTCCATAGCGCTAGAAGACCCCTTGTAGTTTTTGTAACATTTATGTTTATTCGGTTCATGCCCTTTCTTTTCGGCTCGGGCACAAATCGCACAATATTTATTCTTTACGGCCATGTAGAGAACTTCTCCAAATCTTTTGCCTATAATTGCTGCTGTTCCTGAATTAGCTCGGAAATTATTCCCATAAGATCTTGAGCACCAAGCTCCATCAACATATACATCAA
Organism: Erebia aethiops; assembly: GCA_923060345.2. Taxonomy (NCBI): domain Eukaryota; kingdom Metazoa; phylum Arthropoda; class Insecta; order Lepidoptera; family Nymphalidae; genus Erebia; species Erebia aethiops. The sequence continues at coordinate 12,961,581 of OV281088.1, read as the reverse complement.
CGAGAGCATATCCGTCTTTTATGTGACCTTCAGCAATTGCTGCTTGTTTTTCGCGATTTGCGGCAGCTTCCATTGATTCGGCGGCAGTTTTCTCCCAGTTATCATAAACAATGTTTTGTAGACTTGTATAATAACTTGAAGCAAATACAGGCACATCCATAGCAGAAAATAATTCTTCAAACTGGAAAAACCCAATACCGGTAGCCACAATACCAGAGGTAGCAGCAATATTTACATTAATCATCTCCACATTTTCAGGGTTTTCAGAATCAAGCTCAATAGTTTTTTGGCACATATTACATTTAAATTTAAATTTTGAAATTAATCCGCTACGTTCTTCGCCAATCAGCTGAAAATACCCAGCTTTGCAGTCAAATAAATCGTAATGGTGGGATTTATCTTGCAATTGGAGCATTATATAATTTATGTCCACAATTCGTCGGCCTTTGACGGGCTGGTAGTCTTCTTTTATGGATTCCTCCATTTTACTAAAAAAATAAAATTGACGTATTAAATAGGTAAGTACAATATTATTAGAATTTCTTGTCTAATTATAACGTCATATACTCACTCATTCATATTATTTTGACATAGTTCATCATCATATTCTGCAAGTGGTTCTTTATCTGTAGTGTCACCTACACATGCAGCCACGCTGAAACAGGAACAGTGGGCAACTTATTATAATTTTCAGTTTTGTAAATATAATGAAACAATATTATAATATTTCTGTAACTATGATCTACTTACTCATTTATTGCCGGTGTGTTGAAATTCACAAGTTTCAATTCTACTAATGGAGTGGTCATAGCGGATACTCGTGGATGTTTTTTTGACCTAAAATAAAATAGTAAATCGTTTTATCCGTGTTTCCAGGCAATAAAAAACTGCTACAATATCATAAGAATTACCAAAAAAACCGTGCAAAGCTCGGTCGCCGGTCGCCCAGATGTTAAAAAATGCAGATTAGTAAATGATGGTAAATTTTTCCTGTTTTGTGATCCTAGGGATCCTCAGATATCGATTTTGAACGAAATCGGTACAATAACTAAGAATTTCAAAATGGCGCCCACTTTTTAAAATTTTGGTAACAGTTTCCCGTTTTGTGATGCCAAGGATCCTCAGACATCGGTTTTGAACGAAATCGGTACAATAACTAAGAATTTCAAAATGGCGCCGACTTTTTAAAATTTCAATAACAGTTTCATGTTTTGTGATCCCAGGGAGCCCCAAATATTGATTTTGAATGAAATCGGTTATTTAACAAAGAATTTCAACATGGCGCTTACTTTTTGAAAGTGACTGAGACTGACTTTTTGAGAGATGCCCAAGACAAGTTGCCCATAGACGTAGTATGAACGCATAACAGAAAAACTTTGATTTTACTCCCCATAAATTTTCATAGCCCGGGCTTATATACAAAAATCGATTCTAAAGGAGTAAACGCCAATAAACTCTATTATTCAAAAGTCTGAAAGAAATCTTGCTATATCAAAATTCCTAATTTACCTGTTTTGTCGCGCAATCGTTTGACTGGGTCGAGAGTACTTACAAACTATACCTAGTACCAATTCAGTTACTACGCAGTATTTTTTAATATAACCATAATATGAAGTTTTTGGACATACTGAATATTTAGTCTGTGACTGGACAAAGACGAATTTCGAAATCAATGATATAAAAGTCTTTATAAAGAGACTTATTTACATACCTTTTCTCATAATTCTCTTTTCCTGACCTCCTTTTTGATAATAACATTGATTTCTTCCTAATTTTGTTTTTTTTATTAGCCATTTTTAATTATTTTACCGTTGCGCACACGTAAGATCGGGCGGAGAAAATTTGACACAGTCCCGACGTCGGCAAGCGCTCGATAGAGACTGGCGGGGTAGCGGGCAGCGCGGTATGTTCTGAAACCGCTTGGCAACGTTCAAGTTCTGGGATTAATTTGATTAAAATAAATATAGGGTTTCAGTTGGAAACAAAATTTAGCAGGTTCTCTTTAATACTTCAAGACAAATTTATCCATATAAAAATTATGAGCAAAGTCAAAAATTTTATTAATAAATAATTCGTTTTAAACTTTTAATTTAGCCTGTTTCAAGATTTTTTTTGATCGAGTAAAGTACATCCCATCGTGTAACAAATTAGCACATTCTTTAGACAATATCTTTAAGTGTATCGGATATTTTTTGTAAGACCGTTATTTAATAGTAAATACCGAAAATATTTGATCTAGTAAACCAGTTTTCACCGCTTTGCTGAGGTGACTCGCCTTAAGTTTTCTTATTGCCTCAGGTAAATATTTTAATCTTATAGAACTCCACTACGAAATCTTTCAAAAGTATGAAATAATGATGACCTAAGCATAATAATAAATGCGCATATTGCAAACAATTCCAGCAACCCGTAACTATCCCCAGAATTGTAAATTTTTCCTCGGTTCTGCGAACTCGTCGGTATGAGTAATTTGCTCATCCGGTGTAGAGATAATGCTGTAATGTTCATGATTAAGTACGTATTAACAGCAGTCAGTCTTTTGATTTTGAAAATCTACTTGAACAGGGGGGATGGAAAACTCACTGTTGTTGTAGACCGCATTTTTAAAAGCTTATATTTAACTTGCAATGTATGTAATTTGTTCGGGTGGAATTCGCAACTCAATTTTGAAGCAGATATCTTCAAAATTGAACTGAAAGTTTGTATACACGTATAATGTGGATGACTCAATCTCAAACTCAAGACTCAAGACTCAAACTAGGTCCATGAGGCGGATATAGTGTGAACTGAACACATTAGGTACGTTTACATTCTAAATGCTGAAACTGATTATAAACTATTTATTTTTTGAAACAAAATAAATATTTAGCACTATTTTACACCAGTGAGCTGAGAATTGTGAATAGCTCCAGATATGATCCAGCTGAAACTGAAAAGCTGCTAGAAGTGCTAGTATAACTAATACATTATATTAACAACATATTATCATTTTTTAAATATAATGTAAAGGATAGACAATTACTATTATTATATATTTCCACCACACAAACACTCACTCACACACACACACACACACACACACACACACACACTCACATACACACACAGAAACACACACTCTGATACACACTCAAACACATACACACAACTCACACACGCATTTAATTAATCTGTGTTCTTCAATGTAGATATTAAGTACATAGTTAAAATATTTAAAACAAAAATCTGATTTAACTTACCTGCAGGTTTCATCTATGTACTCGTAGTTGTATAAATGAACCATTTATTGAAGGAGAGCGCTGTCGCCTGAAACACAGGTCTATACCTATCTTAGGGACAGCTGGTTTTCTGTATGTATACATAATATTTTTGATTTTGTAACTACAATTTAGAATTTTATTAAGTTTTGCCCTGAAAAACGCAGAAATGTTTTTGTAACTGTAGGTAACCTATGTATTTTTGGAGCAATAAACAATTTATTTATTTAAAAAAAAATATTCATAACTTCTCAGAGAGTTGTTGTCAGGGCGCCTAACCCCTGAACTTTACTAATGTATGCTTGTTTGTTTTAGGAGTTTTTCAGAACTTTTCTAGGATTGTATGCTTTAATCAGCCATCGGCCCATGTATTTGTATTAGTAAGTATGCAGTTTTGTATTTGAAAATCTATTCAAAATTACTTTTAACACTTCATATGGCCATCGCAAATGATACTACGGCGAAAATGGAATACTAGCTGCAGTAGCTGATGACCGTGACTTCGTCCGCGTAGATTAAAGTTTTAATATTGCGGGATATAAAGTAGCAATGTTATTCGAGACTTCTATCTCTTTGCCAAATTTCATCCAGATCCGTTAAGCCATTCTGGTGTGATTGAGTAACAAACATCCAATCACTCCATCAATCCATATTTTCGCATTAATAATATTAGTATATATTATATTATTATAAATGCAAAACTGTGTATATTTGTCTGTCTGTCTGTCTGTCTACTATGCTTTCACGGCTCATCTGTTCCATCGATTTTGATGAAATTTGGTAGGGTAGTTTGTATCCCGGGTAGGGACATAGATACTCGTAAGCTAATTTCCACGAAAAATTAAGGAGTTCCCGCGCGACTCAAGAAGCGTTAACCCATGGGACGAAGTCACAGGCGTTTTCTTGTATTAATTAAACCTAAACTTAGTGAACAAAGTATTTTCTTTTAAGCTTTTTGCTCGGTGGCCATTTAGGCGGTAATTAGAGGAAAATTGTCTCTTCACGGACAATTAACAACAAATAACGTTATACGCCTGAAACTTTATGCTAATGTGCCGTTTCTTCCTTGAACAAAATTCATAAGAGGTTTTCAATTTACTTTTATTTTTTACTGAAAAATAAAACTTAACTGACAGCACCCTCATACTGTTTATTTAAGCCAAGTCACTTAATAATATTGTTTAACAATTTTTTACCCTCGACGAATCGGAGACGGTATATGTGTTTGTCCTTAGAGGTTGTGTGTTTGTTTGTTTGTGCACTTTTTTGTTACCATTTTTCTCAAAAAGTACTGGGCCGATTGAGATGCGGTTTTTTGCATTAGATGTGTATAGCTTGTGAGAAGGTTCTTAGATATATTTTAGTACCATAGACAACCGACTTGAGCTTTAGTCTATGATTTTAATTTTTCAATATGTTACCATTTTTCACAAAAAGTACTGGTCCGAATGAGATGCGGTTTTTTGCATTAGATGTGTATAGCTTGTGAGAAGGTTCTTAGATATATTTTAGGACCATAGACAACCGAGCTGAGCTGTAGTCTATGATTTTAATTTTTCAATATGTTACCATTTTTTTCACAAAAAGTACTGGGCCGATTGAGATGCGGTTTTTTGCATTACATATGTTTAGCTTGTGAGAAGGTTCTTAGACATATTTTACGACCATAGAGAACCAAGCTGAGCTGTAGTCTATGATTTTAATTTTTCAATATGTTACCACTAGCTGACACCCGCGACTTCGTACGTGTGGATCGAGGTTTTGTGGTTCCCGCGGGACCTCTTTAATTTTCCGGGATAAAAAGTAGCCTATGTGTTATTCCAGACTATAATCTATCTCTGTGCCAAATTTCATCCAGATCCGTTAAGCCGTTGGGGCGTGATTGAGTAACAAACATCCATCCATACATCCATACCGACATCCATACATCCAAACTTTCGCATTTATAATATTAATATTATAGTATATAGTAAGATAGTAAGATAAGATAAGATAAGATTTTTCACAAAAAGTACTGGGCTGATTGAGATGCGGTTTTTTGCATTAGATATGTATAGCTTGTGAGAAGGTTCTTAGATATATTTGAGGACCATAGACAACCGAGCTGAGCTGTAGTCTATGATTTTATTTTTTCAATATGTTACCATTTTTCACAAAAAGTACTGGGCTGATTGAGATGCGGTTTTTTGCATTAGATATATTTAGCTTGTACCTAGAAGCTGCCCAGGGTCTCATGATGGAGCCAGGAGGTGGTCATAGGAACTCCTTAAGTTCGCATCGAAAACCCGTCGTGTTTAGACTCTTTTTATTTGTCTTGACCAGCACTTTTTACCTAGATGCTGCCCAGGTCTCATGATGGAGCCAGGAGGTGGTCATGGAAACTCCTTAAGTTCTCATAGAATACCCGTCATATTTGATTTCTATTGATTTGTCTTGACAAGCGCTTTGTACCTAGATGCTGTCCAGGGTCTCATGATGGAGTCAGGAGGCGATCATGGGAACTCCTTAAATTCCCATCGTAAACCCGTCGTGTTTGGACTCTTTTGATTTGTCTTAACAAGCACTTTGCACCTAGATGGAGCTCTGCAGTTCGTCGTGGGTTTTTTAAAATTTTCAATTTTATTACTTGTTTCATATTTAAGACAGTTCCACCACTGAGAACTATTGACATAATTCAACTATACCGCAACAATATCGCAAAGTGGGTTAAGCAAATATTATTACCTTCATGAATAGATGATAGAAACCTGACTTGTGTAAGCATTTTTTTGCCCGACCCGAAGGAGGATGACTTTTTAATGTTAAAATTCAAAGTTATAATGGAACCACCTGTGGTGCAACTGGTACTTAATAAATATAACTACTATGCAGTCACAAATTTAATTCTAGTTCATCTTTTTTTGAAAAATTGTTTAGCCGTTTAATCAAGGAGAATGAAGATTTTAATGTTCAAATTCAAAGTTATGATGAAACCACCCGTGGTACAATAACTGAAACGCAGTCATAAATTTAAACCTAGTTAATCTTCTTTTTGAAATTGTTTATCCGTAACTTCAATATTGTAAAACGTATTACAAGTATTATAACAATGATTAAAATTGTTGACACCGTCAAACAAAAAAATACAACATCAAAAGAGTAATATTCCGTCCAGTGCATATGAGCGGCTGCGGATCGCAGATGCGTAGCTCCGCCATTTCGCAGCACGTACTCCGTCCACCATACTGCGCGCTCAAGGGGGGACTGAGGCTGATCGCGCATTAGTTTATGTAGTTTTACGACATTTTCACGGTAACTGAAAAATACGGAAAAAAATTTAGAAATCTATACTGATACAAAAAATGCGAAAGTTTGGATGGATGTATGTTTGTTACTCCATCACCCTAGAACGGCTGGATGAAAGCCACAGAGATAGATAAAATTGGCTATTTTTTATCCCGGAAAATTAAAGAAATCTCGCGGGTACCAAAATATCTCAATCCACGCGGATGAAGTCGCGGCATTAGCTAGTATTACATTAAGTGAAGCATAAGATTGACCAAATTTCGAAACAAATAAAAAAATAATTTTTAATGTTCAACTTAACCCGTAATATTAAGGATTACTTACGTTTTATCGTTAATAGTGGTTTCTATGGCATTTTTTAATTTGGCCTCAGTAATAGTTTCCAAATCAAGACGTATCCCAATATTCAGTTTTACATATTGTTCCGCGTTAAACCATTGATCTCCAAGAAATGGTATCACAACTAATGGTACGCCGGCCGTCAATGCTTCATCAGTGGACTGTAAGCCTCCTTGAGTTATAAATAATTTCACTTTCGGATGCTCTAAAAGAAAATAATTATTGAAATAACTGTTTTATTTATGTGTTATTAGATTTTTAAATGCTTTAAAGTTTATCTATTTTTCTGACTGTTAGGTAACTTTTCTCTGCCTGAGATGGTTTTGGCATTTGGTACAGATATAGTTTTCATCTAAAAAAAATTATAAATGATGTACAAAATAATTTAAAAAATAATTACTTAATAAGTCTGACTGTGGAAACCATTTTGAAACCTTTACATTTTCTGAAATGTTTGGTAGTTCATCTCTATCCCATTTCCATAAAATGTCGTAGGGTAGTTGAGAGAACACATTTGTAAATATTTTCATTTTATCTGCTGGTAATAGTGATGGTCTAGCATTTGTACCAAAACTCATGTATATCACGCCATTTTTAGATGAGTCAAGATAGGTTTTTATATCCTGAAAAGATCATTAGATTTGGTGATAGAAGATGAACAGAACAGAAAGCAAAATTCATATTTTCACTTACTAGTTGATCAGGCTTTGCACGCGTGGTATTACCTTATAGTATACAAAAGCAGACAAAATCATTTATGTACGGTCTATGTTTTATTACAGAATAGTAACATCTACCTTTTATTAAGCTATCACACTGATCGCTATTCACTTGCTGTTACCTGTTGATGAGTATCGCTCACCATCTTCAAACTATTCATCAGATCTTCTTGAACTTTACATGAGACTAAATTCACAGTACATATAAGCTTTATTTAAAAACGAATTGTTAAAATCGGTTATATTTGTTATAATATTAATTATTATTACATTATTATATAATGTAATAATAATTTATACATTATTAATACATTATTTAATAATATTATTACATAATTATATAACGTAATAATAATTAATCTAAGTAATTGTAATATTTTTATGGTATGATAAAATTAAATAATGAATTAAAAATTAAATTTGGTCGAGGAATGGAGTAAAATAACCCTTTCCCGAAGGAACCTTATTATTTGTCAGGGTTAGAAATAGCCCAAATATTATGTTAACCCAAAATGTGTGCCAATTTATATTTCAATCCGTCCATTAGATTCAGCGTAATGCCATAACAGACGGACAGACAAATATCTAGAAAACATATTATGAGCTCTGTATCGATAAAAAAAGACTTCCTCCTCTTCCTTTCCTCTTTCTTCCATTCGTCCTTTAAAGAGTTCCCGCGCGATTAAAAGAACCATAATCCACGCGAGCATCATCCACTACATAATTCATACTTCCATACTTAATATTAAAAAGGTGAAAGTGTGTCTACCTTATTGTCTGCTACGTTTTCACGGCCCATTTTTTCAAACGATTTTGATGAAATTTTGTATAGAAATCATGAACATATTACAGATGTGTGTGGCAAAATAAACTTAATCAGCTAGTAATTTTATAACGATTATAATGATAATATATCTGAATAGTTCCTACCTTCGGCAACGATTTATCAGGCTTCTGGTGAATACCACCCAAGTATATTATGTTCGGTGGAACGGGTCTGTTAAAGTCCCATATTGGATTAACATTCAAAAATGACAATTGAACATTTTTTTGCAGCTCAGTTAAACTTGGTATATTTGGACCAAATATACCTCTCACTATTTTATTTTCTGTTTCCAGATATTCAATCATGACCTTTTCGATCATGTATTCATTGTACACTTCTGAAATTTTCTCCCATAATGTCAGATTATAGATTTTCTGGCGGAACGGCGAGGGATACAGAAGAAAATTCGTCGAAGCTCCTGTACCATCAAATGTTCCTAATACGCCACCTAATGAACTGAATTGAATAACTGGTACATTATATCGGTAAACAAAACTCAAAGCTGGCCTTATGCAAGCTTCTAAAAATAATAAATCAAAACTTCTCCCTTTATCGTTTAAGAGTTTCTGGACTTCTTCAGACTTGACTTGGGCTTCGAAAACATTTAAAAAGATTGCTAGAAATATCTTTACTTGCGCAGGATTTATATGAGCTTGTGCTTTACCAGTTTCTAAAAACTTATTCCAAATTTTGTAAGACAAATCATGGACATCGATTTCAGTTAGATTTTGTGGAGATTGTCCTTTTGGAAACGCAGGGTCTGCTGTAATCACTACAACTTCGTGTCCACGTTTTGCTAGTTCTTGCATTAACGGGCGAAACACTATTTGGTGACTTATTGAAGGCACTGGATAAACTGCTAATATTCTTGCAGGCTCGATAAACCCAATAGTACAAACGAGACAAAATATTTTCAGAAATGTATGCATATTTTATGACAGTAACTAGTTATCTTATAGAAATGCGTCTCGTGAATGATTTACATGTTATGAGTTATGATTGTTATTATGTAGCTATTGACTAGTAAGATAATGACATGTTTTTGTATTCAGCCGTAATGATTTGACCTTTGTGGTCATAATTATTAGTATAGATAGATTATTATAGATTCATAAGAATTTTTTAATTTACTTAATTTTTTTGCTTCAAAATAAAATCGATCAACAGCACATATAGAACAAGGTACTCTGTGAACAGCACCTTGACACCGTTAATTTTAACCGAGACACATAAAAATATTGTTTTCATATAACTTGCATTGAAAATCTAGTTTCAATGAGTGCTGAGCCACCTGAAACAAGTTAATTTCGAATAGGTACGTTATTCAGCGGGTACAAACGTAAGTGATGGTTTTGTAATAACGTAAACGCCCTCCTTTCAATCCTGTCAGAGTATGTTTTGTTTATTTCAAACCTTTATATTTACCTTTATAACTGTTATTTTAACCATCAACTAAACTGACAGATATCATATTTGTAAACAACAATCTAGCACTTATAAAATATGATATACAATTTTAATAAAACTCGCACTTTCAATGCAGGTTATATGAAAAATATAGTGTGCGCCGCAGGATGAAACACGGTTTCGGACTTTGAGTGATGCCAGCCCTCGCAAACTCGTCTGAAATCGTCTTGTTTCACCCCTAGGCACACAATATTTTACCGAGCGAAGCGAAGGTCTCTGAGTCTACTTGGGTGAATTGGCACTTGTCCGTCCGTCCGTCCGTCCGTCCGTCTGTCAGAGCATTATAGTATTATCAATACTATGCTATATACTATTATATCATAAAGGCGAAAGTTTGGATGGATGGATGAATGTCTTTTACTCAATCACGCACGAACGGCTGAAAGGGTCTGGATGAAATTTAGTACAGAGATAGAATATAGAATATAGTCTGGAATAACACATAGGCTACTTTTTATTCCGGAAAATCAAAGAGTCGCGCGGGAACCAAAAAACATCAATCCACGTGGACGAAGTCGCGGGCATCAGCTTGTCTGTCATAAGTCTTAATTAATTATTTGTCTGTCCTTAACTTTCTTTTGGCATCTAGGTCCATGAGGCGGATACAGTGTGAACTGAACACATTAGGTACGTTTACATTCTAAATGCTGAAACTGATTATAAACTATTTATTTTTTGAAACAAAATAAATATTTAGCATTATTTTACACCAGTGAGATGAGAATTGTGAATAGCTCCAGATTTTCATAACTTCTCAGAGAGTTGTTGTCAAATTTAAATTAATTACAGGGCGCCTAAGCCCTGAACTTTACTAGCGTATGCTTGTTTGTTTTAGGAGTTTTTCAGAACTTGTCTAGGATTTTATGCTTTAATCAGCCATCGGCCCATGTTTTTGTATTAGTAGTAAGTATGCAGTTTGGTATTTGAAAATTTATTCAAAATTACTTTTAACGCTTTATATGGCCATCGCAAATGATACTACTACTACGGCGTAAATGGAATACTAGCTGCAGTAGCTGATGACCGTGACTTCGTCCGCGTGGATTAAAGTTTTGATATTCCGGGATATAAAGTAGCTATGTTATTCCAGACTTTTATCTCTTTGCCAAATTTCATCCAGATCCGTTAAGCCATTCTGGCGTGATTGAGTAACAAACATCCAATCACTCCATCAATCCATATCTTCGCATTAATAATATTAGTATATATTATTATTAATGCAAAACTGTGTATATTTGTTTGTCTGTCTGTCTGCTATACTTTCACGGCTCATCTGTTCCATCGATTTTGATGAAATTTGGTATGGTAGTTTGTATCCCGGGAAGGGACATAGGTACTCGTAAGCTAATTTCCACGAAAAATTAAGGAGTTCCCGCGCGACTCAAGAAGCGTTATCCCATGGGACGAAGTCACAGGCGTTTTCTTGTATTAATTAAACCCAAACTTAGTGAACAAAGTATTTTCTTTTGAGCTTTTTGCTCGGTGGCCATTTAGGCGGTAATTAGAGGAAAATTGTCTCTTCACGGACAATTAACAACAAATAACGTTACGCCTGAAACTTTATGCTAATGTGCCGTTTCTTCTTTGAACAAAATTCATAAGAGGTTTTCAATTTACTTTTATTTTTTACTGAAAAATAAAACTGAACTGACAGCACCCTCATACTGTTTATTTAAGCCAAGTCACTTAATAATATTGTTTAACAATTTTTTTCATATTTAAGACAGTTCCACCACTGAGAATTATTGTCACAATTAAACTATACCGCAACAATATCGCAAAGTGGGTTAAGCAAATATTATTACCTTCATGAATAGATGATAGAAACCTGACTTGTGTAAGCATTTTTTTACCCAACAAAGGAGGATGATTTTTTAATGTTAAAATTCAAAGTTATAATGGAACCACCTGTGGTGCGACTGGTACTTAATAAATATAACTACTATGCAGTCACAAATTTAATTCTAGTTCATCTTTTTTTGAAAAATTGTTTAGCCGTTTAATCAAGAAGAATGAAGTTTTTAATGTTCAAATTCAAAGTTATGACGAAACCACCCGTGGTACAATAACTGTAACGCAGTCATAAATTTAAACCTAGTTCATCTTCTTTTTGAAATTGTTTATCCGTAACTTCAATATTGTAAAACGTATTACAAGTATTATAACAATGATTAAAATTGTTGACACCGTCAAACAAAAAAATACAACATCAAAAGCGTAATATTCCGTCCAGTGCATATGAGCGGCTGCGGATCGCAGATGCGTAGCTCCGCCATTTCGCAGCACGTACTCCGTCCACCATACTGCGCGCTCAAGGGGGGACTGAGGCTGATCGCGCATTAGTTTATGTAGTTTTACGACATTTTCACGGTAACTGAAAAATACGGAAAAAAATTTAGAAATCTATACTGATACAAAAAATTTTATATACAAAATTTTGGATGGATGTATGATTGTTACTCCATCACCCTAGAACGGCTGGATGAAAGCCACAGAGATAGATAAAAAATAGGCTATTTTTTATCCCGGAAAATTAAAGAGATCCCGCGGGTACAAAAATATCTCAATCCACGCGGATGAAGTCGCGGCATCAAGTGAAGCGTAAGATTGACCAAATTTCGAAACCAATTAAAAAATATTTTTTAATGTTCAACTTAACCCGTAATATTAAGGATTACTTACGTTTTATCGTTAATAGTGGTTTCTATGGCATTTTTTAATTTGGCCTCAGTAATAGTTTCCAAATCAAGACGTATCCCAATATTCAGTTTTACATATTGTTCCGCGTTAAACCATTGATCTCCAAGAAATGGTATCACAACTAATGGTACGCCGGCCGTCAATGCTTCATCAGTGGACTGTAAGCCTCCTTGAGTTATAAATAATTTCACTTTCGGATGCTCTAAAAGAAAATAATTATTGAAATAACTGTTTTATATATGTGTTATTAGATTTTTAAATGCTTTAAAGTTTATCTATTTTTCTGACTGTTTGGTAACTTTTCTCTGCCTGAGATTGTTTTGGCATTTGGTACAGATAATATAGTTTTCATCTAAAAATAAATTATAAATGATGTACAAAATAATTTAACAAATAATTACTTAATAAGTCTGACTGTGGAAACCATTTTGAAACCTTTACATTTTCCGAAAGGTTTGGTAGTTCATCTCTATCCCATTTCCATAAAATGTCGTAGGGCAGTTGAGAGAACACATTTGTAAATATTTTCATTTTATCTGCTGGTAATAATGATGGTCTAGCATTTGTACCAAAACTCATGTATATCACGCCATTTGTAGATGAGTCAAGGTAGCTTTCTATATCCTGAAATGATCATTAGATTTGGTGATTCTTAACAGTTTTGAAAGCAAAATAATTTCATATTTTCATGTACTACTTGACCAGGCATTGCTTGCGTGTTAATGTAATATACAAAATCAGACAAAACTATTTAAATTCCTGTGTTTTTGAACGTATTTGAGATGTGTGTGGCAAAAATAAATTAATCAGCTAGTATTTTTTTAATGATTATAATGATAATATTATTTCTGAATAGTTCCTACCTTCGGTAACGGTTTGTCAGGCTGCTGATGAATACCACCCAAGTATATTATGTTTGGAGGAACGGGTCTATTAAAGTCCCATATAGGATTAACATTCAAAAATATTAATTGCACTTTTTTTTTTAGTTCAGTTAAACTTGGTACATTAGGACCAAATAAACTTCTCACTATTCTATTTTCAGTTTCCACGTCATGTTCAATCATGACTTTTTCGATCATGTAGTCATTGTACACTTCTGAAATTTTCTCCCATAATGTCAGATTATAGATTCTCTGGCGTAACGGCGAGGGATACAGAAGAAAATTCGTCGAAGCTCCTGTACCATCAAATGTTCCAAATATGCCCCCTAATGAACTGAATTGAATGACTGGTACATTATATCGGTACACAAAACTCAAAGCTGGCCTCACGCAAGCTTCTATAAATAACTAGTGGTTCGCCCCGAACTGAGACCTCGCGGCGCTATCTATTGACTTAAATGTGAAGTTCTGTTAAAAATACTGAAGCTCATTAAAAATTAAATAATTCCGTTTCCTTACAATATTTATCTAATTTTAGTATTTGTTGTTCAAGTACAGGATATAATTGAAATAATTTATCAAGTTTCAGGCTCATCCTTTCAGAAAATTTAGAGTTCTGAGGTCATCTTTGGACGTTAGAAAATCTCCACTTTGAAAGCCCCCCATTTCGTCAATTTTGGGGGAAAAATTAAAAAAAAAATACTTTTGGATTCTATTCCTAATTATCTTTAAAATGATATACCGCAACCCTATGTAACTTTAAAAAAAATATTTTACTTCGCATTCGCTTCTATGAGAGCACCTCTGAAATAAAGATTTTTACTATTTTTTAAGCCATATTCGGCGGGAGGCCATTGGTTTACATATTATATTTAAAGCTGAAGTAATTGCGTTCAGTAATTCAGAAGTTATAATGCTCTGACAGACGGACGGACGGACGGACGGACAAGTGCAAATTCACCCAAGTAGACTCAGAGATCTTCGCTTCGCTCGGTCAATAAATCAAAACTTCTCCCTTTATCGTTCAAGAGTTTCTGGACTTCTTCTGACTTAACTTGTGCTTCGAAAACATTTAAATTGATTTCTAGAAATATCTTAATTTGCGCAGGAGTTATATTAGCTTGTGCTTTACCAGTTTCTAAAAACTCATTCCAAATTTTGTATGACAAATCATGGACATCGATTTCAGTTAGATTTTGCGGCGATTGTCCTTTGGCAAACGCAGGGTCTGCTGTAATCACTACAACTTCATGTCCACGTTTTGCTAGTTCTTGCATTAACGGGCGAAACACTATTTGGTGACTTATTGAAGGCACTGGATAAACTGCTAATATTCTGGCAGGCTCGATGGACCTAATAGCACAAACAAGACAAACTATTTTCAAAAAGTCAGACATCCTTTATTACAGTCACTAGTAACCTAAATAATAGAAATACATCTAGTGAATGATAACGATTGTTATTAAATAGCTCTTGACTTTAAGTTCGGTAGTGATATATTTTTGTATTCAGCCGTATATGATTATATAAATGGTTTGACCTTTGTGGTTATCAAATTAAATATTATCAATATACCCATATAATAAGGAAATGTCTTCAATGCGGTGCGGAAATCTTCAATTGTAATTATTAGTTTTGACTCAGGCTAGCCTCGTTCAGGTGGCATTATTGAAAACTAGATGATTCCCGCGAATTAGTTCGAGTGGATTAAGGTTTTCGATTCCCGTGAAAACTCCATAATTATCCGGAATAAAAAGTTCATGTACTTTCCCGGGATGCAACCTATCTCCGTACCAAATTCGGTTGAAAAGATGGGCCAGGAAAGTGTAGCAGACAGACAGGCAGACACACTTTCACACTTATAATATTAGTATGGATACTTTCATAAAGTAGAAAGTATTTTCAATAATTACTTCTTATTAATTTTAATAATATTAAAAAAAATAACTCTATGTTCGATTGACGCCAGTCAGACATCTCTTCCTTTTATTTAAAGTTTATAGATCGATGCATCGCATCATATCTATGAAAATAAATCCTAATTAAAAAATTGATTTACTAAAAAAGTTGACTTACAAGACTTTTTTGAATTCAATCATTTTCTTTCTTTCTTTTCTTTCTTTTCTTTCTTTTCTTTCTTTTCTTTCTTTTCTTTCTTTTCTTTCTTTTCTTACTTTTCTTTCTTTTCTTTCTTTTCTTTCTTTTCTTTCTTTTCTTTCTTTTCTTTCTTTTCTTTCTTTTCTTTCTTTTCTTTCTATGTAGACTTTATCTACATAATGATTGAATTATTATGATGTACTTAGTGCCTAAAAATATTGTCTCTTATGATTTTAAACCGCAATTAAAACACATTTGAGCATAATATTATGTTAATCACTTCAATATAATATATTTAATGAAATTAACTATCATTATTAATTTTAGTATTTTAGAGTCATATCTAATTTCTTACATCTATATTTGAACCATTATTAAAGTATTACTGACAAAATGTTCTGTACCTGTATCAATTAATTACTGTAATTATAAATCTAGTCGGGTATAAAATTGGTTGAAAGAAAATATTATAAACTGTACGAAAGCTCTGGCCTCACTATAGAGGCGCGGCGCGGTGCGACATGTAGCGTCAACTATCATTTGTATGGAGTAGGGCCCACTTAAATGACGCGTCACGGAGATGCACTGGGCGGCATGCAGAGGCACTCACGGACAATATTGTTTAACAATGTTTTTTTTTCTTTACGCTAATTGCACCGCTGAGAATAATTATCATAATATTTAAACTTGCTTACCAAAACACTATACCTAGTAAATAGGGACAATTCAATATTCATACATAATAATCCCTTCATAAATAGCTAGGTATAAATGGGTAAAAGAAACGTGACTTGTGTAAGCAAAAGTGTTTTTTTACCCGACTATACAAGAAGAAGAATGATGTTATAATTGTTAAAATTCAAAGTTACGGTGAAACCACATTTGGTGCAATTGATACTGCCATGCAGTCACAAGTTTAAATCTAGTTCATCTTTTTTTTGAATTTTTTTAGCCGTAACTTCATTATTGTAAAACGTATTACAAGTACTATAGCGATGATTAAAGTTGTTGACACCGTCGAACAAAAAAATACAACATCAAAAGCGTAATATTCCGTCCAGTGCATATGAGCGGCTGCGGATCGCAGATGCGTAGCTCCACCATTTCGCAGCACGTACTCCGTCCACCATACTGCACGCTCTAAAGGGGACTGAGGCTGATCGCGCATCAGTTTATGCAGTTTTACTACATTTTCACGGTAACTGAAAAATACGGAAAAAAATTATACATTAAGTGAAGCATATGATTGACAAAACTTTGATTAAACCAAACAGAGAAGGATTTTTAATGTTCCACTTAACCCTCAAATTACTCACGTTTTATCGTTAATAGTGGTTTCTATGGCATTTTTGAATTTGTTCTCAGTGATAGTTTCCAAGTCAAGACGTATTCCAATATTCAGTTTTACATAATGTTCCGCATTAAACCATTGATCTCCAAGAAATGGTATCACAACTAATGGTACGCCGGCCGTCAGTGCTTCATCAGTGGACTGTAAGCCTCCTTGAGTTATAAATAATTTCACTTTCGGATGCTCTAAAAGAAAATAATTATTGAAATAACTGTTTTATTTATGTGTACCTATACCATTATTAGATTTTTAAATGCTTTTAAGTGTATCTTTTTTCTGACTGGTAGGTACCTTTCTTCTGCCTGAGATGGTTTTGGCATTTGGTACCAATATAGTTTTCATCTAGAATTTTTTATAAATGATGTACAAAATTATTTAAAAAATAATTACTTAATAAGTCTGACTGTGGAAACCATTTTGAAATCTTAACATTTTCCGAACGATTTGGTAGTTCATCTCTATCCCATTTCCATAAAATGTCGTAGGGCAGTTGAGAGAATACATTTGTAAATATTTTCAATTTTTCTGCTGGTAATAATGATGGTCTAGCATTAGTACCAAAACTCAAGTATATCACGCCATTTTTAGAAGAGTCAAGGTAGGTTTTTATATCCTGAAAAGATTATTAAATTTGGTGAGCCTTAAAAGTTTTGAAAGCAAAATTCAAATATTTATGTAATAGTTGCCCTGGTTTCGCATGTGTGTCTTTTAACTAGCTGATGCCCGAGACTTCGTCCGCGTGGAATAAGTTTTTTAGATTCCCGCGGGAACTCCTCAATTTTCTGGGATAAAAAGTAGCCTATGTCACTCTCCATGTCCTCAACTATAACTATAACTATACCCATGCCAAAAATCACGTCGATCCGTTGCTCTATTGCAGCGTGATTGAAGGACAATCCAACAAACAAACTGACTTTCGCATTTATAATATTAGTATGATATACAAAAGCATTGAAGCACCTATATTTTGTACAGTAGTACCTACTACGGTTAAAAATCTAACTTTTATTAATATACTAGCTCATGCCCGCGACTTCCTCCGCGTGGGCTACACTAACTTCAAACCCGAGTTGAATTTTCTAAAACCCTTTCTTAACGGATGTCTTCGTCAGAATAGCTATTTGCATGCCAAATTTCAGCCCGATACGACCAGTGGTTTGAGCTGTGCGTTTATAGATCAGTCAGTCAGTCACCTTTTCCTTTTATATTCGTACAATGTTTAGATTACACTGCTGTTACCCATTGATGAGAACCGCCCACCAACTCAAAGTATTCATCAGATCTACTTAAAATTTACATAAGCCTATATAATCATTGTAGGAATAAGCTTTGTATAAAAAACAAATTGTTAAAATCGGTTTCAATTTGGTCGAGGAATCGTGAAGTAAAATCAACCAAACCCTTCATACCCTTTCCCGAAGGGAACCTATTGTTTTTCAGAATTAAAAAATAGCCTATAATATTATGTTAACGCTAATCTTTATGTATGTTTGCCAAATCCATTCTTATAATATAAAAAATGCGTATAAGGCGTAGTCAATCATATATATACTTATATACTAATATTATAAATGCGAAAGTGTGTTTGTTTGTTGGTTTGTTGGTATGTTGGTTTGTCCTTTAATCACGCCGCAACGGAGCAATGGATCGACGTGATTTTTGGCATAGGTATAGTTCAGGACCTGGAGAGTGACATAGGCTACTTTTTATCCCGGAAAATTAAGGAGATCCCGCGGGAATAACAAAAACTTAAAACCACGCGGATGAAGTCGCGGGCATCAGCTAGTTATCCATATATATACTAAGGCCCACTTGCGCAAGGCCGTCAAAATTGTTTAACTTAAATTTTCTATAGCTGTCCTTTTCATGTCAATACCATAATAAACTTATAAAGTGACTGCATCAAGAATTTACTAAATCAGTTTAGGGTGTGTTGTGCAAGTGTGTCTGTCTGTTCGTCTTTCACAGCCCAACTTTTAAATCGATTTTGATAACATTTTGAAAAGAGATAATGAACGTATTAGAGATAGGTTGTATTCTTGGGGAGGACATAGGCCTTTAATTCAGGAAAATTAAGGAGTACCCGTTGACAAAAAAAACTTAATCAGCTAGTCTATATATACTATCATTTATTATAAATGCGAAAGATGGGTGGATGTTTGATACTATTGCGCATTATAAGATTTTTTTGGGTTCTATATGAAATTTCTTATAAAAAATTCAGTCGCGATGGTTGTTGTATGAAACCATACATATTACAAGATATTTTTTCTGGCGTCGCATCAGACACGCGCATCCAAAATTTAGGACATTTTCTTATAATGCGCTATAGGCCTTTACTTAATCACGCCAAAATGGCTGGACTGATCTGGATGAAATTTGGCACAGCGATAGATTGTAGTGTGGAATTACCACAAAAGTTATTTTTTATCCCGGAAAATTAAAGAGTTCCTGCATGAATGAAAAACCTCAACCCACGCGGACGAAGTCGTGGGCATCAGCTACAATAGTTCCTACCTTCGGCAACGGTTTATCAGGCTTTTGATGAATACCACCCAAGTATATTATGTTCGGTGGAACGGGTCTATTAAAGTCCCATATAGGATTGACATTCAAAAATATCAATTGCACATTTTTTTTCAGTTCAGTTAAACTTGGTACATTTGGACCAAATATCCCTCTCACTATTTTATTTTCTGTTTCCACATGTTCAATCATGACTTTTTCGCTCATATAGTCATTGTACACTTCTGTAATTTTCTCCCATAAGGTCAGATTATAGATTTTCTGGCGGAATGGCGAGGGATACACAAGAAAATTCGTCGGAGCTCCTGTACCATCAAATGTTCCAAATATGCCTCCTATTGAACTGAATTCAATTACTGGTATATTATATCGGTACGCAAAACTCAAAGCTGGCCTGAAGCAAGCTTCTACAAATAATAAATCAAAACTTCTCCCTTTATCGTTTAAGAGTTTCTGGACTTCTTCAGACTTAACTTGTGCTTCGAAAATATTTAAAAAGAGATCTAGAAATGTCTTTATTTGCGAAGGAGACACATGATCTTGTGCTTTACCAGTTTCTAAAAACTCATTCGCAATTTTGTAAGATATATCATGGACATCGATTTCAGTTAAATTTTGTGGCGATTGTCCTTTTGGAAACGCGGGGTCTGCTGTAATCACTACAACTTCGTGTCCACGTTTTGCTAGTTCTTGCATTAACGGGCGAAACACTACTTGGTGACTTATTGAAGCCGCTGGATAAACTGCTAATATTCTGGCAGGCTCGATAGACCCAATAGCACACACAAGACAAAATATTTTCAGAAATGTATACATCATTAATTATTACAGTCACTAGTAACCTAATGGAAACACTTCTCGTGAATGAAAACGATTATTACTGTATGTATAGTCCTTGACTAGTTAGATAAGACATGCTACCCATATAATAAGGAAATATCATAATTACGACATGCAGAGCTACAATCTTCAATTGTTAGTATTAGTTTTGCAAAATCATCACTATAAGGCATACTGGCCGTTAATAATTACAATGATATTACTGCTTACTAGTACTGAATTTTGTTGACTTTTGGTTTTGAAACCCTGGGGGTGTGGAGCGAAGATGCTAGATCCTTTTTTAGGGATCCATCTTCTCGTCTCACTGAGTCCACAGGTGACTGGAGGGCTGGCAGTTACCTCGGCCAACATATAAGTTTGGCTATTCAGCAGGGTAACGCAGTCAGCGTTCTGGGCACATTGCCTCATTGCAGCGGCATAAATGATATTTTAATGTTTAGCTTTTAGTTTTTAATTTAGATTTTAATGTATCTTGTATAAGTATTCATAGATACCAAAGAAAATATATACACGTACTGAAAATAAATGTTACCTATTTTAGTTGATTATGAAGCTATGAGATTTAACGCGTTGAGTGTATGGAATTTTTTGGCCCAATTTACAGATAAGATATAAAATGTGAACTACATGACCCATATTCTACTAGGTACAAATGTTCGACCGACGTCACTAAAACAGTTTCTACATTTATTTTTAAGTGTAAAGTTGTAATGCATATGTATGAAAAGAATCCTCCTATAAGCATTGTAATCACTAGTGGTTCGCCCCGAACTGAGACCTCGCGGCGCCATCTATTGACATCAATGTGAATTTCTGTTAAAAATACTGAAGCTCTAAATGAAGTTTGGCGGTCATCATCCGAAAAGCTTCTCTATTTTGAGCCGCATGTTTGAGCTTTGGATAGCTAAGCCCTGTCCACTCCCTTATATCGTCCAACCACTTGCGCCTTTGGCGACCCGGAGCTCTCTTGCCTGCAATTCTTCCTTCCAAAACTAATCTTGGAAGTGAGAATTGGGCTCCTATTTGTAGATTTCCGAAGAAAGCCAGTTTTCTCCGCATGATGGTGGACATGAGTTCTCTGTTTTTGTGGACTAGTTCCAGTACCTTAGTGTTCAGTGTAAAGCTGTTCCAGGTGATCTTAAGCATTTTCCTGTATATCCACATTTCGAAAGCTTGTACTCGGTTAATTGCTTCCTTTATGAGAACCCATGTTTCGCAACCATACAAGAGAGTGGACCAGACGTAACATTTCACAAGGCGGCATCTTAGCTCGAGCTGTAATTTAGGATTGCATAGGGTCTTGGACATCCTGTGAAATACAACTTTTGCCTGGCTGATACGGCATTTTATTTCTGAAGGTGATCTTGGTCCGAAGTGAAATATCTACCTAAGCAGATTGCAGTCAAAGCATGTTATGTTATTATCACTTAAATTTTCAGTTCAAATTGTTCAAAAAGCCATACCTACTAATATTATAAATGCGAATGTGTGTTTGTCTATCTGCTACGCTTTCGCGGCCAGTTTGTTCAACGGATTTGAATAAAATTTGGTATAGATAGTTTATATCCCGGGGAAGGACATACTCATTTTTATTCCGCAAAATTCACGCAGACGAAGTCGCGGGCATCATCTAGTACTAAAATAAACATACAAACTGTGATTCAAATACATGACGTCAATTACTCTTCAGACAATTGGTTATTATAACGTAGAGATCTAATATTATTATAATATAGGTATTATTATAATAATTGACATGCTCCGATGTGATTGAGTGTATATCCGCAATTTATTTCTACTTAATGATTGATATTTAAACTTTGTGTACACTATTCAAGAGTAACTTAAAAGTTGTTGTAAAAATCATACTAATATTATTATAAATGCGAAAGTCAGTTTGTTTGTTGGTTTGTTGGTTTGTCCTTCAATCACGCTACAACGGAGCAACGGATCGACGTGATTTTTGGCATGGGTATAGTTGAGGACCTGGTGAGTGACATAAGCTACTTTTTATCCGGGAAAATAGAGGAGTTCCCGCGGGAATCCAAAAAAACTTATTCCACGCTTACTAAGTCGCGGGCATCAGCTAGTATAATATAATATCACGGTGGGAATGGAATTTCGAACCAGTGGTAGATTAACTGGTTCGAAATTGAACTGCCTCGTTGGTCTAGTGGTTAGCATCTTCGACTGCAGCCGACGAGGTCCCGGGTTCGAATCCCGGGTCGGGCCATAAATTAAGTGTTGGGTTTTTCTGACTTGAAATTCTCGGTACTAGTCCAGCCTCTCTCCTATGACAGTGGAGGCCTGTGCCCACCAGTGGGACGTTAACAGCCAGTTGGTAGATTCACTCAACGATTCAAAAGCACTTGTCTAAGTCTACTTGAATAAAAAAGGTTTGAATTTTGAATACTAGTAATAATATCAGGATAATTAATTTCAAATAGAATCGCAAAATACCATTTTTGAATGGAGCATTTAATGACAATTTTCATCAAGTCCAGATATTAATTCATTAATTCAAAGCTTCTTTTCCTTAAATATCTCAATAGTCTTTAGAAAATATGATCAATGAAAAACCAAACAATAAATCCACTTTGAATGGTAATGTGCCCTCGACGGTCGCACTGTTAATTCTGTTGACGGTTCTGTTCTTAAATTAAAGATCTTTAAATGCACCTGATTTCTAGCCTTTATGTAGGTGATATTAAGGCCCTGTGTAGCGTAAAAGGGGTTTTTAAAAGCAGTGTATCTATCAAACGGTGACATAATGTATGCTTGTAAAAATAATTTTTTACAAGCATACATTTTCAAGACCTTTAAGCATACATTGACGCATCTCAAAACACAATTTAAAAAAAATCTCTGCAATGGAATTTATTTTAAACAAACCTCTTAATTAACCTTTTAAAGCAATTTTTTTCCTTATTAAAACTACTAATTTGCTCTAGAAATATAAAGACAAAATTTACATTTCTAAATCAAACACATTATCGGATTAATTTGTATTGAACAGTAAATATTTATTTTTTTACAAATGATTTCTTGCATTTTTTGCGTCATGCGCTTGTGCTCGATTTCACGGTAAAGATTGCTTGGTAAAGATATATGTTGCATCACTAATGTTGCACTATACGTCACAGCATGTCGGTGACGCGAACCCATAAGATTTTCCCCTACCAAAAAGTGCTCATCGCGGCTAAAGAAGTTTTCACTTCAAATAAAAAAACGCCTAAAACACGATCGTTTATGAAGCAACATTATTCGGAGGAACAATTGCTGTACTTTAGTTGATAATTTGTCGACGGAAGTGAAGTACATTCGTAAAATCATAATATTTTATCGAATCTTGGTATTATTTCGGGATACAAATTTATTTAGTATTATTTAAAAGTTTATTTCAAATGTTAACATAATGTAATGTACTCGATTCGATAGTTAATATGAAATGTGCCCATCGCTACTCAATCTACCTGTTATTTTTTTTTCTAATAAAAACGGATGTAATTTTTTGCATAATTTTATATTTCTTTATTCAATTCCATAAGGAATAAAAAATAGTTTAGGAATGTCAAATATAGCTTTCGAAATAAACTATTTATAAAATTATATAACAGAGGAAATGGCTAAAAATATTAGTAAGCCCTCCACGGATCCGTGTACCAAGAATTTTGAACACATTATCAAGAACGCCAAACGTCGTCTAGCTTCTCGAATTTACAGATTTTACGGATCCATTCATCCAAACTTTCGAATTTATTATATTAAAGTATAAGTAGGTATGAGTATAGATGGGAAATCGATTTTGTATTTCATTCTTTGCAAGCGTGGCAAAATATTTAACCCATTTGGGATTTTATGTTCAATTTTTGCAAACCTCAGGCGATATCCAAAAGGTAATCTCACAATCCAAGCACGAACTGGGGAGCGAAGTAGGTTAATAATTTACAAGAAAGCGTTGAGTATGTCAATTCGTTCAGTCAGCACTTTGCGGTGATGCTAGTACGTAAGTACCATAATAGCGAAGAGATTTACCATATAAGAAGCTACAAGATGTCCGCAAATTCGTAGTTTAGTTTGCATGAAAATTAAATGATTTATTTATTTCACGTAGGACAATTTGAAACACTTATGATAAGTCAAGAAATGATGATTTACTGAGAAGAACCGGCAAGAAACTTAGCAACTGCTCCTTTTCATAAACAGAAAAATGTTACACTTTGTAAATAATATACAATGCATACGTTTCGTAACAAGTTTTACACTGACTTATGGGTTGCTGGATTGGATGCAAAGCCGGTTGATTACAGTTCCACATACTCATGTGACAGTTCCATGCAACTTTGTCATCATGCAAAAACCCATTGATGTCCCAGGATCAAAATTAGCCTTTTAAGTCCTTTTCCGGGATGCGAGCATTCTTTTTACCAAATTTCTGCAAATTTAGCTCAACAGATGGAACGAGAAACCTATGGAGCGGACATACTCGCACAGACAGACGGACAGATAGTACTAGTACGGGCTAGAAGTATAGCGACATTTATATATAATAAACTTGATGATGCCCGCGACTTTGTTTGCGTGGACTCAGTTTTTAATTCCCGCGAGATCTCCTTAATTTTCCCGGATAAAAAGTAGCCTATTTCCTTCCACGGGATACAACCTATACCTGTACCAAATTTCATCAAAATCGGTTGAGTAGTTGGGCCGTGAAATCGTAGCAGATACACAGACCGACAGACAGACACACTTTCGCATATTTTATAATATTAGTATGGATTACAATACTTGACTACGTTTACGCAATTTCTCATGTTATTTAATTTTAATATTGTGATAGACTCAACGTTTTTCACAGTGCAAAGATCAGTACGCTTTCTCTGAGTGTTTACATTTCAAATACGATTGATCGACGTGAGAGCTCACCACGCCAAGTGTAAGCGAACGTCAAAGTAAAATGGACCCAAAAGCTCTTGTTCTAAAGTCACAAATTCAGCGCTGGCTGTGAATAAATACACGAAATGATGAAATGAGCTCTAAACTAATGTGGTTAAGGTTCATTTTACTTTGACGTTCGCTTACACTTGGCGTGGTGCAGAGCTCTAACGTCGATTAATCGTATTTGCAATGTAAAAACTCAGAGTAAGCGTACATTAATTGGACAGCTGTTGCAGAGGGAGATAGCAGTGACATATTTTTATCTAAATAAGATTATTATTATGTGCATTACCACACTTTATTATGACCTTTCTGATACATAGGCAAAGTCAACGAAATGGCAAGGTCATCCGTATTAAATAAAATACAAAACAAAGCTAGTTACGTAAAGTACCTCGTGACGACCTCCCTGGGGCAGTGTTGAGCGCTGTCGTCTTAGAACGTGAGGAGGTCCCGGGTTCGATCCTCGGCAGGGTCAATTTTGGAAAGTATAATTTCTGAATTTTTGCTGGTCTGGCCTGGTGAGAGGCTTCGGCCGTGGCTAGTTCCTATACCCTATCGGCAAAGACGTGCCGCCAAGCGATTTGGCGTTACGGAACGATGCCGTGTAGAAACCGATTACCCCTAATGGGTATGGGTTTGATATACCTAACTGCCATGCCCCTAACAGGTTAGCCCGCCAACATCTTAGACTGCATCATCACTTACCATCAGATGAGATCGCAGTCAAGGGCTTGTAGTGGATAAAAAAAGGTAGTTTATTAGTAAAATGATAACATCATCGCAACATAAAAAGATCCCCTCCCTGTTTTGAAGTGAGTAAATATTAAGTAGCCTACCAACGAAAATAGACTTTTCAAATATGAATGTGCCTTCATTTAATAGTTAATTATACCTTCATCTATTTTAAGCCAGTTTTTACTAGGAGACACTATAGTTTTGTTTTCTTTGGTCTGATTTGCTTCTAATAAACTTACTTAATAAGTTTTAGATGCTGCTCAAACATCACTACAATATATGTATTGAAGAACAATAATATTCTTGTGCAGTTTTCACATACCCGAGTTATATTCCCGTTGGCAATGCGTACAATAAAGATTTTACGGCACTTCAACTTTACTGCATGAGTGAGTTATATTGCAGCTCTCTACCGAAACCACTTTCCAGTCTATTCCAAAGTGTCTGATGTAATTTCACAAAGCAAACCCTGTTCCTATTTCCTAATTGTTACTATAGTCTTTGATAATTTATTACTCACATTTTTATACAATACTAGCTGATGCCCGCGACTTCGTCCGCGTGGTTTAAGTTTTTTTTTATTCCCGCGGGAACTCCTTAATTTTCCGGGATAAAAAGTAGCCTATGTCACTCTCCAGATCCTCAACCAAAAATCTCAAAAATCAAATGCCAAAAACAGGACAAATATAACCTCGATCCGTTGCTTCATTGCGGCGTGATTGAAGGACAAACCAACAAACAAACACTTCCGCATTTGTTATATTATTAGTATGATTTTGAGTATTTTTCATTTAAAAATCTTTGGGGAACTTTTTGTCCCCTCTGGATACAGAAAACATTATTTTTCCATACTCTACCTGCTGAAAAATGTTCAGTCATTTAGAATATTTAGGATTGTTATAGAATAATTGTGAAAGGGCTCAAATTGTTTTGTTTTTGTATAATTATGTGATATCCTAGGATTTAGGCAGACAATAAAACGCATTCGATGTTTACAAGATGACCGTTTATTCCGGACTGCCTTATATTCTAAGTACCCACATCACACCTCCACACTAAATTAATACTAATAACAATATAATAGATAATTACTTATACGAAACAAACTAGGTATCTTAATTATAACTAAACTTAATATACTTACTAAACTACCTAATAACAAGTTAAAGTTTAGTGTAGGGTTTCCTAAGTCTACACTGTCTGACCGGGCGTGCTCCTGGCGTAGCAGGATGAGCCGGCGAAGTAATATGGCGGGTCTGGGGCGGAGACCTTGCTTCCTCTAAGGCATCTTGAAACTCCGGTGAAGCCGGAGGTTCCACGTGAGCCTTACCCGTCTCCTCCGAGCTCGCGGGTGGCATGGTTACTAATTCTATGTCGCTTTGCGTCGACTGCTCCGACCGAACCTGCCCGGGTGAACCTATGGGCGATTGAGAATTTGCGCTTGACTCCTGACCGAAGCTTGTGGTAGGGCAAGCGAGAGAAAATCTTGTGGAACGCTTCTTGAGCTGATCAATATGTCTATGAACTAAGTCCCCATCCTGACCTCTGACTTTATAATTGCTTGGCCCCATACATTCCACAACTTGACCCGGGACCCACTTTTCTCTCTTTAAATATTGCCTATACCACACCTCTTCCGTAGGTTTTACCTCTCTTTCCACTCCTTTCGCTAATTCTTTTTGATGTTGCTGTACTTTAGCTACCTTCCTCTCTCTATCCGGTTTTAACATATCTAATTTGGTACGAAGCCGCCTACCTAACAGCAACATGGCCGGGCTTTCCCCAGTAGTGGAATGCTCCGTGTTTCTGTAATGCATCAGGTAAGTCCAGAGTGCTCTGTCTACATTTTGTTTCCCTAAAACCGCTTTCTTAATCACACGTTTCAGAGTTTTTACTGCGTTTTCTGCTAGACCGTTGGAGGCGGGATGGTACGGAGCTGTAAAAATATGCTCAATCCCGTGATTCTGTGTAAAGTTCCTAAACTCACCGCTAGAAAAATAACTTCCATTGTCCGTTACTACCTGTTTTATTAACCCAAATCTACTACATAACTCCATAATTCTATCAATTACCACCGAACTCGATGTATTAGGCACCTGGAAAACTTCAATCCATTTAGACATCGCATCTACGGCAACTAAATACGTCTTTCCGAAAATAGGGCCCATGAAGTCTAAGTGGACCCTTGACCAAGGTCGGTTAGGCCACGGCCACATACGTACGGCTTGCTTCGGCGGCGCGTCAGCTTGTGCTGCACATACCTCGCAATCCTGACACATTCGCTGCACGGACTCGTCTAGCGAAGGCCACCAAACGTAACTGCGTGCCAAGGATTTGGATTTGACTATTCCCATATGAGGCTCATGAATCATCCTCAACACTCTTTCCCTACACGCCTCCGGAACCACTAGTCTATGACCCCACATCACGCAGCCTAACTCCTCGTACAACTCATTTTTACGATTAAAATACGGTTGTAAATTTCTCATACTATTGTCCGAAGGCCAGCCGTCCCGCATGTAGCTTAGTATTTTCGATAAATCCGGATCCCGACCAGTATGCTTCTTTATCTCGTTATAATCTAACAACAAAGCTTCCTGGATGAAATGTAAATATGTCTGTTCCGGAGCTGGCCGGGCCGCGGTCTGTTTACCGACCACCGGCAACCTCGACAATCCGTCCGCTCCGTTCTCATCGGTGCGCACGTACTCAATATCAAAAGTATACGCGGACAGAATAATAGCCCACCGTTGCATACGGCTAGCCACCATCGCAGGTATACCCGTATGCGGACCAAAGATAGATACCAATGGCTTATGGTCAGTTCGCAAGGTAAAATGCCGGCCGTATAAATATTGGTGGAACTTATTAACGGAAAATATAATTGCAAGCGCTTCGCGATGAATTTGTGAATAGTTTTTTTCCGCCTCATTAAGCGTTCTCGACGCATAGGCTATAGGCCTCTCGCATTCTCCGTCCCGACTCGGTTGTGAGAGGACGGCCCCCACTCCTTTGGCGCTCGCGTCACACGTAACGATAAGCGGCCGGTTAGGATCGTAATGCGCTAACACCTCTGCACTAGTTAATAAGGTCTTAACTTCTTTAAACGCCCGCTCGCATTCTCTCGACCAAAACCATTTACTATCTCTTTTTAGCAACTGATACAAAGGTACTAACTTAGAACTCATATTCTTTATAAATTTCGCGTAAAAGTTTATTAATCCCAAAAACGATCGCAATTCCGTCACATTGCCGGGTCTAGGTATTCTTGTTATGGCTTCAATTTTATCTGGGTCCGTCTTTATACCTTCGCTATTCAACACATAACCTAAATATTTTATCTCGTTTACTAGAAATACGCACTTGCTACTTTTTAATTTTAACCCGTAACGATGCAACCTACTGAAGACCGAATCCACCGCCTGCAAATGTTCAAGTTTGCTCTTTCCGCCAATAACCACGTCATCCAGAAATACTTCCACATTCGGTATATCTTTTAGTAAGTTAGACATTATGCGCTGAAAAATTCCCGCGCTCGATGATAGACCATACACTAATCTATTATACCGATATAAGCCCCTATGCGTATTGATTACGGTAACGTCTTTAGTTTCGTCCAGTTCAATCTGGTTATACGCTTGAGAGAGGTCTATCTTTGAAAAGTAATTCGAACCGCTTAGTCGAACAATTAAATCGTCGATTTTAGGTAAAGGGTAACGATCCACCAACAAAACTGGATTTACTGTAGCCTTATAGTCAGCACAAATTCTCAACGACCCGTCAGCCTTATTTACCGGTACCAGAGGAGAAGCCCAGTCCGAGCAGTCCACAGGTTCGATGACTCCGTCCCGAAGCATCGCATCCAGTTCGGCGTCGACGCGTTCCCGCAACGCGTACGGCAGGGCGCGAGCTCGGTTGAAGACGGGAGTCGCTCCATCGCGTATTCTCAAGGTCGCCTTGCCTCCGGTGTACCGACCCAGGCCGCCGTTAAACAGTTCTTTATATCTGTCAACCAAATTCCTTAACTCATTATTTAAGCCATTCACTTCCCCGGCTTCGCAAATTTTATGACAATTACTGAATATAGGAATCCTAATTTTTAATTCAGTTAACCACTGCCTACCTAGGAGGGACGTGGTCCCGCCTTCAATAACAAATAACTCTAACTGCTTTTTAAGACCACCGTACCCCACCATGGGTTTGATAACTCCTAACGGTTTAATCACCGACCCGTCGTAAAAGTTAAGTTTTATATTCGTCGGGACTAACTTAATATGACTCAAATGTTCCTCGTATGTCCGACTATTAACGCACGAAACTGCAGTTCCGGTATCCACTTCCATCACTATTTCCACATTATCTATTAACATTGGCAAACTCACCGCCTTGTAGTCGTTCAGACAGAGGTGATGAAAATCGCTGCTATAGTCCCCGGAGTCCCCCTCCACCGTGGCTGTGTCCTCCGCCTTCCCGTAGTGCACCCGGTTTGCTCCTTTTGGTCCGTCGATCTTTTCCACACAGGCGCGCCGGATATGGCCCCGGGTTCGGCACCGGGAACACACGTAATCCCGGAACCTACAAGTCTCGTAGCTGTGAAGGGAGGATGTACACCCCCTACATCTGTAATCCTGAGTACCTCCATCTGTACCCCTCGAACCGCCTCTGTATCGCGCTCCCGCGCCGTTCCGCGCTGCGCTCTCTGCCTGCGAGCTTCGGCCGCGCGTGGCCGCCCGCCACCGCCGCCTGTCTGTCTCCACCATCGAATGCAGGCCCGCGCCGTCCGTGCCACCCGCCGCCGCCGCCGTTCCCGCTGCACCCGCCGTGTCCACCGCTGCTGTGTCCAATACTGACTATAACACCAATCCTCGTCGCCACTGTGATATCCTAGGATTTAGGCAGACAATAAAACGCATTCGATGTTTACAAGATGACCGTTTATTCCGGACTGCCTTATATTCTAAGTACCCACATCACAAATTATAATACGTTTAAATAACTTAAAAAGACGGCAACAAACATACATAATTTTTGATGCGTACGATACTTCTATGTCTACAATATACATCCTACAAAGTTTCTGCTACAGGTTCTTTTCGGTTGTTTTTTTATAAAACTTATAAAAGAACTAATTTGTATTTGAATCTATAATTCGGATTAATCTATTCAGTCGTAATTTAAAAGCCAATCCTTTTGTCCCTGCGTGTCGTAAACCGCTCGGACATTATTTTATGCTAGCCTAGTTTTTGCTACCTTTTTGCTTTATATTCTATGCTCAACCTCTGCGGAATGGGCTCCGTATGACTCTTTTCCTGTCAAGAAAAAAATCAATAAAAGGTGATAGAGAAGCTCAGAAAAAAATGGCGGCGAAGTATTCAAAATACGCACAACCGCGGCCCGTAATGGCCGTAGTTTTCGTTGCACGTACGAAACGGTAGGGCTGGCAATAATTATAAAGAACCAGATTCTATTATTTTTATCAAGTCACACCATCACAGTTGTCTTGTCAAGACAACTGTGATACACAGTTGGACATAGGAATATTTTAAGAATTGTCTTACTCCGCGGTTTTGCACCGGTGGAACCCAGTGGCGCCCGTAAAACTAAGACACTTTTACCGCTAAAGGCCGTCTAAGAGTTGTAATGTTCAAATTACTACTATTGCGAATATGTATCTTACAGAATCTGTACATGTTAGTCAGTTGAAAGTCATTATACGATCGTCACAATGATGCAATTTTATGATAGCACTTCACGTCAATTGTTTCTTCCGAGGGATTATTAAATGGGTATCCCTGGTTATTGCAA
The DNA here is from genome assembly GCA_923060345.2 of Erebia aethiops. Taxonomy (NCBI): domain Eukaryota; kingdom Metazoa; phylum Arthropoda; class Insecta; order Lepidoptera; family Nymphalidae; genus Erebia; species Erebia aethiops. The sequence continues at coordinate 12,929,809 of OV281088.1, read as the reverse complement.
GCTTCACAGATGCAACAAAAGCCTAAAAAGAGTATTTCCTAGAGCACAAAAAATATGCCAGTAGAACTCGAGACTGACACCCGTAACCATCTTAGTGATTTCGACAAAATATTGCCGCCCTGATTTACGACCGCGTTGTAACTATCGCTGATTTTTATCCACATTTTAGGGTTTCCGGCGGATCTCAAATCGGCACTGACTTTGATTCATAATCTTATTATACTTGTATATAATATACCTAGTATAATAAGTTTTATTTATTATACTAGTATATATTATGCCTGGTATAATAAGATTTATAGTATTACTAGATGATGCCCGCGACTTCGTCCGCGTGAATTAAGTTAAGTCCAATGGAACTTTTTAATTTCCCGAATGAGGATTTACCAGGATGTAAACTACTTACCTCTATACCGAATTTTAACAAAATCGGTTAAAAATATCGGCCGTTAAAGCGTAGCAAAAAGACAGATAGACAGACAGACACACTTTCGCATTCATAATATGTATGAGCATGAGTATAGGATTAGTAGAAGAAGGATACTAATAATGAGCAATTATTTTACTTGAACTTATGTCAGTGGGAGATCTTTCAAAATTTTCGCATTTTATCTCGGGAAATTTTAAGAATTTGCCATTTCTAAAACTAAATCTAAAATGCGGGTTTCATGTTCTTAGTAGGTATATTATATTATTATATAGGGCTACAAAAACTTGTTCAAAGTGTAGGAATAACCTTTTCATTTTTGATATTACTAGCTGAAGCTAGCGACTGCGTCCGCGTGGATTGAGGTTTTTTGGTTCCCGCGGGAACTCCTTAGTTTTCCGGGATAAAAAGTAGCCTATGTGCTATTCCAGACTATAATCTATCTCTATGCCAAACATCCAGATCAGTTCAGCCGTTTGGGCGTGGTTGAGTAACAAACATCCATCCATACATCCATCCAAACTTTCGCATTTATAATATTTACTAGCGGTCGCCCGCGACTTCGTCCGCGTACAATTCCTGATTTCCTATGAGATTATGAAATTTTCCCGCTGCAAAAGTCTGTCTAAAGAGGCTTTATATAGCTAAACTAAATCCCGATTTTCAAGTATCTAACTTCAAAAACATAGAACTTTCATACAAACTTCAAACCCCCATTTCACCCTCTTTGGGGTAGATTTTCGAAAAAGTACTTATACAGGTTATTATAATTTAAAACTGATAACCTAAATCCCGATTTTCTAGTCTGTAACTTCAAAAACTTAGAACCATCTTGCAAACTTCCAACCCCCATTTAACCCTCTTTGGGGTAGATTTTCGGAAAAAAAATTATACAGATTTTCATTATTTTAAACTTATAACTTAAATGCTAGTTTTCATGTGTCTAACTTCAAAAACAAAGGACTTTCATACAAACTTCCAACCCCCATTTCAACCCCTTAGGGGTGAATTTTCCCAAAACCGTTTCTTAGCTGACGTTTACACCATAGAAGGAACCTACCTTCCAAATTTCAAGTCTGTATGTTTTATAGTTCTTGAGATATCGTGATGATCAGTCAGTGTGTGACCTTTCGCTTTTATATATATAGATTTGACTAGCGGTCGCCCGCGACTTCGTCCGTGTACAATTTCTGATTTCCTATGAGATTATAAAATTTTCCCGCTGCAAAAAGTCTATCTAAAGAGGCTATAGATAGCTTATGCAGGTTTATATTATTTAAAACTTATAACCGAAATGCTGAATTTTCCTGTCTCTTTCTACAAAAACATAGGGCTTTTATACAAATTTTCAACCTCCATTTCACCCTTTGTGGGGTAGATTTTCGAAAAAGTACTTATACAGGTTATTATAATTTAAAACTGATAACCTAAATCCCGATTTTCTAGTCTGTAACTTCAAAAACTTAAAACCATCATGCAAACTTCCAACCCCCATTTAACCCTCTTTGGGGTAGATTTTCGGAAAAAAAATTATACAGATTTTTATTATTTTAAACTTATAACTTAAATGCTAATTTTCATGTGTCAAAAACAAAGGACTTTCATACAAACTTCCAACCCCCATTTCAACCCCTTAGGGGTGAATTTTCCCAAAACCGTTTCTTAGCTGACGTTTAGACCATAGAAGGAACCTACCTTCCAAATTTCAAGTCTGTATGTTTTATAGTTCCTGAGATATCGTGATGATCAGTCAGTGACCTTTCGCTTTTATATATATAGATAAAGACAGGAGTTTTGGAAAAAGAAAAGTGCAGTTTAGATTTCCTGTCTTAATGTTTTTTTTTTTAATTAAATTTACCCCATAATATAATAGTTCATTTTCCTGTGTACACCATCAGTAAAATCGAAATGAGCCGCAGGATGAATATCTTTTTTCACTTTTCACCTTCATAAGCGTGAAGACACAAGGGAAAAGGTACCTGTCGGACGAAGAACCCCACTCATGTTTCGCGTAAAAATATTATATATATATATATCAGCACTAGCTGATGCCCGCGACTGCCGTGGTTTAAGTTTTTTGGAGTTTACCTCCTTAGGAATCGATTTTCATAATATCTATGCCCGGGGGTATGAACATTTATGGGGAGTAAAATCAAACTTCCTTCGTTGCATTACGTTACGTTAAGTTTATGTTTCCATGGTAACACTTTTCGTTCGTAAAGAGTAAACTCCAGTCGTGCGTCGGAGCTGACACACACATTTTTTAAATTCCCGCAGGAACTCCTTAATTTTCCAAAATAAAAAGTAGCCTATGTCACTCTCTAGGTCCTCAATTATATCCATGCCAAAAATCACGTCGATCCATTGCTTCGTTGCGGCGTGATTGAAACACAACCAACAAATTAACAAACAAACACACTTTCGCATTTATAATATTAGTAAGATGTGTCAAATTATATAAATCAGAATCCAGAAAACATGACAGTAGGAGCACAACATTATTTGTATGGATTAAACGTAACGAACGCGAACATAATTTCTGCTAATAGCCCCATTATCTGACCAAATTTCAGTAGGTAATAACTCGTGTATGCGTAAACTTATCACGTCGACGATGCATTTAAATCTGTATCCAAAATAGTTTAAATTTATTGCATTGTTTCGTCAATGCCCATGCGTTTTAAAAATATTATTTTGATATAACTAACGGAGAAATTTACTGAATGATCTAGAAATCTAGTTTTTTTATGCAGGCTCCACAAGAACTACACTATGAATGGATTTTATTTCTAACTAGCTGATGCCCGCGACTTCGTTCGCATGGTTTAAGTCTTTTTGATACCCGCGGGAACTCCTCAATTTTCCTTGATAAAAAGTATCATTATCCAGGTATTCAACTAAGGTTTAACCAAAAATCGTTAATCCGTTGCTCCGTTGCGGCGTGATTGAAGGACAAACCAACAAACAACACACTTTCGCATTTATAATATTAGTATGATAAAAGAAGTATTTTCTCTTTCTCACTCTTCACTCTTCTCTTCACAGAGAACTCACTCTTGGCAGAGTGGTTACATTACGACAGCTCTTGTGACCTCCCTTCAAATACTTTTGCTGGTGGTATCACGTGAACTCTTAGAAAGAGCTGATGCGGTTCATTCCACCACAACTGTAGTGGAATGAACCGCATCAGCTAACTCATTGGGAATCGACCCCATGGACGTGTGCCCTCAACTCGGCCTTTAGTACGGGACTAATAAACATTGACCATAAAAAAAATATGTAAAGCTGATTTTTGGCACTAGTGTTCCTTGGGGTCTGAGAAGTACCTCTTAAAAATTCCCCCCACTCATTAAATTCAGACCCAAGGAACAGTTGAGCCAAAAATCAGCTTTACATTTTTTATTATAGGGTTCCCACACATAGCTTGCACAAGTAGCCTGAGCTACTTACGGTAATACCCTTCATTGTGATTTTCCCAATTAACTTATGGACTCTCAATTGTTTTTGATTAAGTATATATTTTTTGACCACTCTCAACACTGCACCTCCCTGGTGCAGTGTTGAGTGCTCTTGTCTTCACGTGGGAGGTACACTCAGGTTCGATTCTCGGCAGGATCAATTTGGGAATTTATATTTTTGAATTTTCTCTGTTCTGGTCTGGTGGGATGCTTCGGCCGTGGCAAGTTACCACCCTACCGGCAAAGACGTACCGCCAAGTGATTTAGCCTTCCGGTACGATGCCGTGTAGAAACCGAAGGGGTATGGGTTTAATATAACTGCCAGCCCCTAACAGGTTAGCCCGCTACCATCTTAGACTTCAATCGTCACTTTCGTTCAGGTGAGATCGCAGTAACGGGCTAACTAGTGGAATTAAAAAAAAATTATATACGTACATATTATAGTAGGTAGGTACTATGAGTATAGAGACGTTCGTTCAATATGTGTTTGTAACAGAGTCTGTGTGTGTCACGTGTGTGTCTGCGATGCAAAACTTTGTCTGTTGTGTTTAACGTTTCACAGCTCCATCACTGGACCACTCTTGACAGGCACAGAGTTAGTTTTCAAACTGGTCCTGCTAAAGCGCATTGCATGTATTGCCCCATTTAATTATAGGCATTTTATAGTACTTGAAATATAAATGCATGTCAATAGACTAATTAAATTACAGCAAAGCAAAGAGTAATCGTATCTACTAATTGAATAAGCTTTGCGTTAAATTATTTAGGTCAAATTAGATAATACCTATTAAACGTCATTTTCTACATAATTATAAACACAATTAATATAATACTACTAATTTTACAAGCTTTGTTGTAATATTAAATATGAATGTATATTCAGAACGGCTGGACCAATTTTAATGAATTTCTTGTGTGTGTTCGAGTGGGTCCCGGAACGGTTTATATTCACAATTAGACCCGGTAGGGGACACTGCAATCGGCTACTAGGTTCAGGGCACGACTACGTCTGCCGGGTTGACTAGGTTATAAATATTTATAAGCTATCTTTAAAATGTGCTCATAGAATTATCTTCCTACAGAGCACATTCCCTACGCACTTTTATATAGCGTTATTTATTACCATTTAACTGGAGAAGAACAACTATAGTTGTATGATATTATTTATTTATAACTAGATGATGCCCGCGACTGCGTCCGCGGTGATTGAAGTTTTTTGATTCCCACGGGAGCTCTTCAATTTTCCGGGATAAAAAGTAGCCTATCTCCCCGGAATGTAACCTACCTCTGTACCAAATTTCATCAAAATCGGTTGAGTAGTTGGGCCGTGAAAGCGTAGCAGACAGAAAGAGAGACAGACACACTTTCGCATTTATAATATTAGTATGGATTATTATAGTATGGATATGGCCCTAAATTCCACAATTTCTCTTGAGTTATGGTGTAAAAAAAACTATTGCTCCGATTATAACTAATAAAAAGACCAGAAATCGATTGCGACTAAGAAATGTTAATAGGGATGATGCCTATAATATCAAAAATAAATTATTTCTTACTGATTATTAAATAGAGGGTCTTCCAAAAGACCTAAAATTCACATCCTCGGTTAGATTTAAGTTTGATAACCATTTTAAAATATAGATTAAAGAAAAAAAGTGCGTTGAAATTTGATGTTGAAGACGTCACTATTGTGATTTTCATAAAACTGCCATACTAGAAGTGCGTTTTCAAGTTTGAGAGTCGCTGATTTGATTGAGTTGTCATCATCCCTATTGCCTAACTTTTAGTAAAAGTAGTCCAGTATTACCCACTTACCAAAAAGAAGCGAGCTCAAAAATCTTATAAATTTTCAATTAAAAGAAAAGTTGACGGGAATTATTGCATACCTATATAATATATTTTTCTGAAGACTTGTTTTTAGAGCATAGCAAGTATAGCTAATTATAATTTTATTACTATAACCGTATTCAGCCGTTGAAGTAGGTCCCTTAAGTCCCTTTCTTTTTGTTAGGGTATATACAGATAACTTTAAAGCTGTGCTAGGTTCAACAGATTTTTATAACCTTTTCAAATGTTAATAAAATCCATACTAATATTATAAATGCGAAAGTGTTTCTGTCTGTCTACGCTTTCCCGGCCCATCTTTTCAACCGATTTTGCTGAAATTTGCTACAGGGGTAGATGGTATCCCGGAGAAGGACATAGGCTCATTTTAATCCCGGAAAATTAAAGAGTTCCAGCGGAAATCAAAAATCTTAATCCACGCGGACGAAGTCGCGGGAATCATCTAGTGTTTTATATTTTTTCTTGCATTCAGACATAAAGTTTGCGGAAAAGTATTGGGTATAGAGTTCGTGAGAGGGGGCAGAATTTTTGAATCAATATTATTTCGACCTAAGCAATGTTTTACAGAGCAGAACTTTTAGTATGAAACTTTTGCAAACCAAAGGGAATTTTCAGCAGTCAGTATTTTTTAAAAATCTGTTTTAAATATTTTAGGAGTTAAAAAATAGTTTTTTTAGAGGCACGAGAAGAAACTTTTTCGACCATTCCAAATGAAATTCGAAAATCGTTCTAAAACTATAATATAGGGTTTTAATAACGGTTCATGACTTAAATTTTTTATACTAAATGGTAATTATAGTTGAAATTTAAAAAAAACCTTATTACTATTTCACTGAAACTTGATAAAATATAATTCATTACATTGCTAAAATAAAATTTGATCACGGGTAAAAATGTAATCTATTTATTGAAAAGGACTTCGCCTGGTACTCGTACATTGGTCTTATCGTATTTTAAATCTTACAAACTAATTAACATATTATTTGCTTCAGAATATGATAACAAATTGAGTTTTGTAGGGTATAAAATGTTAATTCTAAATAAATATAATTTATATTAATTTTTCTTATATTAGTTTTATGTTACGAACTATACTATAAAAGGAATATAAATCTTATTCGATAATACGTCATGTAATTAATACCTACCCTTATTGTATGGCTTAATTAATATTACCTACCCATACAATAAGGGTCCGTATATTTTATTTAGGTACATAGATATTATGGTACAGGTATCATTAATAGGCTGTGGCTTAAAATGAAAAGCACGTAACGCTTATCCGAAGAGAAAAGTTTTAATACGTGATGTTTATTTTAAAGCGAGTATGTCGGGTTAATTATCTGAACTTCTCTGAAATACTCAGAACATAAAGCTCCCATATTGTAATCCCTTAAGTTTATTTCACATCATATTTTATATATAGATATTTTTATAATATTAATATTGTAGTATGCGGCGACATTCCCAACAAGTCATGTGTTCACAATACATGACAACCTGCTGAGTGTGTTGTGGGCTCTTCTCAGACCAGAGCACGTTTGGAACCCTTGTAGCTTTAGTTTTAAGAGACCGTTACCCATTATCACCATCATGTTTTTTAAGTAGGTAATTTTTAACGACAATAAGTGTACCTATATTGAATAAATGATTTGATTTGATTTGACAGTTCAAAGCTCAATGGGTTACTCCGGCTAAAGACCCGTTTGTAATGTCAAAGTAAAGTGAATTAATTCGCAGTAGGACTAATGTAATAACAAAAAATCTTTTCTGTATTTCATCCATTCAATCTGCTGCCTGAGACAACTACTTCTGACGCGATTACATAATTAATGCTAATGACCCAATAGCCCATTACCGAGAAATTCGAGAGAATAAATCCTCACAGAACGAGAAGGGTTTAAAATCATGGTCCACCACACTGGCCATGTATGACGACCACTTTTATCATGGCATCTTCTATGCAAACGCGTTTCAACCTAGACCTCATCATTGCTTTGCACTAAGCATGATTGTCGTCAAGCGCAAGCCTATCACGCAATAAAATAAAATAAACTTTACGAAGTTACAAGTACAGTACAGGACTTTCACATATGTATACAGGTTTCCTGAAGATTTATTCTTCACCGCCTATAATAATGTTTAGGTATATTAAAACAAACTAAACCATACTGTCCTGTATTGACAAAATAATCGAAAAGTATCTCGGTGATAAAATTAAAGATTTCTTAAAGAATCATAATATTATAAACAAAAAACAATATGGATTTCAAAAAAACCGAAATACTTCTCAACTTTTGTGCCAGTTCACAAATGAAATCAACGATTACATGAATGATAAAAAACATGTAATCGTTGTTTTCATTGATTTTAGTAAAGCTTTTGACTTATTGATATTTGAAACGCTTTATACCAAATTGGAGAAGTGTGGAATACAAGGACCCCTCCTCGAATGGTTTAGGGATTATCACCGAAATAGATTAACTTATGTTAAAATCGATAATACGATTAGTGACAGTATACGAACGACCCAAGGAACAGCCCAGGGTTCGATACTCGGCCCTACCGAATATTTAATCTACGTAAATGATATGTGTAACCTGTTCGATGAGGGATCCGTGTATCAATTCGCGGATGACACATGTCTCATTGTGGCCAATAAGGATCTCCAGGTGGCCGAGCAAATGATGCAAGCTAACTTTGACACCTTAAGTAAATGGGCGCATGATGTAGGATTAGTTATTAATACTAAAAAAACCAAAGTAATGCATATACATACAGCGCATAATAAAACTAATCATAAAGCTTCGATACTTGCCCATATGCACGACTGCCTGCATGGCCTCATAAAGACTTGTAGTTGTCCGTCCATTGAATTAGTCAAGGAACATATGTATATCGGCCTCAAAATCGATTATCGTTTCAGCTGGCAACCTCATATAAATTACATTTGTGACAAGCTGAGAGCTATTCTAAGTAAATTATATATACTCAAATATAAGCTTCCTTATAGAACGCTAAGACTGCTGTATTTGGCACTGGCAGACTCGATAATTGACTACGGATTAAGTAGTTATGGTAGAACTTTTAAAACGTATCTGACGCGCATATATAACATTCAACTAAAAATATTAAAAACAATAGTACCTAAAAAAATTAAAATTAAATACTCTAATAATTATGCTGAATTATTTAAATACTGTAAATTACTGCCAGTGCAAAGTAAATTGAGATTGGCAATTCTTAAGGAAGAATATCACAATATACAACATCTGATTTGTAAAGAGCGGAAGAGCAATCTACGTAAATTATCTAATTACAAGAAATTTAAATTACCTAAAACTAATAATATACACGGGAAAAGAAAATTTATGTATATCTTGGCCAAAATCATGAACGACTTACCTTTGTCGCTTCAAAATATTAGTAACTTTAAAAAAAACATTTTTATAAGGAAATGTAAGAAGCATTTCCTGGATAAGGGTGCCACTCTCTGTGACAATATTATCTAGAAAACGCTTTCTATATGTAAGTCGTTACCTTTTTTGTTTCTTTTTAAATTTGAAATAACACAATATTTTAAGCTATTTTAAGTACTAACCTAACTTAAACTAAACTTATTTTATTTTATATTTTCGTTAGTTCATTTAAAATGTTATTTAAACTCGTATTTTACTAATAAAACTGCAATGTGAACTCGCTATCCTCGCATAAACGTCAAAGTTTTAGAGGATGGCTAGTGTGTTTATAATCCTAATATAAGTTTATCTTGAACAATAAATTAAAAAAAAAAAAAAAAGGCAATATCAGCCGTGACGGTGGCAAATGTTATGCGTTAAATATTCTGTGCAACTAGACATAATATAGTGTGACATATTGGTCACGAATGTTGGGCCATGTGAAACTACGGTTACGCATCGGGTTCAAAGGTCTGGCAGTTCGAGAAAATCAGACAGCCTCGATTGATAGACCACTCGCTTTTCAGTTTGATTTCGCTTGGCTTTTCACGAAAACACGTGCTGCAGTGCTAACTGCGAAAAGCTTATTGACTTGGGGTTAAAACGCACTAGGGAGCGGAACGACATTTGGTCTTGTCGCACATGTATTTGGAGCTCCATATAAAAGTATTGACGTGGAAGATTCCCGCAGACGTTTTCTCCTGTGCGGTCGGTAGTGTGTTTTGCCCTAAAAATATTATTATACTTTATTATAATAATATAATGCCCGCGACTTCGTCCGCGTGGACTAAGATTTTTCAATTCCCACGGGAACTCCTTAATTTTGCGGTATAAAAAGTAGCATAAGTCCTTCCCCCGGATAAAACCTATCCCTGTAAGTCCCAAATTTCATTAAAATTGATTAAACAGGTGGGCCGTGAAAGCGTAGCAGACAGACAGACACGCTTTCCCATTTATAATATTAGTATGGAAGTATGGATATGGAAGTATGGAAGTATGGAAGCTTGGATTGTCATAGTGAATCTATATTACCTATACCGTGCCACGCCCGTGCCATGTTCTGGTTTAAATGTATTGGAATGGGTTCATGGGCGAGTAGGTACACGGGTATTGGGTCAAATACACGGGTATTGGGCCGGCTCATATTACACGGACTCGTCCGTACATAGTATCCACAAATTTAATTTGATTCTTTAGTACATGCTTAAATAAGATTTGAACCTCTTTTGTGTACAGCACGCTTGAAAGACACTTTTTAATAAGCCGCTTGTACTAGGCCGGCAACCTAATCAATTTATACTATTAAACCCTTTTCAAACATTTTTCCGTATTAGTATAAATAACGGTACCGTGACTTTTGAGTAATGTAGGAAGGAAGCAACAACCGTGTATGTGTGAGCTACGTTTAACTATTTAATTCCGTCAATACGGAAACCGTGTGTGTGTAAAAAGGGCCTTAGGGGTAGTTAAAATGGTCACGGAGAGCAATGAAATCTGAAAGATCGTACCTAGGCTCAAACCTAGGGTGCAGTATTATTTTATCCTCTTTCGTAACTTTATTCAAAACAATACAATACAATTTAAAGCTAACCTAGCCTAACCTATTTACTTTACAAATCATGCCCGCGTGGAATGGTGGCAAGAATTTTGGCTGGAATTCCACGTTGGACAGCCGGGCTGATCCTTTGCGCAAAAAATGAGCCAGTCCTTCTGTCACCAGATGAGGCGATTGCTAAAGTCACGTTTTTTTAATCACTCTGCTAGCTTTTTGGTATGCAATTTTAATTATAACAAGAATATTGTTCCGTGGTGCTATTCACCATTAATTTCACTATTAATCAAGTTTTAAAGTATCAGGAAAACCCATTGAAACCAAATGAAACTATGTATTTTCGGTAACAATAAAATATAACCGTTGACAAAGCTAGGGGCATTTCGACGCAGCTGTAGTTTATCCTGAGTCTGGACTAGGATATTGCACTGCCCACGTCCATTCCTGTTTTATCGGGAGCTTGTATTGAACGGGATTTTTTACGTTTTTCATAACACTGGTACTTTGACAAGGTGCAGCTGTTTGTGATACGAAGATATAGGTTTTTTAATCCACTTAGACTGCAACTATTTTTCGTTTCATCGGAAACGTTGTTCTTCAGGCATTTTATGAATGAAATGAATGAATGAAATATTATTTATTGTACACTTATAAATAATCAAAAAACAATAAACAAAGAAATGCAAGTCGGTACAATTGGCGGCCTTATCGCTTTTAAGCGATCTCTGCCAGGCAACCAATTTACATAGGAATTGTAACCAGCGATAGAGGGTTATAGGTGTACGTATCATATCTCTGGATCTACTGAAAATTCTGGTACCAATAGAAAGCCACATTATTGCGAGTGTCATAGGCATACGAAGAATTAGGGAGTTCCCGTGGGAATTTAAGAAACTTATTTCACGCGGACGAAGTCATCTGCTAGTATATTTATAAATTCGTATGTTCTATTGTCGTTATTAGTTAGATTCTTTCCTATTATCTATTGCATTTATTTACATTGAGTTTATACAAACCAATTGATAAAATAATGCTATTTGGTTTGGTTGGCTACTATAGTTTAAACCTCGAAGACTCGAGGTTTAAACTGTAGTAGGTATTTAAGAATATAGAGCTCCTCAAAATACTGCAATTACACATTATACACGTGCACAAGTAAGCAAAATTACATGAAAGTTACCTTGGCCGTGTACTTTCATACAACAATAGTCACTGCACAAAGCTCAATGGGTAACTCCGCCTATAGAGCCGTTTGTGACGTCATAAAGGCTCTGTAACCCGTGTAGACTCAAAGTGAAGTGAATATTTAAACAAAAAATCTCTAGAGTTCGTTATCTTCAGCGCTTAGTACTCGGTGCCCTCCAGAAAGCTGGAGGTGAAAACTACAGGAGTGGTACGTAGTCAATATAGTTTACTCCGATGTGTAGGTATTTCAGCACCTTGGAAAGGACCTTGGAAGGACTTTAGGACATTCTTCAGTAAACCAAGCGTTGCTTCATCCATTGCCACTCTTAGAAGTTATAAAATAGTCTTGAAGTTTTACTTGTAACCTACTTAAAACTTTGAACCCGTAGTTGGTATATTAAACTAATTTTTTCCAACCTAAGTTTAACTTTGCTAGTACCTGAATAAATAGTTTAAAGTTGCTAAACGACATTGACTACAGTTTAGAGGTAAATAAGAGGAGCCCAAGTTTTAGCTAGGGTTGTGTTTTCAACTCAGCACTAAATTTCAGGTAACTTTAAATAAATAACCGAAAACTGAATCATGTACAGCAAAGCCGGAGTCTTGTTATCTCACCCATTTGGCCTCGCAGTCGCTGATGAATCTGCCTTATATTTTTCACATACAAATTAAGCCGGCAGCTTTTTGGAACGATGAAAAGCCGACAAGCTCCCATTCCTTGTATGAAAAGCTTCATTTACGCCAGAGCAACATAACGCGGGGCCGGGAACCGTAACTTAGGGCCGCATTTATTTCGGCAGACGATTCTATATTCCAGTTCTACGGGACAAATTAGTCGTCTCATCAAATTATACTGTCAAATAGAGTGCTGCTTACTGCATAGAACTGCCTGCCTCGTTGGTCTAGTGGTAAGCATGGTCGAATGCAGCTGACAATGTCCCGAGTTCGAGGCCCGGGTCGGATTATGACAAGTATTGAGTTTTTCTGACAAGAAATTCAAGAAAGTGGGAAGTTGGTGGTGTTTCACCCCCGTGCCTCGGAGAGCACGTAAAGCTGTCGCTCCTGCGCCTGATCTCTCCGGTCGTGTCAGATTTTTCGTCCCATCGGGACTCTCGGTAATGGAACACAGAGTGCACCTGTGTATGCGCACACACTTGTACACTATAATTTCGCAGATGGTTAGTCTCTCTGGAAATTGGCCACCGTGGCCGAAATTCGGTCGGGAGGACATTATTACTGCTTATGGGGCTGAGAAATAAATTTGTAGCATGATGCAGTGTCACATTTTGTTGCTCCGATGTAGATCATTGTTCGATATAACAGTTAAAACTTCCCTTGTATTATAAGATATTTTAACCACGCACCAAGTAACCAGCGTTAAGTGGGAAACTATGTTAGCGCACGTTGGAATAAAAACAATTTAAAAAAAGAACGTTGCTAACAGATTATTTTATGTGGAAATGCCGAGTGAACCCCGCGTTTATACCCGTTTATAGTCACACACGTAATATACTCACAGAACTACCTCGTTGGTCTAGTGATTATTTAGGTTCTGAATTTAGTTTCGGGTCACCCTCGGGCCTTGTTTCACCCTCGTGCCTTAGAGAGCATATGAAGCCGTCTGTCCTGTTCCTATTCTTTATCTATGCGTATCAGATTTACCATCCCATTGGATTATTAAAGGAAATATTTATTTTTATTTATTATTTATTTTTTTATTTATTCAAAATAAAAGTGGAAATGTTACAATTTCAAATACTTGTACCTACAAGCCTCCACATAAACCGCGCAGGGTTTTTGCGCAGAGACTAATTTGATATTTTGTATATTTTAAAACTAGGTATTATTATGTAAATAATATTAGTTTAAATGTGTAATTTTTTTTGCATGAATCAACCAGTAAGCATGAAGTTTGTAAGGGTTCTTTTAACATATTTTTTATTACTTCTATTTTGTATCTTATTATATATGTCAGCTGGCAGGTCGTTGAGCAGTAATGGAAGCATGTATTCCCAAGTCCATTTCCCATAGGCATTAATGTAGCAAGGTAATTTGAAGCTTGGTAAGTAATTAAGTTGGCGTAGGTAATAAAGAGTGCACTTTTGCAAATGCACACCTAGATGTCTCCGTCTCAGATGGCAAATCTCTGTGAGGAGATTAAACAATAGTGTTAATATACTTACGGAAAGTTCCGTCGACAATCTCGTGTTAACTGGAACCGCCCATGATGTAACTGGCTTTTAAAGGTCAGCGGTTTAAAGTTATCTGAAAATATAGGTATGTAATAGAACTACAAATATTAATATCTTAAGACATAATATAAGACCTCGTTAAGAATATAATGTGTTTGACGACCTCTGTGGCGCAGTGTGTAGCGCTGTTGATTAACGTGCGGAGATCCCAGTTTCGATCCCCGGCAGTGTCTATTTGGGAATTTATAATTTCTGAATTTTCCCTGGTCGGCCGCGGCTAGTTAACACCCTACCGGCAAAGACGTGCCGCCAAGCGATTTAGCGTTCAGGTACGATGCCGTGTAGAAACCGAATAGGGGTATGGGTTTAATATAACTGCCATGCCCCTATAACAGGTTAGCAAGCTACCATCTTAGACTGCATCATCACTTACCATCAGGTGAGATCGCAGTCAAGGGCTAACTTGTAGTGGATTAAAAAAAAAATATATAAACTAAAAAAAATACAATCGCATCTCTATAGTTAGGTATAGTAGCTTCGGAAAATAAGGTCGATATCTCACAGCTAAGACGTTGAACTATCGTGAACACCGTTTGTCCATCATCCCATCCTAGTTTCCGATAGTGTATTAACTCGGAGAGGAAATTGCGATAAATGTACCTTCAAAAGCCATAGATAAGATATATTCGACGATATGGACGCTTTTGTATACCTGCCAACAAACATGAGTTCGATGTGTTTTTTATTTTCACCGATACAGTGAACTTTTACCCTAAAATGAAGAATATTCAAGTAGAAAACTGAGATTCCTATGAGTGACCAAAAATCGTTGTTACGGCGTGATTGGAGGACAAAACAACATACTTTCGCATTTGAATATAGTATCAAGTATGATGACTTATCCCGCACTCGGTCTACCCATTTCTTCCATCTCCCTGAAAACTTTAAAATGAACATTCAAAAGGAAGTTCCTTTTGCAATTCAACAAGGTACGGATCCAAACTGAGCGAAAAATAATGAATTACGCAGTGAAAATTTTAAGAAAAAAGGTGAAGATATCAAATTGACAACAATTTAAAAACCTCGCGAAGTTTGTAGTAAAGTTGAAAGCGTAAACAATCGTTAGTTTTTTCACTTGTCCTTGAAACGAACTATACAGTTAACATAGTACGTTATAGCCTACGCAAAATATAAATGAATCTTGTTTTTCTAGTTGGCTCGATGCCAAGCTTCTAGACGAACATATTGACAAAATAAATGGCAAAACACTTAGCTAGGCTATTGAACCTTAACCGATCTGTTTGCTGAGATAATACTCAGCCTATACAATTCGATAATTTATTTTCAGGGTTCATGTATTTATAATATTTGAATGACTTTGGTTATTCCACCATACATTTTAAATGCTTGGAAAGATTTGTATGTTTTTTTATCCAGTACAATTTAGTCCTTGACTGCAATCTCACCTGATGGTAAGTGATGATGCAGTCTAAGATGGTAACGGGCTAACCTGTTAGGGGCATGGCAGTTAATATAACTGCCATGCCCCTAACAAAGCGCATACTTCTAACTCTAATCGGTTTCTACACTGTATGGGACCGGAACGCTAAATCACTTGGCAGGACGTCTTTTCCAGTGGGGTGGTAACTAGCCTCTGGCCTGGTGCCAGACCAGGGAAAATTCTGAAATTATAAATTCCTAAATTGACCCTGCCGGGTATCGATTCCCATACCTCCGCACGCTAAGACAACAGCGTTCAATACTGCGCCAGGGAGGTCCCTTACATCCTCCGGAGTGTCACTGCTTAAAATTTTTGGAAAAAATTCAGTATGGCAGAGCAGTCATGTTTTTTTTTCCATTATGTTCACTTGTTAAAAATAAAAATCATTTGAAACATGTTATTTTTTTCAAGATAAATAGGTGTTACTTAAAAAAAATATTTCCCGACGCTAATTTAAATCACTTTGGAATGAAATGGACGATTCATGGTGGCGTCGCTCTGTAGCAATATTGTCAGTTTTATCTTCAGGATAAACGAGTAACTCCGAAACTTTTGCCCCGTTACTATGACGATAAATCCTGCTATCCCTCATTTGACCTTCTTAAGTGAGCCCGGTCTTTAATCTCTTGGCAAATTTCCAATCAGGAGCCTTATTTATCGTGTATTAATCGTTTTAATTCGAAATAATGACCTCGGCTCTTGACTGATGACTTTAGGTAATGGTCATAGAAAAGATGACCTTTAGGTCAATTTTTCTATGGCCTAGGCCTCAGTATAGTCATAAAGTTGGTTCCACCAATATCTTTATTATAAAAATCAATTGCTGTTCGTCTCGCTAAAACTCGAGAACGGCTGGGCCGATTTAGCTGATTTTGGTTTTGATATATTTGTCGTAGTCCATTTTGCAAAAATTAGTTAGTTACGAGTACGCGTATACGTATGCGCCGACGAAGTCGCGGGCATCAGCTAGTTATTACTTAAAGAAAGTCAATTTATAAATTTCAATGTTATTTTTTTTAATTACTTAATTTTTAAACCCTGGCTCAAACAGTGGGGTGTTAAAATTTTAACTCATATCTTTGTAACGTGTATTCCTATGTGTGTCTGTCTTAGCATCGTAGCTCCCAAACTGATGAGCTGATTTTGATTAAGGCGTGTTTTGTATGATAGCTATGATTCATGAAAATCTGGTCAGTCATTTAAAGAACATTACATATTTTGCAACAACTAGTGTGAGCAACTTCCACAGGTTTGGTTGATTCGCTTGATCTTGTTAATTTAAATGCGTTGACAATTTATTTGATTTTTAATTCTGCAATATTAATTTAGCAATATTATTTAAAATTACAGTATGATGTCATGTACTTTGACGTTCCTAAAATAAAGATTATAATTCTAAAGCACGAAAGTCATCAATAATGAACAATATGACTCTAAGCGTTGGCATTATGGCCCGTAGCAAAACGAGATTTGATTTTGAAAGCACATTATAATAATGTGATTCTGGTTGGACCGACGACCTGTAGGAGGTGGCATGAAGTGGGTGGATGAGGAAAGTGATGCTAAGGAATGAAGAGGTGTTAGGTGGCACGCTCTCGACCTATTTACAACATTATACACCTACAGACTAATGGATTGGATCGGTTGTTAATGTTATCTGAAAGTTTTTTACTTCGACCTATCTATTTCCGTACTTACATGAATTGATATAATGATATATTTCCAATAATCATAATAGAATTTGGAGAAGAACTAAAGTGACAGACATAGCTCTGAGGGTTAGCATGCTGAAGTGGCAGTGGGCAGGCCATGTTTGTCGCAGAACCGATGGCCGTTGGGGCAGACGTGTTCTGGAGTGGAGACCGCGTACCGGCAAGCGCCGGTACCTGGTGAGAGGCTTCGGCCGTGGCTAGTTACCACCCTACCGACAAAGACGTGCCGCCAAGCGATTTAGCGTTCCGGTACGATGCCGTGTAGAAACCGAAGGGGTATGGGTTTAATATAACTGCCATACCCCTAACAGGTTAGCCCGCTACCATCTTAGACTGCATAATCACTTACCATCAGGTGAGATCGCAGTCAAGGGCTAGCTTATAGTGGTTTTTTATTTTTTAAGCGCAGTGTAGGACGATCTAAAGAAGGTGGCAGGAAGCAGGATGATGAGGAAGGCGGAGAACCGTGTTTGGTGGCGTGCTCTCGAAAAGGCCTATGTCCAGAAGTGGATGCATACAGGCCGATGGATGGATGGATGTTAATAGAATTTAATGATACCTATATATGCTAGTTCTTTTTCAAAAAATGTTGTGACTTCCGATGGAACTGAAGTCCAAAATAACAAGAAACAACAACAAGTACAAATTTAATTATTAAATATGATAATTAAGTAAACTTCGTGTTATTCAAAGTGAAGCAGCCTGTATACAAGACAGTATGATTTGTTTGCGCAGAATTAGTCTCGTTTACTTTTATTTTAAAATAAAAATAGTAAGAACCTTTTGTAGATTTACGTGTATACTTTTTGCTTTCACTGATCACATAATGTCAATATTTTTTTCTTTTTAAATTATACCTACTTGTCACCATTAATTTGATTATATTATATTTACTACTGTTTAGCATCGATATATTTAGATACTAAGCATGGAGAAATGTGCAGTACTCAGATAAGCCGGCAAGCGAATACGAGCACGAAGAAACCAAATAATATATTCTGCATTTTATTTGTGAAAAAAATACATTTTGATACTAAAAAATAAAACGTATGTACACTTTTTCCCGTAGTATTGATGAAATGAAAAAATGAAACAAAATAATTTGGAATCTATACCTAAATACTTGAATGCCTAGTCAATGATATTAGATACGCAATTATAATATTATAACTTTGTTATAATTATATTATAACTAACCCCATCTGCATTAAAGCAATGAATTTTCTCATTTGGCTTAAACAAAAACAAACTAAATAAAGTACTATCCTTTCTTTTACTACGAATTTAACTAAAGTTTTGCCACTACCCGTTTTTGTTAACTTAATTTTGTAGTGACAGGCGTGTGGTTAGCAAAACGCTGCTGTAATTTTGCGAGTCTATTATTTTAAAGTCTGTATTTATAAATAATTGAAAAGCTAGATACCAAAGAGACTGAACTCGGTGATCCGCGTGTCCAAAACAAAGCTGAACATTCATTATGTTTTTTATTAATGCAGCATTGCATTTATGCATTGCTTGTTCTTTTGTCCGTTGCTGTGAGACCGCTTGCAGCTTCCCACTGGATCATTCCAGTCCAGATATATTTATTTGAATAGTTTCACTGCCTCAGTTTGCCTCAACTAGAGGCTGATGAAATAGGTACAAAGCTTTTCAATTTTATTTGTTGCATTAAGTGCTCGGGCTGCTTCTGAATCTTCTGTAAGTTTTCACAGACATGTTCATTTGAGTAGCCTCTTTGCTTCAAATTGAGGTACTGATCAAAATGATCCAAAGCTGTGCAATAAGTAGATAGTATAAAAGAAGGTACGAGGAATTACGTGTTCCAATCATTATAGATCTACGAAACCTTAATTGGCAATCTTCCTTTTGTAGTAACAAAAACAGTTGTACGGATAATTGTATTTGCTAGAGAAATCGGGTTCCGGTAGTGGGAATCGCTAAAAATTGCAGGAAATTTCTAAGCAAATCGCTTACATAGTTTCAACCGACAAACTTTGATTTTCTAGCTTGTTAAAGTTCGTTAAGAAATCGTTAAAATAAGTATATCTGTCAATATTTGGAATCATCATCATTGCGTATCTTCCTCGAATAGTTTGGCGGCCATGACGCGAAAATCTACTTTATACTATCTCCGCTCCAAAAAATGTAAGAGGGGCACAATAGTACCTCCAAAAATCTCTGCATTGCTCAGGTCTATTGGACGTTTCAACCGAATCGGATCCTTAGTTTCTGTTTCCACAACATTTATTGGGTGGTGCGAAAACAGAAACTATGGACATCCATTGAACCGATTGATATCTATAGCTGTACCTGTACTGGTGTTGCAGCTGCTCACTACCATGATATATAATATTATATCGACAGGTATCGCATAATTAAAATAATATTATAATACGGTAGAAAGTCACCCGTTTTCGAACCTTCGTATGATTACTCTACATAATTTTGACTCCATACTAATTATTCCGTAATAATTATTTTGAATCTGAATGAACGCCAGATTGTTTTTTGAAAACAATCGAATCTACTTTGATTTTCGGGATCAAACTGGTATATAATGACCTTCACCAGTATTCGAGATTTCACTTTGTCATGCCAAAATTGATTCAGCGTAAGCCAAGAAAAAATAACAGATAAATATTTTCAGATTTATCATATTAGTATATTTAATATGAATTTGAATAGGATACCTTGTTTTAATGCCTAGGCATTAAAACAAGGTATCCAAGGCAGAGACAAGGTGCTATAGAGTTCAAGTAAATTTACGCTCACCTTTCTTGAACCTGTCTTAGGTCAAACTCCCTCAACAAACGTAAACATTTGTCGTTTTCCACAGCAAATAAATCGGTTAAGGCTCACTAACTCGCACTGGGGAAGTGTATGATCATTTGTCAATATGTTTGTGGGAAGGTTGGCATTGGGCCAGCACTAAATTTAACGAAATTTGCTTGTATTATCTGCAGGATTTAGTATATTTAATTTTCCGTATAAAAGATTCATATTATTATTAATAACAGGATAACATTGATCTGGATAACCAGCTTTTTTATATCTTGTATTCCGGTTTTTAAACTTACAAATATCAGAATCTACACTTACCGAAACCCTATATGTTTTAAGCTGTACATACGTTGTTCATGAGTATCAGAGTGAGAATTTTACAAACTTAAATCTGAGTTAAGTGAGGTGTTTTGACGACCTCCGTGGCGCAGTGTGTAGCGCTGTTGCCTTAACGTGCGGAGGTCCCGGGTTCGATCCCCGGCAGGGATTTGGGAATTTATAATTTCTGAATTTTTCCCTAGTCTGGCCTGGTGGGAGGCTTCGGCCGTGGCTAGTTATCACCCTACCGGCAAAGACGTGCCGCCAAGCGATTTAGCGTTCCGGTACGTTGCCGTGTAGAAACCGAAGGGGTATGGGTTTAATATAACTGCCATGCCCCTAACAGGTTAGCCCGCTACCATCTTAGACTGCATCATCACTTACCATCAGGTGAGATCGCAGTCAAGGGCTAGCTTGTAGTGGATAAAAAAAAAGTGAAGGTAGGATATGGAACAAAACTGCCAAGGTACACACAAGTTTGTGTGAAAAATATATTTTATCCTACCTGCTCGGAAATTGGTTCATTATTTTAATAGACAATACATAGGTACGTTAGCTCTTTTATAGGCGCACGCTAGCAATTTTCAAAAGAATTGTCTGTAAGACGATAATAGCAATTGCTGGACAATTGCGAGGTATTTAAAGGGCACAACTAACATTAATCAGGTGTTTTGTAATGTACATTTTCATTCGCTGAGAATGATCTGTTAGGTAATGCTTATCTATCTGTTTCATATATTAGACATACGTTAGAGAGAAAGACATGACACAAGGCATTACGTGTCGTCCTGTGTCGTGTCTCTCTCATGTATGAAATGCAACATCAATTTATAATACCTTGATACGTACATAATGTAACAATTACAGGAAAGACAAAAAACCTTTTAAACGTCAACATGTCATTTTTATGGTATGCCATAAATGCATACCATAAAAATGACATGAGAGGAGAAGAAGAAGAGGATTTGTGTTCGCATATAAGGGTAATCTATCAAGCTGATATTGGCAACAGTTGGGTAACGGGTATTACTGCCCTCCCCCCGTCTATGAACGAGGTACGTGTCGGGACGCCTCCCCTCGTTCTGCATTGCTCTGCCCAATTGGTAAAATGACTGCCTAGGTACAAAAGGGGGGTTGCAGAGAGAGACGTCTCGAAATGTGTTGTGAATGTTTGATTATACACTTACCCTGGTCCTCCTAGCGTAGTCTGATTGTCCGTGTGTCACGAACCGTTTGCTTATCGAACTTATCACGATCGGGTCCACCGCAAGGACCGGCTCCCTTCGTGGTGGCCGCTGTCGTTCCCCAATACTTCGTGCTTTCTGTAATGTAAGTGGCAACGGGCAGGTCTCGTCGCCAGACGAGACCCACCAGGGCGTTGACCTCGGCAACGGGCCGAGGAAACCAGGCAGTGAACACAGATATTACGTACGTTAGAGCAGGAATGGTTCCATCGCTAGCTTATTGGGTCCTAAAGACCAACTGTGAACGGATCCTGTCGGATCAACTGTGATGCTATTCCCCTTGGAATAGCTAACTCTTGAGCCTGTGAATGGATCCCAATTTGATCAACTGTGAAGCGACTCCCCACGGAGTCGCGTGCTCGTGAGCCTGTGAACTGGTGGGTAACCCACCAACTGTGAGGTAGGATGGAAACATTCCCAATGTATTCCCATGATGGGTAATCTTAAAGACTATGCCACTTACTTGAGGAATACAGCGAGAGGTAGCAAACCAGCACGGTATGACGCTACTTGCCCAGACGCACGAGTAAAAAATGGTGCCAACCGCGGGAATCCCATATGAGAAAATTTGAGGTACCACAGACAATCGACTACGCATAAGAGATGTAAAATGGTTAACTGGTCTGTGGTAAAGGTAATGATCACAGTAAACTCACCATAGATTTATAAGCGTCGGGCTCCGAGTTCCGGCTTTGAGATACGTGATGTTGCCAAAGTTTATGTTTAAGTGATTTAGATTAGTGATTATTATTTACATTTATATTACAATTTACAGATTCGCGACGATTGTCGCGACACTCCCCAACAACGGAAGTTACAACAAGACGATAAGGTTTTGTGTCCACTCCCTAATCTTCTCGAGAGATCTAACAGCCGCTTCTCTCTTAGGCCTTGGCTCCTCGGAAGGAAGGTCCTTTCCACTCTCATGAGGAATCTCCTCCAATAGAGGTTGATTTTCTGGTATCGTTTCATTGTTGGGTTGTACAGCGTGATTACTCTCCTCGTCATGTGTGTCAGTTCCACTGCCAGGAGTCTCACTGACTTCTCTAGAGGTCCTTTCCTGGACTTCATCAATTACGTAAGCAGAAGGTATATGATAGTAATCCGGTCTAGGCTTGTCAGCTAAAACATTGGTTTCTTGTCCATCCATCTCCAGAGGATACAGGTGAGAAATGGATCTAACGAATTCGGTATCTCCCACCTTTACTCTAGCTGTTCTACTAAATCCATCTTTTCCTTTTATAAGTTTTGTTATTTTCCCAACTCGCCAGCTTTCCCGATTATGATGATCTCCTTTTATTTGGACTATTTGTCCTTCTCGGGGTTCGAGCTTCGAAGTAACTCTCGGCTCCTTATGTGAGTGTTGATATCTCTCTCGAAGGCTGAGAAGGTAGCGATTCGAGAACATTTCTTTAAATTCGTCTTGGATCTTAAGAGCTCTTTTCCAAGCTTTAACTAACTCCCTCTTCGTGACTGTACCTTGTATTGAAGGTTCTTCCCGAGTAGCTTCAGTTGCTATACACCTTCCCACAGTTAAGAAATCCGCCGGTCTCAATATATGATCCACTTCAGAGTCTATGCAAGTGAGTGGACGCGTGTTTACCACGGCTTCAATTTCCTTCATGACTGTAGATAGTTCACTGTCTCTAAGACAGTGTTTCTGTAATGTCCTCTTCATACAGTTCTTCACGATACCTATTAGTCGCTCATAAAAACCGCCAAACCATGGTGCCAGTGCGGGAATAAATCTCCAGCGAACTTTGTTTTCGATGCAATACGGCTGTGCTAAGACTTCTGACAGTAATTTAAATTGTGACGCATTATCTGACGTAATGAGCGTCGGTAACCCCCTGGTAGCTGCCATTCTTCTCAAGGCGTGAAGGCTTTCTCCAGCTGAAAGGTCTCGCACGACTTCTAAATGTATGGCTCTTGTCGCTAGACACGTGAACAAGCAGATCCATCTTTTCTCTAACCCATTTCCATTGCTAACCAAAACTGGTCCGAGATAATCAATTCCTGTGAAGGTAAAAGGTGAGCTGTAATTCACTCTTTCAGGTGGTAATGCGGGTGTAGGTGGTAACTTGTACGGTCCTCCGCCATGTTTGACACACGTCGAACATTTCTTTAACAATTTTTGTACCTGACGTTTGCCTTGTAAAATCCAGTATGTTTCGCGTATAATACTCAACGTATGATTGACGCCTACGTGATAATTTTTGTTATGTGTCTCTGTGATTATTCTATTAGTTAACTCAGAATCTTTAGGTAATAAAATAGGATATCTTTTATCGAAAGACCAGTCTGTATTTCTCATCCTTCCTTTACATCTTAGTATGCCATCGATATCGAGAAATAATCCTAAGTTTCGGCTCAAGTTCGTTTCTATCCCTTGTATTTCATTCCTGAAGTGCTCCTCTTGTAATTTCTTTATTTCATCTAAATGAGTCTCTTCTAGGTGTTCCTTTTCATTTTCATTTATTTTATTTTGATTATTAATTTTATCCGATCTTCTATCATGACTTGCAAAACTTATTTCATCCATTTCAACTTCATTATCTTCTACTTCGTTCGGAAGATCCTCCCCCGCCAAAAGGGAATTGACATTTGTCGTTTCTTGCATCCATGTATGAGATGTTTGCAACAAGTATTGAGGTCCAGCTAACCATTTTGCTCTGTCTTCACGAGTGCCGGACGGTCTTGTTGCTACGTCTGCTGGGTTTAGCTCTGTGGGAATATATCTTATAACCAATTCCTTATTCCGTTTAATTTCCTGAACTCTCCTTGCTACGAATGGTGGTAGGAGTTTTGAAGATTTGCACCACTCTATTACAATCCGACTATCGGTCCAAAGAAATTGATTTGTCACCGTTGCGGAATGAAATTGCGGATGAATCTCATAAGACGACTCCCAATCAGTACTCCAAGTAGTTCTAACCGGGGAATCTTTAAACTGTCTTGATCCTTTATAGGGATAAGTCGTGATTTTCCAATGATGAAACTAATTTTGCCCTCGTTTACTATGTATACTGCAGCGGCATAAGCTCGAAGAGAGGCATCTGTAAAGCAATGTAGTTGAACGGTGTTATCTTGTGCAGCCGTCATATAACATCTAGGTATCGATATTTCCTTGATTTCGTCTAACTGTCTACGTATTTTAGACCACTCTTCCTTCATTGGTTCTGAAAATACAGTGTCCCATTTAACTTTGCTTCTCCATAGTTCTTGTAAAAATAATTTAGCGGGTAGTATATATGGTGCAACAAATCCACACGGATCATAAATTGAGGCAATCACTTTTAATACTCCTCGTTTGGTGTCCGCATTAGAATCGACTTTATATCTCAGTTGAAGTATATCATCTTTCAAGTCCCATTCGAGACCCAATATCTTAACACGTTCGGAATTTGATGTGTCTGAAATTTGTGACATAAACTCGTCAGAATTCGAACTCCACTCTCTTAGGTTCATAGACATCTGTCCGAATGCTTCTTTGGAGTCCTGATATAATTCTAAAGCTTCTGTTACAGATGTACTACCGGTGACTAGGTTATCCACATATATATTATTGGCAAGATCTCTAACACTTGGTTTGTCATTATTTGATAGATGAAGTTTAATCGTGGCGTTTAATAAAAATGGGCTGCTAATAATTCCGAATGGCACACGACAGAATCTCATGTAAACGATGTTGTCTTCAGTTGGTGGTTTATTAATATCCTTAATCCACAAGAATCGAGTTACATCTCGATCATTATCATGAAGTGCGATTTGTAAAAAAGCTTTTTCTACGTCGGCTGACAATGCGATTTGGTGATATCTAAATTTTACTAACAATCCCGTTAAATCTTCTAACATCATTGGACCACAATACAAACATTCGTTCAGACTTTTGTCATCAGCTTTTGTTTTAGCCGAGGCGTCATACACTATTCTAATAGCCTTATCTCTTTGATGAACACAATGATGTGGTAAGTAATGAATTGGATGTTTTTCGTTATTGGTATGTTTCGATACTAGCTCTATTACTCCTTTACTAATTTGTTCCCTTAAAATTTTATCATATTCGACTAAAGTATCTGAATCTAGACGGTTAAGTAATGAGACTAATCTGCCAAAGGACAATCCAAAGTTGGTCGATAAAGATGGAGGATATTCTATCCACGGCCAGGATACAGTATATCTATTGTCGACAACTTCAGTAGTTTCATTAAAAGTTTTAACTGCTTCTTCATCGGCACTAATCCTAGGTGAGTCAGTGATACCTATGGATTCCAAGTCCCACAGTGATCTTATGTTCCCGTGATCTAAAGGTAAATCTGGCTTATTCAGTTTCGTCTCTCCACAAGATAGAAAGTAAGTAATTACAGATAATTCGTCCACTGGTTCTGAATTGGTCTCTCCTGATAGTATCCATCCTAGATTAGAATCTACTATGTACAAATTTTCTCTGATCTTTATTTTCTCCGTATTCATTATATTATGGTAGTAGTCGTTTCCAATTAAAATATCAACCTTCGATGATAATGATCCATCATCGGCTAAAATACCTTTATTCTTCCAATGTCCTAATTCTACGTCAGGATATGGTACGCATTGCGAGATGTGAGGCACGACATTAGCGTAAAGTAGTAATGTTTTATTGGTCCTAGTGCGGAGCTCTAATTTCACTATAGGGCTATCTATTATCTGAGGAGTTCTTGAACCAAAGGTAAATATAGAGAGCCTACTTTCTTCCTCAACTGGAAGGTTCAATCGTTTCGCCACTGATTGGGTTATGTAAGTACGTTGACTTCCAGAGTCCAGTAATGCTCGACATTTTACTTCTACGCGGTTATCTCCTACATTCCGGGCGTTAACAATCGCCGTCTGAAGTATAGTAGTAGCCCGTGCGTTTAGTTGCATCATTGCATTAGTTTGTTCAATTTCCTCTGAGAAAGTTTTAGGACAGAGCGCTCGATTGTGTGAGCCACTCTCCTTGCAGTGAAAACAACTTAATTTTCCTCTACAACCTTTTATGGTGTGCCCCTTGCGAAAGCATCCGTAACATCGGCTACCCAATCTGTTCCTTCTTTCCTTTAATGTTTTAAAGTTTTTGCATTGATCATTAAAGTGATTCTCTTGACAGAAAATGCATTGAAGTTTCCTACTCTTGGGATTTTGCCTTTCTTCGATTCTACTTTGATCTGTTGATTTCCTTTTGAATCGTTTCTTAAAATCCACTTCATGACCTTGAGGTAATTCTCGTTCCTTATTCAGGAATCTCCTTCCTGGTTTCTTTGTAAAATTTCCTTTATGATTCTGTGTTGGCTTCTTTGCCTTCCCTTTCCTATTGTTATCGTACGCATTCACCTGTAATGCTTGTGTAGTATAACTTTCTTCCACTTTTCCTTGAACAACCCTATCGGCATCCTCTCTAGCAGTAACAATAATCTCTAAGCATTTGCGTATCTCCTCGATGGATTCGGTACTTATTTTCATTTTCATTTCGTAAATAATTTCCTTCGGGAATTTCTCCATAATCAGGAAACGTAGATGGTTATGGTTTATATCCTCGCCTAGCGACTTGAGCACTCTCAGGTGTCGTTCAATTTCGTTGAGAGTATGTCTCACTTCTGCGATGTTCATCGCTGTCGAAGCTTTCACTCGATATAGCGCTGAGTAGTGTGCATCGATTATATGATTCTCCTTCCCATATCTGTTTTTTAATGTCGTCAAAGCTATATCGTAATTTTTGTTTGTTGTCTCGAGCCCTTCTATGACTTTCTTCGCTTCGCCTTTTAATGATGCCTTTAAGTATAGTAACTTATCAACGTCCGTTAGGTTTCGCTTGTCGATATTTGAACTAAATTGATCCCAAAACGTCGACCATTGGAGGACATCGCCATCAAATTCAGGTAAACTCAGTTTCGGCAACCTACTGCTTAGACTCGAGTTCGCATCCTTAGCGACATGAGCTTCTCGTTCGATTATTTTAATTCTGTCTTTGATCTTTACTTTAAGTTCGCACAGTATATCCTCGGCTTCCAATTGCACTGTGGATATCTCTGATATATCGTCAGGTGCAGGGTTCTTGCTCAGACGAAAATAATTTGTTAATTCCGTACTCAACCTGGTTAATAGAGTTTCTAATTTTGAGGAAATAATTTCTGCTTCTTGTACGACCGTTGGAGATTGATTAGTTACATCCTCGAGAGTTTCTATTACATGGGAGGCATTAGTTACCAAATTTTGTAATTTTGTTTTCATCGAATGTAATATTGTTAAGAGACTTTGATCCATTTTGATCACACAACAATTGAACAAAGTTCTTTAGAAAGGTTAGTTATTTAAATTTTTATTTAGGTTTAGTCGTTGTCTTCGGTGTGATCAGGAACTTGCGGGCTCGTCCCTCTATAAATAAACAGCAGTCGCTTAGAAGAGAGAAAGAAAAAGAAAGAAAGTGGAAAATTTCAATTTGAATTGAAGGGAAATAAACAAATCCTTCCTTTTCCATTATTCTCCATTTTTATTTACTTTTATTTAGTAAGTACATCAACTGAACTGTTCATAGATTAATATGATGAATTGGTGACCAAGACCTTCTTTTAATTTCAGTTTAATAATAAAAAACAGAAATTTATTTATTTATTTATTTTAGGCTTCGCTATATCTGATGGATGTGCCACATTAAGGTTATATGGTTTAACTATCTATGGTAACCCTCGTTTTCTAAATTTAATTCATTCATTATTTATTTACATA
This sequence comes from Erebia aethiops, assembly GCA_923060345.2. NCBI lineage: Eukaryota > Metazoa > Arthropoda > Insecta > Lepidoptera > Nymphalidae > Erebia > Erebia aethiops. Next base: position 12,901,395 of record OV281088.1, on the reverse strand, counting down.
CTTTTATTGACCTCACAAATAAAGTTAGTTAGTCAATGAATCAATTTCTTAGTCCGACCCTGTTCTCTTAGTGTTTCAATGAATTTACTAATAATTGTTCTTGCATAGGGTCTTAAGCCAAGGTAGGCATTAATTTCTCTTTTATGTCTCTATGACTTGCGCAATACCACTATTAATAACTATATATAATGGTAGATTCATTCGACTATTCATAAGCACTTGTAAAAAGTCCATTTGAATAAAAAACTTTTGAATTTGAATAACCACTAGTAACATTGTAAAGTGATCATTGTGTTGCTTCACCGAGGCTAGACAGTGCTTTTATGCCTCTATGATCTGCGCAAAACCACTAGTAAATATATCTATACATAACAACCACTAGTAATATTGTAAAGTGATTATTGTGTTGCTTCACCGAGGCTAGACAGTGCTTTTATGCCTCTATGATCTGCGCAAAACCACTAGTAAATATATCTATACATAACAACCACTAGTAATATTGTAAAGTGATTATTGTGTTATTTCACTGAGGCTAGACAGTGCTTTTATGCCTCTATGATCTGTACACCACTGTACACTAGCATGCTAGAAAGGTCATGTCTATCCTTCCGATAAGACACATAATTTGTAATAGAATAGAATATTTCTATTCAAATAAACTTTTACAAACACTTCCCGTTCTTTATACAGCGTACTAACATCTATTTCTATGACTCTATTGTACTCTTGCAATCACCTGTACCTAATACTCTGGGTATTGATCATGGCTAATATTTATGTTACTTCACTATTTCATTCATATACCTGTTAAATGTAAGTTCACCTTATGCACGGATACCCTTCATAACTGTCATACAAAAAATAATTCTGATTGGTATAGGTAAAACACTACAAAAATAATAAATATAGCGGTAGGTGCAAGAAGTTAACACTTTTAAATTCAAATTTCTTTCTTCATAGATACTGAACCCTAAGACACTTTTAAAATTGAGCCATATTCAACACTAAGTTTAATAAACAAAGCACAACATGTCTATTAAAGCTTTAATCTGTTAGAATGTTCATATGAACTCAAACTTTTGATTCAATTAATTTAGTCATACTTAAATCAGCGGAGTCATAATAATTATTCAACAAAGAAATTCAAAATATATCCCATTTTATCATATATTACTATAATGACTCACAACATTGTTAATAGCACTATAGGTTAATGAGTTTTATAAACTTTTGAAAAGAAAAGAAGAAAATGTAGGTAAGTATTCTATTTATAGACTATGTAGGTATACGGTACCCTCACTTACTTCTTCATATTATTACCTTTTCTATTATATTAAATGGTAATATGCACTCTGCACTATTACATAGGTACTTTGATAATGTATGGGTACTAACATGTCGAGACATGTCTGACTTGGGCCAATGCATAATAACATTCACAACTTTTTTTTTACATAACACCCCCTTTCTTTTATTTCATGATTTTAGGTATCTTAATGAAAGTTGATTTATCAATTGATCAAATCCCCGGCATCTCCACCATGTCGGGACGCCTCCCCTCGTTCTGCATTGCTCTGCCCAATTGGTAAAATGACTGCCTAGGTACAAAAGGGGGGTTGCAGAGAGAGACGTCTCGAAATGTGTTGTGAATGTTTGATTATACACTTACCCTGGTCCTCCTAGCGTAGTCTGATTGTCCGTGTGTCACGAACCGTTTGCTTATCGAACTTATCACGATCGGGTCCACCGCAAGGACCGGCTCCCTTCGTGGTGGCCGCTGTCGTTCCCCAATACTTCGTGCTTTCTGTAATGTAAGTGGCAACGGGCAGGTCTCGTTGCCAGACGAGACCCACCAGGGCGTTGACCTCGGCAACGGGCCGAGGAAACCAGGCAGTGAACACAGATATTACGTACGTTAGAGCAGGAATGGTTCCATCGCTAGCTTATTGGGTCCTAAAGACCAACTGTGAACGGATCCTGTCGGATCAACTGTGATGCTATTCCCCTTGGAATAGCTAACTCTTGAGCCTGTGAATGGATCCCAATTTGATCAACTGTGAAGCGACTCCCCACGGAGTCGCGTGCTCGTGAGCCTGTGAACTGGTGGGTAACCCACCAACTGTGAGGTAGGATGGAAACATTCCCAATGTATTCCCATGATGGGTAATCTTAAAGACTATGCCACTTACTTGAGGAATACAGCGAGAGGTAGCAAACCAGCACGGTATGACGCTACTTGCCCAGACGCACGAGTAAAAAATGGTGCCAACCGCGGGAATCCCATATGAGAAAATTTGAGGTACCACAGACAATCGACTACGCATAAGAGATGTAAAATGGTTAACTGGTCTGTGGTAAAGGTAATGATCACAGTAAACTCACCATAGATTTATAAGCGTCGGGCTCCGAGTTCCGGCTTTGAGATACGTGATGTTGCCAAAGTTTATGTTTAAGTGATTTAGATTAGTGATTATTATTTACATTTATATTACAATTTACAGATTCGCGACGATTGTCGCGACAGTACGGTCTTAGTTGAAGCGTTTTATCAATACAGCTTAGAACTTAGACCCACCACGCTGCTCCAATGCGGGTTGGTGGGCTTTAAAGACTATAATCATGTTGGTTATAATAACCGGGACCGACGGCTTAACATGCTCTCCGAGGCACGGGGGTATAACACCGCCAACTTCCTAACTCCGGGCTAGTACCTACTGAGAATTTTGTTTAGAAAAACCCAATACTCATTGGTAACCATAATAATGTTCAATATTCAATGTTCATTTTTGGTAACAATAACACGTCTTTGAGCGGTGATAAGTATCAGATCCCCAGCCGTATGCGGGCAAACTATCTGCACTATTTAAACCAGAGGAGAGCCCTACACCCACCAAATACTGAATCAGCCTTCTTAGTGATTTATATTTATTTATTTTATTATTTTATTTATTTATTACAACAACAATAATTGTGTCACAAATAAGATGGTGTGAACACAAACTTTACAAGTTTTACCGCACACCAAGCGTCGCCGCCACCGTCGACATTCAGTACGTATTCCACCCATCCACTTATATTAAACTCTAGTAATACCTACACAAACAAAACAAATATTATACCTACAAACAATAAATTAATATACTTCTACACAATAAGTTAATATACTTGTAAATCTTTTATAAAATATAATCCAACATCTCCAACAGTGGGTAGGTCGACAAAAACATTACAATACGCCAAGCACGATGAATGCACAAATTATATACTTTCGCAGTTGGCTAAACCAGACTTCGTGAATTCGTGATACAGGATGATTCTTGAGCAACACTCTTTATTAAATAAACAATATTGGTTTAACAATGTTGTGTAATATTATGTTATATATTATCATCCTTAAATGATGAATAGTAAAGAATAATAATATAGTACAATATTGCCTATTGTAATTAAGGTAATATAATATATAATTATTAAATTAGTAAAGGTAAGAATAAGATTAAGGGTGGACTTTAAACGTTCAATTGTATTTTGCGGTTATTATTTGATGATAAAATTCTTTTAGCTTAGATTTTATATTTTTACGTGTTATTATATTTTTTAGTGACTCAGGTAATTGATTAATGAGGTTCGGTATAGCATAATTTAGCCTTCTTTTCCCGTACAAGTTATTATATTTAGGTAATTGAAGTTTTCGGCTGTCAATCCTACGGCTACGGGTTGTATTTGCAGTTTTTTCTTTTCTTAAGTTTTCGTTAAAATAATGCTACCAAATCATAATGATAGTTACCAAAAGTACAGCTATCTCCTATAACATAACTATTGGCAAAAAAACATGTTTAGCCATTTATTTAGGCGGTGTTGTTAACCTTAATTTGGAAAACTTGATATACTGTCGGGTGGCTGTTGAAAAATTGCCTCCCCAGAATCACGACTGTTTTCCCCGGGCAGAATTATGGGGCAAAGTTGTCATTTTCAACCGACCGGAAATTGTTTAGGAGACTTTTCGTTCAAACTTTAATTAGTTTCCATTATCCAGGGACCTATCATTATGTTTTGTATTTTTTTTTTTTCACTTCAAGATAGCCATTGATAGAGATGATCTAAAATGCATTTTGAGATGGTAATGGGCTAACCTGTTAGGGGTATGGCAGTTATAAACCTCGTAGCTTTAGTTTTAAGATAACCTTACCCATTATCACCATCATGCTTTTTAAGTAATTTTTAGACGAAAATAAGTGTACCTACTCAGTGTACCGATATTTAATAAATAAATGAATATGACTATGACTAAACCCCTACCCCGAGTCGGTTTCTACACGGCATCGTACCGGAACTAGCCACGGCCGAAGCCTAGACCCACTCCGGTGGGTACTAGACCAGAGAAAATTCAGAAATTATAAATTCCCAAATCGACCCTGCCGGGAATCGAACCCGTTGAGGCAACAGCGCTCAACACTGCACCACGTCATCATACGCAAAATGTTACTTTTTTTAATAATAAATCAACGAATAAGGTTTTTAAATTCACCGGGGGAACTCCCTAATCAACCGGAATACAAAGTAGCCTAAAGTATGTCTGTCCCCGGGGATTTAACCTATCTTGATACCAAATTTCATCAAAATCAGTGTGAAAAGACGGGCCGTCAAAGCGTAGCAGACAGACACATTTTCGCACTAATAATATTAATATGGATGATATTATTCAAAACAATGATAATTTGCAAGCCCTTGTATGATAATTTAATCAAGCTGTCTAGACAAATTTCATTTGCAATTAAAAATATTATGTATTTCATGTTTCTAAAATTGCAAGTGATTAAATCTCAAAAGTATAAATTTGGCTTTGAAATGGTTATCTAACGGAGAATGTGAATTTTAGTTCTTTTGGAAGACCGTCTTTTTAATAATTAGTAAGACATAATATATTTTTGACATAGGCATCTTCTCCATTATAGAGAAACTAACTGATAACCGCGACTTCGTCCGCTTGATTTAATTATTATTTTTTTGATTCCCGTGGTATCTCCTTAATTTTCCGGTATAAAAAGTGGCCTGTCACTCTCCAGGCCCTCAACTATACCCGTGTCAAAAATCACGTCGATCCGATCCGTCATTGATTAAAGGACAAACCAACAAATCAATAAACCAACAAACAAACACAGTATCCCATTTATAATATTAGAATGATTCGAAACAGTAACAATTTCACAGCCTTCAAAACTTTTCCTTGCCAATAATTGATTGACGTCCGTTTTCTAAGTTCCGGGAACTGGATCTGTAGGCACTGGCTACCAGTCATTGCCTTTTGAGATAGTTACCTGTTTCCTGGAATGAATGTGGATATTTCAAGACTGGTACGTATTTCTCGAATTTTAACGACATAAGGTTTTGTTAACCTGATTTTAAGAGCGTGCAAAAGTTTCCTTTTACGGGAAAAACAAAAATAGTGGTAATGCACTTAAGCACTTCTTAAACTTGTGTACGGGAGCAGGTGATATGGCTCGACCGTAACAAAGGATGATCATCCTACCGAGCGGGTGTTGTGCTCGGGGACCACTGGTCCGACCGTTCATCGTTGGAGGTCGTATATAGGCGTAATTCAGAGAACGCTTCGTTAGCGTGAGTTGGGCTCTTCGTGTTCATCGTGCGCTACTAGTAATGCCATCTATTGGATTATGTGCGGACTGCGAAGACCGCTACATCACTCCCCTTCGAGTCTGGAGGTCGTCAGCATTCAGATGACGTTGCAAGCATCTGGAGAAGTGGCGTCGTGTAACAACCAGAATAGTGGCGTTGTAGGCTCATACTACTCTGAGGCTGTGTGACCCACTTGTGCGGCTGGTACTGGCGTCGACGAGCTATGTACTGATATGCCGTTGAGTATCAACTGTGCTGGCCGCCGAGCGTGTGGCTCTGTGAACGGCTGTGCTGCGTTGCGTGATGTTGCTGTTGGGCCGGAACATCGGTCGGCTGTGCTGCGTTGCGTGATGTTGCTGTTGTGCCGGAACATTGGTCGGCTGCGCTGTGTTGTGTTGCGTTCTGTTGCTGTTGCTGCGTTGTGCTGAGTTGCGTTGCTTGTTGCTGCTTGTTGTTGCTGTGCTGCGTTGTATTGCTTGTTGCGTTGAGTTGCTGTTGTGCCGTGCTGTGCCTTCTGATGATGCTGCTCTCGTCGCGATGACTGTAGGAGTTTGTTGTGATGTGCGATGTTGCTGATGTCTGACGAGTGAGGGCGTGACTCGTCGGCTTGATGTGCGTCGGTGGCGGCTTTTAGAAATCACGTTGATCGTCGGCGGTGGCTTGGAGAGGTCGTATATAGGCGTAATTCAGAGAACGCTTCGTTAGCGTGAGTTGGGCTCTTCGTGTTCATCGTGCGCTACTAGTAATGCCATCTATTGGATTATGTGCGGACTGCGAAGACCGCTACAACTTGCCTTAGAGCTTGTAAAATCTGTTTGTTTGAAAAATAGTACGAAATAAATCAGAGGAATCTATACTAATATTATAAATGCGAAAGTGTGTCTGTCTATCTGTCTGTCTGTCTGCTACGCTTTAACGGCTCATCTTTTCAACCGATTTTTATGAAATTTGGTACATACATACTTAGGTTGTATCCTGGGGAAGGGCATAAGCTACATTTTTATCCCGGAATTTTTTTCAAGAAAAGGAGTTTTCTTAGATATAAAAAAATCAACGGTGACAAGTGTCAAGTCGTGGTCATCAATAATTAATAAAAGAACAATCTTTTTATGTAAGTATTTTTATATATTTTTGTTTAAAAAATCGACCTAATAAATCTAGGTACTTGTTGGAATATCTCGATTATATTTTCATACCCTTTCCACATTGAGATCCATGTAGGTATCTACCTCCATGTATCAAAATATGACTCAATAGACTTATCGCAGAACAGTACCTAGTTACTTATCTGTAAACAAATAAAAGTATATTAAATAAAATATTTGCTCCAAGCGAAACTAAGAAAATCTCACGAAAGGAATTAAAAGAATCTTTATTTTATTTCAGGGCAGGCAAATTCCTGGCATCACTTACCTGTATTTATTAGGGTCGCCCTTTAAAGCGTCTCAGGAACTTGAGATTTACGTAAAAATAGTATAACACAGTTCTTGAACCAGACACCGCCATTTTTTTTACAGACTGATCAAAGATTTATACAAATGTATAATTTCCGGTGTTTTTTTTAATAGTTTTGGTCAGAATTCATTGGTTTTGACGAATTCCTCATCAACCATTTTTATTTCCAGCACTATTATAGCTTTTTTCCACTAGAGGCTACGCCCTTAACTGCAATCTTACCTGGTGGTAAATGATAGTGAAGTTATATAAGATAAAGATATAATTTGATTTCGTGTAATGGCAATTTGAGAAATTTTAACAATTTCTAGTCTGGTATAGTGAGACGCTTCAACCGTGTGCCCGTGTCTAATAACCAACCTACTTGCTGTGTGTACTTATTCTGTGCTTTAATCAAACCGGTTAGCTCGCTTCCATGTTAGTGAGATAAAACCAAAGTCTGTTTTAAATAGGTATACCTACCTACTTGGGTAGGTATGTATTTTTAAAGCAGACTGTGTACTTGGGTACACAGCTCCCAAAATCTGAAATTTCATTCTGCTTAGCTGGCCCAAAATTCGTTTACAAGTTTAGGTAATTTCCGTAGGGAAAAGGGTTTGCGAAGCCTAACCTATGTTTGGAAGATTGATGTCAAAGTTTATAGAACAACTAAACTTCAGTTAGTGGTTTGAACCTTGTGGCCTTCCTGTCGTGTAATAAATAAGGTAGAGTCCCAAGGTGCTAGAAGTCGACCTCGACCGCGCACCGGGAATCGCAGTCTCGCGTTGACAGATACCGTACTTGGCCGACGTACCAGCATGATAGTTTTGTATCATACTGGTACGTCGACCTGTATCATGATGTGATGATGTGGAGAAGTAAAAATTCGGAAATAGTACGTCGAAATCTATAAAATACACCAATTTTCAAAATTCCCGAGGAAAAAAGTTATTCTAGCGCACATTTGGTTGCTTGGACTCAGCATCTAGCTTGCGACCAATGGTCTTGGATTTGGACTACTAGTGCGCGAAATCTCACGCAGCTGCCGAGGGATTTTAGAATAAACTTATATACACACTCGCGGGAATTATCTAGTTTGTATAACTAGGAACTGAAGAAATAACTGCACTCCAACACATGTTCAGCGTAATCGAAATATTTTCATCGTTTCACTCAACTTGATTGCTAGAGCATACGATTGCGCGTAAAGGTAAAACAATAAAGCAGTCAGAGATCGTATCTCTTGTAGTAGATTACAATCATCGTAAAGTGTATCGTAGTTAAGTGATTGGCATTCATTTATTGTATGTATGCTAAGGCGCCATGCACATGCACACCTGCGTAGAGTAGAGTCCAGGCGGAACTTTTTGAAGTGAACACTTCTTTAGCCGCGTTGAGCACTTTTTAGTAGGAGGTAAACTTGTGGATTCGCGACACCGATATGCTCCGCGTCACAGACATGCTCGCGTTATTACGAAGATAAAAGGTCTTCAATATTCGTAATTAAACTTTAATGCCTTTGTTTTAAGGTTTATATTTAATCAAAAAAAGAATAATTATTTTAAACTTTCGCATTGAAAATTTTATATTATTTTCAAATTTGAATACTAAAATTCTAAAACTTTGACTTTGACTCACTTCTATCGGCAGTCCCTTTGACTGACAATTTTTTTTTATATCAGCGACCGACACTTGCGTGTTGATATTGCGTGTCGCGTTTGCTTACCGCAAAGTGTAGCCTGTACTTTTTCGTATGTCAGCAGAAGGGACTGAAAAACAAATTCTTAAAGTTAACAGAACCATTTTCAATGTGTTTTTAAATCTGTTAACTCAAAACACTTATATTTCTGTAACAGAAATGAAAGTGTTTAGCATTGTTTTAAAGTGTAATCTTAATAGCAACGTTGCCAAATTTACCGTTGACGAGTATTCAAATTTGAACCTAAGGTGAAAGCACCGACGGTTGCAATTGTTTAAAGAAAAACATGGCCAATGTTGTGTCAGTGTGTGTAAAGTCCAATGAAGTGAGAAAAACGCGTTGTCACACCGTGCAATTTGTTAGGGCAAGTACCTATTAGGGTTACAGATAAAAGCACTCTTTAACCGAAATAAACGGTTACAGATTGATTGGGTACAGTATTGTTTCTGTTTATGTCATAAGTGTTTTTGTTTTAAAAAACACTGTTTTTGGAAATTGTTATTTCAAAAAACAGTGTTTAAAACACTTATTTCGATTACTGTTTCAGTCGTTAGTCAGCAGAGAGTCGCATATCGGAGTTGCGTACTGCAATGCTTTCAACACCGTATGTGTGCTTTGGCCTTAATGCTAAAGGTTCTGTAAACGAAACACAATTTGAATTTGAATGAAATGGCCGTTTATTTCAACCTCATTCTTTCTCATTTGTTATTATTACAATATTATGATTTCCAGATATTTAGTAGGTATAAGACAGAGCAAAATATAATATTATAATTGAAGTAGATTTATACAAGTGATACGAGATGTTATACCATTATTTTTGGAAAACCTTAGCAAAATAATGTGGCATAGGTACACAAGTAATGATTAATTATAAATGATATACATTATAATTACGGGCGCACTGGGTAACTTTTAAATATTAAAAACCTGACTCTAATAAAGTGGAGTTAAATTTACCCGTAACATTTTTGAAAGTCATATGGATATTTTATTACTTATCAGATAACTGTTACTAGTTTAGATATTTTGCTTATAGGTATCTTTACTATAACAATAAATGATATTTGAACCTACTAAATAATACGGTTGATTAAAAGTTACCCCGTCTACGAGTATTACAAAGATTTCAGTGGGAATAATTTTTGAATTATCTGTCGTTTGTTAACGAGAAACTTGTACGTGACAAAATCAATTTAAGTAGGTATAAGAGAACATAATGATACAATCTTATATTCATCAAAAGTAATCAAACAAAATACAGCTTGGCTATTTTTCTTTGAAAAGGTTAGTAATCTGATTTCCGAGACTGGATCACGACCTTTATTTAGGTAGACCATAATTCAAAGTTACCTATACCACATTACGTTAGAGCTATATTGTTATACAAAAAACTATATAATCCGTACTAATATTATAAATGCGAAAGTGTTTCTGTCTGTCTGTCTGCTACGCTTTCACGGCCCATCTTTTCAACCGATTTTGATGAAATTTGGTACAGGGATACTTTGTACCCAGGGTAGGACATAGGCTACTTTTTGTCCCGGAAAATTAAAGAGTTCCCGGGACGAGACGAAAGAGCAAAGTTGCGGGCATCATCTAGTATGTTTATAAATTAAAACATAAACAATGTAGAATAAGATGTACTTTTTTTTTTTTTTAAATCCACTACAAGCTAGCCCTTGACTGCGATCTCACCTGATGGTAAGTGATGATGCAGTCTAAGATGGTAGCGGGCTAACCTGTTAGGGGCGTGGCAGTTATATTAAACCCATACCCCTTCGGTTTCTACACGGCATCGTACCGGAACGCTAAATCGCTTGGCGGTACGTCTTTGCCGGTAGGGTGGTAACTAGCCACGGCCAAAGCCTTCCACCAGACCAGACCAGGGAAAATTCAGAAATTATAAATTCCCAAATTGACCCTGCCGGGGATCGAACCCGGGACCTCCGCACGTTAAGGCAACAGCGCTACACACTACGCCACGGAGGTCGTCAAAATGTATGTACTTGCAAATGTACTTGCAAACTTTTCCTAGATTATTTAAACGGTAAACAAATCGTAAATAACTTATACAATAAACGCGTAAGCACCGAACTATGACCGGCACTGAACGTTCTGGAGCTTGTCTGGGATGGATTTGAGTTGAACAAACTGAAACTCAAATACTCCCACTCAAACTCAAAAACTCCCAGGTAGCCTCTGTCACTTAAACGGCTTGACATTGTAACTCTTTTTTATTTCATTCTGAGTACAATACGGAGTAGAACCTCTTTAGCACCGTGCCTACATAGAACGTCGCTTAAGTGTTTCTTGTTTGTTTACAATATAATATTTGTTCAGTAAATCAACTAACAGAATAAATAAAATGATACAAAAAAATACATAATTGATATCACATCAATCTACTTATTCATTTTATTGTAAACATGAATGAGCGTAATTTGTAGGTACAATAATTATTTAGTAATAAGTATTAATTTTACCAATATATGTACAATATTCCGAAATCTATCTACAATTCTATTTACAATGAGCGTTAACATTTTAACAATCGTGTACACCAAGAATAACTTTAGTAATATTATTAATAATTCATTATATTACATTTAATGTATCCAGAGACTAAATTATATTATCATAAATTAATGTAAGACTGGAAATGAAAATCACATTAAGTACTAGGTACTAGTGAAGCGAGTGATCGAAAAATCAGTAATTTCTAACAAGTATTTTAGTTTGGAAAATCTTTGCTTGCTTAGTTTCTTATCCTTTTCATCGTAAACACGTGAGTTCCCAAAAATGTTTTGAAGATAGAGCAATCGGGCATTGATCAATGCAAAAATTACCTGCTGAAGGCAGTTTTAGTATATAAACATTGATAAAATATTGTTGTTCTAAACTACTGAACTTTCCAGGAATGTAGGTACCCGAACTTGAGCATAATATAGTGAAGTATAGCAAATTTAACGGAGTATACTGTACAGCAAATAATAATGTCCGATGGAAGGAATTTCGGCCACGGCGAGATTCAATATCCAGAGAGATAAGCCATCTGCGCGGGAGATATTATAGTGCACTAGTGTGTAAGTAAACACAGGTGCACTCTCTGTTCCTTTGCTCTCATAGCCCGATGGGACAGGAAATCCGACACGACTGGAGAGAGATCAGGTGCATGGTACAGAAAATCCGACACAAACGTAGAGAGATCAGGCGCAGGACCAACGACTTTAGGTGCCCTCCGAGGCACGGGGGTGAAACACTTCCTAACTCCGGGCTAGTACTGAGAATTTCTGGTCATAAAAATACAATGCTTAATTATGGCCCGATCCGGGATTTGATCCTCGTCAGGCAAAGTCGAACAATCTAAATACACCAACGAGGAAGAGACTGGAGTATAGCAGTTGTCTTAATGATAGAATATAACGGTATTATACAAATTCCTTGACAACCAGCTTCTAGAATCCAAAGACTAGAGAGTCATCTGTGGTCTGCGTTTAATCGATCAGTTAGTCTACAGAGGAAGGAAGCGCAATACCTTTAAATTATTACCTACATAAAATGCAAAAAGCTCATTCTTTCCAAGTAAAATGAGCCAGCGTAAAATACTCTACTGCCCGAGCTCTACTTTATTTATTATAAAAAAGCATTTTCCATCCGCGTGGAGCCATGAGCACTCAAATTGTAAAGATAATAGTGTGGACTTTCAAAAATTCTCCAAGCTTAGAATTTAATTTGATAAAAGTCTAGATTCTCTTTTTTAGTATAATAAAATTATATTATGTAGAAACCCACTAACCTGATTTTTTGCAGAACAAAAACTATATTTGTATTCAAACTATCGTGAGAGGTAAATACTTAAATAATATGATTTAATTTTTTTAAGAAAGTATCCGTAGCTTGTAAACTATAAGTTAGCCCTTGACTGCGATCTCACCTGATGGTAAGTGATGATGCAGTCTAAGCAAGTAGCGGCACTTTTTTCAGGCAGTCGTATAAAAAAATGCGAAAGTGCGTCTGTCTGTCCGACTATTTGTCTATCTGCTACGCTTTGATATCGGCCCATCTTTTGAACCGAATTTAATGAAATTTGAAAATTTAGTAGGTATAGAGATTTTTAGGAGTTCCCGCGGGAATAAAAAAAAACATATCCACGCGGACGAACTTGCAGGCATCATATTATACTTGAATATATGAATCGGAAAGCAGATACGTCTATTAAAAAGTAAAATATTTTCTCTCTTCAGAAAAATCTATTTTCCGGTGGTTCAGTCATCAGTATGTCATCACAAATATACACAGTTTTTTTTTCAAAATAGATCAGTATGTCTGTATTTGATCTCAAAATATTTATTGAATGAATAAGCTTATTGGAATCCAATTACCTTACCAATAAAGACCCGGAATTTTGGGGTTCAAAATGAGATATTATTCGAAATCTTACAAAACGCGCACGGCTGGAAACTTATTCAAATGAATGAATCGAAATTCTTTACATAATTCCGATCGAATAGATATTATCTTCAATGAACCAAATAATACCATCTTACTTTTTGTTATAGTCAATTTAAGAGCATCTACTTACCGAAATAAAATTTGAATGCTGTAGAATATCTATTTTTTTGTGCGTAAAAACACTTTGGCAAAGTATTCAGGAAAAATCTATATTCTTATGCATTCACATCGTTAATATTTTAAATATAAATAAAAAATAAAATATGGTTGTTTTTGAAACTTGCTTGAATTTTGACAAAGCACAATCATCGTAGGTACAATCGATGGGGCGGATTGTTTTAAAATAGGCATATATACATAGATAATAAATGCGAGAGTGTGTCCTTCTGTCAGCCTATCTGTCTGCTACGCTTTCACGGCCCATCTTTTCAATTGATTGTGAGGAAATTTAGTACATTTCATTAGATTCGAGCCAAGTCGCGGACATTATCTAGTTATATTATAAAACATAGATATATCACTTTTATTGTGTTCTTGTATAAGATTTACGATATAAAACCTCTTAAGCACTAACAACTACCACATAAAGCTTCTTCACTAGTCCTCGTTCGTTCAGGGATTTTTGTAATAAATCCTTCGAAATTGTTACGGGATGTATAAGTACGTTGCCTGATGAATTTTAACTAACTATATTATAAAGAGTGCCTGCCCACTTAAGTGGAGCGGAATAGAGATGTGCCAAACAGGTCAAATCCCTGACAGGTGACTCGGAAATAATTTTCGCGTCATCGATCAACTACCTGATTGGTCTGCTACACATCTCCGCTCCACTTCTTTGGACAGAAAACCTTACAGCCCTTGTATGTGACTTCCCCCTTGACTTGGTTTTATTATGTTATGGACTCTTACATCGTCAAGCTCTACCTATGTGTAAATCCATACTTTGTCAGGTTAAGGTTTATGAACTCAATAACCACTAGTAACGGGCCCTGTAAATAGGGCTTGATGGATTGCTCTAAGGCTAGGTCATGACCAAAGGTAATAAAATACACATCGAGAGACTATGATTAACCCAAAGAAATAATGTTAAATTTATTTAGTCAAAATAAACAAGCCTTTTGAGTTTTTAACAGGAGATAAAACACTCTTGGAAATTAATTTTAGTAAAATGTGCTATTTGAATAATAATTTAAAAACCAGCGAAGTGGATGTCTGACTGGCATGTTAGGAATACATATTTATTTAGCCCAACATTTAAATATATTTACGCGCAGTATAACTTTTACAGAAAACACGTCAACAGATTAACAAAACTACAAATATGAACGTTAAAAGTATCACAACAACATTTCAAAACAAACAATAACTATAAATTTCGCAATATGTAATGTGTTTTCATGCCCGAACCATTAAACAGTTGCAAAATGCAAATATTCTGAAAGTACTAGTAGCATAACTCAGTCTAGAGTTCAGTCATACTTTTAATTTAAAACGGAAAGCTTTTGAGTTCGTTTACATATCCCATCTTATATCTTTATGATTATAGCATTCAGAGAGGTGGTTACGTATTATGTGTTTTAGGGTTCCGTACCTCAAGAGGAAAAAAGGAACCCTTATTAGAACACTTTGTTGTCCGTCTGTCGGTCCGTCAACACCCTTTTTATCGGAAACGTGTGGAGGTATCAAGTTGAAATTAATATCAAATACTTAAGTCTACGGTCCCTTGGAGTTGTAAACCAATCAAGCTTCTAAGTCAACGACATCAAAAGGTAAAGCCGTTTATGCTGCATATTTTGACACTCGCCAATAAAACGAAACCTATAGGGTACTTCCCGTTGACCTAGAATTACGAAATTTGGCGAGAACCAAGGTCTTACAACACAAGTATAGAAAGAAATCCGAAAATCGTTATTTTCGGTTCCGTACTCATAGGGTGTTGAATTGTTTACCAGGCGCTACCAGTTTAGCGCCGTAATAATTATGTAAGCCAGTTATTTCACAGCTTGTTACGTGTTCTTATGGCATCTTTCTTGTTATTTACTGAAATAATTTGCATTGTGTGGTGGACGGAACCCTTTGTGCGCGAGTCTGACTCTTACTTGACCGGTTTTTGTAATGTTATCCGGCTAGTCCAGAAAAATATATACTTTTAAGTTTTTTTTTTAAATATATAGGCTAGCGCTTGGCTGCGATCAGACTTGCTTGCAATGGTAATGCAGCCTAAGGTAGAGCGCGCTTGCCTAGAAGATGCCTATTCACTCTTGATTTGAAGGTACGTATATTAAAAGATAAGGGGAAAACGGAAGCCGGAAGGGCATTCCATATCCTAGCGGTTCAAATTAAAAACGAGGAAGCAAATCGCTTCGTACGAGCCCCCGGAATTTCGACTGCGTAAGGGTGCAGACCTTGTCGATGCCTTGCGAAAAACGTTGAAAAGTCCGGAAATCATGGACATTATTCTGCTATAAGGAGCTATCGAGTCTCATAATTTGCTCGTCATGGTCCTAATACAGATTCACATTACCCACAGATCTATGACGCGACCGCCTAAATATCACTTTAGCTAAGTTGAATAAAGCCTGTGCTAGCATTTAGATTAACGGCCATAAAAAGTTTTACGTTTAGTTTACCGATTTGAGTTTAGTTGTATTTACGTATCTTATCGTTATTTACCTAATTGATTACTCTTTTGATGCTTGAAAGAAAATACAAATTAAATTGTACTTAAATACTAGTTGATGTCCACGACTTCATCTGCGTGAATTGAGGTTTTTGGTTCCCGTGGGAACTCTTAAAATTTCCGGGATAAAAAGTAGCCTATCTGTTATTCCAGACTAAAATCTATCTCGGTGCCAAATTGTACCCAGATCCGTTCTGGCGTGATTGGGTAACAAACATCCATCCACCCAAACATATTATATATTAGTTTAGTTTAGTATTAGAATAGATAGACGTTATAGAACACTAGCTGACCCGGCGAACTTCGTACCGCCTTAGTATGCAAAATTAAATGTATATTTTTCAATATTTCTGAGAGATTTTCTTAATATTTTTTTTTTGTAAGAACCTTCTCCTAATAATAACAAATACAACAAAAAAAGAATTAGTGAAATCGGTCCAGCCAGCATTCACGCGTGATGCCGTGACCAAGGAAAACGGGTTTCATTTTTATATATATAGATAAGATAAGATTAACCTTCTTTCTTTAGATTGCAACTGTCAATGAGTCGATAATTTCGCAACAGAAACACTGAAATTGCCCTCTTAAAGTATTATACAGTTCCTTTGAAGATTATAAGAAAAGACTCTAGGATTACAGTCGTAGAAATTCAAAGTTAATCTCAAGTAAAGTAACTCCACCCGTAAACAGTTGCAGTGGACGGCTATTTGAAATTTATCCACTTTGTTCAAGAAAACAATGTGAAAACGCCGGCGAGGAAATAAAAAAGGAAAGGAAAGATTAGGTGTAAGAGATTTTTTACAAGATTTAATTTATAGTTTAACCTGCCCCGGTGTCTGTCTGTAATCAAATCTTGCAAGTTAAATTTGACTCAATGTCCGGTTTCTAAGCTGAAATTTTGCATACACATTTAGTTTGGATGACAAAAGCATAATTAGCTAAGTGACATCATTATAAATCCAATATGGCAGACTCCCAAAAATGGCAAACTAGCTATTTTTTATACATCCCCATGTTATGGGTATAAATTAAAAGAGTTTGCTAAGAAGAATACAAAACGACGACACACTAAATTCAAGATGGCGGTCGATAAAAGCTGTTTTTCAAAATGTTTTTTAATATTATTTTGTTTCTAAATTAGTAGACAATGAAACGCTTATTTCAGTCATGACCATTTTGATTAGCTTATTTATATTTTAATTGCTCACTTATGTATTAAATAAAAAATAAGTATTACACAGAAATTTTTATCAATGAAACCCATAGAAACCTGACGTGAAAGAAGTTGAGACTTGTCAGTTAATCAAAATAATTTTTAACCATTACATGCATTGATGTAGAATTTTTTTAGTACCTATATTACATGCCAACTTATAAAGGGCAAACAAAAGCCTGGTCGTAGACAAACATCCTGGTTTAGAAACCTTTGCCAGTGACTCAACATGAGCACAATATCACTGTTTGGGACAGCATTGATAACTTTAGGCAAAATCCAAATAGCTTTCATGGTCATCGTTTGACAACCTCCGATATGAGATGGGACTAGAATAATAAACCAATGGTTATGTAACTGTATACGAACGAGGTATTTTTCTAATTTTTTTTTCATGTACTTACAAGTATAACTGGATATTATGTATAGATATATAACCTCGTTTTTTTTTACCAAAAAATTTTTACGAGATATTTCACCGCGGTTAATTGCCTCATCTGGTGACAGAAGGGCTGGCTCATTTTTTGCGCAAAGGATCAGCCTGGCTGTCCAGCGCGGAAATGCAGCCAGCATTCTTGCCACCATTCCACGCGGGCATGATTTATATAGTAATTAGGTTAGGCTAGCTAGCATTAAGTTCTATTGTATTATTTTCAATAAAGACCTCGTTTATCGCGAAATAATTTCTTTAAAGGCAAAATTCAAACTCCAATAAACTCGTGCTATATAGTTTTTCAAACACTTTACAACTACTTAGTTCTCAAAGTTACCTAACTTTGAACTCGATCATTCTTTAAAAAGTAATAAACGTTCATACTCGTAGCTGCAAAGTAAAACTTCCGTTAGCGAAAAATGTGCTGATACATACCTACTGTGTGGACTTCCTAAGCGAATTTTAGTTATCTCTGAAAACAGACTTTAAAAGTTACGCAACAATATATATAACTGCTAATCTATAACAATCGATAGATACATAAATTACTATGGTAATATTATGCATATTATACATAATTGAAACATTATTATCGAGAAAATTAGTTAAAGCTGGTACAGCGTCGTATTATAATGATATTGTATTATACAATATATTATTATGTTGATATATAACTACATAATATTATATTACTGATTTTTCGATCAAATAAAAATCGATTAACTTAAACAAAAATATAAATATATTGTAGATAGTATAAAAGAATTTTCATGTAATCATAATACTTCGTTAACTTTTTATTTTCACTTTCACTCTCAATGTAGGACTTTAATCAATCCTTAGTTTCGAATCATCAGTCTTAGATGTCTTTTAAGATCATTAATTATTATTGACTTTCGGATACCTACAATATTTTGGATAACCTTATCGGATTTGTTACAATATTATGTTTAATATTTCATAATTAGTAAAGTCCCAAAAAATTCACCAACTTAGTCCTTACACTATGATTAAACTTTAGTACAAGATATATTACTTTTTACACATTGCGCGTCCATTACGCGCTAAGTAGATGTCAACTGAGGTAACTGGTCAATAAAACCAGAGTGGGTTGTAGTGTTGCAGCGGCTCCCCGTTGCATCGCCAGGGGATTTTCGCCTGCAAAGAGATTCGAATAAATTGACAATTCGAGAAATCGGTTTATGTAAATATCGATTAAAGTAACACTCGTCTAGGAATGGAAGTCGCGTTATTTCTTGGATTAAGAAGATGAAAATGCCAAGTTAAGCCGCGTCCACAGCACTATAGAAATATTTTGCTTTTTTTGCTGCAAACTGCATAATATAGCCGTATAGTCTACACTTTATTTATCGCATAAATAAGGAACGACCACTTAAATTATATTATAATCCATCACGATCTCTCTGAAACAGAGAAGTATTACAGAATACTTAGTAGTATGGTACTCAATTGATTAAACGCACGATTTAATTTTTACTACATAAAGTGGACGCCGCTCAGAGCTGAATACTTAGTTTATATTTCATAAACAAGAACTCTAAGCGTTTTGTAAATATATTTTAGTGGTATCTATTTTATTTAAGAATATTTATTTATTCTACGTGAACCTATTTATTTGGAGGGAAAAGATATTGATAAATGTAAATTAACATAAAAATAATTTCACTAAATTGTTTAAAAAGAATTAAACGACAGTTTGATTCGAAAATACTTATTATTTTAGAAATGATTACGTCACAGAATTTCATTAATTGAATTAAAATTTAATTTGTATTCTGACATTGAAATTGAATTTTACATTTCTTCTATATTTTTTATTAATTATACATGTTTCGTAACTATCGTATTGCATGCTGCCATGCAGAATTGTGCTGTACATTTTTTGTAATAAAATTTTGTGTAACATCTGTTAAAACTCAAGTTTGCAATAAATACATTTGAATTGAATTAAATATAACTAGCGATCCGCCCCGGCTTCGCACGGGTAGCACTAATAATCCTAATATATACCTACCCAATATAGCCAGCGGGCAGTGGGCAGGTTACATTTTAATATTACATTGTAAGAGTACGCCCCGTCCTCATTATTTCTATGATATCTCATAAGCTATTCATCTAAATTAAATGGTGTAAAGGACAATTTTTATCTTAGTTAAATGGTTCACTAATGTTTCGCAAAAAACATTTAACAAATGATCATTTCACAAAAAACGTTTCAAAAACTAATCATTTCACAAACGTCGTATTCCGCAAACATATAATTTATTAAAAGATCATTTGACAAATACTCAATTCACAAATACTTTACTTTGCAAACGTGCTGAATGTAAAATTGTCATTTACTAATTTATTATTTCATAAAATAATTCATTCTTCAAATTCATAATTTTACAAAATATTAAAATATAAATTGTTATTTGAAAAATAAAACTAACTATAGGTCGCCCGCAACGTCATCCGCGTACAATCTCTGATTTCTTATGAGATTGAGATTTTTTATGATATGAATTCAATATATTATATAATATGTTACGGGTAAGGCTAGAAGATGTTGTAAACCTAGGTATACATGGGTTTACTTAGTTTTGGGTAAAGTTCGAATAATAAGTAAAATAAATTTAATTCGGAATTTACCCATACCTTCTCACCTAGGTCTACCCAACTCTGGCTGGATAATGTAAGGGATATGGGTTGTCTCCCTCTCCCTCTCACCTCCTCCAAGGCCCGGTCGACGGAGCCCCGCTTTGCGGGGCTCCTTCTTTCTGGGTGGTATAAAAAGGAAATAACCACGAAGAGGATGGCGGGGTCTGAAAGACCCCGCCATCCTCTTCGTCACCTAAACCATCCGAGTCGGAGTGCCCCCAGTCCCGAGCTCGCTTCGCTCGCTCTTGCATGAGTAGGAGTGGTGCCTAAAAAGGAAGTGGAGAAGCTAGGAAAATCACTCGACCTTCGTTTCGCTACGGAGGTCGCCGGTTCGCTTCGCTTGCCCGCTCCTCCCTTCGCTCCACTCGGCCTCGTAGGCTCGCTTCATTCAGGACCTCCTTCGCGAGCTTCTGCCTACGCGCTTTACAAAAACACTCTAGGGGTAGGACAGACAAGACTGCCTGGAGTCTGAGTGCTCAGATTTCGACCCAAGAATGTCAACTTTTTAAAACGGGCTACGCCAGAAGACTCTTACAGTATTTATCAAACAATTCATTTTATCAAAAAATAAATACGCTTTACGTTGTTTTATTAAATAACACGATTAATAAATCAATAGTTTGTCAAATTATATTTTATGAAATGATAATTTATCTGTTAATTGTTTTATCAATTGAATTATTTATAGGACCAAAAGTTTTATAACGATTAATATATGATTCATAATTTTGCGAAACGTTGTTTGTGAAATGAAAATTTGTAATTTGTTTTTTATGAAATGATCGGTCACCTAGTTAAATACTTGAGATGATTAATATATTTATTTTGATAAGGATTAATACTATGTCGGTAAAAACACCTTCGCAAGTAAAGCATTGGTTTAGACCAAATTTGAAAATCATAAAAATGTTTATTGTGAGTCAACCTTAAAAGATAGATGTATGCTACCGCGAACTATTTTTTAGAACTTTTTAAGAGGAACAATTTCACCATACATTGTTTTCGTGTAACTATAACTATTTACGCAGCGCACGCCGCGTAAGCTCTCAGAAGAAACGATTTTTTCCGAGTTAGTTCACATTATTGCAATTTTCGTAAAGATCTCTAATTTTTTTGAAAATAAAATATAGCCTATGTTACTCAGTGATAATGTAGCTTTCTAATGAAAAAAGAATTATTAAAATCGGTCCAGTACTTTTTGAGTTTATTCGTTACATACAAAAATACAAATCTTTCCTCTTTATAATATTAGTGTAGATGTAGATGTAGATTAATACCTCTTAATACATGCATTGAATTAAATATTATGATTATCATACCTCTTAATACATGCACGGATACAGCAGACGCAGCCACGTCAGCGAGTGAGCATGTATAGTTCCCAGAGTCGTTTCTGTTCGCATTCGCTATGTAGAGTCTTGAAAGAGCGCCGTTCGACGTAGCCTCGGTTTTTACACTGCAAAGAAAAAATAAGGTAAGGGTGCCAATAAGGTTAAATAAGTGCTTCTAGTTTCCGCTCATTCCTTGGAAAAACTTAAATTAAGTCTTGGTTTGTGTTCTAAATTAGAAGGTACTTGTTGACAAAACAAATGCCAACTTATCATAAAGGTGCAGATTTCACTATTGAATAGGAGAAAGGTAACATTAATACTTTCTATTCTTGAACGAATAATAGTTTAGTACAAAATGTGCTAAAGGAGGCCAAGAAGTGTCCTTAATCCAAACAGTAAAGTAGTAAAAAGAAAAGGTACGAGTAAGAAAGGGTAGGTAGGTACTAACGCCATACCAACTCTTTCAAATGCAATGCCTTTTTGATATTGTAAAATAAAGTAGAAGCGACACTTTCTATGTGACTACGTATCTCAATCAATCAATTTATTTATTTTCCCAATTATTTTATTAACAATTTGTACTTAAATAATATTAAAACAGTAACAATGAAGGGTGCTTGAGCCAGGTAATAAATTTGTGTTTCAAGATACCAGCCTCTCTCCCGAGCATAATGACTAATGAAATAATATGACTTACTTAATAAGTGCTGTAATTGTAATTGTTTTTTAATATTATACTATTCATATTGTCCTAACTATGTAACTACTTTATAAATTGGTGTGTGTGTGTGCGTGTGGTGTGGCACAAACGTGGCATACTTTAACAAAGTTTCTAGTGGAAAATATTAATCTAGTTGAAACACAAAAGCCATCATTTCCTCGACCGTGCTAAGTCACATGGAATGACACTTTTCTGAATTTGTGGGACCAAGGGAATCCCGCATAATGAAATCAGTGTTTTAATTAAAACATTTATTCAGCCATGACAATTCTCAAACAAAGGGCAACTGAGTACAAACTGTTATTTTCTTTCAAATAAATCTGGGTCCCAAATATTCACATACTCGTACGTTTACAAAAGGCCCGCTTACAATTTCTTTGTCCACGTTTTTAGAATGCAAATTGTTGGGGAAATCAACGCTTAGATCGGTTATCCTTTTGATTATATTGTTTGGGTCTTTGTAAGATAGGACTTTGTTCAATTACAGTTTCTATTGTTTTGGATTTATTGGCCCTTGGAGTCGGATAAAGGAAAGTGGATCGCGTAACTAAAGTTAACCAATAAGCGATTTTGATTACGCCTGGAGCAACTTTTATTAATTTCGTTTTGAAAATTTCCTCACATGAAAAACTTAATTTCTGTCTATTTGTTCGTTACCTATACTTTGCAAATTTGTTTTTTTAACTTGACAAGGTTTCATGCACAGAAACACAAACGTAGGATGGATGGCATGTCATTGCCATGCATGACTAGCATAAGCTGCTTATTAAGTTAAATAAACAATTGTACTATAACTAGCTGATGCCCGCGACTTCGTCCGCGTGGATTGAGGTATTTTGGTTCCCGTGGGATCTCTTCAATTTTCCGGTATAAAAAGCCTATGTGTTATTCCAGACTATAATCTATATCTGTGCCAAATTTCATCCAGATCTGTTGAGCCGTTCTGGCGTGAAAGTGTAACAAACATCCATACACACAAACTTTCGCGTGTATAATATTAGTAATAATTAATATAACCAGGTATAAAGTAAATTACTCATTTTATATGCACAAGTTACTGTCACTGTATCACCAACCCTTATTTTATGAACTGTATGTCTATTAAATTCCAGAAGGCTTTTGTCACATACAAAAGTGGTTAAACAAATGACCTTGCTTTCTTATAAATTTTATTTGAGCTACATTACCAGTTCAACGTTGCATTGTTTACTCAGCATTCTTTGTTTTAAGTTTTGTTAACATTAAAAAAATATTCAAAGTCAAGTTGGCTGTAAAACTGAGTTGCTAAAGTTGTTCTAAGGTCTTGTTTTACGCCGGAGTGCAAATACTTGTGCCAAAGAGGCATGCCGCAAATGTAAAGGTTAATTTAGCTGTATTAAAAAGCATGTGACAGCTTACTGACACAACATCGAACTGTAGAAATGTAAATGTGTGATAGTACAGCAGTCTGTCAGTAAGTTCTGCAGCATGCGGTTGCAGCATGCGGTGGCATGCCTATTTATTTAATCGTATAACCATACTATGTTGCACTGACATAAAACGACCCTTAGTTTTTCCTATGAATCGATCCATAGGCCTACTTCGACAAACTCCTTGACTCTTAAATTGATTTAATTAAAAAATTTAATGCTGTCACCTTTTGTAATCCGCTATAAATATGCTCTTGCCAAAAAGTGACAGCATTAAAATTTTAACTTTTTTGAATCAGTTTAAATGCCTTTTTGCAAGCGGCCCTAAGTGTTAAATATTATTATAAAAAATATGCAAAAAATGTAATGTCCAATAGATAAGTCTTTTAAAGTGCATATATTTAAATTTATAGTTCACTTTTGGTTCTTGTATTTGTACATCCCTAGATTATAAATTATCATCATCATTTTCACACCAAAGACCCTTAATTTCAGGGGCTGTTATTTGTCTGAATTTCCCCAAAGTATAAATCTTCTCGGAGTCCGGTATTAATTAGCTTCAAATAGAAATGGGAATAATCATTACTTGTAGTCAAATTTCATTCCCCATTTAATAAAATTAAGTGTTACTAAAATTAACGGGTCTTTTCTCTCATTTTCTCTTTTATGCTTCGCTTACATTCAATTTGTACCTGTAGCTCTGGGCTAGATTTTCCATTCAAGGAACCTAATTGTTTGTGTAGCAACATCATGAACGAAAATACTGTGAGAAAATCTGCATTTTCGAGAGTTCTTCATAACGTTCTCAAAGGTGTGAAGTGTGCCAATTCAAATCAATTTAAGACCTTTTTAAGAAGTTGACGTAGAGATGAGACGTGGACGGAGAGAGATTTCGAGTTATGGTCGAGCCGCCAAGACTGGGAGATATACCAAATGAAAGAGTACAATGTAGGGCGAATATTATGGTCAATGAGTATTCCTTTAATACTTACCTAAAAAAAAATGACTATTTTATAAGGTAACCCACAAAAAACGAATAATAATAAGAGAATGAATAATGAATTGAGAAGAAGAAGACTAGATTAAAAATGCAAGAAAGACTTGTAAAAATAACTTATTCAAATCAAATTAAATCTTTTTTTATTCAAATAAACTTTTACAAGTGCTTTTCAATCATCAAATCGCACCCTTAAAATGAAAGTGACTTAACTAAAAATTCCTGTAAATTCAGTTTTTGTTATAAACTGGCCTTAAAAAGCCTAAACTGTAAAACCCTGTGGTAAAAAAAAAAGAAAGAGTGAAGAAAGGGACAGCCCCATCGGTCACTTTAGTTGATCGCGTTTTTTCACCTATGCTTGGACAGAGAATGTAGTTCGGAATACCATTCCTACTCCTATCAATCCTAATACGCGACATCCCTCGGACCAATTATAATGCCCTTCTGCTTTGAAGTTACACCCTTTCATTTGGCATATGTCTCCCCCTTGACAACTCCTATACATATTTGCTCACTCTCCTTTCTAATATGGGCGAAACCCGTCTCATTCTGAGACGAGGCTCATGTTCAGTGGGCCGACGACGCGCGACGGGTTGAAATGTCGATTAAAGCTACTAGACTATGTTCTGCGGAGATTTAAAAAAGTAAGAAGCACATTATAAAGTTTTTTTTTAATCCACTACAAGCTAGCCCTTGACTGCGAGCTCACCTGATGGTAAGAAATGATGCAGTCTTAGATGGTAGCGGGCTAACCTGTTAGGGGCATGGCAGTTATATTAAACCCATATCCCTTCGGTTTCTACACGGCATCGTACCGGAACGCTAAATCGCTTGGCGGCACGTCTTTGCAGGTAGGGTGGTAACTAGCCACGGCCGAAGCCTCCCACCAGACCAGAACAGGGAAAATTCAGAAATTATAAATTCCCAAATTGACCCTACCGGGGATCGAACCCAGGACCTCCGCACGTTAAGGAATCAACAGAGCTACAAAAATTCTAAATTTGCTTTTAATTTGCAATTATTATTCTCCCAATTATTTAGCCAGCTCTTTTGGATACCCTTTCTTATGTAGTTAATAATACACTTTTATGTAGGTACGTTACATTCATATTATGTTTAATGCCATCCACCTAATAAATAGTGTAAATATATCCTATTTGAATTACAAAATAGTATACCTATCTACATATTTCAGACATTCAGCGCTTGCATAGTGAACAAGTTTCATATTTCTCAACCTTATTTTATTTACTAGACTCGCGACATCGTCCGTCATTTAATAATCCCGTAAGAACTATTTGCTTGGCTGGGATAAAAAGTAGTCGATGGAAAATCGTCTGCTACACAAACAAACAGATAGATAGACACTCATATTTGTAATATTAGTATGGATTAATCATAAACGCACAACACATCGCATTCAGAGTTGCCAGTATGAATGAACGAATGAATAATGAATGGATTAATTACAGGAATAATAAAAACATGCACGACGCTTCGTTAGAGTGGCTTTGCAAGTAACGCTGCCGCTCGAGTTAGTTCCTACGCTTATTTGTTTGTGTTTGACATGTTTTGTAAAGTTAGAACACGTGTACGCGCGCGTACAGTGTGACATGTTGCTAAGCAAAGTAACAAGTCGCGCGTTGTATGTGCTTCACTTAGAGCAACGTCGTATTACCTATTCTGTGCTTAGAGGTACAGTAAAAGAATACGTTAAATGAAATTATCTTTAAGTTGAATTGCGTGTGTAGCTAGTGCCTAAGACAATTTTTGCATTTTGTATACTTTTAACATGTAATTATATTGGTAGATAAAATAAAATAAAACAAAATCAAATAAAATAAAATATTTTATTATGGATTAAAATGGTTAGGCTGTTAGTTTATTTCTGTGAACATTAGTAAAACTTTGTGCTTGGAGAAGAGAAGATGTCTCCTACCCATGCACCTAATAAATTTGAACGTACCTGACGCCACCTCGTTTGGTGTCATAGTTGAGCAGTCTTCCACCGTGCTTCCAGCTGACCTGCCGAGCCGGTTCGGGGACCTCGCTGACGACACATCGCAACTCTATGATAGAACCTTCTTTGTAGAACTTGTCTTGGAGAGGTCGTCCTCGCTCGTCTACTATCTCGACTTTTGGCACTGTTAGAAAAAAATAGTTTTAAATCATCTATATTGATGTCTATGCTAATGGGATATGGTCTAGACTGGAGGCTCCAACCTAGACCATATTCCATTAGCATAGATATGCTTGGAGCGCGCTTGTCTAGAAGATGCCTTTTCACGCTTGCGTTCATAACCTAAGCGTTTCGTATTAAAGTGGTTGAATAAAAACTGCATCGAATAGCTTCGTACCAAAAAATAATCGACTCGATTCGTTTTTTATATATAACGAGCAAACGAGGAGGCGGGTCATCTTATGTTAAGTGATGACCGCCGCCCAAGAACATTTGCAGCACCAGAGGAACCGCCAATAGGTACGTTGCCGGCTTTTGCGAAATTGGTTAATCCGCCGTTTGAAAAGTCTCATATTGTAATCATGACGGAACACAAAGGATGAAAGCTGGTTCCATAATTTGCAGGTTCGATTCTACGCGATTCTGCTGTAGCCGACTTAAATGTGCATGCTATGTGCATGATGTAACTACCTATAAATTGAATTGCTTGTTACCTATTGCCTAAGCCATTCAACATTTTGTATACCTACTACTTGTAATTCTGTTGGTAGTTCAAATAAAATAAATAAAAATAAATAAAATGTCCTACGATAAAATTACAGCTACAATGACGATGGCAATAAAATGCATTATTGAAACAATAATACCAACCATCAAATTGTTAATGCAACCGTTTATTCCGTTCCTGAGTTCACTTTCCAAAATATATAACATGGAAGACAGATAGGCAGGTACCTAGTTTATAGTGCTGCACCCACGCCCACGTCATGTAATCGGTGACTGATTTTTTCTCGACAAAAATTAAACACACAAGTTGCAATATTGCAACGCACACGTCCTACAAAAAGTCGGTTAAAATCAAAATTATACCTACATACCGGCCGATCCGAAAGACAGAAATTGAAAGTTTCGAACGTTGAGTCGATCAGTGATGAGAGTCGGCGAAATTATTTTCGGTCCGATAGATCCTACAAAAAGTTTGACGACGAGGGCGGACCCAATTAAATATTATGTATGTCTGCATAATTTGCTTAGGGATTAAACTTGTTGATCTCTTTGTAACAATAGCAGTAAACTGAATATTGTATCAGTTGCATCCCATTTGCATCCATTTGTATTGGAAACACCTCAGGAAATACAATTGATGAATTGTAAACCACTCACTGACACTGTCAAATGAATTTTAAAATAGTAAAACTCGTACACCGATTAATGATTTATTACTTCCCGATTCCGAAAATGATTTATGGACTTTGACGATTTGAAAAACTTTCATATTTATGTATTTTGTATAATTCACAAAGCTAGTATAGCACTGCTCTCTTTGCGCCGTATTCCTCATTACTGAGGGTCGTAACCCGTTTCCATTAATCACATAATGGTAGGATCTTGGGATAATAATGCGGTGGGTTCACATGTCTCTCCGCATACGACTCGACTATTTAATCTCTTAGGTTTTGTAACGATTATTATCAGATGTTATAGTGATAATAACCTGGACCAACGGCTTAACGTGCTCTCCGAGGCACGGAGGAAACGAGATAGAAAAATTTGAACCTACAACTTCGGTCACCCATCCAGTTACCGACTAATCGACCGATATGATATACCGACTAAACGACAAAGTTGCATGGAAGCAACCGGCCTCGCATCCAGTGACCCACAATTCAGTGTAATACTTGTAATGTTACGTATGTATTGTATTGCTTAAAATATTGTAACCTCTTTCTTTTTTGAGAAAAGAACAACTGCTGAGTTTCTTGCCGGCTCTTCTTTTTCCGAACCGGTGGTAGAGTCTTGACGTATCATAAGTGACACAAGTTGTCCTATGTGAAATAAATAAATAAATCATTTCATTTCATATGCGTTGTCACAACTAGGCCACTCGTCCCTCATATACCAAAGGGCCTGGTGTCTTGAAACACAGGTAAATGCCTAGCTCAAGCACCAGTCCCAACACTATAACTGTTTAGTATTATGAATATTACAAATTTATGACTGGGAAAAATTAATTGAATTGATTGAAATTGATTGGCTGATTGAGTAAAGTAATTCATACCATCTATAGATAATCATTTTCGTCCCTACTGATATTGCTTCTTAAAACGAAATACTTTTCATAGACTCTAAGAAGCTTTTCCTGAAGTATATGGAATATAGAGTACAGAAGCTAAAATCTTGCGAGTAAACATTTCACAGACTATTAAATTCCTATATGCCTCATATCTGGGTATTAGAATGGACTTAGTATCAAAGTTTTATAACTATAAAGAAAAATGCACACATTTATTTTCATTTATGAATCACTAGCTGATGCCCGCGACTACGTCCGCGTGGATTGAGCCTATTATGCTATTCCAGACTATAATCTATCTCTGTGCCAAATTTCAGCCAGATCCGTTCAGCCGTTGAGGCGTGATTGTGTAACAAACATCCATACATCCATCTAAACTTTCACATTTTTAATATTAGTAAGATGTAAGTAGATACGCCTAATGCCAAAAAATACTTGTAAAATTGGAAAGATTATAGAGCACCCTCTCCTTTTGGAATCCTGAAATTGAAATTACTGATGACACTGTTCGTGAAAAATAAAATTATGGCATTTGAATTTCACTATTTACGAGTAAGTCATAATTATATCTCCAATCAAATTGTGTCCTAGTTAGTCCTCGGCTAAGTCTAAGCTTAGGTAATTATAATATGGTCTCCGCGATACAGGTTCCCTAGTGCAGAGACTAAAGTTTAAAATTGACTGTAACTATGTATTGGCAATTAATATATATTTTATTTTATTTTTATTTTTTATTAATCCAATCCAATCTAGCCTGTGCTGTCCCACGACTGGGCAAAGGCCTCCCACCGATTCATGACTCTCTATTCTGTGCTTCTATGGGCCACTGAACATGAAATTTATCTAGTTCATCACGCCAACGTAGCCTCGGCCTACCACGCTGGCGTTGATGAGTTTGGAGGGTCCAGAACGAGGCATATTATATCTACTTCCAATTTTTAATAGATTTTTTCTAACCTATTTAAGGTATAGCAAGCTTAATCGACCCTTATTTAATGCGTCGCAAACCACCATCAACCTTTTCCTTTTTCCGCTTTTTAACCAAGGCCAATCTTTCCAAGGCCTTTGAGTTAAGTAGACTAAGAAGAGCAAATCTTGAACCTCAAACGTTACTTTGGCATCCCAACTTATGATTATATAGAGAGTTAGGAACTAGAAAAAAAATTAAGTCTAGCTTTTACTTTTGTTTCACAACCATTGAAGACTGTTTAGAAAAATCATTATTAATATTGTCGTTCTTTTGTATCTCGGAAGCTAGATTTCTTTATGCAACATATTTTATTTTTAACAATATAGTGTACAAACCGCATTTAAATAACTGTACAACCACATTCATATATATTTTTCGGAGAAAAAGTGTGTTTCATAAGTATATGATTTTTTTAAACTTCGATATCATTTGCAAACAGACCAAAATATGAATAGACTAGAATTAATTAATTAACAAGAGATTGAATATATTTGGTTTTTTAATTGAAGCCATGCCACTAATGCTCCCAATTTTTTTTTTAATCTACTATAAGCTAGCTCTTGACTGCGATCTCACCTGATGGTAAGTGATGATGCAGTCTAAGATGGTAGCGGGCTAACCTGTTAGGGACATGGCAGTTATATTAAACCCATACCGTTTCGGTTTCTACACGGCATCGTACCGGAACGCTAAATCGCTTGGCGGCACGTCTTTGCAGGTAGGGTGGTACTGCCACGGCCGAAGCCTCCCACCAGACCAGACCAGGGAAAGTTCAGAAATTATAAATTCCCAAATTGACTCTGCCGGGGATCGAACCCAGGACCTCCGCACGTTAAGGCAACAGCGCAACACACTGCACCACGGAGGTCGTCGAATTACATACCTATTGTATGTCGAAAACAGTGATCAGAGAGCCTAGTGGGAGATTTTCCTAACATTCGACCGCGTCAATTTTAACTACGATTTGTATGGGATTGTCAAGCACGACAGTCGGCGCTTGGTAAAAAAACTCTAACTCGGCCCATATCTCTTACTCTAGAAATATAACAACTCTCTGCAAAGGCCTGTTTATTATTCTAAACCACGCTTAGCTGACCAGCAGTAACACAAAACGGCAACTTTACGCTGATATTAAACACGGATAATATAATAATATTATTAAATGGCTGAGATTATACAAAACCGTTATAAACCTTATTTATACATGTAATTGAAGACAAACGCCGGAAGTTTTCCCTGGCATCGTGTGAACATAAATTTAAACTCTTATCCGACCCGAGATAAGGGTAGATTGAAATTTCTGTTTATTTTCTCCTAATGTTTTAATTATTACCCTTTAAACTGATTCACGAAACGCGAATCCGATTTGTTTTAGGCTTTCTGTTACAATTTAGGTACTGCTTATTAATATATATCTATTCTTAAATTTTGTTATGTTTTTGTTAGAAAGTTATTTATCGTATCATTTATTAACGAGTTTATTTTATTCCACTACAAGTTAGCCCTTGATTATACTCTCACCTGATGGTAAGAGATGATGCAGTCTAAGATGGTAGCGGGCTAACCTGTTAGGGGCATGGCAGTTATATTAAAACAAATCTAACCCTAATATTTTCAAATACATATCAAAAATTGCAGAACCGGCAGGATTCGAACCTGCGTCTCTCTGGGAATCGCGCCCCGAGCACTTACCTAACCTGTTTAGGATATGGTAATAAAATTATTCAATCTAGATCCCCTAATTGGTTACACGGGATTGTACTAGATATACCTTATTCGTTTATCGGCATGTCTTTATCGCAACGTCTTTGCACTAGACTAGACCAGAGAAAATTCGAAAGAGATCGATCCTGGGACATCGTGTTTAAATAAGTCTATAGAGCTCACAACTGTATACCTGGTAGGTCGTATCTAGCAAGTAGGGTTACATTTTAAATAATGCACAAATTATTTTGAAAACCTTGAAAGATAATAAATTTTTTATTAGAATTAATCTTACTTCTTACTTCTTACTAATATTATAAATGCGAAAGTTTGGATGTATGGATGTCGGTATGGATGTATGGATGTATGGATGGATGTTTGTTACTCAATCACGCCCCAACGGCTGAACGGATCTGGATGAAATTTGGCACAGAGATAGATTATAGTCTGGAATAACACATAGGCTACTTTTTATCCCGGAAAATTAAAGAGTTCCCGCGGGAACCACAAAACCTCGATCCACGCGTACGAAGTCGCGGGCGTCAGCTAGTGTAACATAAATTTCATGAGTAGAAAGGTAAAGTACCTAGTTAAAACTGGGTTTATTGCTGAGCGAAATTTTCCAGCACGCAAATTATTATTGTAAGATGAGTTAAAAATTGTTATAAAACTTTTTTTATCGACAATGATAGAGAATTAATAATTCTAAAAGACTATTTTCGTCTAGCCAATAAATGACTTCAGCTAATTTAATAAGATTCAGTAGGAAGGGTAATAAAGCTTGAATCACACACAATCCGTGACAGCGAAGTGTCCAACGCGGCTCATGAATATTGTAATGGTACGCTAAATCAGTAGATTCTGAGAGGCAAGCGGCGCGTCAGGCAGAAAAAGATTCTTAATTACCATATTATGTTGACTGAATGTGTCCGGAATTCAGTAAATAGTCTGTGAAGCTTAAGACAAATGAGTCTTAATAATTAAAAACCTGGATTTCAAAGAAGATGCTTCGGATGAACAAGTGGTTAATAAATTAGCTATTAGTTTATTACAGCGAACAACGTGGCTAACATTAATTGCTGTGTATTTGGGGGCTTCCCAAAAAAAAAACAGATTATTTTAAAATTAATGTTCACGTCGTGTCCGTTTGGCACATTGTGTGACGCCCTGCTGTTTGTTTGATGATAATCTGGCTGAGTAGAAGTCTTTTACGTATTCGTTAAAGTTAACTAAGTAGGTACCATTTAACGCGATTGAATAAGTAAAAAATCCCACTAGGCCCTCTGTTCGAAGACATGGGTATGTAAGGTGGAATTGATCGGACATACGAAGGTCGGCCATGAAAAAAGGTTGAATTAAGACTAAAATAGGACAGTCACATCCCTAAAAGAGCGATCGCAAGGAATTTTAATACGAGGCTAATAGGCCCTATCCTTGTTACCGATAAAGGCTCGAGTAGTAGAACACGATCCTTTTATTAAGAAAATTGCTTACAAGGGTTTGTTTTACCATAAAAAGCGAAACAAGTGTATTATAGTCTATTTACTTAATATTTAGCAGTTTATCTAGCTTATTGAGACAAGAAAACACGAATAGTAGTTTGTTTCCGATATTTATACGACAAGAAATCCCTTCCTCTTTCCCCTTCGCTTGGGTCGATAATTCCTCAGTACTATGTACCTAGTGTGTAGCTATGTAAGAGTAGGTAGGATGTAGGTAGGTACAATACCTGGGTATTTTCGCTTGTAATCTCAAACATGCCTATTAAGCTGCATGCTTATTAAGATAATTCCCTGATAAAAATATTTTTTGGGACCTGACAACGAAGGTTTGAAAAATGTTTCTCTATGCATATTGCCTCCATGGCCTATTCATACAATCTGTTTTTCTTTTTATTTGCTCTAATTTAAACCTGTCATCGAATAGTTTTTGCTATTTACGAGCGCGCGTGACCTTTACTTGTAGTCATGCACATTGCGTAAGTGTGCGTGCCTCTAGGAGCGGTCCGTTGTACGCGCAATCACGTACACGCACACATTTACACGTATATACATACAGATAGGACTTCAACACAACCATAAGCCACGCGCACTCGTAAGTTGCAAGAACAGTACCTACCTACGAAATTAACTTATACTAGTACTTTATGATTTATCTTCTGTCAGTAGGTTTATATTACATAATGGAGAAAAGTTTAACCGAGTGACAGAATCACTGTGTTATACTTTGTAGGTAACTAGTTTTATCCAGACCTCTATCGGATGAAATATAGCGGTGATACGGTCCAACCAATATGTGCAAAAACTAATAACCTGCCAATACCAATAGATTTATATACATGTTCCGATTTACACGCGATACATGTTTGCGCAATATCTTCTCTATGCTCGTAGATTCTCAAAAGCTGATAATTTTATCAGTAAAACGGGTAACTGAAATAGCTTACAAACAGAAAACTAATTAATCATTTTCGGAAATTATTTAATTTCCATGGTAAAACAGGAATTCTACGAAGAGTGAAAAATTTCAAGTTGTCTTTTTTAGATTTAAAACAGCCCGAACTAAATAACCTTTAATTTACTTGCATTTCAATGGGTCTATGACTTTTTTTTCCACGTAAAAATACTATACTTAGAAAATATTTAATTACCAACAACACTGAGATGTACTCTCCGCACCAATGGTGGATGCGTGGATATCTGGCACTCGTAGAATCCTTCGTCCCTTTCACTCACGTACTGTATGAGCAGGCGCCAATCATTGGGCTGCTCGAAGGCTAAAGAGTATCGGGAGTCCGCTGAATATGTGTGGCGTCCAAAGGAAAGGAGGTGGAGGTCTTCGCCGCGCCGCCTCACCCATGATATCTGGGAAAGACATTTTACTTTATACAAATATTCATTGATA
This sequence comes from Erebia aethiops, assembly GCA_923060345.2. Taxonomy (NCBI): domain Eukaryota; kingdom Metazoa; phylum Arthropoda; class Insecta; order Lepidoptera; family Nymphalidae; genus Erebia; species Erebia aethiops. Next base: position 12,866,891 of record OV281088.1, on the reverse strand, counting down.
TTTTCATAAAGAAATTCAGAAGATTCGTGGTTCTTGAGACACACATAACGCGCAATGGCAATGTGAAAAACTTCCCGTTGCAAAGCACGTCATCCAAATAAACACCTAGATTTTTTTTATATTACATTGAAATATTTCGTTTTCTACGTCGGAGTCTTGAATGAAACCACGTATGCAAAATCTAAATTTTGTGGACTTAGCTGTTGAAACCGTATGAAAGTCACTCAGATTATCCTTTTGTAAATATGGTAAGTACGCGAATTTAAATTAAAAAATTTAAATTAAAATTTAAAAAAAAAATCCACGCGGACATCATCTAGATGTCCCGGAGAAACTTTTCCCAGGGAGGATTTTCCCATAAGAATAAAAATGTGGGACGTTAAAGCTTAGCAGACAGACAGACACACTCTCGCATTTATAATATTAGTAAGGATTTGTACAAAAGCTGAAAAATAGAAAAAAAAAAATTAGAAAAAAAAATTCAATAAAACTATGTAAAATCGCCAAAAATGCTTGATAGAACAAAGGCCCCTCAGCTAGTTTCGATGTCGTTAAAATGAAAGGGTCCCTTTGTCACAGTCGTTATAAGTACTTTTACTTGAAGTTTCATTCCATTATTTTAGGATGGAATCGGCGATCCTTGCGTTGATCCTATTAATGTTAGAATCTTCCGCCATTTCTATACCTTCGACAATCCACTTTAAACAACTCACTTTTCTCAATTTGTTCTCCTTTTATTAGATTATATTTTTGTATGATAATTTTTAATTCTAAAGCTTGTTTTATAATCGTACTGTTTATGGAAGTCATACATGCTTTTTGATTTGCAGGCGTCTTTGAACTCCTTAAGCAGTTCTGATTATACGTTTGGCAATCGATTTTCTTACACGGGTTCTTCTTCTTATATGGGTGGGTAACTGCCTCGTTGGTCTAGTGGTTGGCATGTTTGACTGCGGCTGACGAGGTCCCGGGTTCGAGTCCTGGGTCGGGCCATATTAAGTATTGGGGTTTTCTGACTAGAAATTCTCAGTACTAGCCCGGAGTTAGGAAGTTGGCGGTACTTCACCCCCGTGCCTCGGAGAGCATGTTAAACCGTCGGTCCCGGTTACTATCACTAACATGATAATAGTCGTTAAAGCCCGCCAACCCGCATTGGAGCAGCGTGGTGGGTCTGAGCTCTAATTCCCACTCTCCTATGAGAGTGGAGACCTGTGCCCAGTGGGACGTTAATGGGCTATAGTGGTGGTGGATGACACCCATCCACCTTCCACACCACCGTCGTAGACCTCTACGACGGTGGTGCAGAACATCAAGTCGATGCCATCACAGACTGATTATATCCCGTTTCTACTCAGGTCTTCTTTTTCTGAATTTCTCGCATTGTCTAGCTAAATACACAGACTTAACGTAATCGAATGTGCATAAAGTCTAAGTTGAAACTACAGTTATAATTAATCTAATGCTATTTTTTAATAATGGCTTCATCGTGGTATCCTTTCCCGCAAGGAGCATTATGCTTTCATAATGCTATCCCTCTAGATTGCAATGCATTTAGACAAGTCATTTAAGTCTAGTTTCTAGATTGCGTAGGTGCAATTGTAATCAGCCATATTGCCACTATCTTTTTAGCGAATGTTGGTGAATGATTCAGCAATTTCTACCTAACAAAAAAAGGAAAATAAAACATGATGTTTTAGATAACAACTCACAGTCTTTTCTCCCAAGTCATGGATCCGACAGTGTAGATGAACATGATTGCCTAGTTGGGCTGTCACGTTATTGGTCGAGGCGTCGTCTTCGAAGAATGGCAAGGGTTCTGAAGTAGTGGTGGATACGTCTTCTTCCTGGTCCTCATACACCTCCGTGAAGACTTCGTGCCAAAAGGGGCCGTTGATGATCTTCTTGTCACCGGTTTTGAAATCTGACAAATAACGTAGGTATATGTAAATTATGCATGTAAGAGTATAAGTAACTAGATGATGCCCGCGACTTCGTCCGCGTGGACTAAGCTTTTTTGTTTCCCGGGGGAACTCCTCAATTTTCCGGAAAATAAAGCTTTATATGTCCTTCCCCGGGATGTAACCTGCTATTAATTGTAATTTCATCAAAATCGGTTGAATAGATGGGCCGTGAAAGCGTAGCAGACAGACATACACACTTTCGCATATTTTATAATATTTGTATTTATTAGTATGGATTTGGCTCAGCAGAATTGTTTTTTTTTATCCGCTACAAGTTAGCCCTTGAATGCGATCTCACCTGGGTACGTGATGATACAGTCTGAAGTTGTAGCGGGGTAACCTGTTAAGGATAAAGCAGATAAATTGAACCCCTAATCAATTTATACACGACATCAAACCAGACTGCTACATCGCTTGGCGGCACCTCTTTGCTGGTTACAAAAAATAATGTAAAAGTTGTGTGCAAGCGATTTGGCTTAAGGCGCTGTGAGCTCACGAGATGAAAAACACAGGCGCACGGGGGTGAAATCGAGCAAGCGCATGTCACAAAAAATGCATGAAATAATTTGTAAAAAAATTAACATTTACTTTTCAATACAAATGAATCCGACAATGTGTTTGATTTAGAAATATGAATTTTATCTTATATTTCTAGAGCTAATACTTATTTTCAATAAGGAGAAAAATTGCTTTAAAAGGTAAATTAAGAGGTATGTTTAAAATAATTTTCAATGCAGAGATTTGTTTAAATTGTGTTTTGAGATGCGTCAATGGCTGCTCAAAGGTCTTGAAAATAGCCCATTATTTTTACAAGCATACATTATGTCACCATTTGATGGATACACTGTTAATAACCCCCTTTTACGTTACACAAGGTCTCAAAGGGCTTTTTTTTTAATTATGTAAAAATGGTGCCTCTCGATTAAACATGTAATAAATGTCCATCACACGGGACACCAGCCCCCCGATTGTGTAAGGAAATCGCAATCGAAATCATTTGTCAAACGTATAATTCGACCTGTCTATGGAGTTCATAGATGCTTGCACGTCAAAAAACCTGTATCAACTTCTAAAACAGTTCGAGAAATACGTCAAATGATTACCATTTTCTTACACAATAGAGATGATGACAACTCAATCAAATCAGCAACTCTTTAACAAACATAAAAACGCGCTTCTAGTATGGAAGTTATATGAAATTCACAATAGTGACGTCATCAAATTTCAACGCACTTTTTTTCTTTAATCTATATTTTAAAATGGTTATCAAACTTAAAACTAACCGAGGATGTGAATTTTAGGTCTTTTGGAAGACCCCCTCTTTAATAATTAGTTAGAAATAATTTATTTTTGATATATGCATCATCCCTATTGAACCTCTGCTTCACATAGGAAGTATAGTAGAGCCAAATACGATGTCGCTAGAGTGCCAGTGTAGTACTTGCCTAATTTTACCTGCCCTAAATTGAATGTTATTTCGAAAAAAATAAAAGCCATTACATTTTTCAAATACCAGAGCATAATTTATAACACTTCTTTAGAATGCAGATTTAAATAGACAAAATATAACTGTCATTTTTCACTATAACTTTTGAACGACCGACGTCCGAGTTAAACTCAAATCGTACTGTAATAGAATTGCAAAAAGCGAGGCGAACGAATATTAAACAGAAATGAAACTGTTTTAAAATTTATCAAGGAAAAGGCAAACGAAAGAAAAGCTACCAGTTGCTGTGAAGAGGATGCTTTGTTAGGAAACACTTCTCGGCTCCCTATTAACGTTGAAGAGTAGTTTTGTATTTTCTTGGATAAATGTATGTTAGTTACAGTGGAATAAAATGTACTACCTAGTTAGTGAACCCTTGAAGAAATAAAGTTGCAATATGTATGATTATTACGTGTTTATTGTTGTTGTGAGTCCTTCAAAATGGAGAATATTAGAACATATTTCTTTTTGGGGCGATAAAACGCCTGGAAAAATTAATATAAATGGAGACAGATCGAGTAAAATAATTAGATGCAGATGGAACGTTGACGACATAGGGGTGGAAACTCGCACGGTGTCTTGCAGTACGATGGTTGAAAGGTGAAGGAGGTACAAGATCGAAAAGCTCCTGAGCGCACTCACCGAAATATATCGTATAGAATACCGATAGGCCCACTACCTTTCGGCGATAATCCAATCTTTGGAGTTTCGCCAGAAGAGGTGAATATTCACCAATCAATCTCCTAGCCCGACGATCTATGGCGTCAAGAGCCGCCAGCTGATACTTAGCAGAGCCATCATAAAGGTGACAGCTGCAGTACCGACTCCACACACGACCGAACTTGTGCTTGATAAAGGGTAACCAGTTGGCGTGGTGTGAAGTACTGCTTGACCTTTAAGTGATGAACTTTTGTCCGTTTCCAAGTTCCGTTGTAGCTTATTTGGGAAAAAGCCGTTTCGTAAGCAGATGTCGTAGGTTAAAACCCCATTTACGAATTTCTCACATTCGTCTTAAAATCAAATTCGTTTTAAAATAAAATGGCAAAACGTAATTTATATATGTTTTGCAATTTGACGACCTCCCTGGCGCAGTGTTGAGCACTGTAATGTCTTAACGTGGGAGGTTCCGGGTTCAATTCCCGGCAGGGTTAATTTGTAAATTTACAATTTCTGAATTTTCTCTGGTCTGGTCTGGTGGGAGGCTTCCGCCGTGGCTAGATACCAATCTACCGGCAAAGACGCACCACCAATCGATTTAGCGTTCCGGTACGATGCCGTGTAGAAACCGACTAGGGGTATGGGTTTAATATAACTGCCATACCCCTAACAGGTTAGCCCGCTACCGTCTTAGACTGTAGGTATCGTCACTTACCATCAGGCGAGATCGCAATCAAGGGCCAACTTGTAGTGGAATAAAAAAACAACATTTTTAAATATTGAAAATAACTTTGTTCTTATTGGACCAACTACACTGCATGGCTTGTTTTTTTAACCGACTTCCAAAAAAGGAGGAGATCTCAATTCGGCACGTTTTTTTTTAATTACTTGGAAAAGATAGATAAAGCAAGATTACCTGGTATCTGGGGGGCTATTACGCATAATGTCCGTGTGAGCAGCGCGCTGAATATCAGCAGGCCAGCCGACGACATCTTGTCAATCGCGAGAATTGGGAGCCGTAGAATTCATTTGGCTAGGCTATGTCTCTGCTCCTGAGAACAAAATTACAGAGTTTGTATTTTATTTGTCTATTAAAATTGTTACGAAAAGCAGGTCGGTGTTGAACAATAAACAAATTTTAAAATAATTAATACAGAATATACACTAACTGCCCTCGTTGATCACAATAGATCGGCAACGGTCAAAGTGATACTGGGTCTCGCTACAGAGCCCTGCAAAGCCGCATCAACAGGAAGAAGAAGAAGTAAAAAAAAACTGCCCTTGTTGGTCTAGTGGTTAGCATGTTCGACTGCGGCCGACGAGGGTTCGTGTCCAGGGATAATTAAGTATTGGGTTTTTCTGACTATAAATTCTCAGTACTAGGATTTAGGAAGTTGGCGGTGACTTCACCCCCGTGCTTCGGAGAGCACGTTAAGCCGTCGCACCCGGTTATTATCGCTACATGTTAGCGATAATAGTCGTTAAAGCCCGCCAACCCGCATTGGAGCAGCGTGGTGGGTTTAAGCTCTAATTAATTCTCTCCTATGAGAGTAATACTTATTATTCTATACAGAGCAAATTATTCTATATCGGTTAGAGCAAAATTATTGGGACTTAAATTGTTTAGAGGTGTTTACAAACAAACCAACTGTACAAATTTGTAAATTGCAAACAAAATCCATCCGAACTTACTAACAATTAATGGAATTGTGCTGCGCGTTAAACAACTTAATTTACAGTTTTAGTTAAACACAAAAGTTTCGTTCAAAACTAGGGTTCGTAATTTCATGTTACGCCTCTGATTTCCAAATTTAATGGTCGTCTGTAGGAACATAATGGAAAGGACGTACTTTATGCATTTGAATGCATAATATTTCATCCCGTTTTATTTGGGTGCATTTTTAAAGAGGTTTTTAGGATAAAATACTATTCATAAATTTCTTCCTCTAAATATATGTAGGTAAATGTTTAATGCACGGGGTCCCCAAAGTCAATGGTCGGAGATTCTGTCTTGCAGCAAGCCGTCTCAACCCTGTCACGTCTACCCATTTGCTAGTGAGTGGACGTAAATCCTTGCGTCCACGGGGGGGGTTCTGGGACGCGAAGTGACTTTTAATGTTCTTCAAACGGCCTAGAGTCCGGGGTCGTCAAAGACTTAAAAAAGCGAAATGTCAATATTCTGTGTTCTTTTGGTTTTGACAATTCGTTTTTGAAAGAAACTTTAATAATTTAAAAAAAATTCTAACCTAAATAATAAGTTTCTGGTCGACAGCTTGGTGTGAACTTCCGGTTTTTGTTGGGGATGATGTTTCTCCAGCCGCCCCGGAAGATAAAACGTAGTGGTTATATTCTCTTTGCCGGAAGATTGGGCTAGTTTCGAGCGCACAGCCAGTTTATGCCGTCTATAAGTTAATTGTGATCTAGACACTACACTATCGAAAGTCGTAAAGCTGTGAGCGAACCACGTGTTCGGCAACTTCTACAAGTGTTTCACGCCCTCAATAGCTCTCTACAACTGCAGCAGGGAACAGGGTAAGTTAGCATTTATATCTAATAGCTTAAAGATTAATGTCAGTGGCAATGGGCCGTCCGTATTCGGCCCAACCTCAGTGAACAGGGGACTAACATTCTCCATGGGCCCGGAATGCTTAGTCTCAGTGTCTTAGGACTCGTTGAGGTGTGTCAATGCCTCAGCACTTACTTACTAACTTGAATAATATGCTCATGTATTAAACCGTGCAAGTATTTATTTTAGCCTAAAGTATACGTCACACGTATTACTATGACTAACAATTTATTTCGTGGTATAAAACTATTGAGTTTTAAAACATAATTTAAAACAATTATGCGATACAGTTGCAATTTTGCCAGTGGAATTTTTGTAGAAGCGTTTTAATGCTTCTATAAAAATTCCACAGGCAAAAATATTTTTTGAGGACATAGAGCGCAGATGAAACCACATCGAACTTTGTTTTGCTCTCGTGCTGAAAATTTTTTCAGGTAAAATGTGGGCTTTTTGACACTTTAAAATAGAGTTGCTATGCTGGTGGCATCGTGGAAGATAGATCAAACGCATCCTACAGTTTATGCTCACACCACAACTATATAACTTTACGCCACTCTATAAATTTTTCTTACCTTTTCAGGGAAAATTAAAACAAAGCAAGATTCTATACTTATTATAAATGCGATGTATGGATGTGTGGATGTATGGATGTATGGATGGATGTTTGTTGCTCAATCACGCCCCAATGGCTGAACGGATCTGGATGAAATTGGGCACAGAGATAGATTTTAGCCTGGAATAGCACATAGGCTACTTTTATCCCGGAAAATTAAGGAGTTCCCGCGGGAATCTTATACATTTATGGTACCGAAACAGCGAGAATTTTCAACTTTTCTATCTCTAAGAAATAAAAATACTCAAATAGGTATCTAGAGCTTTAGGAATAAGTATTTTTTTATAAAAATTAGGGCCGTCAACATCATTAGGTACCTAACTTTTTTGTTGCGTAAAACGTGTAAACTTTTATTATACCTACTAAGTTCTCGTAAAACTAATTTTGTAGCAAAGTGTTCACGTGTGTACCGTGTAACTGTACGGGTAACAATGGCCTAATTAACATTTAGTACACAATAATTACACTAATTTGGACACAGACTACGCAAATTAGCCACGAATAACGTGGATAGTTGTGACAGACAGAGTGTATACCTAGACACAGTTCACATAGACAGAGACAGTTCAGGGGGTCTGTCATATTATTATGTACATTTTTATATCTAGCTGATGTAACTAACTAATTTTTACATATTTTCTCACCGTTTAAACCTCCCCTGGACTACGACAAACATTTCAAAACCAAAATCAGCTAAATCGGTCCAGCCGTTCTCGAGTTTAAGCGAGACAAACGAACAGCAATTAATTTTTATATAATATAAATATAGATAGAAGATTTATTATAAAAATATATTGTATTCCAAGAACCAATCTAAAATTTTCCACAGGTTGCAGTTTATTTCAGGTATTGTTAAGACGTATGAAGGATGATCTATTTTGCCCATGGCCAATATGATACTGGCCATCAAGATGTATAGAATACAAAAACGAGTTCCAGCAAGGCAAAATACTACTTGCCTTGAATAGCCAATCCACGCGTAAAAGGTGCATTATTGATTTTGCCTTTGTTTACCACTACAGCCTATTAACGTCCCACTGCTGGGCACAGGCCTCCATTCTCATAGGAGAGAGGGAATTAGAGCTTAGACTTTGCTTACTTCAATATT